>OX451739.1:1490764381-1492134719 GCA_948472305.1 Vicia faba
TATATATATTAAATGTATAAAAAATAAAAATTAATTATTTACAAAAAAATGTATATATTCAAGAAAATGTTTTTAAGTGTGTATAAAAATAATAAATAAAAATAAACATATTTTTTTACATTATTCTTTAAGTTTTAATAAAAAGAATATAAATTATTTACATTTTTATACTAGTAAAATAAAAATAAATATCAAATAAATATGAAAAATATAAAAATAAATTTTTTTTGGCATTTTTTATATTTGGACATAAAACAATAAAGTCAGAATAAAAAATAAAAATACCAAAATGACAAATATACAAATAAATGAGCCAGAGGGGTGTAAACTGAAAAATGGGGTGTGAAAAGCAAGAAGTAGCCAGACCCAGCCCAGCTACTTCATCTTCTTCCTCTGTCAACAAAAACGCGCGCCTAGCTTAGCTCAAACCTGTATCTCCTGATTCAGTGCTTTTTTTGACAAAACTCATAACATGAAACTTGTAGAGCATCAAATAATGAATCTAACCATATAAAAAACTCAAGCTAACTCTCAAAGACCAGAGATAATTTCTCTGGCCCTAATTCTTAACCTAATTTTTTCAGAAAGTTCATGAACAAAATTCTCCTAGCACGATTAATATAAATGAAAACTAAGCACATGTATGGTTTCAGGGCTATCAATACAACATCTTTCATTCACAAACCTAAGTCTAACTATTCCTAATAGAGAGATAGAAGTTCATGAAATACCTGTTTCAGTTGACTTCGAGCTGGACAATGCAGCAACTTTCAAGGGTGCTTGAGGTTCTTTTGAGTTTGCCTGATGTCCAATGAAGCTTTCCCAATGCTTGGCTTGTTTTGAAGTAGCCTGAATCGTGCTACAGAATTCAACATGCAAAGCTTTGAAACAAAAATGGCAATGTGTGTTAATGGTGTTACAACTAGAAATGGAGGTCTGGGATAGTTCAGGTGTGTTGGTTGGAAGGTGTTTGAAGTATCTTTGGGAAAAACGCACGATGGAATTTGAAGATGGCTTGCAAAATGCAGAACTGGACCTGTTTTGCAAGAAAATGGGGAATTTGTGCACAAGTAGTTTTGAGTGATCAAGGACTCGTGTTTCTGGCTTGCTAGGGTGTATGAAAACTGTTTGACAACTTTGTTTTAGTTCCTTTTATCAGATGTGAGAGATGCCTTGTGTTTTGCAAGTTTTTCTTCTCTTTGAAGCAAAAGAGTGGAAGTGAGGTTATAGACTTGTACAGGACATCCTATCACCCTGCACACAACCCTCTTGGCCCCACTAATTAGTGGATTTTTTTCCAGCATAAGATCTGGTTCAATGCTCTAGGATGTTGTTTTGACATAAAGCAAAGTTCAAGCAAAAATGGCATTGTTACTTTTTCTATTTAAGGCTTAATCTAGTGTACAATACCCTAATGATCAAGACAATGCCTTGGCTCAATGGATTTGCATTAAATTATGGAATACAAACTGGTTTAGAGGCCTGTAATTGTGAACCAAGCTAGCTAGATCAGATTTGGCAAGTGGTATGAACATGTATTGGCCACGGATCAAAGTGAATTTTTGCCAACTTCAAGCATTCGATTCTCCCTAACCACAGAGGTGTTTGAGGAGTTCTTGGACAATTTGTAAAGCTTGCAACATGTAGTACAATCCATATTAGAAATGCAACTTGAAACTCCAAGTGGAACTATGTGAAAAATGGCCAAGAAGATGGGTCAAAATCCTCCCTAAACTAGGGCAAAAATTTTCGAAGTTAAAAGTTTTAGGTACCCTTGTTCCAAAAATCATAACTTGAGATACAAGCTTCTTTTGAGAAAACTTTGTGAATCAAAGTTGTAGACTTTGTTATGGAATACTACTTTCATGTTGCAAGTCTTGTTTGAATCCATTTGCATCTTGGTGAAAAAATGGGACAAAGTTAGGAAAAAATAAGAAAATTTTATAACTTAGAAAAATTCTAAGTTATGAAAATTTTCCATTTTAAACCCTAATTTGCATTTTTGTGTTTTTTGATGAACAACTTTCATAATTTTACATGTCTTGATGAAAAATTACCTTTGGCACTTGATTTTGACCAAAAAGTCAAAGTTTGACTTTTCAGTACACAGTCAAATTTTGATCAGTTGACTGAAAAATTTATCTGTCAATCCTATGCATTTAAGATCTTTTGAACTTGTTTAATGGGTCAAGACAATGTCATTGAGTCCTTGAGTCCATGGTTGAGCTTGATTTGCCATTGGCTTGGTCAAACAGTCAAAAATTGCCTTTGTACAGTCAAAACCCTAAAAATAACCATTTTGCCCTTTTGATGATCTGATCAAATTTCTTGTGGAATTGGGATCCAAACTTGATCAAATGGTTCATATGAGTTCATAATGTTGATTTGGGTCAAATTTCATGAGGTTTGACTGTCAATTGGCCACAGTTGACTTTTTCCCCAATACAACTGATTTATAGGTCAATTGTCCAATTGACTGGGCAAAAATTTGAATCAAGGCTTGAAACTTGGTATGAACAAACTTGTGAGTCCAACATGAAGTATGAAAGTCATTTTTGGAATTGTGGGTCAAAACATCCATGTGCAAACTCAAACCCTAATTTGGGTCAATAGTGCAAGGAGGTGCCTTGAACAGAGCAAACCCTAGCTTGATCTTGAGTTCCAAGAGTCTTGTTATGAGAAATGGTGATGAAATGAGAGGGAAAATTTTGGGGTACAACAATGTGCAAGGTTTTCAAGGATCTAATTTGATTTAAATTTGAAATATTAGAAATTCAATTTGGTTGCAGCTTTGTCTGTAGAACTTTGAGTTTTCATCTTTGAACATCTTTCTATAGGAATTAAGCTCACCATGTCAAGTGGGTCATAACCTCTGTCTCAAGAGAACATAATTTGATCTTGATGACATATGTCTAGAGGAAAACAAATCCTCTTTCCCCTTTCTAGAAATCTGGCTTATGATAATCATGCACCATAAATCCCTAAGATCCTTGAAATGGTTAGTAAAAATGTTATGTTATGATGATACAATGCTATGATGTCATTTTTATGTTAGATAGGTAGAAAACACAAATAAGTCACACAAGAGTCTAAGGTTTAAAGGCTTGCATGAAGTCCATATGTAAGTAACCATCCCCATTGAAGTTAAGTTGGCTCAACCAGTCCTAAAATAGTAACCGAGTTCTAGGAATCTCATATCACAGATCTTTCTCATAGGATTTATTTTAGCACGGCAACTGGCTGGCCACCAAAACATCCTGAGAGTCAAATCTCAATGAGCGTAGCTTCGAGTATCAACTAACCTTGGACTGCACCAAAGTCGGCTATCTCACTACTTTCTAATGGTCAAGATGGGTCAATTAAGATTCTAAAAGTAAGTTAGTGTTAACGACACCACGCAGAAGCCTAATGTTATCCTTGACTCAATCAAAGAACATCAGTTCAAACCAAAGTGTCACACTAACTATAGCTATCATGTCAATCATATCGGTCTACACCATACAACCTTTATGATTTATTGCTACTTACCTAAGGAATCCCTAGATCTGGGTGTAGGATATTTCACACGCAATAACCCAAACAAGCCCTTAAAAGTAAAGCAAACAATTCAAACAATTTAAGCAAGTAAAATTGATCTAAACTCTAAGGTAACATTTCTTTTAGATTGTTTCCCTAACAGAGTCTCCAGTTCTATAATACGGTGGGAGAACTGACTTTTGTGTTTTATCACAAATATGCGGATAACTAGAGTCGCCACCAACTTCTCTTTTATCCAATAAGGAAATGGTGAAATGAACAGGAAAGACCTTGAAGATTTTGAGTTCGGGGGGTAAGTTATGAAAAGGGAAGGTGTTAGCACCCTTTGCGTCCATAGTTATCTACGGGATCCTAATGACTAGCTGTGATACAGTGGGAGAGAACTGACTGTTTTTTGGAATGCTGGTTTGCGTTTTGCGTTTTTTGTTCGCAATATTTCGCGGTAAGCAAGAGTCGCCACCGAATTTTATTTTATCCAACAAGGAAAGGAAAAAAGCACAGAAAAATTCCTTTTTTCGAGATATTACTCGGGTTCGAGGGGTAGATTATAGAAAGGGAAGGTATTAGCACCCTTTCTATCGGTGGTTATCCACGGGCTCTTAGGTACTTGCTCAATTGTTTTCAAAATTGCTTTATTTGTGCTTATGGGTTTGAAAAAGTTTTTATTTGAAACTTCGATTTAACTCTTGCTTCTGTCCTCAAGAGTGTAATGAAGTGTTTTTGAAAACTTTGTTTGAAAAGGAGTGTAAGTGTGAAAAGTTTTTGTTTTTGAAAGAGCAAGTATCTAGGAACCAGCTACCTACTCGAAAAAGGAATCGTTCTATGCTAATTTCCTTTAGACAGTGCTATCCTACTATTGATGAGTCGGTAACACCATCGTTGGAGTTTTTAAGGGTCAATTCGAATTTAGGGACTTACGGTCACCAAAGCAATGTTAGGACGCCTTAGCGGTAACCCTAATGTCTTAGATCATTTGTTTTGAGGCAACAATATCTAAGGCAACCGTTTCGAGGAAACTTATGATCTTTGGACAAGAGGGCGACCTCTAAAGTGACCTATACTCAATGACCGCGTTACGAAGGCAACCAAGTGGGGTGTACCCTAAGAATACGCATGTGCGAGTGTGTCGTTTTCAATTATTTTGTCTTTGTACATGTTATGGGTGATCTATGTTGATTTTAGGTTTAAACATTCATTCTTGTCATGCTACCCTATTATCAAACATCTAACAGTTATAAATTGCGGAAAGTAAATTACAAGGCGTCGGGTATTTACATCGTCAAAAGCAACCCTTTGAAATTTAAATGCGGAAAATAAATAAAGCGATAAAAATAGTCCTAATTATCTATTACATTCTGGGAACAAATACAATATGATATTAAATGGATCGCGTGCGGGAAATTAAATCGAGTGCGAGTTCTAGGGTTTTGACCCTTTGTTATTAAAGAAAATATTTTTTTGTTTGTTTTTGAATTAAGAAAGAAATTATCTAAGTTAATTATTAAATTAATTAATTAATTAATTAATTAATAAAAATAAATATTTTTTGAGTTTTTGGTATTTAAAGAAAATAAAATAAAATAAATTAATGTTAATAAAACCTAATTAAGTCTAACTGATTTTAATTATTGAAAAATATATTAAAGTTATTCCTAATTAATGGCCTAAATTAATTAAATTAATATTTGTTAATAAAAAAGAAAATACTAAAATTTAATTTAATAAAGAAAATATTTTTTGGTTTTAATTTTATAAAGAAAAAGATTTGATTGGTTAATGATTAAATAAAAACAATAAATAAATAATCAAAACAAAAATAATCAAAATAGAGAGAGTTAGAAGTGTTTGGGCCTGGAAAAGAGGTCAGAATAGCAATTCCAAGGCCCATTAAGCACTGGCCTGGTGGACTTTTGAGATTCCCTGTGTGCCTTTTGACTTGGTCCATGGTAGACCGTCATTTTTGGATCACCAGATTTGGCCTTGGGCCAATTGGCGCTTTGATACTTGACTACATATGATATGCATCATGCTTGGAGATACACAAGATTACCTAGAAAATAATGATAACAAAGAAGTGAAGGACCTGAGATTCGAACCCAGGTCTTGTACATGACTGCCAACTCGCTTTACAACCAGGGCGTTGTGCTTCATTTGTCAATACATTAAACAATAATAATAATAATAAGAGTAAACGGTTATATGCCAGAAAATAAATAAAAAGTGCGCGAAAATTTGAAAGGACCAATCAGAGGGGGACACGTTGTCGTCCCTGCCCTCAGGCCTGTAAAGAAATTACCTGTGGATTTGAATCCACAGCTAAATGCCTAGGTCATTCCCAAAATTCATCTCAGGCCATATAAACTCCTCCCAAGACCATGGTTGTGTTCGTCTTTCTCTTCCGGTCATGTCCATGGCCATTATTGGCGCTAATTATACCTGTAATAAAAAACCCTAATCCAAGAGGAAAAACCCTAACAATGGCGTTTTGCACCACAGAGCAGATAAACAAAATCAAATAATATAGAAAGCTTGCAAAAGATCTGGTGGTTACAAATATGCCATTGATTCTTTGTAATGATGCATGGTTTTTGAAATATGAAATCAAATTCAGAGGGAGACCGTGTGATACTTACAGCGCTGTGAGAGGTCGAAAAATGCTTGCTTTTGATCCCAGAAGGTTGAGTGAATACTCAACAATCGATTGGTATCAAGCTTTGCTTCTGAAAACTCCTCAAAGTATGATTTTGGTTTCCCACTTTTTACCACTTTTTTTCAAGTTTTTCTTTGCTTGTTCTTGCAGCCTCTCGCCTTGTTTTCGTTCCCTCTAGCCTCCTTATGTAATGTGGAATGCATTAGGTTAACAAATATGTATTGAATCCTTCCACATCAATGCCATGAGATTTGATTTGATTCACCATTACTAAACCTTCCAAAATTGACAAAACTCAATCTTTTTGCACATGGATTGTTTGATACGAGTTTGATACCTGTTGTACCCCAATTTTTGACCTAAGATCCCACCTCCCATCTGCATTATTACATAGCAAGCGTTCACAAGCGATTCGACCTATTTTTGCCACTTCTCGGGTCAGATTTCAAAAATTCATAACTTCTTCAAATTTCGACATTTTTGAGAGGCTGTTTTTGCGCATGATTTTCCTTGACATCATCCACGACTTTTCTTTATAAATCAAGGGAAAATTATGCATTAAAAAAGCCATGAAAAATTGTTGACGTTAAAAGTTGTTTTGTGAATTTGGTAAAATTTGGGTTCGACTGTGTTTTATTCATGATTTCTTTTCCATTAAAAAATTACAAAAGACGCACTTAACATGTGTTATTATTTTTATTTATTTATTTATAATTTTTTTTATTTTTTTATTTTTCTTTATTCAAAATATAAAAAATATGGTCTTTTACTAATTCTATTTAAATTTATATGTTTGTATCACTTTATTTGAAAAATCTAAAAAAATATGTGATTAGCATCATCTTTATTTTAGTTGTATTTTACATCCAGAAAATCTCAAAGAAAAAAAAACATATAGTTAATACCATTTTCTTTTATTTACATTTTTTATTTCTTTAGTCATTATAATTTTAGTTCCTTTTTAATTTTGATTTAGTTCTAATATTAATTGAATTTCTTAAATTGAATTATTATTATTACTAATTACTTTTTTGTTTGTGTCTCTTATTTTAATTCTTTTTTGTACTTTTAGTTTAGTTGTCACTAACAATCTCTTTTTTGGTTAATTATTATTACTATTTTTTTTCTTGCTGTTAATTTTTGTTCTATCCAATTTTGCTTCAACTCTTGTCAAATCTTCCCACAAACCTGTTACTGTCATACTGCAAAAATTTGCACCATAATACATCCAAGAAACTTACATGAGAATGGCATTTTTTTCAAAAAAAAGAATAAAGCAAAAAGTCATACTATATTTCCTCTATCTATAGAATAAACTTCAACCTCAGTCAAAAAACCACAACGGTAATAACCCCTTTGAATTTCTTCACAAACCATCTAACTCCCATATGACCCCTCTCTTCACATTGATATACATCACCAACCATTTGTTCTAGGGAACCCATCACCTTCAGTAACAAAAACTCACCAAAAATTAGCAACAATCTTCATCCAAGCTTCAACTTTGTCCATCATTACAGAAGCAAACAACAATAAACACCGATGCCGTAACCTGCATAATATATAAAACAATATACAGCTGCTGTCTCAAGCCAAAAAAAACCAACAACTTTAACCTTGTCAACCCTTACCTGCATCAAACCAGATGAACACTAAACCAGCATAAGCTTGCAAAACTCAGAACCCGCGGTAACATGAAAACAAACAAATTGATGCACCTCTATACCTGTAAGTAACCGATACAAACGGATATCAACAATGTATCTCAGTGATGACAACTACATCCACAGAACCGAAGCAAGAGAAGAGAGAACCAGATACCTTACCTGAGATATTCCCGGAAAAATCTCCTATCCAACGGTAATCGTTCTCTTGATTCCTCCTACCTTCAAATTGTTTTCGTACTAATTTGTTTCTGCTATTTCAATGTTGATTAAGGTGCAATCGTGTTTGAAACTTTGTTGTCCTTTTGCGATTATTTGATATGTTTCATGTTGCCTTGCATTTGTTATGCCTTCATTACTTAAATCTGGAGCAGAGAGACATACAAAAACAAAGAGAGTTAAAATTCTGTAAAACAAATAACCTCTAACGCATCAACACAAAACCATCGCCAGAAACATAGAAAAAACCTCTCTCTCCTTTAGATAAATCGCCGTCGAGCCGGCATGCCTCACGACGGCGGCTTGGAACCCAGAACCATAAATTGAATACACCAGATTCTTCGTCTCCTTCCCTTCTTTCCAAAGCCCCAATCAATTTATATATATTTGATCGCGACTTTGTATGTCTATAAATCTGGAGACTGCAAGTGCACAGTCCTATCGCGTAGTCTTAAAAGATATCGAATCCACAGGGACTATGAATCGATCTACCGTAATTTTGGTCACTGGGTAAAGCTAAGGCTAATATTAATTTAATTAACGAAAGGGATCTAATTACTAAATTTAGTTATAAAATTTTTAATTATAAATACCGGTATGTATTTCACCTAAATTTTGGGTTCCGAACTTCCACTGGCCTTTACTTAAATTGGTCAAAAATTATCTTTACGCAAACTTTATTTGTCTAAAAACCTTCCCCTCACACTTTCGTTCTATTAGTTCAGGTTATACTATTAATACCCTAACGTGTGCTTCCGTCACTCCGCCGGATTCAAAAGTAATTTTTGAAAACAGAATAAAATTTAATTGTTTTTAAAATGCTTCCGCCTCTTCAAAAACAATGCCTAATAATCACTATCTGGTTTTAGCCTCAAACTTCCGTTTTATTAGTAAAAACCTTAATCAATTTTAAAACCTCAAACTTCCGTTCTATTGATTTATAAAATCTTAAACAATTCAATTGAATATTAAAACCATGAAAGGTATTTCTTTTACAAAATAATATTAAGCCAATTTATCTCGGATCCCGTTATTTGGTTAATTTACATACCGATATTTAATCGGTTTAGCCGGACATGTTTATTAAATTAAATATGCATAGATAATTAAATTGCGAACAATTATATAAATTCATATCCATAATAGCAAACATGTAATAATAATAAATAAAAGCGATTAAATTGAAAACCTGGAAAAGTAGAAAACTTCAATAACTTCAATTAAATGCGTTCTTCAAAAAACCTTGGAGTATTCCACCACAAGCCGGTTGGATCTACTCGTCGAATCTTGAATTTAATAATAACAAGAAAGTAAAAATACCGGATCTAACGTAAGGTTAAACCGGATAAAATTGCACAACAATTTCCGGTGTAGAAATTGTTGTACGAAAAATAAAGGCAGAAGACTTGGAAAAGAAAAGGAAAATAAAAGCAGTGCGATGAAATAAAAATAAAGGAAAAGGCAGAACAAAAATTAAACTGAAAGGAAATTTGCTCTGCTGAAAATAATATGATCTTGCCAAAAAAACTCTCCTCTGGGATTCTTCCTTCACTTCTATTTATAATGCTTGTAAAATGATGTATCCCAAAAAGTCAATCCACGTAAAACTCAACATCCAAAGAATATTGAAAGTGGACTGTGTTGCATAACGTGCACGAAAAAATAGCAAAAGTAGGTCTTGACTTGGGACCGGTCGTTCCATCTAAGAAAGAAAAGGCGTGAGAATAGGCTAGGGCAGGAACGGTCGTTCCACTCAGCTGAAGTGGTCCGGACCGGTCGTTCCCCTTAGTGGACCGGTCGGTCCCTTCATGCTGAAGTGGGAACGTGGGTTCCCTTGGCCTTTGCACGTTCAATTGTCTTTTGGGCCTTGCAATTTCATTCTTTTTACCCCCTTTTTTCTAATCTGCACCACTTTGCTCAATTATCTTCATTTTTGTACTAAATTGCATCTATTTCTTCATATTTCTTCACATAAGCTTATTTAAGGCAAAATACCTGAAACAAAGAAATACTAGCGTAATATGGAAATAAAATAAAATAAATTAAATAAAAACATGAATTATTTGCATTAATTAAGTCGATTTATACGATATAAAATCGTGTTATCAAACTCCCCTATACTTGAACATTTGCTTGTCCTCAAGCAAGAAATATATATATCTCTAAATGCGGGTCAGACGCAACAAAAATTGCCACAAGTCAAAGATGTATTAAGTTGCACATTGCTCTTGAGCTCTCGACTTCGATACTAAAGTCACCATAGCAATACTAAATAAACTCAGGCTCGAAAAACAATTCTAGTGACGCCATTATAACTTAACTCTAAATCCTACATTTTGTTTCACCTTTTTCATTCAGGCGCAATCACATTAAGCCCTTTGCCCTTTCGCGCACATAGTGGAGTGATCGGTTAGTGAATTTGATCTTTTAAACCAGCTAGGAGTTCTGGTACTTAATAGTTGGTAACTCCTTTTTGTTCTTTTTGTAAATTGCGGGGAATCGAACCGTAGTCCGTCCTACCAAGTTCAACACCAGAAACCTCTGAACCAATTTACAAAGAATTAAGATAATTTATAAGATTCGTGACCGTTGGGCTAAATAGTCTGGTAAGGACTATCTAACTTAGTTAGAGCGTTTCTAAATATTATTATTATATAATTTTTTTTTTAGTTATTATTTTCGATCAATCACTTATATTCATCGATCCTCCACGTAGTTTGCTATTTAGACGGTGCTGACTGCTTGTATAAACTACTAAAGGTTACTTTAAAACTTAGAATTTAAATTTTCGGTATATAAAGGGTACTAAAATTTTAATTCATTTTCCCGAGATTTTAAAGCGTTGGTACTAAATATTTTCTTCTAAAGGAGAAACTTTGATACACTGTTTGAGTGTGTATAATTGTGCGTCTGACCATAAAAATTTTTTTTGTATGGTTCAAGAATTTGGCGAGTTCGGATAATCATGAACTTATATATGTATGTAAGACTTAATTTTAATAACAAAAGGGAATTTACAAAAGGGAAATTCGCTTACTTGAAGAAAGATAATAATAGTTAATTCGACCCCCCTACACTTAAACTGAGCAGTGTCCTCAATGCTTATAAATGGGGAATCGAAAAATACAAAAAGTAAAAGAAAAGAAAAATTAATAATTAATCGGTACGATGTGGACGACTTCCTCTTCCTCGAGTTCGTGGACGGCGCCCATCTTGGCGTTGTGGAGGTACGAATTCGTCCAAGCGTAGGTGTAGTGAGTGCATAGAAACTCCAAGGTCAATAACATTGGTATTCAAGGTGTTGTAGTTATTATGCATTTGTTGTACCAATGCAAATGTTGCATTTTGTTGGTTTTGCATCTGTTGCATGGTTTGGTAGAGATTCTCCATGGTGAGATGGTTTTGTGGATTGTTATTCATTTCTTCTTCCATTTCATCCACGGGAGCATTATTCTCAGCTTCGGGTGCAATTAAATTGAATAACCAACGGCTTCGATTTTGCACATTAATAAGATGGGGACATGGGAGAATAATGCTTGGTACTAAAACTTTATTGACCAATAAAGTAAATCGGTTCTCACCTTGCCTTGGAAGGATTAGATGGGAGTCTCTGCAGTATACCTCATCTAGAAATTGTGCTGGCATGAGGTGATGAGCAAGAGTGAGGATCTCGTCAGCCAATCCTAGCGAGTAAGCTATCGCGGTAATAATGCCACCGAAAAGAAAAGGGTTGTTTCCGGCGGTTTGAGCACAAAGTTGAAAATGTGATAGCATAAATGGTGCGGCGTTGACACGGCTCCCAGTTAAGGCACAATATAAGAAAAATAACTCATTTTTGGTTACCTTATGGTTGTAGGTGCGTCCGAAAATAGTGTGAGCCAGAATGCGGTGGAAATACCATATTGCTGGATTATGAATGTGGGACGCATATAATAGTCTCCAACCATTTGCGGCTTCCCCACTTATCTCTTCCCAGAATTGTAAACCTTGCTCCTCCCAGGCTGGAATATCATCATCCGCTTCGAACGGCTTGTAATAAATACCATCCCCTTGTGAGAATCCCAGTGCCTCAGCAATGTGTTCTTGATCTAGCGAATACTCGCGGTTGAACATACGGAAACTAGCAGTTCCCGTAGTGTATGGATCTTCAATATCGGTTGTGTAAGAAAAAGAACTCAAAAACTCCAGCACTAGAGGTTCAAAGGTTGGGTTTGGTTGGGTACAGAGATTGTACAAACCGGTGTTATTTAGCAACCATGACACACTTTCAGTGAGGCCTAAAGTTTGTAGACAATTTATATCTACGTACTTTGTCGGCACCACCGAGCGTTTGTATAAGTTGAGGTACATGGTGCGTTGCTTATCATCGCGGAAGATAATGTTTGAGAGGTCGGGTTGTTGCCTTTCGGGACGGATGGTTCTTGGAGGCATGGTAAGGGTAAGAAAATGGTGGTAGATGTAGAAGGAAGATAGAGAAGATGAAGATAAATATTAGAAAAATGTAGTAGAAAGTAAGAAATGTTGTGAAGAGGTAGTAAGAAATAAGGGGTATTTATATTGTGAGGGTGTTGGGTTGGTGATAATGAGAAGTTAATGAGAGTTAATGGGGGAGTTGAAAATGGTAAAAATTTGAAAAGAATGAGAAAGTGGAGTAATGGGAATTTAAGAGTGGTTGGAAGTTGGTTTATGGGGAAGATAAAAGGTAAAAATGAATTATGAATGGAGTATGGCGTGGGGGACAAAGAGGCACGCGTTACAGCATGCTACAGGGGGCCGGTCGGTCCCTTCAGTGGTAGGACAGGGGGACGGTCGGTCCCTCTTTTTAGTCAAAAAGGGGACCGGTCGGTCCAGGGAGGCATGGGTGCGTGGGACCGTCCGGTCCTGTGCCTGCGTGGGAGTTTCAGCTTTTCCTATTGTTTTCTGCTGATACAGTACGTTATAAAACTCAGGCACAGAATGCATAATGGTTGCAAACAGTATCATTTCAGCTTTTATTTGATACCACTTAATAGTCTAATAACTAATATAAATCACATTGAAACAAAACATGATGATAAATAATGTTGAACTTTAAATTGCATAATTTAAATTGTACTACAAAGAACATAAAATAAACCAAATTGCAAAACATAATTCAAATGAAACTAAATGCAAGTCAAATAAATAACTTAACTAAAACTAATTAAATAACTTAATTCTCTCTTTAGCCACTTTTGTTATCATCGTCTCCATTATTCTTCTGCATGGAATAGATATGTTGAAACACTTCATCAAACTGCATAGCTACCGTGTCGACAAATCCAGAATGATCCATCCGGAGTGTATTAACTTCGTTGTTCGTAGCTGTGAGGTTTTCTTTCAGATGCTTCACTTCTTCCTTCAATTCCTTAATTGTTTCTTCTTGGCTCATGGGTTCAGATCCTTGCTTATTTTCTTCAATTCCCGGAGTTACCGGTGGTGACAAAGGTTGCTCGGGAAAGTCATGGTACCCAGGTGGTGTCTCAGGATCAGATTCACTTTCGTAAATCTCAGGTATCTCATAATCCTGGAGTGTTTCAGTGGAGCGAGCAGGAGATGGTAAACCGTCCAGATTATACAGCCAATTACCTTTATCATGAACACTGGTGCGTGGACTAGGTAAGGTAAAGAGGTTAACTACCTCATTATTAATCAGCAATTCAAATTTTCGTGGACCATGGTTTCCAATCAATCTTTTGTTGAAACAAAAATTGAGATCCATTGGTCTGATACCTCCGTAAGGATGGCAACTCAACAGTGGTTGCCGCAGACCCAAAGCATTTACTATCATTGTTACCATTCCTCCCATCATGATGGGCATATTATCATCTTGAAGCATTTTCTCTATGGTAACTAATAGAAAAGCGACATCGTTCACGGGCCGGTTCTGTACAGCACAAAGCATAATAAACAGCTCATCCCGAGAAACAATAGTGTTATTCTGTTCTTTTCCAAACAGGGTATGTGACAGAATATGGTGAAAGTAGCGGAACGCCGGATTATGAATATAATCCGCATGTGGCTCAGGATGCTCAAAGCTACTCAACCCAGTCAATGATTCCCAGAATATGTCGAGCTCGCGGTAATCAAACAATTCTTCCTGCTTTGATGTAAAAGTATCAAATCCATCTGGGAATCCCAGCAAAGCAGAAAAGTCATGAAGATTATACCTATATTCCATTCCAAATAGCCTAAAGAAGATAAGACCTCTCCTCAGACCCTTCCCAGAATGTGGGAGGTAGTTAAAAGAGCTCAGAAATTCCAGAGTCAATTTGCGGTAGGTACAGAACCGCCTCAACATATGAGCATCTTCCCATCCAATTTGATTCAGCAGAAACAAAACACTATCATGAATTCCCAAAGTAGTCATAGCAAAAAGATCAGGGTAATATGTCAGGGACATATTCCTTGCAGCTAATGAATTGTATCTGCCTCTTTGGCCTCTTCCTCTGAAAGCTATTTCCTTAGTATCTTCCATTGTTAGTTGGTCAGCTTAATTTTTATGTTAATTAAGTTATCCTGAAATTAATTAGATACAGGAAATTTAATCAGATTTTTGGCCAGATGCCGAAAAGAAGAAAATAAGAATAAGCATAATAGTGATAGAATGAAGAAGAGATATGTGAAATAAAATATTAGAGAAGATATGTGTATAAGTGATTATGGATGAGAGAAATAAAGAGAAAAATAAGAAGAATAAAAATAGTAAGAATAATAAGAAGAATAATAAAACAAAAAGGTAAATATAACAATTAATTATAAAAAGGTGGGTTGTCTCCCACTAAGCGCTTTGTTTTATGTCATAAGCTCGACAAATAAAATCAAAGTTTTAAATTTCTAATTGAGCAGGTGGCTCTATTAAAGTTATTTCTTGAAAGTAATCGTTACTCTCCGCGTTGTGATATGGTTTTAAACGTTGTCCATTAACTATAAAGGGTTCAGAAATCTTTCCTTTGATTTCGACCGCCCCGTTAATAAACGTGTTCGTTATTGTGAACGGACCAGACCATCTGCTGCGTAGTTTTCCAGGAAATAATTTTAATCTTGAATTAAACAGTAGTACGATATCACCTATTTTAAAATGTTTTTTATTTATTCTTTTGTCGTGCCATGTTTTCGTTCGTTCTTTATAAATCTTGGCGTTCTCATACGCATCTTGTCTCAATTCCTCTAATTCGTTTATATCAAGGATGCGCTTCTCGCCTGCCGTTGTGTAATTCAAGTTTATATTTTTAATAGCCCAATAGGCCCTGTGTTCTAGTTCAACCGGCAAATGGCAAGATTTTCCATAGATAAGCTTAAACGGGGTGGTTCCTATTGGTGTCTTATATGCGGTCCTATATGCCCAAAGAGCGTCAGATAGTTTTGAGGACCAATCCTTTCTCGAAGTTGCTACAGTCTTTTCTAATATTTGCTTGATTTCACGATTAGAGACTTCCACTTGTCCACTCGTTTGTGGATGATAGGGTGTAGCTACTCGATGTCGGACACCGTATTTCCTTAGGAGTTTTTCGAATATCTTGGAAATAAAATGAGAACCTCCATCGCTTATTACTAATCTTGGTATACTGAATCTCGGAAATATTACGTTTTTGAAGAGCTTTAATACAACTCGGGTATCGTTTGTTGGAGAAGCTATAGCTTCTATCCATTTGGATACATAGTCAACTGCCACGAGTATATATTTGTTACCAAAAGATGACGGGAATGGTCCCATAAAGTCTATACCCCATACATCGAAAATCTCTACTTCCAGGATGCCTTTCTGTGGCATCTCGTCGCGTCTTGAAATGTTACCGGTGCGTTGACACCGGTCGCACTTAGTGACTGCAATATGAACATCTTTCCATAGTGTTGGCCAATAAAGACCTGATTGTAGGATTTTCGTACATGTTTTAGAAGTACTCGTGTGTCCTCCGTATGGTGCGGAGTGGCAATGTTTAATCACGCTTTCGACTTCTTCTTCGGGTACGCAACGACGGAAAATTCCATCGGGTCCTCTTTTGAATAATAAGGGTTCGTCCCAGTAATATTGTTTGAGATCGTGAAAGAATTTTTTCTTTTGTTGGTACGTTAACTCTGGTGGCAATACGCCGGCAGCTAGATAATTTACGAAATCTGCATACCAAGGGACATATGAGATTGCTAAGGTTGTTTCAGAATAGTTTTGAGATTCACTTGCTTCGAAGTGGGCGATTAATTTATCATATTGAAATTCATCATTGATTGGAATTCGTTCTTGTTTTAGATTTTCGATTCTTGATAGATGATCGGCCACTACGTTTTCAGTTCCTTTTTTATCCTTGATTTCTAAATCAAATTCTTGTAGCAACAAGATCCATCTTAGCAGTCTAGGCTTGGCGTCCTTTTTGGTTAGGAGATATCTTATCGCAGCGTGGTCAGTATAAATTATTATCTTAGCTCCTACTAAATAAGATCGGAATTTATCGAGTGCGAAGACTACAACCAAGAGTTCCTTTTCGGTTGTTGCATAATTCATTCGCGCTTCATCCAGGGTTCTACTAGCGTAATATATGACATGTAATTTTTTTTCTTTTCTCTGTCCTAGGACTGCTCCTACGGCATAGTCACTTGCGTCACACATTATCTCAAATGGTTCACTCCAATCTGGAGTCTTCATGATTGGCGCAGTAATTAATGCTTTCTTTAATTGTTGAAAGGCTTCAAAGCATTTTTCGTTAAATATGAATTCAACATCTTTCATTAAGAGTTCTGTTAATGGCTTAGAAATTTTTGAGAAATCCTTAATAAAACGTCGGTAAAAACCGGCGTGTCCTAAGAAACTTCTTATTTCTCTGACAGTTCTAGGGGGTTGAAGGTTTTCGATAACTTCTATCTTTGCCTTGTCCACTTCAATTCCCCTATTAGATATAATATGTCCTAACACAATACCTTCTTGAACCATAAAATGGCATTTTTCCCAATTTAATACTAAGTTTACCTTTACACATCTTTCTAGTACTTTTTCTAAGTTTGCAAGACATCCTTCAAAACTACGTCCGCAGACGGAGAAGTCGTCCATGAATACCTCCATAATATTGTCAAGAAAGTCTGCGAATATTGCCATCATGCATCTTTGAAAAGTTGCAGGTGCATTGCATAAGCCAAAGGGCATTCTTCGATATGCGAAGGTTCCGAATGGACAGGTGAAGGTAGTCTTTTCTTGGTCATCGGGGTGTATTGGTATTTGAAAGAATCCGGAGTAACCGTCCAAGTAACAAAAATATGAGTGTCTGGCTAGACGCTCCAGCATTTGATCAATGAATGGCAAAGGGAAATGGTCCTTCCGGGTGGCTTTGTTAAGTTTCCTATAATCAATGCACATCCTCCATCCTGATTCGATTCGCTTTGTTATGGTTTCTCCTTTGTCGTTTTCGATTACCGTTACGCCTCCTTTCTTGGGGACTACATGAACGGGGCTTACCCATTTACTATCAGATATTGGATAAATGATGCCTGCTTCTAACAATTTTAATATCTCTTTCTTCACTACTTCACTCATTATAGGATTAAGTCTTCTTTGGTGTTCTCTAGAGGTTTTACTATCTTCCTCTAGCATTATGCGATGCATACATATGGAAGGACTTATTCCTTTAAGATCAGTCAAATTGTATCCTAAAGCAGTTGGATATTTCCTCAGTATATGTAGTAATTTTTCAGTCTCAATTTTTCCTAGATTTGCGTTGATTATTACTGGTCGTTCGAACTCTGGGTCTAAGAATTCGTATCGCAGGTTTTTGGGTAACGTTTTGAGTTCAATGGTTGGTTTGTGTAAACCTTGTGTAGGATCGGGTGTTATTGCTAAGCACTCATCTAAGGTTTTATCTGGATGATCTTCTGCTTCTTTTATACATTCGTCTATCATATCCATAAAGTAGCAGTTGTCATCTATGGCTGGTGCTTTTAGAAATTTGGAAAGAATGAATTCAATCTTTTCTTCGCCCACCTCAAAGGTGAGTTTTCCTTTTTTAACGTCTATAATGGCACCGGCAGTTGCTAGGAAGGGTCTTCCTAAAATGATAGGTGTGTTCGTATCTTCCTTAATATCCATTATTATAAAGTCGGTTGGGATGTAGAATTGACCTATTCGAACGGGGACGTTTTCAAGTACTCCTATGGGGTATTTGACAGAACGATCTGCTAATTGAACAGACATTTTAGTTGGTCTCAACTCTCCCATTTCGAGTTTCTTACTGATGGATAAAGGCATTACACTGATGCTTGCTCCTAAATCGCATAAAGCTTTGTCTATGACGAATCTTCCTATTACACATGGTATAGAAAAACTACCTGGGTCTTTCAGTTTAGGTGGCATCTTATTTTGGATTATTGCGCTGCATTCAGCTGTAAGAGTAACTGTTTTATTTTCTTCTAACTTTTTCTTATTAGATAGAATCTCTTTTAAGAATTTAGCATATGAGGGCATTTGCGTTATCGCTTCTGTGAAAGGAATTGTTACGTTTAATTGCTTGAGAAGTTCTACAAATTTCTTAAATTGCCCTATGTCTTTGGTTTTAACTAGTCTTTGAGGGTAAGGAATAGGTGGTTTATAGGGAGGTGGAGGTACATAAGGTTTTTCTTGTTCTATTGTTTCTCCATCTTCCTTTCCTTTAGGTTCGGTATCCTCTTCGGCTTGGTTTTCAGAGTTTTGGTGCATGGCCGGGTTTTCGGTTCTTGGATCTAATGGTTCTTCTATTTCTTTACCGCTTCGTAATATAATTGCGTGAGCTTGTCCTTTCGGATTAGGTTGTGGTTGTCCAGGGAAAGTACCGGCTGGTGCGGCAGCAGGCGCTTGTTGTTGAGCCACTTGTGAGATTTGAGTTTCTAACATTTTATTGTGAGTGGCTAAGGCATCTATTTTGTTCGATAGTTGCTTAATTTGCTCGTCAGTTTGTATGTCTCGGTTTAGGAATTCTTTGTTAGTTTGCGCTTGGCTTGCTATAAAGTTTTCCATCATTATTTCGAGATTAGATTTCCTAGGTGCGCTCGGTGCGGAAGAGGGTGCTTTTTGATATCCAGGTGGAGCGATTTGCGCCTGAACAGGTGCGTTCAATGCGTTTTTATTCTTGTAGGAAAAATTTGGGTGATTCCTCCAACCTGGGTTGTATGTATTTGAATAAGGGTTTCCCTGAGCGTAGTTTATTTGATCGGTCGGAGTACCTAACAGAAATTGACATTCAGCGGGAGTGTGACTAGATGTTCCGCATATTTCGCAGTCAGGAATCACTGCAGCTACGGTAGCTGCAGGAGTTAACGTAAGGTTTTCTATTTTCTGAGTTAGTGCGTCTACCTTAGCGTTTACTTGATCTAGGCTACTAATTTCGTACATTCCTCCTTTTGTCGGAGGTTTTTCAACGGTAGCTCTCTCGCTTCCCCACTGGTAGTGGTTTTGGGCCATATTATCTATCAGTTCGTAGGCCTGTAGATAAGGTTTCTCCATTAGCGCACCACCAGCAGCAGCGTCGATTGTTAATCTCGTGTTGTACAAAAGACCATTGTAGAAAGTATGTATTACTAACCATTCCTCCAGACCATGATGTGGACAGAGTCTTATCATGTCTTTATATCGTTCCCATGCTTCAAATAAAGACTCGGTGTCTTTCTGTCTAAATCCGTTGATTTGAGCTCGAAGCATAGCCGTTTTGCTTGGTGGAAAATATCGGGTTAGGAAAACTTTCTTTAATTCATCCCACGTAGTGATTGAATTAGAAGGTAGAGATTGGAGTCAGGCTCTAGCTCTATCTCTAAGGGAAAAAGGAAATAATCGTAAACGAATAGCTTCCGTGCTGACCCCATTAGCTTTTACGGTATCTGCATATTGTAGAAATACGGATAAATGCAGGTTCGGATCGTCAGTTGGATTTCCAGAAAACTGGTTTTGTTGAACCGCAGATAATAGCGAAGGTTTCAGCTCGAAGTTGTTTGCCTCGATTGCCGGAGCGGCAATACTGTTATGAGGTTCGTCTTGAGAAGGGATTGCGTAAGATTTTAGAGGTCGTGGCGCAGCCATCTCAGCTCGTCTAAGATCAGTTATATCAGGGATATTCGTCGGGGGTAAATTGTTTAGTAGACGATATTCCTGAATTCGGCGTCTCAATCGAAGATAACGCTCGATGTCGTTGATTTGTAGATGCAAAGGTTCGCCTTGAGAGCGAGTGTTTGGCATACAAATCAGAAAGAGAAGAAAAGAAGAAGGCCTTAGTCTCTACGATGTAACTAAAAGAGTTACGATATCGACTTAAATAGTCCCCGGCAACGGCGCCAAAAACTTGATCGCGACTTTGTATGTCTATAAATCTGGATACTGCAAGTGCACAGTCCTATCGCGTAGTCTTAAAAGATATCGAATCCACAGGGACTATGAATCGATCTACCGTAATTTTGGTCACTGGGTAAAGCTAAGGCTAATATTAATTTAATTAACGAAAGGGATCTAATTACTAAATTTAGTTATAAAATTTTTAATTATAAATACCGGTATGTATTTCACCTAAATTTTGGGTTCCGAACTTCCACTGGCCTTTACTTAAATTGGTCAAAAATTATCTTTACGCAAACTTTATTTGTCTAAAAACCTTCCCCTCACACTTCCGTTCTATTAGTTCAGGTTATACTATTAATACCCTAACGTGTGCTTCCGTCACTCCGCCGGATTCAAAAGTAATTTTTGAAAACAGAATAAAATTTAATTGTTTTTAAAATGCTTCCGCCTCTTCAAAAACAATGCCTAATAATCACTATCTGGTTTTAGCCTCAAACTTCCGTTTTATTAGTAAAAACCTTAATCAATTTTAAAACCTCAAACTTCCGTTCTATTGATTTATAAAATCTTAAACAATTCAATTGAATATTAAAACCATGAAAGGTATTTCTTTTACAAAATAATATTAAGCCAATTTATCTCGGATCCCGTTATTTGGTTAATTTACATACCGATATTTAATCGGTTTAGCCGGACATGTTTATTAAATTAAATATGCATAGATAATTAAATTGCGAACAATTATATAAATTCATATCCATAATAGCAAACATGTAATAATAATAAATAAAAGCGATTAAATTGAAAACCTGGAAAAGTAGAAAACTTCAATAACTTCAATTAAATGCGTTCTTCAAAAAACCTTGGAGTATTCCACCACAAGCCGGTTGGATCTACTCGTCGAATCTTGAATTTAATAATAACAAGAAAGTAAAAATACCGGATCTAACGTAAGGTTAAACCGGATAAAATTGCACAACAATTTCCGGTGTAGAAATTGTTGTACGAAAAATAAAGGCAGAAGACTTGGAAAAGAAAAGGAAAATAAAAGCAGTGCGATGAAATAAAAATAAAGGAAAAGGCAGAACAAAAATTAAACTGAAAGGAAATTTGCTCTGCTGAAAATAATATGATCTTGCCAAAAAAACTCTCCTCTGGGATTCTTCCTTCACTTCTATTTATAATGCTTGTAAAATGATGTATCCCAAAAAGTCAATCCACGTAAAACTCAACATCCAAAGAATATTGAAAGTGGACTGTGTTGCATAACGTGCACGAAAAAATAGCAAAAGTAGGTCTTGACTTGGGACCGGTCGTTCCATGTGAGAAAGAAAAGGCGTGAGAATAGGCTAGGGCAGGAACGGTCGTTCCACTCAGCTGAAGTGGTCCGGACCGGTCGTTCCCCTTAGTGGACCGGTCGGTCCCTTCATGCTGAAGTGGGAACGTGGGTTCCCTTGGCCTTTGCACGTTCAATTGTCTTTTGGGCCTTGCAATTTCATTCTTTTTACCCCCTTTTTTCTAATCTGCACCACTTTGCTCAATTATCTTCATTTTTGTACTAAATTGCATCTATTTCTTCATATTTCTTCACATAAGCTTATTTAAGGCAAAATACCTGAAACAAAGAAATACCAGCGTAATATGGAAATAAAATAAAATAAATTAAATAAAAACATGAATTATTTGCATTAATTAAGTCGATTTATACGATATAAAATCGTGTTATCAATATTCTCAACCAACTACTCTAAATCTAAGCAAAACTAGAACCTTAGAACTCCGAAAAAGTAAAATTAACGGCAACGGCGGGGATCTTGCTTCAGAACCTTAGCGTAAATATTCTACAAGTTCCGTTTTTTTCTTCTTTTGAGTTTCTATGTGAGTTTGTTGTTAAGCTACGTTTTTGAGAGTATGAAAGTGAGGTTTGAGAGATTGCAGGAGCTCAGAGGCTGAGGGTAGAACAAGTCGGCTCGATTTAGGAACTACGAAATTAGATGGCTAGATAATTGGTTGATATGTAGAGATAAAAAGAATCGGTTGAGAGAATCAAAAGAAGATTTTGAATCGTGAGTTTTGATGAAGGAGAGTGAACTGTTGTTGCTTGTTCAGAGAAATAGCGTGATTGAAAATGGAAAGAGAAGGGTGCAGAGAATTGGGAATTGTTGTTTTATGTTTTCTTCCCAAATTTTTCGTTATTAATGATAATAATGAAGAATTAAATGTTGACCAATTCTTTCCATTCCCCAAAGTCCAAGCGGCGCCTCTTGCATATTTTTAGGGTTTCGAAAACCCTTTCCCCCCTTTCTTGGTGGATCCGGGTTTGGGCTTAAGCTCTAAAGCCCAACGCAATCACACTACTCCCTTTATACCATTTGAAGAGTATTCATGACATCAAGGTAACATTGGTTTGGTGGCAAGACCGTTCAGTTGTGACTAAAGGGATCCGAGTTCGATCCCTGGCTATTATTTTAGCTTTAAGTTTATTTAGTCATATTTCACACAAAATTCATAAATATAATACAAAAATATTAGTTTAGGTTTATAATTATTTCTTCCTTTACCTCTCCAAAACCGGGTCAGTCCAATGGGCTATTGGCCCAATAACTCAACCTTTTTTTTATGTTTTAAAAGAACATAATAAGTAATGAATAAGTGAAACAGTTTAATTGTTAATCTACTTTGCTATAAAATTATTAATTAGTATAAAAAACACATAAAAACATTTAATTAAAATTTCACCTTTATTTAATTTTGAAAACATACTTTTTTCTTTTATCATATTTTTGTGTTGTCGCTTATTTAATTATTCAAAAATACATGTTTCATGATTTAATTTTGTCAAGTGTTTAATTATCAAAAAATCTATGTTTTCTTAATCTTCATGTGCTCTTTTATTATTTATTCAATTTTTAAGATGCATGCTAGTTTGATTTAAATTTCATTATTTAATCGTTTAATTATAATTTTGATTAATTGATCGTTAATCCGTATATCTCTCGTCCGTTTCAATCCAAGGGAATTGTTTAATTTTTGTCGACTTCATGTCACCAAAAAAAAACATTGTGCGAATACCCTCATTTCATTAAAACTTAGGATAATTTTTCCTTAAAAAATTCATTTTATTTTCAAAACTTATACCTTTTAAGCAAAAACTTCGACATTAGGTCGTCGTACCTTCAAAAACCCGTCCGTACCCCTTTTCGGCCAAAACGATTTATTTTTAATCAAACGATCAATTTTAATAAACAGATATTTCAAAAGGTTCCTATAGAGTACTATAGATACATTGGGTGCTAATACCTTCCCATTGTATAACCAACCCCCGAACCATAGATCTTTTCAAAAACGCCTTGTATCTTTATTACTTTTAAAAATTATTATTTACATTGCATATTTAGGGTTTTATTTCGCTCTTTCCCCTTTTCCCTTGGAAACAATAAAGTGCGGTGGCGACTCTTGCTTTTGTGAGACGAGTTAATCAATAATTCGATCTTCGATTTACCCCGCTACATTTTTTATCGCTACAGAATTGGCGACTCTGCTGGGGAAATATTGACCTCTTGCTGGTCCATCCCTAAGTGGGTTAAGCCTAATTTGTTTTATCTGTTTACTATAATTTGATTTGCTTGATTATATGTTTAAATTGGGGTGTTTGGGTTTTTTTTGCAAAGGACGAATCCTATACCCGGATTAAGTAACACTTAAGGAATAGGACGGGCGGTATAGTCATGTTAACTTTGAGGGAGTAACCCCGAAGAAGGAGGCATGAGATCCCCCACTCAATGGAAGGCCCTCTTGAACTTAATATTTGTTTACCGAGTAATCAGGAAGACATTATTATTTTCGACCTAGGAGCCCGAGAAGTTGAGGACCGTAGAACCCTAACCCATCTTGGCCTTTTTAGGTGTAGCGCGGAGACTATAACAGAGTAATTCGGAAGTAGTTGTTACGCGATGCTACGCTCGGATGAGTTTCTCTTGAGAATATTGCTAATTATCGAGTAATCAAGACGTTGGCAATATCCGAAGGAGGAATGTAGACTCTGGGAACTCTTAGAACATTATCTTACAGGTGCAATTGAACCACTAGTACATACCTTTGGGTGGGCTTTACCCTTGACTCCATGCTGAAACGTTAAACCTTTAAACCCCATGTTTGTGACCTTGCTTGTAGTTGTTGCATAGCCATGCATTCATGCATCCATAAAACCCTTTTCCCTTGACTTTCAAGGAATTTGGAGGTCTTTCTTTGTAAACATCACAAGTTTCGTCAAGCTCAATGGATCTTGGGTGTTGATAGGGTGAAAACCCTAATCCACCAAAATGGATGATTGATCTTGATGATAACTTGATCAGCGCTTTGATCCAATTCAAAATTCCTCTTCTATCTTCACACTTTGATGTTTACAACTTAATATCTTGAGTTCCGTGAAAGTCAAATAAAAACTCTTTGTTGCCTATCATGCATCATCCAACACTTCACATGTTTTCTAAAACTGGATTTTTTAACGCATGGAGTGGCTTGCCAGAACTGGATTGCTGTTGATGTTCCTGTTGTGATGCACATTTCCGAGTAATGTTTTGTTTATTTTCCTTTGAAAAAAATTCGCTCTGCCCAAGGCGAAACGTATTTTGTGTCGGTCTATGAAAAATAATTCCTTTTGCTCTGCCCAAGGCAAAAGAGAAATGTCTGGGCTCTTTGTTTCAAGTATTTCCCTTTAATGAATAAAAATGTTATTTTGTCCACTACTGTTTTATTTTTCACTTTTTTCGGGGAAATAGCAATGAAAATTAATTAATAACATTTTGTTTTATTTGCACAAATCGGTTTCTAAAACAAAGCATAATCATGTGTGCAGATTACTTCATGACTTAACAATCGAAAACAATGATCCTATGCCCTCTCCCAACTTTGATTTCCCTGTGTTCAGAGCCGAAGAAGAGGATGATGAAGAGATTCCTGTTGAGATTTCTCGTTTGCTTGAGCATGATGAGAAGGTCATTCAACCATTTGAAGAACCTTTAGAGTTAGTCAACTTGGGTGATGAAGAAGATAGAAAGGAAGTCAAAGTCGGAGCATTGCTTATCCCGGAAGTTAAAGAGAAAATGTTGGAGCTTCTCAAAGAGTATGTTGACGTGTTTGCTTGGTCCTACCAAGATATGCCAGGTTTGGACAATGATATTGTGGAGCATCGTTTACCGTTGAGACCTGAATGTCCGCCGATTAAGCAGAAGTTGAGAAGGACTCGTCCCGATATGGTTGACAAGATCAAAGAGGAGGTTCAGAAACAGATCAATGCAGGTTTCCTTGTTACGTCGGTTTATCCTCAGTGGTTAGCCAACATAGTGCCTGTTGCTAAGAAAGATGGTAAATTTCGAATGTGTGTAGACTACAGAGATCTGAATAGAGCTAGTCCGAAGGATGACTTCCCATTACCTCATATTGACGTATTGGTCGACAGTACCGCAAAGTTTAAAGTCTTTTCTTTCATGGATGGTTTTTCTGGTTATAACCAAATCAAGATGGCGCCGGAAGATATGGAGAAGACCGCTTTCATTACACCGTGGGGAACATTTTGTTATCGGGTTATGCCGTTTGGTTTGAGGAATGCTGGTGCAACATACCAAAGAGCCATGACTGCTTTGTTCCATGACATGATGCATAAGGAGATTGAAGTGTATGTGGATGACATGATTGCCAAATCACAGACTGAGGAAGATCACTTGGAGCATTTGTTGAAGTTATTCCAGCGTTTGAGAAAGTATAAACTCCGTCTGAATCCCAACAAGTGCACTTTTGGTGTTCGTTCTGGAAGACTTCTGGGTTTCATTGTCAGTCAGAAAGGTATTGAAGTAGATCCTGATAAAGTCAAAGCTATTCGGGAAATGCCTGCACCCAAGACGGAAAAACAAGTAAGAGGATTCCTTGGGAGACTGAACTACATTTCTAGATTTATATCTCATATGACTGCTACCTGTAGGCCGATTTTCAAGCTTCTCCGAAAGAACCAATGATGTGTGTGGATAGAAGATTGTCAGAGAGCTTTTGATAGCATCAAAGAATATTTGCTTGAACCTCCCATTTTGATTCCTCCGGTGGAAGGAAGACCGTTGATTATGTACCTGACTATATTGGAAGACTCCATGGGATGTGTGCTTGGTCAGCAAGATGAGACTGGCAGGAAGGAGCATGCTGTATATTATTTGAGTAAGAAATTCACAGACTGTGAGTCTCGATACTCATTGCTTGAGAAGACCTGTTGTGCTTTAGCTTGGGCTGCTCGCCGTCTGCGCCAGTATATGATTAACCACACCACTTGGTTGATCTCCAAAATGGACCCGATCAAGTATATCTTTGAGAAGCCCGCCTTATCCGGAAGAATAGCCCGTTGGCAGATGTTGTTATCTGAATATGACATTGAGTACCACACTCAGAAAGCGATCAAAGGAAGTATTTTAGCCGATCATTTGGCTCACCAACCAATTGACGATTATCAATCCATCAAGTTTGATTTCCCAGATGAAGATGTTATGTACTTGAAAGCTAAAGATTGTGAAGAGCCGTTACCTGAAGAAGGACCTGATCCTGAATCCCGTTGGGGTTTAATATTTGACGGAGCTGTGAATTCCTATGGAAATGGAATTGGGGCAATCATCGTCACTCCCCGAGGTACTCATATCCCGTTCACGGCAAGACTGAAGTTTGACTGCACGAACAACATGGCTGAATATGAGGCATGTATTATGGGTCTCGAAGAAGCAGTGGACCTAAGGATTAAGATTATTGATATTTACGGAGATTCGGCACTGGTGATTAATCAAATCAAAGGAGAATGGGAGACTCGTCACCCTGGTTTGATCCCTTACAGAGACTATGCTAGAAGGTTGTTAACTTTCTTCAACAAAGTGGAATTACATCATATCCCTAGAGATGAGAATCAAATGGCTGATGCTTTGGCTACTTTGTCTTCAATGTTTCAAGTGAATGATTGGAACGACGTGCCTACAATCCGAGTTATGCGTCTCGACAGACCTGCTCATGTGTTCTCAGTAGAGGAGGTTACCGACGACAAACCTTGGTTCTATGACATTAAACATGTTCTTCAAACTCAAGAGTACCCGCCTGGGGCATCCAGTAAAGATAGGAAGACGTTGAGAAGATTAGCAAGCAGTTTCTTTCTCAACGAAGAAGTTTTGTATAAGAGGAATTATGACACGGTCTTGCTCAGATGTGTAGACAGACGTGAAGCAGACATGCTGATGCAAGAAGTACACGAAGGATCCTTTGGCACTCATGCCAATGGACATGCAATGGCTAGAAAGATGTTGAGAGCTGGTTACTATTGGATGACAATGGAATCCGATTGTTGCAGATATGTGAAGAAATGTCATAAATGCCAGATTTATGCGGACAAGATGCACGTGCCGCCGACCCTCCTCAATGTTATCTCTTCACCTTGGCCTTTCTCTATGTGGGGCATTGATATGATTGGAATGATTGAACCCAAAGCTTCAAATGGTCATCGTTTCATCTTGGTAGCGATCGATTATTTTACCAAATGGGTGGAAGCCGCATCTTATGCTAATGTAACCAGACAGGTGGTAGTCAGATTTATCAAGAATCAGATCATTTGTCGATACGGTATTCCGAACAAGATTATCACTGATAATGGTTCGAATTTGAATAATAAGATGATGAGAGAGCTTTGTGAAGAGTTCAAGATTGAACATCATAATTCTTCTCCTTACAGACCGAAGATGAATGGGGCTGTTGAAGCTGCTAACAAGAACATCAAGAGGATTGTCCAGAAGATGGTGGTAACTTACAAGGATTGGCATGAAATGCTTCCGTTTGCCCTGCACGGGTACCGTATTTCAATTCGAACCTCAACAGGCGCGACCCCATTTTCCCTAGTTTATGGTATGGAAGCTGTACTCCCCGTGGAGGTTGAGATTCCGTCTTTAAGAGTGTTGATGGAAGCTAAACTTTCTGAGGCCGAATGGCGTCAAAGTAGATATGATCAATTGAATTTAATTAAAGAAAAGAGATTGACAGCTGTGATACGGTGGGAGAACTGACTTGAGGTTTTGCGTTTGGATTCGCAAATGTTGCGGTTAGCAAGAGTCGCCACCGACTTTTTATTTTATCCTAAGGAAAGGTTAAAAAGCACAGCAAAAAACCTTTTGAGATGTTTTCTTGGGTTCGGGGAGTAGATTATAGAAAGGGAAGGTATTAGCACTCTTTCTATCCATGGTTATCCATGGGCTCTTAGTTACTTGCTTAGATCACTTGCCTTTTGTTTTCAATTGTTTTAAATGGTGCTTGAGTGTGTGGGTTTGAAAATATTTTGAAAAAAGAGGCCAATGTGATGGCAATCTTTGTAATGATCCATGTGGGGATGTATACAAATATGTATGTCTTTTGAAAAGATTTTCATTTGTTTTTGAAAGTAGTTTTGAAAGTGTAGTGAGATGTGGTTTTGAAATTAGGCAAGTGTTTTGTTTTGCAAGTTTGAGTCAAGCAACTAAGAGGTTATCTACTCCTAAATTTCTCAAAAGATTATTGCTATGTTTTAACCCTTTTAACAAGTTTGTTCCACCATTGTATTTGGTGGACAATCTTGTGTTAGGATGTGAAGGGGACAGGCGCGGGTCATCGTTTAGGCCATAATTGCAACGGCGTTAAATGTCTTTGGGCAATTTCTTTAAGGGACTTGATCATTTGTTTTTGTTTTGAAAAGTTTTGTCGAGGGACTATGATCATTCAAATTGTTTGCTTTGCCCAAAGAAGTTCAACATGCAATATGGCCCATTTATTTGAAGGCAACAAGTGGAATACCCTAAGGGGTGCAAGTGTGAAATGTGTGTCCATTTTCATGCTTGTTTATCTTGAGATTAGGTCATAACTATTTTTTTTAATCGTTTTTTCGCATACAAACCCTAATTCTAACATGTTATCATTAGAAAGCAATAAAATGCGAAATTAAATTTACTAAGCTATTACAAAACCAAATATGGGAAAGGGGGTACAAATGTTCAAATGGGGATATTGACAAGAATTTAAATCTACATTATTACATCATTTTGAATATTTGCAAATTAATCAATGTAAAAAAAATTAAATAAGAATGCAAGATGCAAAAGAAATGTTTTGTATATGTATGAAAAAATATTATTTATGTAAAAGAGAAAAGAAAATAAAAATTATATTATTTTTTGGAGTATTTTGAATTTAGGGCAAAAAACCCTAATTTTATTAGGAAAAATGTATTATTGTTTAATTTAATACAAACATTTATTTATCATGTACAAAAAATAAAAATAATGAAGTATATTATGAGAAAAAGTATTTGTATCAAATATTAATAAAAATGAAAAAAATCAAGTATTTTTATATTTTAACCTAAATATATTAATAAACATATATATATACATATATTAATTTCTTAAATATGCATTATGTGCAAAAATATTTAATATTTAATAAAATAAATAATAATAATAAAAAAAAATATTTTTTATGTGGAATATTTTCAGAATGTAAAAAAATAAAAATTGTATTTACACTATTTTTATATTTATTCTAAATAATAGTATGTATATATTTTATGTATAAACAAAGAAATAAATCAAATAAATATGCCATAAATTCAAAAAAAGATGGAAAAAATATTTTCAAAATTTTAACATGCTGAGAAAAAATAAACAAGTCAAACAAAAAAAGAAAAAGTCAAAAAGAATTAAAAATAAGACAAATGGGCTTAGGGGGTGTAATAGCAATTAAGTGGTGTGAAGAGAAATAACACAAAAGCCCAGCCCAAAGATCACTGTCTTCAACCTCCAGCAACAAAATTCAAAAAAACGCGCGCCCCTGTTCTTCAATGTCCAACTCTCGATTCTTGGCTTTTCAGCAAAAACTCATAACACAACAAATGTTCAGCATGAAGAGACGGTTCTAACCATGTATGGAACTTGACCTAACTCTCTAAGATGAGGGAGAATTTCTCCTCCCCCAAATCCTAACCTAATTTTTCTGCCATTTTCAAACTACAAATTCTCTCTACTCAGGCAAAAGAAATGAAATGTAAAGATATGTACATGTTCAGGGCTATGAATAGAACCTTGTTTCTTCACAAACTTAAGACTAAAGATGCATGATAAGAGAGATACGAGTTCAAAGTTTTACCTGTGCAGTTGAACTTCTACCTGGAGAATGAGGAACTTTCAGTGCAATGTGATGATTGGAAAAGCTTCCTTGAGGTCCAGGGATGCTGTTTCAATGCTTACTTTGTCTTGAGAGCTTCTGAATCAAGCTATGGAACTTCAACTGCAAGAGGAAAAAATGAAAATGGTGGAAACTGTTAGGGTGATTACAGGTCAGGTTTTAGGCCATGGTTAGCTTGCATATGTTGTAAGGAAGGTAGAGGAACAGGTTTGGACAAGAATGCTCGAAGGGATTGAGAGAGAGCACTCAATCTACAGGGGTTCCCCTGTTTGTGCAGTTTCAAGGTGATTAGGGCAATGGGAGTGTTTTAGATGGCAAGGGCTCGTGTGTTAGCTTGGATATGTTCTTCTGAATGTGTTTGATAACTTCTCTCTTGTGTTTCTAAGCTGAGATGAGATATGGTACAAGTTATGCAATGTTACTTGAATTTGAAACAAGCAATGGTCACTTTGTGTTTTAGGTTAGTAGGGGGCCTCTAATCCTGCTGCATAAGCCTCTCTTGATCAGAGCAATTTGCCCATAATCTTGTGCCAAAAGGATTTTGCTTGTACCTTCTTGGATTTCAATTTGACATAAAGCTAGCTTTTTACAAAAATGGATAAAGCACTTTATCTAGTTTAGGATTAATCCACTATGCAATGTTAGAACACAAAGAACATGGCCTTAACACATTGAATATGCATTAAATTATTGAGTATGGAATGGTTCAAGGACCTGTAATCAAGCATAAAGCAAGCTGAGTTCAAATTTGCAAAGTTATGAACATGTTTTGATGAAGAACAAAAGTGAATTTTTGCCAACTTGTGAAATTCGAATCTCTCAAGTTATGAGGTTCTTTGATGAGTTCTTGGACATTTTGGAAAGCTTGGAATGTGTACTACAATCCATCTTTGAAGTGCAAATTAAAATTCCAAGTGGAAGGGTATGAAAAGTGGCCTTGAAGTGGGGTAGAAAACCTTGTCAAAATAGGTTAAAATTTCACCAAGTTAAAAATGTTTTAGTGCCCTTATTCAAAAAATTGTAACTTGAGATACAAGCTTCAAATGAGAAAACTTTGTGAATAAAAGTTGTATATTATGCAACAAGCTACAACTTTCATGTTTTGACTTTTGTTTGAATCCAAATGGATCTTGGTGAAAAGATGGGGCAAAGTTGGGAAAAAATTAGGGTTTTTCATAACTTAGAAAAATTCTAAGTTATGAAAAATTCCATTTTCTAACCCTAATTTGCATTTTGTGATTTCTTGGTGAACAAGTTTCATGATTTGGCAAGTTTTGATGAAAAATGAATCTTGACTCTTGATTTTGACCAAAAAGTCAAAGTTTGACTTTTCAGTGTACAGTCAAAATTGATCAATTGACTGGGAAATTCAACTGTCAATCTTGTGTACTTGAGATCTTTTGAGCTTGATGAACATGTCAAGATAATTCCATGGGGTCCTTGAGTCCATATGTGAGCTTGGTTTGCCATTGGTTAGGTCAAACAGTCAAAAATTGCCTTTGTGCAGTCAAAACCCTAAAAATGACCATTTTGCCCTTTTGGTGATCTGATCAAATTTCTTGTGGAATTGTGATCCAAACTTGATCAAATGGTCCATATGAGTTCATAATGTTGATGTGGATCAAATTTCATGAGATTTGACTGTCAATTGGCCACAGTTGACTTTTTTCCTCAATACAGCTGATTTCTAGGTCAACTGTCCAATTGACTGGGCAAAACATGGAATCAAGACTTGAAACTTGGTATGGAGAAACTTGGGAGTCCAATATGAAGCATGAAAGTCATCTCAGGCATTTTAGGTCAAAATATCCTTGGGCAAACACAAACCCTAATTTGAGTCCACAATGCAAGGAGAAGTCTTGAGCAGGGGAAACCCTAACTGGATCTTGATCTTCAAAGGTCTTGTGATGAAAAAATGTTGAGGAAATGGGAGGGAAAATTTTGGGGTACAACAGTTGCCCCTGTTCAATCTTCTTGGACCTGAAGAGTTAGATTGGCAATTTTGCCTTTCGCGACTTGAAGGTAAAAGGAGATTGGACACTAGAGTGCCCGGAAATTTGCACTCGCATGCTGGAGTCTCAGCAATGTGGTGTCGGAAATGGGCTTATAGATGCCATTTGGAGAGATGGTGGATAGGGAGATGGGATTATAGATGCCATCTGGAGATGTGACAGAACCTTGTCGGGAATGGGCTTATAGATGCCATTTGGAAGTGTCGACCGCATAAGAGATTCCTTAGCGAGAACTTGTGTATTTGAGAAAGACGGATGCTTTCCTGGCTTGTTACAGGTGTTTGATCTTCAGTCTCCTTATGCAGATATGCCCTGGCTAGATACAGGTATCGAATCTACAACTGGTCGCTCACAGATGTGCCCTGGCTGGATACAGGAGTCGAATCTGGAAATAGTCGTTAATAGATGTGCCCTGGCTGGATACAGGAGTCGAATCTTCGGACTCTTCAGACGTGCCCTGGCTAGATACAGGAATCGAGTCTGGAAACGTGGTCAACAGATATGCCCTGGATGGATACAGGAATCGAATCCGGAAATGTTGTAGTTGATAGATGTGCCCTGGCTGGATACAGGAATCAAATCTTTGAACTCTTCAGACATGCCCTGGCTAGATACAGGAATCGAGTCTAGAAACTGATCACTCTCAGATGTGCCCTGGCTAGATACAGGTATCGAATCTGGAATTGTGACAGTTGAAGGTAGTTGTTTTTGGGATTGTCTTTTTCCTGAAAAGGCAAAAACGTAAGTGGTATGCAATGTCATGATGTATGATATGCATGGTGTTATGATGCTCAGTCATGAGATAGTGTTGTATGCGCTTTATCATGTATGTAAGCAAGATGTATGAAAATGTGAAATGTTTATGAGTGTAATTTCATCTTAGGAAAATAAATCCTTGACGAACGGCCGGGAAGTTGCTCTGTGGAAGAGATACTTGGCCGAAGTTTGATGAGAGGCCTGTTGAGGACTTTAAAGATGGATTCCGCTGGGGATTTGAAGGAACTTCGCCGAGGGCGGTCTTCCGTGGTTTTTTAGCTGAGGATAACCCAGTTATAAGTCCTTGTGAGGAAATAACTCTAAATAAAACTCGGGAGAGACGTTCGTACTCTGTAGGGGATAAGCTTCCAGAATCTACTGGGGATGAGCTTTAAGGCCTGCCGGGGAATGTTGTGCTTTTCCAGGATTGACGGGGGACCAACTCTGCTTGGGGAAAGTATTGCTGAACCTTGTCTTATTCTGCGGGGAGTTGAGATGATTTGGCCACTTTCTTCAGTTGAATCTACCTTAGTACCTTGGCGGACAAAACAACCAGACTGCTTAAAACAATTTCACATTGCCCCTGTCTCTGATGTCACCTGTAATCAATCTCTTGTTTCATATGTAAACATTTATGAATCAGCAATTTTAATGTCAAATGCATATATCAAAAATGAACATTGGACGTTCTTCGCAAGACAAAACAGAAAAAGGAAAACAATTGGCACTTTTAACTGAAAAGTATATTTGTATTGATTTAAACTTTGCCTGTGAATAGGCGTTTTTGTACAAGAGGCTGACATCCTAGTAAGAGGACGCCGCCAAATAATATAGAGTTTACAATTTTAAAAAGGAAGCAAAACAGCTATGTGAACAATCCCACTGGGTTCCAACTCTGCTATCGCATTTATGTCTTCGAACGTCTCATCGCTTTGCTGCCTAATTTGAAGATGAAGCTGATTGGTTAATGCCGAGATCTGAGCCAAATGGTTGATGCCGAATTCCGGATGCGAAGCGATCCAATGAGACATAGTGTTACGCTTTTATCCCTAACTTTTGCCTGGACCGCCCTTTCGGGTTTTCAGTCCACCGGGATACCCATTTTTGCCCAAGCCGCCTTTTCAGGTTTTCGACTCGCCGGGTGTACAGATTTTTATTCATTTCATCCCTTATTTTTTCCCGAACCCTTTTGGTTCGCCGGGAAGCCCTAATTTTTGCCTAGGCATGTCAGCCTAGCGGGTCTTTTATTCATGCGTAGTATTTTTTCACTATGTCTGCATTGGCGGGGTGAGGAAGGTCGTCACCATCCATGGTGGTTAGGATCATGGCTCCTCCTGAGAACACGCGTTTAACCATAAATGGCCCTTCGTATGTAGGGGTCCATTTGCCCCGGGGATCACTTTGAGGAAGGATGATGCGTTTGATTACCAGGTCCCCAACTTGATACTCTTGCGGTCTGACTTTCTTGTTAAATGCCCTGATCATCCGTTTCTGATACGTTTGACCATGACAGATAGCAGTGAGCCTCTTTTCGTCAATCAGATTTAGTTGATCAAGTCGAGTCTGGATCCAATCATCTTCATTCAAGTCTGCCTCCTTCATTATCCGGAGAGAGGGTATCTGGACTTCAATTGGCAAGACTGCCTCCATGCCATAGACCAAGGAGAAGGGAGTTGCCCCGGTTGACGTTCTGGCTGAGGTACGGTACCCATGAAGAGCGAACGGTAACATCTCATGCCAATCTTTATAGGTCACTGTCATCTTCTGCACAATTCTCTTGATATTTTTATTGGCTGCCTCTACAGCTCCATTCATCTTCGGCCGGTAGGGAGAAGAATTGTGGTGCTGTATCTTGAATTGTTCACAGAGTTCAGTGATCATTTTGTTGTTGAGATTGGTACCATTGTCCGTAATGATTCTTTCCGGGACACCGTACCGACAGATCAGATTATGCCGGATGAAACGTGCCACGACGCTCTTGGTTACTGTGGCATAGGATGCTGCCTCAACCCACTTTGTGAAGTAATCGATTGCTACTAGACTGAAGCGATGCCCATTAGATGCCGTAGGTTTAATCTCACCGATCATGTCTATGCCCCACATTGCAAACGGCCAAGGCGCAGTCAGAACATTCAAAGGAACCGGAGGGATATGCACCTTGTCAGCATAGATCTGGCATTTATGACAAGTTCGGGAATGTTGGTAACAGTCGGCTTCCATTGTGGACCAGAAATATCCTGCCCGAAGGATTTTCTTAGCCATGGTGTGTCCACTGGAATGTGTTCCAAACGTGCCTTCGTGTAATTCCATCATAATTTTCTCTGCTTCAGCCTTATCCACACAACGTAGCAGAGTTGAATCATGATTCCGTTTGTAGAGAATGCCGTTGTTGAGGAAGAATTTTGCAGCAAACCTCCTCATGAACTTCTTATCATTGACAGATGCACCTTCAGGGTATTCCTGAGCTTCCAAGTACCTCTTCACCTCATGATACCAGGGTTTTTCAATCACCTTCTCAGCCTCGAGCTTGCAGCAGTACGCTGGTTCATCTAACTTCCAGATTATGATTCGGGGAGCCTCATTGTCCCATTTAACTTTGAACATTGAAGACATCGTAGCTAGGGCGTCCGCTAGCTGATTCTCCTCTCTAGGGAAGTGTTCGAAAGTTATCTCTTCAAAGTGGGGAAGCAAGGTCAACACATACTCTTTGTAAGGAATAAGATTCGGGTGTTTCGTATCCCACTCGCCTTTGATCTGATTGATCACGAGAGCGGAATCTCCGAAGACACTTAGAAATTTTATCCTTAGGTCGATTGCAGCTTGTAAACCCATGATACATGCCTCATATTCTGCCATGTTGTTGGTGCAGCTGAAACACAGTCGGGCGGTAAGGGGAGTATGAGTTCCTTTGGGAGATATGATTACAGCGCCGACACCGTTACCCAAAGCATTGGAGGCTCCATCAAAATGCATAGACCATCGGGATCCCTCCTCAGGTCCTTCATCCGGTCTAGGTACTTCACAGTCAGTTACCACCATGATATCTTCATCCGGAAAATCAAAGTTCAATGATTGGTAATCGTCCACAGGTTGGTGTGCCAAATGATCGGCCAGTACACTTCCTTTAATTGCTTTCTAAGTTGTATACTGGATATCATATTCTGTTAAGATCATTTGCCATCTCGCTATTCTTCCAGACAGAGCGGGCTTTTCAAATATGTACTTGATGGGATCCATTTTTGAAATCAATAAAGTAGTGTGAGTCAGCATATACTGTCTCAGCCGGCGAGCAGCCCATACAAGAGCGCAGCAAGTTTTCTCAAGCAGTGAGTAACGAGACTCACAGTCGGTAAACTTTTTGCTCAAGTAATAAATAGCGTGCTCTTTTCGGCCAGACTCGTCATGCTGCCCCAGCACACACCCCATTGAATTGTCAAGTACTGTCAAGTATAGTATCAGAGGTCTTCCTTCCACCGGTGGCATAAGAATGGGTGGCTCTTGGAGATATTCCTTTATCCTTTCAAAGGCGGCCTGACATTCATCATTCCAGCGTACTACTTGATCTTTCTTCAGCAATTTGAAGATTGGCTCACAAGTAGCGGTCAGATGTGAGATGAATCGGGCAATGTAATTCAGTCATCCCAGGAAGCCTCTGACTTCTTTCTCTGTTCTTGGAGTCGGCATCTCTTGTATGGCTTTTACCTTGGCAGGGTCCACCTGAATACCTTTATCACTTACAATGAAACCCAGCAACTTTCCGGATCTTACCCCAAAGGTGCATTTGTTGGGATTCAATCTCAGCTTGTACAACTTGAGTCGGTCAAATAACTTCCTCAGATGGTCAAGATGCTCCTCCTCAGTTTGAGACCTTGCAATCATGTCATCAACGTATACCTCAATCTCATGATGGATCATATCATGAAATAAAGCAACCATGGCACGTTGGTAGGTTGCCCCAGCATTTTTCAATCCGAATGGCATGACCTTATAGCAGAAGGTCCCCCACTGAGTCACAAATGTAGTCTTCTCCATATCTTCTGGAGCCATCTTGATCTGATTATACCCCGAAAAACCATCCATGAAGGAGAACACCTTGTGTTGAGCTGTATTGTCAACAAGGACATCAATGTGAGGTAGGGGAAGTCATCCTTGGGGCTGGCCCTGTTCAAGTCCCTGTAGTCGACACACATTCTGACTTTACCGTCCTTCTTTGGCACTGGTACCACATTGGCAACCCACTGAGGGTAAGAAGCCACTGCAAGGAACCCGGCATCAAACTATTTCATAACCTCGGCCTTGATCTTTTCAGACATCTCTGGGCGCATCCGTCGGACTTTTTGCTTTACCGGAGGGCAATCTTCCTTGGTTGGCAGGTGGTGAACTACAATGTCGGCATCCAAACCAGGCATATCTTCATAGGACCAAGCAAAAATCTCCATGTAGTCTTGTAGCATATGGATCAATCTTTGCTTCACGCTGAGCTCTAGATTGGCACCAATCTTGACCTCTTTCCTATCTGTCTCAGTACCCAGGTTAATTGTCTCCACCGGCTCTTCATGTGGTTGAATAGCTCTCTCTTCCTGGAGTAGCAGTCTTGCGAGTTCACCAGGCACTTCGCAATCATATTCACCTTCGTCCTCGGCCAAGTTGATCGGATTTTCGAAGTCATAACTGACGGTAGCAGAGCTGTTACCAGTGAGATCCAGAGTGGATTGAAACCTGTATAAGTGAGTGTGTGTAAATATAGCTGTTTTGCAATATATATAACACAGAAAGGAAAAGAGCACAAGATTTGAAATGCAACAAACGTCCAATGTTTTGATTGATGATATATGAAAATGTCATACAAAAAGCCCTCACAAATGGAGCTACGATGCCCCGGGGAGGACACCGAGCCAACAAAGTTTTAACATATTGTTTGTTACAAATTGGAAATCAAAAGAAATTAATTACTGCGTGACAAATGTGATAGGGGTAAAATCCTTTGCCGTCCAGTTGCTTGGTCCGTTGCTGGTAGTCGGGTAGATCCAACTGTCAAACTCTGCTTCCTCCACATCCTCCTCGATAGCATTCACCCTCGAGCTGGAAATAAACACCGGAGCCTTTTTGATCTTCTCTTTGCGCACAGTCCTCTGAGCCTCTGCAGTAAAGCCCAGCCCAAGCTTGTCATTCTTCTGAGTGAAGTCAGGAAGCTGACCCCAGTTCGCACAATTGCCTCTCTGAATCACAGCCCGGGCATCCCTTAGGGAAGCCATCTTCAAGGAAACATTCTCTTCGACTGTTGTTTCTGCAGTTGCTGAAATTGGATGTACCTCCTCGAAATGCTGAAAGGGGGTTTCAATAAACTCCCCGTCCATCTCAATGTATCTGAAGGAATTCAAATGGCTCACCATATACTCCTATTCTCCTTGCACAGTGACGATCTTCCCCCTGACGGGATACTTCAGCTTCTGGTGCAAGGTGGAGGTCACTGCCCCAGCTTTATGGATCCAAGGTCGACCCAGTAGACAAGAGTACGATGGACGTATATCCATCACATAAAAAGTAGAGTCAAACACTTGAGAGCCCACACGAATAGGGATGTTAACCTCTCCATGAACCATCCTTTTGGAACCGTCAAAGGCCCTGACGATGATATTGCTGGGCTTTAATTCCAGGCCTTCATAATCCAAACGGTCTAAAGCCTTTTTCGGTAGAACATTCAAGGAAGAACCAGTATCCACCAATACATGCGCCAGAGTAGTGCCCCTGCACTCGATAGAGACATGCAGGGCGTCGTTGTGGTCTTTTCCCTTCGCAGTCAGGTCAGCATCTGAAAAACCCAAGCCATTGTCTGCTGTCAGATTTGCTACACAATCAGTGAACTGGACTGCAGTTGTCTCCTGCGGCACATGGGCCGTTTTGAGAAATGAAATCAAGGCTTTAGCATGGGCCTCAGAGCATAGCAATAAAGAGAGCATGGAGATCTTGGAGGGCGTATGCCCCAGCTGCTCGACAACATTAAAATCACTCTTCTTTATTATTTTCAGGATCTCCTCCATTTCTTGTTGGGAGGCCTCAGCATTTATGGGTATTGGTGCCTCCATTCGGGCAGGCTCTTCTTCAATCCCTTTGCCCCGAGCATTTGATGACTCGGCAGCAGGGGAAACAACTTGATCAGCAGCAGGAACAGGTAAACTTGTAGGCTTTATAAGGAGGGGTCTTCGAATAGCGGGCGGTGCAATGTCAGGAGAGAAGAGCCTGCCACTGCGGGTGACCTTGGCTGGACCAGTGATATCGCAGATACTGGCGCCAGTGTCGAATTCTTGTTTGATTCCATTTACATATACGTCTGCCCCATAATGCCAGGGGACAGCTTTATCAAACACGTAGGGGAGAGGCCCCGGAACAGTAATAATCACAGGTGCAACAGTCATGATTTGAACAGGCTTCTTCGGGAGAGCCTTGATTGGATTTTTGAAGATGGTAACCACAGAAACTTCTTTTACCGGAACCAAATGAACAGCAGACTTCTTGAATAGAATCTCCTTGCTATCCATTAGGCTTTGGACGCCTAACCTCAACAAGGGACAACCAGATAGGGAAACAGCACAGAACAGGCAACCCTCACTGCAACCCGGAAATAAACCGGCCCGCAGTAGGTTCTTCTTGACAGTCAAAAGAGGGGTGACAACTTCATCTACCGAAACAGCATACATTTCTTCCTCAAGGGAATTTACTCTATGCTGGGGCATAGGAGCAGTTACAACATTTGGTCTCTCCGGCGCTTCAAACTGAATTTCCTTTGCGTCGATCAGATCTTGTACTTTGTTTCTCAAGGCCCAGCAATCATCAGTAGTGTGCCCGGGACTATCAGAATGATAAGCACATCGGGAATTTGGGTTATACTTAGGAGATGCAGTGTTGACGACCTTAGGAGCTTCTTTGAGGGTCACCAGGTTGGTGGATAACAGTTGGGGTAAAATTTGAGATAAGGTCATACTCAGTCGAGTATACTGCCTCTTGGGCCTTTCACTTCTTTGTTGATTGTACTGCTGAGGAGCAGCAACAGGTTTTGAGATGACCAAAGCGTTGACGGCTTGGCGACTTTCGGGCTTGACTTGTCTTCTAGGACCATAGACGGCACTTGCTTCTTTCTTAAACGGCCTCTTCTCAGCACTTGTGGAGGCAACCTTTTGTATCTTGCCGGACCTGATGCCAGCTTCAATTCTTTCTCCTGTCAATATCAAATCTGTAAACCCAGCGGAGGAGTTACCAACCAAATGATTGAAAAACGGACCAGACAATGTCCCTAGGAACATATCAACCAGCTCACGATCAGTCAATGGAGGCTGCACCCTGCCAGCCAAATCTCTCCATTTTTGAGCGTACTCTTTGAACCCTTCACCCGTTCCTAGAGACATACCCTGAAGTTGGGTACGCGTAGGAGCGAGATCAGAATTGTATTGATATTGTCTGTAGAATGCGGTTGCCAAATCTTCCCAGTGTCGGATGCTAGCTCCATCTAATTGGTAGAACCATTCAAGCTGTGACCCCGAGAGGCTATCTTGGAAGAAGTGAATCCAGAGGTTCTTATCTGCCGTGTAAGGTTGGATTTTCCTTACGTACGACCCCAGATGCAGCTTTGGGCAGGAGACCCCATCATACTTGGCGAAGGTAGGCGCCTTAAACTTGTGTGGAATTACTACCCCGGAAGATAACCCCAAATCTCCGAAATCCAACCCTGGCACATTCTGAATTTCCATGGCGCTCAAACGGTCCTCCAATTGCTTGTATCTGTCAGCAGCAGGTGGGTATTGTTGGTCATTATAGTCCGTCTCGTTGTTGGAGACTGCGGGACTAGGAGCTCCTCCCCCTTGGGGACTATTTTTATCAGCAGAAGAAGTAGTTGGATCAGCTTCATTGTGGAGTGTGTTCCCGAACCTGCGTCCGGTGTTGAACATCGCAGTCCTCTTTTTCTTCTTCTTCTTCATGAGTAGAGTCTTCAACTCTTGCTGACCTTGGGCTAGGCTTAGGACCATCTCTTGAAATTGTGCACTTTGGGCCTGAAGGGCCTTGATTGCTTGCTCACTGGAGGAGTCTGGATTCATGATGACTATGCAAAATAAACAGTGAAGGAGATTAAGCAACCTGTGAAATAGGGTACCTGCTATGCATATGGTGCAATGGAATGCGTATGTATGCAATGCATTCAAGGATTTAGAATATTCAAAATTTGTTGTAGACAAAAAAGAACGCACATCATATTAATAAGGAGAAATTCGTTAGTACATAAATGCCCCATGGGCCAAATATTACAAAATGACTCCTTAAGGCAAAAAAACATTGCGCATCCTCTTTGGTGCGATGTAGGTATTGAGATTCCTCTCCTCGTGCAGTAGGCGGGTGAGTTCCATGACCTTCTTTTCACTAGCATGTAGACTGGTCTCAAGAGAATTCCGTTCTTCCTTAAGCTGGATCCAGCTCTTCTGCATCTCTTCCCAGGACGTGGGCATGTCAGGATGTTGAATGGTGTAGGACACCTCCCCTTCCAAGACTGGTTCTTTGATCACAGGGAGCATAGGAGGATAAGGCATTACTAACTTCTGGGAGCGGGCTCGTACCCACTTGAGATAAGGCTCCAACGGGATAGAGTTCCTGTGCCCCAGTGTCTTGCTGTCTATCCTACTTGGCATCCTCCAAGCTCTGATAAATCTCTGACGAAGTCCTTAACATGTCATGAGGGCCATCCCTCCGAGCATAACCAAACTGTCTCCAAGCCAGGCATGGGTTGTAAGTAATACCTCCTTTGATTCCAAATAAAGGAACATTAGGGTACTCCCCGCAACGATCAATGATAGTGACGTCTTCCCTGGACCTAGGGCACCAATGTATATCTGCATGTGTAAGAGTCATTAACCGTTGTGACCATCTCAAACCCCGCTCGTTCTTCAAAACTGATTGTGGAAGGTGCGAAATAAACCACCTTCCCAGGAGAGGAGTGCAACATATAAGGACACCCCTTCTTCTCATGGTTCGAGTGTAACATGAGTGAAGGATGTCCCCCAGCAACGTAGGTATAGGATTCCTGGTCATGAAGATCTGGACAGCGCTGATATCAATAAGCTGATCTGGGTTAGGGAATAACACCAAACCATAGACAAGGAGGGCCATAACTTCTTCAAAAGCTTGTAGGTCAAGGGAGTTCCAACATTCTTGGGCCTTCTCAAACAGAAACCTGGCTAAGAACCCCTTGATACCACTTCTAACTTCCCAATGTCCCTTGAGGTCAGACGGTTGTAGGTGCAAGGCTTTAGTAATCTCTTCAAGCTTGGGTTCCTCTTCCGTACCGTTGTAGGGTAGTTGATCAAGGATAGGGACCTTCAGAAGTCGGGAGAACTCTTCCAATGTAGGCACCAACTGATAATCCGAGAAGGTGAAGCAGTGATGCAGAGGGTCAAAGAACTGGAACAAGACTTTTATCATATCTTCCTCAATGTTGGTGCTAACCAAGCTGATGAGTCTGCCATGTCTCTCACTGAATGAAGAACCCTCGGGAATTCTGGACATAAGCTCCCTAAGCTGAGGAGGGATCTTTAGAAGGCTAATCTGAATTGTCTTTCTGCGAGCAGTTTCCATGTCCTATAAAACAAGAACAAAGATGAAGATTCGAAACCCTTGAAATGGTTAGTCAATGCTCATGATGTTGTATGATGTCATGATGTTATGATTAAATATACCACAAATATTCACAAAGGCAAACATGGTAAGGCACACAAGTCACACAAGACAAACCCTTAGGGTTTAGGCCTGCATGGGGTCTGGGTATTACCCTCTTGAAGTTTGGTGGGCTCAACCTGTCCTATTAGAAGTAACCGGGTTCTAAAGGTCCCAATATCACTGGATTACTTTCATTGTTCATCGTTTCGATTTAGCCACTGAACTGGCGACCGAAATATCCCAGGAAAGCAACCCTCAATTGAGTGTAGTATCGAGTATCAACCAACCTCGGACTGCACCAAAGTCAGTTATCTCACTACCCTAAAAAGGCCAAGATGGTTCAAATTAAGGTGCCTAAGGTCAGTTGATGCTTCACGACACCACGCGGCGGCCCCGTACTCTCCTTGACTGAACTCAAGGGTTACCGGTACACACCAAAGTGCCACATCAACGTAGCAGACTGCTTCAACCATGTCGGTATACCCCGCACAGTTCCCTCACAGCCTTGTTGCTACTTTCTAAGAAGGTATCCCCAGATCCGGGTTAGGATCTATAAAACTCCGATACAAAGCCCACAAATGTAAAAGCAAACAAGACAATCAATTGAAAACAAAGATGATCTAAGCCCTAAGGTTACTCCACTTTTAGAAGTCTCCGCAGCAGAGTCGCCAGTTCTGTGATACGGTGGGAGAACTGACTTGAGGTTTTGCGTTTGGATTCGCAAATGTTGCGGTTAGCAAGAGTCGCCACCGACTTTTTATTTTATCCTAAGGAAAGGTTAAAAAGCACAGCAAAAAACCTTTTGAGATGTTTTCTTGGGTTCGGGGAGTAGATTATAGAAAGGGAAGGTATTAGCACCCTTTCTATCCATGGTTATCCATGGGCTCTTAGTTACTTGCTTAGATCACTTGCCTTTTGTTTTCAATTGTTTTAAATGGTGCTTGAGTGTGTGGGTTTGAAAATATTTTGAAAAAAGAGGCCAATGTGATGGCAATCTTTGTAATGATCCATGTGGGGATGTATACAAAGATGTATGTCTTTTGAAAAGATTTTCATTTGTTTTTGAAAGTAGTTTTGAAAGTGTAGTGAGATGTGGTTTTGAAATTAGGCAAGTGTTTTGTTTTGCAAGTTTGAGTCAAGCAACTAAGAGGTTATCTACTCCTAAATTTCTCAAAAGATTATTGCTATGTTTTCACCCTTTTAACAAGTTTGTTCCACCATTGTATTTGGTGGACAATCTTGTGTTAGGATGTGAAGGGGACAGGCGCGGGTCATCGTTTAGACCATAATTGCAACGGCGTTAAATGTCTTTGGGCAATTTCTTTAAGGGACTTGATCATTTGTTTTTGTTTTGAAAAGTTTTGTCGAGGGACTATGATCATTCAAATTGTTTGCTTTGCCCAAAGAAGTTCAACATGCAATATGGCCCATTTATTTGAAGGCAACAAGTGGAATACCCTAAGGGGTGCAAGTGTGAAATGTGTGTCCATTTTCATGCTTGTTTATCTTGAGATTAGGTCATAACTATTTTTTTTTATCGTTTTTTCGCATACAAACCCTAATTCTAACATGTTATCATTAGAAAGCAATAAAATGCGAAATTAAATTTACTAAGCTATTACAAAACCAAATATGGGAAAGGGGGTACAAATGTTCAAATGGGGATATTGACAAGAATTTAAATCTACATTATTACATCATTTTAAATATTTGCAAATTAATCAATGTAAAAAAAATTAAATAAGAATGCAAGATGCAAAAGAAATGTTTTGTATATGTATGAAAAAATATTATTTATGTAAAAGAGAAAAGAAAATAAAAATTATATTATTTTTTGGAGTATTTTGAATTTAGGGCAAAAAACCCTAATTTTATTAGGAAAAATGTATTATTGTTTAATTTAATACAAACATTTATTTATCATGTACAAAAAATAAAAATAATGAAGTATATTATGAAAAAAAGTATTTGTATCAAATATTAATAAAAATGAAAAAAAATCAAGTATTTTTATATTTTAACCTAAATATATTAATAAACATATATATATACATATATTAATTTCTTAAATATGCATTATGTGCAAAAATATTTAATATTTAATAAAATAAATAATAATAATAAAAAAAAATATTTTTTATGTGGAATATTTTCAGAATGTAAAAAAATAAAAATTGTATTTACAATATTTTTATATTTATTCTAAATAATAGTATGTATATATTTTATGTATAAACAAAGAAATAAATCAAATAAATATGCCATAAATTCAAAAAAAGATGGAAAAAATATTTTCAAAATTTTAACATGCTGAGAAAAAATAAACAAGTCAAACAAAAAAAGAAAAAGTCAAAAAGAATTAAAAATAAGACAAATGGGCTTAGGGGGTGTAATAGCAATTAAGTGGTGTGAAGAGAAATAACACAAAAGCCCAGCCCAAAGATCACTGTCTTCAACCTCCAGCAACAAAATTCAAAAAAACGCGCGCCCCTGTTCTTCAATGTCCAACTCTCGATTCCTGGCTTTTCAGCAAAAACTCATAACACAACAAATGTTCAGCATGAAGAGACGGTTCTAACCATGTATGGAACTTGACCTAACTCTCTAAGATGAGGGAGAATTTCTCCTCCCCCAAATCCTAACCTAATTTTTCTGCCATTTTCAAACTACAAATTCTCTCTACTCAGGCAAAAGAAATGAAATGTAAAGATATGTACATGTTCAGGGCTATGAATAGAACCTTGTTTCTTCACAAACTTAAGACTAAAGATGCATGATAAGAGAGATACGAGTTCAAAGTTTTACCTGTGCAGTTGAACTTCTACCTGGAGAATGAGGAACTTTCAGTGCAATGTGATGATTGGAAAAGCTTCCTTGAGGTCCAGGGATGTTGTTTCAATACTTACTTTGTCTTGAGAGCTTCTGAATCAAGCTATGGAACTTCAACTGCAAGAGGAAAAAATGAAAATGGTGGAAACTGTTAGGGTGATTACAGGTCAGGTTTTAGGCCATGGTTAGCTTGCATATGTTGTAAGGAAGGTAGAGGAACAGGTTTGGACAAGAATGCTCGAAGGGATTGAGAGAGAGCACTCAATCTGCAGGGGTTCCCCTGTTTGTGCAGTTTCAAGGTGATTAGGGCAATGGGAGTGTTTTAGATGGCAAGGGCTCGTGTGTTAGCTTGGATATGTTCTTCTGAATGTGTTTGATAACTTCTCTCTTGTGTTTCTAAGCTGAGATGAGATATGGTACAAGTTATGCAATGTTACTTGAATTTGAAACAAGCAATGGTCACTTTGTGTTTTAGGTTAGTAGGGGGCCTCTAATCCTGCTGCATAAGCCTCTCTTGATCAGAGCAATTTGCCCATAATCTTGTGCCAAAAGGATTTTGCTTGTACCTTCTTGGATTTCAATTTGACATAAAGCTAGCTTTTTACAAAAATGGATAAAGCACTTTATCTAGTTTAGGATTAATCCACTATGCAATGTTAGAACACAAAGAACATGGCCTTAACACATTGAATATGCATTAAATTATTGAGTATGGAATGGTTCAAGGACCTGTAATCAAGCATAAAGCAAGCTGAGTTCAAATTTGCAAAGTTATGAACATGTTTTGATGAAGAACAAAAGTGAATTTTTGCCAACTTGTGAAATTCGAATCTCTCAAGTTATGAGGTTGTTTGATGAGTTCTTGGACATTTTGGAAAGCTTGGAATGTGTACTACAATCCATCTTTGAAGTGCAAATTAAAATTCCAAGTGGAAGGGTATGAAAAGTGGCCTTGAAGTGGGATAGAAAACCTTGTCAAAATAGGTTAAAATTTCACTAAGTTAAAAATGTTTTAGTGCCCTTATTCAAAAAATTGTAACTTGAGATACAAGCTTCAAATGAGAAAACTTTGTGAATAAAAGTTGTATATTATGCAACAAGCTACAACTTTCATGTTTTGACTTTTGTTTGAATCCAAATGGATCTTGGTGAAAAGATGGGGCAAAGTTGGGAAAAAATTAGGGTTTTTCATAACTTAGAAAAATTCTAAGTTATGAAAAATTCCATTTTCTAACCCTAATTTGCATTTTGTGATTTCTTGGTGAACAAGTTTCATGATTTGGCAAGTTTTGATGAAAAATGAATCTTGACTCTTGATTTTGACCAAAAAGTCAAAGTTTGACTTTTCAGTGTACAGTCAAAATTGATCAATTGACTGGGAAATTCAACTGTCAATCTTGTGTACTTGAGATCTTTTGAGCTTGATGAACATGTCAAGATAATTCCATGGGGTCCTTGAGTCCATATGTGAGCTTGGTTTGCCATTGGTTAGGTCAAACAGTCAAAAATTGCCTTTGTGCAGTCAAAACCCTAAAAATGACCATTTTGCCCTTTTGGTGATCTGATCAAATTTCTTGTGGAATTATGATCCAAACTTGATCAAATGGTCCATATGAGTTCATAATGTTGATGTGGATCAAATTTCATGAGATTTTACTGTCAATTGGCCACAGTTGACTTTTTTCCTCAATACAGCTGATTTCTAGGTCAACTGTCCAATTGACTGGGCAAAACTTGGAATCAAGACTTGAAACTTGGTATGGAGAAACTTGGGAGTCCAATATGAAGCATGAAAGTCATCTCAGGCATTTTAGGTCAAAATATCCTTGGGCAAACACAAACCCTAATTTGAGTCCACAATGCAAGGAGAAGTCTTGAGCAGGGGAAACCCTAACTAGATCTTGATCTTCGAAGGTCTTGTGATGAAAAAATGTTGAGGAAATGGGAGGGCAAATTTTGGGGTACAACAACAGCGTTGTGTCACTGTCAATTGTATCAGCAGAGAATGAAGAAGGCTTTTGATAAGAAGGTTCGACCACGCGAGTTCAGAGAAGGTGACCTTGTGCTCAGGAAAATTTTATCTTTCCAACCTGATTCTAGGGGCAAGTGGGCTCCGAATTATGAAGGACCGTATGTTGTTAAGAAAGTTTTCTCTGGAGGTGCTTTGAGTCTCACCAATATGGATGGTGAAGAACTCCCGCGTCCCATGAACGCCGATGCAGTCAAGAAGTATTTCACTTAGGCAAGTTCTTGGTCATCCCGGCAGTGGCATCTGAGTACATTTTGGAATTCAAAGTTGCTAGGGAGAATAATGATCATTGTTTTGTGTAACCTTTTATTTCATGTACTATTTCCCAAACTTTTGTAAACTGTTGGAGGCGCACTGTTAGCGAACCACCAGCTTATCAATAAAATTTGAGCATTACCTTTTGTGGGCAAAATTTTAATTTTTACGGCAATATTGGAAACAAAGTATTCTTATTTTCTAAAAAAGTGTGTCGTGAATAACGAAAGGAATATTAACAGTCGTTCCGAAGATGGTCAAGCCATGAAATGCAAAACAGTGCAGTAATTTATACTTGCGTGATGAACCTGTTTTCTTTCGAATCGTCATGAAGTGTTGGCTGTGTGCGCGCTTGGTTATAGTGGTGCTAAGTTGGTGACTCCCCGGGTGTTCCAGTTAAGCGTTGTTTTGGCTACCTTTGTTTGGGAGATTTTGAAGTGCGGTACACTTCGTCTCGTGCCAGTGGTTTATTGGTATTGTAAGTTTGGATTTGGATGCTTTTCTCCTCATGAAACTTGAGCCTTGTAGCGTTACGCTCTGACATTGCTTTGTGTTTCCAGTTTCGGGTATCTTCCGTCTTTTCAAGATTGGCCGAGTATCTATTTTGCTGTGGCATCTTATTATCTTCAAGATATTCCATCTGTCTGTTTTGTCAGCATAACATTCATTTACTCATTTACACTCATATCAGCATGCATACCCACGTTTGCCGTTGATTTTGGGTCGTACTTTGTTTATTCAAACAACGTACATTTCTTGTCCTTCCAAGTAGAAGGTTAGCTTAGGCAGAAAATGTGCTTCCTTTCTAAATCCCCCAACTAAGCTAATCCTCATGGATGATTTTTAATTCAGCTTACCTTGTCCATTTCTGGATAGGATAAATCCCCAATCGAATTACTTTCTCATTGGGTAGAGTCTGGTTTGACTGTCTCCTCTCTGGTTTATTCCTGGATGAAGTTGTTGCCTCTTGCATAGGCTATCTCTTTGATTTTCCCCAGTGAGTTTGTGACCTAGACGGCTGGTGCATTTATTTTGCACGTTTGACTATATGATCTCCTCGGGAAAGATTGATTCATGTTCTTTCTGACGAAGATGTTATTCTCTGCCAGTGTCATCGCAATTTCCTTCATTATGATTCTGGGAAAACGAAAAGCGGCAGCTCTTCACGAGCAACTTGTACGTTGTTATTATCTTCGGAAAACGACAAGCGGCAGCTCTTCATGAGCAACTTGTGCGTTATCATTATTTTTGGAGAACGACAAGCGGCAGCTCTTCACGAGCAACTTGTACGTTGTTATTATCTTCGGAAAACGACAAGCGGCCGCTCTTCACGAGCAACTTGTGTGTTATCATTATTTTTGGAAGACGGCAAGCGGCGGCTCTTCACGAGCAACTTGTATGTTGTTTTTATCTTCGGAAAACGACAAGGGGCAGCTCTTCACGAGCAACTTGTGTGTTATCATTATTTTTGGAAGACGGCAAGCGGCAGCTCTTCACGAGCAACTTGTGCGTTATCATTATTTTTGGAAAACGACAAGCGGCAGCTCTTCATGAGCAACTTGTACGTATCATTACATCAGAGAACGACAAGCGGCAGCTCTTCACGAGCAACTTGTACGTTGTTATTATCTTCGGAAAACGACAAGCGGCAGCTCTTCACGAGCAACTTGTGTGTTATCATTATTTTTGGAAGACGGCAAGCGGCGGCTCTTCACGAGCAACTTGTACGTTGTTTTTATCTTCAGAAAACGACAAGCGGCAGCTCTTCACGAGCAACTTGTGTGTTATCATTATTTTTGGAAGACGGCAAGCGGCAGCTCTTCACGAGCAACTTTTACTTTATTATTTTTCCGGAATACAGCAGGCGACGGCCTCTCTATTTGAGCAACTTGTATGTTATTGGTATTTTCTTTGGACGACAGCAAGTGGCAGCCTCTTTATTTGAGCAGCTTGTATGTTATTGGTATTTTCTTTGGACGACAGCAAGTGGCAGCCTCTCTATTTGAGCAGCTTGTATGTTATTGGTATTTTCTTTGGACGACAGCAAGTTGCAGCCTCTCTATTTGAGCAACTTGTATGTTATTGGTATTTTCTTTGGACGACAGCAAGTGGCAGCCTCTCTATTTGAGCAACTTGTATGTTATTGGTATTTTCTTTGGACGACAGCAAGTGGCAGCCTCTCTATTTGAGCAACTTGTATGTTATTGGTATTTTCTTTGGACGACAGCAAGTGGAAGCCTCTCTATTTGAGCAACTTGTATGTTATTGGTATTTTCTTTGGACGACAGCAAGTGGCAGTCTCTTTATTTGAGCAGCTTGTATGTTATTGGTATTTTCTTTGGACGACGGCAAGTGGCAGCTTTTTTTATTTAAGCAGCTTGCATATCTACAATCTTATTATTATATCAGCATTAATGAGTATATCTTGGGAAATCCCGCAGAGAAGGTTTGTCAGGAATCATTACCTTCAGAAGTTGGTAACCCGTCATCAGTAAATTTGATACTTTTTGTCTATCTTCGACCTTGGGTTGTGAACTCACTATTTTGGGTCAATAATCTTTTTACGGCCTATGAAAGACGTCTTCTTTGTTAGGGTCAGAGGTCGTATCCCCTCAATTTTATTCGCTGTCAGGAGTCTGTCGTTTGAAGTCGATAGCTCGTTTCCCCAGTAGCGTATAATTCATGTCTCTGTGTTTTGTTGGTGTTTGATTTCTCCAACATGGTCTTGTTTCATACAATATCTTTCTCTGTGAATTCAATCACTACATTCATATCAAACATAATGGCGGTATCTTAGGGAAAAAATTGCGTATTATGTATTTAAGTACCTTCAATCTCGTCGAGACGAAGATTTTAATCTTCATATCTCCGGATAGAAGAAACTTAAATAGGGGCAGCTGTTGTACCCCAATTTTTAACCTAAGATCCCACCTCCCATATGCATTATTACATAGCAAGCGTTCACAAGCGATTCGACCTATTTTTGCCACTTCTCGGGTCAGATTTCAAAAATTCATAACTTCTTCAAATTTCGACATTTTTGAGAGGTTGTTTTTGCGCATGATTTTCCTTGACATCATCCACGACTTTTCTTTATAAATCAAGGGAAAATTATGCATTAAAAAAGCCATGAAAAATTGTTGACGTTAAAAGTTGTTTTGTGAATTTGGTAAAATTTGGGTTCGACTGTGTTTTATTCATGATTTCTTTTCCATTAAAAAATTGCAAAAGACGCACTTAACATGTGTTATTATTTTTATTTATTTATTTATAATTTTTTTTATTTTTTTATTTTTCTTTATTCAAAATATAAAAAATATGGTCTTTTACTAATTCTATTTAAATTTATATGTTTGTATCACTTTATTTGAAAAATCTAAAAAAATATGTGATTAGCGTCATCTTTATTTTAGTTGTATTTTACATCCAGAAAATCTCAAAGAAAAAAAAACATATAGTTAATACCATTTTCTTTTATTTACATTTTTTATTTCTTTAGTCATTATAATTTTAGTTCCTTTTTAATTTTGATTTAGTTCTAATATTAATTGAATTTCTTAAATTGAATTATTATTATTACTAATTACTTTTTTGTTTGTGTCTCTTATTTTAATTCTTTTTTGTACTTTTAGTTTAGTTGTCACTAACAATCTCTTTTTTGGTTAATTATTATTACTATTTTTTTTCTTGCTGTTAATTTTTGTTCTATCCAATTTTGCTTCAACTCTTGTCAAATCTTCCCACAAACCTGTTACTGTCATACTGCAAAAATTTGCACCATAATACATCCAAGAAACTTACATGAGAATGGCATTTTTTTCAAAAAAAAGAATAAAGCAAAAAGTCATACTATATTTCCTCTATCTATAGAATAAACTTCAACCTCAGTCAAAAAACCACAACGGTAATAACCCCTTTGAATTTCTTCACAAACCATCTAACTCCCATATGACCCCTCTCTTCACATTGATATACATCACCAACCATTTGTTCTAGGGAACCCATCACCTTCAGTAACAAAAACTCACCAAAAATTAGCAACAATCTTCATCCAAGCTTCAACTTTGTCCATCATTACAGAAGCAAACAACAATAAACACCAATGCCGTAACCTGCATAATATATAAAACAATATACAGCTGCTGTCTCAAGCCAAAAAAAACCAACAACTTTAACCTTGTCAACCCTTACCTGCATCAAACCAGATGAACACTAAACCAACATAAGCTTGCAAAACTCAGAACCCGCGGTAACATGAAAACAAACAAATTGATGCACCTCTGTACCTGTAAGTAACCGATACAAACAGATATCAACAATGTATCTCAGTGATGACAACTACATCCACAGAACCGAAGCAAGAGAAGAGAGAACCAGATACCTTACCTGAGATATTCCCGTAAAAATCTCCTATCCAACGGTAATCGTTCTCTTGATTCCTCCTACCTTCAAATTGTTTTCGTACTAATTTGTTTCTGCTATTTCAATGTTGATTAAGGTGCAATCGTGTTTGAAACTTTGTTGTCCTTTTGCGATTATTTGATATGTTTCATGTTGCCTTGCATTTGTTATGCCTTCATTACTTAAATCTGGAGCAGAGAGACATATAAAAACAAAGAGAGTTAAAATTCTGTAAAAGAAATAACCTCTAACGCGTCAACACAAAACCATCGCCAGAAACATAGAAAAAACCTCTCTCTCCTTTAGATAAATCGCCGTCGAGCCGGCATGCCTCACGACGGCGGCTTGGAACCCATAACCATAAATTGAATACACCAGATTCTTCGTCTCCTTCCCTTCTTTCCAAAGCCCCAATCAATTTATATATATTCTCAACCAACTACTCTAAATCTAAGCAAAACTAGAACCTTAGAACTCCGAAAAAGTAAAATTAACGGCAACGGCAGGGATCTTGCTTCAGAACCTTAGCGTAAATATTCTACAAGTTCCGTTTTTTTTCTTCTTTTGAGTTTCTATGTGAGTTTGTTGTTAAGCTACGTTTTTGAGAGTATGAAAGTGAGGTTTGAGAGATTGCAGGAGCTCAGAGGCTGAGGGTAGAACAAGTCGGCTCGATTCAGGAACTACGAAATTAGATGGCTAGATAATTGGTTGCAATGTAGAGATAAAAAGAATCGGTTGAGAGAATCAAAAGAAGATTTTGAATCGTGAGTTTTGATGAAGGAGAGTGAACTGTTGTTGCTTGTTCAGAGAAATAGCGTGATTGAAAATGGAAAGAGAAGGGTGCAGAGAATTGGGAATTGTTGTTTTATGTTTTCTTCCCAAATTTTTCGTTATTAATGATAATAATTAAGAATTAAATGTTGACCAATTATTTCCATTCCCCAAAGTCCAAGCGGCGCCTCTTGCATATTTTTAGGGTTTCGAAAACCCTTTCCCCCCTTTCTTGGTGGATCCGGGTTTGGGCTTAAGCTCTAAAGCCCAACGCAATCACACTACTCCCTTTATACCATTTGAAGAGTATTCATGACATCAAGGTAACATTGGTTTGGTGGCAAGACCGTTCAGTTGTGACTAAAGGGATCCGAGTTCGATCCCTGGCTATTATTTTAGCTTTAAGTTTATTTAGTCATATTTCACACAAAATTCATAAATATAATACAAAAATATTAGTTTAGGTTTATAATTATTTCTTCCTTTACCTCTCCAAAACCGGGTCAGTCCAATGGGCTATTGGCCCAATAACTCAACCTTTTTTTTATGTTTTAAAAGAACATAATAAGTAATGAATAAGTGAAACAGTTTAATTGTTAATCTACTTTGCTGTAAAATTATTAATTAGTATAAAAAACACATAAAAACATTTAATTAAAATTTCACCTTTATTTAATTTTGAAAACATACTTTTTTCTTTTATCATATTTTTGTGTTGTCGCTTATTTAATTATTCAAAAATACATGTTTCATGATTTAATTTTGTCATGTGTTTAATTATCAAAAAATCTATGTTTTCTTAATCTTCATGTGCTCTTTTATTATTTATTCAATTTTTAAGATGCATGCTAGTTTGATTTAAATTTCATTATTTAATCGTTTAATTATAATTTTGATTAATTGATCGTTAATCAGTATATCTCTCGTCCGTTTCAATCCAAGGGAATTGTTTAATTTTTGTCGACTTCATGTCACCAAAAAAAACATTGTGCGAATACCCTCATTTCATTAAAACTTAGGATAATTTTTCCTTAAAAAATTCATTTTATTTTCAAAACTTATACCTTTTAAGCAAAAACTTCGACATTAGGTCGTCGTACCTTCAAAAACCCGTCCGTACCCCTTTTCGGCCAAAACGATTTATTTTTAATTAAACGATCAATTTTAATAAACAGATATTTCAAAAGGTTCCTATAGAGTACTATAGATACATTGGGTGCTAATACCTTCCCATTGTATAACCAACCCCCGAACCATAGATCTTTTCAAAAACGCCTTGTATCTTTATTACTTTTAAAAAGTATTATTTACATTGCATATTTAGGGTTTTATTTCGCTCTTTCCCCTTTTCCCTTAGAAACAATAAAGCGCGGTGGCGACTCTTGCTTTTGTGAGACGAGTTAATCAATAATTCGATCTCCGATTTACCCCGCTACATTTTTTATCGCTACAATACCCTTAATGATGATGATTCAGTCCTGAAATAGCCAAAAAGATATCAAGTAATTAATATTGGGATTTTATTTGATTTAAAATGAAATAATTCAATAAAAAATAAAATAAAATAATAAAATAGGTAAATGGACACAAGGCTGAAGTTAGGACACGTGTGAAATGTGGAAAGTTCAAATCAAGTGGAAAAGAATGGGCCCATTTGACAAAATTTGATGTTTTGTGGATAGTTGACTTTTGGCAATTTTGCAAAAATGCCCCACTTCAACAATGCATAACTTCTTCAAGTTTGCACTTTTGGAGGTTTTCTTGGACTTTTTAGAAATCTTGAGATGTCATCTAACCAACCCTTTTTGTATCAACGCATTTTTATATTCCATTCTCAAGTTATAAGCTTTGAAAAAAAAGGTGTTTTTGTTGACTTTCAAAAATGACCTATAATGTCCAAATATGTAACTTTTTGTGAGTGCATTTTATGATCTTGGGGTATAAAGATGGATTGTAGGAAATTGCATCCTCTTCAAAATGAGATTTGTATGGGTCATTTCTCATAAAGTATGAGAAAGTTATGCTTGGTCAAAGTTGAGTTGACTTTTCCTGCAAAACCCTACTTTAGCAACTTTTGAGTCTTGATGAATTTTGAGCAATCCTTAATTAGTCGTGATAAACCCTTGATCAAATTATGAAATATCCTTCAAAATGAGACTGTTGACAAAAAATCTTGAGGTTTGACTATTTGTAGGTCACAGTTGACTTTTTCCCTAGCACAGTCGATTTTTAGACCCTTTGAGCAATTGACTGAGCAAACTTCCTCTGCAAGGCTTGAAATTTGACATGGAAGATCATGAGAACATATTAAGAAATTGGGTAGCACTTGAGGTCATTTGGATTCAAGGATCTTGATGCAACACAAAACCCTAATTTGGGGTTGACTGCCTTAGGAGATAACTTGAATGTCTAACTCTTGAGCAATCTTGAGCCACTTGGAGATTTTTCTTGCAATGTCTTGAAAAATATGAGAGGGAAAATTTTGGGGTACAACAGCTGCCCCTGTTCAATTTTATTAAATCTGAGGATGTAGATTGGCTTTCGTGCCTTTCGTGATCCGAAGGTGGAAGATGATTGGACACTAGAGTGCCCATAAATTTTCACTCCCATGAAGTGGTATCAGCCTCATGATGTCGGGAATGGGCTTACAGATGCCATTTAGAGATTGTTGGTAGGAGGATGGGCTTACAGATGCCATCTGCAGGAGTGCCGATCGCATAAGGGATTCCTTAGCGAGAACTTGCATACCTGTTTTTGTAGAAGATTTCGCTGGGGAAGTCTATCTTTTATTGAGATTTAGGAACTGTCTGGTCTTCAACGTAGTATACTGTTGAGATTGTAGAACTCCTACTCACTATGACGGAGGGAAACATATTCATCAAGATCTAGGAATTGTTTGGTCTTCAACGTAGTATACCGTTGAGATTGTAGAACTCGTCCACACTATGACGGAGGGAAACATCTTCATCAAGATCTAGGAACTGTCTGGTCTTCAACGTAGTATACCGTTGAGATTGTAGAACTCGTCCACACTATGAAGGAGGAAAACATCAAGATCTAGGAACTGTCTGATCTTCAACGTAGTATATCGTTGAGATTGTAGAACTCGTCCACACTATGACGGAGGAAAACATCAAGATCTAGGAACTGTCTGGTCTTCAACGTAGTATACCATTGAGATTATAGAACTCGTCCACACTATGACATAGGGAAACATCTTCATCAAGATCTAGGAACTGTCTAGTCTTCAACGTAGTATACCGTTGAGATTGTAGAACTCGTCCACACTATGACAGAGGAAAACATCAAGATCTAGGAACTGTCTGTTCTTCAACATAGTATACCGTTGAGATTATAGAACTCGTCAACACTATGACGTAGGGAAACATCTTCATCAAGATCTAGGAACTGTCTAGTCTTCAACGTAGTATACCGTTGAGATTATAGAACTCGTCTACACTATGACAGAGGAAAACATCAAGATCTAGGAACTGTCTGGTCTTCAACGTAGTATGCCGTTGAGATTGTAGAACTCGTCCACACTATGACATAGGGAAACATCTTCATCAAGATCTAGGAACTGTCTGGTCTTCAACGTAGTATACCGTTGAGATTATAGAACTCGTCCACACTATGACGGAGGAAAACATCAAGATCTAGGAACTGTCTGTTCTTCAACATTGTATACCGTTGAGATTATAGAACTCATCCACACTATGACGTAGGGAAATTTTCGAGATTAAGAACCTTATCTGAAATTCAACCGAGGATAATTCAATTGAGATTTAAGAACCGGTCAGGTCTTCGACGTAGCTGAGAACTTTAACTGTATCTTTCCTGAAAGGTAAAGGTCAGTCGTATGCAATGCATGATATATATCAAGCAATGATGTTCTCAAAATAAATGAGATTGTGTTGCATGATGTATATATGCATGTATCATGATGTATGGAAATGTAATGTTTTAGCTGGGGAAATAAATCTCGGATAGCTGCTGGAGAAAGAGTTGAATTCTTCATTTCCGCTGGAGATGACGAATGAAGATGATTGTGAGAATAGACCTGCAGGAGAGGATAACTCCGTTGGAGGATAAACTGATGAGGAGATTACTCTGTGGGGAAGAGATGTTCTGCTGAGGATTCAACCAAAAAGTTCCATTGGGGATGAACTACCGTTGCTAGTGATACTGAATCCTGTTGGGGATTGAATTCTGTTTGTGAAAGGAAAGAACTCCACTGGGGACAATCTCTCAGTTGAGACTTCACTGGGGATAACCTGTTAGACTCTTGTGGGGATAATCCTTTGAGCTTTGCTGGGGAGAGCCTTCCTTTGAACTTGGTTGGGGATATCTTGTATTCTGCCGGGGAATATTCTTATACTCCGCTGGGGAATATTAAGATTGTCGGGGATATTAAACCTTTTCAGTGCTGATTTTAGATAATTCTGCTTGGGGAGAATATTATCGATTTATTCACAGTTGCAAGTCTCAGCTGGGGAGAGCTATCATTATTGTCTTGCTCTGCGGGGGAAAAAGGTATCTTAGCCATATTCTTTAGCTGAATTTACCTTGTACCTGGTGGACAAAGCAACTATACATCTTGGACAATTCTCATCTTCCCCTGTTTATGATATTACCAGTAATCATCTTTTTATTTCGCATGCAAATATTTATGAGCAGCAATTAATGTCAAGTGCATATATCAAAAATGAACATTGGATGTTCTTTGCAAATCAAAACAGATAAAGGAAAAACAGTTTGAAATTTCTTTGAAAATGAACTGTATTGATTTTGAAGTTTGGCCTGTAAATAGGCGTTTTTGTACAAGAGGCTGACGTCCTAGTAAGAGAACACCGTCGGATAATAAAATTTACACAATTTGTGAAAAACTAAACAAAACAGTTATGTGAATAATCCCACTGGGTTCCAACTCTGCTATTGCCTTTATGCCCTCGAGCATCTCATCACTTTGCTACTTGGTTGAAGATGAATCAGATTGATTAGTGCCGTCCGAGCTTGACAGTTGATACCGAAGTCTGGTTGCAAGGTGATCCAATGAGACATAGTGTTACGCTTTGATCCCTAATTTTTGCCTGGACCGCCCTTTCGGGTTTTCAGTCCACCGGGATACCCTTTTTTGCCCAAGCCGCCTTTCCAGGTTTTCGACTTGCCGAGTGTACATATTTTTTAATTTTCATCCCTTATTTTTGCCCGAACCCTTTTGGTTCGCCAAGAAGCCCTTATTTTTGCCTAGGCCAGTCAACCTAGTGGGTCTTTGATTATGCGTAGTATCTTTTCACTATGTCTGCATTGACGGGGTGAGGAAGGTCGTCACCATCCATGGTGGTTAGAATCATAGCTCCTCTTGAGAAAATGTTCTTGACCACAAATGGCCCTTCGTAAGTAGGGGTCCATTTTCCCCTGGGATTACCTTGAGGTAGTATGATGCGCTTGATCACCAGATCCCCAACTTGATACTCTTGTCGTCTAACTTTCTTGTTAAATGCCTTGATCATCCTTTTTTGATACGTTTGACCGTGACAAATAGCAGTAAGTCTCTTTTCATTGATTAGGTTCAGCTGATCAAGCCGGGTCTGAATCCAGTCATCTTCGCTCAAATCTGCATCCTTCATAATCCGAAGAGAGGGTATCTGAACTACAATGGGCAATACTGCTTCCATTCCATATACTAAGGAATAGGGTGTTTCCCCTGTTGATGTCCGCGCTGAGGTACGGTACCCATGGAGAGCAAATGGTAACATCTCGTGCCAGTCTTTGTATGTTACTGTCATCTTCTGCACAATATTCTTAATGTTCTTATTAGCCGCTTCTACAACCCCATTCATCTTCGGCCGGTAAGGAGAAGAGTTGTGATGCTGTATCTTGAACTGCTTGCAGAGCTCAGTGATCATCTTATTATTGAGATTGGTACCATTGTCCATAATGATCCTCTCTAGTACACCATATCGACAGATCAGATTGTGCCGAATGAACCGTGCCAGGACATTCTTGGTTACTGTAGCAAAGGAAGCTAATTCAACCCACTTTGTAAAGTAATCAATTGCTACCAGGATGAAACGATGCCCGTTGGATGTCGTAGGTCTGATCTCGCCGATCATATCATTGCCCCACATTGCAAAAGGCCACAGAGCTGTCAAGACATTCAGAGGTACTTGAGGTATGTGCACTTTATCAGTATAGACTTGGCACTTGTGACATGTCCGAGAATGCTGATAACAGTCGGCTTCCATTGTGGACCAATAATATCCTGCCCGAAGGATTTTCTTTGCCATGGTGTGTCCACTGGAATGAGTTCCGAAAGTACCTTCATGTAAAACTTTACCGCGAACCTCCTCAGAAACTTCTTGTCATTAACAGATGCACCCTCGGGGTATTCCTGTGTCTCAAGGTATCTCTTTACTTCATGAAACTAGGGTTTATCTGCTACCTCTTTAGTCTCAAGATCACAATAATGTGAAGGTTCGTCCAATCTTTCAATGATAATCTGGGGAGCTTCGTTGTTCCAATTGACTTTGAACATAGAAGACATCGTAGCTAGCGCGTCCGCCAACTGATTCTCCTCTCTAGGGAAGTGTTCAAAGGTTATTTCCTCGAAATGGGGAAGCAACGTCAACACATACTCCTTGTAAGGAATAAGATTTGGGTGTTTCGTATCCCACTCGCCTTTGATCTGACTGATCACAAGAGCGGAATCTCCGAAAACACTTAGAAACTTAATCCTTAGGTCAATTTCTGCTCGAAGACCCATAATGCATGCTTCATAATCCACCATATTGTTGGTGCAGTTGAAACATAGTCGGGTGGTGAACGGAGTATGAGAGCCTTTAGGAGATATGATCACGGTGCCAATGCCATTTCCCAAAGCGTTCGAAGCTCCGTCAAAGTACATAGAACATCGAGATCCTTCCTCAGGTCCTTCATCTGGTCCAGGTGTCTCACAGTCAGTCACTAACATGATATTCTCGTCTAGAAATTCAAAGTTCATAGACTGGTAATCATCCACTGCCTGATGTGCCAAATGGTCTTCCAACACACTTCCCTTGATTGCCTTTTAAGTCGTGTATTGGATGTCATACTCAGTCAAGATCATCTGCCATATTTTTATTCTTCCAGACAAGGCAGGCTTCTCGAAGATATACTTGATTGGATCCATTTTTGATATCAATAGAGTAGTGTGAGTCAGCATATACTGTCTCATCCGGCGAGTAACCCATGCCAAAGCGCAACAAGTTTTCTCGAGTAACTAGTATCAGGTATCGCAGTCGGTAAACTTTTTGCTAAGGTAATAAATAGCATGCTCTTTTCGGCCAGACTCGTCATGCTTCCCCAACACACACCCCATTGAGTTGTCAAGTACCGTCAAGTATAAGATCAAAGGTCCCCCTTCAACTGGAGGCATGGGATTGGGTGGCTCTTGGAGATAGTCTTTGATCTTTTCGAAAGCGGCCTGACATTCATCGTTCCATCTTACCACTTGATCTTTCTTTAGTAGCTTGAAGATTGGCTCACAAGTAGAAGTCAGGTGTGAGATGAACCAGGTAATGTAGTTCAGACGTCCAAGAAATCCTATGACTTCTTTCTCTGTTTTTGGAGCTAACATTTCCTGTATAGCCTTCACTTTTGCAGGATCCACTTGAATACCATTGTCACTCACGACGAAACCCAGTAGCTTACCAGATCTCACCCCGAAGGTGCACTTGTTCGGGTTTAACCTCATCTTGTACAATTTCAATCTATCAAATAACTTCTGCAGATGGTCAAGGTGTTCTTCCTCAGTCTGGGACCTTGCAATCATATCGTCGACGTATACTTCAATCTCATGGTGGATCATGTCATGGAAAAAAGCGACCATGGCGTGCTGATACGTTGCCCCATCATTTTTCAATCCAAAAGGCATGACCTTGTAGCAAAAGGCACCCCATTGAGTAACAAAGGTTGTCTTCTCCATGTCTTCGGGAGCCATTTTAATCTGATTATAACCAGAGAAACCATCCACAAAGGAGAATACCTTATGCTGGGCGGTGTTGTCAACTAGAACGTCGATATGAGGTAGAAGGAAATCATATTTGGGACTAGCCCTATTCAGATCCCTATAGTCAACACACATTCGGACCTTACCATCCTTCTTCAGCACAGAAACCACATTGGCGACCCACTGAGGGTAAGAAGTAACTGCTAGAAAACCGGCGTCAAACTGTTTCATAACCTCAGCCTTGATTTTCTCAGACATATCCAGGCGCATTCAACGAACCTTCTGTTTTACTGGAGGACAGTCTTCCTTGGTAGGCATTCGGTGAACCACAATATCAGTATCCAACCCAGGCATATCTTCGTAAGACCAGGCAAATATATCAACGTAGTCCCGCAGCATCTGAATCAACCGTTACTTCTCACTAGCTTCCAAATTTGCACCGATCTTAACTTCTTTCTTGTCTACCTATGTACCCAAATTTACTGATTCCACGGGTCCTTCGTGCGGCTGAATAGCCCTCTCTTCCTGAAGTAACAGTCTTGCAAGTTCACCAGGCACTTCGCAATCATCTTCACCTTCGTCTTCGGCTAAGTTGATCGGATTTTCAAAGTGATAACTGGAAGTAGCAGAGTCGTTACCAGTGAGATCCAGAGTGGATGTAGACTTGTATATGTAAGTGTGTGTAAAATAGCTATTTTGCAATATATAACAAAAGAAAAACAAGGAGTGCAAGATTTGAAATGAAAAAAAAATGTCCAATGCTTTTATTAATGATATATGAAAATGACACACATAAAGCCCTCACAAATGAAGCCACGGTTCCCCGGGTAAGACACCGGGCCGTAAAGTTTAAAAAACTATTTGTTACAGATACAAAACAAAAGTCTCATTACTGGGTAACAAAATAAATTGGGATGAAGTCCTTTGTTGTCCAGTTGCTTAATCCACCATCAGTAGTGGGATATATCCAACTGTCGAACTCAGACTCTTCAATATCGTCTTCAATGGCATTCACTCCCGAATTGCTGATGAACATGGGAGGTCTTCCGATCCGTGCATTCCAAACAGCCCTTTGAGCTTCTGTAGTGAAACCCAAACCAAACTTGTTAGTCTTCTGTGTAAAATCAGGGAGTTGGCCCCAATTTGCACACCCACCTTTCTCAACAACAGCCCGGGCATCCTTGAAGGAAGCCATCTTTGTAGGAGGATCTTCAACAACAGTCTCAGTTGATGCCAGTGTCTGGGGAACCTCTTCAAAATGTTGGAACGGGGTCTTAATGAACTCCCCATCCATTTATACATATCGAAAATAGTTAAGGTGGCTCACCATGTACTCCTCTTCTCCTCGCACTGTCACAATTTTCCCTTTCACTGGGTACTTCAGCTTCTGGTGGAGCGTTGAGGTTACTTCCCCAGCTTTGTGGATCCATGGACGACCCAGCAAACCAGAATAAGATGGTCGAATGTCCATCACATAGAATGTATAGGAAAAAACCTGAGAACCAACCTTAATCGGAATATCCACTTCTCCGTGCACCATCCTTTTAGACCCATCAAAGGCCCTGACTACAATGTTGCTTGGTTTCAGCTCCAACCCTTCACAGTCCAACCGGTCTAGAGCTTTCTTAGGCAAAACGTTCAATGAGGAACCAGTATCCACCAACACATGAGCAAGAGTAGTGCCCCTGCATTCAATGGAGACATGCAGGGCATCGTTGTGATTCTTCCCTTTAACAGTCAAGTCGGTGTCAGAGAAACCCAACCCATTATCAGTAGTCAGACTAGACACACAATCTTTAAACTGATCAACTGATGTTTCTTGAGGTACGTGTGTAGTCTTCAGGAATGCAATTAGAGCCTTGGCATGGGCCTCTGAGCATAGAAACAGTGACAACATAGAGATTTTGGACGGGGTTTGCCCCAGCTGCTCGACTACATTGTAGTCGCTCTTTTTGATGATCTTTAAAATATCTTCCATCTCTTGTCTAAAAGCTTCAACAGTAATCGTCTTCGGTGCCTCGGTCTGGGCAGGCTCACTGGTGATCCCTTTGCCCCGAGTGTCAGATGACTCAGTGACAGGGGTAAGAATGGGAACTTGGATAGGAATAATAGAAGGTACACTGGCAGGTGTAATAACAATAGGTTTCTGGGAAGTTGGTGGAGAGATATCAGGGGAGAAAAGTCTTCCGTTGCGGGTGACTTTAGCAGGTCCAACAATATTGCTGACATCAGTATCAGCATCTAAATCTTGTTTAACTCCGTGGTAATAAACATCAGCCCCGTAGTGCCAAGGGATAGCTTTATCAGATGTATAGGGGATAGGCCCTGGAACAATGATGATCAACGGCGCGATTCTTGGAACAAATGTAATTCTAACAGGCTTTCTCGAGGAAAGCTTGGAAGAATTGTAGAAAATGGTGATAATAGCAAATTCTTCAGTATGAACTAAAGGAACAATAGTCTTCTCAAACAGAATTTCTTTATTATCCATCAGGCGTTGGACACCTGACTTCAAAATATGGCAACCGGTAGGTAGGACAGAACACATACGGCAACCTTCATCACAACCCGAAAATAAACTGGCTAACAAAAGGTTCCTCTTCACAGTCATCAAAGGAGTAACAATGTCATTCACAGAAACCACAAACAAGTCTTCATTTATAGCATTTACTCCATGCTTGGGCATAGGAGCAGTCACAACATTAGGTCTTTCAGGCGCCTCGAACTCAATCTCCTTAGCATCAATCAAGTCTTGTACTTTGTTCTTCAAAACCCAACAATCATCTGTGTCATGCCTCGGGCTATCAGAGTGAAAAGCACAGCGGGCATTAGGGTTGTACTTTGGTGACGTAGTGTTGGGATTTTTCGGGGCCTCCCTTGGAATCACTAGATTGGTTTTCAATAACTATGGCAAAATCTGAGATAAAGTCATGCTGAGCTGTGTGAATTGCCTTCGCGGTCTCTCGGCCTTTGGCTGATTGTTGTAATGAGGGGCACCAGTAGGTCTTGAAATAACAACCGCATTAATAGCTTGGCGGTGTTCAGGTCTATTCTGGCTTTTCGAACTGTAAACAACACTGGACTCCTTCTTAAAAGGCTTCTTCTCGGTGCCTGATGAAGCACCCTTCTGTATCTTACCAAACTTAATACCAGCCTCAATCCTTTCCCTGATCATAATCAACTCCGTAAACCCGGACGATGAACTTCCAATCAGATGGTTGAAATATGGACCAGACAAGGTCCCCTGAAACATATCCATAAGCTCCCTATCATCCAAGGGTGGTTGCACTCTTCCAGCAAGGTCCCTCCACTTCTAAGCATAATCTTTGAAACCTTCACCCGCAGCCATTGACATACCCTGGAGTTGGGTACGCGTAGGAGCGAGGTCGGCATTGTATTGGTACTGCTTGTAGAAAGCAACAACCAAATCCTACCAACTACGGATGCTAGTTCCTTCCAACTGGTAAAAGCATTCAAGCTGAGTCCCTGAGAGACTGTCTTGAAAGAAGTGGATCCATAGATTCTTGTCAGCGGTGTATGGCTGAATCTTCCTAACATACGAACAGAGGTGTAGTTTCGGAAAAGAAACTTCGTCGTACTTAGCAAAGGCTGGTGCTTTGAACTTGTGGGGAATCACCACCCCAGATAACAGACCTAAATCACCAAAGTCCAGACCAGGCACTTTCTGAACTTCCATCGCACTCAACTGGTCTTCCAGTTGCTTGTATCTATCCTCAGCCGGAGGATACTGGTCTTCGTCGAAGTCTGTCTCGTTGTCTGAAACCACAGGGCTAGGAGCCCTCCTTTCTTCCTGACTATCTTTCCCTCCAGATGAGGTAGTCAAATCAACTTCATCTCGTAGCCTGTTTCCAAACCTGTGACCTGTGTTAAACAGGATTGTCCTCTTCTTCTTCTTCTTCTTCTTCTCTTTCAGAATAAGGGTCTTCAGATCTTGCTGACCCTTAGCTAGATTCATGAACAACTCCTAGAACTGGGCGTTTTGAGCCTGTAGAGCCTTGATTGCTTGTTCAGTTGATGGTTCAGAAGACATGATGCTGAAATAAATAGCGAAGAAGATGAGAAAACATGTAAGGGTACCTGTTATGAGGTTCATGGAGTGAAATGCGTATGCTATGATTTCAAAGACGTCGAGAGATTCAAATTCATAAACAAGAAATGAAACACACTTTTATTAGATAAACTTGAAATTCAAATTGTTCAACAAATGACCTTAAGGCGTTACAAGAAAGGAAATAATGGAAAGTAAATAAAACTGGAAATAATCAAAGGACACCAACGCTCCCATGGTCATTTGCCTTTAGTGCTGACATAATCATTGATGATCTGCTCCCTCTCCAGCTGCCTAGTCAACTTCGAAATCGTTCGCTCTTCCTCGTGATACTTTTCTCTATAAGTATCCCGCTCTTCCCTTAGCTTCATCCAGGACCTCTTCAATTCCCCAATGTAAGTAGGCATGTAAGGGTGAAGGATGGTAGGAAGAACCCCTTCTTCATTAGCAACTTTACCAATGATAGGCAAGACGGCTTCATACGGCATTCCCAGCTTTTGGGCACGAATACGAACCCATCGGAGATATGGCTCCATCGGAAGAGAAGTCTTTGGACCCAGCTCGTGTGGATCAGATATGTGAACTCTATCCCAAGCCCTTATGAATCTGCGGCGTTGCTCGTCATTGTCCCCTTGGAAATTAAAGATTATACTAGGCATTAGCAGCTCATGAGGTCCTTCCCTTCTGGCTCGCCCAAACTGACGCAAGGCCAAGCATGGATTGTAAGTAACTCCTCCATTGGTTCCTATCAGTGGAACATTGTGGTATTCCCCACAACGATCAATAATAGCCACCTCGTCCATACCCTTGATAGTCCAGATGATGTCATTGTGAGAGAGAGACATAACCCTATAAGCCCAGCCCATGCCTTCTTTGTTCTTCAGGACTGATTTGGGGATGTGAGAAACAAACCACCTCGCCAATAACGGAGCACAACACATCAATGTTCCCCGCTTCCGAGCAGTACGAGCATAAAGCTGATGAAGAATGTCACCCAGGAGAGTGGGTATCAGATTACCAGAGATGAAGATTTTTACCACATTCACATCAACAAAGGAGTCAGAGTTAGGAAACAATACCAAGCCATATATCAGAAGAGCCAGAATATATTCGAATGCCTGGAAATCTAGACTATCCCAGAAATGATTAGCCTTGCCAACCAGAAACTTAGTCAAAAAACCCTTTGATCCACTTCTAGTCTCCCAATTAGCCATTACCTCATCCTTTGTCATATGAAGGGCTGAAGCAATCTATTCTGGCCTAAGGATCTTCTCCCAACCTGTGAACGGGGTCTGCTCCAGGATAAGGATACAAGGCAGATCAAAGATCTCTTCTAAGGTGGGGACTAACTGGTAGTCCTAAAAAGTAAAGCAATGGTACAGTGGATCATAGAATTGGACCAAGACACTCATCATATGCTCGTCCAATTTGGAAGTGACCAAACCAAGAAGATGCCCATGTCTTCTGATGAAGGAGGTAGTATCTGGCATCTTTTCAACCAATTCTTTAAGCAGAGTGGGAACCTGGACAAAGTTGATCTGGATGGTGTTCCTACGCATAGGTGCCATGACCTACAAAACAGAACAAAGATGAATCCCTCTTGTCTTTGAAATAGGTTAGTCCAATATAAGATGCATGCAATGTTATGATGTCATGATGTCATGATAGAAAGCACACCACAAGTATCCACAAATAGCAAACATGGTAAAGGCACACAAGTCACACAAAGAGCCCTTAGATTTTAGGCTGGAAAGGAGCTTAGGTACTACCCTCTTTCAGTTCAGTTGGTTCAAACCTGTCCTAAAATTAGTAATCGGGTTCTAGAGGATCTCAATATCACTGACTGCCCTCGATTGGTTATAATTCCAGTTTAGCAACCTTTTCTTACAGCCGGAATCATCGCAAGAGTTTAGTCTCAATGAGTGTAGCATACTGCTACTGTTCTATGGCCAAGTTGGTCAATTTAAAGGTTCTAAGGTCAGTTGGTGCTTAATGAACCCTTAGAAGACCCATATTCTCCTTGTTCCAACACAAGGGATATCGGTACAAACTAAATTGCCACACCAACGTAGCTACTACTTCAACCGTATCGGTCTACGCCATACAGTTCCCTCACAGTTTATTACTACTTACCTAAAGGGTATCCCCCAGATCCGGGTTAGGATCTATAGTAACTCCAATTCAAGCCCACAAATATAAAGCATACAAAGAAAATAATTGAAAACACAATGATCTAATCCTAAGGTACACCCCACTTATTAAGATATCCCCAGCAGAGTCGCCAGTTCTGTGATACGGTGGGAGAGAACTGACTGTTTTTTGGAATGCTGGTTTGCGTTTTGCGTTTTTTGTTCGCAAAATGTCACGGTAAGCAAGAGTCGCCACCGACTTTTATTTTATCCAACAAGGAAAGGAAAAAAGCATAGAAAAATTCCTTTTTTCGAGATATTTCTCGGGTTCGGGGGTAGATTATAGAAAGGGAAGGTATTAGCACCCTTTCTATCCGTGGTTATCCACGGGCTCTTAGGTACTTGCTCAATTATTTTCAAAATTTCTTTCTTTGTGCTTGTGGGTTTGAAAAAGTTTTTATTTGAAACTTCGATTTAACTCTTGCTTCTATCCTCAAGAGTTTAATGAAGTGTTTTTGAAATCTTTGTTTGAAAAGGAGTGTAAGTGTGAAAAGTTTTCGTTTTTGAAAGAGCAAGTATCTAGGAACCATCTACCTACTCGAAAAAGGAATCATTCTATGCTAATTTCCTTTAGACAGTGCTATCCTACTATTGATGAGTCGGTAACACCATCGTTGGAGTTTTTAAGGGTCAATTCGAATTTAGGGACTTACGGTCACCAAAGCAATGTTAGGACGCCTTAGCGGTAACCCTAATGTCTTAGATAATTTGTTTTGAGGCAACAATATCCGAGGCAACCGTTTTGAGGCAACTTATGATCTTTGGACAATAGGGCGACCTCTAAAGTGACCTATACACAATGACCGCGTTATGAAGGCAACCAAGTGGGGTGTACCCTAAGAATGCGCATGTGCGAGTGTGTCGTTTTCAGTTATTTTATCTTTGTACATGTTATGGGTGATCTATGTTGATTTTAGGTTTAAACATTCATTATTGTCATGCATCTCTATTATCAAACATCTAACAGTTATAAATTGCGGAAAATAAATTGCGGAAAGTAAATTACAAGGCGTCGGGTATTTACATCGCCAAAAGCAACCCTTTGAAATTTAAATGCGAAAAATAAATAAAGCGATAAAATAGTCCTAATTATCTATTACATTCTGGGAACAAATACAATATGATATAAAATAGATCACGTGCGGGAAATTAAATCGAGTGCGAGTTCTAGGGTTTTGACCCTTTGTTATTAAAGAAAACATTTTTTTTGTTTGTTTTTGAATTAAGAAAGAAATTATCTAAGTTAATTATTAAATTAATAAATTAATTAATTAATTAATAAAAATAAATATTTTTTGAGTTTTTGGTATTTAAAGAAAAAAAATAAAATTAATTAATGTTAATAAAACCTAATTAAGTCTAACTGATTTTAATTATTGAAAAATATATTAAAGTTATTCCTAATTAATGGCCTAAATTAATTAAATTAATATTTGTTAATAAAAAAGAAAATACTAAAATTTAATTTAATAAAGAAAATATTTTTTGGTTTTAATTTTATAAAGAAAAAGATTTGATTGGTTAATGATTAAATAAAAACAATAAATAAATAATCAAAACAAAAATAATCAAAATAGAGAGAGTTAGAAGTGTTTGGGCCTGGAAACGAGGTCAGAATAGCAATTCCAAGGCCTATTAAGCGCTGGCCTGGTGGACTTTTGAGATTCCCTGTGCACCTTTTGACTTGGTCCATGGTAGACCATCATCTCTGGATCACTAGATTTGGCCTTGGGCCATCTGGCGCTTTGATACTTGAGGACATATGATAGGCATCATGCTTGGAGATACAGAGGATTACCTGGAAAATAATGATAACAAAGAAGTGAAGGACCTGGCATTCGAACCCAGGTCTTGTACATGACTGCCAGCTCGCTTTACCACCAGGGCGTTGTGCCTCATTTGTCAATACATTAAACAACAATAATAATAAGAGTAAACGCGTTATATGCCAGAAAATAAAAAAAAATGCGCGAAAATTTGAAAGGACCAATCAGAGGGGGACACGTTGTCGTCTCTATCCTCAGGCCTATAAAGAAATTACATGCGAATTTGAATCTGCAGCTAAATGCCTAGGTCATTCCCAAAATTCATCTCAGGCCATATAAACTCCTCCCAAGACCATGGTTGTGTTCGTCTTTCCCTTCCGGTCATGTCCATGGCCATTATTGGGGCTAATTTTACCTGTAATAAAAAACCCTAATCCAAGAGGAAAAACCCTAACAATGGCGTTTTGCACCACAAAGCAGATAAACAAAATCAAATAATATAGAAAGCTTGGAAATGATCTGGTGGTTACAAATATGCCATTGATTCTTTGTAATGATGCATGGTTTTTGAAATACGAAATCAAATTCAGAGGGAGACCGTGTGATACTTACAACGCTGTGAGAGGTCGAAATATGCTTGCTTTTGATCCCAGAAGGTTGAGTGAATACTCAGCAATCGATTGGTATCAAGCTTTGCTTCTAAAAACACCTCAAAGTATGATTTTGGTTTCCCACTTTTTACCACTTTTCTTCAAGTTTTTCTTTGCTTGTTCTTGCAGCCTCTCGCCTTGTTTTCGTGCCCTCTAGCCTCCTTATGTAATGTGGAATGTATTAGGTTAACAAATATGTATTGAATCCTTCCACGTCAATGCCATGAGATTTGATTTGATTCACCATTACTAAACCTTCCAAAATTGCCAAAACTCAATCTTTTTGCACATGGATTGTCTGATACGAGTTTGATAACCTTAATGATGATGATTCAGTCCTGAAATAGCCAAAAAGATATCAAGTAATCAATATTTGGATTTAATTTGATTTAATTTTATTTAAAATGAAATAATTCAATAAAAAATCAAATAAAATAATAAAATTGATAAATGGACACAAGGATGTAGCTAGGACACGTGTGCAATGTGGCAAGTTCAAATAAAGTGGAAAAGAATGGGCCCATTTGACAAAATTTGAAGTTTTGGGGATAGTTGACTTTTGACAATTTTGCAAAAAAGCCCAACTTTAACAATGCATAACGTCTTCAATTTTGCACTTTTGGAGGTGTTCTTGGACTTTATAGAAAGATTGATATGTCCTATAACCAACCCTTTTGGTCTCATCTCATTTTGATATTCCATGCTCAAGTTATAAGCTTTGAAAAAAAAAGGTGTTTTTGTTGACTTTCAAAAATGACCTATAATGTCCAAATTTGTAACTTTTTGTGAGTGCATTTTCTGATCTTTGGGTATGAATATGGATTGTAGGAAATTTCATCCTAGTCAAAATGAGCTTTTGATGGGTCATTTCTAATAAAGTATGAGAATGTTATGCTTGGTCAAAGTTGAGTTAACTTTTCCTGCAAAACCCTAATTTAGCAACTTTTGAGTCTTGATCAATTTTGAGCAATCATTGATTAATCACGATCAAACCTTGATCAAATGATGAAATATCCTTCAAAATGAGAATGTTTACAAAAAATCTTGAGGTTTGACTTTTGCCCTAGCACAATCGATTTTTGGACCCTTTGAGCAATTGACTGAGCAAACTTCCTCTACAAGGCTTGAAATTTGACATGGATGATCTTGAGAACATATTAAGACATTGGGGAGCACTTGAGGTCATTTGGATTCAAGGATCTTGATGCAACACAAAAGCCTAATTTGGGGTTGACTGCCTTAGGAGATAACTTGACTGTCCAACTCTTGAGCAATCTTGAGCCACTTGGAGATTTTTCTTGCAATGTCTTGAGAAATATGAGAGGGAAAATTTTGGGGTACAACACTAGCTCACTTTTTAAAATTTCTTTTTTGTGTAAGTGTTTAGATTATTTTGAAAATCTAAAGTATGGATATCTTTATAATGATTCTTGTATCAGTCCTCAAGAACACATACAAAGTGTTTTAGAAAATATTTTTTAAAGTGATGTGAGAAAATGTTTTATGAGCGAGCGATTAACAGTCTTACCCACTCAAGGTCATTCTTATTATTTTCCTTCTCCTTTAGAGATAGTGATATCCGTACCATTAGTTGGTAGGTAGTCCCAGCTATTGGATGTGAAAGGATAATTGAGGATCATCGTATGGTCATCGAAGGCAAACAATAAGGATACTTTAGAAATTTATTGGAGGGACTAGATCATCTGTTCGTAGGCAACATTGAAGGTTCATCGAGGGGCTATGATCTTTTATTCGAAGGGACTTTGGTAAAATATCTCTATTTTCGAGGGACATGACCATGTTTTTGAAAGGCAACAAAGGGAGGTTACCCTAGAGGTGCATGTGTGAATAGTGATTCAATTCATTTATTTTTATCTTGAATTAGGGTTTTCTGTCGGTTGATTTTAGTCTTTCCATACAAACCCTAGTTACTAGCAATTGGATAAAAATACCAGAGCTGAAAGTAAAGTGCGGAATGTAAACCTAAGCTATTACATGGTTTCGGGGCAGTTACATAGTATAAAAATGCGGGAAATAAAGCCTACGCTATTACATCCTGTGAGCAGTTACATAATTAGAAAAAATGCGAGAAAGTAAATCTAAGCTATTACAATTAAATAGTGCAACCTATACACTTTTCTAAGAAAATAAATTGCAAAAAGAAATAAGAAAATATTTAGAAAAATGTTTGAATGTTATAAAACCTAAGTTTGTATTTTTGTATTTTTATAGAAAATAATTTAAATGATAATAGTAATTAAAACCTAAAATTTAATTGATTTTAATATTAAAGAAAATATTAATTAGCCTAATTAATAAATAAATAAAAAATATGTCAAAAATTGATTATTGATTAAAAGAATCCTAATTCTAATTAATTTTAATCTTTAAGAAAAATGTTAATTAATTTAATATATCATGAAAATTAAATATTAGTTAAAAAACCTAATCCTAATTTATTAGTAAAAAATTTAGGTTAGTTTAATAATTGGATAATTAAAAAATAGGGTTAGAAAAGATAAAAAGGAAAGAAATTAGGTTAAGACAAAAATAGAAAAAAATGCATGGGGTGGGTGCTGAACGCACGACCTCTTGCCTTTTTACTGCATCGCTTGCCACTAAGCCCGATGCTCGTTGGTGTTTGAGAATAGGTGTTGCATAATATATGTAAAACCTGCATTAATTCATCTCAGGAACACATTAGAATTGTTAGTTTCAATCAAAGCATTATGAATATTAAAATATGAATTTCACAAAAAAAAACATGATACCGACGATGCATAGAAGCGGTTGTTTTGGACGTGGAGTTTCTTATAAAATGACTTGGATCAACTCCTTTGATCCTTAGGAAGCGATTGCTGGCTTTGGTTTGGACTGAAATTGATTGGAATTTGGAATTCAATTGCTCACTTTTTCTTGAATTTTTGTGATATCATGAGACATTCTTTGAAGGCAAATTTGTGATCTTGATGGTGTAAATGTGTTATCTATTTATAGTCCATGAATTAGGTCAACAAACATGAATCAAATCTTTGTATGACAAAATATTTGATTTGATTTTTTTTTGCATGGAAACATATCTTTTTGAGCTCAATCTTGTTCCAAATCTAATCTTCATGATCCCTCACAATTTTTTAGCATAATTATGTGATATTGGACTCATGATTTGATTCAAAATAGATCCCCACACCTTGTATCATTTATTTGATGTTTTATTTGATTTATTTTGCTTTTAAATGAATAAAAATCAAAATAAAAAGAAATAAAAACCATAAAAATAAATGAATGGATTTAGGAGTCTATTATGAGGTCAGTGTCGTACCTCAAATTTTTCCTACCTCGAATATCGTATTTTCAAGATTAAAATAGTAAAGAAACATTTAATTAAGGATGGTACAACAATATCTGATGGCTCATTCTTAAAATTTAAGTCAACCGGGGGGTGTATTTTAATTTAGGAAAGTGGAGCTTTCTAAATCGGCAAGACTCATAAATTCATTTGCGGGGCATGTTGGCCAAGGGCCCATGCAATTTGGAAAAAAAATCATTCGAGTAATTACTGAGTTATTAAATTATTAAGGCGACTTAAGCCCATTTAAATGTTCATTGCTGTCAGTAAAAATAATGGGGCAATTACGAATGCTAAGCCCATTAAAGGTCTTGTTAAAATTTACTATTTTTGTTACAATAGGAAAAAAGATATACAAAAGAAATAATATTGATAAAAAGGTTGTTTATTGTTTTAAAATAAATAAATAATGTTCGTTTCAAGAAATGAGAATGTAATGTTTTTTCCTTTTTTTTTACAGTAATGTTCTAAAGTTTGTTATTAAAAAAAATAGCATTGGGCTGAATGCCAATTGGGCCTGGGTTAAGAGAAAATGTTATTTGCTGTAATGGATTAAAAAAAAAGAAGTTTTGTTGTAACTAAAAAATGATGTTGGATCAAAATTGGTAAAAGAGGATCTAGGCCCATTTGAATTAAAAAACCGTTTTGCTGTATAAAACAATAAACATGCAAGCCTAATTCCTAATAACACACACTGCTCAAATCATTCCCAAAATCCACGCACGTTTTATTTCTATTTGCAGATATTATAGAAATCAAATTAAATCCCAATCTTACAGTATCAGTTCAAACGCAGATAATTGAAAACCAAATCAAATAATATTAAAATCTTCATCAAATCAAATTAACAGAAAAATCTTTTACATAAATCAAATCAATTTACAGTATACTATCCAATCCCTAATTGATTCTAACTCCTTAAATTTGTGCTAATTTAAATCTCTAACAACAATTAAAACACTAAGACTAAAGCTATAAATAGAGAATAAAAATTGATAATAAGGGAGGGAATACAGAAGACAAAATTAAAAAAGACAAAAGAAGAAGGACAAGTACGGAGTGGTCGGATTTAAGAAGAACCGAGAATCACCGTTGAAGCCGCACCCGAAATTGCTCGAAGATTGACAGAGGACGGTTAGGGTTTCAACTTCTAAAACCCTAACCATGTGAACTGCCATGATAATCGCTATCTTCGCCGCTGATAGCCCTGTTGCCATCGTCATCACTGTCAAAGCCGTCACCAGAGCCTGTGAATTGAAGAAGAAAGGGTCAAAAACTAGCATACTCAGATTCAGAACAATAGCGGAGAGGGTAACAATCATTAGTTTTTTTTCTTTCTTTTGGTTTGGTTGTTTTGGGTGGATTCATGGTGGGGTCGAGGACTGTTTACGACACCGCCACGGTGAGTGAAGGGTTGGTGTTTTGCGAGGAAGAGAGAAAGATGAGGGTTCGTATGTCGCGTGAGAGAGAGGATGGGTTTCTACTGTAAACAAAATGGAGAAATGAAATATTGAAAACAAATATAATATCGTCCAATCCCATGTGCGCTGACCCATGATAATTAACATAGTCCTTCTAATTCTACCCCTTAGATCTCGATTAAACGGGCGTTAGGCCAAGTTTCATGATAAGCAACGTGTTCCCTCACCCATGTGATCCAGCCAGCCCCTCTACAAATACGTTGGGCCTAAGCCCAGTAGTTTTAACACCCCCCTTTACCCTGAATTACTAAGCTGCCAAACAAACAATACCCCCTAGCCAGCCTGCGTATTGGGCCTAATTCAAATTATTTTAGCACCCCTTGTTTTTACTTCACAACTAAAACTACACCCCCAGGTTCAACTTAATTAAATTATTTTTTCTCTCTATATTATCACTTATTTTCTATCATTAATATATTTTAATATTTTTATTATTATTATATATTATTATTATAATTACTTAATTTCTTATTATTATTATTTACAATTATTATTATTAATTTTTATTATTCATTATATGTAATTATTATTATTATTTATATATTAACACGTAAATTATTTTATTCAAAAAATGCATATTATTTTCTTACATTAAATATTTTTTAATCATGCATTAATCAAGATTCTTTTTTTGCAATTAACACGATTAAAAAACACTCAACACACAACAAACTATTTTTCGCAATCAACTAAGATATTCAATTGTTTTTTTTTTTGCAAAAGAGTTTCGAACAGATTTTGACTAATCGCGCATTTAGCCAAAATCTCCATAATCACTACTCGCGGCCAAAATGCGAGGTGATTCAAAGTACGTTTGCGACCCCTAAAAAACACCAACTCCATACGAACTATGAATTGGGATGCTGATTCCTCATAAGAGGATACGAAGGCACACGATCAAAAAACATAGCGAGTTCCCCTATAAAAATTTAAACCCTTTCCCTTATAAAAAAATTAAACCCTTTCCCCTAATTAAAATTTAAAACCCTATTTCACCCAAACCTAAACCTAAAACCTAGTATCCTTGTGAACAAGGTAGATAAAAGTTTCCTAACACCTTCCTTTCGTCTAATAGAGTCCGAAACCTAGAATCTCTGTCTGCGAATTAGGGTTTTCTGTCAGATTCCCTTCCCTAGGATAAAAACTAATAGTGGCAGCTCTGATTAAAAATCCAGTTGCAATAGCTGGTGACTCTACTGGGGACTTTAACTTTAGGTTTTAGGGTTTTTACTTTAGGGTTTTTTATTGCATTATTTATTTATTACATTATTTATTTATTGCTTTCATTTATTCATTGCATTTACTTAATTATTGTCTATTGTTTATCATCATATATATTTCCTGGAGGGATTTTTTATTTCTCAAAATATTTTCAATAACCCTTAGAAAGAAGGTTTGTCTATTATCTTAGGGGGTACATCATCCCTGCGAGTTTATGTGACGACTTCGCCTAAAGTCGGTGGACTTCCAAAAAAGGAATACTTATCGAGAGATATCCTATTGACGAGTAGGACTTTGGAAGGACACTCATGACTCTTTGTAACGACCTTAACCTAAAATCTCATGACGAGACCTTTCACGACTTTGAGACGAAAGTTTTAGTCTGTAAAGATGCTCCACCCGAGGGAGGCCCTTGTGATTTTTCCGTCTGGTGTTACTCATGACACCCTTAAGGAAGCCACCTTTTGGGAGGGTAAACCAACTGTAGGTCAATATTAAGGAGCCTACCTTCTAAGGGTACTTATCACAAAAACCCCGACACTGAACCATACATCCCTACCTTATAGGGGTACTTATCCCAAAAATCCCGTCACTCAACCCTACACATATGCATTCATGCATTTCATATATTCGTCATACATTTTATATATTCGTCACCCGTTTCTTTTTCTTTGTCTTATTCACAGGGTACAAAAATAATAATAATAAAATAAAGATCTCAGGGACTATCTTTAAAAATGGATACCAAAGGAAAGAACTTGTCCACGTCAACACGCCAAACGTGTCTGAAATCAAAGCCACAAAAGGGAAATAATGTGCCGAAGACTTTCTAAAGCTTTGTCAAGAAAAGGTGGATGGTTTCAAGAGCAGATATCTATAGGCGCACCTAGAAGACTAATTTCCCTTTGCTTGATTCCATGCAAATAAAGTTTTGGTTTAAGATTGTAATATTTTTCAATATCTAAATTATGTTATCTTCAATAATGACATTTTGTTTCCGCATCTCGTTTGCGTATCTATTTTTAAGATGGTCATCGAATAAAATATAAGCGAAAGATAAATATGTACCCAAGTGAATAAGACATTAAACCCCGCTCATATTCATACATAATCATACGCATACATGCATTGATAAACACCTGCATATCATATCAAAAATCATCTCGATTTTTCAAAAAAAAATTCTCTCCAGTTAAGCCATGGGTAGAAGAAGATCACTGCATCCTTGGCCTTCATATCAAACAAGGGCCTGTTAACAAAGAACCCTGGATCATATCGAGGAAAACCAGGCTGCATTCAAGGAAGATCTAGACCAAGTCAAAGGTGATGTGAGTTTGATGAAAGGATATCTGAGTTAAGTTCTCCTATCCTTAAGGAACTTCATTGACAAACAAGACCAGATTCCCAGGGTAGCTTTCGAAGAAGTAGCTCAAACGATTGGTGCATCAAGCGGGCACCGACTAAGAAAAGAGCCGAAGCAGGACCCTACAATCCAAAAAGGCCAGCTTCAGACTCCCTAAAAGGACAAGAGGGAGAAATTAAGGTCGTAGCCTCACAACCAAGGGCACCACAACCATTAATGATCCCACAAGGGCGGAAGCAAGGCAGAAGGCCACAAAGAAATTTTGATCTGCTCCCCATGCCACCTAGCCAGTTATTACAACAGCTGGTTAAGGTATCCTTGGTGGAACTTAAGCCTCTGGCCCCTCTAGTTAGGCCACTCCCGCAACGGTACAATGCCGACACTAGATGCGAATACCATGCTAACTCTCCGGGGCACACCATAGAGCAATGTTTGGCATTCAAGCATAAGGTCCAAGACTTGTTAGAATCTCAAGACATCACTTTTGAGTAACCTAACATTAAATCAAACCTTATGCCTCCACATGGTGGACCAATAATAAATGCAATTGAAGTAGTCGCCGACTGAGGGGTAACCAGACAAGCAAAAGCCCAGATAAGCTTGTTGAAGGAATATCTATTGGAATGTGGGTTCCTATTGGAGCATAATGAAGCCTTCGAGAGAATTCTACAAAAGATAGTGGACCAGGGGATAGTCCAATTCAGACCATACCCTGAAGTAAAATATAAAGCTACTCTGAAGGGTGAATCACGTTTTCCTCCGATCCAAGAGACCTTTATAGAGCATGGCGGACATGTGGTGAAGATATCCAACAAAACTAACACCAAAGGGGAAACTGACTTTATCTGAGAATGCGCCCTAGGAGAAGAACTCAAAAGATGGACTCCCGTGGAGATTCCCGAGATCTTTTTCTTTCCTAAGTAATTTTTCTTGTTTTTGAAAGAAACTATGTCAAGCCCGAGACATAAGGGTTGCTTGTAAGGGTTCCCTGATTTGTTTCAGACAATATTCATGATCAATAAAAGTTATATTTTGTTTTCAATGAAGATCCTTGTCTTTCTCTTTCATTTATTCCGTAAATTTAAAAATGGCAATACTTTCCCTGCATATGCATTTTCAAAAGCTCATATATTAAAATCTGCATCAAAACATGATAACGGTGCAAATCCATGCCCAAAACCACCGATAATGCTACTGATGTGACCCGATATAATTTTGATGCTCCTATCAACCAAGCTGAAGAGGAAGATGGTGAAGATCTTTAAATCTATGAGGAAAGGGAGAGGGAAATAGAACGAAAGGCTGACAATAAACAACCATATCAAGAGGCTATCCATCTGGGCACATGGGAAGATCTGAAAGAAATCAACCTAGGGGCAATGCTAGAGCAGAGCATCAAAGAAGCTGATCAAATTATTGCACATATCTGCTTGTCCCTACAGAAACAAACCAAGGTTAGATACAAACATTACTGTAAAAATAAGCAAATACGAAATACCAGGACTTGACAAAGGACCCGAGCCAGGGGCACGTTGGATCCTCACGTTTGACGGGGCTTCAAATGCACTTGGGCACGATATAAGGGAAATGTTGACTTCTCCAAAGAATGCTCACAAGCCATATACTAAGTCAATAGCGAATGGAATACTAAAGCATCCAAAACTGATTCCATATCAGGATCATGTTTTAAAGCTGGCTGCGGAATTTACAGAGATCACTTTCAGCCATATCCCACGAGAATAAAATAAAAATGGCAGACACTCTGGAAACCCTATCAGCTATGTAACTTGGTCGAACCACGAACTGCACATCATAAACAAACACTTCGAAGAGCCCGCACATTTCCTTGCTATCAAAGAAGGGCCAGACAACAAGCCTTGATTTCACGACATCAAGAAGTACCTCAAAAAACAAGAACATCCAGAAAATGCCTCCAGCATTGACAAACAAACTCTACGGAAATTAGCCTCGGAATTCTTTTAGAGTAACCGTGCACTGCATAAGATGAACCATAACATGGTCTAAGTGCTCAAGAAGATTCTGCTACCTCGCCTCGACTCACGTGGTAAATGGCCCCCCAACTACAAAGGTCCATACATAGTCAAAATAACATTCTCTGGTGGTGGTCTTATCCTCACAACAATGGATGGGGAAGAACTACCGCATTTGACAAATTTAGACGTAGTAAAAAAAAACTATGTATAAGAAGCTCGTTAAGCTCGACCCTAAAAGGGATACTTAGGCAAAAAGGAGCGTCCCGGTGGATCTAAAACCCTAAAGGGCTATCCAGGCAAAAATTAGGGGCATATAAACAAAACAATTATCCCAGTGGATTGAAAACCCGAAAGGGAAATCTAGGAAGAAATTAGGGATCATTCAAAAAGAGATAAAGAACAAAAACATTGCAATCTAAGAACTACGACTACGAACCATGAAGGGAGAGATGGGTCTAAATCATACGACTCAGAAGCAAAAGAGATAAGGGCTATCAAAAGGATATTGGGAACAACAACAACAATTATCATTTTTCATTGCCATTTACAGTTTTAAAACTTTATGTAATTACCTCTTTCTAGGAATTGCATCTTGCACTCTCGCCTATTCATACATGTAATACAGTGGGAGAACTGACTTGGTTGTTTTGCGTTTGATCACAATTGTTGTGGTTAGCAAGAGTCACCACCGACTTTTATTTTATCCAAAAGGAAAGGTGGAAAAGAACAGGAAAGACCTTTGAGATTATTTCTTGAGTTCAGGGGGTAGATTATGAAAAAGGAAGGTGTTAGCACCATTTTCATCCATAGTTTTCTATGCGCTCTTAGTTGCTTGCTAGATCACTTTCTTTTGTTTGAAAATGTGCTTTGTGGTGGTTTTTTAAAGTATTTTTGAAAAGGTTCCTTCATTTAGGCGAAATTTGTAATGATTCTCATTTCGGCGAGAATGTATACAAAGTGTTGGACTTTTGAAAATATTTCATGGAAAATGTTGGTGTATTTGAAAAGATGATTTTCTTTGAAAATGTTTGGTGTGTGTTTTGTTTTTAAAGTGAGCAAGCAACTAAGAACGTTTCTACCTACTCAAAAGTCTTTTATTCATTTCTCTCCTTTCCTTTGATATTGCTATCTTACCCTTGATTGGTAAGAAGCTCTATCTTTGGATGTAAAGGGACGGGTGTGGGTCATCGTATATTCATGATAGCAATATTGTGAGATATCTTAGCATTTCTCTTGAGGGACTAAGATCATTTGTAATGCAACATTTGAAGCGTCATCGAGGGACTATGATCTTGTATTTTTGATTGTTTTTGCTAAGACATCCCACATGCGTAACATGACCATTTTTAGGCAACAAGTGGAATTACCCTAAGAGTGCATGTGTGAATAGTGTGTTTGATTTGCATGCACTTAATCTTTGATTAGGTTTATCTACATGTTGATTTTATCTTTCCATACAAACCCTAATTTGCTAGCATTTATATGAAAGCGATAAATTGCAGAAATTAAATTTACTATGCTATTACATCATTTGGGGATGGGGTATACAAATTTAAAAATGGGGATTGCAAAAAATTAAACTTAATCATCTATTACAACCATATTGAAACTTGAATAATGTACAAGAAATAAAAATATAATGTGCAAGGATGTAAATGGAAAGGAAATGGATTTTTGTTTGGTTTTTGAGGAAATGGTTTGGTTTTGATCTAATTAACTAAAAGAAATGATTAATTAAATTAAGAAAATTGAACCTAAATTAATTAAGAAAAGAAATTAAATTTAATCAAGGAAGCATTTTTTAGGTTTTTTTTAGAAAAGGTTTTAAGTTTAATCAAAATAGCATAGAAATTAATTAATTAAAAGAAAACCTAAATTCTAAGTAAATTTTAATTAAAAAAAGAAAATAATTAACTTAAATATAATTATTAATTTATTAAGAAAAAATAAATTAAGTTTGTTTAAGAAAATATTTTTTTGTCTTTTTTAGTTTATAAAGAAAATAAAATAAGTATATTAAAGTATAAGTAATAAATATTTTTTTTTGGATTTTTTATTACTAAAATAATATTTATAATAATATTACTAATAATAATAATAATAATATATAAATAATGAAAATAAGATGAATTAAATAAATAAATAAAATTAAGTCAGGGGGGTTTGAAATGGAATTTTTGAGTTTAGTAGTAAAATATTTTTGTTGTTTGTCCAAATGGTGTTTTTGTAATCAGAAAAATAAACAAAATAAAAAGCGAGAAAGTCGGGCCTGTGTTGTGACAAGCAGGCAGTGGGGTGAGTCTTAGTAAAAAAACAAAGCGCAATGGCCTTAGGCCCAGGCGTGCATGTTGTGTGACAAAAGGAAAAAATGGTAGAAAATAAGCAAAATGGCAGCGATGGGGCTTGAACCCACGCCCTTGACTATAAATGTGCGCTGCCTTACCACTGGGGTGGCTATACATCTGTTAACTTAAACAAAAGCATAAATATATAATACAAAACACTTCCATGGCCTGAATTTCATCTTCAACCTCACGCCAACCAGATCACCTGTATCTCATTCATTTCTCAACCAAAATGGAAAATGCAAACATGAAAGTTGTGTAAAATCTCATCACGATTTCAAAAGTATAACTCATTAAAACTATAAGTCAAATATGAATGAGAATTTCGTTGGCCCTAATCTGAACCCTAATTTTTCCAAAAATTTCAAATTCAAAATTCCCTAAACTCAGGCAATATAAGTGAAAACTATGGACATGGTTAGCTTCAGGGCAATGATGTCTACATTTTATCTTTGAAAATGGAAACTTAACAATGCATGTATGAAGATTTTGAAAACCAGAAAACTTACCTTTCAAGTAGGGATCATGTTTTGAATAAGAGAAACTTTCAAGGTGTTGTGATAATCTGTTTAGCTTACCCAGTCCCCCCTGAATGTGTTGCAATCCTTACTTTTCCTAGTGGATGGTTGAAACTCTCTACTCAAGTCAAGTTGCAAGCTTGAGTTTTGAAAATGGTGAATGATGCAAAGGGAGTTACAGTCCAGAAACAAGGGCCTGGATCACTTTGATATGATGTATATTAAGTGTTTGGATGGTTAAAAATCAATACGCATGAGTGGATTTTGATATGGCTATGTGAAGCTCAAAATTGTCAAGTTATGGCAAATTTTGAGTTGTAGAATGCTTGGGAGTGTTCTGGGGTGCTTGAGCTCGTGTGTTAGCTTGCAAATAGTGCATATATTTATAGGCAAGAGCTCGTGTGTTAGCTTGAATTCTCACGTTGTGGCAACTTTAGTTGTTTTTGAAGCAATGTTGAAACATCTTGTTCCAAGACATGGTACAGGGCTTTATAGAGTGGTTAGAACTTTAAACATGCTTTATTTTGATTTATAGGGGTTGTGTGTGCAAAAATAACAAGTGCAAGGCTCAATTCAAGTTGACTTTGCATAAAGCTTGATTTTTCAAAATTGAAGTGGTGACTTTCTTCCTTAAATGGCAAGGTGTATTGGACAAACCTGAAATCAAGTGGTTCATAGCTCAAAAGCTTGTGCAATCTTCTGATTAAGGATAAATACACAAGTTATAGGGCCTTAAATGTGGGATTATGCAGCATTTCCTGGAATTGGATCAAATGTTCATCATGAAAATGACTTGAAAAACAAGTTTGAAACCCTAACTTCTTGCCTTCGATTCTCTTAGCCCAAATATGATCTCAATGAGTTCTTGGACATTTTGGAAAGCTTGTAACATCCTATGCAACCTTCATGTTGGACATTTTTGAAGAATCGACATAGAACTAGGTGAAACGTTGCCATGAAGTTAGGTCAAAATCCTGCCTAGCTAGGGCAAAATTTCACTAAGTCTTTTAGTTTCATGGACATGTCTTCATAAATTCATAACTTAAAATCCAATAATTTCTAGACAATTTCCGCCCTAAAATGTTTTAGATATCATTGAGATCTGAAACTTCCATGTTGGACGTTTCCCTTGAATCATCTTGCATCAGTGTGGAAATTTGACACAAAGTTATGAAAAATGTTAAAATTCTTACACTTAGAAAAATTTCTAAGTCTTAGAATTTTGACTTTTCAAAGATAACTTTGACTTTTTAATTTCTTGATGAACAAGCTTCATATTTTGACATGTCTTGATGAAATATGATTCTTGAAACTTGATTTTAATCAAAAAGTCAAAGTTTGACTTTTCAGTGTACAATTGACTTTTCATCAGTTGCCTGAAATTCATCTGTCAATCCAATGATCTTGAGAGATGATTTGAACCATGAAATTAGGTCAAGATGGTGAATTTGAATCCTTGAGATCATTTCTTGAACCAATAAGTCATTTTCCTAGTCAAAAGTCAAGAATTGAGCCTTCTCAAACAAAACCCTAATTTTGACCATTTTGCCCTTTTAGTGTTCTGATCAAATTTCTGTGAGGAATTGTGATCCAAACTTGATCAATTGACATATGTGAGTTTATAATATTGATGTGGATAACAAATTATGAAGTTTGACTGTAAATTGACCTTAGTTGACTTTTCCCCCAATACAATTGATTTTAGGTCAACTGATTAGTTGACCGAGCTAAAATGTGATCCAAAGCTTGAAACTTGACATGAGAAATATTGAGGGTTCCTAATGATCCATGAGAGTCATATGGGGCATTAAAAGTCCATTTGTACTTGTGCAAACTCAAAACCTAATTTTGAGTTGTCATTGTTGAGGAGGTTTCTTGAGCTGATCAAACCTTGTGTAGTCTTGAATCAATGGAGATCTTATGAGAGATTTATTGAGAAATGAGAGGGCAAATTTTGGGTTACAACCGCTTCCCCTGTACAATCTTTTCTAAACATGAAGAGTTAGATTTGCAGATCCCCCATTCGTGACTTGAAGGTGAAAGATGATTGAACACTAAAGTGCCCAGAAATTTGCACTCGAAGATGTATTGGGAATGGTCTTATATATGCCATTTGGAGGGATGATGGTAAATATTGGAAGAAGTATCAGCACAAATCTTTTGTCGATTTATACTAAAACTTGATGTTTTACCTATGGGAAAAAGGGTTAGTTAAATGCAGATGTATGCATGGAGTTCTCAAGATGAATGAGATTGTGCTAAATGCGTTTCGTATCTATATGTATGATGTATGAATGTGGGATGCATATTTGTCCGGGAAAATAAATTCCTGACTACTATTTTGGTATAAAAGAGACCCACTAGATTGATAGGCCTATGCAAAAATAAGGGCATCCCGACGAACCAAAAGGGTTCGGGAAAAAAACTATGGACATATATATAAAATTATACATCCGGAAAGTCGAAAACCTGAAAAGGAGGCTTGGGAAAAAAGGATATCCCGATAGACTTAAAACCTGAAAGGGAGGTCTAGGAAAAAGTTATGGATTAAAGCGTATGACTATGTCCCGTTGGATCACCCATCTACTTACTACCAACTTTATTACTAGCGTCAAGTTCAAACGGTACAGATTAATTCAATCATCCTCTTCCAACAACAAGTGATGAGATACTTGAAGACATAGGGGAAATATCAGAGTTGAAACTCGACGGGATCGTTTCCACATAGCTATTTTTCTCTGTTTATCACTTTGTACCCCTTTTTCAATTTTTATGACAATTTCCTCTTACTAGGATTTTTGTCTTCTTGTATAAAACTGTCTGCTTATAGGTAAACATTCAGAATCAATGTAATTAAATATATTCAAAATTCAAAATTGTTTTCACTTTTTCTATTTTGTTTGCAAAAACTTCCAATGATTATGTTGAATGAACATACGCATTAGAATATGATTATTGTTTACAAAATATATGCATAAAAACATGATTAGCATTTACTAAAGACCCTAGGAGTTGGGGTAATGTTCAAGTTATCCATAAATTCCCACAAATCAATCTCCATGGAACTATCTCTAAAGAGCTATCTTCACAAGCTCATCCCCAATAGAGATATATTCCCCAACAAATCTAATATGCCCTCAGACAGAAATTGGGGCATCTTCCAGCAGTTCACCTCTACATCCCTGATGGATAGCTTGACATCATCATCTCCCCTAATATGTCCCCTAGCAGATCAGAAAGTTTGATCATTTCCCCAGAATACAATGGAAACTTCCTCAGTGTGGCCTATGAATTTCAATTCCCCATTAGAGATTATTTCCTCAATGTAGTCTACAGGATTTAATTCCCCAACAAAGGTTATTTCTCCAATAGTGAAAATTCCCCGATAGAATTATCTCCTCTAGCCAGATGTGACTCAATGTTGTCCTCCCCAGAAGAGCTGATACCCATATCCGAGACTTGGTCGGATAGCGCATTAGAGGAATATCCATATTTTTTTATCCCCAGTCAGGGTACATAAGAATCAAATCCTTCAATAAAAAGAATGACGAACGACCGACTCTCCATGAATGCTTCTATCCCCAAGCAGAGTCAAACATCCCCAGCGGAGTGTCCTCAAACAGAAAGCGAGAATCCTAAGTAAAGTCGTTCTAAAAAAAATTGAATAATTACTTTCTTCAACCCCAACAACAGTTATGGATTTGTTTTCCCCAGCTAGACATTGTTACAAGAAGCTACCGATACACTCCAATGACATATTGCATCCATACAAAATATCATAACATATGCATACGAAACACATATTACTATTCTCATTTATTTTGAGAGCATCACTACAAAGTATATTTCACGCATCATGACATTGCATAAACCTAACTTTGTCTTTTTAGGTTAGTTCTTGAATAGATAGAAATTGTCAACATTTTATCACCTTTCAGATACAATCATATAGTAATTAATTCTGATGAGTACATTCTTCAGATACAATCAGGCGAAGATTCATTGTAATCCACTCCTAGATACATTCAGGCGTAGACTCATTCTGATCCACTTCTAGATACAGTCGGGCGTAGACTCATTCTAGTACATTTTTCAAATACAGTCGGTCAAAGACTCATTCTGATCCACTTTTGGATATAGTCGGGCGTAGACTCATTCTAATACATTGTTCGGATACAGTCGGGCGTAGACTCATTGCAATATATTTTTTAGATACAGTCGGGTGAAGACTCATTCTGATCCTCTTATAGATACTGTAAAGACATAAACTCATTCTAGAACACCATTCATATACAATTGAGACATAAGATTCATTCTGACACTCCCTAGCACGTCTGCTAGATACAGTCGAACACAAACTCATTCTAGTAAACTTTTTCAGATACAATCAGGAGAAGACTCATTCTGATACTCCTATCAACATTCACTTCGGATGGCATCTATAAGCCCATCTCCGAAAACTCTCTATCACCTCTCCGAATGGCGTCTTTAAGCCCGTTCAAGCAGTAAAATACACCAACAATGTTACTTCGTGCACATGTGAGTTCAAATTTCTAGGCACTTAAGTGTTCAATCCTCTTCCACCTCTAGATCACGAATAGCGAACATGTCAATCTAACTCTTCAGGTTTAAGAAGATTGAACAGGGGAAGCTGTTGTACCCCAAAATTTTCCTTCCCATTTTCAAGACAAATTGGTTCAAGATACCTCCTCATGCTCATGAAGGTTTTAATTGCTCAAGACTACTCAAGGGTTGACCAGACAAACTCTCCTCCTAAGCAATTGACCTATAACTAGGGTTTTGTTTCTCTCAAAGGAAATTTAGTTTCTAATTCCTCAAGTGGACTTCATGGTTTCTCATATGTCTAAAAGTATTCTCATGCCGAATTTCAAGCCTTACATCACAAGCTTGCTCAGTCAATTAGCCAGATGATTGAAAATCATATGTATTAAACAAAAAGTTAACTTTGACCAATCTACAGTCAAACTTTAAGATTTTTGGTCAACATCAACATTTTTAAGTCACATTAATCATTTTATCAAGGGTTGGTCAGGATTCATCAAAGAAAACTCAAGATTCATCAAAAGTCTAAAGTTATTAAATTAGGGTTTTCTTTAGGAGAAGTCAGTTGTACTTTGGCCAAGCATAAATTTCACATACTTCATCATAAAATCCTCATCTAAAGCTCCTCTTGAAGGAAATTCAATTCTCTACATCATTGTCTCTCTAAGATTAAGGCTAAAAATGCTTCATTTGAGAGATATGAGCCAAAACATTACAGGTCATTTTAAAAGTCAACAAAAAGACATTTTTTGTCAAAGGAATTTACATTAACATAAAGACTTTAAATGGAAAAAATGACCAACATCAAAGTTGTAGGAGACATATTGAGGTTTCCAAAAAGTCAAAGATAATCTTCATATGACAAAAATTGAGAGAGTTATGATTGGTTCAAATTGAGCAATATTGAGAAAATACATGAAGTTCAAATTGAGAAAACTTGAATTTTTGGGCTAATGGGCCTAAGTTTTCAGGTTCAAACGTGTTCATGACTTCATATTGGACCTCTAAGTATATCCATGCATAGCCTTGATTTTTTATTTTATTTATTTGAATTTTATTCACATATTTTTAAAATAATTCAAATAAATTTTCAAGATGTTGGACCTAGGCATATGGCTTTTGTTTTTAAACACATGGAGGCCCAAAAAGCTCATGACAACCTAGCAAAACCGTGTGGGATCATGAATATTTAATTTGGCCTAAAATAGAAGTTTTTCATGCAAAATTCCAAATCAAATCTCTTCACCATAAAATACAAGATTGATCTCACTTTTGTTGACCTAATCCAAGCATTATAAATAGACAACACCTTCATACCAAGAGGGACACGTATGCTACATCATAGAGGCGACCCTAAAATTCCAAAATTTTCAAGAAACTAGGATACGATCAAACCCTTGTCTCCAGCCGTTTTCAATCCATTCCAAGCATCACACTAGCCTCCTGAAGATCCCAGGAGTTCATCCCAATCATCAATAAACCTCAAGCAACCCCAAAACGCACCAACCAAGTATCATCGGCTTGGTAACTTTCTTAAAATTCAAACTTTTAATTCATGCAATTGAAATGAATTTGATGCATACATATATTTTTATGATGATGCTTGGAACTGTTTTGATCCATTACTTGTGAGATATAGTGCAGGAATAAAGTTTCACCATTGTTAGGGCACATATGGCGTAGTGGTGAGTGATACGCTGGTTATTGCAAAGGACGTGGATTCAATCCCAGCTTTTGTCAAATTTCTTCTGTTTTTCAGGATAACGCGCATGTTTACAATATGGTGATTCATTCTCGTTCTCAAACACAAACGTAGCGATGGCGCAATGGTAGAAGTGCATAACTGGTGAAAGGAAGGGCGTGGGTTCAACTCCTACCCCATGCATTTGTTATTTTCCTTATTTTACTAACCCTATTTTATTTCTATTTTACTAACTACTTTCTAATTATCCAATAACAAACCTAAACCTTTTTCAAAACTATAACAAATTAGGGTTAGGGTTCTTAGTTAATAATTAATTTTTTCATATGTTTATTTACTCATTAATTTTCTCCATATTAAAATTAATTAGAAATAATTAGGTTTTAATTACTATTTATTAACCTAAATTATTTTCTAAAAAAATAAAAAACATTAAAACTTTTTTTCTAACATTTTTCTTATTTCTTTTGCTATTTAATTTCTTAAACAAAGTGTATAGGTCACACTCTCAATTGTAATAACGTAGATTGACCATTTCTCACATTTTTTGTCTAATTATGTATATGCCACGAAGCCATTTAATAGCATATAACTTTACATTCTGCACTTTAATCTTCTATATATATGAACTGTTAATCTTCTATATATATCAACTGTTAGTAATTAGGGTTTGTATTGAAAGACTAAAATCAAATCATAGATAACCCTAATTCCAAGACTAAATAACTGAAATTAACACACTCTGCACACTTCACTCTAGGGTAACCTCCCTTGTTGTCTTATGATATTATTGGTCATGTCCCTTGAAAGTGGGGATACTTTAGCAAAAGACCCTCGATTCAACAATATCATCATGGTCCTTTTCGAATAAAGATCATAGTTCCTCGATGACCCTTTGAATTTCCTAAAAAATGATCTAGTCCCTTCGATGGCCCTACGAGCAAAATAATGATAGTCCATTTGATACAATTGCTAAAGTATCATTACATGTTGCCTTCTATGACCATACGATGACCCTACGCCTGTCCCTTTACATCCAATAGATAGGATTACTTACCGACTAATGGTATGGATAATACTATCTCCAAAGGAGAAGGAAAATAATTAGAAAGACTTATTAGTGGGTGAGAACTCTTGAATGCTTGCTCACAACCTTTTCAAAACTTAATACATTTTTACACATCACTTTCAAACAAATATTTTCAAAAAAACTTTCTATACATTCCGGAGGACTGATACAAGAATTATTATATAGTAAGCCTTTTATTGGCATTTTAAAAATATTTTCAAACAACACACACACAAAGCATGTTCTCAAAAGTGAGCTAAGAAATTAAGAGCCCGTAGATAACTACGAATGAAAAGGGTGCTAACACCTTCCCTTTTCATAAATTACCCCCAAACTCCAAATCAATCAAAGGTCTTTCCTGTTCTTTTCACCTTTCCTAATTATTGGATAAAAGAAAAGTCAGTGGCGACTCTTGCTAACCACACATTTGTGATAAAACAAAAAAGTTAGTTCTCCCACCGTATTACACTCTTCATCTTCGAACACAGGGAACTCAAAGTCGGGACAGGGCATTGGATCATGTTTTTCAATGAGTTTATGATTAAATTTGCACATATGATTTATGTTTGACTTTAGAGACATGTAAAAAATGTGGAATTTATGCAGATATTGAAAGTGATTTTATTATTATTATTATTGGGTTTTTTTAGGATTACGATTTTTTTTTCAAAAAAGCAAAAATAAAACAATAGTATAGGAAACAACATGACTTTTACTGATGATGATAAACTTGAAACAAAAGCCTGACACAAGATATTTTTAACAAAGTTCTACACAATTACTCTTTCTCCACGAGCAGAGCGAAAGGTTTTGAAAACAATAAGAGTATTACTCATAGATGTGAATAACAGAGGGGACATCAATGGAGACCTAGTTCTGAAGAACCCTTCCATGTGTCACGAAGTTCGGTGAATCCTCTTTTCAGGATCATCTTCAATAATGACATCAACTTTGTGTGTTGTTGGGGAAATAAAGCATGAACTTCAGAACGTCTCTTGGATTGGACGAGTGAAAGTATCTCTCGTGTCAACTTTGCTAGATGTGGAAGAAAAACCCAGGCCTTTGCAGAACTTGTTTTCAAGTAGGTCCAACACGACACCGTAACTAGTACTCATACCATTTTATACCACTCCCTGCACATCTTTGCCTGAAGAAATGGATGCCCCATTCTTCTTAGTACTTTCGGGAGCAATAGAAAGCGCCTGAAACGATGTTCCAACTTCTTCACTAATTTCAATGTAGGAGAACAATAAGAGATGACTCACTATTAAAGCTTGCTCTCCGCTTACCACAACCAACTTTCCATTCTTCACAAATTTCAGCTTTTGGTGAAGCATTGAAGTGACAACTCCCACATTATGAATCCATGGACGCCTCAATAGACAACTGTAATCAGCCTAGATATCCATTACTTGGAATGTTATTTGGAATGGTTAAGGACCAATTTTAATTGGAGGTCCACTTTGCCAATTGTTGTCTTTATTGAACCATCAAATGCTTTAACGATAACCCCGTTACTCCTCATGGGAGTGCCTTGATACGAGAGTCTAGACAGTGTAGATTTATGCATAAAATTTAGTGATGAACCAATGTTTACTAGAACGTTGGACATACTATCTAAAAGGCATCTCATGGAGATATGCAACGCGAAATTGTGATTCCTTCCTTCCTCTAGGAGGTCTTCATCACTAAAGCTCATGTTGTTTCATGCAGTGATATTTCACACTATCCCGCTGAATCAGTCAATCATTACATCATGGTCAACAAATGCTTGATCTAATAATTTCATCAGTGCTTCCCTATGGGTTTCAGAATTCATTAGCAGAGAGAGTATAGATATTTTGGAAAATGTCTGCAAAAGCTGATTTATCACTTTGTATTCACTCTTTTTAATCAACTTCAAGATTCCATCAACATCATTATTCAAACTGGTCTCATTGGATTGTCCATTCTCTAATCCGAGATTAGGAATTACATTAGGAGCTTTAATCGGGATACTCCCAACTTTTCTTGGAGGTACAACATAGAACACACGACCACTGCGGGCTAGACCACTAAAATCATCCATGTTAACAATAGAAGAAGGATAGGAAATGCAAATCTATTTTCCTTTCTCAATCATGGTAGCACTGTATTTGTATGGCACGACTTCATCAAAATCATATGGAATTGGTCATGCCAAGTAAACAACCATAGGAGAAACGAGAGCTCTTTGACTGTTATATGTTACTTCCAAAGGCTCTGGTATGTTAAAATGAGGGTTTATGACATTCACTTCAGCGTCTCATCTCTTCCCTTATATATAATGACCTCCACATCTGTATCAAGAACATCCTTAACTGGAACCACATGATCAAGTGATAGTTCCTCATTTCCTCTTTTATCAATGACAATAGCTATTGTTATATCCCTAAACAGACCTAGTTTCTTTAATATTTATAGATCTTTCCTCATAGTAATGCACCAATGAGGCCTTCCTTCTAAGGGCCTTAAGTTCCTTCTGCATTTCTTGGAATTGATTCTAGAAGTCATTAATTCTCTCTTAAACACCAAAAACCTCAGAAGGCTTGGAGTAGTGATAGAAATGTTTAAGACTAAGCCATTAGATTGACTAGACTTATACAAATCAAAATAAAAATTACCACCACGGTTTATTGTTTCCAAATGAATGGGAAAAGAGACAATAACCAAAAAAGAGAGGGAAAGATTCTAGGTAAGGGGGTTGGTTATGCAAAGGGAAGGTATTAGCACCCTAAACATCTATGGTACTCCACAGGAACCTCTTTGTAAAATATGTATATTTTGGCTATAAAATGTTGTATGTAAAATAGACGGTGGAGGTGAGAAAAGAAATATATTTTTTTATGATTTTTGCACCCACCTTAGTTGCGAACCTTTAGTGCCTACGTACCACCTTTAGTGAAATAGGGGATTAGGGTACACGTAGTTCCTCTTTTAAAATTTTTTAAAAACACAAGTGTGTTGGTTAATTTTATGAGATAAGACATCATTGTCATTGTCTGTGTGGAAAACATACTTACTACCCACAATTATGAGAAAGGAGAATTTGCATCATCTCAAAGTGGAGGATATGGCTTGGATATTAAAATCAATAATGCCTCACTCAAGACCCAAGTGGAAAATATATCACTTCACTACATATTGTAGAAGTATAGTTGTTTGCATCACTACAAGGATTGACAAGAGTCTAATCTTTTGAGAAAAGTTTTAAAATAAAAAGCCAAAGCGGCAAAATGGTTTGAAATGAGATTGATTGGCTTTCTGTCTTCTAACAAAAAATGTCAAGGTATTATTAAGTTGATTTAAGTTTATTCATTAAAATGTTTTGAAAATGCATGGACCTAGGTCCAAGTTTATTATGAAAGTGGTTCAAGTTTAAAAAAACAAGAAGAGTTTTCAAAAGGAGGGAGAAGATTTTTGAAATTAAAGAGGATGGGAGGAGAAGAAGAGACTATCCTAAAGCATAAGGTAAAATATAGGGACAAGAACCATATAACCAACAAGAAGCCAATACTTGACATTATGAGTCAAGATAGAATTACCATTCTTTGGATTGAAACCAAGCAAGCAAAGTTACTAGACCTCTTGATAGAACAAAACTTCAAATGTATTAAGTCTTCACAAAAATTGGGCAGAGTAATGGCTGTATACGGGTGAATTCTAGATTACAAACAATGTATGTAATCACAATAACCTGTTGTAACACGGTGGGAGAACTGACTTGGTTGTTTTGCATTTGATTGCAAATTTTGCGGTTAGCAAGAGTCGCCATCGACTTTTCTTTTATCCAAAAGGAAAGGCTGAAAAGAACAGGAAAGACCTTTGAGATTATTTCTTGAGTTCGGGGGATAGATTATGAAAAGGAAAGGTATTAGCACCCTTTTCATCCATAGTTATCTATGGGCTCTTAGTTACTTGCTTGATCAATTGCTTTTGTTTTAAAATGTGCTTTGTATGGTTTTTGAAAGTATTTTGAAAAGGTGCCATCGTTTAGGCAAACTTTGTAATGATTCTAGTTTGTAAGAATGTATACAAAAGTGTTGATCCCTTGAAAATGTTTTCAAGTTTGAAAGGTGTTTTGAAAGTGTTGGTGTTTGTTTTGAAAATAGCAAGGATGTTTTTGGTTTTGAAATTGAGCAAGCAACTAGGAACAATCTACCTACTCAAAAGTCTTTCATGTTTATTTCCTCTTTCCTTTGACATTGTTATCTTACCATTGATTTTGGCAAGTAACCCTATCTTTGGATGTTAAAGGGACGAGTGTGGTTCATCGTATAGCCACAATTAGCAATATTGTAAGATATCGTAGCATTTTCTTTAAGGGACTAAGATCATTTTTGAAAGGCAACTTTGATAGCGTCATCGAGGGACTATGATCTTGTATTTTTGATTGCTTTTGCTAAGAAACCTCACATACATAATATGGCCAATTTTGTAAGGCAACAAAGAGGGTTTACCCTAAGGGTTTATGTGTGCAAGTGTATTGATTTACATACAAACCCTAATTACTAGCATTTGTATATAAAGTATTAAATTGCAGAAAATAAAAATACTAAGCTATTACATCATTAGGGGAGGGGTGTACAAATTACAAATGGGGAATTGCAATAAATTAAAACCCTAATTATCTATTACAACCATATTGAAATCACATACAAGAAATGTAAAATGGACTTGCTTTGTTTAAGTAAAGAAAATAAGTTTACTTAAGAAAATATTTTGGTCTTTTTGTTCTCAAAGAAATAAAATAAAACATGTGAATATGAAATATTTTTGGTGTTTTTCGGTTATTTAAAAGCTAAAATAAAATAAATAAGAGAAAAGGGAGTCAGAATCAGCACATTGCTGAAACGAGAAGGAACAAAAGTTCCGACTCTGATACGCTGCAAAAGAGAATATGTTAGTGAGAAAGTGGAGGGTCAGAAGTTCTGGGCCTGGGTTCACCAAGTTCTGAAGTTACTGAGAATAAAGGAAAACCTAGAAGTTCTGATTGTTGAAGGGGTTCAGAAGCTATAGTGTAGCTGGGAACCTAGAAGTTCATATATCACTGGCAAGTCAGAAGTTCTAGCTATTTGAGGGAGTGAGGTGATAATGATGTTGGTTAAGGTTGTATAGAAGTTATGATCTATGAGTGTCATATGACTGATAAATGGGTAAAAATGTCAATAAATAAACCTAAAAAGATGCTTCTGGGGATAGAACCCAGGACCCTTAGCACTAATGTCTTATGCGTACACACTGGCTACCACTGGGGTGGTTGTACATCTGGTATTACAAGCAAAAGCATAAACAAGTATTACAAAGTAGAATCTGATGATAAACTCCACCTCTTTCTTCATGCTAATCAGATCATCTGCAACTTGGTCATTTCTCAATAGAACAGAAAACATAAACATAATAATTATGGTAGGTTTCCATCACGGTTTAAGAAACATAAAAAATGTCAAGACTGTAAATCAGAAACAAGCATGTATCTGCTAAACCTAGTTTCCTTAAGAAGTTCTGAACTGATGTTCTCCCTACTTAGGCAGACAAATACACGAAACCTCAGAATACGTACAACATTGGGGTCAAGATATCTATATTGTATTTTGAACATGCAAATCTAACAATGCCTAAGTAATATGATGAGAGTCAGGAGAAGCTTACCTTGCAGCTGGAAAAGGTCCTGTGAATTGGAGCCTGATTCTGACTGCTTGTAATGTTCTGATCAGCTTCCTCACGTGTTCAGTAGACGGGGACAACCTTTAACTTGGGTTATGAATGGTGTATGGATGATTTGGTCAAGAAACACTTGATGGAAATTGGAGTTTGAATGCAAAGATAAAAAACTAACAAGTTTTGTATTTGTGTTTGCAGTTTTGGATTCCTGGAATTTTTAGCAAGGTTTCAAAGCTTTTTCTTTTCAATTTTTCTACCGGCCCCCCTTCAAAGTTGCAAATGAAGTTCAATTTATAGGCAAGAACTTTGTAGCTTGGAGAAGTTAAAAGTACAGACATCATGCTAGCGTGCTGGCTTGTTCTTGAAGCAAGATAAAAAAGTATGGTGGTTAGCAGTTTTTAGCCGTGCCTAAGCTGGATTTGTAAGCATGAATTAAGGAAAAGTACCCTCAGAGGAAAAAGCAAAGCATGGGATTTTCAAGGACAACAATGTACTTCTATGTCACACGTGGGGAAATCCTGCAATGTGAGATTATGCATCATAGCTTAAATCTGGATCAGAAGTTCATCATCAGCGCAATTAAGAACAAACATCGAACCTCTGATCCTTGAATCTCTTTGCTCCAGGATGTTCTGAGCGAGTTCTCAGACTTTCCGGAAAGCTTATGACATGCTTTGTAAGACCTCTTTGGATTATTCTTGCAACTTCTGACTGAACCTAGTGAAAACTGGCTCTGAAGTTCCGAGCTTGTCATATTTCTTAAACACTTAGAAAAATTCTAAGTACTTAGAATTTTGACCTTTCCAAAGTAATTTTGACTTTTAAATTTCTTGATGAAACAAATTTCACATTTCAACATGTCTTGATGAAATATGATTCTTGAAACTTGATTTTTGATCCAAAAGTCAAGGTTTGACTTTGCAGTATGCAAATGACCATTTTGCCCTTGTGAATGACTTTTCTTGGAAAATTTGTAATCCAAGGCTTGGAATTGGATGGAAACAAACCTGAGGGTCCAGGGTGATCCTTTGAGAAATGAGAGGGAAATTTTTGGGGTACAACAACTGCCCCTGTTCAATCTTCTTAATCCTGAAGAGTTAGATTGGCGGATCCGCCGTTCGTGACTTGAAGGTGAAAGATGATTGGACACTAGAGTGCCCATAAATTTTCACTCGAAGATGGATTCTGAATGGGCTTATAGATTCCATTTGGAGAAATAACAGATAGTTGTTGGAGATGGGCTTATAGATGCCATCCGAAGGCGATTGTTGATGGAAATTAGACTAAGTCTAAACTTGACTTCAATTGGAAAAGAATCAGAATAAATCTTAGAGCGATTTATTTGAACCAGAAGAAACGTCTACCAGAAAGAACAAGGATAAATCATTGAGAGATTTAAACTGAACCAGTAGAGGTCTTGAATTTTGGTTAAATGGAAAGAATCAGAATAAATCTTGGAGCGACTTATCTTAACCAGAATAAATATCTACTAGAAAGAATTAGGATAAACTGTTGAGAGATTTAAACTGAACTAGTAGAGGTCTTGAATTCTCTTTAAATGTAAAGAATCATAATAAATCTTGGAGCAACTTATCTGAACCAGAGAAAGATGTCTGCGGGACAGAACCGGGATAAACCGTTGAGAGATTTAAACTAAACCAGCAGTGGTCTTGGGTAAGAATCAGAATAAATCTTGGAGTAATTTATCTGAAACAGTAAAGGTCTTGAATTATCTTCAACTGGAATAGAAATAAGAGAGATATTAGTTTCAATCTGACTGAAACAGAGAAGGTCTTGGATTAACTTTGATTGGAATGGAAATCAGAAGAATCTTAGGATCGATTCAACTGAACCAGAAAAAAGTCTTGGAATATCTTCAACTGGAATATAAATCCGAGAGATCTTAGTGTCGATGTGACTGAACCAGAGAAGGTCTTGGATTAACTTTGACTGGAATGGAAATCAGAATAATCTTAGGATCGATTCAACTGAATAAGACAAAAGTCTTAGAATATATTCAACTGGAATAGAAATCAGAGAGATCTTAGTGTCGATCTGACTGAACCAGAGAAGGTCTTTTTTGATAATGATGTGTGGTGAAGGAATCTTGGACGATTGCTACTTCAGCAGGATGATGAAGGAATCTTGGACGACTACTACCTCAGCAGGATGATGAAGGAATCTTGGACGATTACTACCTCAGCAGGATGACAAAGGAATCTTGGATGATTACTACCTCAACAGGATGATGAAGGAATCTTTGATAATTACTACCTCAGCAGGATGTTGAAGGAATCTTGGACGATTACTACCTCAGCAGGATGATGAAGGAATCTTGGATGATTACTACCTCATCAAGAAGATGATGAAGGAATATTGGATGATTACTACCTCAACAGGATGATGAAGAAATCTTGGACAATTACTACCTCAACGGGATGATGAAGGAATCTTGGATGATTACTACCTCAGCAGGACGATGAAGGAATCTTGGACGATTGCTACTCCAAACAGATGATGAAGGAATCTTGGACGATTACTACCTCAGTAGGACGATGAAGGAATCTTGGACGATTGCTACTCCAAACAGATGATGCAGGAATCTTGGATGATTACTACCTCAACAGGACGATGAAGGAATCTTGGATGATTTCTTCCTCAGTAGATGATGAAGGAATCTGAGATGATTACTACTCCAAAAGTATGATGATCTTTGTCTATTGGTTGATCTTTCCTAAAAATGTAAAGAGTTAGTTGTATGCAATGTCATGATGTATGCATTGCATAATGATGTTCTCAAAATAAATGATATTTGCGTTATATGTATTTTGTATGCATATGCTATGAATGTTGTTGAAATGTAAATTTGTTTTGGAAAATAAATCCTTGACAAGTGCTGGGGAGTCATTAAATCCCAGATTGTTGTTGAAGAGTAGGCGTGTCTTCAAACTTTTCCTAGAATGTTTCCATTGAGGATTCCTTTTTTGTTGAGGAGAACTCCATTGGGGAATACGTAGTTTGTTGGGGGAAATAAACCCTGTTGTCAGTCTGTTGGAGAGATAGCGACTTCACTGGGAAAAATCCTCGAGGATTCTTGAGGTCGACTCAGTTGGGGAAAAGTTTTCAGAGATTGAAACTCTGGCTGGGAGTCATCCTATGAGAAGGATGCTGGGGAGATTTGTCACTACCCCTAGTAGCGAGTGTTTATGGCACTTCCAGGATAGGTTGGACTGTACGTAAGCCATTCATTTCCCCAACTGATGGAGATGGTGACCTGCCCTTGGTTATTCATCATTTCTTGAGAGATTTCTTAGAATCTTGACTAGACTGCCCCAGGTGTGCTGGATAGTGACATGTCATGCCCCCTTGTTGATAGGAGATTTATAATTTGTAAGTGTAATCCCATTTGAAGTGATTCTGTTAACTGAGAGAGCTTTTGTTCATCGGATATTCGTTGTGTGAATTTCTCCACTATCAAACAAATAGCCATATGCAAACAACGATATTCAAATAATGCAAAGTTTATGCTTGTCTTGAAATTTTGAAAATGTGTTTTAGCAATTAAATAAGTTTTGTAAGAAAATTCAAACTCAGGATTTAGGGTAAAGACTTACAGGAGTTAAGATACCTTTTGTAACAGTATGCTTTCGAACTAACCCATTGCTTCAATTAGGACTTTTGAAGAATTGTAGCGTGGCTTGGTTCACGTCTTAAGAAATAAAGGATAAAGGATCAAAGTGTTTTTGTACCCATTGTTGTACCCCAAAATTTTCCCTCTCATTTTATCAACATTTCTCATCACAAATCCCTTGGAACTCAAGATCAAGTTAGGGTTTGCTCAGCTCAAGACACCTCCTTACATTGTTGACCTAAATTAGGGCTTGAGTTTGCACAAGGATGTTTTTACCCACAATGCCCAAATTTACTTTCATGCTCCATGTTGGGTTCACAAGTTTGCCCATACCAAGTTTCAAGCCTTGATTTAAATCTTTACCAAGTCAATTGGACAGTTGACCTAGAAATCAGCTGTATTGGGGAAAAAGTCAATTGTGGCCAATTGACAGTCAAACCTCATGAAATTTGACCCACATCAACATTATGAACTCATATGAACCATTTGATCAAGTTTGGATCACAATTCCATAAGAAATTTGATCAAATCACCAAAAGGGCAAAATGGTCATTTTTAGGGTTTTGGCTGCACAAAGGCAATTTTTGACTGTTAGACCTAACCAATGGCAAACCAAGCTCACATATGGAATCAAGAACTCAATGACTTTGTCTTGACCCATTCAACAAATTCAAAAGATCTCAAATGCATAGGATTGACAGATGAAGTTTTTAGTCAACTGATCAAAATTTGACTGTACACTGAAAAGTCAAACGTTGACTTTTTGGTCAAAATAAGTGCCAAGAGTTACTTTTCATCAAAACATGTCAAATTATGAAACTTGTTCACCAAGAAACCCAACAATGCAAATTAGGGTTTAAAATGGAAAAATTTCATAACTTAGAATTTTTTCAAGTTATAAAATTTTCTTATTTTTTCCTAACTTTGTCCCATTTTTTCACTAAGATTCAAATGGATTCAAACAAAACTTGAAACATGAAAGTTGTAGTCCATCACAAAGTCTACAACTTTGATTCACAAAGTTTTCTCAAAGGAAGCTTGTATCTCAAGTTATGATTTTTCGAACAAGGGTACCTAAAACTTTTAACTTAGAGAAAATTTGCCCTAATTTAGGCAGGATTTTGACCCATCTTCTTGGCCACTTTTCACATAGTTCCACTTGGAATTTCAAGTTTTATTGCAAAGATGGATTGCATTACATGTTCCAAGCTTTCCAAATTGTCCAAGAACTCCTCAAACACCCTTGTGGTTAGAGAGAATCGAATGTTGGAAGTTGGCAAAAACTCACTTTTGTCCATGACCAATACATGTTCATACAAACTTGCATTTTCAAATCAGCATGTTTGGTGCTAGCTTGCAGGCCTCAAAACCAACTTACACTTCATAATTTAATGCCTAACCATTGTTTTAATGTATTATCTTATTCATATGGACATTACATGCAAAATTAAGCCCTAAATGGTAAAAGGCATATTGCCATTTTTGCAAAAGCTACTTTATGTCAAAACACCAAGCATTGAGCCTTGGACAAAATCTGAGACTGCAAACCAAATCCATGAATTAGAGGGTCCAAGAGTGTTGTGTGCAGTGTGATAGGGGGGCCTGTGCAAGTCTACCACATCACTTCCACTCTCTTGCTTCAAGTAGAAGGAAAGTTGCAAATCATAAGGGATCTTTCATTTTCTGTTAACATAAGCTTAGACAAACATTGTGAACAAGTTCCATACATCCCACCAAGCCTAAAGCACGACTCTTCCATCACTCATACCTCCTCATACACAGAATCACTGTTTTTCTGCAAAACAGGGCAGGTCCTGCATTTTTCGAGCCATAGCACAATTTGCTCGTGCATTTTGGCCCAAACCTGTTCAAACACCTTCCATTTCATCCATCTAAACTATCCCAAATCTTAAACACCCACCGTAACTCCATTTACAGAGTTTTCCATTTTCATTTCAAGCTTGTGTAGGTTGACTTCTGGAGGCTTATTCAGGGACATTCAAGGCAAGCTAGCTATTGGAAAAGATCCAGTGAAGTTCAGGCAAGCTACCAGACACCTCAAAACTTGTTGAGAAGCACTGCATTGCCCTACTCGAGTCTAACTAAAACAAGTTTTTTATCACTTTCTATCTCTCTATTTAGGAACATTTAGCTTTAGGTTTGTGAATGAAAAATGTAGTATTCAATGCCATGAAGCCATACATATTCTCAACTTTCATTTATATTAAGTGTGCCAGGAGAATTTCAGCCATGAACATGTGAAAAAAGTTAGGTCAGATTTTAGGGCCAGAGAAATTCTCTCTGGTCTTTGAGAGTTAGATTTAATGCTTTATATGGTTAGATTCGTGTTTAAATTCTCTACAAGTTTGATGTTGTAAGTTTTGGCAAAAAGTCATGTTTCCAGGATGCAGCATTTGAACCAGGCGCGCGCGTTTACAAGGTCTGAAGGTTGAAGATGAAGCTGGCTTGGGCTGGGCTTGACCAGGCTTGCTTTTGGCACCCCCCACTTTCATTTTTGCACCCCCAGGCCCAATTTCTCATGTTTTCACTTTTTTGCATTTTTGATTTCTTTTCTGACTTTCTTTATTTATTTCCAGTTATAAAAAATACTCAAAAAATATTTTTATATATTTTTTTAATTTATTTGGCATTTTATTCTAATTTTTCTAACATTAAAAGTATTTAAATTTTCTTTTATATTATTGAGACTTGAAAAATATTTTACATTTTATACTTTTATTTTTGTTCTTCACTTTTATTTATATTAAAAATATTTTCTTGAATATATTTTGTCTTTGTGCATATTTTATTTTATTTTGTACATATTTAATTTGACTAAAATACATATAATAAACATATATACTTTTATTTTGTAAATACTTTAGAATAAAAACATAAAAATATTACACTTTTATTTTTATTAACATTTATACTTAAAAATACTTTTTCTAAATATATTTAATTTTTTGTACATACATTATTTTATTTATTGTATATAAATTATATAATTAATATATTTCTTTTCTTAAGGAAAATTAGGGTTTTACCCTTAACCAAAAAATATATTCTTTTATCATTTCTTTCTTTTCTTTGCATTAAATATTTTTACATGCATGGAAAATAAATAAAAACCTTTTTGCATATTCATACTTTGTATATTTATTTAATTTGTTTATTTAAATATGGTTCATTTTGTTATTTATACCATTTGATTCAATTTGGATGTAATAGTAAAAGGTTTATATTTCTTGTCAAATATCCCCAATTCAAATTTGTACCCCCTCCCTATATCCAAGTTGTAATAGCTTAGATTTATTTTTACGAATTTTTATGCTTTCAATTATGCCATGCTTAGACCTAGGGTTTGTATGCAAATAAAATAAACAATTAGTTTGACCTAATCCAAGATAAACGTGCATGAAAAACAAACACAATGCACACTTGCACCCCTAGAGTTTCATCCACTTGTTGCCTTCAAAAATGGGCCATGGTTGCATGTTGAGTACTTTGGCAAAACAAAAACAAACAAAAAGATCATAGTCCCTCGACGATGCTATCTGAGTTGCCTAAACAAAAATGATCAAGTCCCTCAAGAAAATTACCAAAGATACTTGACACTATTGCTATCATGGTCTATACGATTACCCTCGCCTGTCCCGTTTAACATCCTAACACAAGGTTGTTCACCAAATACAGTGGTGAAACAACACTGTTAAAAGGGTTAAAAACATAAGAAATATTTTTGAGTAAAATAGGGTAGACAGCTCTTAGCTACTTGATCAAGCTTGCAAAAACATCCTTGCTACTTTTCAAAACACACTCCACAACACAATTTCAAAACCCTACTTTCAAACATTGAAAAACTTTCAAAAGACAAAAACACCTTTGTATACATTCAAACAAGAATCATTACAAAGGTTACCACAATGATGGCCTCTTTTCAAAAAAGTTTCCAAAATCACACACAACGCACCATTTCAAACAATTGAAAAGCACCATTTCAAACAATAGAAATGCAAAGCAAGTGATCTAAGCAAGTAACTAAGAGCCCATGGATAACAATGGATAGAAAGGGTGCTAATACCTTCCCTTTCTATAATCTACTCCCCAAACCCAAGAAAACATCTCAAAGGTCTTTCCTGTGCTTTTTGACCTTTCCTTAGGATAAAATAAAAAGTCGGCGGCGACTCTTGCTAAACTGAAACATTTGCGAAAACAAACGCAAAATCCTAAGTCAGTTCTCCCACCGTATCACAGAACTGGCGACTCTGCTGGGGATATGTTTGAAAGTGGAGTAACCTTAGGTCTTAGATCACCCTTTGCATGATTATTGTTTGCTTTGATTGCTTTACATTTTGGTTCTCTTGTTTGGGCTTTAAATCCTCCACCCGAATTTGGGAAACATTCATAGATAGCAATACGTTGTGGAAACTGTGCGGGGTATACCGACACGGTTGAAGCAATAACTATATTAGTGCGACATATTTGTGAGTACCGGTAGCCTTTGAGTCAATCAAAGAGAATACGGGGCCGCTGAGTGATGTCATTAAGCACTAATGAACTAGAACCTTACTTTACCATCTTGGCCTTTTATTAGGGGTAGTGAGATGACCGACTTTGGTCCAGTCCGAAGTTGGAAGATACTCGATACTACACTCATTGAGGGTTGTTTTCTTGGAATATTTTGGTCGCTAGTTAAGTGGCTAAACCAAAACAATGAACATAGAAAATAATCCAATGATATTGAGCTCCTTAGAACCCGGTTACTATTTATAGGACAGGTTTTGAGCCAACTAAACTCAAGAGGGTACTTACCTATGAAACCTCATGCAAGCCTGAAACTAGGGTTTTGTGTGACTTGCTTGTACATATGCTTGTGCATACATCATGAACATCATAAAGTATCATATGCATCCACTAACCATTTCAAGGGTTTAGATCTTCATCTTTGTTCTTGTTTTGTAGGTCATGGAATCTCTTCGCAGGAAAACAATTCAAGTCAACCTTGTGAGGATCCCTCCTCAACTCAAGGAGCTTACTTCCAGGATTCTAGAGAATTCTCTCTTCAGTGAAATACATGGTAGACTCCTCAACTTAGTCAACACCAGCATTGAAGAAGATATGGTGAAAGTTCTCTTCCAGTTCTTTGACCCCCTACACCACTGTTTCACATTCCCTGATTACCAATTAGTGCCTACTTTGGAGGAATTTTCTCAACTCCTAAGAATTCCTATTCTTAATCAACTACCCTACAATGGTACGAAAAAAGAACCAAAACCTGAAGATGTTGCTCAAGCATTACACTTGCAACCATCTGACATCAAGGGGCATTGGGAAACCAGAAGTGGTGTTAAGGGTTTCTTGGCAAAGTTTCTGTTTGAGAAGGCACAAGACTGTTGGAATTCTCTTAATCTACAAGCCTTTGAAGAGATTGTGGCACTCCTTATCTATGGGTTGGTTTTATTCCCAAATCCTGATCAACTTATAGATGTGAATGCCGTCAAGATTTTCATATCCAAGAATCCCATACCTATATTGCTTGGGGACATCCTACACTCATTTTACACACGAACAATGAGGAAAAGAGGTGTTCTCATGTGTTGTACCCCTCTCTTAGCAAGGTGGTTTATTTCTCACCTTCCACAAGCAGTTTTGAAGAATGAGCAGGGTTTCAGGTGGTCCCAACGATTGATGACCCTCACACATTCTGATGTACATTGGTGCTCTCGGTCCAGAGAAAATATCATCATCATTGATCGTTGTGGTGAATTCCCTAATGTCCCATTACTTGGCATTAGGGGAGGCATTACCTACAACCCCTGTCTAGCTTTGAGACAATTTGGATATGCCCGGAGGGATGGCCCTCATGACATGCTAATTCCTGACCTAGTTTTTGACTTCGACAATGATGCACAAAGACTTCGACAAAGGTTCATCAGAGCTTGGAGGATGCCCAACAAAGTGGATAGTAAGACACTGGGGCACAAGAATTCCATCCCCCTTGAGCCTTACCTCAAGTAGGTACGAGCCCGCTCCCAGAATCTTATGATGCCATATCCTCACATTCTCCCCTTGATCAAAGAGCCTGTTATGGAAGGAGAGGTTCCATACACCATCCTACATCCTGACATGCCAACATCATGGAAGGAAATGCAAAAGAGTTGGATATAACTCAAAGAAGAAAGGGATACTATTGAAGCCAGCTTCTATGCCAGTGAGAAGAAGGTTTCAGAGCTCACCCGCCGACTTCACAAGGAGGAAACTCTCAACACCTACATCGCACCAAAGAGGATGCGCAATGTCTTTTTACATTAAGAATTTTGTAATATTTCGCCCATGGGGCATTTATGTTCTAACAAATTTCTTCTTAATATGACATGCGTTCTTTTTGTTTACAACAAATTTGAATTTTTAAACCCTTGAATGCATTACATGAATAAATACCATTCATCATATGCATAAACAAGTCTTCAAGCCAGGTTTCCTTATATTTCTGCTGTTTATTTCAGCGAGATGGATTTGGAGCAAACAGTAAAAGATCTACAGGCACAAAATTCACAATTTCAACAACTCCTCATGACCTTGGCAAAGGGTCAAGAGGATCTCAAAGTTCTGCTAGAGAAGAATAAAGAGAAGAAAAAGAAAAGGAGACCGGGGGTAGCCACTTTCGGAAGAAGGTTTGAGGGTGATGCTAGAAGGACTCTTGAGTTCCCTTCAACGTCTGACGAAGGGATTGGCAAGGGGAAAGGAGTTATTGTACCTTCTGAGTCTGAGGTAGAAGAGGAGGAAGAGGAAGAAGACGAAGACTATTCAGAACAACAGTATCCACCAGCGGGTGACAAGTATAAGAACCTTGAAGACAGATTGGCAGCTATGGAGTTGCAGAGGGTACCCGGGTTGGATTTTGAGGAACTGGGGTTGGTAGTTGGGATTGTAATCCCTCCCAAGTTCAAGGTGCCAACATTTGCCAAGTACGACGATCTGTCTTGCCCTAAGATGAACTTGAGGTCGTATGTTAGAAAGATCCAACCACATTCATCCGATAAAGACCTCTGGGTACACTTTTTCCAAGACAACTTGTCTGGCACTCAGTTACATTGGTTTTATCAGCTCGAGAGATTAGAGGTTCACAATTGGGAGGACTTGGAAGCTACTTTCTATCGTCAGTATCGGTACAATGCTGATTTGGCGCCCACCCGTACTCAGTTACAAAGTATGGGGATGGCTTCAAATGAAGGGTTTAAGGAGTACGCCTAGAAGTGGCGTGACCTGGATGGAAGGATGCAGCCACCATTATCAGATAGGGAATTAGTTGACATGTTTTTGGGGACCCTGTCTGGCCCCTTCTTCAACAATCTAATCGGGAGCTCTTCTGCGGGATTTACTGAACTGATTTTGACTGGCGAAAGGGGGGAGGCCGGTATTAAAAGTGGAAATATTCCAAAGGATGCCTTCACATCCACAGCTGTTAAAAAACATTTTCCAGCCAAGAAAGAAGCATCTGCTGTGTATTCTCAGAAGGGATTGGGAAGAACTGAGCGTCGTCCGACTGTAGGGGCCGTGATGATTCAAAATTCGTCAAATGATCAACCTCGTAACAATCAGTCGAGACCTAATCAACAACGGGTAGAACGGCCACAACGGCAGTTCACCCGCATCAATATGACACCCGCACAGGTTCTTCTCCATTTGTTGAAGCTGAATCTGACTAGCTTGAAGGAGGCGCCAAAAAACCCTAACACCTCCTCTCCATACTATCACTCTAATGCCAAGTGTGCTTACCATTCCGACAGTGCTGGGCACGATACCAATAATTGTTGGGCACTTAAGAACAAAATTCAGGACTTAATTGATTCCAAAGAGGTTAAATTTGATTATCCTAAGAAGCCCAATGTTATATCCGCTCCGATGCCCAAGCACGGCCACAATGTGCATGCTGTTTTGGAAAACCTCCATGTTACTGATGTTGCCGATCTATTGACTCACTTATTAGTGATTAAAGAAAATTTGTTGAGAGCCGGCATCTTTCCTGGTTGTTGTAAAAACTGTTATTTTTGTTTGAATATTCAAGGTGACTGTCCAATGTTGAAGTCAGGTGTCCAACGCCTGATGGATACTCAAGAAATACTTTTCCAGAAAACCCCTGTTAACACTTTCAATCCGATTACTCCTGATACTTGTGATACTTCAACCAACGATATTGCCATCATAACCATTTCCGACAATCCTCCCAAGGCTTGCAAAAGGCCTGTCAGGACTACACCCAACTCCGATTGTGTACCTCTAAAGATCACCATGCCGGGACCTGTCCCGTACTAATCAAGCAAAATGATACCGTGGAACTATGGGGGAGAAATCTTCTACCAAGGCATCAAACAAATCGAAACAGTTCAAGAGATTTCTGAAAAAGACCCTGATATAGGGAACATCGCGGGTACCAGGAAAATAACCCGCAGTGGCCGGATCTTTTCTCCGAAGATTGCTCCCCCCCGAGCAGTTTTCGGACCCTTAAAAGTTTCTGCACCTGTTGGACCCTCTGTGCAAGGCCCGGTGATTGAAGAAGTGGTTACTCCTAAAGAAAGACCATCCGCTGATAATACCAACAAGGGTAAGGGGATATTGGAAATGACTGTCAGGACGAAGGCTCATGCTGTGGTTATCCCCGAAACCACCCAGAAGGAAATGGATGAAATCCTTAAAATAATCAGAAAAAATGACTACGACGTTGTAGAACAACTGGGGCAGACCCCTTCTAAAATTTCAATGTTAGCTCTCCTGCTCTGTTTAGAGGCCCATGCTAAGGCCCTAATTAAATTCTTGAAGATGGCACATGTACCCCAAGAGACATCGACTGACCAATTTCAGGATTGTGTGGCCAGTCTTACTGCTGACAATGGCCTGGGCTTTTCCGACACTGACTTAACTCCCAAAGGAAGAAAGCACAATGATGCATTACATGTTTCAGTTGAATGCCGAGGAACCACTCTCGCCCATGTCTTGGTTGATACTGGTTCTTCCCTGAATGTGCTGCCAAAGAAGGTTTTAGACCGTTTGGATTGCGAAGGTTTGACCCTCAAACCTAGTAACATCATCGTCAGAGCTTTTGATGGTTCCAAAAGATTGGTTCATGGAGAGGTTGATATTCCTATAAAGGTAGGCACCGAAGTGTTCAACTCCACCTTCTACGTAATGGACATCCGTCTGTCATACTCATGTTTTCTAGGAAGACCGTGGATCCATTATACCGGGGCAGTTACCTCCTCTTTGCATCAAATGCTGAAATATCCTGTTAAGGGTAAAATCATAACTGTACACGGTGAGGAAGAGTACATGATCAGTCATCTCAATTCCTTTCGATATGTGGAGTTAGATGGCGAGTTCATCGAAACGCCTTTTCAACATTTTGAGGAAGTTTCTCCTGAGGTAGCAGTTGCAAAGACAGTGGTTGAGGTACCTATCATTCCCAAGCATGTGGCTAGGATGGCATCCCTCAAAGACGCAGAGGCTGTGATTAAGGAGGGGAAGAGCACAGTATGGGGACAATTACCTGACTTTCCCCGTAAGACGAACAAGTTTGGTTTAGGGTTTACTGCTGCAGGACAAAAGGCTACGCGTCGCTCTAAGATTGGAAGACCACCCGTCAAGATTTCTCACCATGGAATCAATGCTGTAGAAGATGAAGAGGAGGAGAGCCATTTTGAAGACTGGATCTTTTAGACTGTCGAAGGGGGTTTGAGCAATTGGGAAGCAAAGGATTTTGTTCTTATCACCTTTATCAACCAGTAATTTTATCTTTGAACAATTTCCCATTTTTATGGTCTGTAATAACTAAAACAATTCGCACACTATTTTCACCTCATGCCTTGCCCGGGGCATGTAGGTCCATTTGTAAGGGCTTGATTTTCTTCATAATCATATGCCATGTTTTAATGAATCATTGGACGTTTTTCATCTATAAATTGTTCATTTTCTTTCCTTTTGAATTTTTTTGTTTGTTTAAGGATGGCTATCCCTTACACACACCCACACTCACAAATGTAGGTACCCATCCACTCCGGATTCCATGGGTGACAATTCTGTTTTAGCCTTCGATAACTCAGAAGATTTGGTCAATCATGATGAGTACGAAGTTGATGAAGATTGTGAAGTGCCGAGAAAGTTAGCCAGACTTCTACAACAAGAAGAGAGGGCCATCTTGCCTCATGAAGAGTTACTAGTAACCATCAACTTAGGGACAGAGGAAGACATGAAGGAAGTAAAAGTGGGTGCCAACCTGGAACCAAGCGTTAAGGAGCGCTTAGTGCAGTTGTTGAACAAATATGTTGAAATCTTCGCTTGGTCTTATGAAGACATGCCAGGGCTAGACACCGATATTGTGGTTCACCGTCTCCCCACAAGAGAAGATTGTCCACCGATCAAGCAAAAGGTTCGCCGAATGAGGCCTGACATGTCTGAGAAGATTAAGGCTGAAGTAATGAAGCAATTCAACACTGGTTTTATGGCTGTTACAACCTATCCACAATGGGTTGCTAACATTGTGCCCGTACCCAAAAAGGATGGCAAAGTCAGAATGTGTGTGGACTATAGGGATTTGAACAGGGCCATCCCTAAAGACGACTTTCCACTACCGCATATCGACATCTTGGTTGACAATACAGCTCAACACAAGCTTTTTTCCTTCATGGACGGATTCTCGGGCTACAACCAAATTAAAATGCCCCCCGAGGACATGGAGAAAACTACCTTTGTCACGTAATGGGGTACCTTCTGCTACAAAGTGATGTCGTTCGGACTGAAGAACGCAGGGGCAACCTATCAACGCGCCATGGTAGCTTTGTTTCATGATATGATACATCATGAGATCGAAGTGTACGTAGACGACATGATAGCTCGATCACAGACAGAAGAAGAACACCTTGAACATTTGCAAAAGTTGTTTGCCAGGTTGAAGGAGTATAAGCTCAGACTAAATCCAAGCAAGTGCACTTTTGGAGTTAGGTCCGGTAAACTTCTGGGATTTATTGTCAGCAACAAGGGCATTAAAGTTGATCCTGCTAAAGTAAAGGCTATACAAGAAATGCCTGCCCCCCGTACTGAAAAGGAGGTTAGAGGATTCTTGGGACGCTTGAACTATATTGCAAGGTTCATCTCTCACCTGACATCTACCTGTGAGCCAATTTTCAAACTGTTGAAGAAGGATCAGGTAGTTGAATGGAACAGTGATTGTCAAGTTGCTTTTGATAAGATCAAGGAGTATTTACTAGAACCTCCTATCTTGATGCCACCCGTCGAAGGAAGGCCGTTGATCATGTATTTGACTGTTTTGGATAACTCAATGGGGTGCGTGCTGGGTCAACATGACGAGTCTGGTCGAAAAGAGCATGCCATTTATTACCTTAGCAAAAAGTTTACCGACTGTGAGACTCGCTACTCACTGCTCGAGAAAAATTGTTGCGCTTTGGTATGGGCTGCTCGCCGACTAAGGCAGTATATGTTGACTCATACCACTTTGCTGATTTCCAAAATGGATCCGATCAAGTATATCTTCAAGAAGCCTGCTTTATCTGGAAGAATCGCTAGATGGCAGATGATCTTGACTGAGTATGACATCCAGTATACTACCCAAAAAGCTATAAAAGGGAGTGTACTAGCTGACCATTTAGCTCATCAAGCCGTCGAAGATTATCAATCTATGAGATTCGACTTCCCTGACGAGGACATCATGACTTTGGACAACATCGAAGGTAACAGACCATATGACGGACCTGAACAAGGATCCCGATGGACCCTGTACTTTGATGGTGCTTCAAATGCACTTGGCAACGGTATCGGCGCGATACTCATTTCTCCATAGGGTTTCCATACACCCTTCACTGCCCGACTTTGTTTCAGCTGTACCAACAACATGGCCGAATATGAAGCTTGTATCTTTGGTCTCAAGGCTACTATAGACTTGGGAATCAAATCTTTGGTCGTATTTAGGGACTCGGCTTTGGTTATCAGTCAAGTCAAAGGAGAGTGGGACACCAAACATCCTATTTTGATCCCATACAAAGAACATGTCCTGACATTGTTGCCTCATTTCAAGCAGATTACTTTCGAGCATTTCTCGTGAGAAGAGAATCAGCTAGCAGATGCTCTGGCTACAATCTCTTCCATGTTTAAACTCAATTGGGATAATAAGGCTCCCCAAATTACTATCGAGCAAATGGATGAACCTGCGCACTGTCATGAGATTAATACCGAAGAAGTAGTGGAACAACCCTGGTTTCATGAAATCAAAAGGTATCTCCAGACTAGAGAATACCCTGAAGGAGCTTCTGTCAATGACAAAAAGTTCTTAAGGAGATTTGTTGCCAAGTTCTTCCTAAGCAATGGCATCCTTTATAAGCGCAGACATGATTGTGTCTTACTTCGATGTGTGGACAAAGCTGAAGCAGAGTTGATCATGACTGAGATACACAGTGGCACATTTGGCACCCATTTGAGCGAACATACGATGGCTAAGTAGATTTTAAGGGCAGGCTACTACTGGTCTACCATAGAAGCTGATTGTCATCAACATTCCCGTACTTGCCACAAGTGCCAAGTATACGCCGACAAGGTACATATTCCTCCCGTTCCTCTCAATGTTCTGACAGCTCCTTGGCCATTCGCCATGTGGGGAATTGACATGATTGGAGAGATCAAGCCCACGACATCTAATGGACACCACTTCATCTTGGTGGCTATTGATTACTTCACCAAATGGGTCGAGGCAGCTTCCTATGCCTCAGTTACAAAGAATGTGGTTGCCCGCTTCATCAAGCAGAATCTCATATGTCGGTATGGTATCCCCGACAGGATCATCACAGACAACGGTACAAATTTGAACAATACTATGATCACCGCTCTATGTGAACAGTTCAAGATTTATCATCATAATTCATCTCCCTATCGGCCGAAGATGAACGGTGTTGTTGAAGCCGCGAACAAAAATATTAAGAAGATCATTCAAAAGATGACGGTCACCTACAAAGACTGGCATGAGATGTTACCGTTTGCTCTGCATGGATATCGTACCAAGACACGTACTTCAACAGGGGCAACCCCATTTTCTTTAGTATATGGAATGGAGGCTGTTTTGCCTATGGAGGTTCAGATTCCTTCCTTAAGGATTATGAAGGACGCCGGTTTGAGTGAAGACGATTGGATTCAGACCTGGCTTGATCAACTTAATTTGATCAACGAGAAGCGACTTACTGTTGTTTGCCATGGTCAAACGTATAAAAAACGGATGATCAAGGCTTTCAACAAGAAAGTCAGGCGTCAGGTATATCAAGTCGGTGATCTTGTAATCAAGTGGATCATACTACCGCAAAGTGATCCCAGGGGAAAGTGGACTCCTACTTACGAAGGACCATTTTTAATCAAGAGCATCTTTTCTGGTGGGGCAATGATTCTGACCACCATGGACGGTGATGACTTGCCACACCCTGCGAACGCAGACATAGTCAAAAGATACTACGCATAAAATAACCCGACAAGTTGAAAACCCGAAAGGGCGACTTGGGAAAAAATGGGTTTCCTGGTGGATCGAAAACCCGAAAGGGCGATTCAGGCAAAAGTTAGGGAATTAAAGCGTATGATTGTGTCTCGTCGGATCACTTTAAAGAACAATCTCTTCATCAACATGCTCCAAACTTCTGATCAATCTAACCATCGGCGGACGAAGCAATGAATGGGTAAGATATTCAGAGTTGTGAAGGCTATAGAAGAATGGGAATCCCATGGAATTGTTACACATAGCCATCTTTCTTTTGTATAAAATTTTCCAATTTTTATGACAACATTCTCTTACTAGGATGTCTGTCTCCTTTGTACAAAGATACTCACAAAAATTAATACAAATACACTTCCAAGTGCAGAAATTTGCTTGCCTTTCTTTTCTTTTTTACACTTATGTTATATTTGAAAACGTCCAATGTTTTGTTAAATAGGCATATGCATTTGAACATAATCATTGTTTATAAATAAAACGAAATTGAAAAAAGATAGTTACTGATAGGTTGAAGGTGTAGGAAGATATCTTTATGCCATTTCAGAAGAAATCCCCTACGATACATCATTTGGATCCTTGACAAAACTAAGATTTGGAGTATATTCCCCCAACGGAGTTAAACTTCAGGATCCTCAGCAGAGCAAATGCTTTCTAAAGTTGGATTCCCCAGCTAAGCTGAATTTCAAAATTCCCATCAGAGTCAAGTTTCAAGATCCCCAGCAGAACCAGAATAGTGAACATTCTCCCCACAGAGATATTTCCCAGCAGATTGAAGATTCTCAGTCTCATTTCTCCAGCAGAAGTCTCCCAGGTTTTAACTTCCCAGTAGAGATTTTCAAGGTTTTCCTTATTCCCCAAACAGTCAGCAGTCAGTAAGGATTTCTCATCTTCAGTAATTGAAGATTTTTGGAATCCCCAGCTTCGGGCATGGATTTATTTTCCCCGGCAGCAGTCAAAGATTTCGTTATCTCCAGCTATCCGAACTTTATCTTCCTCAACAAGACGACTACTCAGCTTACATGCATAACCATTACATTCATATATCATAAACATTGATGAAATACAGTTCATTGCATCATACATATCATGAAACATAACTTTGTGTTTTAGCTAACATTTTACCCTTTTCAGGATAAGATTAAAAGGCTGTCGTTAACAATTATTCAGATACAGTATGGATACACCTCAGATACGGCAATCATTCTATTACTCATTTGGAGTTTCAAGTCAAATACAGTACAGATACACCCCAGACACGGCGGTCATTCTACTACTCATTCAGACTTCAGCAATCCGATACAGACTAGATACGCTCCAGACACGGCGGCCATTCTATCTCTCATTCAGATTCAATTATCAACTTCAAAGTTCAGATATGCTCCAGACACGGATGCCATTCTGGCCCTTACACCAGCAGCTTGATTCTTCCCGGTGCAATCGCCACAGAAATCATTTTGTCATTTATTCAGATCCTAGTTACAGTCTCAGATATACTCCAGACACGGAAGTCATTCTGCTACTCATACAGATCTCAAATTCAGATACAATACAGATACACTCCAGACACGAAAGTCATTCTAATATTCATTCAAAGTTCAAATATAGTTACAGCTCAGATTCACCCCAAATGCGGACGCCATTCTTTTGTTCATACAATCTCAGCCTCCAGATATAGTTCAAGTGCATTCCAGACACGGATACCATTTTGATACTCATTCTTTTGGCCTACAACATTGCAATTCAACAAAGATTCTTGGATGGCATCTTTAATCCCATCTCCAACAAGATTCTACCATCTCCAAATGGCATCTTTAAGCCCATTCCCGCATTTAGGTTTTGAAGAGTGCAAATTTACGGGCACTCTAGTGTCCAATCCTCTTTTACCTTCGAGTCGCGAAAGGCAAACTTGCCAATCTAACTCTTCAGGTTCAAGAAGATTGAACAGGGGCAACTGTTGTACCCCCAAATTTTCCCTCTCATTTTATCAACATTTCTCATCACAAAGCCCTTGGAACTCAAGATCAAGCTAGGGTTTGCTCAGCTCAAGACACCTCCTTACACTGTTGACCTAAATTAGGGTTTGAGTTTGCACAAGGATGTTTTGACCAACAATTCCCAAATTTACTTTCATGCTCCATGTTGGGTTCACAAGTTTGCCCATACCAAGTTTCAAGCCTTGATTCAAATCTTTACCCAGTCAATTGGACAGTTGACCTAGAAATCAACTGTATTGGGGAAAAAGTCAACTGTGGTCAATTGACAGTCAAAACTCATGAAATTTGACCCACATCAACATTATGAACTCATATGAACCATTTGATCAAGTTTGGATCACAATTCCACAAGAAATTTGATCAAATCACCAAAAGGGCAAAATGGTCATTTTTAGGGTTTTGGCTGCACAAAGGCAATTTTTGACTGTTTGACCTAACCAATTGCAAACCAAGCTCACATATGGACTCAAGAACTCAATTACTTTGTCTTGACCCATTCAACAAATTCAAAAGATCTCTAATGCATAGGATTGACAGATGAATTTTTCAGTCAACTGATCAAAATTTGACTGTACACTGAAAAGTCAAACATTGACTTTTTGGTCAAAATCAAGTACCAAGAGTTACTTTTCATCAAAACATGTCAAATTATGAAACTTGTTCACCAAGAAACCCAAAAATGCAAATTAGGGTTTAAAATGGAAAAATTTCATAACTTAGAATTTTTCGAAGTTATAAAATTTTCTTATTTTTTCCTAACTTTGTCCCATTTTTTCACCAATATGAAAATGGATTCAAACAAAACTTGAAACATGAAAGTTGTAGTCCAGCACAAAGTCTACAACTTTTATTCACAAATTTTTCTCAAAGGAAGCTTGTATCTCAAGTTATGATTTTTGGAACAAGGGTACCTAAAACTTTTAACTTAGAGAAAATTTGCCCTAATTTAGGCATGATTTTGACCCATCTTCTTGGCCACTTTTCACATAGTTCCACTTGGAATTTCAAGTTGCATTGAAAATATGGATTGTAGTGTAATCTCAAGCCTCAACTCAACTTTAGTTTTGATGAAAGATAAACAAGCTAGTTTTGATGAAAGACAAACAAGCTAGTTTGATGAAAGACAAATAAGCACTATGGCAAGAAGGAAAAGAAGTGGAATTAGCTTAAATCATCATTCACTCAAATCTTCAAGGATCATGGCAAGAAATCAAGTATATCAATTCTCATTTGAACTACATTGATTAGAAATGCTCAAAAATGATATACACACTTGCCACAACACTTCACTTAAAGTATAAAACAAATTTTAAGTTTTTCACTGATGTAAATCGATTAACATATGATGTAAATCGATTTACATATGCTTTTTCAAAAACTGATTGTTTCTGGCAGCAATTGATTTACATGAAGTGTAAATCGATTGATCACAGAACTAAGTTGAATTTTTAACTCTTGTAAATCGATTTACACATCATGCTAATCGATTTACACTTTAAATTTTTTGAAAACAAGAATGTTACAAACCCGTGCAATTGATTTACATCTCATGCTAATCGATTTACACGTTGTAACTTGTGAAAAATCTGAATTGGTTTCAAGATATCCTTCACACCTTTTCTCCAATAGATGCATGGTCATACATTGCATCCTCTCAAGTTTTTCAAACAGAAAAGTGTCTATTTGGAAAGGTATCTTGATTACTTTAAATACTAAATCTTTCAAATTAAAAAACAACTCTTCTCTTATGCAATAATTCTAAACTTTATAAAATATTCAAACTTCATATTTCTTAACTTTTAAGAACAAAGGTTTTATGCACTTTCACACATATAAGAACAGAAATCTTTGAGCATTATCTAACCATTGTGTTACAGTTTGAAATGCTTATAAGAGAAGAAAGAAGAAACTTCATTCAAGTCACTCTATGTGATCAACATCTTTCAAGAAATCATATTTCATAGAATTATACAAAGTGTAACTTATTTCCAGGATTGTTGGAATTAAGTATTGGAATACTTGTGTACCTTGTTGTCCATTGTTGGAAACAAGAGGTATCTTTTGAGAGGATTGTTCTCAAGAGACTTATTGGAAATCCAATAGGGTGTTCTTGGTATTTGTTAGAGTCTTTAGTTGATAAGACTAGGAAGAGTCTTGTAAAAGTTCTAACAAAATAGTGAAATCTCTTGCGTGTTTGCAAGGGGACTGGACGTACTTCCGGGGTGTGGAAGGAACCAGGATAAATCTCCGTGTCTCTTTACTTTCTGCACTTTACAGTTTTTCCAAAGCACTAAAACAAAACCAAAAAGTATAAAATAAGTCAAAAATCTACCACCACCTAATCCACCCCCCTCTTAGGGAAATCTTAAACTTACAATTGGTATCAGAGCTGGTTATAGGTAACCTGCTCCTAGAGCTCCAGAATGGCTTCCGCAAATTATCAACCCGTTTTCAGAGATGGTGGTAGTAACAACAAGCCTCCTCTATTTTGTGGTGAATATTTTGACTTCTGTAAAATACGCATGAAGGCGCATCTAGAAGCACAAGGAGAGGAGATATGGGATGCTGTTGAAAATGGTCCATTTATTCCCGTTACGGTAATCAATGGTGTTGGCTCTTCAAATCCTAAAACTGCATGGGACGACGACGACAAAAAGAAAGTTCTCTATGACAAAAAGGCAATAAACCTTCTTTAAGGTGCACTTAGCATGGACGAATTTTTCCGTGTCTCGACATGAAAAACAGCAAAGGAAATATGGGATACCTTGGTACAAACTCATGAAGGAACGACTGAAGTAAAAAGATCAAGGCAAAATACCCTAAGTCAAGAATATGAACTATTTCGAATGCAGCCCGGAGAATCCATTCTTGACTTACAAAAGAGATTTATGCATTTGACAAATCACTTAAGTGCTCTTGGTAAAACCTTGACAAATGATGAACTCAACTTGAAAGTCCTCAGATCATTGACTAGGGAATGGCAACCAAAGGTAACGGAAATCTCAGAAAAGAAGAGTCTATCCGCAATGACTTCTGCTACATTATTTGGCAAATTTCAAGAATACGAAATGGAACTCGGTAGACTTGAAAAACATAAGAATCAAGAAAAGAAGTCCAAAAACATTGCTTTAAAAATTGATTCAAAGGAAGTTGTAAAAGAAGACAATCCGGAAGAAGATGAAAATTTCATGCTTCTTGTTAAAAGACTTGGGAAGTTTTTTGGCAGAAATGACAAGGGTGGATCTCATGCACATAAGAGAAAGCACTTCAAGAAAAGAGAAGCCTCCACATCAACACAACATGTCTCATGTTATGAATGTGGAAAGCAAGGACATATCAAGCCAAACTGTCCAAATCTCCCAAAGAAAAACAGATTCAAAGGAAAGGACTCAAAACAAAAGAAAGCCTACATATCATGGGAAGATAATGATATGACCAGTACATCGGAATCGGAAAGCGACGAATGTGCAAATTTAGCCTTAGTGGCATCGCATCACTCCGACGATGAAGAAGAGGTTAGTAATGAATTTACTCTTTTTGATGGTGATGTTCAAGGTGAAATTGATGAACTCTTGAAAGAATGCAAAAGTTTATACAAAAAGGTGTCAAACCAAGAAAAAGAACTTCTAATTTGTCTAGAAAAAATTGACACCACGACTAAAGATTTTGATCTTCAAAAACAGAATTTTATAAAAGAAAAGGAAAAATTTGCATGCTCCAAATGTGAATCAAATGTCTTTCAAATTGTTCAATTGAAAAGAGTCATTGAACGATATGAAAAAGGACAAATAGGGTTGGAAGGATTACTAAGCCAACATCATTATCCAAATGATAAAAGAGGTCTTGGTTATGTGAATTCTAAGAAACCAAGTAACAATCCCACTGTTTTTGTAAAGGCTAGTAATAATTCCAATCCCAAGATAGTATAAAAGAAGCAAGTTGTTCATAATCATCAAAATAAAAAGCCTAATGTATCTAAAAGGAAACAAATTCCTAGATACAAGAGCAAATTTGTTCCAAACTGTTTTTACTGTGGTATTATTGGACACACACACCTAATGCATGCTATATTAGAAATTTCAGTATGGCTAGTGGACACTATACATGGGTGAAAAAGGGAACTAACTATGAAGGACCCAAGGTAACTTGGGTACCTAACAAGAAATAATCTGTTTTTGTAGGTATGCTTGAAATCCACATCAAATCTTTGGTATCTTGACAGTTGATGTTCAAAACATATGATAGGAGATGTACACCAATTTTCATATCTAGTACATAAAGCCAAAGGGTATGTCACCTATGGAGACAACACCAAAGGAAAGATTCTTGGCGTTGGAATAGTTGGCACACCTCCATCCATTCAAATTGAGGATGTTCTCTATGTTGAAGGATTAAAGCACAACCTTCTTAGCATAAGTCAACTTTGCGATAGAGGGTTCAAAATCAAATTCAACAAAGAAGAATGCCTTATTATGGATGAGGCAACCAATGAGGTAAAACTCAAAGGTATAAGATCTAACAATATTTTTATGATCACTTTAGATGATTTGTCTATGAAGGTACAATGTCTTATGGTAAACAACAATGACGCTAGGTTATGGCACAAGAGGATTGCTCACATTCACATGGAACACTTGAACAAATTAGTTAAGCATGGCTTAGTTATTGTTCTACCAAAGATGAAGTTCATCAAAGACAAATTATGTAGTGCATGCCAAAAGGGCAAACAGACCAAATCAACTTTCAAACCAAAGAATGTGGTTTCAACAACAAGACCACTTCAATTGTTGCACATGGATCTTTTTGGTCCATCTAGAACATGAAGCTTAGGAGGTAACATTTATGCTTTAGTTATTGTAGATGATTTTTCCCGTTTTACTTGGTATTTGTTTTTAGTGCACAAAAATGACGCATTCAAGGCATTCAAGAGATATGCAAAACAAGTTCAAAATGAGAAGTCATTAAAGATAACATCAATCCGAAGTGATCATGGTGGAGAGTTCCAAAACAGTTTGTTTGAAGAATTTTGTGAAGAAAATGGGATCTTCCACAATTTTTCATCACCAAGAACTCCACAACAAAATGGAGTAGTTGAAAGGAAAAATAGGTCTTTGGTGGAGCATGCAAGAACCATGCTAAGTGACTCAAGTTTGCCTAAATATTTTTGGGCAGATGCGGTAAGCACGGCATGTTACGTAAGCAATCACGTGATCATAAGACCTATACTAAAGAAAACTCCATATGAGATTTACAAAGGAAGAAAACCAAATATCTCTCACTTTCACATTTTCGGGTGCAAATGCTTTGTCCTTAACAACGACAAAGACAATCTCGGAGGAAGTTGTTATTTGTGATGATGATTCTATAGATTTACCTCATGAGAATTCATGCGAAGGTGGCAAAATTGTCAACCCGAAACAAACACATGAACTTTCACATCAAAATGAAAATGATGATGGTCTTCCTCAAGAATGGAGAACTCATCGTGATCATCCAATTTACAACATAATTGGAGATATTAGCAAAGGGGTATCTACTCGACTAAATCTTAAGGATGCATGCTTAAATATGGCTTTTGTATCTCAAGTTGAACCTAATAAAATGGCTTAAGCACTAGAAGATGATCAATGGATCCTTTCCATGCAAGAGGAACTAAACCAATTCGAACGGAACGAAGTTTGGGAACTGGTTCCTAATCCAGGAAATAAACGTATCATTGGAACCAAATGGGTATTCAAAAACAAGATGGATGAAAATTGTATAATCACTAGAAACAAGGAAAGACTAGTTGCTCAAGGATACAACCAAGAGGAAGGAATTGATTTTGAAGAAACTTTTGCTCTGGTAGCACGTTTGGAAGCAATAAGACTACTAATTGCATATGCATGCTCATTGGACTTTGAACTCTTTCAAATGGATGTAAAAAGCGCATTTCTCAATGGATTCATAAATGAAGAAGTCTATGTAAAGCAACCTCCTGGATTTGAATACTTCAAACATCCTAATCATGTCTTCAAATTAAAGAAAGCTCTTTATGGGTTGAAGCAAGCACCAAGGGCATGGTATGATAGACTAAGCGCATTCCAATGTGAAAAAGGGTTTGTAAAGGGTAAAGTTGATACCACTCTCTTCATAAAAAATGTTAATCATCATACTTTACTTGTACAAATCTATATAGATGATATTGTTTTCGGTTCAACTAACCAAAATATGTGCAAGGAATTTTCATCTATAATGCAAGGAGAGTTTAAGATGTCTAATGATGGGAAGATTGAATTTCTTTCTCGGTCTTCAAATTAAGAAACTCAAACACGGTATCTTCATTAACCAATCAAAATATTGCAAAGACCTTATAAAGAAGTTTGAGATGGAAAGTAGCAAAGAGAGTGCAATTCCTATGGGATCCGACACCTATCTTGATCCAGATGAATCAGGGAATTCTATTGACATAACTAAGTATCATGGAATGATTGGATCACTCCTCTATTTAACAGCAAGTAGACCTGACATCATGTTCAGCGTTTGCCTATGTGCAAGATATCAAGCCAATCCTAAAGAGTCTCACCTTGCAGCAGTCAAGCGCATAATAAAATATCTCAAAGGAACAACCAACGTCGGATTATGGTATCCAAAAGGTAGTATGTGCAATCTAGTTGGTTATTCTGATGCTGACTATGCAGGTTGTAAGACTGATCGCAAAGGTACAAGTGGAACATGTCACATTCTCGGAAATGCCTTGGTTTCATGGTCATGCAAAAAGCAAGCAAGCGTCGCTCTCAGCACTGCCGAAGCAGAATACATTGCGGATGGTAGTGGATGCGCTCAAATTCTTTGTCTAAAACAACAGTTACTTGACTATGGAGTAAACCTTGGATGCATTCCACTTCGATGTGATAACACAAGCGCGATCAATATTATAAAAAATCCAGTTATGCATTCCCGTACAAAACACATTGACATCAGACACCATTTCATCCGAGATCACGTACTCAAAGGAGATGTCGAGATTACTTTTGTGGATACTCAAAATCAACTCGCGGACATTTTCACAAAACCAGTTGCAAAGGATGCATTTTTCAAAATTCATCGTGAACTCAGAATCCTAGATGAATAAGATATATAAGGTGCACTCTATCCTTTACTATACTTTAATGTACATATATATGGGTTTAGACAATGTTTATCGATATACTGAAGCAAAACCTTTTTTTATAAAATCCTTTTGTGTAAATCGATTTACACAGTATGTAAATCGATTTACCACTGAACAAAAATTATTTTTCATAAAAATTCTTTTGTGTAAATCGATTTAACCAATGGGAAAGTCGATTTACCACTGAACTGGAGCATTTTTATGTAATTTTTCTCTATGCAAATTAACTTTTCAGCATGTGATATTTATGAGTCTTTAATATATTGGTCAATCTTACCTTGCCTCCCACCTTCTTTTTGACCAATCATGGAATCTTGACCACTCCACTCAATTAAAACCTCATAAAGACCTCACTTACTCTCTCTACTATTTAATCTCACCAAAATTCCCTCACTATCTCATAACACCCAAACTCACATCTTCATATTCCTCCATACGATCCAAACAATCCAGCACCTCCGCCTCCTCAATACACCGAACCACCTCTACAACAACAATTTCCATATCAAGGACCCTTCTAATGTGTTCCTGACCAATATTATTAAATTCTTGTTATTTATAATTATGTTTTTGTTTTGTATTACTTCAAGTATTAGTGTTTGTATCCTGTATCTTTGAACTTCGTTCGCTATATTTAGAAATTTGAGTTTTTAGTTCATATCTGTTTCCACTTGTTATAAGTATCATCTTGTTGCATCTTTCCCTTCTTTTTGATAATGTCAAAGAGGGAGAAGGATTTGATAGCACTTTATGGTTGTTTGTTTCAATTTTCTTTACAGGTCAAGCTTTCAAAACTTTTTCTCCATAGGGGGAGAAATCTAACTTAGGGGGAGAAAACTCCTTTTGCTCCAAATATGAACAACTCATAAAGAAAGATGGTTTGTCATCATCAAAAAGTGGGAGAATGTAATCTCAAGCCTCAACTCAACTTTAGTTTTGATGAAAGATAAACAAGCTAGTTTTGATGAAAGACAAACAAGCTAGTTTGATGAAAGACAAACAAGCACTATGGCAAGCAACTCATAAAGAAATATGGTTTATCATTATCAAAAAGGGGGAGAGTGTAATCTCAAGCCTCAACTCAACTTTAGTTTTGATGAAAGATAAACAAGCTAGTTTTGATGAAAGACAAACAAGCTAGTTTGATGAAAGACAAACAAGCATTATGGCAAGAAGGAAAAGAAGTGGAATTAGCTTAAAGCATCATTCACTCAAATTTTCAAGGATCATGGCAAGCATTCAAGTATATCAATTCTCATTTGAACTACATTGATTAGAAATGCTCAAAAATGATATACACACTTGCCACAACACTTCACTTAAAGTATAAAACAAATTTTAAGTTTTTCACTGATGTAAATAGATTAACATATGATGTAAATCGATTTACACATGCTTTTTCAAAAACTGAGTGTTTCTGGCAGCAATCGATTTACATGAAGTGTAAATCGATTGATCACAGAACTGAGTTGAATTTTTAACTCTTGTAAATCGATTTACACATCATGCTAATCGATTTACACTTCAAATTTTTTGAAAACAAGAACGTTACAAACCCGTGAAATCGATTTACATCTCAAGCTAATCGATTTACACGTTGTAACTTGTGAAAAATATGAACTGGTTTCAAGATATCCTTCACACCTTTTCTCCAATAAATGCATGGTCATACATTGCATCCTCTCAAGTTTTTCAAACAGAAAAGTGTCCATTTGGAAAGGTATCTTGATTACTTTAAATACTAAATCTTTCAAATTAAAAAACAACTCTTCTCTTATGCAATAATTCTGAACTTTGTAAAATATTTAAACTTCATATTTCTTAACTTTTAAGAACAAAGATTTTCTGCACTTTCACACATATAAGAACAGAAATCTTTGAGCATTATCTAACCATTGTGTTACAGTTTGAATTGCTTACAAGAGAAGAAAGAAGAAACTTCATTGAAGTCACTCTATGTGATCAACATCTTTCAAGAAATCATATTTCATAGAATTATGCAAAGTGTAACTTATTTCCAGGATTATTGGAATTAAGTATTGGAATACTTGTGTACCTTGTTGTCCATTGTTGGAAACAAGAGGTATCTTTTGAGAGGATTGTTTTCAAGAGACTTATTGGAAATCCAAGAGGGTGTTCTTGGTATTTGTTAGAGTCTTTAGTTGATAAGACTAGGAAGAGTCTTGTAAAAGTTCTAACAAAATAGTGAAATCTCTTGCGTGTTTGCAAGGGGACTGGACGTACTTTCGGGGTGTGGAAGGAACCAGGATAAATCTCCGTGTCTCTTTACTTTCTGCACTTTACAGTTTTTCCAAAGCACTAAAACAAAACCAGAAAGTATAAAATAAGTCAAAAATCGACCACCACCTAATTCACCCCCCCTCTTAGGGAAATCTTAAACTTACATGTAGTACATGTTCCAAGCTTTCCAAATTGTCCAAGAACTCCTCAAACACCCTTGTGGTTAGAGAGAATCGAATGTTGGAAGTTGGAAAAAACTCACTTTTGTCCATGACCAATACATGTTCATACAAACTTGCATTTTCAAATCAGCATGTTTGGTGCTAGCTTGCAGGCCTCAAAACCAACTTACACTTCATAATTTAATGCCTAACCATTGTGTTAAGGTATCATCTTATTCATATGGACATTACATGCAAAATTAAGCCCTAAATGGTAAAAGGCATATTGCCATTTTTGCAAAAGCTACTTTATGTCAAAACACCAAGCATTGAGCCTTGGACAAAATCTGAGACTGCAAACCAAATCCTTGAATTAGAGGGGCCAAGAGTGTTGTGTGCAGTGTGATAGGGGGGCATGTGCAAGGCTACAACATCACTTCCACTCTCTTGCTTCAAGTAGAAGGAAAATTGCAAATCATAAGGGATCTTTCATTTTCTGTTAACACAAGCTTAGACAAACATTGTGAACAAGTTCCATACATCCCACCAAGCCTAAAGCACGACTCTTCCATCACTCATACCTCCTCATACACGGAATCACTGTTTTTCTGCAAAACAGGGCAGGTCCTGCATTTTTCGAGCCATAGCACAATTTGCTCGTGCGTTTTGGCCCAAACCTGTTCAAACACCTTCCATTTCATCCATCCAGACTATCCCAAACCTTAAACACCCACTGTAACTCCATTTACAGAGTTTGCCATTTTCATTTCAAGCTTGTGCAGGTTGACTTCTGGAGGCTGATTCAAGGACATTCAAGGCAAGCTAGCTATTGGAAAAGATCCAGTGAAGTTTAGGCAAGCTACCATACACCTCAAAACTTGTTGAGATTCACTGCATTGCCCTACTCGAGTCCAACTAAAATATGTTTTTTATCACTTTCTATCTCTCTATTTAGGAACATTTAGCTTTAGGTTTGTGAATGAAAAATGTAGTATTCAATGCCATGAAGCCATACATATGCTCAACTTTCATTTATATTAAGTGTTCTAGGAGAATTTCAGCCATGAACATGTGAAAAAAGTTAGGTCAGATTTTAGGGCCAGAGAAATTCTCTCTGGTCTTTGAGAGTTAGATTTAATGCTTTATATGGTTAGATTCGTGTTTAAATTCTCTACAAGTTTGATGTTATAAGTTTTGGAAAAAAGTCACGTTTCCAGGATGTAGCATTTGAACCAGGCGCGCGCGTTTACAAGGTCTGAAGGTTGAAGATGAAGCTGGCTTGGGCTGGGCTTGACCGGGCTTGATTTTGGCACCTCCCACTTTCATTTTTGCACCCCCAGAGATTGAAACTCTGGCTGGGAGTCATCCTATGCGAAGGATCTTGGGGAGATTTGTGACTGCCTCTAGTAGTAAGTGTTGTAGTAATTCCAGAAAATGTTTTCTTGGTCGTACATGACCCTTTATGTGGGAGCCTGTTTGCCTTCAGAGTTAATATGGTGCACCTTAACGCTTGAGATTTTGATCACAATTCCGGTAGCCCTGAACTTCCTAGAGATATTTTATAAGACTGTTATAGAAGAAACCGAAGACCTGATATTGACACCATCTAATACTACTGGCACATACGAACAAAATGGTGGTACACAAGATCTTTGGTCAAGTCTCAGAATTTTCTAAGAACTGTCATGTGAGGATCTAAAGACATGATACTAACATCATCTGATACTGACACCATCTGATACTATTGGTACAAACAAGAAAATTGATAGTACACGAAGATCTTTGGTCAAGTCTCAGAATTTTCTAAGAACTGTCATGGGAGGATTCGAAGACATGATACTGACACCGTCTGATACTGAAATCATCTGATACTATTGGTACAGACAAGCAAATTGACGGTACCCAAAGTCTTCATAGTGGATATTATTCAAACCCATGATAAACATGACATTGCCCCTTGAGTAATACATATGGAGATTTTCCCCTGGTCATTCAACAATTATTTGAGAGATTCTTTGAATCTTGACTTGACTGTCCCAGATGTGTTGGAAAAAGGTCATGCCGTGCCCCTTTGATCATGAGAGATTTGTCATTGGAAGTGTCTTTCCAATCGAAGTGATTTTGTCCACTGAGAGAGCTTTCATTCAATGGATATTCGTTGTGTGAATTTCTCCGTTGTCAAACAAATAGCCATATGAAAAGAATGATATTCAAATAATGTGAAGTTTATGCTTGTCTTGAAATTTTGAAAATGCATTTTAGCAAGTAAAGAAGTTTTGTAAGAAAATTCAAACTCAGGATTTAGGGTAAAGCCTTACAGGAGTTAGGATACCTTTTGTAACAATATGCTTTAGAACTAACTCATGCTTCAATTAGGACTTTTGAAGGGTTGTAGCGTGGCTTGGTTCACGGTTTAAGAAAAAAAGGATAAAGGCTCAAAGTGTGTTTGTACCCACCCACTCTTCGTGATGTTCTTCAGTCCTAAACTCAGTTAATTGTGGATTTGAACTCCAATTGAGTTTAGAATAACATTTTGGTGATGGTTCAGACTATTTAAGTTTGTCGGAAGGCAGTCATTTTTGCAACATTTTTCATGTTGTTGAGGATTTGTAGTGACCTCTTTCCTTTGATTTATTATCCCTGATTTTGCTTGACTCTTCTTGTTTTTTGAGATTAAAGTCAGCGAGACGCCCCGATTTTCTTTAAGTCTCCTTCGTAGGTTTTGACTTAGTGGGCTTTCTTTCGAGAGATAATGACTGCCTATTTGATAGGGAACCATAACCATATTTTAGTTCATAAGGAATGTTTTTGATGTCATTCATTATATACGAAGTGAACGCGCATTTGAGTTAACTGAGAGACTACCCTGCCCCTGGTTTTGATTAAAGGTTTCAATTTGTGTAAAAAGAAACCTTCTACTTCTTTGGCTCGAAGGGTTTGACTAGGGATTATATTCCTTATGACTCCAGTGTTTAGGATTTGAAAGAAACGCTTGTACATTGTCAGCAAGGTCTGTTCAAAAGCATACAATATGAAGTTATGGCAATGTTTTGGTCATCCTCCCTTTAAAGACTTGCAACTTTTTGAAACAGGAGTTGAATATCATAAAGGGAGTAAAAAGCATAGTTTAAATATAACGAAAACGAGTGGATTAAATCAAGACATACATATGCAATGCATTAATGAAACATAGTTTAACATTAATAGATAAGTGTTTGAATAATGAAAGAGATTACAACTTGAAAATTCAAATGAACAAAAGCTTTCAATGATTCATCATAGGAGTAGTGATCACGTTTGGAGTCTCTAGAGGGTCAGACTCGACCTCCTTGGCATCAATCATGTCTTGGACCTTGTTCTTCAGAGCCCAACAGTTGTTTGTGCCATGTCCTGGACTGATAGAGTGATATGCACACCTTTCATTGAGATGATAGGTAGGAGCAGAAGTGTTGGGGTTTCGGAGAGGAGCCTTTAACGTTATCAGCTCTGCCTTCAACATGTGTTGTAGCGCTTGAGCCAGTGACATGTTGATCTTAGTGAATTGTATTTTAGGAGCGACCTCCTTATGCTGATACCCCTGTCTTTGTTGAGAAGGCATAGGATTAGATATCAGGATTGCTCCTACGTGTTGATCATGAAGACTCTTTTGACCATACACAACATTGGACTCTTTGTTCCCGTTGTATAGCTTTTTTTTAGCATTAGAAGGTGTAGCTCCTTGGATCTTTCTACTTTTGACGCCTGCTTTGACTCTTTCGCCAGTCAGTATTAGCTCGATGAACCCGACCAAGGAACTTCCTACTAGGTGTTTGAAGAAGGGTCCTGTCAAAGTTCCCATGAAGATGTCAATCAGCTCCCTATCAGTTAAAGGGGGCTGCACCCTACCAGCCAAATCTCTCCACTTTTGGGCGTATCCTTTGAAGCTCTTGTTGGAACCCATGGTCATATTCCGCAATTGCACACGAGTTAGTGCAAGATCAACATTGTACTTGTACTACTTATAGAAGGCAGTAACTAAATTCTCCCAGGTGTGGATGCGAGAACTCTCCAATTGATAGAACCATTCAAGTTAAGTTCCTAGTAGGCTCTCTTGGAAGAAATGGATCCAAAGCTTCAGATCGGTTCTGTATGGTTTAATCTTGCGGACATAAGACTTTAGGTGCATCTTAGGGCAATAGACTCCATCGTACAGGACAAAGGTAGGGATTTTGAACTTTGGCAGGATGACCACTCCAGAAACCAATCCCATGTCTCCTAAATCCAAGCCAGGTATGTGTTGAATCTCTAAAGCATTGAGGCGATCATCCAACTGTTTGTACTTGTAATCAGTGGGAGGATATTGTTCCTCAGAGTAGCCAGCTTCGACTTTATCAATCTCCAGACTGTTATCTTCTTCATGACTATCCCCATGTTGGATGGAGTTGTAAGATCTAGATCCCCCTTGAATGGTCCTTTAAGTCTTCTTTCCAAGTTCAGGACGCCTACTGACTTCTTAGACTTCTTCTTCTTGTCTTTGAGAAGAAGAGTCTTCGGGTCCTCTTGCCCCTTAGCCAAAGCCAGAAACATTTGTTGGAATTGAGCATTTTGAGCCTGAAGGTCTTTGATTGTTTGCTCAAGAGCCATTGCTGAAATAAGCAGCGGAGAAGATGAGAAACCTACTATGAAACTTGTTTATTCAATGATATGTATGATATATATGTATGCAATGTTTTCAAGGATCTCGCGGGGTAAACAAGAAAATGTCAGAAGTTGAAATTTGACCAATAGCTTTGATTGGAGAACTTTGTATCGGTGGATGTCCTTACACGAGAATTAAGCTCACCATGTCAAGTGGGTCATAGCCCTTGACTCAAGTTTGTTGTACTTGATATTTGACGGCGTTTGGTTAGAGGAAAATAAATCCTCTTGTCCCTTGATAGATATTTGGTTCAACGTGATCCTGCATCAAAGACCCTCAAGATCCTTGAAATAGTTATTGAAAATGCTATGGTATGATGTTATGTACAAGTATACAAAGTAAACAAGTTTATATGCAAATAATCATATACACACAAAGAAGACAAGTCCTTAGGTTTAGGCTTGCATGGAGTTTGTAGGTAATTATCCTCTTGGATTTTAGTTGGCTCAAACCTGTCCTAGCAATAGTAACCGGGTTCTAAGGGAACTCAATATCACTGGTTTGTCTTCTCGGGCATTGTTTCAGCGCAAGCCTCTTTAACAGCGACCGAAATATCCCAAAAAACAAAACCTCAATGAGTGTAATATCAAGTATCTACCAACTTCGGAATGCACCAAAGCCGGTCATCTCACTACGTCCTAATGGCCAAGTTGGTCAAGTAAAGGTTCTAAAAGTCAGTTAGTTCTTCATGACATCACTCAGTGGCCCGTATTATGCTTGACTATTCAAAAGCTACCGGTACCAACAAATATTTCACACTAACAAAGCTATTGCTTAGACCATGTCAGTATACCCCACAAAGTTTCCACAATGCATTGCTACTTACCTATAAGGTATCCCAAATTCGGGTATAGGATTTAAACCCAAACAAAGAACCAAAATGTAAAGCAAACAAATCAAACAATGAAAGAAAGTAAATGTGATCTAGCCCTAAGGTAACCCCACTTTTAAAATAATCCCCAGCAGAGTCGCCAGTTCTGTAACGCGCTGAGAGAATTGACTTGGTTGTTTTGCGTTTGATCACAAATGTTACGGATAGCAAGAGTCGCCATCGACTTTTCTTTTATCCAAAAGGAAAGGCTGAAAAGAACAGGAAAGACCTTTGAGATGTTTTCTTGAGTTCGGGGGGTAGATTATAAAAAGGGAAGGTATTAGCACCCTTTTTATCCATAGTTATCTATGGGCTCTTAGTTTCTTGCTAGATCACTTTCTTTTGTTTAAAAATGTGCTATGTGTGGTTTTTGAAAGTATTTTGAAAAGGCGGCATCGTTTAGGCAAACTTTGTAATAATTATCGTTCGTAAGAATGTATACAAAGTGTTGATATTTTGAAAATGTTTCAAGTTTGAAAGATGATTTGAAAGTGTTGGTGTTTGTTTTGAAAATAGAAAGGATATTTTGTTTTGAAAATGAGCAAGAAACTAGGAACATTCTACCTACTCAAAAGTCTTTCTTGTTAATTTCCTCTTTCCTTTAACATTGTTATCTTACCATTGATTTGGTAAGAAACCATATCTTTGGATGTAAAAGGGACGGGCAAGGGTCACCGTATAGTCATGAATAGACATGTTGTAAGATATCTTAGCATTTTCTTTGAGGGACTAAGATCATTTTTGAAAGGCAACTTTGATAGCGTCATCGAGGGACTATGATCTTGTATTTTTTGATTGCTTTTGCTAAGATACCCTGTTGCACCCCAAAATTTACCCTCTTGATTTAGGCTTATGTTTCATCATGAGTATCATATTGCATTGCATTCATACATTGTGATGGGATCAAAATACTTTGGTTATCAAGTCTTCCTCAAGCTTTGAAGGTTGATTGCATTGACAAGTTGCTCAGGTAGAACCTTATTATCTAAACCTCTAGATCTTTCAAGCTCAAAAGTTATTGCATATCTCAAGATATTTTATCCATCTCTTTGGATCATTATAGGATTGAAGTTGTCATTGATTATAAGAGGAATCACTCTTTTGATTCACCAGTCAAAATTAGGGTTTTGATTGATCAAGGATATTGATCAATGTACAAGTCTTGATTTGGAAGCTACAACATCTCATTGGTATTTGAAAAGTCTTTGTACATGAAATTGGTCAAGATGCCCAGAGGATTTGAAATTTTGGAGATGATTCATCAGTCTCCTAAGGTGATAAACAAAACTAGGGTTTGGGATTTTATCAAGTTTTCTTGAGAATTTTGAAGTGAAACTTTGTACATGGCCTCTATATATTTGGGAGATACTATTTTTGAAGTTTTGACCATCAATTTTGAAGAGAAGTGGACTAATTAATTCAAAGGGGCAAAATGGTCATTTTGGTCAAAATCAGTCAAAGTCAAGGTTGACCAAGTGAACTTTTGGTCAACCATCAATTCAAGGGTTTACTTTTCATATTTCAAGTCCATTTATATAATTGAATCAAAAAGATTGAGGTTTGAGTTGAAACTTGTTCATGAAGAAACCCTAAAAGTTTCTAATTTTGGAAAATGAGGACTTAACTTCAAAAATTCATATTTTATTCACCTTTGATCAAAAAAATGCAAATGAAATATTATTGGAAATATAAGAGGGTGATCTTTCATCTCCTTTTGGTCTCATGTACAAATTGGCAAAGAGTCAAGAGTTATGATCTTTGGAAGTTCATGCCTCAAGTTAAAATTATAGGTCATTTTCCAAAATTAGTGAATTTCATGTCAAATTTTGATGATTTTAGTGGATTCAATTGCAAAAACACAAAACTAGGGGATTGTAGATATTTTCAATACCTTTCCAAATTATCCTAATTTGTGTCCAAATCTGCTTCAACTTCCTTTCTCTGCATTTTTTCTTCGAATCCCTTAATTCCTTGGTCGTTTCTTCAATTTCTTCGTAGAGACACATTTCGTGGAGCAAGAGGATCAAGTTGGAACCATTGATTTGCTTCTGAAGTGAGGGAACCGTGCATTCAGATTTTTATTTGAGGTAAGCTCACTCAACTTTGATTCATGATATATAGCTGTTTATTGCTGAATTTAAGCATGGATACTTGCTTGTTAATATTATGTGAACGATTCTGAAACTGTTTGAGGTTTTGGTTTGGCATATTATGCTTGTTTAAGATCTCTGTAACTCTAATTTTTAGTGAGTTTTTGGTGATTTCATGCTGAGATTTCTAGATCCATGGCTGTCTATTTGATGTGATTTGAATTGTGTTTAATTCCTTGCCATGTTAGCTTTGATTTGCACTTGATTTGATGAATTTTGGTGGAGAAATGAGATTGTATGATCGATCTGAATCTGAGGCATAAGCCTGAGTCGCGCGCGAGTTTTGGTGTTGAACAGAGGTTGAAGATGATGCGCTGGCTTGATCTGGTCCGTTGGATCTATCTTTTTTTTTATTTTGTTCATCTTTGAATTTAAATTGATTTATGGATTTTATTTCTTGATCAATAATCATGAGAAAATTATGAAAAAATTCAGGAAACTTAAAAATAATATTTCTGACCTTGTGCATTTTTTTTTGTAGTTTTTGAAAATGTTTTGATTGGTTTAAAAATTCGTGTGATTAATTAATTTTTTTTGTTTAATGTTTATTTTGGTTTTAATATTTTCATTGATCTAAAAATTCCACAAAAAATGTTTTGGACTCTTAAAATAATTTAGAAATTAATTCTGATTTTGGTTTAGCATTTTTCCTATTTTTGATTAGAAATTTAATTTGAGAAGTTTATTTGGAATGTTTGCTTCATAATTTTTGTTTTGATATTTACTTTAATTCAAAAATCCTCAAAAAAAATCATATAAGTTTGTTTTTAATACCAAACTTCAAATGCATCAAGTTTTCACAAAAATTAGGAAAAGCAATAGTGTATACAGATAAACTCCCAAATACAACCAAAGAATATAATCAAAATAACATGTACACAAAGAAAACAAATAACCCAGTGTCTCGGGGTAAACCCCAATAACACCATACAAAATAACGATAGAAGTCAAAAGGTCTCAAGGTAGTCAAGGTCTCTAATCCTAAGTCCAAGAAGTCTATAACTCCATCATGCCAAGGATAGTAGAAAAATAGTCCAAGCAACCTTAAAGATTTTTATTGTTCAAGTTGGTTATTAAGTATCTTCAAAAAGAAAATGAAAGCTCAAGTGAGCAAAATAAAAAAATGACATAAAGGTAAATGCTCAAGTGAGCAAAGATGAAAATAACATGAAATGTAAATGCTAAAATAAATGGTGTGTAAAAGTATAGGCGTAAAGTAAAAGCATAAAAATAAAAGTCAATTCTTAATGGGTTAAAAATTAGAGTTTAGTGGATTGACCATCTTGAATCTTTCATTTGAAAACTCATTAGAAGATTGATAAAATTAAAGCCTCTCAACAACAAGTTTCATTTGCTTTTTATCAAGTATATCATTCATTTCAAATTCTTGAGGAGACAACATATGATCAACGATGTTTAAATGATTCACTTAGACCAAAGTTTATGAAGATTCATTAGAGGATTGATAAGACCAAAGGCTCCTAACAATGAACCTCAAGGTTATTGGATCAAAGGTTTCAAATTAAACATACTTGGTATTGAAAACATAGGTTTGGGCCACGAATAATCATTTTTTGAATCGGGACAAAATTTAGCGCTACGTTAAGCAATCCTAAGGGGACTTATGTAGAAGACGCACCTATTTTGAGGTTGGTCAATAGCAATCTATGTACCATATGTTCGGAGAAATGATATGTAGATCATCCCCTAACAACATGTAGTACAAGTAAGAAAGGGATAAGATGTCGAGGGAGGGGATGTATTAGATGAAATTAGGGTTTCAAATATCATCAACATCATTCATCCATTTTGGTGGATTTGGTTTCTCAACCTATAAACACCCAAGATCCAATGAGGTTGAGGAATTTGTCACCAAATGACGTCCAAGTCAGAACCAAATAAAAAATAATAAAATAATATTTAATAAAACAATATTTAAATGGTTAATAAAAAGGAAAATAAATGGTAAAATACACAAAGTATATTAAAATACCAAATAAAAATCCTAAAAAATCATCAGAGGTCAAACATGATTAAATAATAGTTGACAAAAATTTTTAGAATTTTTTAAACTCATAAACTATTTTTAGAAATAAAAGAAATAAGTAAAACAAACCAAAAAATGGTAAAAAAGAGTAAAATCATAAATAAAAATAAAACAAAGTCATCAAAAATTGCCAAAAGTCCAAAGGACCTTTCCATAATTTTTTCAGAATTTTTAACAATCAGAAAATAATTTTAAACAATTAAAATAATCAAAAGAAAGTGAAAAGTCATAAATAATATCAGATCTGAAAATAAAATTGTAAAAAAATAAAAATCATAAAGATAATATTCCAAAATAATTTTGTGAATTTTTTCATAATTTTTGGAACAAAAATGATTTTTTTACGGATTTTTGAAGTTTAAAAAATATAAATATAAAAATCAGAAAATAAAATTAAAATAAAAAAATGTGGACCACTGAATCATTGTCAAAATGTGTTAGTAAGAAGATCCAAGGGATCTGACACGCTGTGCATGATATGGTCACTATTGGAAATCACACTAAATCAATTTTAAAACCATATTTTAATAAAATAAAAATAAAAAATGTGGTCCATTGGATGAAAGTAAAAATGTGTTAGTAAACATATCCAAAGGACCTGGAGCGCTGGGAAAATCATGGACCCTCATCCAAAACACGATGAATCAAAAAACAAGCAACCAATGAAAATAAAATAAATGTCCAACGTTCATTGGTTGAAGAACGACACGTAGGTCGACTTCAACCTCCGGACACCTTGCACGTGGGATTTTCTGATATTCTTGAAACAGAAACGTTATAAGCTCAGACTAATATCATTGGATTCATCTCTTCCATACGATCCTAACTTCTCCATCGCAAAAAATTTATATAAACTGAGCAAAGAGAAAAGTGTAGAAAACAAAAATAATAGCGAGCACTTTGGGTTGGGATTTCTCACTCAATTCTCAACGATTTTAAAAATTGTAAGAAGCACATGGATCAAAAGGATGAGTAGATTAGAATAGGCTTTGATTTGGAAAGATTTGGTTCAGAAAAATACCTGAATGAGGCTCACGAAAATAGCTCTGAAAGTGAACTTCTGTAACTCAAAATATGACTCGATTTGCTTGGTTTAAGTGTTACAGAGTTTGTATGTTTATGGAGGATGATGAATATGTAAAGAAATTATGAAGAGAGAGCTTGAAACTGTGAAACGGAATTTCAAATTTATGAGTTGTGAATGAACTTTGGCAGGGTGTATTTGGCTCTCAAAGCTTGTGTAAATGAGTGCAATGTGGTCATCTATTTATAGGGAATTGAATGGGAATGATAATTAAAAGAATTAGTGGAGTTTGGAGGGAAATCGTAAGAGGTCGTGGACATGAGAAACGTGTGACTTGCTTAACATCAAAACTCACTCAAACCTTGCGTTTTAAGGCTCTAATCCACTTTGGAAAGTTGGTTATGAAGAAGTGAAAAACACAAGAAGGGGGGTTGAATTGTTAAAACTTGAAATCAATTGCAATGAACACAATATTTTTATCCTGGTTCGTTTGATCTCAAACTACTCCAGTCCACCCGTCAAGGAGATTTCGCCTCTCTCCAACGAGGTCTTAATTCACTATATTCAACTGAATATTACAATCTGCTTTAACAACTGCTAAAGCCTTCTTGAAGCAAACCACAAACCAGTTTCTCAAGGAATCACTTTCTTACAAAGAATTGAAATCTAGGTGTGTGAATGTTTTCTACAAAACTGTTTATCACAACTGTGATATTACACAACTTAAGCTTATGAAAACTAGATTGCTAAAATAATTGAGTAAGGAACTTTGGAGCTTTTAGCAAACTGAGAGAAGGAAGATGATGATTAACTTTTGGGAGTGTGAATTGATGTAGAGCATTAGCCAATTCAATCTTCATTGTATTGTTTACATAGCATTGGGATTGGTGAACGTTGGAGCAATAATCTTGATTCAATGCCAATAACAAACTTTCCTTATTAAGCAGATCTTGTCTGGAATGATGTCGTTGGTAATAACTCGTCTTGAATGCACAGTACTGTTGCTACTTAAAGCGTGTTCTGGCTTTGGCTCATTCTGACGCTGCTTAAGTGCTGATGAACTGTTGTTGTCTATATCAGAGATCAGAGTGTTGAGCGCAGTTCTGTTCATCAAGCTTCAGCATAAGCGTGAGTTGTTCTTCTGATTCTGATATCTGATATAGCATCTTCTGATGCTGATGTTGATATCCAATTTTATGATGCTGTTTAAGATGTACTCTTGCTGATACCCATCAGAGTTTCTGTAGAACAGAAAGTAATTTTTAGGTAGCAAATAGTTCTTTACATGAATCACATACTTAATATATCTTAGCATTTTGTTATCATCAAAACTTAAACTTAGGGTAGTAGATTCAAACTTTGTTCTAACAATCTCCCCCTTTTTGATGATGACAAAAACTAGATATTTTTTAATTGAAAATAGCGTGAACAGAATCAGAGATAACTAAATGATAAGTTGTATCAGAATTAAATAAGGATTTATCAAAGATAAGGGATAGAGGAGTTGGGGTCGGAGATACTCCCCCTGAATTTATTACTTCCCTTTTTAATTCCAAGAGTTCTTCAGGATCAGATCTTTATTGACTTTCTGAACATCAGAGTGTTAGAGCTTCAGATCAGAATATCAGAGCTTTGACTGTCAGAACTATAGATCAGAATATCAGAGCTTTATAAGAGCTTTGCTTTGGATCAGAGTATCAGGGCTTTGTGCTTCAGTGTATCAGAGAGCATTCTTGTACCTGTAGACTTATGCAAAAACAGAAAACATTCAAGTATATCAGAGTTAGAATGTTTGAGACTTTTTGTCTCAGTAATCCGTTATGAAAAATATCATCCTTGTTCTCCCCCTTTTTGTCAGCAATCAAAAAGTGTAAGTGATGTGCTAAAACGATAAGAGCAGAAAAACTTGTTATATTAAAATATTCAGAGCCAGACAAAACAGTACAAAAGATATGCAAAGAAAAACATTGAAAATATCATGAATGAAAAACTAAGGTTGGGGAGGAAAGCGTGTGAACAGAGTCTCCAACATTGCCTTAATCTGATCAGCAGTTTCAGTCTGCTTGTGCACCATGCTGACTGCTGTATCTATCTTGCTGTCCTGCACATCCATCCTTTCCTTCATCTTCTGATCATTTTCATCCATTCTTTGCTGCAGACGAATATCATTCAGCTTCAGCTCTTCCAGAGTCTGCATGTCCAAGGCAGCTTGAGAAACATCAGAAGCAGGAAGCTTCTGAGAGCTTTCTGCAACATCTTCAGCTTGACTGACTTCAGCTTGAATGGTCTGATCTTCTTCTGGCTGCACTTTTGGAGCTGGACGCTTCTCAGACCATGGCTCACTATCCAGAAGGAGCACGTCTTCTTTCAGCAGCTGACTTCCAACTTCGTTCAGAAGCTTGCTGAAATTCTGTTGTGCTTGCTCATAATTGATGTCTTGCAATTTGAGAGCTTCAGCACGTACCCAGATTCTGAATCATGTCCAGAGCTGGTCAGAGGCAGCAGGGTCAATTATTCCAGGACAGACTTGCTTCAGAGAAGCAATCCACTGCTGCAAACCTGTTTCAAAATTCATAATGCCAGAGCCAACATCTGGCTGTTTTGGTTTTGGAATGGCTATTTTATTTTTGAGATCAGCAAGATGGTCAAGGATTGTTAAATCTATGAAGGTCCTGTTGGGGTCATCTATAGTTTGTTTGGGAGATGTTTGTTTGGGAGATGGAGTGGGAGAATCAGAAATAATAATTGGACTGGGGGGAGTTTTGGGAGTGTTTAGAGGGGTAGATTCTGGCGAGGATGGCAGCTGGGCCATGGTTACAGTTGTTCCACATGGCAGCTGAATTGCCAGAGGTTGTGGCTCAGAGGATTGAGGAGAATGAGGTTCAGGAGATGGAGTTTCAGAATGATGAAACTCGGGTTGAGGAGGTGATGGTTGAGGTGATGGTGGATGAATTTCTGGTTGAGGAGAGGGAGGAGGAATTGCTGGTTATGGAGAAGGAGGAGGAATTTCTGGTTGTTCAGGAATATGTGGTTCTTCTGGTATGGGTGAGAGAGGTTGTTCTGGTTAAGGAGAGTGGGCAATTTTTGGTTCAGTGTTTGGATTATCTGAGAGTTGATCAGAAACACGTTGATCAATGTCAAACAGAACTTTGTCAAGTTCTGATGTTGTTGAAGTTGTGGGTTTAGGATGTTTGGTGCGGGGTCTTCTGAGAGTCAGTGCCTCAGAAGGGTCATCTTCTGGTTCGGTTTCATCTATAGTTGGTATGGGGATTGGGATTTCATGTGAAGCTGGAGTTGGGATTGATGTTGGAATAGCAGAAGAATTTAAAATAGAAGCAGCAGATAAATTACCTCTTTTCTTGGGAGTCTGCTGGGATGATCCTTCTGAAGGGGCCTTCCTTTTCTTCGTCTTCTTCAGTGGAACTTCTGGTTGTTGTTGGTGCAGATCTTTGATATTCAGTTTGGGATCTGTACCATCAGCCTTGCACGCGTCCAAGTATCTGAGAACCACCACTGGTTTAGATTCTATCTCAGAAAACAATGGAAAGTCGCTCAGTGGGACTCTTCTACTGGTGATGTCAGCAATAGGAGTAATGCTGGGTTCCTTTCTGATATTCTCTATTAATTTCATTTTCTTCAGATTCTTCGCGTTCAGAGGCTTTCCAACAGTTGGTTCAATAGTGCTTAACTCCTGAGCTTCTATAAGGTGCTCTATCAGCCTATTCTCAGTCAGAATATCTGATATTAACCTTCCAAAGGGTATCCAATCCCTCTTTGTTCTTTCTTCTTCCCTAGTTTCCTTGACGCTTGTTCTGAGGTGATTAAACAGAAGATGAGCCAAGTTGATTTTTACCTTCTGATTAATAAAGTAGATCAGAAACTGCTGATCTATATTTATATAATCAGGGGAACTTGTTGGCTTCCTATGATTAAAGCACCCCAGAATGATCTTCGCCCAAACTCTGTGGTGATCCTTTAGGTCTATGATTTTGCTGCTGGGCACCCCAAGGATGAAAATCTGTTCTGCTATGACACCAACGTCAGAGCATCTTTCAGCCATATCAATACAGCGGACGCCACCGCCACTGTAACCAATCAGTTTTGCTATGTGATCCTCAGTGATCACAATCTTCTTTCCCATTATGTAGGAGGTGACTTGATGCGTTAAAGAGGACGCATGAATCCAGAACTCCTTGACTAAAACTGGGAACATTGGTCCAACCAACCTGTCAAATTATCTCTCCCATTTCTGTGCCCTAACTTTTTCTGTCAAGTCAAAACCATTCTCTTTCAGACCGCCAAAGTCAATAATCAGTTCAGACAACACTTCTAGATTCTTCACTGGTGTAAGGAGTGTTCTGAATGGAACTTGGTACTGTTCAGAGGAAGCTTTCTTCTAAGAACCTGCAGAGGCACTGCTGGAGGTTGCCATGTTCACACTTAGGGTTTTTCTGAGAAAACTGAGAAAATGGGTTTAAGTTTGAAAGGGATGAACACAGAGAAAATGCAGGAAATATTTGAGAGATTATGAGAAACGGTAAAGGATTAATGTGAGAAGTTAAAGTGCTTAAATAGATATAAGAAATTTTTTGAAAGTGTAAACAGTTTCAAGAAAGAGAAAATAAAATCATGATTACGTTTTAAAACGTGATTACTTTCATTTAATGCTTGCTGATTTTGGGGGATTTGAGAAAGATACTTGAAACGGTTACCAGACATGTGTCTCAATGCACCCAATCAGCGTTTTGCCTTCTCAGAAGCGTGCATGCGTGTTCTGCTTCAGAGATTTGCTGATGATTGGATGACACTTGTTTGATTTAGTGATCAGCACGTCTATCCTTAAGCTGAAACGCTCAGATCTTTAAGACTAGCATCTGATACAATCTGCATGTTCTATCTTTCTGAAAGGAGATTGATCAGAAGTTCACAGTAAAACAAATACATTCTGAAGATAAATATATAGAATTAAAGCATTTTCACTCTGGGCAGATTTTCATGCTGAGATGTTTCAGAATGAAATTGAACCTATCTTCAGAAAGGGGTTTAGTGAAGATATCAGCCCATTGATGGTCTGTATCAATAAATTTTAAGTTCAAAATTCCTTTCTGAATATAGTCCCTAATGAAATGATGTTTTATTTCTATATGCTTAGCCCTAGAATGTAAGATAGGATTCTTACTTAAGCAAATAGCAGAAGTATTGTCACAGAGTATAGGGATGTTACTCTCAAAAATCTGGAAGTCTTCAAGCTGACTTTTCATCCAGAGCATTTGTGTGCTACATCTTGCTGCTGCTATGTACTCAGCTTCTGCTGTTGATAGCGTAATTGTGGATTGCCTTTTGCTGGACCAAGAGATCAGATTTTCTCCCAGAAACTGGCAGCTTCCAGAAGTACTTTTACGCTCTACTCTGTCTCCAGCAAAGTCAGCATCGCAGTAGCCTACTAAGCTGTAATCACTAGATTTTCTATAAAATAAACCCAGATTAGTAGTACCTTTCAGATACTTGAAAATTCGCTTAACAGCTGTTAAGTGAGATTCTCTAGGATCTGATTGGAATCTAGCACAAATACATACACTGAATAAGATATCAGGTCTTGAGGTTGTCAGATAAAGGAGAGAACCAATCATACCTCTGTAGACCTTCTGTTCTACCTTTTTGCTTACCTCTTCTCTTTCCAGAATGCGCGTGGGATGCATTGGAATCTTTGATGGCATACATTTTGAGAGGTCAAATTTCTTCAGAAGATCTCTGACATATTTGCTCTGATGAATGTAAGTTCCCTCTGGAGTTTGATTGATCTGAATTCCTAGAAAGAATTTCAGTTCCCCCATGAGGCTCATCTCAAATTCTGTCTGCATACACTTAGCAAATTTTCTTCCAAGAGAGGGATTAGTAGATCCAAAAATAATATCAACATAAATTTGATAGACTAAGATGTCATTCTTAACTGACTTACAGAATAAGGTAGTGTCCACCTTCCCTTTGGTGAATTCATTTTCTAACAGAAAGTTACTTAGTCTTTCATACCAAGCTCTAGGAGCTTGTTTCAGACCATATAGTGACTTCTTTAGTTTGAAAACATGTTCTGGATGTTTTGTATTTTCAAAACCAGGGGGTTGGTGCACATAAACCTCTTCTTCTATATAACCATTTAAGAATGCACTCTTGACATCCATCTGATCCAGAGTGATGCCTCTATTAACATCAAATGAAATTAAAAGTCTGATAGATTCTAACCTGGCGACTAGAGCAAAGGTTTCTGTATAGTCTATCCCCTCTTGCTAACTATAACCTTGTGCTACCAGTCGTGCCTTGTTTCTGACAACTTCACCTTGTTCATTTAGCTTGTTTCTGAACACCCATCTTGTTCCAATGACGTTGAATCCTTTAGGTCTGGGAACAAGATCCCATACGTCATTTCTGGTGAATTGATTCAGCTCTTCTTGCATTGCTAGAATCCAGTCGTTGTCCAGAAGTGCTTCATCAATAGAAGAAGGTTCAATCAGAGACACAAGTCCCATGAGGGATTCTTTAGAGTTTCTGAAGCTTGCTCTTGTTCTGATTGGATCTTCCTTTCTTCCTAATATTGTTTCTTCTGGATGATCCAAGCTGCTTCTGGGTAATCTCTTTTGAGGTTGATCAGTAGCTGTTCTAGGATTGCTAGCAGTGCTCCTTTCAGATGTTGAAGGAGTGTCTGTGTTGAGAGCTTTTGATGACTTGTCTTCAGAACCTGTAAATTCAATTTCCATACCTGCAAAAACTTCATTCTACTTTGACTTTTCAGAGTCAAGCTTATCATCAAAACAAACACTGATTGCTTCTTCCACAATCTGTGTTTCTGTATTGTATACTCTATACCCTCTTGAGCGTTCAGAGTATCCTAACATAATACACTTCTGTGCTTTAGAGTCAAACTTGTTCAAATAATTTTTTGTATTTAATATAAAACAAGTACATCCAAATGGATGAAAATATGAAATGTTGGGCTTTCTGTTCTTCCACAATTCATATGGAGTCTTTTCCAGAATATAGCACGCTGTGTTTATTGCCTCTGCCCAGAAGATCTTAGCAACGTTTGTCTCATTGATCATGGTTCTGGCCATTTCTTACAATGTTCTATTCTTTCGTTCTACAACTCCATTTTGTTGGGGAGTTCTAGGACAATAGAAATCATGCAGAATGCCTCTGTCATTAAAGAATGACTCAAAATCTTTGTTTTCAAACTCTCCACCATGATCACTTCTGACTTTAACGATTCTAAGATCCTTTTCATTCTGAACTTGGTTACAGAAGCTAACAAACATAGAGTGTGACTCGTCCTTGTGTCTTAAGAACTTTACCCATGTCCATCTGCTATAGTCATCTACGATTACTAACCCATACTTCTTGCCACTGACTGAAGCAGTTTTAACTGGTCCAAATAAGTCAATGTGCAGAAGTTCTAATGGCTTAGAGGTAGAAACAACATTTTTAGATTTGAAAGAAGGTTTTGCAAACATGCCTTTCAGACATGCTTCACACAGAGCATCTGAATTGAACTTCAAATTAGGAAGTCCTCTGACCAGATTGAGTTTGTTAATCTGAGATATTCTTCTCATACTAACATGCCCCAATCTTCTGTGCCAGATCCACTGCTCGTTGTTAACAGACAGAAGACACTTTACATTCTGACTTTTCAGTTCAGAAAGTTTGATTTTATAGATGTTGTTTTTCCTCTTTCCATTAAACAGGATAGTCCCATCTTTCTGACTAACAGCTTTACATGATTTTTGATTAAAGATTATATCATAACCGTTATCACTTAATTGACTTATGGATAACAGATTATGCATTAATCCATCTACTAGCAGAACATTGTTAATAGAGGGAAGATTTCCATTACCTACAGTTCCAGAGCCAATTATATTTCCCCTCTGATTGCCTCCAAAGCCAACGTGGCCTCCAGGCTTAAGTTCCAGGCTTTGGAACATATGCCTTTTTCCTGTCATGTGTCGTGAGCAGCCATAGTCCAGGTACCATGACTGGTGTTTCTGATTTGCTGCTAAAGATATCTACAACATGTATTATTTTATCCTTAGGTACCCAGATTTTCTTGGGTCCTGATTTGTTAGATTTACCAAAACTCTGGTAGAATTTTGGTTTCACAGAATACTTACTGCTAGTGTATTTAATATCATGTGTGTGATCATACACAAAATGTGAGTTCAGAGGAGTGTGTTTAATGGTTAAATCCATGACATTCTTTGGTGTAGGAACCTTACCTTGGTATCCTATTCCCTTCCTGTCGTTTCTGCTAACTCCATAGATCATTGAAGCCATTTTGCTTCTATCTATGCTTTTAGCAAGGAACTTCTGGAAACTGTGATCATACTCCTTGATGATCTCATCAGCGTTGCTGGGAGTTTCAGAAATTGGTTCCTTCTGAGAGTTTTGTAAAGTAATTTCTAATTTTGCAATTTTATTTCTCAGCTCAGAATTCTCCAATTTAAGACTCTCAGTCTTATTAGAGTCAGATTCAAGATTCCTTTTCAGGTTTCTGAATTTAACTCTAATCTGCTGGTACCTTTCCAGAATTTCATTAAGGCTTTCAGCAAGTCCAGCCTTAGTAAAATTAATTGCAAAGTCAGGAAATACCTCTTCAGTATCTGATTCTGAGTCTGATTCAGAAGCTTCACTATCTTCTGAAATGTTGGCCATGAGAGCTATGTTTGCTCTCTCATCATCTAATTCTGAGTCAGCTTTAGACGAGTCAGAGTCATCCCATGTAGCCATGAGACTTTTCTTCTTTTCTCTTCCAAACTTCTTTTTGGGCTTTTCCCTCTGAAGCTTTGGGCAGTCACTCTTGTAGTGTCCTTGCTCATTGCACTTATAGCAGATGATGTCCTTGGTGTTTGGCTTTCTGCTTCCTCAGGAGCCTTCAGATCTTCTGTATCCAGAGGAAGAATCTGTCCTTCTGTATCTGGAAGAAGACTCATTCTGATCAGATCTTCTGGGATTCCTGAACTTCCTTTGCCTCTACTTCCACAGTTGATTCACTCTTCTGGAGAGGAGAGAAAGTTCGTCTTCTTCTGATGAGGATCCATCAGATGTTTCTTCAACTGCCTGCAAAACTTTAGACTCATATTTTTTGTTAGATTTTAATGCTAAAGGCTTACCTTGCTTCTGGGGTTCATCAACTTCTAGCTCTATCTCATGACTTCTGAGGGAGCTAATAAGTACCTCCAGAGAAATTTTATTGAGATCTTTTGCTAGCTTCAGAGTTGTAACCATTGGCCTCCACTGCTTAGGTAAGCTTCTGATGATCTTCTTGACGTGATCAGCAATAGAGTAACCTTTGTCCAGAACCTTGAGACCAGCTACCAGAATCTGGAATCTTGAGAACATTGTTTCAATGGATTCACTTTCTTCCATTTTGAATGCCTCATACTTCTGAATGAGCGCAAGAGCTTTAGTTTCTTTGACCTGAATGTTGCCTTCATGCGTCATTATGAGTGAGTCAAACATGTTCTTTGTTGTGTCTCTGTTAGAGATCTTTTCATATTCAGCATAGGAGATGACGCTGAGAAGGATGGTTCTGGCCTTGTGGTGATTTTTGAAGTCACGCTTTTATTGGTCAGACATTGCTTTCCTATCAATCTTCTGACCGCTTGCATTCACAGGGTGCGTGTATCCATCTGTCACCATGTCCCACAGATCAACATCATGTGCCAGAAAGAAGCTTTCAATTCTGTCTTTCCAGTAATCAAAATTTTCTCCATCAAAGACTGGAGGTTTGCCGCTGAATTTGTCTCAGTCTTCATTGTTGTCATTGCTGGTGTGAGAATAAGTTCCTGCCATTGTGTTTTTCTGACGCTGGATCTTGACCTGACACGGTTAAGTGTTTTAGCTCAGAACCAGGCGCTCTGATGCCAATTAAAGAAGTGAAAAACACAAGAAGGGGGGTTGAATTGTTAAAACTTGAAATCAATTACAATGAACACGGTATTTTTATCCTGGTTCGTTTGATCTCAAACTACTCCAGTCCACCCGTCAAGGTGATTTCGCCTCTCTCCAACGAGGTCTTAATTCACTATATTCAACTGAATATTTCAATCTTCTTTAACAACTGCTAAAGCCTTCTTGAAGCAAACCACAAACCGGTTTCTAAAGGAATCACTTTCTTACAAATAATTGAAATCTAGGTGTGTGAATGTTTTCTACAAAACTGTTTATCACAACTGTGATATTACACAACTTAAGCTTATGAAAACTAGATTGCCAAAATAATTGAGTAAGGAATTTTGGAGCTTTTAGCAAACTGAGAGAAGGAAGATGATGATTAACTTTTGGGCGTGTGAATTGATGTAGAGCATTAGCCAATTCAATCTTCATTGTCTTGTTTATATAGAATTGGGATTGGTGAACGTTGGAGCAATAATCTTGATTCAATGCCAATAACAAACTTTCCTTATTAAACAGATCTTGTCTGGAATGATGTCGTTGGTAATAACTCGTCTTGAATGCACAGTACCGTTTCTACTTAAAGCGTGTTCTGGCTTTGGCTCATTCTGACGCTGCTTAAGTGCTGATGAACTGTTGTTGTCTTTATCAGAGATCAGAGTGTTGAGCGCAGTTATGTTCATCAAGCTTCAGCATAAGCGTGAGTTGTTCTTCTGATTCTGATATCTGATATAGCATCTTCTGATGCTGATGTTGATATCCAATTTTCTGATGCTGATTAAGATGTACTCTTGCTGATACCCATCAGATTTTCTGTAGAACAGAAAGTAATTTTTAGGTAGAAAATAGTTCTTTACATGAATCACATACTTAATATATCTTAGCATTTTGTTATCACCAAAACTTAAACTTAGGGTAGTAGATTCAAACTTTTTTCTAACAGGTTAAACATATTTAGATCAAAAACGCGCGCTAATTTAGTGTTTATAAGCCACATTATGAATTTCAAATTTAGACTTTGGAGAAAACTTCAGTTTTAAGGTACCAACTTTGAATTTATGGTATTCACAGCTCAAAACGTCTTAGGGCATAATTTTTGAAGCATTTGAAAGATAAGGTCACACTATTTGCAATGTGAAAAGAATGATATCAATTGGATGCTTGAGCTAGATGTTATGATGAGTCAAAGTTGAGAAAAAGATGTTGACTTTTATACTTCGAAAAATTTCAAGTTTCTTCTTCAAAAGTGACATGTAATGTTTTGGTTCCAAACAATGCCTTCTTCCAAAATATTGATTTGATTATTGATGCTAGCTTGAAGTGAACTTTCCAAAGAGAATTACGAAACTTGAATCACTCAAAAATACCAAGTATTTAAAAAGTTACGGCCTTGTGAATTTTGTGAAAATCTATGAGGTGACCTATAATCTTTTGAGTTCTTAAGGATTGTTCCAACCATTTTCAAGTCTTGCACATAAAAGAAGAGTTAAAGTTAACATTCTTAAGATCAATATGGAAAATGAATGGGATCAAGGAGATAAAACTTGACCAATTTATCCTCTTTTGAAGTTACATAAGGGAATTTGATGGCCTATCTAGAAGACTTGTAATCTTTCTCCATCATTAGGAATCTTCCACACAAAATTTACTTGAAACTTTTAAAGTGATTGATTGATAAACATTTAAAGAGAATCATATCTTTTTAATCACTCAAAAATCTCAAAAGATGAACAAGATACAACCTTTAGAAGTTCAAAACCCTAGCTCCTAAAGCACTAAAATGACTTGGAACACCTTTTCAATTTTGACAATCTTTCTTGCACAATCACTTTTTCCATGTGAATAGAAGTTGTTGTGGATTATAATAAGAAACCATATAAAAAATAACAACTTGCAAATATTTAGAATTGAGAGAGTTATGAACTTGTGATAAAGGAATCAAGAACTTGTCCAATTAGGTAAAGCTTCTTCAATCAATTCTTGCATCTTTTGACTTTCTTTTGAAAAAATTGAGGCATGATGAATCATAGTAGGCCTTTTCATGATATGAATTTAAATAATTCTCAATGATGAAGCTTGAATCTCAAAGAAGATTTGTTGAAGAAGGCGTGGAAATAAACTCATGAACCTATGAATCCACCTGATGAAATGTGTTGTGCCCTCACCTATAGGATCATCAATTAGAGCAAACATTCATTGTACTTGCTAGTTAAAAATTACTCAACACAAGACATATGTGATCAAAATATACAAATAAAGGTGCTTGGTGATCCCTCATGAGAAAACCTAGAGAAAGGGAAAAGAACCAAACCCAAGTGTGATCTTGATATGATTGAGTTGATATGAGATGATAGAGGAATCTTAAGGGTAAAAATTGGGGTACAACACCTAGTGTAAGAAGAATCGGTTAGAGTCACGAGTGTAAGTCGTGTACCTTTGATTTTTCTATTCTTGATTTTATCATCATTTTCATTAGGTATGAAGAAGTGCAATGATGGCTCAAACATGATATTTAGCCATAGTTGAAGCAACCAGAAAGGTCCATCAAGTATGGGGATTATGTTTGGTTTTAGTGTATTCAGAGTATGAACAGAAAATCCTAATGATTCATAAAGGGAACCTAATATTAACTGGATCAAGAAGATGTTGCGACCATCATGCAATTGGTCGGCCAAGGTTAGAAACCTTTTGGCCACCTTTAAAGACCGACAATAAAAGATACATTGAGATAACCACAAGGCTAAAAAAAGCAATGTGTTCTTCATCAAACACTTTATCGGTGTGTCATTATGGTGATCTTCGATATACTTTCCAATGTGGGCGCGATTTCCATCGAAATTAATCCTATCCTCACCTCTCTCTGTCGGATCGAAAAGTTCGACAGTTGGGCGAAGACCGGTAATGGTTGTTACATTGAAAAGGGTAGCCGTGGCTATTCCACAAGGGAAAATGAATGTGTTAGTCTAACCTCAGATATAAAAAGATGTAACAAGCATATTCTGGACATAGGGATGGCCAACCCTCGAGAATTGGATTAAATCAGATTCCCATATCTTTCTAGGTTTGGCCTTTTTGATTTTGAATTTGTTTAACCAAAAGATATAATCTTCATTATTCTTAATCGAATAAGCAGAGTGGAAAATGCAGAGAGTTTGACTTATGTAGTCTAAATCTATGGGTTTTTTTATCACTAACTATGGGTTTTGTATGGTGATAAGAAGGGAAGATTTCTTTTAACCTAGAAGCATCCATATAATGGTCGGGTATTGGACCCATCATTGCATGAACTTTGCTAGAGATTTAAAAAGGCATTAATACACGGAATTTGTAAATACAAAGCTTTTTTTCTTGCTTTGGTGTTTCTGGAATGTATTCCTAGTTTCCAGCAATAATGAGAGCTCCGAGTTTAGTAGAAAGAGGTAAATAATCCTTCGATTCCTTTTAAAATTTTGATTTTGAAGTTGAAGTCATGTTTTAGAAATGATGAACTGCGAGTGAGAAAATTTAAAGTTTGAAGAAAGATCTTGCTTGAGTAAAAGAACAGAAGAAATTATGAAAAGAAGAGTAGAAATGAGAACAAGAAGTATCTATAGGAAGAGAAAAACTCTTTATTTAATTTAGTTGACAAGTGGTGCCAATTAAAGGGACACATGGCGTATGCTTAGAGGTGGAATCCAATGGGTTTGATTGAGCAGGCCCACAGTGTCCTGGGAAGTTGGAGCCATGACTAAAGTTGTAGAGGCTGCATGTCTTTGAAGAGACGGTTGGCAGAAATATCACGATGATGATGAAATTTCCTCATAATGTCAAACATTGTCAAGGAAAAAAAATTAAAATTCCTATATCTTCCATTGGTCGAAAGTGACATTTTTGGGGAACAATTTGTTAGCTGAGATTTTTGATATCCTCAAATCTCAGCATATCAAGAGTGAAATTAAGGAAACACTTAGTGGAATTTGGGTGTTTTTGTGGGTGTTTCGACAGACATGTTGAAAATGTTTCGACATGGTCATTCGAGCAGGAAAGAGTCAAAGTTCCAGTCCAAGCAGATCGGACTTAGTATTTTTCAGTGCAACAAATGTGAATATTTCAACAATGACGGTTGAAATATTCAACGAAGGCAAATAACTACCTTTTATTCTTATATGCATTAGAAGACGCACATTGAAGAAGGGGTGAATGTGAAATGCATGCAGAAATGACGTGTCGTTTCCTTAGGAGTAGAATCTTACAAGCAGTTAGTTTACATTTTTATAAATAAGAGTTCTAGTATTATTTTTCATGGTGTTGAATTTACTACGAAAAACTCACAATACTCAAAGTACTCAAGCGAAGCGAAAAACGAGTCAATTGAGTGTTATGCACGTATTTGAACACCAATTTCATTCACTGCAAAGTCTTTTACTTTAAATTTATCTTCTTTACATTTTAGTTCATTCACTTTCAGTTTGTCACGAATTTGACCACTGTCAAAGTACTTTATATTCCTAGCAAATTTTACTTTTATTTATTTTGTTTTAGTATGAAGATTTCATCTATGTGTAACTCCTTTACTTTTCTCACAAAGTTGTACAAAACATAGAATAATTTATGCACTATGTTCTAGGATTCACTAGTCGATCCTGCAAGTAAACTTTAGAAAAGAGACTAGCAGATGTATACCAAATTTCATGGTAAACACTCCCTGGACTAGGATGAGTAATAATGAAGCTTGATGGTTACTCCGAATCTCATCGACCAGAACAAGAAACAACAAAGTTTTACAATTGCATCAAGTCTCACCAAAGAGGCGGGTGATAGAGAGCTCCAAATATCTTTCTGGTTTTGTTTATATGGGGACCCATGTAGGGCAACATAAATTAGGTAAGATACCACTTAATGGAATAATATAATTAGATCACAGCTTATTCGAGGCTAACAGGATGAGTCAAGAATGACGCAGATGATACAACAAGATGAACAGAAAGGATACAAGCATAAATGTTAGTACCATGGTTTTGTGGATTGGCAGCATTTTTCTAGAACATAATAAGATGTTATGAATATATTTTCTGTTATGCAGAAGTCAAGGTGCGGTTGTTTTTAAATCTTGACATATTGGACATAATTATATTATATTTCCTTTGGATATAAATTAGATATTTTCACAGTGGTCATGAATTTATGATTTTGCTGGGTGTAGTGACTGCAAGTGCACAATCTTATCGTGTAGTTTTAAAAGATATCGAACCCACAAGGACTGATGGTCAAACTACTGTTACCTTAGGGTCACTGTGTAACGCTAAGGCTAATTATAAAATTTTGGTGTTTGGGTTTAAATGAGAATTAACTAAAATCTAATAATTAATAACGGGACACCGGTATGTAATTTGTCAACTTCGGGGATTCAATAAGTCATTGGCATTGTTTTGAGTATTAAAACAATGTTTCAGTGGAAACTATTTATTTAAAAACCTTGTCTCACACTTTCGTTCTATCGGTTCAGGTCATAATATCAAACTCAAATGAGCGCTCTCGTTGTTTCATTTAAAATTCCAAAGTATTTTTTAAAATTAATTTTAAAGCTCTCTCGCTGTTTTTAAAATTAATGTTTGATAACCACTATCTGGTTAAAACCTCAAACTCCCGCTCTATTGATTTTAACTTTATACTGTCTTTTATTCTCGTACAAAAACAATTAAATATCCAAACTGGAAACCAAAACCAGAAAAGTTCTTTTATAAATATTAATGCCAATTAATTAACGAATCCATTCGGTTTAAGATTTCACATACCGGTATTGGAGAATTTTTGCCAGACATAATTTTGTTGCAGGATAACATAAAATTAAAACATAAATTTAATAACAAATGCATGGTAAGAATAAATAAATTATACTTAGAATAGGAACCTGAAATAAATACTTGAATAAAAATAATTGAGCAATGTGTATCCTCCCAAGCCGACAGGATTGACTTGTAATAAAATATCTTGATATAATAAAAAAGAAAGACCTAAACGAATTCTGGAAACTAGGAAGAAAACTAAAGTTGCAGTATTCCTCCGATGTGAAGAAATATGGTTTAATGGTAAGGGTTTTCTATGCTTCCTGGAATTCTACTAAACTGGAAAACAAAATACCAAAAACTATGAAACTAGAATAATAAACGAAAAATTGTCAAACTGGAAGAATAGCAAAAATTGCAGTAAGTAGAAGAAACAATAAAATTGGTGCAAGGCTTCGAACGTAACAATGTTAGTAACTGACTTCAATTTATAGATTCCTAATGGTGAGTAAAAATAGGAAGAATCCCATGATCCTCGTTCTTCAATCATGGAGAAATTCCAGCAAACTGTATGTTCTGTCTGCATCATGGAGATAATGTCGTAACAATTATATGAGTTGTAACGAGCGTCACGCGCGCTGTGACGTGGGGCACATATCTTTAATCTGTGACGGTCAGGACATGAAGTGTGCCAGGGGGCACACTTTTAAAATTTGTGACAGGCGACACGCGCCTGTGGCGGGCGGAATGCCTTCTGATACAGAATGCTGCTAAATGCTGCGTTTCTTCTTAATTTATCCATTATTTTTCTTCCTTTTCTCATTCATGGTTTTCAAAAGCTAAGTACCTGAGATATGCTGCAAATACTACAAATATAGATAAAATGTGACATAATAAATGAAGAATCGAAAGTTTTATCTATGTAAGTCGAGCAGAAAATGCAATAACTTTCGTGTTATCAAACTCCCCTAAGCTTGAACCTTTACTTGTCCTGAAGCAATAAAGTCAGTATAAAAACCAATAAGGCACAAGTTAAATGCAAATTCACAATGCAGTTCGAATCGTAAGAGGTTGCCAATGTTTTTATGGAAACATAAGCTCAATATAACAAAAAAGATACGGTAATAACACTAAACGTCCCCCCATGGTGCAGACCAGTTCCAGTCATGCCATTATAGCTCAACCTAATTAGTTTTGCTAAATTTCACCCGTTTTCATTCTAGCGCAAACACATTAAGCCCTTTGTCTTCACACACACATAGAAGTGTAGCCGGTTTGTGACTATGATCCTTTTAATCATGAGGTTCTGGAACATAAATGCGATAACCTCCTTTAATTCACCCAATTGCAAGTTGTGGCGGATCGGATCGTAGTCCTCCCTACCAAGTTCAGTACCAGACACCTCTGAATCGGCAATAGGTTTCTATGTTATATGATGTAGGTTCTGCATCCGTTGGATTAAGTGACCGGGTGAGGGTCGCCTAACTTAATTGGTACATTCCCTATTTTCTTATAGCAAAGCATGTATCTTTTAAATATTTTGGATCATTCACTTATATTCATCGACTCCTTACGTAGTTTGTGTTTAAGACGATGTTGACTGCTAAATAAACTACTCGGGGCTACTTTAAAACTAAAGTTTAAGGTTTCTGTATAAAGGGTACTTAATCAATCTAGCACAATTAAGGGATTTAGAGTGTTACGACGGTATCCATTGTACTTTTGTTTCACTCAAGTTTTCTCATATATCTTTAAAAAGTGAGCAACCTATATACTCTTCGAGTACGTCAGGTTATGCAAGTAACGAACAAATTTTTTGTTATGGCTCAATAAAGTGGGGAAATTAGATAATAGCGGAAAAATTGCATAAACAAACTCAAAAGTAAAAAAATGAATATTTTGATTACAAGAAATACAAATGGGAATGAAAGATCTACTTAGAAAGCAGTAAAGAGTTACCTAACTAATTAGGTCCCCTAAGCTTGAAAAAAAATGTCCCAATGCTTAAAAACAAAAATGAAACGGGAAGAGAAGGAAAATTGATCTATTATTGCTCATTATCGCGTCCTCTTCCTCGCGCTCGTGCTTGGCCGCATGTACCCGGAGGATGAGGCATATCCACATGGTATATATAATCTTGAAAACCATCCATGTGTACAGTTAAGGCTACCATTTCCTGCTGTTGAGTCTGCATAGCAAGCATAAGTTGCATCATTGCATTTTGGTTGTTCTGCATAGCTTTCACTCTTTCATTATGTTGCATGATAGCAGCCATAATATCATCATTTGAGGTCGTACTTGCAATGTTTTCAGTAGGAGCTTGTTGTTCAGTATCTCCTTGTTTCATTTCTTGCTCCATTTCATCAGGTTGGGCATTCCCTTGGTCGTTTTGTGCATTATCTCCAAGTTCAGGAGCATTAAGTTCATAAATCCACTTTTCCATGTTTGTGATATCTGTAAGTGCAATGTTTGGAAAAATGTCACTAGGAAATACCTTGTTATGCACCATAAGATTGTACCTACCATCTCCTCTGACCTTAATCAAGTGGCCAACCCGACAGTTGTCGATGTCAATGAAAGTGGGCAACAATGGAGGTAGATTTACAAGCTTGTCTTCGAGGCGCAGGCCAAGTGCTATAGAGGTGACTAGCCCTCCAATGCAGAAAGGCATAAAACCTCTTGCATACAAACACTGGTATGTGATAGAAGGAACATGCTCGCATTGATCTTTTGGTTGGGAGTGAAGGAACAATGGAGGAGGAACAATTCTTTAGAATTAACTTTGTTGTTTTTAATCCTCCCAAAAATAGCGTTGGAGATGACACGGTGAAAATACCTGATTGGGGTATTATGAATGGAGGATGCATAAAGTCCCTCCCAACTGTTTGGTTCCTCATCATAGATAGCTTTCCAAAGGTTAAAAGTTATAGATTCCAAATCTTTGTCTGTAGGAATACGGTGGTGTACCACCCCTTCACGAGGGAAGCGGAAGAAATCACTCAGAGTATTTTGAGTTATAGAATATTCATCGTTGAACATTCTAAAAGTAGCTGAGTCGGGTAGGTGCTGGCTTTCATCACACGGCAGGTTGTATTAGAACGAGCTTAAAAATTCCAAAGTTAGAGAATCAAACATTGGAAGATTCTGTGTGCAAACGAATGCTAAATTAGAGTTTCGGAGTAACCACTGCACACTATCAAGCAATCCTAATTTGCACAAACACTCAGTATCAACATACCGTGTAGGAACTACGGAGCATTGATAAAATTTGAGGTATTGAGTCCTCTGATGCTCTCCAGCTTCGGCATTTCGAAATGTAATTCCATAAAGGTCTAGCTCTGGTCTTGAACTTCTGTGTGCCATTGTTGAATCAAAGGTAGAAGATGGGTAGGAGTTTGTGTGAGTAGTTGGGGGTTTTGGAATGGAAATGGGTTTGGAAAGTGTATATGTAGAGAAATATAATGAGGGTAATAAGTGGGGATTAATGAATTTTGATGATAATGATAATGGAGGGGGTGAAATAACTGGAGGTTTAATGGAGTTAAAGTGGAGGTTATGGAAAATGAGAAGAAGAAGAGGTCGATTAAGGGTTTCTGTGTTTAGAATATAATCGCTTTTGTTTCTAACTTTGTGCCAAGGGGCACGTTCTTATGTCGAGCGGGATAAATTTTGGGATGCGTGACGGATGTCACGCTTGTATGGCGAATGTCACGTAGCGCATAATCAGAATAAAATTTAAAAACTTCGTTCCCCAGACATCCCATATATTTCAAACATTAAACTCATACATATTTCAATACTTACAAGTAGGTTGTATGTACATAAATATATATAAATATATGATCGGAAATGTTAAAGCATAGCATATATATATATATATATATATATATATATATATATATATATATATATATATATATATATATATATATATATATATATATATATATATATATATATATATATATATATATATATATATATATATATATATATATATATATATATATATATATATATATATATATATATATATATATATATATATATATATAGTGTGTGTGTATGTGTGTGTGTGTGTGTGTGAACATGATAATAGTATATTAAATGAAAAGTAATGCAATGTAAATTCCACAAGTAAAGGAATGAAAAACTAAACAAAAATATAACTGAAAATAAATGATAAAAATTGTACTTAAGAATTTGAAATAGAAAATAATGAAAATTCTAATCTAATAAGTCTTCTCCCCACACTTAAACAAAAAATTGTCTGCAATGTTTAAATGTGAAAAGGAAATATGCAGTAAGTCCAAAAAATTAGCCGCGTCGATTATTAATAAGAGAAGCGGAGTAGACATGCTGATAAATATGATCCAGTTGTTCGACCACCACATCCATGAAGGAGTGAAAGTCGATCCTCATAATAATGATCTCATCTTCAACAAATCAAGCTCAAATTGTAGAGCATTTGTAGCAGGAGCTTGATCAAATACGGGAGGTGGAGTAGCAACTGGAGCAGCGGAGTGGTTTGAGTCAACCTGATTGGGAGATGGAGAATAATGGAAAAATGGAGGGGTTTCGAGGTCAGTTTCCTCATCACACAGAAAGGATTCATGGTGGTCATAAATTATGGGTGTCTCAAGAGTAGGTGGTGGTTAAATATGTGGTTCGACCCAATCATATAACCAGTTTTTCATGTCATGCACACTAGTCCTAGGGTCAGGCAAGGTGAAAAGGGGCATTAACTAATTGTTAATGAGCAGTTCAAAGTTACCCGAGCCTAGGTTTCCAATTATTCCCCTATTGAAACAAAAATTGATATTCATTAGTTGAAATCTACCTAGAGGGACAAGGTTTAGCAGCGATTGTCTTAAGCTGATAGCAATTGCTATAATGGTTACTAAGCGACCTATCAAGATTGGTTCATGGATAGCTTTCGCAAGACGGTGAAAGTTTTCTATCATAAAGGTAGCTCCATTTATGGGACGGTTTTGCGAAGCACAAAACATAATGAAAAGCTCGACTCTAGATATTGTGGTTATGTTTTCTGGTTTAAAAAAGAGGGTGTGTGATAAGATCTTATGAAAATATCTTCAGGCGGGTTTATGAATGTTTTCTGAGTGCATGTCATGAGGCTCAAGGTTACTAATACCTGTAATGTCCCCCCAAAAATATTCTAGTTCACCAACATCGAAAATTTCCTCTTGGATTACTGTGAATGAATCTAGGTCGTGTGGAAATCCTAACAGTTATGCCATCTCCCTATCGGTGTAGGTGTATTCAATATCAAACCGCCTAAACCTAATTAGTCCCCCTATTAAACCCTAGACCATGGTTAGGTTTATAGACAAGAGAGCTTAGAAACTCTAGGGTCAATCTATGGTAGGAACTAAACCTTCTTCTTAAGGAAGATGTGTCCCAGCTTATTTGGCTTAACAAAAACAAAACACTATCTCAGATTCCTAATGTGATCATAGAAGGTCCGTCAGGGTAGACACTCAATCCTATCTCCCTACTAGATAAAGACTCAAACCTCCTCTTCTGATTGCTTCCTCTAAAAACAATGCCCATAGTGTCAACCATATTCATCGTGGTTACTGCAGTTAGTTAATAGTAAAGTTAGCCTAAAGTAGGTTGACAGTTAGAATTAAGTTAGTAGAGGGTAAAATTAGAGAAACAATATTGCATAAATGTATAGATATAGAAATAACAAAAATAAGAAAAGAAAAGAAAAACTAAAAATAAGTAAAGTAAAAATAAAAATAATAAAAAGTTGATTGTCTCCCAATAAGCCCTTTGTTTAAAGTTGTAAGCTCGACTTAACATGGTGATTAGTCTAATCAGTGGGGCGGCAGCGCAACTACGCTAAATGTTGTGTAATATTCCTTATTATCTATGCAATGATAATGTTTTAAACACTGTCCGTTGACGATAAAAGGTGCACTACACATTCCTTTGATTTCTATTGCGCCATCTTGAAATACCTTAGTGACTTCGAAGGGACCAGACAATCTAGAGAAAAGTTTTCCCATAAATAGTTTAAGTCACGAATTAAATAGGATAACTATATCGCCTTCATTGAATTATTTTCTAGATATGCATTTATCGTGCCATTTTTTAGTTCTCTCCTTATAGATCCGAGCATTCTCGTAAGCGTCTATGTTAAGTTCTTCAAGTTCGTGGATATCTAAGATTCTTTTCTCACCCGCAGCGGTGGAATTTAAATTAAGGGTCTTAATGGCCCAATAAGCTTTATGTTCTATTTCTACTGACAGATGACATGATTTCCCATAGACTAGTTTAAATGGCATGGTTCCGATCAGAGTTTTATATGTCGTCTTATATGCCCATAGAGCTTCGTGTAACTTAGATGACCAATCTTTTCTAGAGGTTGCTACCATTTTTTCTAATATTTGGTTAATCTCTCTGTTGGAGACCACTACTTTCCCACTTGTTTGTGGATGATAAGGTGTTGCGACTCGATGTTGGACTCCATACTTCACTAATAATTTTTCTAAGATTTTGGAAATAAAATGGGAGCCACCGTCACTAATGACGAGTCTGGTACACCGAATCTTGGAAGACTATGTTCTTGAAAATCCTGACAACTACTCGTGCATCATTTATTGGAGAGGCTACAACCTCGATCCATTTTGAAACATAGTCGATAGCAACTAGTATGCAGTGATTTCTAAAGGAAGACGAGAAGGGTCCCATGATATCAATTCACCATACGTCAAAGACTTCAACTTCTAGAATGCCTTTTTGAGGCATATCATCGCATCTAGAGATGTTTCCAGTGTGTTGGCATTGGTCGTAATTTTTTACTGTGAAATGGACATCTTTCCCCATGTTAGGCCAATAAAGGCCAACTTGTAATATTTTAGCACATGTCTTTGAAATACTTTCATGTCCACCATAGGGAGCAGCATGACAGTGGAAAATTATGTTTTCAGTTTCATTTTCGGGACACATCGATGAAAAATACCATCAGCGCCTCTCTTGAAAAGCAAAGGTTCATCCCAATAATAGTGTTTAAGGTCATGAAAGAATTTCTACTTTTGTTGATAAGACATATCACTTGGAAGCACTCCAGCAACCAAGTAGTTGACAAAATCGGCATACCATGGCAGTATGGTTTTAGTGCAGACTACTTCCTTACTTTCGTTTGTGTTTGTGTCTTCATAAGTCACAGGGTATTCGGTTTTACTACTTTCCAATACTAATTTGGCTATAAGGCATTCTTAAGGAAAATTATCATTAATGGGTACATGATTTGGTTTGATGCCTTATATTCTGGATATGTGGTCATCTACTACATTCTCAGTTCCTCTCTTGTCTTTGATTTCTAAATTGAATTCTTGTAGAAGTAAGATCCACCTTAGTAATCTTGGTTTGGCGTCTTTCTTACTTAAGAGGTACTGATTTCAGCATGATCAGTATAGATAACTATCCGTGCTCCTACTATATAAGAACAAAATTTATCTAAAGAAAACACAAGAGCTAACAATTCTATTTCTGTGGTGGCGTAATTCGTTTGTGCATGATCTAGGGTTCTACTTGCATAGTAGATTGCACGAAGCTTTTTATCCTTTCTTTGTCCTAGAACCGCACCTACGACATAGTCACTGGCATCACACATTATCTCAAATGGTTCGTTCCAATCAGGAGGTTGCATAATAGGTGCTGAAATTAATGTCCTTTTTAGTGTTGTAAATGCGTATAAGCATTTGTCAATGAAAATGAACTCAACATCTTTCATTAGCAGTTCGGTTAGAGGTTTGGTTATTTTAGAGAAGTCTTTAATGAAACATCGATAAAAACCAGTGTGTCCTAGAAAACTTCTTATTTCTCTAACAGTTTTGGGTGGTTGAAGATTTTATATTACTTCGATCTTTGCTTTATCTACTTCAATCCCCCTATCGTATACGATGTTCCCCAAGACTATTCCTTGTCGGACCATGAAGTGGCATTTTTCCCAACTTAGCACGAGGTTAACACTTACACATCTTTTTAGTACCATTTAAAGGTTCGATAGACATCCTTCAAAACTATTTCCACAGACGGAGAAGTCATCCGTAAAAACTTCTATCATGCCATCTAAAAAATCCGAGAAGATGGACATCATACATCTCGGGAATGTTGCAGGGGCATTACATAATCCGAATGGCATTCGTTGATAAGAGAGCGTACCATAAGGACAAGTGAAAGTTTTCTTTTCTTGTTAGTTAGGATGGATAGGAATTTGGAAAAATCCTAAATAACCATATAAATAGGATGGAGTGTTTAGCAAATCATTCAATAATTTGATCGATGAAAGGTAAATGAAAGTGATCTTTACGAGTGGCTTTGTTTAACTTTCTATAGTCGATGCACATTCTCCACCCGGTTTGTGTTTGTTGCGCTACAGATTCTCCTTTAGCATTGCTTACAACTGTAACACCTCCTTTCTTAGGTACGACATGTACCGGGCTAACCCATTTACTGTCGGATATTGGATATATGATTCCTTTTTCTAATAGCTTTTCTACTTCCTTTTGACTACATCGCTCAGAATAGAATTGATTCTCCTTTGATGTTCCATAGAGGTTTTACGGTCTTCCTCCAGCATAATACGGTGCATGCAGGTAAAAGGGCTTATTCCTTTTAGATCTGAGATGTTATAACCTAAAGTGGTTGGGTATTTTCTTAGCACATGTAGTAATTTTTTAGTTTCTATTTGTCCTAGGTCTGCATTAACTATAATTGGTCGTTCAAGTTATGTATCAAGGAATTCATACCTTAGGTCTTTGGATAGTGTTTTGAGTTCTATGGTTGGCTTCTTTGGACATGGTATATTATCAGGAGTTAGAGCTAGGAATTCACTCAAATTTTCATCTTGATATTCAGGGAACCAATTATCATCTTTGAGAATTGGAGGTATAGGAATCTTAAATACTTCTGAATAGGTGGTTTGTTGTTTCTCCAATTCTTTTACGCATTTATCAATTTCATCTAATAAATAGCATGAATCATCGATGGTTGGTGCTTTAAAGAATTTAGACAAGATGAATTCAACTTTTTCTTCCCCAACTTCAAAAGTTAGTTTTCCATTTTTAACATCTATGATGGCTCCTCCAGTGGCTAACAATGGCCTACCTAATATAATAGGAATATTTGAGTCTTCTTTAATGTCCATGATTATTAAATCAGTGGGGATATAGAATTTTCCTATAGGTACATGAAAATTTTCTAACATACCTAAAGGAAATTTCACAGATCGATCCGCTAATTGTACAAACATCAGTGTTGGTCTTAATTCTCCCATGTTGAGTTTCTTGAAAATTGATAAGGGCATCATACTAATACTGGCTCCTAAATTGTATAGTGCTTTGTCTATGAAAAGCTTTCTGATTATGCAGGGTATGGAAAAACTACCCGGGTCTTTAAGTTTAGGAGGCGTGTTGTTTTGGATTATAGCACTGCATTTAGCGGTGAGCAATACAATTTCATTATCCTCAACATTTTTCTTATTGGATAAGATTTCTTTAAGAAATTTAGCGTAGGAGGGCATTTGTGTGATAGCTTCTGTAAAAGTTATGGTAATGTTAAGTTATTTCAGAAGTTCAACGAATTTCTTGAATTGCATACATTTTTAGACTTAGAAAATATTTGAGGATATGGATTATGTGGTTTATACGGTGGCAGAGGCACACAAGGTTCTTCTTTTTCCAAGGCCTCTTCATCATTTTCTTTTTCTACTTCCTTCGGTTCAGCTTCCTTCTCGGTTCCTTTTCCATGTTTTTGGCACATGGTTGCGTTCTCGATTCTAGGTTCAATTGGTCCGCCATGTTCTGTCCCACTCCGAAGTGTTATTGAATTAGCATGTCCCATTGGATTTGGTTGGGGTTGTCTAGGAAAAGATCTAGTTGGAGCAGCTATAACTGCTTATTGTTGAGCCACTTGGGAAATTTATGTTTCTAACATTTTGTTGTGTGTGGCAAGACCGTCAATCTTATTCTTCAGTTGCTTAATTTTCTCATTGGTGTGAATATTTTGATTCATGAAATCTTTATTAGTTTAAGCTTGGGTAGCTATGAACTTTTCTATCATTATTTCAATGTTGGACTTCCTAGGGATATTCGGAATATTTGAGACATTTTGGGTGGCTTTTTAAAATCCTAGGGGTGTAGTAGGAGCTTGCCCTGGTGTGTACAAAGCGTTGTTGCTTTTGTATGCGTAGTTTGGATGGTTCTTCCAAGCAGGGTTATAGTTATTGCCATAGGGATTTCCTTAAGCATAATTCACTTGATCAACTGGTACTCCTGTTAAGTGTGGAAATTCGGGTGCAACATGCGTGTGAAGTCCGCATAAATCATAGGTTAGAGCTACTGCAGCCATGGAGGCTGCAGGAGTTGTGGTCAAGCTTTCTATCTTTTGGGTAAGGGCTTCTACCTTGGTGTTAACTTGGTCTACGCTGCTAACTTCGTGCATACCGCCTTTCGTTTGAGGTTTCTCTATCATGGTTCTATCGCTTCCCCAATGATAATGATTTTGAGCCATACTTTCGATAAGTTGATAGGCATCATGGTATGGTTTATCCATCAGTGCACCGCTAGTAGTTGCGTCAATCGTTAGTCTTGTGTTGTACAAGAGACCATTGTAAAAGGTTTGGATGATCAACCAATCTTCTAGACCATGATGCGGACAGATTCGCAACATGTCTTTGTATCTTTCCCATGCTTCGAAGAGAGATTCTCTTTCCTTTTGATTAAAATTGTTGATATTGGCTCTTAGCATAGCCATCTTACTCGACGGAAAATATCGCGCTAGGAAAACTTTCTTCAATTTGTTCCATGTGGTAACAGAGTTGGATGCTAGAGACTAGAGCCATGCTCTAGCTCTATCTCTTAATGAAAAAGGAAAAAGACTAGAGACTAGAGCGTATTGCACAAACACGGACAAATGAAGATTTGGATCGTTTGTAGGACATCCTGAAAATTGGTTTTGTTGGACAACTTACAATAACAAAGGTTTTAACTCGAAATTGTTCTGTGCGATGGAGGGAGCATTAATATTGTTGTGGGGTTCCTATTGCGATGGGGTAGCATAATCCTTCAGAGGATAATTTTGGGGTCTTTCAGCCATTCTTGGGTCAGGAAGAGAATAGTTAAGAAGATTGTACTTGGTTTGGTACTCTCTAATTCAGCGTCTTATATTAACAAAATGCTCGACCTCGTCGATTGGTTGCTCTAATTCTTTTCCTTTAGAGCGAGTGCTTGTCATACAATCAACAGATAAAATAAAATAAAATTGGTTGCCTTAGTCTATACTGCATAATAAGGGATTTACAATATTCACTAAATCAGTCCCCAACAACAGTGCGAAAAACATGGTCGTGACTTTATGAGTCTGTCGGGTGTAGTGACTGCAAGTGAACAGTATTATCACGTAGTTTTAAAATATATCAAACCCACAAGGACTGATGGTCAAACTACTGTTATCTTAGGGTCACTGTGTAAATATAAGGCTAATCATAAAATTTGGGTGTTTGGGTTTAAACAGGAATTAACTAAAATCTAATAATTAATAACATGACACCGGTATGTAATTTGTCAACTTCATGGATTCAATAAGTCATTGGCATTGTTTTGAGTATTAAAACATTGTTTCAGTGGAAACTATTTATTTAAAAACCCTTGTCTCACACTTTCGTTCTATCGATTCAGGTAATAATATTAAACTCAAATGAGCGCTCTCGCTGTTTCATTTAAAATTCAAAAGTATTTTTTTAAAACAAATAGAGTCCAATTAATTTTAAAGCGCTCTCGCTGTTTTTAAAATTAATTTTTGATAACCACTATCTGATTAAAACCCCAAACTCTCGCTCTATTGATTTTAACCTTAGACTGTTTTTTACTCTCATACAAAAACAATTAAATATCCATATTGGATATCAAAATGAGAAAAGTGATTTTATAAAATATTAATACCAATTAATTACCGAATCCTTTCGATTTATGATTTCACATACCGCTATCGGGGAATTTAGCCAGACATAATTTTATTGCAGGATAACATAAATTTAATAACACATGCCTGGTAAGAATAAATAAAGTATACTTATAATAGGAACCTAAAATAAATACTTGAAGAAAAATAATTGAGCAGTGCGTATCCTCTAAAAGCCGACAGGATTTACTTGTAATAAAATATCTTGAATTAATAAAAAAAATGGACCTAAACGAATTCTGGAAGCTAGGAAGAAAACTAAAGTTGAAGTATTCCTACGATGTAAAGAGATACTACTATAATGGTGAGGGTTTTCTATGCTTACTGGAATTCTACGAAACTTGAAAACAAAATACCAAAAACTATGAAACTGGAATAATAAACGAAAAACTGTCAAACTAGAAAAATAGCAAAAATTGCAGTAAGTAGAAGAAACAATAAAATTGGTGCAAGGCTTTGAACGTAACAATGTTGGTAACTGACTTCAATTTATCGATTCCAAATGGTGATTAAAAATAGGAAGAATCCCATGATCCTCATTCTTCAATAGTGGAGAAATTCCAGCAAACTGTTTGTTCCGTCCACTTCGTGCAGATAATGTCGTAACAATTATATGAGCTTTCACGAGCGTCATGCGTTGTTGTGACGTGGGACACATATCTTTAATCTGTGTCGGTCGGGACATGAAGTGTGCCGGGGGCACACTTTTAAAATTTGTGACGGGTGGCACGCCTTCTGGTACAAAATGCTGCTAAATGTTGCGTTTCTTCTTCATATCTCCATTATTTTTCTTCCTTTTCTCATTTATGCTTTGCAAAAGCTAAGTACCTGAATATGCTAAAAATACTACAAATAGAGATAAAATGTGACATAATAAACGAAGAATTAAAAGTTTTATCTATGTAAATCATAGGGAAAATGCTATAACTTTTCATGTTACCACGTAGGTCAAAAAGATTTGTTTTGGAATAGGTTTCATATCTCCAACTGTACAGGAGATACTAATTTTGGCCTTGAGACAAATTAGGAAACTATGTATTGGTGGTTCCAAGATTTAAGGAGATTTGGCACACAATTGTTGTAACACTCAGCTTGTGGATCAAGAAACTTCTGGACTCATAATATTGAAGCCCATGGACTGCAGCGTTGTTTTTAAAGGAGAATACTAACCTAATGTAATTTAAGTTTTTCACAATTGTAAAATTAGGGGAAGCATAAGTTTTAGGTTTTGAGAGTCTCTTGTGTAGTTTGTAAGTCACCCATGTATCTTTTAAAACTATGTGGTCGACTGATTGTTGCTTGACTGTTAATCAAGTTATTGTCCTCACTCAGAAGCCATTTGGAAATAAGTTGATTAATATTCTCACTTGAAGCTTTTAAGCAAGAGTTTAAGTTATTGTAATGGAAGTATGATCTTCTAAATTGATTTGTATTTATAGACAACCCCTATGACTGGTGTTGTACCCCAAAATTTTCCCTCCCATATTCTTCAAGATTTGCCAAGATTAAGCTTCAAAATCTCCCAAAGGTTGCACAGTCCAATGGCCTCCTAACAGTAAAAAATTAGGGTTTTGGTTCTGGCAAAGAAGTTGAAGTTTCCAAGGGTCCAAACAAGTCCCACATGCCTACAAACATGGTCAAGCATCCATATGCCAAATTTCAAGACTCACAGCACAAAATTGCACAGTAAAAAACCCTAATTGCTTCACAGTCAACTGCAGGGGCAAAATGGTCATTTGACAGTCAAAAGTCCAATTTTTTTGTCAACATCTTATTTTGAAGCCACAAACATCATTTGATCAATTCTTGATCATTATTGTCAAGGTATGGCTCAAAAAGTCTCAAGATGCAAACGTTTCTATTTTTGGATAGTTGAAAAAGTCAACTGCAAATTGACCAGGGCATAACTTCCACATGGTTTATCAGAAAAATTCCATCCAAAGCTCATTTTGAAGAGAATGGCATTTCCTACAACTCCTCTTCACACTTCAAGTCCAAGAAATGCTCTCACAAAAAGTTATCAATCTCAACATTATAGGTCATTTTCAAAAGTCAACAAAAAGGCACTTTAAGTCAAAGACCATAACTTGATATTGGTAAATCAAAATGACATGGGACCAAAGGCATTGGTTAGAGGACTTCAAGAACTTTCCAAAAGGTCCAAGAACATGATAAAAGCTTAAAAATTGAGCAAGATATGCCTTGTGGATGTTGGGAAATTTTTGGGAATTTTGAAAAGTCAACTTTGCTTCAAATGCCTCAAAATTGCTAATGGGCCACAATTTCTTCCAAGAATCATCACCCAAAAGCTATGCACGACCCATTGACTTTAAAGGGAGTCATGTTATCATTTTTGATTAATTATTTGAATTATTATTATTATTAATTCACTTAATTAAAATTAAATATGACAAAAATATCAAATGCCACCTTTCAAATCTTTTTATGCAGCATTTTCATCCATCATGACCTCAAGATTTCGTGCACAATCAAAAAAGGAAAGATTCTATGCAAATAGGCAAGTTTTCATGGCAAAGAGATTTGAAAAAGATCATAGAAAATCCAAATATTGAAAAGCATTAAAACATGGATTTTGGGCTTGTCTTGCTTGACCTAATCAGGCTGCATACATATACAAACAAAACCTAATGCTCAAGAACAGAGGAAGCTGCGCATAAACAAAGAACAAAACTTGCATTTTTTACAAAAAAGTGAAAAACTGTTTTCATAGCTAGAGCTTGTTTCAAGGTCCAAAAAGTATTCCAATCCACTCCTGGCATCACCAGGAAGCTTCTCCAATTGAAACCAACCCTCCACACGCAAAGAATTGGTAGATAGAAGTCTAACTTTTCTGTAAAATTTTCACAATCGTGCTTGCATTTTCATACATTATTCATGGCTTTTAATGCTTGATTTACACTAACATGAACCCTCTGAAGCGATTGGTGTCCTTTAATTGCATTGATATTGCCTGTGTCAAAAATTGCCATGAAAGATTCTTAGGGTTTCTGAAGCTTTGATTTGGGGTTTCACAAATAAGGAACAATTAGCCACTCAAACCAGGACCATTGGACTCAGGACATTCAGACGAAACTATTGATCATATCACGCCTAATTTCTATTTCACCATGCGCTAATCGCTATTTTGCAGGTTTGAGGTTAGTGGGGGTTTAAAACCCCCGCTATCTAGTCTTATTTTTTCAGGCAAAACAAATAACAATTGAAGAAGATGATGCGTGGAGGAACGTGAGTGGTGCATTCAAATCATTGGCGCGTTTTTTCGTTTGTTCCAGAATAATTGCACTTTTTGCATATGTTGATCAGTGTCCATTAATTTAACAAATAAACGCGTTTGGCTTGGTGGAAGGTGTGTTGTCATGCAAGCATTGGGACCTGGGTTCGATTCCCAGGTCCCCCATATTTCCCTATAATTTTTCTTGTAACATATTTCTATGCAGCGTTTCATCAAGGGACCACCATGCAGCCTCACCATCTAGCTTGCCACGCGCCCAAAAGCCTCCATCCAATGGCCAGGTCATGCACTCCACCATACACCCTCAGTCAACCATATGCAGACACGCTGGAAAAGTCAAAGGGGCCCTGATTCAGTGGGCCAAGATTACTGCAAATTAACCTCCCAAAAAAGGCCAGCACCCTGTTGGCTCCTAAATTCGACACCCTTGTTTTTATTAATATCAGCCATCAAAGCTGAAGGATGTTTTCGACCAGCTGGGTCTGTCGAAAGGCCCATCGGAAGATGGCAATGTACTTAGAGGATTTCTTCCAAGGGAGAATTTGGTTGCCTTCGACGTCGAAGGTATGGCTCGTCGAAGATGCCTCTCGACGAGGGTGTTCGATTGCTCAGAGTGGGATGGTTTGAAATTCAAGCATTTGGAGGGAAAACGGTTCCCAGCGGTTACCAAGTGCAACGTGCAAAGATTTGGAGCGTCGAATGCTGAGAATGTGCCAAGTGGAGTCATCTCGAAGCAGTGTAACTGCCCGACGGTTACTTGGGATGTTTTAGTATAAATATTAGTAGTTCACGCAGTTTTTCGCGTGTGTTCACAATTATATACAAGTCACTCATATAGATTCGAGTACCCAGCGTGTGAGAAAGAATTGTTGAGAATGTATGTGTGAAACACCACTTTTATTAATCAAAGTCATTTATTTTCCAGAAACTTTACTTGCTTTCTCCTTTACTTTTCCTGTCGAAAACCTTTATTTCAAGCCTTCCTTTATTTTATCAAGTTCTCTTCTTCATGCAATTTACATAAAGCTTCTTTATTTTCTTGTCATTTAACCATTGTCAAACTTAATCAAAACCCCAAAATCAACCATGTCTTAGGATCAACCTGATCGATCCTGCGAGTAACCAAATAAGTAACCATTTGGAAGATCAGCGGTTGTTTACCAAAACCAACGGTAAACAAATTGGCACACCTGGTGGGACTGTGTGTTGATTTTGAAGTTTAATCTGTTTACACAAAATATCGTCTTTTCGAGGAGTGTTGTATGTTATTGAGAAGTGGTAGAATATACACTAACAATACCAATACTGCCAGAAGAAGAGAAGAGATGGCGAATCCGCCAAACAATAACGAAATCCCACAAACGAATGTGGGATCAACGGTTATTCCAACCGTAAGTGAAGCGATAACCGCTGGTTCAACACCAGCAGTAACGATCACAACGAAGGGGCCATTATCTCCGTTCACTGGCCCCAGAGTGCCTTTGGGAACCCCCCCACCAAGGGGAAATTTAGGCACAAGGCCTTATGTTCCCCCAGGATTTATGACAGGCGGTCATAATCGAGAACCACTCTATGGCATGCCAACGTCTGATTTGGCTAGCCTAACGAACGCAGCGTCCACGTTTTCAGACCCTTTAGTGAGTGCTTCTTCGCCACTCCAAGGTTCTGGAGTAGGTATGGCGAACAGAAATAGGACCCAACTCTTAGGAGGAACGTCCCAAGTAGCACATGGCCTTACAAATGCCTCGACAGCAGTCTTGAGGCAATAAATGGATGAAAGCAACCATGATATGGTTCAAATGTTGGCACAAACTTTGAGTACAGTGCTGAATCCTCTAATACAAAACACCACCCAATCGAATCAACAGATGACAGCGCAAATGACGCGTTTGGCTGATTTCTTTGGAGTACCCCAACCTATTCGACAGCCCCAAAGGGCGCCAATAAGGGGAAACCAAGGTATATTCTTAGAGGAAGAAACCACTATCAATCAAGGCCAGCAGCCTGTCGAAGAAAACCTTAGGGCACGATTGGAGCAGCCTGTCGAAGAACCTAGGGTAGTAACGCCAGAGGTACGGTTAGTTAACAGACACCAAAATGCTGACGAAGTAGTTCAGCATATCCAATACCAAAATATGGGTTTGGAAAATAATCTGGCAACCATGATCGAAAGAATCATGACGCAAAATGGGATGAACATGGGCTTTCGTAGGCCCAACTTCACATCCCCACTGTCAGAATACGTGTTACAGACAGACTTACCTCCTAGATGTAAAGTCCCTAAGTTCACTAAATTCTCTAGGGACACGACAGAATCTACTGTCGAACATGTGGCGAGATACTTGATCGAAGCAGGAGATATTTCAAACAACGAAAACCTGAGGATTAAGTACTTCCAAAGTTCTTTAACAAAGAACGCTTTTACTTGGTTTACAACTCTTCCCCCCAATTCGATCCATCATTGGACCCAGTTGGAGAGATTGTTCCATGAGCAATTCTACATGGGACAAACCAAGATAAGCCTGAAAGAATTGGCCAGTGTAAAGAGACGTTTCACTGAACCTATAGACAAATATCTAAGTAGGTTTAGGTTGCTCAAAGCGAGATGTTTTACACAAGTGCCATAACATGAGTTAGTCGAAATAGCCGCAGGAGGCTTAGATTATTCCATTAGGAAGAAGTTAGACACTCAATACCTGAGAGACATGGCCCAACTGGCCGATAGAGTTCGACAGGTCGAACGCCTTAAAGCTGAGAAATCCAAGGCAACGAAAACTCATAAGAGAGAGAGGATAGCGTATGTTGAGATGGATGACGAAGATCCAGAAGCCTTCGACGAATCTATAACTGTCGAAGAAGGCGAAGTCGATTTAGCGGAACTAAAACAAGGACCACCATATTCTTGCAAGCTGTTACTCCCCTCAAGTGGAAAAAATCCCACTGGTCCAGAAAGGACCAACGATAGGTTCCCCAAAAAGACTTATAGTTTTGATATTACAAAATGTGATGAAATCTTTGACTTGCTTGTAAAAGATGGCCAAATGATAATACCCCCAGGGGTAAAAGTGCCTCCTCTTGATCAAAGAAAGAAGAAAGGCTTTTGTAAATATCATAATTTTCTGGGCCATAAAACGTCTCAATGTTTTCTTTTTAGGAATCTTGTGCAAGACGCTATCGAATAAGGGAGGTTGAAGTTTGCTGACAAGACCCCCATGACCGTGGACTCTAACCCGTTGCAGGCTGAAGCCCATTATGCTGAACCTTCAGAGGTGAACGTGATAGAGGCATCCAGAAGCCAGTCGAAGAGGCCAGGAATCACAATGGTCGAAGTCTCAAAGGACCATGTCAACATGCCAATCTTTGGCATTTTTTCTGGGAATCTATCCAGAAAGACAATTGAAGCGGTTCAGAAAGCGGTCGAAAGCCCAAAGCTGGAGACAGTTGGAGCCCAAAAATCTGGAACAAAACCCAGTTCTCACTTGGCCGCAGTTCAAGGCCAGACAGAGGGCTTGGAGATTCAAATGAAGCAGTTGACTCTTGCCAACAAATATACCATGAATGTCAACATGGTCGAAGTCTCTGAACCAAAAGCATCAGAGGAGGCCATGAGGCAAGAACAAGCTAACAAAACTGCTTTCCCTCGGGACAATGAAAATCTGGCAGATTTTCTGCAAAGATGCCAGAAAAAGAAGTCAGAAGTGATGTTGTGTCCCAGATGCAGTTCGATCTTCGACAAAAAAGCTGCTGAACATATTCAAGGTGTAAGAGCAGCAAATAAAAGAAGGGAAAATGTTGATCTTCGACATGATCCCAGAAGAGCCTCCCAAAGAGGTTCAAACCAAGAAAAGAGGCCACTGACTTTCAGGCCTCCAACTAATGTGCCAGTAGATACATGGTACAAAACATCTGGTCGAAAGAGGCCAAGCGAGGAAAGATGGCACTCCTTCGATGTGCCAAGAGGTTCATCTTTAACACATAAGAAAGAGCCTCAGGTTGCTGCCCCTAAAGTGACGCAGGTGTCAAGCAACTACAAAGGGAAAAATCCCATGTCTCGATCTCAATGGAGGAGATACCAGAGGCGACGAAAAGCTGAAAGGGAGGCTGCTAATGAACCAAAGGCAGAAACCAGTTCAAATGTTCCTCAAAGAAAGCAAAGGAAACCTCTGGAAAGAGAACCAATAACCAATAGGCTAGTTTGGCCTAACCAAGGTGAAGTTGATGACGAAGATGGTTCTGAGTCTGATGACACTTTGGACATCATGGTGAATATAGTCTCAGTGCTGCCCAGAGAGTTCAACCGCTAGGTGGAGGTCGAAACAAGTGATTGGGAAGTGGAGCAAAAGATGGCCAAACATAGGCCAGTGTGCTATTTCGTTATGGATAATGGCACTACTGAGGAGCAGAATGGGTTCTTCGAACCACCTACAGAGGCGATGAAAAATCACCTCAAGCCTTTATTTATAAGGGCTAAACTCGAAGAAACCACAGTAAATAAAATCTTGGTGGATTGTGGGGCAACCATCAACATTATTCCTCACTTTATGCTAAGAAAAATAGGCAAAAGTGATGAGAATATCAAGCCTCACAACATGGTCCTGTCGAACTATGAATGTGGCATAGGGACCACTATGGGAGTGATCCAACTGGATATCAAGGTGGGATCTATCCTTCGACCAACTATGTTTATGGTCATATCGGCCAAACCTAACTATAATCTTTTGTTGGGCCGTGAATGGATTCATGGTGTTGGAGTTGTACCATCATCAATGCACCAGAGGTTGCTGCTATGGCGTCCTGATGGGATGGTCGAAAACATAGAAGCGGACCAAAGCTATTACCTGGGCGAAGTGAATCACCTAGGGCTGGCAGACATCGAAAAGAACTTGTCTCACATAGGGCCATGTCCAACACCTGACTTCGACTTGGCGCCAGCGCCAAACACCTTTTGTTCCCTATACATGCACCCTGAGCATGGTTTTCAATGGGACAGAGAAGACTTGTCCCACATAGACTTCAGTGGGTTAACTGATATCCAACCAACTGGTTGGGGAAGTGAATTCAGTGATAATGACTGAGTCACAATCATTGAAGCGAATTTCGGCTTACGTAGCCGAAACAAAGATGATAACGGCTCTCGAAGCCGAAGTAAAATACATGGCCAAACAGGCCAATGATCAATAGTTATCTTCTACAGGTCCTGGAAAGGACTTCGAACCAGAACCTCCTGATATCATGCCAGAAGGGATGCAGGAACAGAGGCTCGACGCCATCTATGACGATGAGCCTTTGGGCTTCGAAAAGGACCCCTTGGCGAACAACATCAAAATGTTAGCGCAGGATCCTTTAGAAGAAATCAACTTGGGTGAAGGGTCAGAGAAAAAGCCAACTTACATCAGCACAAAAATTGACCCAGAACTTAGGTTGGAAGTAATCCAATTGTTGAAGGAGTTCAAGGACTGTTTTGCATGGGATTACGATGAAATGCCTGGTCTCTACAGAGGATTGGTAGAACTTCAGTTGCCAATCAAACCTGGGAAGAAGCCAATCAAGCAAAGTCCAAGACGCTTTGCTCTAGAAATACTGTCGAAGATCAAAACGGAAGTCGAAAGACTGCTGAAGTGCAAATTCATACGCGTTACGAGGTACGTCGAATGGATTGCAAACATTGTGCCAGTAATTAAGAAAAATGGTACATTGAGGGTGTGCATAGATTTCAGAGATTTTAATGCTGCTACACCCAAAGATGAATATCCTATGCCTGTGGCGGAAATGCTAGTCGATTCTGCCGCTGGCTATGAATACCTGAGTATGCTCGATGGTTATTCAGGATATAATCAAATATTCATTGCTGAAGAGGATGTGTCGAAAACAGCTTTTCGATGCCCTGGGGCTTTAGGCACTTACGAATGGGTAGTGATGCCTTTTGGCCTAAAGAACGCTGGGGCAACATACCAGCGAGCAATGAATTCTATCTTCCATGATTTTATTAACACTTTTATGCAAGTATATATTGATGACATTGTTATAAAATCTGTTTCCAGGAAGAATCATATAGACCACCTTCGACAATCATTCGAAAGAATGAGAGAACATGGTCTCAAGATGAACCCTTTGAAGTGTGCATTCTGTGCTAAAGCTAGATATTTCTTGGGCTTCGTTGTCCATAAGAAAGGAATCGAAATCAACCAGAACAAGACGAAGGCGATTCTGGAAGCGAAAGCGCCATCGAATAAAAAGGAACTGCAATCTCTGTTAGGCAAGATAAATTTCTTAAGGAGATTCATATCTAACCTAAGTGAGAAAGCTCAAGCCTTTTCACCCTTACTTCGACTGAACAAAGAGGGATTCGAATGGGGGCAGGAGCAACAAGAAGCCTTCGACAAAATCAAAGGGTACCTCACAAAGCCACCTATTTTGGTGCCTCCTTGTAGCAACAGGAGTATGAGATTGTACATAGCTGCGTCCGACAAAACTTTGGGAAGCATGTTAGCCCAAGAAGATGAAAGTGGAGTCGAAAGACCCATTTACTATCTTAGTAGAGTTTTGAACGATGCAGAAACTAGATATAGCGAAGTTGAAAAATTGTGTCTATGTCTGTATTTCTCTTGTACAAAACTCAAGCAATATATAAAACCAGTTGATGTGTATGTTTCGTCTCATTTTGATGTTTTCAAGTACATGTTGTCGAAACCCATCTTGCACAGTCGAATTGGCAAGTGGGCACTAGCATTAACTGAATACTCCTTGACCTTTATGCCTCTTAAGGTAGTAAAAGGACAAGTGGTTGCAGACTTTATAGTCGACCACTCAATTCAAGTTGAGAGTATTGATTATGTGGAGATAGAACCTTGGAAATTCTACTTCGATGGTTCCAGCCATAAAGATGGAACAGGAGTAGGAGTCTTGATTATTTCTCCAGAAAAAATTCCAACAACATTCAAGTACAAGATATCAGGTTCTTGTTCGAACAATGAGGCTGAGTATGAAGCTCTAATTACTGGCCTTGAGATATTGTTGGAATTGGGGGCAACTCGATTCGAAATAATGGGTGACTCAGAGTTAGTCATTAAGCAAGTCACAAAAGAATATAAATGCATAAGAGAAAATCTCATTATGTACTTTGTGATAGCAAATCGTTTATTGAAAAAATTTGAAATGGTCAATATTCGACACATACCCAGATTGGAAAATCAAATAGCCAACGATTTGGCACAAATTGCATCTGGGTACAAAATTTCAAAAACGAGATTACAAAGAGCAATCGAAGTTCGAGAAAAGATAAAAGCAACTTGTTTGTCACCAACAGACTTGGAATCGACAAGACTAGGGTATGCTGATCAAAGTAACTTCGAAATTTCGTTCATAGACAATTTGTCAGAGCAGGATTAGAGGAAACCCATTGTGGATTATCTTCAAAATCCAGTAGCTTCGACAGAACGAAAAACAAAGTATAGGGCGTTGAGTTACGTACTCATGGGTAATGAGTTATTTAAAAAGACGCCTGAAGGGGTATTGCTAAAATGCTTAAGTGAAACTGAAGCATACATAGCCCTTTCGACTACGCACGCTGGAGCATGTGGGGCTCACCAAGTAGGCCATAAGATGAAATGGTTGTTGTTTCGACAAGGTCTATACTGGCCCACCATGTTGAAAGATTGTGTCGAGTTCGCCAAGGGTTGTCAAGAATGTCAGATCCATACAGGCATCCAACATGTACCAGCAAGCGAACTTCACTCGATAGTGAAACCTTGGCCCTTTAGAGGATGGGCGTTGGACCTTATTGGAGAGATTCGACCAACATCATCAAAGAGCCAGAAGTATATATTGGTAGGCATTTATTATTTCACTAAGTGGATCGAAGCCATTCCTTTAGTAAATGTAGACCAAGAAAATGTCATTGAATTTATTAAAAATAACATTATCTTTAGATATGGAATACCTGAGACTATAACTACTGATCAAGGATCAGTTTTCACCGGTCGAAAGATGCAGGAATTCGCTTAGGAAACAGGCTTTAAACTCCTAACATCAACGCCTTATTATGCACAGGCAAATGGTCAAGTCGAAGCAGCGAACAAAGTAGTGATTGGCTTGATAAAGAAGCATGTTGGGAAGAAGCCTAAAAATTGGCATAAGACGTTAGACCAGATTTTGTGGGCCTGTCGAACGTCCCCAAAAGAAGCCACAGGTACAACACCATATAGGCTAACTTTTGGTCATGATGCAGTGTTGCCAGCAGAAATTTGTCTTCAATCTGCAAGGGTTCAGAAACACCATGATATTCCATCTGAAGTTTATTGGGATATGATGTTAGACGAACTAGTAGATTTAGACGAAGAAAGATTGCGCGCTCTCGACCTACTAAGGCTTCAGAAGAAAAGAGTGGAAGACTCTTACAATAAAAAAGTGAAACCTAAGGCATTCTCGCCTGGAGAAATAGTTTGGAAGGTGATTCTTCCCATGGATCGAAGGGATCGAAGCATGGGAAAATGGTCACCCAAATGGGAGGGACCATTCAGAATTATCCAGACTTTTTCTGGTGGAGCTTATGAAGTCGAAGAGTTAGGTGATGATAAAAGGCTCTTGAGAGTAAATGGCAAATATTTGAAAAAGTATAAACCTATGCTCCAAGAGATAAAAATAAATAACAAGTAACGACTAAATTAACCATAAATAAGCCAAAATGGAAAATTGTATAAATTAGCCAAAATGGCAATATTGTCAAATACATATTACAATATATGGTTAAAGGGCTGAGTCAATCAGAAGGGGATCGAGTCTTTGAGTAGAAGGTATTTAGCTTGCTGTAACTCCAATCTTTTGTTGCACAAGGCATTCGCCTGGACAAGCTTGGCAATTTGATCGTCGAAGGCTTGAGCTTTCTCAGCAAATTCTAGGCCTTGTGTGATTTCAGCTTGACTTTCGGTGTCTGGAACAGTCGAGAGAAGTTCCTCCTTGCGCTTAGTATTGGCATTCATCTTGGCTTCTAGCTCTTCGATTTGCGCCTTTATGGAAGCATTCTCTCGATCGATGGCATCAATTTCTTCCTGCTTAGATGCCTTTTGCTTCGACAACTCCGCAATTCGAGAAGTCGTCTCTGCTACAGCAGTCCATGCAGAAGAACTTTTGCCATATAACACTTCAAGCTGGCTGTTGAAGCCCCTTTGTCGCCGATAGTCTGCTAAGACTTGATCAATAATGGAGTGTAACTCCATGATAAAGCCTGAAACCTCCGGAGTCACAGCTAGCAAGTCTACGGCATTCAAAACAGTCCCCAAATACGATGGAGCAGTAGGGTCCCCCTCCAAAGCTTTCATCAAATCTCTCTTGAAGAACTGAGCCTTGACCTTCTTCAAAGCCTCATCGAGAGGAGAAGTTTCAGTGGACTTCCCCGACTGAGTAGAAGCCCCCTGACTAATATCAGACGAACTTCCCTTGCTCTCGATAATGGCATTCAGATAGCCAACAGGATCAGTTTGCTTCAAGAGTTCTAAGTCTTCCTTCGACCTATGCTTTGTTGAGGTGACAACCTTTGCAGCAGTGTTTTCTTGGGTTTGAGGTTGTTGAGTAGCATTTGCCTCGACTTGACTCTCTTCGACTTGAACTTCGGCAGTACCAGTGTCACCATGATCCGCTTCGCCAGCGTCAACGTGATCCCCTTCGTCATGATGTTCCTCCGACAGATCAACCACTTGAATCTCTTTTGGTTGTTGTTCTTCTGTTTGTGGATCTTCTGTTTGTTGTTCTGCTGTCTCAGCATTGGCTTCATTTGTTTCGGCATTGGCTTCATCGTTCGCCAAGTCTTTCTCTTGTGGCCTACTGAGTTCAGCAGAGTCCAATGTTTCAGAAGTCCGTGGCGCTGAGCTTTCAGTGGTTTCCTGGAAAAAAGAAGAAGAAGAATCTTCTAGGTTAGAAAGAGGCATAATCGAACGTGGGTATCGACACCTGAGTTAAAAAAGGGTCAAAAAGATTACCTGTAGAGGAACTTCAGCCCCAGGGTTGGAATTGTCGCTTTCGACGGGTTTATTGAGAAGAACATTTAGTTCCTCCTCCGTTGGCTCTTCAATAATTACTGGAGGTGGCCTGGGCTTTCTCCCAGCAACCTTTATTCTGATTGTTCGAGTCTCAGGAGAAGGAACGTTCTTCTTTAGCTTTCGCCTTTTAAGAGGAGCAGGGGGAGAATCGTCTTCTTCGTCACTCCCAGATTCGACCGTCAGTGCTGGTCGTTTCTTGGGTGAAGGTGCCTAAAAACCAATTGGAGTTCGATTTAGAAGCTACATCGAAAGTCAGAATGTTAAAGCCAGAAGAAAATAATAAAGGTCTGGTTACCGGTGCAGAAGACTTTTTCGAAGGACCTTCCCCCTGATGGCTTGTTGTAGTCTTCGCCGGCGCTATAGTCTTCGCCGGTGGTGGAGGTTTTGTCAAGGGGCCTCCTCCCTGTTGGCCTTCTGCAGCTTTCTTGGCTGCAGGCTTTCGAACAACTGAAAGGAGACAAAAATAATTAACAGGCTGCCTGTCGAAAGAGAAAGACAAAATAATTTGGAAGAATGAACTTACATTTCTTTATTTTGTCCAAGACAAGAACAAAAGACTTCTGAAGTTCGTCCACGAAGTCCTTCTCGTCGAAAAACTCCTCAGCGTAGTAACTTTTCCACCACTCTTCGAAGGATGGTGAGCAGAGAAAGTTAAGCTGATAGTCGAACAACGAAAGGACTATTCGACCAGCATATCTGCCGATATGCTTAGTGGCAGCGTCTTCAGTGTAGTCGTTGCAAAAGTATAACATAGACTTCTCCCTGGGAAAAATAGGAGAAGGAAGTGTTTGAATGATACCAAACTAGCGAGAAACCAAGTTTGGTTGATACGCGATCAGACTCAAGTGAGTCTTGGAGCTCTTGAATCGCAGGGGCATTATTCTTGGTGTGAGAAATGCTTCCCACACTGTTGTATGTTCTTCGACCTGAGGGCCACTTGACGACTTAGGATGGGGCCTCGTGAACCACTCTGGACCAACCTTTCGTCGAGCAAAGGGAGCCATGGTCGAAACAAACTCTTTCCTTTTTGCAAACATCAAGACGAAGTTTGTAAAAGTTTGTTGAAGCTCCAGCCCATCTTCAGTTGGGGTCAGCAGAGCCAATCTGGTGCCTTCGATGCACCTATTTGCTATATCTGGAGCCTGCTCATTTATTTGAGTCTTCTGAGGTAAGAAAGACTCGAAGGTGGCATTGAGCCACAGCTGAAGTAGCCAAAAAGGTCCTGCAAGCAGCAGACTGGCTCTGTTATCCATGATCTTCAAAAGAGTGGCTCCGCTGCTAATCGACTCGTACAGATTCGCCAAAATCAATTCTGCCAAACAGATATTTTGGCCATGGTGGAGTTGGGTGGCAAGGGTAACCATCTTCTTGGTCACCTGTAAAGACTTTGTGCAGAATACAAAGCGTGACAGCCATAAGGCTAGAAATGCGATATGCTCTACATCTGACACAGTGGCCGTCGACTTATCGTGATAATGATTGATATAGGTGGTGTAGGTTGGTTTTGTGGCAGAGAATCCAATCTGATCCTCCGACATTTCCTCTGGGTCGAAATAGTCCCCAGTGGGTCGAAGGCCAGTGATGGCAGCCACGTCGAACAACGTGGGTGTCAGCATTCCGCAGGGAAGGTGGAAGGTGAAATGGGTGTAATCCCAGAAGAGTAAGGAAGCTATCAACATTTCTGGGGAATAGTTGAGACCCGTTTTCGACAACATAACCAGGTCGAATATCCCCAGATCTTTCCAGATCGAAGCCTGGCTTTTCTCCATTTTTTCCAGCCAAGCACTGTAGTCAGGAGTGAGGCTAGGGCTAGACCTGAAAGCCCTAACACCCCGATTGAGGAAGCGAAGATCGATTTTCTCCTTAACGGGATCTTCGTTATCCTCGGCATCTTTCTTAGAGCATCCAACAGGTTTGAGCCTCTCGAGCACTGGAAAGAAGCTTTTGATCTTCATGGCTTCAGCGATGCTTGGGTATAGAAAAGATTTGGTTGGAGTATCCAACCAGAATCATGAGTTGGCGTGAATAAGCGTCACATACAACAATGTCTAGGGGTTCAGGAACCCTTCGTTGGCCTGTAGGAGAAACTACAGGAGCAGTGGAGAAAATCTTGGGTTTAGCATTTCCTGAGGGGATGTTAGAACTAGGAGCGGTGGAAGAGCCGGACGCCATTGTTGATGTTGAGGTTGAAGATGAAGTGAAGAACAAAGTTGTTTGCAAAGTTTGCAGAGAGTTTTTGTTCAAAGAAGTTTGAAGGAAAGGTAGCGTGAAAAAGTCCCACAATGGGTACTTGGCGCTATTTATAGTAGTTGGGGAAATCCCCAAATTCGAGGACATTTAATGCCATTTAATGTTGCAGAGGGTAGTGGGACATGTGGCATCCCCCTGTTAACACAGCCGTTCTGCAGAAATGAAAGGGTGCAGCGTGCGCCCTCGTTTTTGGGAATTGTCATGATGACAATTTGTGAAAAGACATTTGGCACGCTGCACGCCGTACTGAGGTGACGTCTTAGGTACGGATGAAATGATGGCTTTTCCTTGGGATTGTTAGTGGTTGGTAGAAGACAAAAAAGTGCATGATTTAATTTGTGACTAAGAATGAAAAGACAGGTGTCGAATGGAGTTTCAAAGAATGCCTTTTTCTTTTCGGAGTCGAAATAAGGCATTCTTGGGGGGCAATTTGTTGGCTCCTAAATTCGACACCCTTGTTTTTATTAATATCAGCCATCAAAGCTGAAGGATGTTTTCGACCAGCTGGGTCTGTCGAAAGGCCCATCGGAAGATGGCAATGTACTTAGAGGATTTCTTCCAAGGGAGAATTTGGTTGCCTTCGACGTCGAAGGTATGGCTCGTCGAAGATGCCTCTCGACGAGGGTGTTCGATTGCTCAGAGTGGGATGGTTTGAAATTCAAGCATTTGGAGGGAAAACGGTTCCCAGCGGTTACCAAGTGCAACGTGCAAAGATCTGGAGCGTCGAATGCTGAGAACGTGCCAAGTGGAGTCATCTCGAAGCAGTGTAACTGTCCGACGGTTACTTGGGATGTTTTAGTATAAATATTAGTAGTTCACGCAGTTTTTCGCGTGTGTTCACAATTATATACAAGTCACTCATATAGATTCGAGTACCCAGCGTGTGAGAAAGAATTGTTGAGAATGTATGTGTGAAACACCACTTTTATTAATCAAAGTCATTTATTTTCCAGAAACTTTACTTGCTTTCTCCTTTACTTTTCCTGTCGAAAACCATTATTTCAAGCCTTCCTTTATTTTATCAAGTTCTCTTCTTCATGCAATTTACATAAAGCTTCTTTATTTTCTTGTCATTTAACCATTGTCAAACTTAATCAAAACCCCAAAATCAACCATGTCTTAGGATCAACCTGATCGATCCTGCGAGTAACCAAATAAGTAACCATTTGGAAGATCAGCGGTTGTTTACCAAAACCAACGGTAAACACACCCCCATGGTTTGCATTTTCTTTTTCCTTTTTCATTCTTCTTTTTATTTTAATTGTTTTTTCTTTTGTTTTCATTAATTCCACAAAATAATTTTTACAATATAAAAAAATCAGAAAAGTCAAAAAATAAAAATATGTATATTTAATTTAATCCATTAATAGTTTTTGTAAATAAATTTAATAATCAATTTAGTTTTAATTTAGGGTTTAAATTTTAACTTTTTTTCTAAATAACTAAAATAGGTAGAAATTAGGTTTTAGATTTTTATTCTTTTTCTCAGTAAAATAATTTCATCTTATTCTTATTATTATTAATAATTAATCATTTTTGTAAATAAACTTGTAATTAATTAATTAGGGTTAAATTAGGTTAAAATTTAAACATTTTTTTAATTAAAAACAATTTTGAATTAGGGTTTTATTTAATTTCAGATTTTAATTAATTCTCTTTATTTTCACAAATATCAAAAACCATAAAAAAATAACCTTCTTCTTTCTTTAATCATTAATTAATTTATTAATTTCATTTAATTCCTTTAAAGGGTCCAACGCCCTCGCACTTTCGATTCCAATTTCCTTTCGCGCGTTTGTCTTTATTTTTCGTTTTAAATTTATGTAATTGCCCCAAAGCCTTGTAATAGTAATTAGGACATTTACTTTCCGCACTTTTATTCAAATCGGGTCTTTTTGTTAATTTGGCGATGTATGGACCCGCGCCTTGTAATAGCGTAGGATCTTTATTTTCCGCACCTTTTAACTGCTAACTATCACATGAAAGAATGTATGCCCAAATAAAATCAAAGCGTAGCTCACCCAATGCACGATCAAGATAAAATATAACTGAAAATGACACACAATTCACACACCACTCCTAGGGTACGGCTCACTGTTTCCTTGCCCCTCGAAACGTGGTCGTCGAGTATAGGACGTTTTAGTAAGTCCTCATGTCCATGAACATGGCATGGGGGTAGCTTCTAAGGTGTCCTACTATTGCTCTGGTGACCACACTGTCCCTAAAAACGAATTGACCCAAATACCTCCAACGGTGGTGCTACCTACCTCTCAATGGTGGGATGGCGCTACCTTAAGGACATTTACACAGCCTAATTCCTTAGGGTAGGTAGATGACTCGTAGATACTTGCTCTATTCAAAAACAAATCAAAAACTTCTTTTCACACCGACACTTTTCAAAAAGCTTTCAAAACAACTTTTCAAACACTCTTGAGGACTGATACAAGAGTCAATCTGAAACTTTAACGAAACTTTTTCAAACCCACTCACGATTGAAAAGCAAACAAACATTTTGAAAACAAAAATGAGCAAGTATCTAAGAGCCCATGGATAACCATGGATAGAAAGGGTGCTAACACCTTCCCTTTCTATAAATCTACCTCCCGAACCGAGAAACATTCTCGATAAGGAATTTTTCTATGCTTTTGTCCTTTCCAGGTTGGAGAAAATAAAAGACGGTGGCGACTCTTGCTTCCGCGACATTTTGCGAACCAGCGTTAAACAGTCAGTTCCAGATCCACCGATCACAAAACTGACGACTCTGTTGGGGACCCTTATAAAGTGAGGTGTACCTTAGGATAGTTCATAACTGTGTTTTCAATTGTTTTGACTTGTTTTCTTTAAATTGTGGGTTGCATCGGAGTTACATAGATCCTAACCCGGATCTGGGGATACCCTGTTTAGGTAGCATAAGCTGTGAGGGACCTGTCCGTCGTAGACCGACATGGGTGAAGCAGTGGCTACGTTGGTGTGGCACCTTGGTCTGTACCGATATCCCTTGTGTTGCAACGAGGAGAATATGGGTCTTCTGAGGAGTCATTAAGCACCAACCGACCTTAGAACCTTAAATGACCCAACTTGGCCAATAGAACAGTAGCAGTATGCTACGCCCATTGAGGATAAACTCTCGTGATGGTTCTGGCTGCAAGAAAAGATTGCGATGCTGGAGTTATGACTGATTGAGGGTAGTCAGTGATATTGGGATCCTCTAGAACCCGGTTACTTCTGATAGGACAGGTATGAACCAACAAACTGAAAGAGGGTAATACATAGACCTCATGCTGGCCTAAACTCTAAGGGCTTGTCTTGTGTGACTTGTGTGCCTTACATGTGTGCTTTTGTAAATATTTGTGGTGTGTTTTATCATAACATCATGCCATCATAACATTGTATGCATCCTGCATAAGGACTGACTATTTCAAAGACAAGAGGGTTTCACCTTTGCTCTGTTTTGTAGGACATCATGATGCCTATGCGAAGGAATACTATCCGGTTAAACTTTGTTCACCCACCTGAGTTACTTGAAGAATTGGTTAGCAGAATTCCAAACACCACTTCCTTCATCCAGAGTACTTCACCTTTCAAGACTTCCAGCTGGTCCCTACCCTGGAAGAGTTCTCTGATTTGCTTGGTATCCCTATCTTGGATCAGACTCCCTTCACTGGTTGGGAAAAGACTCTTCGGCTTGATGAGGTTGCTGCAGCTCTTCCCTTGACCCATCAAGAAGTAATGGACAACTGGGTGACTAGAAGAGGAGTTAAGGGCTTCTTGGCTAAGTTTCTCATTGTTAAAGCTAACAGTTTCTGGAATGACCTGGACTTTAGGGCATATGAAGAAATTCTGGCTCTCTTAATCTATGGTCTAGTCTTGTTTCCTAATCCGGACAACTTCATCAATGTCAATGCCATAAGGATCTTCATGTCTCAGAATCCTGTGCCCACTCTCTTGGGTGACATCCTGCAACAACTTTATGCTTGTACTGCCCGAAGACAAGGAACCCTGTGGTGTTGTATCCCTTTGTTGGTGAGGTGGTTTATTTTGCACCTCCCAAAGTTCGTGCTGAAGAACCAAGAAGGAAGAGGTTGGGCTCATAGGTTAATGTCTCTCACTGATAAGGACATCATTTGGACTCTCAGAGGTTTGGATGAGGTAGCTGTTATTGATCGTTGTGGGGAATACCCTAATGTTCCTTTGATCGGTACCCAAGGAGGAATCTCTTACAATCCATGTCTAGCTCTCCGTCAGTTTGGAAGGGCCAGAAGAGCAGGGCCTCATGAGATGTTGGTGCCTCACATCAGTTTTGAGTTTCAGGTGGATATTTACGAGCTGCGTCGTAGGTTCATCAAGGCTTGGGACAAAGTTCACAAAGCTGACCCACAAGAGTTGGGGCCAAAGACTTCTCTACCTATGGAAGCCTATTACAAATGGGTTCGCATCCGCGCTCAGAAGTTAGGTATGCCATACGAAGCTGTCAGACCCATCATTCTTGAGTATCCTGACAAAGATGGTGCTCCTCCAACTGTCCTCTCTCCTCAGATACCTACTGATTATGAGACATTAAAGAGGTCTTGGTCGCAACTGCGAGAAGAACGGGATTTTTATCGGGAAAAGTTCAACGAGCAGGAATTGAAGATCCAGAAGCTGACAAAGCAGTTGGAGAATGAGCGGGCTCTGAATGACTACATCCGTACTGAGAAGAGGAGACCCTGGGATCAATGATGAGCTTTGGATGTTCTTTTACAGTTTTATTTCCCTTTTCAGCATTTCCATTTCTATGTAACGCCTAAAGGCAACCTGTTGAACAATTTAAATTTCAAAGTTGAATCTAATGAAGTGTGTTCCTTTTTGTTTACAAAGTTGATTCCCGATTGTCTTTGAAAACATAAATCAAACGCATTCCATTCATCATGTGCATAGCAGGTACTCTTCTTTTCAGGTTGCTTACTGTTCTTCGCTGTTTATTTCAGCACCATGAACCCTGAATCATCAGCCGAGCAGTCTATCAAGGCCCTTCAGGCGCAGAACGAACAATTTCAGGAGCTGATCATGGGTTTGGCTCAAGGCCAAGAAGAGCTGAAGGCTTTGCTCCTGAAGAAGGAGAAGAAGAAGAAGAGAACTGTTCTTTTCAACACGGGCCGGAGGTTTGGTAACACTCTGTAGAATAAGGAAGCTGGTTCTTCTGTAGGCAAAGACAGTCCCCACGGGGGAAGGGCTCCAAGTCCGGTAGTCTCTGACAACGAGACTGATTTTAATGAGGAGTAGTATCCTCCGGCTGAAGACAGATACAAGAAGTTGGAAGACCGGCTGAATGCCATGGAAATTCAACAAGTGCCTGGGCTAGATTTCGGAGACTTGGGTTTATCTACTGGTGTGATCATCCCTCACAAGTTTAAAGCACCATCCTTCACCAAGTATGACGGGGCGTCTTGCCCTAAGCTACACCTCAGATCTTATGTGCGGAAGATTCAACCGTACACAGTGGACAAGAACTTATGAATCCACTTCTTCCAGGAGAGTCTTTCAGGGACTCATCTCGAATGGTTCTATCAGCTGGATGGAACCAAGGTTCGTAACTGGGAGGAGTTGGCTACTGCTTTTTACAAGAAGTATCAATATAATGCCGACCTTGCTCCTACACGTACCCAACTCCAAGGTATGTCGCTAGGATCAGGCGAAGGTTTTAAAGAGTATGCACAGAAGTGGAGGGACTTGGCTGGCAGGGTGCAGCCTCCGTTAATAGATCGTGAGCTAGTGGATATGTTCTTGGGGACCCTCTCCGGGCCATTCTTCAATCATCTTATTGGCAATTCATCTGCAGGATTCACTGACCTTATTCTGACTGGGGAAAGGATAGAGGCTGGTATGAAGTCCGGTAAGATCCAGAAAGGTGCGTCTTCAAGTGCTGAGAAGAAACCTTTTAAGAAGGAGGCCAGTGATGTGTATGGGCCTAGGAGGCAAGACAAACCAGAGCGCCGCCAATCTGTCAACGCAGTGGTAATTGCTAAGCCTGCTGCCGCTCCTCGGCAAACCAATCAACAAAGGGCTGAAAGACCCAGAAGAGAATTTACCCGGCTGAGTATGACCTTGTCACAAATCTTGCCGCAGTTGCTATCCACCAACTTGGTAACTGTCAGAGAGGCCCCGAAGGTTGTGAACACTGCCTCTCCCAAGTATAATCCCAATGCCCGCTGTGCTTATCACTCCGATAGTCCGGGGCATTCTACCGATGACTGCTGGGCCCTGAGAAATAAGGTGCAAGACCTTATTGATACGAAGGAGATACAATTTGATGCGCCAGAGAGACCAAATGTGGTGACTGCTCCCATGCCCCAGCATGGAGTGAATGCCGTTGATGAAGACTCGTATGCCGTTTCTGTGAATGATGTAGCTACCCCCCTGATGACTGTTAAGAGGAACCTACTGCTGGCCGGTTTATTTCCGGGTTGCAGCAAGGGTTGCCTTTTGTGTGCTGTTACCCCTACTGGTTGTCCGTTGCTGAAGTTAGGCATCCAAAGCCTGATGGATAGCAAGGAAATTATGTTCAAGAAAACTGCTGTTCCTTTTGTTCCTGTGGAAGAAGTATCTGTCGTTACAATTTTCAACAATCCAATCAAGGCTCCCCCAAGGAAGCCAGTTAAAATCATGACTGTCGCACCCATTGTTATTACTGTTCCGGGGCCTCTCCCCTATGAATCTGATAAGGCTGTCCCATGGCACTATGGGGCAGATGTATATGTACATGGTATAAAGCAAGAGTTCAACACTGGTACCAGCATCAGCAATATCACTGGTCCAGCCAAAGTTACCCGCAATGGCAGGCTCTTCTCGCCTGACATTGCACCACCAGCTATTCGAAGACCTCTCATTATAACACCTGCAAGTGCGCTTGTTTCTACTTCTGATCAAGTTGCTTCCCCTGCTGCCGAGTCATCTAATGCTCGGGGAAAAGGGATTGATGATGAGCCTGCCCGGATAGAGGCACCAAAATCTGTGAATGTTGAAGCCTCCCAGCAAGAGATGGAGGAAATTCTTAAGATAATCAAGAAGAGCGACTTCAATGTCGTTGAACAGCTGGGGCATACGCCCTCCAAAATTTCTATGCTCTCCTTGCTGCTGTGCTCAGAGGCCCATGCTAAGGCCCTGATTTCATTTCTAAAGACGGCCCATGTGCCACAGGAGACATCTGCAGACCAGTTTACTGATTGTGTAGCCAATTTGACAACTGACAATGGTTTGGGTTTCTCGGATGCTGACCTTACTGCCAAGGGAAAGAACCACAATGATGCCCTGCATGTCCCTATAGAATGCAGGGGCACTACTCTTACGCACGTGTTAGTGGACACCGGTTCTTCCCTGAATGTGTTGCCCAAAAAGGCCTTAGACCGGTTGGATTGTGAAGGCCTGGAATTAAAACCTAGCAACATCATTGTCAGAGCCTTTGACGGTTCTAAGAGGATGGTTCATGGAGAGGTAGACATTCCTATTCGTGTGGGTTCTCAAGTATTCGACTCAACTTTCTATGTGATGGATATTCGTCCATCTTACTCCTGTTTACTGGGTCGACCTTGGATTCACAAAGCTGGGGCGGTGACCTCTACCCTACACCAGAAGCTCAAGTACCCTGTCAGAGGGAAGATTGTCACTGTGCAGGGAGAGGAGGAATATATGGTGAGTCATCTGAATTCCTTCCGGTATATCGAGATGGACGGGGAGTTTATTGAAACCCCCTTTCAGCATTTTGAAGAGGTACCTCCAATATTGGCAGCGGCAGAAGCAGTAACTGAAGAGAGCTCTCCTTTGAAGATGGCATCCTTAAAGGACGCCCGGGCTGTAATCGAGAAAGAGGCTCAGAGGAACGTGCGCAAAGCTAAGGCTGGAAGACCTCCTGTGCTCATCACTAATCCAGGAGTGAATGCTATTGGGGATGAAGACGAAGCGGAAGAGTCATAATTTGATAGCTGGATCTACCCGACGACTGACGGTGGATTGAATAATTGGACCGCGAAAGATCATACTCCTGTTACTTTCGTTACGCAGTAATGAATTCCTTTGTTTTTGTTATTTGTAATAAACAATGAATTGAAACTTTATGGCCCGGTGTCTTACCCGGGGCACCGTGGCTTCATTTGTGAGGGCATATTAATTGTCATTTCATATATCATGAATAAAGATCTTGGACGATTTTTCGCATTTCAAATCTTGTGCTCCCTTTCTTTCTTTCTTTCTTTATATATTGCAAAACAGCTGTATTTACACACACTCACTTACACAGGTTTCAATCCACTCTGGATCTCACTAGTAACGACTCTGCTACTGCCAGTTATGACTTCGAAAATCCGATCAACTTAGCCGAAGACGAAGGTGAAGATGATTGCGAAGTGCTTGGAGAGCTTGCAAGACTGTTACTCCAGGAAGAGAGGGCAATTCAACCACATGAAGAGCCAGTGGAAACGATAAATCTGGGCACTGAGGTAGATAGAAAGGAGGTTAAGATTGGTGCCAATCTGGAGCTCAGCGTGAAGCAACGGTTGACTCATATGTTACATGATTATGTGGAGATCTTCGCCTGGTCCTACGAAGACATGTCGGGGTTGGATACCGACATTGTGGTCCATCACTTGCCTACCAAGGAAGACTGCCCTCCGGTTAAGCAAAAGGTCTGCTGTATGCGTCCAGAGATGTCTGAGAAGATCAAGGCTGAGGTTATGAAGCAATTCGATGTCGGGTTTCTTGCAGTGACTTCTTACCCTCAGTGGGTTGCAAATGTGGTGCCAGTACCGAAGAAAGACGGTAAGGTCAGAATGTGCGTTGACTACAGGGATCTGAACAGGGCCAGCCCCAAGGATGATTTCCCTTTGCCTTACATCGACGTTCTAGTTGATAATACTGCTCAGCATAAGATGTTCTCTTTCATGGATGGTTTTTTAGGATATAATCAGATCAAGATGGCTCCTGAAGACATGGAAAAGACTACCTTTGTTACTCAGTGGGGCACCTCCTGCTACAAGGTCATGCCGTTCGGGTTGAAGAATGTTGGGGCAACCTACCAACGTGCCATGGTTGCTTTATTTCATGATATGATCCATCATGAGATTGAAGTGTATGTCGATGATATGATTGCAAGGTCCCAAACTGAGGAAGAACACCTAGATCATCTGCAGAAATTGTTTGACCGTTTGAAACTGTACAAGCTGAGGTTGAACCCGAACTAGTGCACCTTCGGGGTAAGGTCTGGAAAGTTGCTAGGCTTCGTTGTAAGTGATAAGGGTATTCAAGTGGACCCTGCCAAGGTTAAAGCCATTCAAGAGATGCCAATTACTAAGACAGAGAAAGAGGTCAGAGGTTTTTTAGGACGTCTGAATTACATTGCTCGATTCATCTCGCACCTAACTGCTACTTGTGAACCAATCTTCAAGTTGCTGAAAAAAGATCAGGTAGTACGTTGGAACGATGAATGTCAGGCCGCTTTCGACAGAATCAAAGAGTATCTCCAAGAGCCACCCATTCTTATGCCACCGGTTGAAGGGAGACCTCTGATACTATACCTGACAGTACTTGACAACTCAATGGGGTGTGTGCTGGGGCAGCATGACGAGTCTGGCCAAAAAGAGCATGCCATTTATTACCTTAGCAAAAAGTTTACCGACTGTGAGACCCGATACTCACTGCTTGAGAAAACTTGCTGCGCTTTCGTATGGGCTGCTCGCCGGCTGAGACAGTATATGCTGACTCACACTACCTTGTTGATTTCAAAGATGGATCCTATAAAATACATATTTGAAAAGCCTGCTCTGTCTGGGAGAATAGCAAGATGGCAAATGATCTTGACAGAATACGACATACAATACACGACTCAGAAAGCTATCAAAGGAAGTGTATTGGCAGACCACTTGGCACATCAGGCAGTAGACGACTATCAGTCAATGAACTTTGAGTTTCCAGACGAAAGCATCATGATTGTGACTGATTGTGAAGTACCTGGACCGGATGAAGGACCTGAAGAAGGATCCCGATGGTCTATGCACTTTGACGGAGCCTCCAACGCTTTGGGTAACAACATTGGCGCTGTGATCATATCCCCTCAAGGCACTCATACTTCACTTACCGCTCGGCTATGTTTCAACTGCACCAACAATATGGCGGAGTATGAGGCATGCATCATGGGTCTTCAAGCTGCGATTGACTTAAGGATCAAGTTTCTGAGTGTCTTCGGAGATTCCGCTCTCGTGATCAATCAGATCAAAGGCGAGTGGGATACGAAACATCCGAATCTTATTCCTTACAAAGAATGTGTGTTGACATTGATCCCCCATTTCACAGAGATAACTTTTGAACATTTCCCAAGAGAGGAGAATTAGTTGGCGGACGCGTTAGCTACGATGTCTTCCATGTTCAAAGTCAAATGGGATAATGAGGCTCCCCGGGTCATTATCTGGAAACTGGACGAACCGGCATACTATTGTGATCTTGAGGTTGAGACAGTGACTGAGAAACCCTGGTACCACGAGGTGAAGAGATACTTGGAAGCTCAGGAATACCCTGAAGGTGCATCTATCAACGATAAGAAGTTTCTGAGAAGGTTCACAGCGAAGTTCTTCCTTAGCAACGACATCCTGTACAAGCGAAACCATGATTCGACCCTACTGCGTTGTGTGGATAAAACTGAAGCAGAAAGGATCATGGTAGAGCTACATGAAGGTACCTTTGGGACACATTCCAGTGGACACACTATGGCAAAGAAGATCCTTCAGGCAGGGTATTTCTGGTCCACAATGGAAGCTGACTGTTACCAACATTCTCGGACATGTCATAAATGCCAGATTTATGCAGATAAGGTGCATGTTCCTCCAGTTCCTCTAAATGTTCTGACTGCACCTTGGCCTTTTGCAATGTGGGGCATAGATATGATCGGTGAGATTAAACCTACGGCATCCAATGGGCATCGCTTCATCCTAGTAGCGATTGATTACTTCACGAAGTGGGTTGAAGCAGCTTCCTACGCTACAGTAACCAAGAATGTTGTGGCACGGTTCATTCGGCACAACCTGATTTGTCGATACGGCGTCCCAGAGAGAATCATTACAGACAACGGTACCAATCTCAATAACAAGATGATCACTGAGCTCTGCGAGCAGTTTAATATACAGCACCACAACTCTTCTCCTTACCGGCCGAAGATGAATGGGGCTGTAGAAGCGGCCAATAAAATTATCAAGAAAATTGTGCAGAAGATGACAGTGACTTATAAAGATTGGCACGAGATGTTACCGTTTTCTCTTCATGGGTATCGTACCTCAGCAAGGACGTCAACCGGGGCAACACCTTTCTCCTTGGTCTACGGCATGGAGGCAGTCTTACCGATCGAAGTGAAAATACCCTCTCTCCGGATAATGAAGGATGCAGATCTGAGCGAAGATGATTGGATCTAGACTCGACTTGATCAGCTAAACTTAATCGACGAAAAGAGACTCACTGCTATTTGTCATGGTCAAACGTACCAAAAACGGATGATCAGGGCATTTAACAAGAAGGTCAGACCACAAGAATATCAAGTTGGGGACCTGGTAATCAAGTGCATCATCCTTCCTCAGAGTGATCCAAGGGGCAAATGGACCCCTACGTACGAAGGGCCATTTATGGTTAAACATGTGTTCTCAGGAGGAGCCATGATCCTAACCACCATGGATGGTGACGACCTTCCTCACCCTGCCAATGCAGACATAGTAAAAAGATACTACGCATGATAAAAGACCCGCTAGGTTGACATACCTAGGCAAAAGTTAGGGCTTCCCGGTGAACCAAAAGGGTTCGGGCAAAATGAAGGGATGAAATGAAAAAATCTATACACCCGGCAAGTCGAAAACCTGAAAAGGCGGCTTGGGTAAAAATGGGTATCCCGGTGGACTGCAAACCCGAAAGGGCGGTCTAGGCAAAAATTAGGGATTGAGCGTAATACTATGTCTCATTGGATCACTTTGCATCCAGAATCCGGTATCAATATCAAGTTCAGACGGCATCAATCAATCAACTTCATCTTCAGCTAGGTCATCAAGTGATGAGACGCTCGAAGATATAAAGGCGATAGCAGAGTTGGAACCCAGTGGGATCATTCTTTTCACATAGCTGTTTTGTTTTCCCTTTGTACAAATTTGTATAAACTCTTTCATTCGGCGGCGTTCTCTTACTAGGACGTCAGCCTCTTGTACATAAGCGCCTATTTACAGGCAAATTCAAAAAAGTCAATACAAATACACTTTTCGGCTCAAATTTCCATTTGTTATTCCTTTTCTGTTTTGTTTTGCGAAGAACGTCCAAGGTTCAATTTGTGATATATGCATTTGACAATAATTGCTAACTCATAAATATTTGCATACGAAACAAAGGATTAATTACAGGTAACATTAGAAACAGGGGCAATAATGTTTGTCTAAGCAATCTAATTGTTCTGTCCACCAAGGTACCAAGGTAAGTTCAGTTGAAGAACATAGCCAAGATATCTTAAATCCCCAGAGAGTGAGCCAACAAATCAATGCATTCTCCCCAAGCAAAGCTATACTATCAGCCTTAAGGAAGTTGGGTATCCTCCAGCAGATCTCAACATTCCTCAGCAAAGTATACAGATATTCTTAACAAGCATCCCCGACAGTCATGATCCAAGATTGTTCCCCGGCGGTATACCAGACATTCAGTGGAGCCACTTCCCCAGTATATCTCAAAGATTTCCCCAGGAGAGTCCAGTCTGAAGATTCCCCAGGAAAGCTGAATCATCCCCCCAGCAGGAAGCTTATCCCCAGTAGATTCTGGAAGCTTTCCACCCGCAGAGCACGAACGCGTCTCCCGGCTTTACTCAAAGGTTATTTCCCTACCAGGATATAACTGGGTTATCCTCAGCCAAAAGCCACGGAAAGACCGTCCTCGGTAAAGTCTTCCTATCCCCAGCGGAGTCCATTAACACTTCCAACATAACAACGGTATCCCCAGCGAAGTTACTACCAACATCTCAACATCATACCTCTCTCCCCACAGAGTACTGCTCCCCAGCAAGATCGCTAGAGTAACTTTTCCCCGCAGAGTAATCCATTCACCAAGTTTATTCCCTAACGAAGTTATCTTCTCCTACCGGTATTCTTGCAACTATCATCCCCAGCGGAAATAACAAAGCACTATTCTCTAACATCAGCCCAGGATGTGACTTCCCGGCACCCGTCAAGGATTTACTTTCCTAGACAAAAACATACATTCATAAACATCGCATTTCCATACATTATAGCATGCATATACGCATCATATCTTACAATCTCATTTATGTTGAGAACATCATTGCTCGATCCATATCATGCATTGCATAAGACTGACCTTTACCTTTCAGGAAAGATCCAGTTAAGTTCTCAGCTATGTCCAAGACCTCCTCTGGTTCAGTTAAATCGATTGCTAAATATTTTTCTGATGCCGATCCAGTTGAAGTTAATCCAAGACTTTCGTCTGGTTCAATTAAATCGACCCTAAGATTTCTCTGATTCTTATCCAGTCAAAGTTAATCCAAGACCTCCTCTGGTTCAGTTAAATCGATTCCTAAAGATTTTTCTGATGCCGATCCAGTTGAAGTTAATCCAAGACTTTCGTCTGGTTCAGTTAAATCGACCCTAAGATTTCTCTGATTCTTATCCAGTCAAAGTTAATCCAAGACCTTTCCTGGTTCAGTTAAATCGACTCCTAAAGATTTTTCTGATGCCGATCCAGTCAAAGGCCTTCTCTGGTTCAGTCAGATCGACCCTAAGATCTCCCTGATTCTTATTCCAGTTGAAGATTCCAAGACCTTGCCTGGTTCAGTTAAATCGACCCTAATATTTTTCTGATGCCGATCCAGTCAAAGGCCTTCTCTGGTCCAGTCAGATCGACCCTAAGATCTCCCTGATTCTTATTCCAGTTGAAGATTCCAAGACCTTGCCTGGTTCAGTTAAATCGACCCTAAGATTTTTCTGATGCCGATCCAGTCAAAGGCCTTCTCTGGTTCAGTCAGATCGACCCTAAGATCTCCCTGATTCTTATTCCAGTTGAAGATTCCAAGACCTTGCCTGGTTCAGTTAAATCGACTCCTAAAGATTTTTATGATGCCGATCCAGTCAAAGGCCTTCTCCGGTCGAGTTAAATCGATTCCTAAAGATTTTCCTAATGAAGACTCAGTAGAAGATATCCCAGATTATCTCACCGTTACTGTTGAGGTAGTAATCGCCCAAGGTTCTCTCATCGTCTCGTTGAGGTAGAAGACACCCAAGGTTCTCTCATCGTTACTGTTGAGGTAGTAATCGCCCAAGGTTCTCTCATCGTTATTGTTGAGGTAGTAATCGTCCCTGATCCATTCATCATCCTGCTGAGGGTGCGTCTGAAGAGTTTCAAGATCCGATTCCCGTATCCAGCCAGGGCACATTTACACAAAGAGTTTGAAGACCAACTCCTGTAACAGGTCAGGTAATCATCTTTCCTTTTTTAGGTACGCAAGTTCTCGCTAAGGAAACTCTTACGCGATCGACATCCAGATGGCATCTATAAGCCCATCCACATATCCATCACCTCTCAACATGGCATCTATAAGCCCATATTCCTATCCATCAGTCTCCAAATGGCATCTGTAAGCCCATTCCCACCATCACACTGCTAACATGTGAGCGCAAATTTTTGGGCACTCTAGTGTTCAATCATCTTCCACCTTCGGATTACAGAAGGCACGCCAGCCAATCTACATCCTCGGGTCTAAGAGGATTGAACAGGGGCAACTGTTGTACCCCAAAATTTGCCCTCCCATATTCTTCAAGATTTGCCAAGATTAAGCTTCAAAATCTCCCAAAGGTTGCACAGTCCAATGGCCTCCTAACAGTCAAAAATTAGGGTTTTAGTTCTGGCAAAGAAGTTGAAGTTTCCAAGGGTCCAAACAAGTCCCACATGCCTACAAACATGGTCAAGCATCCATATGCCAAATTTCAAGACTCATAGCACAAAATTGCACAGTCAAAAACCCTAATTGCTTCACAATCAACTGCAGGGGCAAAATGGTCATTTGACAGTCAATAGTCCAAATTTTTGGTCAACATCTTATTTTGAATCCACAAACATCATTTGATCAATTCTTGATCATGATTCTCAAGGTATGCCTCAAAAAGTCTAAAGATGCAAAAGTTTCTATTTTTGGACAGTTGAAAAAGTCAACTGCAAATTGACCAGGGCATAACTTCCACATGGTTTATCATAAAAATTCCATCCAAAGCTCATTTTGAAGAGAATGACATTTCCTACAACTCCTCTTCACACTTAAAGTCCAAGAAATGCTCTCACAAAAAGTTATCAATCTCAACATTATAGGTCATTTTCAAAAGTCAACAAAAAGGCACTTTAAGTCAAAGACCATAACTTGAGATTGGTAAATCAAAATGACATGGGACCAAAGGAATTGGTTAGAGGAATTCAAGACCTTTCCAAAATGTCTAATAACATGATCAAAGATTAAATATTGAGCAAGATATGCCTTGTGGAAGTTGGGAAATGTTTGGGAATTTTGAAAAGTCAACTTTGCTTCAAATGCCTCAAAATTGCTAATGGGCCACAATTTCTTCCAAGAATCATCACCCAAAAGCTATGCACGACCCATTGACTTTAAAGGGAGTCATGTTATCATTTTTGATTAATTATTTAAATTATTATTATTATTAATTCACTTAATTAAAATTAAATATGACAAAAATATCAAATGCCACCTTTCAAATCTTTTTATGCAGCATTTTCATCCATCATGACCTCAAGATTTCGTGCACAATCAAAAAAGGAAAGATTCTATGCAAATAGGCAAGTTTTCATGGCAAAGAGATTTGAAAAAGGTCATAGAAAATCCAAATATTGAAAAGCATTAAAACATGGATTTTGGGCTTGTCTTGCTTGACCTAATCATGCTGCATACATATACAAACAAAACCTAATGCTCAAGAACAGAGGAAGCTGCGCATAAACAAAGAACAAAACTTGCATTTTTTACAAAAAAGTGAAAAACTGTTTTCATAGCTAGAGCTTGTTTCAAGGTCCAAAAAGTATTCCAATCCACTCCTAGCATCACCAGGAAGCTTCTCCAATTGAAACCAACCCTCCACACGCAAAGAATTGGTAGATAGAAGTCTAACTTTTCTGTAAAATTTTCACAATCGTGCTTGCATTTTCATACATTATTCATGGCTTTTAATGCTTGATTTACACTAACATGAACCCTCTGAAGCGATTGGTGTCCTTTAATTGCATTGATATTGCATGTGTCAAAAATTGCCATGAAAGCTTCTTAGGGTTTCTGAAGCTTTGATTTGGGGTTTCACAAATAAGGAACAATTGGCCACTCAAACCAGGACCATTGGACTCAGGACATTCAGACGAAACTATTGATCATATCGCGCCTAATTTCTATTTCACCATGCGTTAATCGCTATTTTGCAGGTTTGAGGTTAGTGGGGGTTTAAAACCCCCGCTATCTAGTCTTATTTTTTCAGGCAAAACAAATAACAATTGAAGAAGATGATGCGTGGAGGAACGTGAGTGGTGCATTCAAATCATTGGCGCGTTTTTTCGTTTGTTCCAGAATAATTGCACTTTTTGCATATGTTGATCAGTGTCCATTAATTTAACAAATAAACGCGTTTGGCTTGGTGGAAGGTGTGTTGTCATGCAAGCATTGGGACCTGGGTTCGATTCCCAGGTCCCCCATATTTCCCTATAATTTTTCTAGTAACATGTTTCTATGCAGCGTTTCATCAAGGGACCACCATGCAGCCTCACCATCTAGCTTGCCACGCGCCCAGAAGCCTCCATCCAATGGCCAGGTCATGCACTCCACCATACACCCTCAGTCAACCATATGCAGACGCGCTGGAAAAGTCAAAGGGGCCCTGATTCAGTGGGCCAAGATTACTGCAAATTAACCTCCCAAAAAAGGCCAACACCCCCATGGTTTGCATTTTCTTTTTCCTTTTTCTTTCTTCTTTTTATTTTAATTGTTTTTTTCTTTTGTTTTCATTAATTCCACAAAATAATTTTTACAATATAAAAAAATCAGAAAATTCAAAAAATAAAAATATGTATATTTAATTTAATCCATTAATAGTTTTTGTAAATAAATTTAATAATCAATTTAGTTTTAATTTAGGGTTTAAATTTTAACTTTTTTTCTAAATTACTAAAATAGGTAGAAATTAGGTTTTAGATTTTTATTCTTTTTCTCAGTAAAATAATTTCATCTTATTCTTATTATTATTAATAATTAATCATTTTTGTAAATAAACTTGTAATTAATTAATTAGGGTTAAATTAGGTTAAAATTTAAACATTTTTTTAATTAAAAACAATTTAGAATTAGGGTTTTATTTAATTTCAGATTTTAATTAATTCTCTTTATTTTCACAAATATCAAAAACCATAAAAAAATAACCTTCTTCTTTCTTTAATCATTAATTAATTTATTAATTTCATTTAATTCCTTTAAAGGGTCCAACGCCCTCGCACTTTCGATTCCAATTTCCTTTCACGCGTTTATCTTTATTTTTCATTTTAAATTTATGTAATTGCCCCAAAGCCTTGTAATAGTAATTAGGACATTTACTTTCCGCACTTTTATTCAAATCGGGTCTTTTTGTTAATTTGGCGATGTATGGACCCGCGCCTTGTAATAGCGTAGGACCTTTATTTTCCGCATTTTAATTTCCGCACCTTTTAACTGCTAACTATCACATGAAAGAATGTATGCCCAAATAAAATCAAAGCGTAGCTCACCCAATGCATGATCAAGATAAAATATAAATGAAAATGACACACAATTCACACACCACTCCTAGGGTACGCCTCACTGTTGCCTTGCCCCTCGAAACGTGGTCGTCGAGTATAGGACGTTTTAGTAAGTCCTCATGTCCATGAACATGGCATGGGGGTAGCTTCTAAGGTGTCCTACTATTGCTCTGGTGACCACATTGTCCCTAAAAACGAATTGACCCGAATACCTCCAACGGTGGTGCTACCTACCTCTCAATGGTGGGATGGCGCTACCTTAAGGACATTTACACATCCTAATTCCTTAGGGTAGGTAGATGACTCGTAGATACTTGCTCTATTAAAAAACAAATCAAAAACTTCTTTTCACACCGACACTTTTCAAAAAGCTTTCAAAACAACTTTTCAAACACTCTTGAGGACTGATACAAGAGTCGATCTGAAACTTTAACGAAACTTTTTCAAACCCACTCACGATTAAAAAGCAAACAAACATTTTGAAAACACAAATGAGCAAGTATCTAAGAGCCCATGGATAACCGTGGATAGAAAGGGTGCTAACACCTTCCCTTTCTATAAATCTACCTCCCGAACTGAGAAACATTCTCGATAAGGAATTTTTCTGTGCTTTTGTCCTTTCCAGGTTGGAGAAAATAAAAGACGATGGCGACTCTTGCTTCCGCGACATTTCGCAAACCAGCGTTAAACAGTCAGTTCCAGATCCACCGATCACAACTGGGATAGGTCTTTTATCACTGCAGTGATTAGAAGTAGGATGTTGATTTCTCAGACCTAGGGAGGACCTAGGTAGAAGTTGCATTGGGTAGGGATTAGGCGAGAAGTTGTGAACATGGGACTAGTTTAGCTTTGAACTAATAATGTTTATGGTGGACTTTCTTCCTATCTTGGTGGCCCCCGGAGTAGGTGGCGTTGCACTGAACGGGGTTATCATCTTCATGTGTTATTTATCTTTCTGTAGTCTTATATTTTGTATTATATTCTTCTTGATTTATCTGGTTAGTTACGAGATGTTGTAACATTTGTCTTGGCATCTTCTACTGTTAATACAATTTTGTTTATATGGGTTGCTTGAACCAGAATTTCAATTGGCATTAGAGCAGACACCCTAGTCCATTGGGTGAGATTTCAGGGAGATATATTTCTCGTGCTATTTGTCTTATGGGAAAGGTGAAGTGATTCCATTCTGGTTATCAATGGACAATAAAACTGTGAAGAGTATCAGGTTTGAAGAATCCTAGACTTTGGAAGATAGAAGAAAAGAACATGAGTTAGGTCTCTAAGTATTTAAAATAATCAATGTCATAATATTGGTATTAATAAGTGCTTTATCCCAGACGATACATCACTTGAATTGTGGCCAACGATACTTAGGTGTTTCTTAAGTCCACTCATAAAGGCACATCTAAATGTATATTGAGGAAAGCATTCATATGTCAGGATGATCAAGAAGAAGATTCCCAGGTCTCTTCTCTTAAGGGTTGGCATGAAAGTGACATGCCATTGAAGAAAGACAAGAGAAATTTTTTGTTTTCTTTGAACTCGAAAAGAACTTGGTTTTTGGTATCTAATAAAGGTTTTCTTATTACTTGTGTGTTCCTGGGAAAGTGATCCAATCAGGAGTTGAGGAAATTGGACAGAATTTCTAGACAAAATGTCAAGGGCTTTTGTACCGACTTCATCATATTTGTGATTCTAAAAAGAATTTCGGAACTGGAGTTAAGATCTATCAATGTCAAAGCACACACACGAGTGTGGAGACCTTGGATCTTTGTGAAACATAATGCACTATTTTTATCAAGAACAACTTACAGGTTTTCTATGTTTTGCTTTATTAGGAAAGTAACTCTAATGTCCAAGGATATTACTGGTTTGACTGGAAGATGGACTTCATATCAAGATTTATAAATTGAAGATTTATCTCATAATGAACTGGAAGTTTATTTATATGATGAGGGGAGTCTTGAAATATGAAGAAATAGGAGGATATTTATTTCCGATCTTATATCTTAAGAGAATGAAGAAGTATCTACTCTATGTTTTCGCTAAGGTGATGTAACTCAATTTTAACCTAAGCTTAATATGCTAATCAAGTTGGTAAGGATGATCCTGATCATATGGAGGAGTTTCTTCAAGAGAGAAAATGATTGGAAGTTTAAAGAGGATAAGTTTTTCTTCTAAGTTTATTTGTAAAGAGAAAAATCAAAGTGACAAAAGGCTATTGTTATCAAAAGGCAAGCTGAGTCGAGGATGTCATAACATTTTACTGGACATTCTGCTTACTCATGCTAAAAAGGATATACTTGCACTAAATAATCCTCTTATGTGTTGAGACGATGTTAACAGTTTTTGGTTATTTTCTCAAAGGTTAAGTTCAGTGTTTCTTAACCAAGCAGTGGTTAATGCTCAGGAAAGGTGATTATTGTCTTATCTCTCATACTTTTCTTAGGTCTCCAACTAAGATGATTGGTATTTTGACACTAACTATTCCAAACACTTATCATCTATAAAAGTGTTTCTGGTAGTTTGTTTAAGACTCATTCTAGTCAGTGTTACCTTGTGGATGATACTAGAAAGGGAATTTTTAAAGATGTTGGATAACTAAAGAATTCAAGATGGATTTTTCAAGATTTTGGTAATTTGTTATACTTAACAAAGATTCAGTTGTGTCATCGAAGAAGAATGTTGTGTCTCTTATGAGATATTTGAGGTCCCTCTGAGGACTGATGAATTATTGCTATTTGTGAAATTCACATGTATTCAAAAATTTATTCTCTTACTTGGTCTTCAAAGGAAGAAGAGGTCAAGATCAGTCAGTTGCAAAAGCTAAAGAACCTATTTTATGGATTTCAATGGTTTAATGCAAAGTGAAGGTCCTAGTGGATAGAAAGGTGTATATGATTTTCTTTGTCAAAGTGAATCTATTATCTATGAACTCTTCAAAGGTATTATCTAATCCTTCTTATGAGAATGAGGTATGTTTCTGAGTTATTTCATTGAGAGAAGCACTTTTAGTAACTTCAGGTTCAAAATTAGTTATATGTTCATTGAGAAATGTACTGATGTTCAACCAAATGTTGGAACATCATCTCAACAGTTTATTATTCCATTGTTTGAAAGATTTTAAAGGGCTAGGAGGCACTAAATGAGGATGCTCTCAAAAATAAATTTAAGAGGGAGTTAATTATTTGGAGTTGCATGTGATCATTATATGTGATCATTATATGTTTCAAAAATGGGATATTGAATTATTAAGAGTCTTGGGGTAAAAGGTTTTTTTTATTCAAATCTGAAGAAGATTGTATCATTGGAGGGTATTATGATCATATGGGTTAGAATTAATTGAATCCTGATATATTTTGAAGATAAGGTATTTTGCTGAAAAAGGTGTATTTTAAATTGGGTTGATTACTAGAAGAGTACAATGTCAAGATGGATGTCATGACATTGTAGTGTAACATTCTACTGCAACTAAGGGACAAGGATTTTATTCTGCTTACAGAACAAAGTCATTGTAACAGAGACCTTGCTACAAAATATTGGCACTCCCATGCTTGGTATGGCTAGGGAGCTTGGGGAAGGATTTTATTATAACTTGAGGTGCAAGTTATTTTGAGTATTCAAGTGGTATTTTTGAAATTACATTTTGAGGGAATTTTTGGTATTAACTGTTTGGTCGGGGTTGCCAATTATATTACTCCTTGTGACTTGTGTAGTCTCAAAAGAAGCATGTTTAATGGCATGATGAATGTCATTTCAAATGTTGTAATATTTTTCAGTAGTCAAAGTTTTAAAAAGAGGAAGGTTTAAACAGGAGCGTGCCTCTCTCTCATTAAGTGGTACACTATTTCTTATGAAGAGTTTATCTCATTCCAATAACACTTTCATTGACTGATTTATCGTTACAAGCAATGTTTTCGTTACAATAAAAGTAACTCATCTTGTATTTATATGATCTGCTTCCTCACGTTTCTCATATACTATGTTTCAACATGAGTAAATTCTCCAAAGATACTGTTGTCAAGAAGGTTCATTTGCTGGTATTCAACAAGGATAAAAGCAGTGCTCACAAGAAGGTTCGGTTTAACATTACAACAAATGTTGTAACATCAACTGGGGCATCCTGTACAGGGAGAACATCTATGATAGAGATGAACTTCTTGAGGAAGAATCACACTCTTTTGCAAGATTCAAATTCAGATGCTGATAAAAATTGGGTTAATTTTATTAAATCGGGAGGGAGAATTGGATAGCTGGTGAAGGAGATGGACAAAACTCATCGGATAAAAATCAATGAAGTCACCACCGAACATATATTTATCTCACGAAGGAGAAAGGAAAATATTGAAGAAAACCTAAAAGGGAGAAATCACGGTCTTTCGACTAAGAAATCGGGTAAGGGAGTCGGTTACGCAAGGGGAAGATATTAGTACTCCACATGCCCGTAGTACTCTACAGTATCCACTCTTATTGTTCAGATAAAGGGTGTGTAAGAATCTATATCTAAACTGTAAAAAGTATGTATGCAAAAGAAAGAAAAATGGTGTACGGGAAAAGAAAGAAGTATTTACAAATTATGCTCAATTAGGCCCCACAAAATCCTTCGCCTACGTATCCCTTTCAAGGAATCATAGCAGCCATAGTTCGGCTCAATAGTTTTGGTAGGTTTGTATTTTTTAATGAAAGACATGAATATCACATTCTACGTGCAGCTCGACCTTTGGAGACTTACGCATCTGGAGGAAAAAGGAATGAATATGCTCAAAAAGTGCCATGAGGCGGATAATGCTATAATCGCAACTCATAGAAAGTAGACATAGTGCAACACAACCCTTGGGGAATTACGCGTCGTATTACGTATAGCTGAAAACAACACATCCAGTTTGAAATTGAAAATCCAAAAGGCAAGGAAAAGAAGTTTGAATTTGTTTGTGTCTTTTACCTTTACGAAAGGATTTTGAGTTTATTAGAGGCATTTTAAGGATTTGCCAAGAAAGAGTGTATTTTATGGACATGCAAAGTGGGGGAAAAGTAAGAGTCTACGAGGGACTAACCTATTTCTATCCTAGAATTATCATACAGATATTTCCCTAAGGGTAAAACCAAGGTTTTCTAGGAACCAACTCATTCGAGAAATAACCATCCTAATTGCTATTTGGAATAAACTCATCGTCAAGAATAAACCGAAAGTCCTTAGGGATCATGGCAAAGAAGAAAGGATGCAAAGAGATAAGCGCATAGAAAAAACGAGTGAACGGAATAAACTCATCATCGAGAATAAACTGACTAAACATAGGGAAAAAACTCATCAACGAGAATGAACCGTGACACAAAAGATCCAAGTATTTATTTTCTTTTTATGTTTGTGCAACAAGTAAAATAAGGAGGGAGAAAACTCATCAGCGAGAATGAACCAAACCGAGCATCAAAGGGAACATCCCATCCGGGTATGAACCAGGCGCACAATATTATTATTCCTTTCTTTGTATTTTGACATAATTGTAAATGACAAAAGTAATATAAATCAGATCCACTTGGAACAAACTCATCATCGATAATGAATCCAAGACCAAGCATCAAACTCATCATCGAGAACGTCACAAAAACAATACATGCGAGAAATTAACACACGTGAAAAATTGCTTATTCAAAGATCGGATTTTAAACAAACACAATTAGCATATAGAAAGTGGTGCTTGCTACAAGACTTTAAATAGATACTTCGAGCACACACTCTTTATTTTTTGCTTCCTATTTCACATGATCTCTAGAAAACGATAAATGTCCCTACTATACATGATCTCTAGAAAATGGTAAATGCAATATTACAATAACCGGCCCGAAACCGTACCAAATGGATAATAAAAATCCATAAAGAAAACTCAATGCATATAGGGAATTCGGAGGATGCCGTAAGCTAGTATAAACAATAAACAACGTCATAAGTGTGAACAATGTATGCGAGAAAAGTGTATCCTTCACCAAAGCGATTAGCATCCAAATTTCTTCTTAAAATATGCACATCTCACAAAATTTGTTAGTAGATAACAACAAAAATCAAATGGGATAATAAAAATTGGCAATATGCACAAAAATGAAACATGAATATGTACAAGACAAAGCAAACTAGTTAAAAGAGTATAACATAGCATTCCGGACAACAACAACAACACACTTATGCAACTAGTTGCAAAAATCCAGATTAGAAACATTCACACTTGCAACCAATATCGAAGAAATGCTCAAATAAGTACAACAATGCATTATCCATAAGTCAAAACTCAATGCACATGTAAAATGCAAATTCCAGACAGCATTATGCACATTTTGAAATTCAACATGAATGGCTTAGAAACTCAAAGATTTATTCCACTAATCTTGAATATTAACATGAGAAAGTTATCCAGAACTTGCATATGAACATGTAACCTCAAGATTGATCTTAAATCAAGAATTAAATTCTTAAAACCACATGAATTTAATGTATCAAAATTTAATCAACAAATTGCAAATCAACTCCAATTCATGACTTTATGTATTTATGCCAAAAGTGTGATGAATAGGAATCGATTCGCAATTTATCAAACTCAAAATTTATGAACCAAAAAGTATTCCAATACGCTAAATTCACAAATATTCTCAAGCAATTAACAAAACCAAATGATATTACTTGACATCAAAGTAAGAATTAACATACAAAAAGTAATCACAATTAAAAAAAAAGAAACACAAGATAATATGCAAAAACTTGAATCGGAAAATTAGAAAATTAGTCAAAAAGCATTCGGAATCATACGGAAAAATTAAGGCGACATAGAAACGTACCAACGATTCCAAAAATTAACTTGGTTCGGCCAAATTCTGTGCCGAAACATGATTTTCAAAACTGCTACAGTAGCAGAAAAAATAGGACGAAATTTGTCTGAACCGAAAAAGTACTCGTGGGAGTGATTCCAGATGGCTCAAGAAACTCGGTTTTCATTAAAGAATGTCGGAAAAACTCAATACAAATCAAAAGTTAGAGCAAAAATACAACCTATGTCAAACTTTGCCATTTTACCAAGTATTGAGATACTTTGTATCAAACTCAATCAAACTTACTTCAAAAATTCTTAGCAATGGCATTCAAGTCTATTATAAATTACCTCAATTCATTGAAATGGAAAGCAACAAGTAAACATCCAAAAATGTATTGGCAAAAGATTAGTTTATGTCAAGAATTGGTAACTTGAGATCATATGCAAGAATGCATTTCAAATGCACAAAAAAGGTCCATGATCATCAACCAAGTAAATGGAAACATGTAGTGAAGCTTGAAAACAAAGATTAGGCATAAACTAAACTAATTGTTAGTTTATGATACAATACCTAAATCGAAAAAATTAATAACTAACATTAACATGTTAGTTTTAACTAAACCTTATATCAAATTCTCCCTAAATCAAAGATACAAGCAAATTCTAGATTCAATTAACAACCAAGTTCAAGAATCAAGAACTACACTATAATCTAAGTGTTATTCTACTCTTAAATCAAATCTAGGCTTCTATGAGGAATTAAGGCAAACACCTAATGTGCACAAATTATACTAAGTTTCTATCTCACAAAATTGATTCAAGAACTTAATCAATTCCTAAATCAATTTCAAACTAAATCTCTAATCCAATTTTAGAACTATGTAAACTATGTTATCTAATCCTAATTATGTCAATCAACACTTAATTGTACCATTCTACAACAATCAATTCAAGAACAAGAATTAATGGAGGTTAGTAGTGTTACCTCTTGGACACTTGAAGAAGATAAAGAGGAGATGATATTGTCCGGTGATGAGGAGAGGCACGCGGTGATGAGCACTTGGAGGAAAGGAGGTCGCTCCGAGTGAAGAGAAGAGATACGGCAGGAAAAAGATAAATCGCGCTGGAAAGAAACACGCGAAGGTCGCCTCGAGCGAAGAGAAGAGGTGCGGCCGGAGAGAGCGAAATCGCAGTCGGAAAAAAGCACGTGTAAGTCACGTCGAGCAAAGAGAACAGGTGCGGTCAGATAGAGAAATCACGACCAGAGAGAGCTAAATCGCATTAGACAGAAGCGCGCGGAGGTCACGTTAAGCGAATAGAGGAGGTGCAGCCAAAGAGAGGAAAAGACGCGGCGGAATCCGACGAGAGAGAAAGGTTCCAGTGAGATATTGTGCAAGAGATGGAGGTTTTGTATTCTTGAGGAAGATAAGAGAATAGAGAGGGAAATGAAATTTGAAATAATGAGCCTCCCTGAAACTATGCGGCCGAAACCTGTCATCTGGATGTTAATGAAACATGAATGAAGTCTCCACTGAACGTCTTTTATCCCGCCGAGAGGGAAAGGTAAACATCAAGAAAACCTGAAAAGGGAGAAATCACGGTTTATCGACCGAGAGATCGGGTAAGGGAGTCTGTTACGCGAGGGGAAGGTGTTAGCACCACACACACCCGTAGTACTCTACGGTATCCACTCTTGTTGTCTAATCTAATGGGTGTGGTCAAATCCTATGTCTATGGCTTAAAACTGAAAAGGGAATGCGAATGAAAAAGAAGACAATGTAGGGAAAATAAAAGATGTGCTCGGTTGGGCCCTACCCCAATGCCTATGTATCCCTTTTAAGGAATCAGAGCGTCCGTAGTTCGGCTTATGTATTTTGGTTGGTTTGTGTTTTTTAATTAAGACAAAACAAAGATAGTCAAGATGGCAAAACATCGAATGAAACAACAAACAAATGAGGTGATCAAACATCGACTAAATAATAACAAAGTAACATGTCAAAGATGGCGAAACATCAAATGATAAAACGGATGACAAAACATCACACCTAGCAATGATATTGAGAACCAAAGCAGGATAACAAACAGGTGTGATGGCGAAACATCGGCTTCAAACAAATGTGCGATGGCGAAACATCAGCTAAGAGATAACAAGAAATCATGGCAAAGATGGCGAAACATCAATAAAACAGATAACGAAACATCACACCTAACAATGATATCGAGAATCAAAGTAGGATAACAGACATGTGCGATGATGAAACATCAGCTACAAACAAATGTGCGATGGCGAAACTTCGGCTAAGAGATAACAAGAAATCATGGCAAAGATGGCGAAACATCAATAAAACAGATGACGAAACATCACACCTAACAATGATATCGAGAATCAAAGTAGGATAATAGACATGTGCGATGGCGAAACATCGGCTTAAAGATAACACAAACAAAGTAAGATTAGTTTGTATCTTTTACATTGAAGAAGGGTTTGAGTTCATTAGAAATGCTTTATGATTTGCCAAGAAAACAGATTTTTGTTTTAAGATGCAAAATGCAAAGAGAGAAAAACAACTAAGGGAAACTAGCCTAGCACTATCCCTAGTGTTATCATACAATGGTTGACCCTAAGGTTGAGGATAAAGGGAAAATACTATCCTAATTTACATGTTTAAAGGGAACTCAATAAAACTATCCTATAGGGAACATGCAATGAGAGCAAAGTCGTGATGTCAATTTCTAAATTGAGTGACTCATCGATCAACAATTAAATAAGAAAAGCAATAAACATCCTATAGGAAACATGCAATGAGAGCGAAGTCGTGATCTCAATATCTAAATTGAGTGACTCATCGATCAACAATTAAAGAAAGAAAGCAATAGACATCCTATAGGAAACATGCAATGAGAGCGAAGTCGTGATCACAATATCTAAATTGAGTGACTCATCGATCAACAATTAAAGAATGAAAGCAATAGACATCCTATAGGGAACATGCAATGAGAGCGAAGTTGTGATCTCAATATCTAAATTGAGTGACTCATCGATCAAAAACAAACATAACACATGCAATCAGACAAAAACCAAAGGGCCTCCTAACATATATCAGCAACAGAGGTCCCATCATGCAATCAGAGAATTATGCAAAATGAAAATGGGAGAAAGGAAGTAGTACAATACCAAACATATAACTCTCTGTAGCAATCAAGCAAGAATAAAAGAAACCTAGAGAAACTTCAAGCAAGATGGCATCAGTAAACAAATTGAGTCAGGAATCTATCAGATATGAACAAGTCCCAGGGGCAATGTATGGCATTCACAATCATATGTATATATATCCTGCATAAACCATCAAACATGCCAAGCACAAGAAACAATGCCAGTATAATAGATTGTGTTTCACAAATAAAGTGAAACACAAAAAAAACCTCAGGCCAAAAGTGGAAACTTTCTCAGGGTTCCTCGCACATTTCAAATACCAAGTTAGCATTCCATAAGGTGAAAAAGTGAGAACAAACATGATGGCTTTAGACATGATGAACAAGAAGAAACAAGCATATGCACAGATTAGGTCAAGAATAGCAGGGGAATGTTGCTCCTTTCTATCACCATGTTGAATTGACAATTGAATGTCATTCAAGGATCATAAGAGCTTGAGAATGATATGAACAAATACCATGAAAGTCAGTAGCAAACACATTTCAATCAAGCACAATTGATTCAAATACAACTTCATGAATACAAGAGGAGATGAAACCTACATAATGCACTAGGAGGTTCAAAAAATTCAAGCATGGGACATTGAGTCAAAATGGTTTGATTCTAACATGGATAAGTCATAACCAACATGATCATTAGGTTCCCAATTATAGGCCCCACTCAAGTTCATTGGCCATCAAACAAATTGCAACAAAACATGCAAACATAATTGGGTACCTTCACTTCAAAATTACATCAAAAATAGAATCAAGGATCCATAATTCAAACCAAAAAAAATCATAACATCTTGGAAGTGTCTAGAAGTCAGAATGCAAGCCCTAAGTTCATGAATGGTTGAGGAGGAGACCAAATGAAATTCAAAGTTCAAGACTAGTTGGCAAAAACACCAAACTAGACAAGTTTTCAAAGTTATTTGTGGAAAAATGTCAAACCAAGTAAAATAATTCAAGAAAAAATAGTTTTCAAATTCCAAACACATCCATGAACTATGATCAAGACCTGAAATCCAATAAAAGTCCAAGGCATAAGGGTTTTGAACATGAAACTTGCACCATAATCAACAAAACCCTAGATTTTGACTTTTAATCCTAAATATTGATTAAATAGGACCAAAACTCAAACAAATTAAACCAAGGTCATGCAAAATATCAAGAAACCCTAAATGTCAGAAAATATATTTTTTCATATTTTTTTGAATTAGGAAAAGTCAAGAAAGATATTAATATTCAAACAATTATGTAATTAACAAATATTCACATATCAAAATGATATTTACATCAAAAAGTCGGAAGAATGGCCAACCAAAATTATATTCAAATATTAAGGCTAAAAACATACATCCCTGAATTTTTGTGATTTATTTTTGGATAAAAGGAAAATATTAAAAACAAAAAAAACAAACAATTCAATAATAAAATTATCATTTAAGGGCAAGAAAATGCAAACCAAAACCAAAAATCACAAAATGGTCAAAGTAAAAATATATTCAGACTCTACGATTAAAAACAAGATTACATGATTTTTTGGAATTTTTGAATTAATAGAAGTATTAAAAATAAAAAAAAACAAACAAATATTAAAAATAACCTTTGAAATTAAATTTTTAATCAAAAATAAGAAAAATGATGAACCAAAGTCAGAATCAATTTTCACATTATTTTGTGGTTCTCAAATAATTTTTGTGGATTTTTTAGATTAATAGAACTTTTAAAATAAAAATAAACTTTGAACAATTAATTAATTAAACCTAACAATTTTTTAAACCAATCAAATTATTTTAAAAAAAAATCCAAAAAAATGTGACAAATACTAGAAAATAACATTGACCTAAGGTAATTTTTTTGTGATTTTTGAATGTGTTTTGATCAGAAAACAAAATTAAACAAAATGTTAAATAAAAGAAATTTTTAAATAAGCCAAAAAATTCAAACAGGCCAATCATGATGTGCCACCACATCATCTTCAACCTCTGGTCATTCAAAAAACGCGCGTATCATCCATATTTAGGGCTCACTTTCAGATCAACACAACACACTCAATTTTGTATCATTTTTGATGAAATCAAAGGCAAATCAAAGCTAGGATGGCACGGAATCCATAACAATTCGAATCAAATCAAATCATCAATCACATTATACACAATCATGTCATGAATATGAACAAAAACGTTTTGAATCGCGAGTTTCAAAGCATTCAATCATGCATGATCCATCAAGTTAAACGCTATAAAGCTTCAGAATCATTCCATAGACTTCAAACAACATGATTATAAACTTAAATCACACGAGGCATGACTAGAAATCAAAATTCAAACCTTTGAGAAAAAATGGATCTACTGTCTCCTTCACTCCAGTTGCAATCCAAGCCTCGATCTACAATCCTTATCACTTGGAGAAGATAATGCAAGAAGAATTGGCCAAAACGCGCAAGGGAGATGGAAGAATCGAAGAAAAATGCAGAGCAATAAGCTCTGGAGTTTCTGAATTTTATTGATGAAATGAAGCACGAACCCTTCTCACTGAGGCTTGCTTCTCAATATATAGAGCATCAGGAGGAGGATAGGATAGGTTTTTCGCGCTGAAAGCTCTTGGAATCAAAGAAATCTTCTTTTGGCCAAAATCAAGTATGCACATGCAGCCTTGAAATCCCTCATGCGTTGGCTTGCTTTTTTCATGCATTTTAATCCATTTGTCCTCAGGAAGAGATTAGCAACAAGATTAGGACTTAAATCCTTGCATTAAGCTAGTGTTGGTGATTAGGCAACTTCATGCCGTTTTTTGCAAAACCACGAATTCCTTGTTAATTTGCCCATGTGCAGCTCAAACCTTGGCATGATGGGCCTTGGTACATTTCATATTGGTCATGGGTTGGGTTAGGAACAAAGAGAATGGCTGAAACTTGAGTTTTCATGAATTGACCATTTTGCATATTTGCCAAATTTCAATAAAATGCCCCAACATTCTAAAACTCATAACTTGCTCGTGCTTTTGAATTTTGGCACAAATGATCACAACTTGGAAAGGTATTGGAAGGATCTACAATCCCCTAGTTTTGAGTTTTTGCAAATTAATCCATTAAGGCTCCCAAAATCTAGCTTGAAATTCACTAATTTTGAAAAATGACCTATAATTTTGTGACTTAAAAAGGCCATAAATCTTGATTCCTTGCCAATTTGGACATGATACCAAAAGGAGGTGAAAGATAATTCTCTTAGATTTCCAAGAATATTTCATTTGCATCTTCTTGATCAAGGGTGAATAAAATATGATTTTTTGAAATTAAGTCCCTATTTTCCAAAATTAGTAACTTTTAGGGTTTCTTCAAGAACAAGTTTCAACCCAAAATTCAATCTATTTGATCCAAAGACCAAAATGGACTTGAAATATGAAAAGTACATCCTTGAATTGATGGTTGGCCAAAAATTCACTTGGTCAACCTTGACTTTGACTGATTTTGACCAAAATGACCATTTTCCCCTCTGAATCAATTGATCCACTTCCCTTCAAAATTGATGATTAAAACTTCAAACATATGATCTCCCAAACATATAAAGACCATGTGTAAAGTTTCAATTCAAAATTCTCAAGAAAACATAATGAAAACCAAAACCCTAATTTTGGTCAACACATTAGGAGACTGATGAATTATCTTCAAAACTTCAAATCCTCTAGGTATCTTGACCAATTCCTTGTGCAAAGACCTTTCAAATATCAAAGAAATGTTGTAGCTCCCTAAATCAAGTCTTGTACATTGGAAAAGAACCTTGCTCAAGCAAACCCTAACTTGACTGGTGAATCTAAAAAGTGATTCTCCTTGTGATCAAACACAAGCTCCAATCTTCTTGGGGTCCAAAGAGATGAATAAAGCATCTTGAGGTATGCAAAAACTTTTGAGCTCAAAAGATCCATAGATTTGGATGGTAAGATATTCCTTGAGAAACTTGTCCATGCAATCAACATTCAAAGCTTTGAGGAAAACTTGATAACCAAAGTACTTTGATCCTTTCATAATGTATGAATATAATGCACTATGATGTTCATGATGAAACATAAGCCTAAAACAATAGGGTAAATTTTGGGGTGCAACAGCTGCCCCTATTCAAATATCTTCAACATGATAAGTGAGAAAAGTCATGACTTTCGAGCGTTCGAGGTTGACGATGTTTGAATACGAAAGAACCCGAAAATTTACATTCTTGAAAGAAACGGAAACAAACTCCCAAGAAATGCGTCTGAATGAAGCTGCAACGCAGGTTGAGACAGAACGAAAACAAAGAAGAGTAGACGCAACTAAACTTCCGGACAAACGTGCCAGGGCAAAATTGGGCTTCAAAAGGGAGGGGTGAGGCAAAACTCAACCGACAGAGTATAGACGAGACTAAGCTCTGTAACAGAAAACGTACGCGGGTGAGGAGACGAAACTCTGAGCTCGACCCAAAGCAAAGTGGCTAGAGTGCGTGATTCTAGGAACACTTGCTAATCTCAACTAAGATATACAGTATGAAGGAACTGAAAGAATCTCAAATGAGGGACGAAAGTGAGACGAGACTTGATTCACAACTAGTCAGACAAAACCAGACTAGACGAGTACCAGGACGAAACTGGATTTCATGCACGGGTAACGAGGAGAAACTCGACCCAAAGCAAAGTGATGAGAGTGTATGTTTCTCAGAGCACCTGCTGGTCTCAAATTAATGGATAAACAATGACAAAAACTGATAGAAGCATCCAAAGAACAAAGGAGACTGATTTCAAACCAGGGACGCAGCACGAACACTATACTTGGTAAACGAACACTGTCAAAGATTCCAAGGTAGGAAAGCAAAAACGAGACGAAAATCGACTCAATAACCAGTTTGGTGAAACTAAACTAGATGAGTACCAGGACGAAACTGGATTTCATGCACAAGGTGGGGAGACGAAACTCTGAGCTCAACCCAAAGCAAGGAGATTAGGGCGTACACCTGAAAACCTGCTGAAAGCGAATATCAGGATGAAACTGGTATTCGAAAGGTGCACCAATAGACATTGGAATGAACCGGAGAGGGTAGTGAAGACTAAACACGAGAAGACCGCGCCAGGGCGAAACTGAACTATAGTCAAGAGTAGACACTCAAACAAACGAATGATTAACGTTAAAAGGATACTGGTATGGGGTGGATAATGAGGACGAAGACCTCGCTGGGGATCAAATCCGAAGTGTTAGCAAATCACTGGGGATGAAAGAAATAATAATGGCTTATGTTCCGATGCATGTTTGAATTCTTTTTATAGCGCAATGCTCCATATAATGGAAATGCTACGCGTTTTGGTAGATGAAATGTAATGATGTATGTTTAAAAGTTCCACTAGGGACTGGCCAAACGAGAAGCCAATAACCAAGAAGTCTGAATCTGACATGACTTGCAAAAATAAATTGCGAAATCCAAAAGAGAGGAGAAAATATGGGGAACCGCTAGAGAGGGAACCTCGAAGAGATGGAGCTTCGTGGAGAATAACAAATGAGCAACCAATAGAAACGGGCCACAAACACTTGAGAGGTACTGCAAAAATAAATTGAGAATTCCTAGGGAAGATCAGGTCGACACTGCAGCTTCTGGAAAGGGGCACCTATCTGAAGATTAGACATCTGAGAGAGAGGATCATGGTAAGACTGTAATCTCTTGGGAAGGACAGCACATGGCCATGTTGAGGACGACACCAAGACAACAACCCAACGTGAAGGGTGAACCAAGCCCTGCTGAAAAGATGGGACTTCACCGGGGAGATAGAACTCTGTTGAAGATTATCTTCCTGGAGAGATATTCTCATGGAGCACAACCAAAGGACGGGTTTTCAGATAGTCACACAGTAACGACCTTACTGGGGAACAAGAGGAGATCCTTAAAAAAGGATGCCCCGGTCAACAGATCGACTGGGAACTGAGAGATCAAAGCGAGGGATCCCTGTTGGAAAATCTGTTGGGGAGTGTAAACTCCTTCAGAATGTGGATTCCTGCTTAACGACTCCGTTGGGGATAAGAGACATATCCAAACTTGAAGTCTTGGAACGAGGCTTTTGAAAGAAAATCCCTGGAGTAACAAAACTTCGCTGCGGAAACAAAACTTCACAGGGGAAAGAAAAATTCACTGGAGAAACGAAACTTCATAGGGGAAAGGAAACTTCACTGGAGAAACAAACTTCATAGGGGAAAGGAAACTTCACTGGAGAAGCGAAACTTCACAAGGGAAAGGAAACTTCACTGGAGAAACGAACTTCACAGGGGATAAGCAGAGTTCTAATCAAACATGGGTTCTATCAAAACAGAAGAAAGATGAACATTCCCTTCTTGACAATCATTAGGCTCTTTACAGGTGTTCAATGTGTAAACTCTTTTGATGTCAAACAACTATTTTGCATACAGAAAAAAATATTTATTGAGAATGATAGACCTGATGCGATAATTATTTAATCCTTGAAGTTGAAAACTTCAACAAAATGTCGCATCTCTGTTGTGAACGAATCACTGGCTAGAGTGCAAAAAAGGTTTTTAAAACTTTTCTTCCCCTTTTTGAAAAATGAGTCAAGATGCGGGTGATAAGATAGCAACACGGTTATGCAACACATATTTGGGGAGTTTAGGAAATGTTATCCTGTTTTAGTATGCTTTCGAGTTAAACCCTTGTTTCAGTTAGGACTTTTAGAGGTTGTAACGTGGCCTCGTTCAAGGTTCTTTTGAAAAAAGTTTTCAAGGCTCAAATTATTTGGTGCCCACCCCCTTCGTGATATTCTCCTGTCCTAAGTTCAGCTGGCTTATCACAAGCGTTCATATTTCAAAAAGATTTATGATGGCTGAGTGATCACGACAAATCCTTCAACATGATTGTCGCTTAACTTCTGCTGCTTTGGTTTTTTTTTTGACATTATTGTTCTTCCTTTGATGAAAATTTTATTGAATATATATTTTTTTTGGCCTTTTAGGCTCTCTTTTCCCTAATTTTTGCCTGGACAAAATCTTTTGAGTTTCCATTTCGGGAGTCTAGCGGGATGCCCTAACTTTTTCCTAAGCGACTTGTTTTCAAGTTTCGACTTAGTGGGGCTTTTTGTTTCTTTCTTATTCATACTTTCCATTTTGAAAAAGTCAATGTGACTTTAGATCTTTGAACTTTTCCATTCTTTCTCTCTTTTTTGAAAACAAATGCCTCATTCCTTGGTCAGCGAGGGATAACCAATATTGTATCGATTCGATCTCGACCTCACGACTTTTGTGAGGAAATGAAAATCATGATTTAGACATTTTTGATCTCATGATAGACAAAGTGTGGTGATCCTCAGATGGGACATTCCTTCCGAAATTTGAACGTTTGGGAAAATCAACTGAACATCTACCCTGCCCCTGGTTAAAAAGGTTTATTTTTATTATTTTTTGAACAAAAAGGAAACTCCTACTTCGAAGGCTCAGAGGGGTTAACGAGGGTCTAACTCCATTATATCCCTGGTGTTTGGGGATTGAAACAATGCATGTACATCGTCAATGGGGTTCTACTCAAAAGCATACCACTACAGTCATCGTTTTTTTTAGTTAAACTTCCTCCTCCAAATTCTTGGTCATGCGAAAGAATTGACACATTTGGTATCAAAATGCCCGGAGAACAATTAAAGAGTGATTTTGTATGGAAAAAAATTTTTTTAGCCAAAAACATTCAGCGCATCAAGATTGACATTCAGCTATAAACAAAATCCTATATGCAGACAATGCTTACAACAATCAAACAAGATGACACATGAGAGCGCGGCAAAGAAATGCAATAAAAGCCATTATGGGGAAAAAGTATCTCCAACCAGGTTCACCGGTCCCGCTGACTTGCCGTAACCTTGATATTATCCTGACCCATGATCTTTACCAATAGCCCGGAGCTGTGAAACAAAACCGCAAGGCGAAATGCCTAAAGGAGTGAAAGAGAAGTCCACCAAGCAGAGAAACAGACATGCCCCTTGCACAGTAGTAGTGGTGTTTGTTATCCGAATTTCAAGCGATCAACTAACCATGACCTGTATTAACATTTTTTTGTAAGGTCCACAAAGTTTATATGCACATGCTCATTAAAAATATTGGACGTTTTTGCAAACAAAATAGTAAAAAAAGTAGAAAAGAAAAGCATACGTATACTTGAAAGAAGATATTCTATTGATTTTGAGGAATCTGCCTGTGAAAAAGGCATTTACATTGGGAAGCAAGAAATTACAAAATTAAAACAAACAAGTGTTTACAAATGGCAATGTGAATGTGAATATGCACCAAGTCTCGACTCTACTATGACTCTGATGACTCTCATCTTCCTTCTTTCAGACAAATCATTCTTGGATTATCTTCGAGCTTATACAAGGTGACAGAACGAAGGAAGAAACAAAGGATCTCATGCTGAGCGTAGTCATTTGCTTTAAGTCCCTAACTTTTGACTAAATTTCCCTTTCGGGTTTTTGATTCACCAGGACACCCCCTTTTTGCCTAAACCGCCCTTTCAGGTTTTCAGTTTAACGGGTTTTTATTATTTTTTTATGCAAAGTATTTTTTAACTACGTCAGCATTCACAGGGAGAGGAAAGTACTCTCCATCCATAGTCGTGAGCATTATCGCTCCTCCAGAGAAAACTTTTCTGACCACGAAAGGACCTTCATAAGTTGGAACCCACTTGCCCCTGGGATCTCCCTAGGGTGGAATTATCCTCTTGAGCACAAGGTCGCCTGGTTTGTAACACTGAGGTCGTACCCTTTTATCAAAAGCTTTTCTCATCCTTTGCTGATATACCTAATCGTGGCAAACGACCGTCAATCTCTTTTCACCAATAAGTTTCAACTGATCCAGCCGATTCTGTACCCATTCACTTTCATCTAGCTCGACATCTCTCATGACCCTAAGAGAAGGAATCTCTACTTCTACCGACAATACTGATTCCATTCCGTAAACCAATGAAAAAGGGGTTGCCCCAGTTGAAGTACGCACAGTGGTGCGATAACCATGCAAGGAGAAAGGCAGCATCTCATGCCAATCTTTATAGGTTACCACCATCTTCTGCATGATTTTCTTGATATTTTTATTGGCCGCTTCTACAGCGCCATTCATCTTTGGTCTATATGGGGAATAATTATGATGCTTGATTTTGAAGGACTCACAAAGCTCCTTCATCATTTTGTTGTTCAAATTAGCCCCATTATCAGTAATGATCTTCTCAGGCACTCCGTAGCGACAGATAATATTGTGCTTAATGAACCGGGTTACCACCTGCTTGGTGACATCAGCATAGGATACAACTTTGACCCGTTTTGTAAAGTAATCGATGGTAACCAGAATGAAACGGTGCTCGTTGGACGCAGTCGGTTCAATTTTTCCAATCATATCAATTCCCCATATTACAAACGGCCAGGGAAGGTCAAGACATTCAAAGGTGCCGGCGGCACATGCACCTTGTCAGCATAGACTTGACATTTGTGGAAAACCTGTGCATGATTGTAACAGTCAGTCTCCATGGTGGACCAATAATAACCTACTCGCAAGATCTTTTTAGCCATGGTGTTCCCTTTATAGTGGGTCCCGAAATCACCTTCATGTATCTCCTCAATGATTCTAGCCGCTTCTTTCTTGTCAACACATCTGAGCAGTAAACCATCATGATGCCTTCTGTACAGCACACCATCACTGAGAAAGAACTTGGCTGAAAATATTCTCAAGAACTTCTTATCTGTGACGAATGCCTCTTCAGGGTACTCTTGTGTTTCCAGATATCGCTTAACGTCATAAAACCAAGGGTTGCCATCTGGCTCCAAACTGGCCTCAAAACAGAAAGCTGGCTCACTCAAACTTCTGATGGTAATGGAAGGTGCCTCATTAGCCCACTTAACCTTGAACATGGAGGACAAAGTTTCCAGTGCATCAGCTAAATTATTTTCTTCTCTGGGAATGTGCTCAAACGTGATCTCTTCGAAGTACGGAATCAGCTTCATAACATGCTCACGATAGGGAATTAGGTTCTAATGGCGAGTCTCCCAATCTCCATTAATCTGGGTGATAACAAGATTGGAATCCCCGTAGACTTTCAAAAATTTGATGCGCAGGTCGATCGCTGCTTTAATGCCATAAATGCAAGCCTCATATTCGGCCATGTTGTTAGTGCAATCAAAACAAATATGGGCCGTGAAAGGAATGTGATATCCCTCAGGAGAAGTGATAACAGCTCTGACGTCGTTGCCCATGGCATTAGAGGCACCATCAAAAACAAGCGTCCAACGTGATCCTGACTCAGGTCCTTCGTCTAGGTCTAGTATGTTACAATCCTGAATATACACAATTTCCTCATCTAGAAAATCAAACCTCATTGGTTCGTAATCATTCACGGTCTGATGAGCAAGATGGTCGGCCAATACACTACCCTTAATTGCCTTTTGAGTAGTGTATTGGATATCATATTCAGTGAGTATCATCTGCCAACGGGCTACCCTGCCTGTAAGAGCTGGCTTCTCAAAAATGTACTTGATTGGATCCATTTTGGATATCAAGTAGGTGGTGTGAGTTAACATGTACTAACTCAAACGTTTGGCGGCCAAGGAAAGCGCGCAACAAGTCTTTTCCAGCAATGAGTACCTCGACTCGCATTCTGTAAACTTCTTACTCAAGTAGTAAATAACCTACTCTTTCTTCCCTGTCTTGTCGTGCTTACCAAGGACACAACCCATTGAGCTTTCCAACACGGTTAGATACATGATTAGTGGCCTTTCTTCCACTGGTGGCATGAGTATCGGAGGTTCTTGCAAATACTCCTTTATTTTGTCAAAGGCCTTCTGACAATCCTCATTCCATTTCACTGTCTGACTTTTCTTTAACAACTTGAACATAGGTTCACATGTGGCTGTGAGATGAGAAATAAATCTAGAAATATAGTTTAATCTCCCCAAGAAACCACGTACTTCCTTCTCTGTCCTTGGCTCAGGCATTTCCTGTATCACTTTTACTTTGGCCGGGTCCACCTCGATACCTTTTTCACTTATAATAAAGCCCAATAGCTTGCCGGATCTCACCCCGAAGGTGAACTTATTCGGATTCAACCTTAGCAAGAACTGGCTCAGTCTCTCGAACAATTTTTCCAGATGAACAAGATGTTCCCCTTCCGTGTCGGACTTAGCAATCGTATAGTCTACATATACCTCAATCTTTTTATGAATCAAGTCATGAAAGAGAGTGAGCATGGCACGCTGATATGTTGCCCCGACATTTTTCAAACCAAACGGCATCACCTTATAATAGAAAGTTCCCCAAGGCGTAATAAATGTTGTTTTCTCCATATCCTCCGGAGCCATCTTAATTTGATTGTAACCCGAAAAGCCATCCATGAACGAAAACACTTTGGAATGAGCCATATTATCGACCAACACATCAATATGTGGAAGAGGGAACTCATCTTTAGGGCTGGCCCTGTTCAAATCCCTATAATCCATGCACATCCTGACTTTACCATCTTTCTTGGGCACAGGCACAATATTTGCAATCCATGGCGAATAATTGACGACCTTTAAGAAATTCGCGTCCAACTGCTTTTGGACCTCCTCTTTGATCTTCTTGGACATCTCAAGATGAGTTCTTCGGAGCTTCTGCTTGACAGGAGAACAACCTTCTTTGAGCGGTAGTCGGTGCACCACTATGTCTGTATCCAATCCAGGCATATCCTCATAAGACCAGGCGAAGATATCAGAATACTTACGAAGTAGCTCAATCAATCTGGCTTTTACACTTTCTTCGAGATCGGCCCCTATCTTGACTTCTCTTCTTACCTCTTCTGTATCAATATTCACCACCTCAATCGAATCCTGATTCGGCTGGATAACCTTCTCCTCTTGTTTCAACAATCTTGCTAATTCCTCAGGAAGATCAAAATCCTCATATGCTTCTTCTTCAGCTTGATAAATATGAGTATCAAAGTCATAATTAGCCATAACAGAGTCATTATCAATAGAATCAGTGGTGGAAGTGCATCTGCATGAATGACATTTTGGCGTTTTTTAGTGACGGTGTGTGGAAAGAGAAACATTGCCATTTAAAAGAAAAAGAAAAAAAAAGATTTTGAATGCAAAAACTTCCTTTATTTCATGATAAAATTGCAAAATAAACATGGTGTCCCTACACAAATGATCCACTACGCCTTGGGCAGAGCGTAGGAATTATGATATGACAGTAAAAGAAACAAGAAAGTTACTCCTCAGCGCTTGAAACTTGGATAACATCCACAGAATTCCAATTGTTGAGTGTCTGGCCTGGAATACTCGGACGGATCCAATCTTCGATGTTGTAGCCATCAACCCTATCGTCGTCAATTGCATTGACGTGTCCTTCTCGGGTAGCACAAGGGCGAGAAAACTTCATAGGAGTAGATAAACTAGATGCTCTGGGAGCTGCACTCTGCTGGCCTGGGCTGAAACCAAGACCAAATTTATCAAACTTCAGAGTAACGTCCAACAACTGACCCTAACCTTCAGGGTTACCACCTTCCACTACAGCTTTTGCATCTTTGGGAGAAGACATAATAGTTTCCGATTTCCTTTTCTGCTCGGGATGAGGAAAGTTGACAGCATGAACTGTCTCAAATGCCTGAAATGGAGTTTCATGTATTTCGCCTTCAACTTCAACATAGAGGAATGACGTCAAATGACTCATGATGTATTCTTCCTCATCGCATATAGTTATAAACTTTCCCTCTGCGGGATAATAGAGTTTCTGATGAAGAGTAGAAGTAACTGCTCTCGCTCTATGAATCCACGGCCTCCCCAACAAGCAACAATATGCCGGCTGTATATCCATCACAAAAAACATGGCCGTGAAGGTGCGAGGACCAAACTGGATTGGTAACTCCACCTCCCCAAATACTGACCTTCGAGACCCATCAAATGCCTTCACCATCAAATCGCTAGAGCGTAACTCTAGTCCATAATAATCAATCTTCATTAATGCTGACTTGGGAAATACATTTAAAGAAGATCCGATATCTACCAAAACCCGGGATAAAGTAGTACCCCTGCACTCCATTGAAATATGCAACACTTTGTTATGGTGTTGTCCCTCCGGAGGAAGATCAAAATCTGTGAAGCCCAAACCATTCCCGGCAGATATATTAGCACAAACATTTTCAAACTGATTGACGGTTATCTCATGTGGTATGAACGTATTCTTCAACAACTTCATCAAAGCATTTCTGTGAGGTTCTGAGTAAATCAACAAAGATAAGATAGACATCTTAGAAGGAGTATGGCTCAGATGATCAATATGCTATAATCACTCTTTCTGATAATTCGCATTAACTCTTCAACCTCATCGGGAACTGAAGAAGCCTCTGGTATCAAAATTGGTTGAGTCACTTTGGTTGGCTTATTCCTTTTTCTCTTGCAGAAGCATTTGCCGCATCTTGCACATTGGAAGGACCAAATACTCTCTCGCTTCTAGTCATTCGACCCACACCAGAAAAGTTATGGACTTCCTCTTCATCACCTTCAGCATGTTCTTTCTCAGACAAACAAGCATTAACCTCCTGCTTTACCCCATGGAAATAAAAATCGGCACCATAATGCCATGGGATGGCCTTCTCACTAGTATACAGCATAGGACCAGGTACCGTAATCATCAGAGCGGGTGCCCTTGATGGGGCAGGAATCCGCGCGGGGGTGTAAGGAATAGATATCACAACATCATCCTCTTCGGTGACCTTACGGTAGCTCGGTTTTCTATCGAACTGCAGGGAACCCTCATTTATCATCAACTGGATACTGGCCTTCAAATCATCACAGCCCTTCGGTTGCTCTCTACACTTGGAACACACCGAAGTACAACCTGGGAAAATAGAATTGTCAAGCAAATACCTCTTAGCACAACTCAACGGAGTAGTTACTTGTACCACATTCATGATTAAGTTCAGCATTTCACCATTATCGTCAATCATGTTAACAACACCCCCTCCATGCCTAGGCATTGGGTTCTAAGTAACATTTGGACCAGTCATCGGAGTAAACTCAATTGCCTTAGCATCCAACAAGTCTTGTACCTTGCACTTCAACACAAAACAATTGTCAGTAAAGTGACCAACTCCGCCTGAATGGAATTTGCATCTTGCATTAGCATCATAGTTTATAGGGATTCTTGCGGGTGGCGGCGACATATTCCTCAAACTGATCAACTTCAAATCAAGTAGGTGGTGGAGCGCTTTAGTAAGAGTTACCGACAAGGGATCAAATTTTCTGGGTTGTCTCTACTGTTGGTTATTATACTGACGAGGAGCATCTTGCTTCCTTTGTTGTTGCGGAACTGTATTCGGTCTCTGCTGCGGAGGAGCATTAACAGGAATAGAAACAACATTGATTTGTTGGTGCTGACGATCCCATCTTCTTCCTCTATTGGAGTAAACTGCGCTTGCGTCGCCTTCCCTTTTCTTAGGGTAATTGTTGAATGGTTTCTTACTGCCCCTTGATGAGCTGCTAGAACCTCCAATCTGAATTTTTCCCAATTTCAAACCTACCTCAATTCTTTCACTAGCCATAACCAAGTCTGCAAATCCTGCCGAAGTATTTCCTATCATGTGCTCATAGAATGTCCCTTGTAGGGTACTCATAAACATATCAATGAGCTCTCTCTCCATGAGTGGAGGTTGAACCCTTGCAGCCAACTCACGCCTCTTCTGAGCGTATTCCTTGAAAGATTCCTTTGGTCCTTGTGACATATTCTGTAACTGAGTGCGATTAGGTGCCATATCCATATTGTACTGATAATGTATGACAAAATCCCGAGCAAGATCATTTCAGCAACGAATATGAGTTTTCTCCAACTTCATGTACCATTCCAGGGATGCCCCAGATAGGCTATCCTGGAAAAAATGAATCAAAAGCCCTTGATCCTCAGTATGTACTGACATCTTCCGGAAATAAGCAGTTGTATGAGTAATAGGACACGTTGTTCCGTTGTACTTTTCAAATGTAGGAGGCTTAAACTTCGGAGGAACTTTCACCCCAGACACCAACCCGAGATCATTAGAATCTATACCAAGGACTCCTTGCCCTTCCACAACCTTCAGACGCTCTTCCAACAAACGATATTTCATATCCTCAATCTGAACCCCCGACTCTGAACACCGAATAGAAAACTGATCTTCATCCTGGTCAAAGTCAAAATCCTGCTCCTGATAATTCCTTACACCGCCCTGATTAATTCTTTTGTTCCCCACAAGACGAGGTCCAGGAGATGGAGGAAACGACCCTACGTTGCGCACGAAAGGGGTTTCCCGACATCCCATGAAAATTTCCAGCAGGCTGATCTTGCACATCCCCTAATCCTAGAGAAATGTCCTGATAGAGCCCTTTGTTTCCACCATCCTCTGGATGGCGGCGCTGGTTGTTGACAATGGCAGCTAGTTCCTCCTGTCGGTGATTCACATTGGTGATGACCTTCATGAACTGAGTAATCTGAGTAGCCATCTGGGCCCTCATTTCAGCAAGTTCAGCTTGAACTTGTTCCATCTGTCTTGGAAAGTTGTTTCTGGTGGAATATCGATGAGTAGTCGTCTTGAATTCCGAATAAGAAAAGCAACAAAATAAGAAAACCGTCTTGAGATAACCTGCAATGTTATGAAATGCATGATGTGCATGATATATTTGTCATTTCCAAGTATCCAAGAGTCCTTTTATTCATCAATCATGGCGTGCCACCATTCAATCAAAAGAGAAAGGATAATAAGATGAACACTTCAATTATTTACAAACAAAGAAACGTCATTCGAGTGACTTCGGACAAATAAGAGAAAAATGATAAACAACTAAATACATGTCTTAATGAAAAAGCAAAAAGAACTGAATAATAACAATAATCAATTGGTCCCCTCCAACAATTTTAGGGGTGACCAAATACACCAAAAGCAAATAACAAAACTAAATATATGGAACTAAACATGCTTCAAGATGTTGACAGTACTCTTCAAGTCTGGCTTTCTCCTTCAAGAGTTAAGATGTGACATTTTACACTCTTGGAACCGATCTTCTGCGACACGCTTCTGGACCACTTCCTTCTCAAGCTGAGCGTCTTTGTCTTTGAGATATGTTTCTAAGTTCTAAATCTTCTTCCTGTAACTATTTTCTAAGGCCTGAAGCTTCCGACACTCTTGCTGAATCGTACTCAATTCTTCTTCCATTTCAGCATGAGACCTCTTCCTAGAACTGTTTGCATCAGAAGTTTCCCCTTGAGCTTCCTTGAGTTTACGAGCTAAGTGGGCCCTTTCTTGATCTGCCCAATAAAGTTTCTTCCCCGCCTCACGGTCTTTTGCACAAAGCTGAATATTCTCAACATGAACCTGGGTGAACATCTCGGTAGGCACCGTGTTACTTAGAACAGCAGGAGGTTTCTCGTATAGAGGAGTCAACCTTGCAAATGGTAATCGTAAGATATTAACCCTGGCCTTAACCCACTCCATGTAAGGAACCCTAGCAATAGGAAACTTCTTACCCAAAGTAGTTATATCCTTCTTGTGAATTCCCTTCGAAGCACTTGTCACTCTTTTCAACATCTCAAGATCACTTCCTCTAGCGAAATACACTGATTCAGACACCTCCTCAACCTTTGGAGGTCCATCAATTGCATATCCCAATTGACGATAAGCAAGCACATGATTATAGTTGATGCACCCCTTAGTTCCTATGAGGGGAACATTAGGGAAATCTACGCAGCTAGTGACAATACTTCGCACTTCCCCTATGTCATAATTCCACCGGATATCAAATGAAGTAAGGTTAACAAGCCTTTATGACCATCGGAGAGAAAGCCTGGTATCCAAGAAAGGGCCACTTACCGTAGATGCAACTTAAGCCATTGTTACAACATCGAATGGCATAAACTCACATTACCACCTCTTCCATGCCTGGAATGAATGGTGTAAAGAGTATCTGCCAAGAGTGTCTGTATCGGGTTCTTGTTTCTAAAAATACAGATAGCTGTCAAATCCATAAAATTTCTCTTGTAAGGGAAAAGGACGATCTCGTATATCATGAGAGCAAATAGAGAACTGAAGTCACTCCAATTGCCTTTCTTTGCCCAGTCTTCAGCTTTCTTCACTAAGAAATCCAAATAAAACCCTGTAGTTCCTTCACTCGACTTCCAATTTTCTTTCACCTCTTTCCAACTTAAACGAAGAATTTCATCAAAAACTTTGAACTTAGGCTTCTCCGGCACTTGGACAAAAGGAACTTCATCGGACAGCTTGATATTAAGTAGGTACGCGTACTCTTCTAGGGTGGGAACCAGTTGATAATCTTGAAAAGTAAAGCACCATAATTCCTTGTCATATAACTGGAAGAGAGTGATCAAAGCCATCGGGTCAACTGGGGTGTTAAGGACTAGTAACAAGTTGCCATAATTTCTGTTGAAATTATTCAGAACATCACCCTTCATATAAGAACTCAACCTCTTCAATTAGGACACATCAATGGTAGGAATCCGATAAGAGAAAGTATCCTTGTGAGCTCTTTAACACGAACTGCATCAAACTCAACTGGAGGGAGGCCAGCCATTTCTGATGGAAAGAAGACTCTTGAATATCCCTGGAAAATGACATGCGTATGCTAGTTATTATTTTTTTTACATTATTTTTTTATAGAAATAAATATGCTATGATGCAACATGACAGGATCAAAGTTTCACACTGGATCGTGGTTGGACCATTACAGAACAACACCACTCAAGATCAAAAGAGAATCTCGAAGCTTCAAAACTAACATGGGAACCTGAGTCACCTTTGCAACACAAAGTCACCAACAGTACCTGTACCTGTAAGAAAAGTTTTCCCGCCCCTCTCACGGGTGTAGTCTAGGTCAAGGTAAGGTTAAAATCCAAATCAGAGTACGAGGGCTCGAATGTCGGTATCATCATACGATAACACCTATCCGAGCTACCTCTGAAGTCATGGGTCTCATGCCGAGGTCTACAAAGCATCCTCCTCATAGCTGCCATGGCCACTCGATTCCTAGTTCCTATGGAATTCACTCATAGCCTGGGTATGCGGCCTTTTACCTCATGGAACAACCCACCCACCAAGAAATCCAGAATCCAAACAGTCTAGCCAAATCCAGTATGTAGAAAGTAAAGCGCACATAGGATGCAAAGCAAACAGATAAATATGCAAAGCGCTAAAATAAACACCCAAAAAGAAAACAAACAAGAGCTAGGATCGACTCAAGGATGGACCAGCAAAAGGTCAATCTTTCCCCAGTGAAGTCGCCAGCTGAAACAACGCGGTCGGAACCTGTCATCTGGATGTTAATGAAACATCAATGGAGTCGCCACCGAACATCTTTTATCCCGCCGAGAGGGAAAGGTAAACATCGAGAAAACCTGAAAAGGGAGAAATCACGGTCTTTCGATCGAGAGATCGGGTAAGGGAGTCTGTTACGCGAGTGGAAGGTGTTAGCACCCCACATGCCCTTATTACTCTATGGTATCCACTCTTGTTGTCTAATCTAATGGGTGTGGTCAAATCCTATGTCTATGGCTTAAAACTGAAAAGGGAATGCATGCGAAAGAAAAAGAAGACAATGTAGGGAAAATAAAAGATGTGCTCGGTTGGGCCCTACCCCAATGCCTACGTATCCCTTTTAAGGAATCAGGGAAGCCGTAGTTTGACTTATGTGTTTTGGTTGGTTTGTGTTTTTTAATTAAGACAAAACAAAGATAGTCAAGATGGCAAAATATCGAATGAAACAACAAACAAATGATTTGATCAAACATCGACTAAATAATAACAAAGTAACATGTCAAAGATGGTGAAACATCAAATGATAAAATGGATGACAAAACATCACACCTAGCAATGATATTGAGAACCAAAGCAGGATAACAAACAGGTGCGATGGCGAAACATCGGCTTCAAACAAATGTGCGATTGCGAAACATCGGCTAAGAGATAACAAGAAATCATGGCAAAGATGGCGAAACATCAATAAAACAGATGACGAAACATCACACCTAACAATGATATCGAGAATCAACGTAGGATAACAGACATGTGCGATGACGAAACATCGGTTTCAAACAAATGTGCGATGGCGAAACATCGGCTAAGAGATAACAAAAAATCATGGAAAAGATGGTGAAATATCAATAAAATAGATGACGAAACATCACACCTAACAATGATATCGAGAATCAAAGTAGGATAACAGACATGTGCGATGGCGAAACATCGGCTTAAAGATAACACAGACAAAGTAAGATTGGTTTGTATCTTTTACATTGAAGAAGGGTTTAAGTTTATTAGAAATGCTTTATGATTTTCCAAGAAAACATATTTTTGTTTTAAGATGCAAAATGCAAAGAGAGAAAAACAACTAAGGGAAACTAGCATAGCACTATCCCTAGTGTTATCATACAATGGTTAACCCTAAGGTTGAGGATAAAGGGAAAATCCTATCCTAATTTACATGTTTAAAGGGAACTCAACAAAACTATCCTATAGGGAACATGCAATGAGAGCGAATTTGTGATCTCAATTTCTAAATTGAGTGACTCATCGATCAACAATTAAAGAAGAAAAGCAATAAACATCCTATAGGAACATGCAATGAGAGCGTAGTCGTGATCTCAATATCTAAATTGAGTGACTCATCGATCAACAATTAAAGAATGAAAGCAAGAGACATCCTATAGGGAACATGCAATGAGAGCGAAGTCGTGATCTCAATATCTAAATTGAGTGACTCATCGATCAACAATTAAAGAATGAAAGCAATAGACATCCTATAGGGAACATGCAATGAGAGTGAATTCGTGATCTCAATATCTAAATTGAATGACTCATCGATCAAAAACAAACATAACACATGCAATCAGACAAAAACCAGAGGGCCTCCTAACATATATCAGCAACAGAGGTCCCATCATGAAATCAGAGAATTATGCAAAATGAAAATGGGAGAAAGGAAGTAGTACAATACCAAACAGATAACTCTCTGTAGCAATCAAGCAAGAATGAAAGAAACCCAGAGAAACTTCAAGCAAGCTGGCATCAGTAAACAAATTGAGTCATGAATCTATCAGATATGAACAAGTCCCAGGGGAAATGTATGGCATTCACAATCATATGTATATATATCCTGCATAAACCATCAAACATGCCAAGCACAAGAAACAATGCCAGTATAATAGATTGTGTTTCACAAATAAAGTGAAACACAAAAAAAACCTCTGGCCAAAAGTGGCAACTTTCTCAGAGTACCTCGCACATTTCAACAACCAAGTTAGCATTCCATAAGGTGAAAAAGTGAGAACAAACATGATGGCTTTAGACATGATGAACAAGAAGAAACAATGCCAGTATAATAGATTTTGTTTCACAAATAAAGTGAAACATAAAAAAAACCTCAGGCCAAAAGTGGCAACTTTCTCAGGGTGCCTCGCACATTTAAACAACCAAGTTAGCATTCCATAAGGTGAAAAAGTGAGAACAAACATGATGGCTTTAGACATGATGAACAAGAAGAAACAAGCATATGCACAGATTAGGTCAAGAAAAGGAGGGGAATGTTGCTCCTTTCTATCACCATGTTGAATTGACATTTGAATGTCAATCAAGGATCATAAGAGCTTGATAATTATATGAACAAAGACCATGAAAGTCAGTAGCAAACACATTTCAATCACGCATAATTGATTCAAATACAACTTCATGAATACAAGAGGAGATGAAACCTACATAATGCACTAGGAGGTTCAAAACATTCAAGCATGGGACATTGAGTCAAAATGATTTGATGCTAACATGGACATGTCAGAACCAACATGATCATTAGGTTCCCAATTATAGGCCTCACTCAAGTTCATTGGCCATCAAACAAATTGCAACAAAACATGCAAACATAATTGGGTACCTTCACTTTAAAGTTACATCAAAAATAGAATCAAGGATCCATAATTCAAACCAAAAAAAATCCTAACATCTTGGAAGTGTCTAGAAGTCAGAATGCAAGCCCTAAGTTCATGAATGGTTGAGGAGGAGACCAAATGAAATTCAAAGTTCAAGACTAGTTGGCAAAAACACCAAACTAGACAAGTTTTCAAAGTTATTTGTGGAAAAATGTCAAACCAAGTCAAATAATTCAAGAAAAAATAGTTTTCAAATTCCCAACACATCCATGAACCATGATCAAGACCTGAAATCCAATAAAAGTCCAAGGCGTAAGGGGTTTTGAACATGAAACTTGCACCATAATCAACAAAACCCTAGATTTTGACTTTTAATCCTAAATATTGATTAAATAGGACCAAAACTCAAACAAATTAAACCAAGGTCATGCAAAATATCAAGAAACCCTAAATGTCAAAAAATATATTTTTTCATATTTTTTTGAATTAGGAAAAGTCAAGAAAGAAATTAATATTCAAACATTTATGTAATTAACAAATATTCACATATCAAAATGATATTTACATCAAAAATTCATAAGAATGGCCAACCAAAATTATATTCAAATATTAGGGCTAAAAACATACATCCCTGAATTTTTGTGATTTTTTGGATAAAAGGAAAATATTAAAAACAAAAAAAACAAACAATTAAATAATAAAATTATCATTTTAGGGCAAGAAAATGCAAACCAAAACCAAAAATCACAAAATGGTCAAAGTAAAAATATATTCAGACTCTATGATTAAAAACAAGATTACATGATTTTTTTAGAATTTTAGAATTAATAGAAGTATTAAAAGTAAAAAAAAACAAACAAATATTACAAATAACCTTTGAAATTAAATTTTTAATCAAAAATAAGAAAAATGATGAACCAAAGTCAGAATCAATTTTCACATTATTTTGTGGTTCTCAATTAATTTTTGTGGATTTTTTAGATCAATATAACTATTAAAATAAAAATAAACTTTGAACAATTAATTAATTAAACCTAACAATTTTTAAAACCAATCAAATCATTTAAAAAAAATTCAAAAAAATGTGACAAATACTAGAAAATAACATTGACCTATGGTAATTTTTTTGTGATTTTTGAATGTGTTTTGATTAGAAAAAAAAAATTAAACAAAATGTCAAATAAAAAAAATTCAAATAAGCCAAAAAATTCAAACAAGCCATTCATGATGTGCCACCACATCATCTTCAACCTTTGGTCATTCAAAAAATGCGCGCATCATCCATATTTAGGGCTCACTTTCAGATCAACACAACACACTCAATTTTGTTTCATTTTTGATGAAATCAAAGGCAAATCAAAGCTAGCATGGCAAGGAATCCATAGCAATTCGTATCAAATCAAATCATCAATCACATTATACACAATCAAGTCATGAATATGAACAAAAACATTCTGAATCGCGAGTTTCAGAGCATCCAATTATGCATAATCCATCAAGTTAAACGCTATAAGGCTTCAGAATCATTCCATAGACTTCAAACAACATGATTATAAACTTAAATCACACGAGGCATGGCTAGAAATCAGAATTCAAAGTTGAGAATTCAAACCTTTGAGAAAAGATGGATCTACTGTCTCCTTCACTCCAGTTGCAATCCAAGCCTCGATCTACAATCCTTATCACTTGGAGAAGAGAATGTAAGAAGAATTGGCCAAAACGTGCAAGGGAGATGGAAGAATCAAAGAAAAATGCAGAGCAACAAGCTCTGGAGTTTCTGACTTTGATTGATGAAATGAAGCATGAACCCTTCTCACCGAGGCTTGCTTCTCAATATATAGAGCATCAGGAGGAGGATAGGATAGGTTTTTCGCGCTGAAAGCTCTTGGAATAAAAAAAATCTTATTTTGGCCAAAATCAAGTATGCACATGCAGCCTTGAAATCCCTCATGCGCTGGCTTGCTTTTTTCATGCATTTTAATCCATTTGTCCTCAGGAAGAGATTAGCAACAAGATTAGGACTTAAATCCTTGCATTAAGCTAGTATTGGTGATTAGGCAACTTCATGCCATTTTTTGCAAAACCACGAATTCCTTGTTTATTTGCCCATGTGCAGCTCAAACCTTGGCATGATGGGCCTTGGTACATTGCATATTGGTCATGGGTTGGGTTAGGAACAAAGAGAATGGCTGAAACTTGAGTTTTCATGAATTGACCATTTTGCATATTTGCCAAATTTCAATAAAATGCCCCAACATTCTAAAACTCATAACTTGCTCATGCTTTTGAATTTTGGCACAAATGATCACAACTTGGAAAGGTATTGAAAGGATCTACAATCCCCTAGTTTTGAGTTTTTGCAAATTAATCAATTAAGGCTCCCAAAATCTACCTTGAAATTCACTAATTTTGAAAAATGAACTATAATTTTGTGACTTAAAAAGGCCATAAATCTTGATTCCTTGCCAATTTGGACATGATACCAAAAGGAGGTGAAAGATGATTCTCTTAGATTTCCAAGCATATTTCATTTGCATCTTCTTGATCAAGGGTGAATAAAATATGATTTTTTGAAATTAAGTCCCTATTTTCCAAAATTAGTAACTTTTAGGGTTTCTTCAAGAACAAGTTTCAACCCAAACTTCAATCTCTTTGATCCAAAGACCAAAATGGACTTGAAATATGAAAATTACATCCTTGAATTGATGGTTGGCCAAAAATTCACTTGGTCAACCTTGACTTTGACTGATTTTGACCAAAATGACCATTTTTCCCCTCTGAATCAATTGATCCACTTCCCTTCAAAATTGATGATTAAAATATCAAACATATGATCTCCCAACATATAAAGGCCATGTGCAAAGTTTAAATTCAAAATTATCAAGAAAACCTGATGAAAACCAAAACCCTAATTCTGGTCAACACATTAGGAGACTGATGAATTATCTTCAAAACTTCAAATCCTCTGGGTATCTTGACCAATTCCTTGTGCAAAGACCTTTCAAATATCAAATAAATGTTGTAGCTCCCTAAATCAAGTCTTGTACATTGGCCAATAACCTTGCTCAAGAAAACCCTAACTTGATTGGTGAATCCAAAGAGTGATTCTCCTTGTGATCAAACACAAGCTCCAATCTTCTGGGGATCCAAAGAGATGAATAAAGCATCTTGAGATATGCAAAAACTTTTGAGCTCAAAATATCCAGAGATTTGGATGGTAAGATATTCCTTGAGCAACTTGTCCATGCAATCAACCTTCAAAGCTTTGAGGAAAACTTGATAACCAAAGTACTTTGATCCTTTCATAATGTATGAATGCAATGCACTATGATGTTCATGATGAAACATAAGCCTAAAACAAGAGGGTAAATTTTGGGGTGCAACACTCCCCTTTGAAATTTGGTGGCAAAAACAATATATAGTGTTGTTTAAAAAAATCAAATTTGCAGCTTATTCACCGCTTAAGTGAAAAGTACGTTGTAATCCACAAATCTTATCGAATGTGGACCTGTTGTGAAAATATGCGCCTCTGAGTCACAGACGTCACCCAAAAAGAACGGACACTTCCTGATAAAAATAGGTTGAGTTCGATACGCTTAAGCCGCAAGACATCACTGTCAAGAATTAATTAAGTCGAAATATCACCTTATTTGACCTTTGTCACTCGAACAAATCACAAGCTTGTGCCAAAAAAATTAGAATCTCGTCTCCAATTTTCCAGAAGAAATATAGATCTCGTCATCCCTAACGTCGTGTAAAAAAGGAGAGCCATCTGATAAATGAGGAATTTATTATGAATTTTTCAGTGGAGCAACGTCCAATCTTTTTTACTGGTACGAAAACTCTGGTTTTTTACAGTATAAACCAATAACGGAGATCCTCAGGTTATCGTTTGATTTTAAGATTTGAATCAAAGTTACAGTAGACGAAATTATTGAGCTAACACTTCAAAAACCGACACAATATGGTAAAAATTAAGCGAGTTATGAAATTTTGAATATTGGAAATCAACCTGACAGATTCCAAATTCTGCTCAATTATTTTCTCAGGAACTCGAAATTCCCGCCACTTTTCATGTAGAATTAACTCTTCGTCATAACAGACAACGTCAAGATAACATCGAGACAAAAGTTTTGACACCAGAATCGCACTCGCACAGTACTCCAACTGAGAGTTGTTAATTATTTACTATGCATGAAATAGCGGTTCAGCCAACTTTTACCAGTATTTTGCACTGTTTAAACCATGACAAATTTGCATATTTGAAGACCATCCCTCTAGAATTAGCCTTCGACCCCAACAAGGAAGTTATGGAGAATATTGAAGCAGATTTAATGGCGAAAGAACCACCTCGAAACGGTAAACCAAATCGGAGTTATAAATTTCTGAATACCAGAAATACCATTGATCGATAATCTGAAAACCCAATAATAAAATTATTTGACCATCTTAAATGCATAATGTGCTCCTGGATTGAACACAAAAAATGAAGATGACATCCACACAGACCTAGTGATAAAATATCATCTCAAAATAACATTCTGGCTTAGAGTTAGAAAATTCTGAAGCTTGTCGCACCGAAACAGACATTCAACCTGAATTGTCTCAAATAAGACGAAAACTCTGGTAATAGTTGAAAAAAAATGCCCTGATCCCATAACAACACGGCTAATGACATGCATGTATGTATATGATAGTGAAATATAAGCCAAAAATAAAGTAGACTTGAGGAGGGTAAATTTTGGATACAAAAAAACTGAACTAAAAATTTGCACTCTGAATTGAGACGACAACGCATATAGACGCGTGGTATAATATCGATGATTTCTTGGCATTGGACAACCGAAACAGGTATAGATGGGAACAAAAATATTGACTATCACGAAACTTGATCCAAAAAGGTGCTAGTAACAAATAGACTTCACAGAATCCCTGAACTATGCATTCTGAGAAAGATAGTAAAGACCGAAAGATGCTAGTAACAACTAGACTTTATAGAATTCCAGAACGCTGCATTCTGCGAAAGAATAACGGCCTTACAAGGGAAGACTAGTAACAACCAGACTTTACAAAATACTAGTAACAACTGGTCTCGATCAAACTGGAACACTGCCTTTCTGAACCAAAACCCATTGGCACATTAATCACAACGCTGGGGGACCGAGTGAAGGTATGAGTAAAGACTCGACCTTAGGAATACTTCAAAACTGTGTCACAACTGGATCACAAACCAAAACCAGGAGTAACGACTCATGCTTTAAAAGGAACTAATAACGACTAGACCTTGATGAGTACTCCTTAGGATACCAATAACAACTGGATTCTCAAATCAAAGCGAACACCGAATGATCTCGAACCCGGAGGAAGCAGTAACGATTGGCCCGAACTAAGGAATTGCAGAGATAAAACGAGACAAATATTAATCTGACTCGGTAGAACCTAGTAATGAATAGACTCAACAAATATGAAATGAATGCCAAAATGTTGCACTTAAAAATCAGGTGACAAGTCGCAAACTTGACCTTGGTAGGAATGGTATCTACCAACCCACAATGTTGCGCTAGGGCGAATCTAACAGCAACAGGGCAAAATGAGTAACGACTCAATAGGGGAAAACTAGCAACGACTAGACTCCTCATAATATTCTGACAAGATACGCGAGTAACATCTCAACATCAAAGGTGCTAATAAAGACCAAACAAAAAGAAGCACTACGCCAGGACATAACTGGATCGTAACAAGCCCAACGAGTAACAACTCGCAAAGTGATGACAACGAATAAGGACTAGATATGCCTAGACCAAAAACAGAGGATAGAACAATAACGAATGAATGCGACCCACGAGAACCTTCACGGAGATAGGGAATTACCTTATGCAAAAGGAAAGAAGGACTTACACGAAGTAAGGAGATAACCAAGGGGTATATGCTGAATCAAAGGAAACATTAAGGTAACATCCGAACCTTGAAACAAAAGTATTAGGTAAAAGAGGGCGTTTAAACCCGAGACCACCGGGGAGCAAGACAATAAATTTGGCTTACACTTCAATGCATGTTAAAAATTTTCTTATGGATTAATGTCCCAAAAGAAAATGGAAACACTACACTTTTAAGGATGCAAAGCGATGATGCATGTTTAAATGTTCCACTGGGGAATGACAAATGAAAAGATAATAGTTGCAGGTCGTCGGCCTTGCAAAAATGAATTGCAAACTTCTACCAGGGAGAAAAACCAAAATGCTGACTCTATACCAGAACTCCTCTGGGGACAAACACTACTGAGATACCCGTAAACAACAGATTTACACCGAGGATACCTCCCAATATTACTAGGAAAAAGCAAACAGCTTCAACACGAACCCAAACTCTTGGATTTCGGGATATAGCAACCCACAAACAAGAAAGTTGTTCCCACCAACGTGACCATAATGGGGATAAAAATAGACTCCAGCTTCGGCCAGAATGGAGAACCAGAGAGACTTCCCTATCATAGGAAATCCTTTACTGGGGAAGTTTGACATCGCTAGAGAACAATCCGCGAGCTTCACAAGGTGTCGTACCCCAAATTTATCCTACCTCGATGATTTTATTTTTCTAGATTAAAGTTGAAGAAATATTTAATTAAAGACGGTATATCAATATCTGATAGTCCATCTTTATCCGACTAGGGGGGTGTACCCTAAATTCAGGAAAGCGGGCCTTTCTAAATCAAAAAGACTCATGTATCCGTAAACACATTCGCAAAGCATGTTGGCTGATGGCCCATGCAATTCGAAAATAGAAAATTATTTTAAAGAAAAAGGAGATAATAATTACTAGATTATTAAATTATTAAGTCCACTTATGTTTAATTTTCTAGTAATTAATAATTAAATTTTAATTAATAAAACCCATTGTAGTGTTATTAGTAAAAGAAAGGGGGTGAAAACTTCAAGTCCATTAGAATTCAGGACCCATTTTTGTTTTGATTGAATAGCATAGGGGGTGTGATTACAAATTTATTGGCCCATTAACATTTGCTATGAAACATTATATTGAGTTTAAGAGAATTGATTATTAAAATAATTTGTTATTTTATTAATTATTTTTATAATTAAGTTATTAAGAGATTTATTATAATTATTTTTAAACTATTTTATTAGATTTTTTTTATATAATTTAATAGAGTTTTTGTTTGTCTGAGAAAAAATATTTGTTTCATAAGGCCATTTAGGCCCAATTGAAAAAAGACTTTGTTATTTTAATTAAAACATATTTAAAAGATTGATTTTTGTTGTAATAAAAAATACAATGTTATTGGACAGTAAGCAAAAATTAGCACAAGGCCCAAAAATGCAATAACAACAACTGTATCAATCAATCAAAAATTCATGCGTGTTTTCAATTAAAACAGATACTGTACAAATCATTCCAAAATATGCGCTTGTTCTTCAACTAACACATACTGTAGAAATCAAAATTGAACAAATATAATCTTTCTTTGTTATAAATGAATCCCAGATTTACATTACAGAAAAATCAAATCTAAAAACTAAATAAAATCTGGAAATCAATTATATTACAAAATTTACAGTACAAACCCTAAATCAATTACAATCAACAAAATCAATCAACAGTAAATCAAAATCCCTAATTTATTCTAATTATCCTAAATCTAAGGGAAGATTAAACTGTAATAGCTCTAAAAAACCCTAATTATAGAAAGCTATAAATACAAAAGCTAAGTTATATAAAAGGGGGGATTTGACAGAAAGAAGAAGAGAAACCGGTGGATTGAATACAGAGGCAGAGACTTTGTATAGAGTTATAGGGAGAAGAACGAGAATGGGGAGACGGAGAGGAAATTGAAGAACGAACCAAGGTCGTTGGGGGTCCAATATCTGGAACCCTAGCTGCTACTTCCGCCGCTGCTAGCCGCTAACTTCGCAACCATCGGCCACCACCTCTGTGACCTGTAAATCAAAGAAGACAGAGAGATTAGTTGGGAGCCAATCGAAAGCTTGAAATCAGAAACGCAGAGGAGGGTAAATCACTTAGAAATATTTCCTTTATTGTTTGAATTGGTTAGGCTCGTAGAAGGGGAGGGTTGTTCTGGCGCCACCGTAGTCGGATTTAGGTGTTTTATGGGTGAAGGGTTTGAGAAGAAGAATAGAGTAGGGTTTGTGGATAGCGAGAGAGAAAGGTGAAGACAACAGTTACTGTAAAACAAAAATGAAGAAAACGAATAAAAACAAGTAATATGATCCGTAATAATCCCATACGCGCGCATACACATTAATGATTATACACCTTTAATTTCATCCATGTGATCTTGATCAGAAGACCATAGACCAAGTCTGCACCATAGTAGCGTACACCCTCATCCAGGCAATCCCTCAGCATCTCTCCCAAGCGTCTTGGCCTAGGCCCAGTTACTTCTTGCACCCCCTTTAGTAATTTTACTAAACCAACAAACCAAATCGCACCCCCCTGTTCTGAGTTGTTATCTTGGGCCTAGCCAGTATTATTTTAACACCCTCTTATTTTACTACATACCACAAAAATGCACCCCTCCTGTTTAAACATTATTTTCTATATTTTTTTTATTCTAATTTTTTATTTTTCTTTTCTATTAATTAACGGTTACTATTATTATTAATTTTCATATTATTATTATTAATATTATTTTTATATTATCATAATTATTTATCTCTTTTATAATAATTATTAATATTATTTATTATATTATTATTTATTATATGTAAGTATTATTATTTATACTAACAAATAAATTATTTTTATATCAAAATTACATACATTATTTTCTCTATTATTTTCATTAAAATATTTTCTAATCATGCATTAATCAAGATCTTCGCAATTAACACAATAAAAAACACTAACAAATATCAAACTTATTTTTCGCGAACAAATTAATCTAGACAATTGTTTTTGCAAAAGGGTTTCAAAAAGATTTTGACTTACCGTGCATTTAGTCAAAATCTCCGCAATCACTACTCCCAACCAAAGTGCGAGGTGATTCAAAATATGTTTGCAAACCCCTAAAAAACACCAACCCCATACGAACTACGAATTGGGACTCTGATTCCTCATAAGAGGATACGTAGGCATACGATCAAAAATCGTAGCGAGTTCCCTTATAAAAAAGTAAACCTTCCTCTTAATTAAGATTTAAAACCCAGTTTACCCCAAACCTAAACTTAAAACCTAGTATCCTTGTGAACAAGGATGAAAGGTACCTAACACCTTCGTTTCGTCTAATAGAGTCTAAAACCTAGAATCTCTGTCTGCGAATTATGGTTTTATGTTAGACTCCCTTCCCTAGGATAAAAACTAATAGTGGTGACTCCTGATTTAAAAAACCGTCAAGACACAAGGGAATCCCAGATCTCTGTCAGGCCTCTAAAAAACATTAATCTCTAAAGAAGAAAACTTCACTGAGGAACACGGCGATTCATTAGGAACGCATGACGTATTCGGAAAGTATTTTACCAACGCCAACCTTGCGGGAGAAAACATTCACTTGTGGATACATGACACTTCATCGAAGATAAATCAAACTTGCAATAGGCCCTACTAAGGATCACCAATCTGTTATGGTTGACCTAAAAACCAAGATTCACTGGGGATACATCTGCTTCAGGGTGCGTACCAACAAACCTGCAAGACATAGAAACACAAAATGCCCCAGGTATAGCATGACGACTTTGTCTGCCAATCGGGTACACAAATTTCTGAAGCAACCTTCAAATATATCCTACCATGTATAAGGCCCCCAATTTTTATATGCAATATTTATTAAAAATTGGACGTCTTTAATGCAAGCAAAACAACAAAATATAAAAAGATGCTTTTGAATAAAAGAAACTTTTATTGATTGAAAATAAGCTTGTAAGTAGGCAAGTACATCAAGATATAATTCCTAGAAAGAGGTAATTGCAATACAATGAATTGAATTCAAATATCAACAGGCACATGGCAATGCGACAACAGATTCCCTCCAAGTTCCAATCCTGCTATCACCCTTATAACCTCAATTATCTCATCACCTTGTTTCCCGTTAAAGACGGTTAGACCGACTCCTACCCTTCGGAATTACCGATTGTAGCACCGAAATCAAAAAGATCCAACGTTGGACATAGTCATTCGCTTTAATCTCTTTTTTTCCTAGATTTCCCTTTCGGGTTTTCGATCCACCGGGATACTCTTTCATGCCTAATCCGCTCTTTCGTGTTTTAAACTTAGCGGGTGTACTTATTTTCTTTTTCATTCTTTTTCCTTATATCCCAAATTTTTTGAACCTTTTATTTCTGTTTCTGGTTCGCCAGGATCTCCCCTTTTTTCCTGAGCCAATCAACTCAACGGGTCTTTTTATGCGAAGTATTTTTTAACTACGTCCATGTTCACGGGGAGTGGGAAATCTTCACCATCCATCAATGTAAGCATCATGGCACCGCCAGAGAAAACCTTCTTTAAGATGAATGGCCTTTCATAATTGGGAGTCCATTTTCCCCTGGGATCACGTTGAGGAAAAATTATCATCTTCAACACGAGGTCACCAGCCTTATAATACTGAGGTTGAACCCTTCTATCATACGATTTCTTCATCCTTTTTTGGTACACCTGGCCATGACAAACAACCGCAAGTTTTTTTTCGTCAATGATGTTCAACTAATCTAGCAGATTTTGAATCCACTTATTCTCATCAAGTTCTGCCTCTCTCATAATCCTTAATGAAGGAATCTCCACTTCCACAGGAAAAACTGCTTCCCTACCATAAACAAGCGAAAATGGGCTTGCCCCGGTCGAACCGTAAGTTGTGGTACGATAACCATGCAAGGTGAAAGGCAGCATATCATGCCAATCCTTATAGGTTACTACCATTTTCTCCACAATCTTCTTAATATTCTTATTGACCGCTTCAACAATGCCATTCATTTTCGGTCGATACGGAGAAGAGTTATGATGCTTGATTTTGAAGGACTCACAAATCTCCTTTATCATTTTGTTATTCAAATTAGACCCATTATTTGTAATTGTCTTTTCAGGCACTTCATAATGACATATGATATTGTGCTTAATAAACCGGGTCACCACTTTCTTGGTAACATTTGCGTATGATGAAACTTTGACCAACTTGGTGAAGTAATCAATAGCAACCATAATAAAACAATGGCCATTAGACACATTCAAATCGATATTTCCAATCATATTGATGCCCCACATCACAAACGACCAAGGAGAAGTCAAGATATTCAATGGTACCAACGGTACATGCACTTTGTCAGCATACACCTGACACTTGTAGCATATTCTGATGTGGTTGTAACAATCATTTTCCACGGTGGACCAATAGTAGGCAACTCGCAAGATCTTCTTGGCCATAGTGTAACCACTGGAATTCATCTTGAAGGAACCTTCGTACATATCTTCAATGATTTTTGTTGCTTCATTCTTATCAACACATCTCAACAACAAACCATCATGGTTTCTTCTTTATAACACACCATTGCTGAGGAAGAACTTGGCAGAATACTTTCTCAAGAACTTCTTGTCAGTAATTGATGCTTCTTCAGGATACTCTTGAGTTTCAAGATACTTCTTGATATCGTGGAACCATGTCTTGCCATCTAGATCCACCTCAGTCTCATAACAAAATGTCGACTCATCCAAACTTCTGATTATGGTTGAGGGTACCTCGTTATCCCCCTTAACTTCGAACATGGACGCCAAAGTGGATAATGCATCAGCTAGATTGTTCTCTTCTCTAGAGATATGCTTGTATGTAATTTCCTCGACATAAGGAATCAACTTCATGACATGCTCTCGATACGAGATCAAATTCTGGTGACGAGTTTCCCAATCCCTGTTAACCTGACTGATAACAAGATTATAATCCCCGAAAACTTTCAAGCGCTTGATTCACAAATCAATTATAGCTTCAATGTCATATATGCAGGCTTCGTATTCTGCCATGTTGTAGGTACAGTCAAAACAAATTCTGGCAGTGAACAGGATATGAAAGCCCATAGGAGAAGTGATAAAGGATTCAAAACCATTTCCTAATGCATTTTAGCCACCGTCGAACAGAAGCGTCCATTATGAACCTGGTTCGGGTCCTTCTTCTGGGCCAGGAATGTTACAATCCCTGATATACACGATGTCCTCGTCTGGAAATTCAAACCTCATTGGTTGATAATCACCTATGGGTTGTTGATCAAGATAATCAGCCAACAGACTACCCTTGATGGCTTTCTGAGTAGTGTACTGGATATCGTATTCGATCAAAATCATCTGCCACCTAGCCACTTAGCCTGTAAGAGATGGCTTTTCAAAAACGTACCTGATAGGATCCATTTTGGATATCAAGTAGGTGGTATGCGTCAACATATATTTCCTTAGGAGCTTAGCAGCTGAACCCAATGCACAATAAGTTTTCTCAAGCAACGTGTACCTTGATTCACATTCAGTGAATTTCTTTCTTAGGTAATAAATTGCTTGTTCTTTCTTTCCGTTCTCATCATGCTGACCTAGAACACAACCTATGGAACTTTCGAGCACTGTTAGATACATGATTAATGGCTTCTCCTCCACTGGAGGCATGAGGATAAGAGGTTCCTGCAAATACTTTTTTATTTTATCAAATTCCACCTGGAAATTGTCATTCCACCTGACCATTTGATCTCTCCTCAATAACTTGAAAATAGGGTCACATGTGACTGTAAGATGAGAGATAAATCTAGCAATATAGTTAAATCTCCCGAGGAAGCCACAAAATACTTTTTTAATTCTTGGTTCATGCATTTCTTGTATTGCTTTTATTTTGGCAGGATCAATCTCGATACCTTTTTCACTTACAATAAAGCCTAACAATTTTCAAGACCTCACCCCAAAGGTGCACTTGTTGGGATTCAACCTCAACCTAAATTTCCTCAGTCTTTCAAACAATTTTTGTAGGTGAACAATATGCTCTTCTTCCATTTGGGATTTCGCGATCATGTCATCGACATACACCTCTATCTCTTTGAGAATCATATCATGGAAATGAGTCACCATTGCATGCTGATAAGTTGCCCCTACGTTCTTCAAACCAAAGGGAATCACCTTATAACAGAAATTCCCCCACGGGATAACGAATGTATTCTTTGCCATGTCCTTTGGTGCCATCTTAATCTGATTATAACCATAGAAACCATCCATGAACGAAAAGACTTTGGCATGATCTATATTATCGACTAGAACATCAATATGCAGAAGCGGGAAATCATCTTACGGGCTTGCTCTGTTCAAATATCGATAATTAATGCACATTTTGACCTTGTCGTCCTTCTTAGGCACCGACACGATATTTGCAATCCATGGCGGATAGGAGATTACACTCAGAAACCCTGCATCAAGTTGTTTATGCACTTCCTCTTTAATCTTCTTAGACATCTCAGGATGAGTTCTTCGAAGCTTCTGTTTCACTGGAGGACATCCTTCTTTCAAAGGCAACTTATTCACTATAGTATCGGTATCTAACCCAGGCATATCTTCGTAAGAACGGGCAAAGATGTCTGAATACTCTCGGAGCATACCAATCAATCTTTGCTTTACACTATCTTCTAACGCATCCCATATCTTGACTTCTCTCTTTGCATCTCCATTTCCCAAATTTACTACCTCAATCGACTCTTCATGCAACCGAATGACCCTTTCCAAAATTATAATGAGTGATAGAAAAATCATTATCAAAGGGATCCGTTATGGCAGTGGGATTATATCTGCATGATCGATTTTATGTTTCTTTTAGACATAAGATGGTAAAATAAAAACAAAAGCATGCCATTTTATATATGTTTTCAAAAAATATAAAAGGAAAGACAGAGAGTAAAATATTTGAATGCAAAAAAATGTCCTTTATTTCATGATAAAGATTGTAAATAAAAATATGGGGGCCCTGCATATGATTCACTAACGCATTGGGCATAGCGCCTGAATTAATGCATGATAAGAACATAAAATAAAATTACTCTTTGACAAATGTATCCAAAATAGCATCCTCGGAAGTCCAGTTGTTAAATTTAACACCTGTCTCAATTGGTCGAATCCAATTAACAATATCACAATCACTGTCAATATCTTCGACAACATTGACCTGCCCATTCTTGACGATTTAAGCTTTGGAAAACTTTACGGGAGTAGATAGACTTGGAGCTCGGGGTGAAATACCTTTATTACCGGTTTCAATCCCAAACCAAACTTGTTAAACTTTGGGATAACCTCCATTAAGCTGCCCCAGCCTTCGGGGCTACCAACTTCAACCACAACTTGAGCATCTTTCAAAGACGACATGGATGTTTCTGGCTTCTTCCTCTTCTCGGAGCAAGGAGTCTTGATCATCTGAACAATTTCAAAGCCTTGAAAAGGCGTCTCATGCACCTCACCCTCTATTTCGATATACCGAAATGATGACAGGTGACTCACCACATACTCCTCTTCACCATACAGAGTAATGGTCTTTCCATTAACAGGATATTTGATCTTTTGATGGAGGGTGGACGCCACTTCCCCAGCCTTGTAACTCCACAGAAGGCCTAGCAAACAACAATAAGCGGGTTGAATATCCATTACGAAGAATGTAGAGGTGAAGATCTGAGGAGCAATCTTGACAGGAAGATCCACCTCGCTAAACACTGTCCGCCTCGACCCGTTAAATTCCTTAACCACCAAATCACTTGGATGCAACTCGAGTCCAACGTACTCAATCTTCATCAAAGAATATTTTAGAATAACATTCATAGAGGAACCAATATTAGCAAGATTCGAGACAGAGTAGTCCTCTTACATTCTATCGAAATATGGAATGCTTTGTTGCGATTTCTTCCTTCTAGAGGAAGATCGAAATCTCTAAAACCAAGACCTTTGTTGGAAGTTATACTCACACACATAATTTCAAACTGGTTGACTGAGATCTCTTGTGAGACGAACGCCATATTCAGAAACTTCATTAACACATTCCTATGTGCCTCAAAATCACGAAGTAAAGATAAAATAGAGATCTTGGCTGAAGTCTGACCAAGCTGATCAATAACTCGGTAATCACTCTTCCGTATATACCTCATAATATCTTCACTGGTTTCTTACGTCTAGCTCTAGTTAAGGCATCCACCTTATCATGCACATCTTGTGGTGAGATTACTCTCCCACTTCTAGTTACCGTTCTGGTGTTAACAATGTTATCAACATTTGAATGATCTTGCCCCAAGACATCATCTTCTGAAGAACCACTCTCCTATTTCACTCCTTGGCAATACATATCTCATCCATAATGCTAACCTACAACTCTATAACTCGTATAAGGGATAGGACCAGGCGTAGTAATTAGAAGAGGTATCGGCATGGCCGAAGCATACATATTAGTAGGGGTAAATAAGATAGAAATCACATTAACATCCTCAGTGTTTTTCCTCTCTTTGAAAATCTTGTCAAAATGAAGCTCACCTTCATTAATCAATTTATGAATACCCACTTTCAACTTGGAATAGCCCTCAGGTTGCAACACACAATCAAAATAGTCTGAATTGCATCTTGGATAAACACCTCTCTTGAACATTTGTTCTTTAACAAAGGGCAAAAGAGTAACCACCCTATTGACATCCAAAACCAAATCAACATCCTTAACTTCAGAGATAACACTGAAGGTTGCCCCAGCACGAGGCTGCATTGGATTCGGTATAATATTAGGCCCTGGCAGTGGATCAAACTGAACGGACTTTGCATCTAGCAAATCTTGCACCTAATACTTACAAGCCAAACAGTTTTCCCCTGTATTCCCCACTCCTCCATAATGGAATTCACATCTAGAATTGGCATCATAATTGTGAGGGAGTTTCCTGGTATAAGTCGGAATAGCCCTTTTCTCAATCAACTTTTTATCGAAAAGGCGCTAGAGTATTTCAGAATAAGGCATTGGTACGAGATCAAACTTTCTCAGCTGCCTAGGAGCATTTTGTTGCCTTTGATACTGACCTTGACGTTGTTACTGAGGTGCTGGTTAAGCAGTATAGATGGTTACAACATTAACATATCATTCCTCTTTTCTCGGTCCCTTCGACCGTATACAACACTGGTCTCCCCTTTTTTCTTCTTAGGGTAACTGCCAAATACTTTATTTCCACCACTACTAGTAGAAGCACCAATATTAACAGATTGGATCTTCCCGAACTTCAATCCACTTTCTATACGCTCACTAAAAGTTACCATCTCACCAAAGCTAGCAAACGAACTACAAGTAACATAATAATGGTCTTGAAGAGTATTGGTGAAAAATTAAATGATCTCCCTCTCCATCATAGGTGGCTGAACCCTAGGGGCGAGTTTACACCACTTATGAGAATATTCTTTGAAACTTTCACCGGGATTTTGTATCAAACTCTACAATTGAGTCCTATTTTGCGCCAGATCAACATTGAGTTGATATTATTCAAGGAAAGCTTGCACTGAATCTCTCTAGTGTCTGATACGAGAAATTTCTAACTGCATGTACCATTCCAAAGGTGCCCCAGACAAGCTGTCCTGGAAGAAATGCATCAACAACCTCTCATCTTCTGAGTATACAGACATCTTCCTGTAGTAGGACTTGACATGTGTTTTGGTACAAGTGACACCAATATACTTGTCAAAAACTGGAACTTTAAACTTTGGGGGATCCCTTACCCTAGGCACTAGACCCAAATCATTTATATCTAGACCAGACATCTTTACTCCTTCAACAGACTTCAACCTTTCTTCAAGAAGACAAAACTTCTGATCATCACCCAAAAAATTAGCCTCACAACCATGCACAGACAACATGTCATCACGAAATCTCATATTTGGACCATGTCTACGAGGATTACTAACAAGGAGATGAGGTGGAGGAATCGGTGGAAAACGGCCCTGATTGAACTGTATACCCTGGTCACGAGCATGACCATTAACATTCAAGTTCACAACCGACTGGGGACGCTGCTGGCCCACTGAGAAGTCTTCAAATTCCAGACGTTCCATTTCAACACGAGGTTTCTCCACAAGAGCCCTCAACTCTTGTTGTTCGCGATTCATGTTGGTGATGGCCTCCATGAACTGAGTCATTTTAGTAGCCATCTGAGACCTGACTTCTGCAAGCTCTGCTTGCACAAGTTCCATCTGACGTCGAAATTTTCTTCAAGTAGAATATCAGTGAGACACTGGATTTGTAATTTCTGCTAAATAAAAGTAGAAACAAGATAAGAATTTTGGCCTAAAAAACCTGTAATGCATGATATGTTATTATATGCATGATATGTTAACCATTCCCAGGGTATTCCATAGTATTGTTCGGCCACCTGAAATAAAAAGCCATGATAACATCAATAAAGCAAAATAGGCACGAGAGGTATAACCAAAACAATATTTCATTAAATGGAAAACATCAAATCCAAGAGTTCATACAAACAAACAGCGAAAAACATCATGAGATTTATAAGACCCCGACCAACAAGTTTGGTGTTGATCACAGAAATGAAATGAAGTATAATAATCAAATAGGGGGATTTTTCATCTTTGCACCAAACAACGGCTCTAAACACCCGAAATATCCAGCGCTCTAATTTTTAGTTTCTTTAAACAATTCTTTGGTATTTTCCCAATCTTGTCCTTCCACCAAGATTTTGATGATAATATCTTTCCTGTAAAGAGCCTTCTAGAGATCTTGACATTCAACAATAAACATGTCACATTCTTTACAATTCAGCGGTGGAACTGGCGCGTGTGCACTCTCCGCCTCTTCTGACTGAGCTTGTTCTGATATGGAATTACTAAGTTGTCTTTTCAGATATTATATTTCCTCCTTGTATTTAGCTTCAGCTACTTGAAGCTTCACACATTCTTGCCGGCTCTTCTCAGCATATTTGACAAGTTTTATTTGGACCCCTTTGGAAATAAAGACATCCTCTTGTACTCCAGGTCGTTTCATAGCTCTCCTGACCTCGGGAATTCCTTCACTAGTCTTCTTGAGCTTATGAACCAAATCCAACTTGTCTTCTCTGGCTGCAAAAAGTTTCATGTTCAACTCCTGATCTTTCTGCCAAAGTTCTTTTTTCCCAACTCGAACTTCATCATACTCTTCAATAGGCACCGATGCTTATAAGATAGTTGATGGTTGCTCGCATAAAGGAGCTCTCCTTTTGAAAGGAAACAAAATAGTATTAACTCTGTCTTTGACCCACTCGACATAAGGAGGCCTGGCAAGAGGAAGTTTTCTTCCCATGGACTCTTTGGTTCTCCTACGAATCTGTGTCCATGCTTTCTTTATTTCTAGCAGCAATTCTGGATTTTCTCCCTTTTCTAAATACACCATTTTTGCAACTTCCAAATCATTGGGTCGATCATTTATGATGTATCACAATTATCGGAATGCTAGGAAAAGTTTATAGTTGATACACCCTCGAGTTCCTATGAGAGGTACATTCGGAAATTTCCCACAGCGAATTATGACATTTGGACCTCGTTTGAGAGAAAACACCAGCGGATGTCATGGGAAGTGAGTGCAACCATCGTTTCTCCCCATTGCAGAGAGTTCTTAGTATCTATAAATTTACCTTCTTAGGAAGAAGAAGTATAAGCCAACAATACAACATTGATACACATATGTTAACAATCCCCTTTTCGTATGCCTTGAATGGAAAACATAATAAGCATCTGCTAACAGTGTTGGCACCAGATTTTTTGTCATGAAGACACAGATGGTAGCTAGATCAAAGAACTCCTTCTTGTTCGGAAAAAGGATTATACCATAGATCATGACGGCTAGCTATGCGTGAAAGAGACTCAGTTCTTCTTATCGGTTCTATCTTGACCCTTTCTATTCAAGAAAGCCAAGTCAAAATGATAAACATCCTCATTTGGCTTCCAATTGTCCTTTACTTTCTACACTCTCAAATTAAGAGCACTGGTAATGAAACTCTCCTTTACCGTCTAAGGAATACGATCATTAACTTCCAAACACAACAAATGGGCATATTCTTCCAGAGTGGGAGCTAAATGATAATCTTGAAATGTAAAGAACCTCAAGCTTGAGTCATAAAACTCCAAGAGTGTACCCAAATCCTTCTGCTCGACATCAACATCATGTAACCACAACATACTTCCATAAACTATAATGAATTCACTTTTATTATCATCAACCTACAGTGTACTCAACCCCTTCAGAAGTGAAGCTTGGGAACTAAAGAAATCGTAACCATAGGTATGCCTGACGGCTTCCTTGTTGTTATCCCTAGTGTCATCCATTTGGCAAAGAAAAAACTCTTGAAATACCATGGAATGATCATGCACATGATAGTTAGATATTTATTATTTGTGTTTCTTTTGAAAAATAAATATGCTATGATGCAAGTGCGACAATCATGGGATCAAGGCTTCCATGATACTACTGTTGTGCTATACAGTTTCTTGAACAAACCGAGAAAACCAAGATCAAAGGTCCAAAACATAACCAGAAATCCTCGTGAATTTCAAACCAAAAACTCAAAAAATAAATCTGAGAGCCACATAGTCACCAACAATATCATAATGGTCACTAACTGAACATAGTCACCAACAAGATCATAATGGTCACTAACTGAATATTGTCACCAACATGTACTTGTGAAAATCAATCATCCCGCCCACTCATAGGTATAACTAGGTCAAGGAAGGTCATAGGTAATCAGATCATTGGTCACCTAAAAGTATTATCATCATGCACATCTGTGATGCTGATAATGCCTCATTGAACCTTACTGACTGTTGCTTTCATGATCGGTTGGTGACAGGGCATACACCTATCATCCATCATGACTTTCCACTCTATTTCTAGTGTTCCTAATGGAATACACTCTTTCCACTCTATTCTCACCCATCAAAGAATACAGATCCAGCACAACAGCAGTATATGAAAAGTGATAAAATGCACGCAAAAATATATGCAAGCAGTATATATAAAGCTGTAAATAACTGGAAATAAATAAACATCCAAAGCAGTAAATAAACAAGATCTATGATTGATTTTGGGATGGACCAGCAATAGGTCTTTCTGTCCCCAGTGAAGTCGCCAGCTGAAGGAACTGGACAAAACTCATCAGATAAAAATCAATGAAGTCGCCACCAAACATCTATTTATCTCACGAAGGAGAAAGGGAAATATCCAAGAAAACCTGAAATGGAGAAATCACGATCTTTCGACCTAGAAATCTGGTAAGGGAGTCGGTTACGCGAGGGGAAGGTATTAGCACCCCACACGTTCGTAGTACTTTATGGTATCTACTCTTGTTGTTTATCTAAAGAGTGTGTAAGAATCTATATCTAAACTGAACAAGGCATGTATGCAAAAGAACGAAAAAATGTGTGGGGAAAAGAAAGAAGTATTTACAAATTATGCTCAGTTAGGCCCCACAAAATCCTCCATCTACGTATCCCTTTTAAGGAATCAGAGCAGCCGTATTCCGGCTCAATCGTTTTGGTAGGTTTGTATTTTTTATCAAACGACATCAATTTCGCATTCTACCTGCAGCTCGACCTTTGGAGACTTAAACATCTGGAGTAGAAAGGAATCAATGTGCTCAAAAAGTTTTCGGAGGCGGATAATGCTATAATCACAACTCGTAGCAAGTAGACATAGTGCAACCCGACCCTTGGGGAATTACGTGTCGTATTGCATAGAGCGGAAAACAACACATCCAGTTTGAAATTGAAAAGCCAAAAAGAAAGAAAAAGAAGTTTCAATGTGTTTGTGCCTTTTACCTTTACGAAAAGATTTTGAGTTTATTATAGGCGTTTTAAAGATTTGCCAATAAAGAGTGTATTTTATGCACATGCAAAGTGGGGAAAAGGAAGAGTCTACGGGGGACTAACCTATTTCTAGCCTAGAGTTAACATACAGAGAATGCCCTAAGATTCAGACCAAGGTTTACTAGGAACCAACTCATCTGAGAAAGAACCATCCTAATTGCTATTTAGAATAAACTCATCGTCGAGAATAAACCGAAGGTCCTAAGGGAGCATGGCAAAGAAGAAAGGGTGCAAAGAGATAAGCGCATAGAAAAAATGCGTGAACGGAACAAACTCATCATCGATAATAAACCAACACATCAGAGGGAATAATCTTGTAATCGAGAATGAACCGCGACACAAAATATTCAAGTATTTCTTTTATTTTTATGCTTATGCAACAAGTAAAATAAGGGGGAGAAAACTCATCATTGAGAATGAACCAAACCAAGCCTCAAAGGGAACATCCCATCCGGGTATGAACTAGGCGCATAACATTAATATTCCTTTCTTTGTATTTTGAAATAATTGTAAATGACAAAAGTAATATAAACCGGATCCACTTGGAACAAACTCATCATCGAGAATGAATCCAAGCCCAAGCGTCAAACTCATTATCAAGAACGACACAAGAACAATAAATGTGAGAAAATAAACACACGTGCATAATTGCCTATTCAAAGATAGGACTTTAAACAAACACAATTAGCATACAGAAAGCGGTACCTACTATAGGACTTTAAACAAATACTTCGAGGGCACGCTTTCTATTTCCTGCTTCCTACTTCACATGATCTCTAGAAAATGATAAATGCCCCTACTATACATGATCTCTAGAAAGCGGTAAATGCAATATTACAATAACCGGCCCGAAATAATACCAAATGAGTAATAAAAATCCTCAAAGCAAACTCAATGCGTATAGGGAACTCAGAGGACGCCGCAAGCTAGTATCAACAACAAACAGAGTCAGAAATGTGAACAATATATGTGAGCAAAGCGTATCTGTCACCAAAGCGATTAACATCCAAATTGTTTCTTAAAATATGCACATCTCACAAAATTTGTTAGTAGATAACAACAAAAATCAAATACGGTAATAAAAATTGGCAATATGCACAAAAATGAAACATGAATATGTATAAGACAAAGCAAACTAGTTAAAAGAGCATAACATAGCATTTCAGACATCAACAACACACTTATGCAACTAGGTCCAAAGAACTGGCTTAGAAACATTCTCACTTGCTACTGATAACGAAGAAATGCTCAAAGAAGTATAACAATGCATTATCCACAAGAAAAAACTCAATGCACATGTAAAATGAAATTTCCATACAGCATTACACGCATTTTGAAATTCAACATGAATCGATTTGAAACTCAAAGATTTAGTCCGCTAATCTTGAATATTAACATGAGAAAGTTATCTGAAACTTGCATATGAACATGTAACCTCAAGATTGATCTTAAATCAAGAATTAAAGTCTTAAAACCACATGAATTTAATGTATAGGAATTTAATCAACAAATTGCAAATCAATTTCAATTCATGAGTTTATGTATTTATGCCAAAAGTGTGATGAATTGGAATCGATTCGCAATTTATCAAATTCAAAAGTTATGAACCAAAAAGTATTATGATACGCTAAATTCACAAAGCTTCTCAAGAAATTAATTAAACCAAATGATATTACTTGACATCAAAGTAAGAATTAACATTAAAAAGTAATCACAATTTAAAAAAAAGAAACACAAGATAATGTGCAAAAACTTGAATCAGAAAGTAAGAAAATTAGTCGAAAAGCATTCGGAATCAACTGCAAAAATTAAGGCCACATAGAAACGTGCCAACGGTTCCTAAAACTATCAGGTCGGCCAAATTCTATGCCGAAACATGATTTTCGAAACTGCTACAGTAGCAGAAAAAATGGAACGAAATTTGTCCGAATCGAAAAAGTACTCGCGTGAGGGATTTGGGATGACTTAAGAAGCTCGATTTTCATTAATTAAAATCAGAAAAATTCAATACGGATCAAAAGATAGAGCAAAAACACCAATTATGTCAAACTTTGTCATTTTACCAAGTATTGAGATACTTTCTATCAAACTCAATCAAACTTACTTCAAAAATGCTTATCAATGGCATTTGAGTCCATTATAAATTACCTCAATTCTTTAAAATGGCAAGCAACAAGTAAATATCAAAAACAATATTGGCAAAAGATTAGTTTATGTCAAGAATTGGTAACTTGAGATCATATGCAAGAATGCATTTCAAATGCACAAAAAAGGTCCATGATCATCAACCAAGTAAATGGAAACATGTAGTAAAGCTTGAAAGAAAAGTTTAGGCATAAACTAAACTAATTGTTAATTTATGATACAACATCTAAATCGATGAAATTAGTACCTAACATTAACATGTTACTTTTAACTAAACCTTATATTAAATTCTCCCTAAATCAAGGATACAAGCAAATTCTAGATTCAATTAACAACATAGTTCAAGAATCAAGAACTACACTATAATCTAAGTGTTATTCTACTTCTAAATAAAATCTAGGCTTCTATGAGGAATTAAGGCAAACACCTAATGTGCACAAATTATACTAAGTTTCCATCTCACAAAATTGATTTAAGAACCTAATCAATTCCTAAATCAATTTCAACCTAAATTTCTAATCCGATTTTAGAACTATGTAAACTATGTTATGTAATCCTAATTATGTAAATCAACACTTAATTGTACAATTCCACAACAATCAATTCAAGAATAAGAATTAATGGAGGTTAGTAGTGTTACCTCTTGGACACTTGAAGAAGATGAAGAGGAGATGATATTGTTCGGTGATGAGGAGAGGCGTGTGGTGATGAGAAACCGAAGGAGAGGATGTCGCATCGAGCGAAGAGAGGAGATATGACAGGAAAGAGCGATATAACGCCATAGAGAAACACGTGGAGGTCACGTCGAGCAAAGAGAAGGGGAGGGGCCGAAGAGAGCGAAATCACGGTCGGACAGAAGCACATGGAGGTCGCGACGAGTGAAGAGAAGAGGTGCATCCGGAGAGAGCGAAATCACGATCGGAGAGAGGGAAATCGCGTCAGGCAGAAGCGTGCGGAGATTGCGTTGAGCGAAGAGAGGAGGTGCGGCTGGAGAGAGGAAGAGACGCGGCAGAATCCAGCGAGAGATTGTGCAAGAGATAGAGGTTTTGTATTCTTGAGGTAGAGAAGAGAATAGAGAGGGAAATGAAATTTTAAATAATGAGCCTCCCATTTGAAATTTGGTGGCAAAAACAATATATAGTGTTGTTTAAAAAATCAAAATTTCAGCTTATTCGCCGGTTAAGTGAAAATTACGCTGTGATCCACAAATCTTTTCGAACGTAGACCTCCTGTGAGAATATGCGCCTCTGAGTCACTGACGGCACCCAAAAAGAATGCACGCTTTCTGATAAAAATTGAGTGAGTTTGATACTCTTAAGCGGTGGGACGTCATTGTCAAGAATTAATTAAGTTGAAATATCAGCTTATTTGACCTCTATCACACGAACAAATCACAAGCTCGTGCCTAAAAAATTAGAATCTCGTCTCAACTTTGCTTGAAGAAATATAGGTCTCGGCATCCCTCACATCATGTCAAAAAATGAGAACCATCTAATAAATGAGGAATTTATTATGAATTTTTCAGTGGAGCAACGTCCAGTCTTTTTTACTGGTACGAAAACTCTATTTTTGCAAAATAAATTAATAACGGAGATCCTCGGGCTACCGTTTGATTTTAAGATCTGAATCAAAGTTGAAGTAGACAAAATTCTTGAGCTAACACTTCAAAAACCGGCATTATATGGTAAAAATTAAGTGAGTTATGAAATTTTGAATATTTGAAATCAACCCGACAAATTTCAAATTCTGCTCAATTATTTTCTCAGGAACTCGAAATTCCCGCCTCTTTTCATGTAGAATCAACTCTTGATCATAACAGACAACATCAAGATATCATCGAGATAGAATTTTGGGCACCGGAATAGCACTCATATTGTACTCCAATTGAGATTTAAGAATTTTTTATTGTTTCTAAAATAGCAGTTCAACAAACTTTTACCAGTATTTTGCATTGTTTAAACCCTGACAGATTTGCATATTCGGAGACCATCCCTCGATAATTAGCCTTAAGCCCGAACACAGAAGTTATGGAGAATATTAAGGCAGATTTAATGGTGAAAGAACCACATCAAAACGTTAAAACAAATTGGATTTATAAATTTTTGAATACCAGAAATACCGTTGATCGGTAACCCGAAAACCCAATAACAAAATTATTTGACCATTTTAAATGCGTAATTGGCTCCCGGCCCGAACATGAAATATGAAGATAATATCCACACGAACCTGGTGATAAAATATCGGCTCAAAATAACACTCTGGCTTAGAGTTATAAAATTATGAAGCTTGCCGCGCCTAAACGGACTTTCAACCTGAACTGTCTCAAATCGGATGAAAACTACGGTAACAGTTGAATAGAAATGGCCTGATCCCATAACAACACGGCTAATGACATGTATGTATGTATACGATAGTGCAATATAAACCAAAATAAAGTCGAAATGAAGAGGGTAAATTTTGGGGTACAACAATTGGTAACTTCTATTTTATACATATTTAGTTGGGGTCAGTTTTTAAATTTTTTTCTTTGAAGAGTCTTCTTGATTTTTTTTTCTATTTGGAAACTTAGACTTACTCTTAGCTTCCTTGGGATAATTTTTTTTGGAAGAAACTTAGACTTAATCTTTGTTTTTTGGGTTTGTTTGTTCTTTTGAGTCAGTCATTGTTGTACCCCAAAATTTGCCCTCCCATTTTCATGACAAATTGATTCAAGATATCTTCTTATGCTCCTAGGGTTCTCAATTACTCAAGACTACTCAAGGGTTGACCAGACAAACCCTCCTCCTAAGTAGTTGACCTATAACTAGGGTTTTGTTTTTCCCAAGGAAAATTGAACTTCTAACGCCTCAAGTGGACTTCATGCTTTCTCATATGCTTTAAAGAATCATCATATCAAGTTTCAAGCCTTTCAGCACAAGTGTGCTCAGACAACTAGTCAGATGATTGAAAATCAACTATAGTGGACAAAAAGTCAACTTTGACCAATTTACAGTCAAACTTCAATATTTTTGTTCAACATCAAGATTTTGAAGCCACATTCGACATTTGATCAAGTTTTGATCATGATTCATCAAGAAAACTCAAGATTCATCAAAAGTCAAATGTTACTAAATTAGGGTTTTCTTTAGGAGAAGTCAACTGAACTTTGACCAAGCATAACTTTCACATACTTCATCAGAAATTTCTCAACCAAATCTCATTTTGAAGTAAATTCAATTCTCTACAAATTTTTCTCTCTAAGCTCAAGGCCAAAAATGCTTCATTTAAGAGATATGAGCCAAAACATTACAGGTTATTTTAAAAGTCAACAAAAAGACACTTTTTGTCCAAGCAATTTACATCAAGTTAGAGACTTCAAATGAAAAACTGACCAACATGAAGGTTTTAGGGGATATCTTGAGCTTTCCAAAGAGTCCAAGATAACCTTCATATGACAAAAATTGAGTGAGTTATGATTGGTGCAAGTTGGGAAATTTTGAGAAAATGCATGAAACTCAAATTGAGGAAATTTGAATTTTTGGGCTAATGGGCTTATCTTTTAAAGTCCAAACGTGTTCCTAACCTCATAATAGACCTCTAAATCTATTCATGCATCATTTTAATTTTTATTTCATTTATTTTGATTTTTATTCATTTAAATTCAAAATTAAATCAAATAAATGTTAAATAAATGTATAAGGCATAAAAGGCTCGTGATCTGAATCTTTTGGAGGCCCAAGATCATGCTACAAACCATGTAGACTTATTTGTGAATCAAATATTCATTGGTTTTGTAATATTTTAACTTATTTTCAAACAAAATCAAAGATATGATTTCATATGATGTCCAAGCTCACCATTTAACCTAATCTTTTCTCCTATAAGTACACTACATGTTCAGACCAAAAGAAACATGTGAGGCTGCCCAAGAAACAAGGGTTATGAGATTGAAAATTTTCAAGGAAAGGGTTGAACTTGAATTCGAGTTTTCAGCCATCCTCAAGGCTAGCTAACCCTTCAAATAAATCTCTGATGTATCACGTAAGTTGTAATCATTCTTGATGATCAAATGTGCCTAAAACATGCATTCAAAACATCACCGGTATTGCATATATTATGAAATTCATATTTTAATATTTATGATGATTTGATCTAAAATAACAGCTTCAATGTATTCTTGAGACAAAATAGCACAGGTTTTATCCTCTGCATGAGGCCCATGATACCAGAATACTCAATCACCATTATTGCACCGTGTTGCTTTATTTTGATCTTATCTCACTGTATAGGTTGAATTAGCCAAGAAGAATGCCACCATTAGATTCACAAGAGTCAAATTAGAGGGATAGGGTCCCTCTTAATCTTTAACTCGTGTTATTTTTACAGGTTGGTATTTGACCTCACCGAAGTAGACGATTCCCTGGTTCACTTATTTATTATATATTTATTCGTTTGTATTTTAAAACAGAATTGAAGCGTAATGCAGTTGGTTGAGACATAGGTGTGGTCGGTGGGAACGAGAACTGACTGTTTTTTGAATGCTGGTTCGCGTTTGCGTTTGTTTTTGCAAAGTGTCGCGGTAAGCAAGAGTCGCCACCGTCTTTTATTTTATCCAACAAGGGAAAGGACAAAAGCACAGAAAAATTCCTTTTCGAGATGTTTCTCGGGTTCGGGAGGTAGATTATAGAAAGGGAAGGTCTTAGCACCCTTTCTATCCGTGGTTATCCACGGGCTCTTAGGTACTTGCTCACTATGTTTTCGAAAGGTTTGCTTTTCTTTGTGTTTGTGGGTTTTGAAAAGAGTTTTGTTTTTGAAGAAAGTGTAAGTGCGAAAAGATTTTTGTTTTGTTTTAAAAGAGAGCAAGTACTTAAGAACCTCTACCTACTCAAAAGGGAATTTAATTGTGCAAATGTCCTTTAGACAGTACTATCCTGCTATTGAAGAGTAGGTAGCACCGTCGTTGGAGTTTTCGGGTCAATTCGATTTTAGGGACGTGTGGTCACTAAAGCAACGTTAGGACGCTTTAGTGGTAATCCTAATGTCTTAGATCATTTTTATCGAGGCGACCATTTCGAGGCAACTTATGATCTTGGGACAAAGGACGACCTCTAAAACATCCTATACTCAATGACCACGTTCGAGGCAACCAAGTGAGGTGCACCCTAAGAGTGGCATGTGCAAGTGTGTCAATTTTCAGTTACTTTACTCTTGCATGTCATGGTGAGCTATTTTTGATTTTAAGTTTAAGAGTTAATCTTGTCATGCAATCCTAGTAAGCATACATCTAAGAAGTTTAATATATGTACAGGAATTTAAAGTGCGGGAATTGTAAACCCTACGCTATTACAAGGCTTTCGGGGAGGGGGATTATTTACATGTCCAAAATTGGGGGGAATAAAGCAGTAAAGGGTCTTAGTTAAGCTATTACATCCCAATAGGCAATCACAATAAAATAAACGCGCGTAAAACAAGGAAAAGAGACGTCTAAGAGATTTCTAAGTAAATAAGAAAATCTTTTTGGTTGTTTTTGATTAAAAAGATATCTGAATTAAATACTCCGTAGTCTAGTTTATTTTAAATTGATAAAATGAAGTTAAAATAATTAATTAATTTGTTTACAAAATTAATTTGAATAAAAACTAACCTAATGTTTTTTTGTGATTTTTTTATTTATTTTAATGTTAATTAAAAAGATAAAAAGAAGTCTATGAGAATAAACACAAAAAAAAAGGTGCAGGAGGGATCCTTTGATCCAGGGAAAAAAAAGGAGTTTCGACCCAGGGAGGGAATGGACTACTTCGGTCCAGAGAGGGTCCTGGTCCTTTCGATTGGGCCAGACAGTAAGGCGTGAGTAGCCTGTGATCCAGGGAAGAGGACTGCCCTTCGATCATGGAGGTCATGGCTTTCGATCCAGGGATGAGATGCCTCTTTCGATCCAACATGCTAATGGGTTCGATTCAGAGAAGGGCTCTCCTTCGATCTGGGATGTTATACCTGCAAAAGTATGTGAGCGAAACAAAAATACAGGGCCTGGGTATTGAATCCCAGGCCCTTCGATCCTGCACTTGTTAGGGTCTCTTCAGGCTAAATCTGCAGCAAATGTTAGCACACGAAAAATGTGACCTGGGTGCCAAACCCAGGCCTTTCGATCCTGTCTAAGATGGCAAATAAAAGGTAACAACAAGTAATAATGCGTTTATGCAAATGTAAGGTTGGACAATTTACCCTTTCTTACCTGCAGATTGAGTCTTCGATTTGGGCACTGGCTGGATGGGAGCACTTTCAATCTGGGATTTCTGGGCGTAGGCACTTTCGATCTGGGCACTTCTGGGCGTAGGCACTTTCGATCTGGGGGACTGCTTTGGCTTGGAAAATTCTGGGCAGCGTCTCTCCAATGTTTTGTTCTCCTGCAAATTTTTTTTTGTGTGTATAATTTTCGTTCTATGATTTTCGTGTAATTTTCTGTATGTTGTAATGTGTCACTTGCCTCCTATTTATAGGAGTGTGGGAGTGCACGAAAATGGCAAGGGACAGCCATTAAATTAGGCCTTTAACGCTCTGGACAAAAATCAAACACATTAAATCATTTCCTTTTTTGAAACATTTGTGTCCCTTGAATGAACCTGGACGCTTGGATTTTGAATGCTTTCAGGCCATGCTCTTCGATTAGTCCTAATTTTCCTCTTTCGAATGGACTCCTTGCGTACCCTTCGAATGGGCCTGGCCCAAATATCAATCGAAGGATTCCAATCGAAATGCTCTGCTAACAGGCCAATCAAAAGGTGTTGTTCATGCCAATCGAAGGACATGGTTGACATGCCTGTGGAAATTGCCTTGACATAATTCCAATCGAATGCTTGTCCATAATGCCAATCGAAATACTCCTTAAGAATTCCAATCGAAGGGTCTTTCAGGATACCAATCGAAATGCTTGTCCAGAATGTCAATCGAAGTGTCTTTCAGGATACAAATCGAAAGGTATTTGAAGTACCACTCAAAAATCTTCTTTTTCCTTAGGCAAGAGTTTGTGATCAACCAGGCAGGGGGAAGACTTTGGAAAACATGAGAGGGAAAATTTTGGGGTGCAACAATTGCCCCTGTTCAATTTTCTTAAACCTGAGGATATAGATTGGCTTTTTAGCCTTTCACGATCCGAAGGTGGAAGATAATTGAACACTAGAGTGCCCAGAAATTTGCACTCGCATGGTGTAGTATCAGCATTGTGACGTCGGGAATGGGCTTACAAATGCCATTTGGAGATGGTTGGTAGGAGGATGGGCTTATAGATGCCATCTGCAGGAGAGGTAATGGATAGTCATTGGAGATGGGCTTAAAGATGCCATCCAGGGGCGATTGCAGGACTGTATTTGAATGAGTGACAGAATTACATCCGAATCTGGACCGTATCTGGACTGTTATTTGAAGGTCTCTGATTGCCTGTCATTAACTGGGAGAAATAAATCTAACCAGAGGAGGTCTTTTTTGATAATGATGTGTGATGAAGGAATCTGAGACGATTGCTACTCCAAACAGATGATGAAGGAATCTTGGACGATTACTACAACAGTGGGATGATGAAGGAATCTTGGACAATTACTACCTCAGCAGGATGATGAAGGAATCTTGGATGACTTCTACCTCAATAGGATGATGAAGGAATCTTGGACGATTACTACCTCAATGGGATGGTGAAGGAATCATGGACGATTACTACCTCAACGGGATGGTGAAGGAATCTTTGACGACTACTACCTCAACGGGATGATGAAGGAATCTTGAATGACTTCTACCTCAGCAGGATGATGAAGGAATCTTGGATGACTTCTACCTCAGTGTAGCGATAAAAAATGTAGCGGGGTAAATCGGAGATCGAATTATTGATTAATTCGTCTCACAAAAGCAAGAGTCGCCACCGCGCTTTATTGTTTCCAAAGGAAAAGGGAAGAGAGCGAAATAAAACCCTAAATATGCAATGTAAATAATAATAAAAATACAAAGCGTTTTTTGAAAAGAGATCTTATGGTTCGGGGGTTGGTTATACAATGGGAAGGTATTAGCACCCAATGCATCTATAGTACTCTATAGGAACCTTTTGAAATATCTGTTTATTTAAAATTTGATTGCTTGATAAAAAATAAATCGTTTTAGCCGAAAAGGGGTACAAATAGGTTTTGGAATATACGACGACCTAACGTCGAAGTTTTGACTTAAAATGGTATAAGTTTTGAAAAGGTTGAATTTTTGTGATGAAAAATTACCCTAAGCTTTTAATGAATGAGAGTATTCGCTCGATCGTTTTTTTTTGAGGACATGAAGTCAACAAAAATTAGACAATTCCCTTGGATTGGCGCAAACAGAATAATCAAATAAAAGATGAAATATTTAAACAGAAAATTATGAGAGATAAATGATATATGACAAATTTAATAAGAGACTAAGTATGTGAACGTGCATTTTTAGATTTTTTGTTTAATATATGAAAAGAAAATGTTTTAATTGTTTCTTCATTTTTTACGTATTTTTCATATGGATGAAGGCAATGAGAATTAATTAAGGGGAATAAAAATGTTTTTTTTTAAAGTTTTTTTAAGTTTCTTTTTTTTTATATTCTTTTTTTAATATTAATAAAAAGTATTTTTTTTAATATTAATAAATAGGATTGGATAAAATATTAAAAATTGTCTGATTAAATTAACTCCTTTATTTTATTAGGTTCACTAATTAATTAAACTAATAACATTCTAAAAAAGCTAATAGAAAATAAAATAGGAGGAATGGAGTATTAGAATTAAAGGGTAGATAAACAAAATATTGTATGGGCTAAAAGGTGTCAAAGAGGCCCAATCAATAACAGAAGCAGGGGGGTGTAAAAGCAATTTCATTTGGGCTTTAAGGCAGGAAAACAGGTTTAGGTCCAAAACATGATAATTGGTTTTAGGGTAAACAAATGTGTTTAGCTGAATGGGATTAGGGTTTTGGTCTTGGCCGAAACGGCGCTCAATCACTCTCGATTCATCTTCTTCGTCTTCGCGCGTTTATCTTCTTCGCTTGAGTTTCTGAAATCGTCCTCTGTCTATGGCCACCAGTGACCTCGATCTCCTTCTTCCCTCCAGTAAAGCGTTAAGGGGATGATGGATTCGATAAGCTTATGTTTTTTATTCGCTTAGGGTTTGTTTTATTTGCATGTGTTGATTTTACCTATTTTGATCCTAATTTCATGTTATGTGATTATTGAGAAGGTTATGAAGGAAAAGAAGGATAAAGGAAATTACTCTTGGAGACGGAGGAGGGAGTTTGAGCGTGCGTAGGAGGCCGGACGGAAAGGGATACGGCGTTGTGGGCTAGCTTCGATTACCGGTATTCTGTATTTATCTCTCTTCTCTTCTTCTGTTGCCCTGATTCTAGTCGCTTTTGTTATTGCCTATGATGGAACTTCTGAAATTTTGATGCTTGACATTGCTACTGTTGAAACGTTTTCGTTTGACTAGCTTCTCTTTTCTTCTTCTTCTCGCCTCGCTACTGCTTTCTAAAGGCCAATGATGGATCCCTCTGAGGCCTTGATGCTTTACCGTTGCCTAGACATGTTGAAACTGGTTTGATCAGTATTGATGCTTTTCTCTTCTTCTCAACTATGCTTCTGTATACTTTTTGTTGCCTATGATGACACAATCTGAGGTTTGGGTATTTGGTCATTGGTTTTGGTTTTGGTGATACAGGTTTGGCTCATGACAGTAGATTCCTACTGATTTTTGTGTTTGGCCATAAGGTTTTGGTTTTGAAATGGTGATATTGGCTTTGGTGGCTCAATCAGGTTTTCTGAGGTTTAGACCATATTGTTTGATGCGTGGTTTTGGTTTTTTGAGCGTGTATGGCTGGTTTACGGCTTTGCTGTCTTGGAAACAGGTTATATGATTCTTAGGCCATAAGATTTTGGTTTTAAAATGGTATACTGGTTTTTTGGTTTATGATAGGTTAACGGTTTAGCAGTATGCAGGTTTTGGCATTTTAGTTTTAGGCCATGAAGGTTTGATATGGTTTGGATAATGGAAATGGTTATGCAGGTTCTTTCTGGTTTGTATTTCTCTTGTTGACAGCAGTTTTTTCTCTAAGTTTTTCTAAGGCTTGGAAATTGATTGATATCTTGTTTTTGAAGTGATTCCCATATGTTATAACCACTGCCTCCTTTGTTTACGTTATAGGCTGGAGATTTGAATATTTTTACAATCTTCTTGGCCTTCTGCATCATACTGTTACAGCAGTTTTGTTTGTATTCTACTCTTGTGCTTCTCCTTTTACTGTGATACTGCAGTAGCTTTGTCTTATAATTCCTTCTGCCTAAACCAAAACCTGCAAAACCAATTTCTTTCTCTCTTCTCTCTCATGGGTACATTTGATATATAAAAATGATATATTGTACTGCTGTTCTGAAATTGTAAAAGGTTGGAATATGATGAATGAGGAAGTATTTGCTTGCACATTGTTTTGAAACTGCATATTCTCTTTTTGTCTTGCATGAGAGCCTATGTTATTTGGCTTCTTCTTAAGTTGCATAGGTTTACGTTGCATTGCTTGTGGGAAATGGCATATGCTGTATTTGTATGCGGTGTATAATTTGAAATATACATTGTGACAAAGAAATTATGCATATTTAGTTTTGAAAAATAAAAATGAATTTGTGCATATTTCAAAATTGTGCATTCATTTATGAAATAAAAATTCCTCCCTTTTTTGTGAACCGGGAGAAATCCCGTGATTTGCAAAAAAAGGGTAAACTGATTCCAGCCGTTTGCTTTTAATGATGAACATTAAATTTATTTTCTGCTTTTAATTATTTATTCAAATCTGACTTTTCTTTTAATTGTTTTTGCAGGTAAAATTAAATGAGCAGACAAAAAGGCATTGGATAGAAGATGAAGATTTAGAATTTAGGAAAATAGTTTTTTTATTTTACTTTAAGCATTTATGTAATTGCCATTATAAATATTTTGTAATAACACAATATTTAAATGATAATTGTAATAAATAGAATAAAGTGAATAAAATTCTATTATTTCCCAATTAATTCTTTTTTCTTTCCAATTATTTATTTATTGTTTATAATTCTTTAAATTATATAATAACTGAAAATCAAATCCAATCATTTAAATTCAGAATGATAAACAAATAAATAAACATCATTGGCCAATTAACAATTTTAATTATTTAATTCATTATTCATAATATTCCAAATTATAATAATTAAAAAAATAGAATTTTAATTATTTAACCTAGAATGATAAAGAATTAAATAATCATTGTTGACCAATTAATAAACCCATTCTCAAAATGTTTATTTCATTATTTATAAGTCTTTAAATTATATAACAATTGAAAATAGATTCCAATTATTTAAATTTAAGATAATAAATAATTAATAAATGTCATTTAAGTCTTGATCAGTTAATAAATTTAGCGTTCAACAAATAAATAGCTCTCGACTCGAAGAAGTTATGAATTTTTACACTGCTTTGAAAATTTGATAAAAATAGGTCAAAACCCTTGCAATGCGAATGATGCAGATGGGAGATGGTATCTTAGGTCAAAATTTGGGGTACAACAGCTGCCCCTATTTAAGTTTCTTCTATCCGGAGGTATGAAGATTAAGAATCTTCGTTTCGACGAGATTGAAGGTACTTAAATACATAATCACGCAAATTTTGTCCTAAGATGCCGCCCTTATGTTTCGCATGAATGCAGTGATTGGATTCACGGTGAAAGATGTTGTATGAAACAAGAAAATGTTGGAGGAATCGAACACCAACAAAACACAGAGACATGGATTACGCATTACTGTGGAAACAAGCTATCGATTGCGAATGACAGACTCTTGACAGCGAATAAAATCGAGGGAGTACGACCTCTGACCCTGACCAAGAGATCATCTTGCATAGGCCGAAAAACAGATTATTGACCCCAAACACAGTGAGTTAAATAGAGGGTATCAAATTGCTGATAACAGGTTGCCGATTTCTGAAGGTAATGATTCCTGACGAACTTCTCTGCGAGATTTTCGGAGATATACTCATTAATGCTGATATAATAATATTGTAGATACGCAAGTTGTTCAAATAAAGAACTTCCGCTTGTCGTCGTCCAAAGAAAATACCAATAACATACAAGTTGCTCAAATAAAGAAGCTGCCACTTGCCGTTGTCCAAAGAAAATACCAATGACATACAAGTTGCTCAAATAAAGAGGCTGCCACTTGCTGTTGTCCAAAGAAAATACCAATGACATACAAGTTGCTCAAATAAAGAGGCTGCCACTTTCCGTTTTCCGAAGAATAATAACGTGCTAGTAGCTCGTGAAGAGCTGCTGCTTGTCGCTTTCAAAAAAAGTAAATGACGCACTAGTAGCTCGTGAAGAGCTGCTGCTCGGCGCTTTCAAAAAGTAATGACGCACTAGTAGCTCGTGAAGAGTTGCTGCTCGGCGCTTTCAAAAAAGTAAAGACGCACTAGTAGCTCGTGAAGAGCTGCTGCTCGGCGCTTTCAAAAAAATAAAGACGCACTAGTAGCTCGTGAAGAGCTGCTGCTCGGCGCTTTCAAAAAAATAAAGACGCACTAGTAGCTCGTGAAGAGCTGCTGCTCGGCGCTTTCAAGAAGTAACGTACAAGTTGCTCATGAAGAGCTGCCGCTTGTCGTTTTCCAACGGTGTCTACAACGTACAAATTGCTCATGAAGAGCTGCCGCTTGTCGTTTTCCAAAGAATAACTCAGAAGGAAATTGCGATGATATTGGCAGAGAATAACATCTTCGTCAGAAAGAAACATGAATCAATCCTTCCCGAGGAGATCATATACTTAAATGTGCAAAATAAATGCACCAACCGTCTAGGTCGCAATTTCACTGGGAAAAATCAATGAGATAGCCTATGCAAGAGGCGACCACTTTCCAATAACCAGAGGGAACAACAGTCAAACGAGACTCTACTCAATAAGATTCGATTGGGGATTCATCCAATCCAGAAATGGACAAGGTAAGCTGAATCAAAAATCATCCACGAGGATTAGCTCAGTTGGGGAATTTAGAAAGGAAGCATATTTTCTGCCTAAGCTAACCTTCTACTTGGAAGGACAAAAATGTACGTTGTTCGAATAAACGAAGTACGACCCAAAATCAACGGCAAACGTGGTATGCATGCTGATATGAGTGTAAATGAGTAAATGAATGTTATGCTGACAAAACAGACAGATGGAATATCTTGAAGATAATATGCTGTCACAGCAAAATAGATACTCGGCCAATCTTGAAAAGACGGAATATACCCGGAACTGGAAACACAAAGCAATGTCGGAGCGTAACGCTACAAGGCTCAAGTCTTTTGAGGAGAAAAGTATTCAAATCTAAACTTACAATACCAATAAGCCACTGGCATGAGACGAAGTGTGCCGCACTTCAAAATCTCCAAACAAAGGTAGCCAAAACAACACTTAACTGGAACACCCGGGGAGTCACCAACTTAGCACCACTATAACCAAGCGTGCACACAGCCAACAATTCATGACGATTCGAAAGAAAACAGGTTCATCACGCAAGTATAAATTACTGCACTATTTTGCATTTCATGGCTTGACCATCTTCGGAACGAATGTTAATATTCCTTTCGTTATTCACGACACCTTTTTTAGAAAATAAGAATATTTTAAATACTTTGTTTCAAATATTGCCGTAAAAATTAAAATTTTGCCCATAAAAGGTAATGCTCAAATTTTATTGATAAGCTGGTGGTTTACTAACAGTGCGCCTCCAACAGTTTACAAAGTTTGGGAAATAGTACATGAAATAAAAGGTTACGCAAAACAATGATCACTATTCTCCCTAGCAACTTTGAATTCCAAAATGTACTCAGATGCCACGGCCGGAATGACCAAGAACTTGCCTAAGCGAAATACTTCTTGACTGCATCGGCGTTCATGGGACGCGGGAGTTCTTCACCGTCCATATTGGTGAGAATCAAGGCACCTCCAGAGAAAACTTTCTTAACAACATACGGTCCTTCATAATTCGGAGCCCACTTGCCCCTAGAATCAGGTTGGAAAGATAAAATTTTCCTGAGCACAAGGTCACCTTCTCTGAACTCGCGTGGTCGAACCTTCTTATCAAAAGCCTTCTTCATTCTCTGCTGATACAATTGACCGTGACATAAAGCTGTCAATCTCTTCTCTTCGATTAAATTCAACTGATCATACCTACTTTGACACCACTCAGCCTCAGAAAGCTTAGCTTCCATCAACACTCTTAGAGACGGAATCTCAACCTCCACGGGGAGTATTGCTTCCATACCATAAACTAGGGAAAATGGGGTCGCGCCCGTTGAAGTTCGAACTGAAGTACGGTACCCGTGTAAAGCAAACGGAAGCAATTCATGCCAATCCTTATAAGTTACCACCATCTTCCGGACAATCTTCTTGATGTTCTTGTTAGCAGCTTCAACAGCTCCATTCATCTTCGATCTGTAAGGAGAAGAATTATGATGTTCGATCTTGAACTCTTCACAAAGCTCTCTCATCATCTTGTTATTCAAATTCGAACCATTATCAGTGATGATCTTGCTCGGGATACCGTATCGACAAATGATCTGATTCTTGATAAATCTAACTACCACCTGTCTGGTTACATTAGCATAAGATGTTGCTTCCACCCATTTAGTAAAATAATTGATTGCTACCAAGATGAACCGATGACCATTTGAAGCCTTGGGTTCAATCATCCCAATCATATCAATGCCCCACATAGAGAAAGGCCAAGGTGAAGAAATAACATTGAGGAGGGTCGGCGGCACGTGCATCTTGTCTGCATAAATCTGGCATTTATGACACTTCTTCACATATTTGCAGCAGTCGGATTCCATGGTCATCCAATAGTAACCAGCTCTTAACATCTTTCTAGCCATTGCATGTCCATTGGCATGAGAGCCAAAGGACCCTTCATGTACTTCTTGCATTAGCATGTCTGCTTCACGTCTGTCTACACATCTGAGCAAGACCATGTCATAATTCCTCTTATACAAAACTTCTTCATTGAGAAAGAAACCGCTTGCTAATTTTCTCAACGTCTTCCTATCCTTATTGGATGCCCCAGGCGGATACTCTTGAGTTTGAAGAACACGTTTAATGTCATAGAACCACGGTTTATCGTCGGTAACCTCTTCTACTGAGAACACATGAGCAGGTCTGTCGAGGCGCATAACTCTGATTGTAGGCACATCGTTCCAACCATTCACTTGAAACATTAAAGACAAAGTAGCTAAAGCATCAGCCATTTGATTCTCATCTCTAGGGATGTGATGTAATTCCACCTTGTTGAAGAAAGTTAACAACCTTCTAGCATAGTCTCTGTAAGGGATCAAACCAGGATGACGAGTCTCCCATTCTCCTTTGATTTGATTAATCACCAATGCCGAATCTCCGTAAATATCAATAATCTTAATCCTTAGGTCCACTGCTTCTTCGAGACCCATAATACATGCCTCATACTCCGCCATGTTGTTCGTGCAGTCAAATTTCAATCTCGCCGTGAACGGGATATGAGTACCTCGGGGAGTGACGATGATTGCCCCAATTCCATTTCCATAGGAATTCACAGCTCCGTCAAATATCAAACCCCAACGGGATTCAGGATCAGGTCCTTCTTCAGGTAACGGCTCTTCACAGTCTTTAGCTTTCAAGTACATAACATCTTCATCTGGGAAATCAAACTTGATGGATTGATAATCGTCAATTGGTTGGTGAGCCAAATGATCGGCTAAAATACTTCCTTTGATCGCTTTCTGAGTGTGGTACTCAATGTCATATTCAGATAACAACATCTGCCAACGGGCTATTCTTCCAGATAAGGCGGGCTACTCAAAGATATACTTGATCGGATCCATTTTGGAGACCAACCAAGTAGTGTGATTAATCATATACTGGCGCAGACGGCGAGCAGCCCAAGCTAAAGCACAACAGGTTTTCTCAAGCAATGAGTATCGAGACTCACAGTCTGTGAATTTCTTACTCAAATAATATACAGCATGTTCCTTCCTGCCAGTCTCATCTTGTTGACCAAGCACACATCCCATGGAGTCTTCCAATATAGTCAGGTACATAATCAAAGGTCTTCCTTCCACCGGAGGAATCAAAATGGGAGGTTCAAGCAAATATTCTTTGATGCTGTCAAAAGCTCTCTGACAATCTTCCGTCCACACAGATCCTTGGTTCTTTCGGAGAAGCTTGAAAATCGCCCCACAGGTAGCAGTCATATGAGATATAAACCTAGAAATGTAGTTCAGTCTCCCAAGGAATCCTCTTACTTGTTTTTCCGTCTTGGGTGCGGGCATTTCCCGAATAGCTTTGACTTTATCAGGATCTACTTCAATACCTTTCTGGCTGACAATGAAACCCAGAAGTCTTCCAGAACGAACGCCAAAAGTGCACTTGTTGGGATTCAGACGGAGTTTGTACTTTCTCAAACGCTGGAATAACTTCAACAAATGTTCCAAATGATCTTCCTCAGTCTGTGATTTTGCAATCATGTCGTCCACATACACTTCGATCTCCTTATGCATCATGTCATGGAACAAAGCAGTCATTGCTCTCTGGTATGTTGCACCAGTATTTCTCAAACCAAACGGCATAACCCGATAACAAAATGTTCCCCAAGGTGTAATGAAAGCGGTCTTCTCCATATCTTCCGGTGCCATCTTGATTTGATTGTAACCAGAGAAACCATCCATGAAGGAAAAGACTTTGAACTTGGCGGTACTGTCGACCAATACGTCAATATGAGGTAATGGGAAGTCATCCTTTGGGCTAGCTCTATTCAGATCTATGTAGTCTACACACATCCGAACTTTACCATCTTTCTTTGCAACAGGCACTATATTGGCTAACCATTGAGGATAGACCGATGTAACAAGGAAACCTGCATTGATCTGCTTCTGAACCTCCTCTTTGATCTTGTCAGCCATGTCGGGACGAGTCCTTCTCAACTTCTGCTTGATCGGCGGACACTCAGGTCTCAACGGTAAACGATGCTCCACAATGTTATTGTCCAACCCTGGCATATCTTGGTAGGACCAAGCAAACACATCAACATACTCTTTGAGAAGCTCCAACATTTTCTCCTTAACCTCCGGGATAAGCAATGCTCCGACTTTGACTTCCTTTCTATCTTCTTCATCACCCAAGTTGACCAACTCTAAAGGTTCTTCAAATGGTTGAATGACCTTCTCATCATGCTCAAGCAAACGAGAAATCTCAACAGGAATCTCTTCATCATCCTCTTCTTCAGCTCTGAACACAGGGAATTCAAAGTTGGGAGAGGGCATAGGATCATTGTTTTTGATGGTTAAGTCATGGATTAATCTGCACATATGATTATACTTTATTTTAGAAATCGATTTGTGCAAATAAAACAAAAGGTTATTAATTAATTTTCATTACTATTTCCCCGAAAAAGTGAAAAATAAAACAGTAGTGGACAAAATAACATTTTTATTCATTAAAGGGAAATACTTGAAACAAAGAGCCCAGACATCTCTCTTTTGCCTTGGGCAGAGCAAAAGGAATTATTTTTCATAGCCCGACACAAAATACGTTTCGCCTTGGGCAGAGCGAATTTTTTTCAAAGGAAAATAAACAAAACATTACTCGGAAATGTGCATCACAACAGGAACATCAACAGCAATCCAGTTCTGGCAAGCCACTCCATGCGTTAAAAAAATCCAGTTTTAGAAAACATGTGAAGTGTTGGATGATGCATGATATGCAACAAAGAGTTTTTATTTGACTTTCACGGAACTCAAGATATTAAGTTGTAAACATCAAAGTGTGAAGATAGAAGAGGAATTTTGAATTGGATCAAAGCGTCGATCAAGTTATCATCAAGATCAATCATCCATTTTGGTGGATTAGGGTTTTCACCCTATCAACACTCAAGATCCATTGAGCTTGACGAAACTTGTGATGTTTACAAAGAAAGACCTCCAAATTCCTTGAAAGTCAAGGGAAAAGGGTTTTATGGATGCATGAATGCATGGCTATGCAACAACCACAAGCAAGGTCACAAACATGGGGTTTAAAGGTTTAACGTTTCAGCATGGAGTCAAGGGTAAAGCCCACCCAAAGGTATGTACTAGTGGTTCAATCGCACCTGTAAGACAATGTTCTAAGAGTTCCCAGAGTCTACATTCCTCCTTCGGATATTGCCAACGTCTTGATTACTCGATAATTAGCAATATTCTCAAGAGAAACTCATCCGAGCGTAGCATCGCGTAACAACTACTTCCGAATTACTTCGTTATAGTCTCCGCGCTACACCTAAAAAGGCCAAGATGGGTTAGGGTTCTACGGTCCTCAACTTCTCGGGCTCCTAGGTCGAAAATAATAATGTCTTCCCGATTATTCGGTAAACAAATATTAAGTTCAAGAGGGCCTTCCATTGAGTGGGGGATCTCATGCCTCCTTCTTCGGGATTACTCCCTCAAAGTTAACATGACTATACCGCCCGTCCTATTCCTTAAGTGTTACTTAATCCGGGTATAGGATTCGTCCTTTGCAAAAACTCAAACCCTAATTTAAACACATAATCAAGCAAATCAAATAGTAGTAAAACAGATAAAACAAATTAGGCTTAACCCACTTAGGGATGGACCAGCAAGAGGTCAATCTTTCCCCAGCAGAGTCGCCAATTCTGTAACGATAAAAAATGTAGCGGGGTAAATCGGAGATCGAATTATTGATTAATTCGTCTCACAAAAGCAAGAGTCGCCACCGCGCTTTATTGTTTCCAAAGGAAAAGGGAAGAGAGCGAAATAAAACCCTAAATATGCAATGTAAATAATAATAAAAATACAAAGCGTTTTTTGAAAAGAGATCTTATGGTTCGGGGGTTGGTTATACAATGGGAAGGTATTAGCACCCAATGCATCTATAGTACTCTATAGGAGCCTTTTGAAATATCTGTTTATTTAAAATTTGATTGCTTGATAAAAAATAAATCGTTTTGGCCGAAAAGGGGTACGGATAGGTTTTGGAATATACGACGACCTAACGTCGAAGTTTTGACTTAAAATGGTATAAGTTTTGAAAAGGTTGAATTTTTGTGATGAAAAATTACCCTAAGCTTTTAATGAATGAGAGTATTCGCTCGATCGTTTTTTTTTTAGAACATGAAGTCAACAAAAATTAGACAATTCCCTTGGATTGGCGCAAACAGAATAATCAAATAAAAGATGAAATATTTAAACATAAAATTATGAGAGATAAATGATATATGACAAATTTAATAAGAGACTAAGTATGTGAACATGCATTTTTAGATTTTTTGTTTAATATATGAAAAGAAAATGTTTTAATTGTTTCTTCATTTTTTACGTATTTTTCATATGGATGAAGGCAATGAGAATTAATTAAGGGGAATAAAAATGTTTTTTTTTAAGTTTTTTTAAGTTTCTTTTTTTTATATGCTTTTTTAAATATTAATAAAAAGTATTTTTTTTTTAATATTAATAAATAGGATTGGATAAAATATTAAAAATTGTCTGATTAAATTAACTCCTTTATTTTATTAGGTTCACTAATTAATTAAACTAATAACATTCTAAAAAAGCTAATAGAAAATAAAATAGGAGGAATGGAGTATTAGAATTAAAGGGTAGATAAACAAAATATTGTATGGGCTAAAAGGTGTCAAAGAGGCCCAATCAATAACAGAAGCAGGGGGGTGTAAAAGCAATTTCATTTGGGCTTTAAGGCAGGAAACCAGGTTTAGGTCCAAAACATGATAATTGGTTTTAGGGTAAACAAATAGGTTTAGCTGAATGGGATTAGGGTTTTGGTCTTGGCCGAAACGGCGCTCAATCACTCTCGATTCATCTTCTTCGTCTTCGCGCGTTTATCTTCTTCGCTTGAGTTTCTGAAATTGTCCTCTGTCTATGGCCACCAGTGACCTCGATCTCCTTCTTCCCTCCAGTAAAGCGTTAAGGGGATGATGGATTCGGTAAGCTTATGTTTTTTATTCTCTTAGGGTTTGTTTTATTTGCATGTGTTGATTTTACCTATTTTGATCCTAATTTCATGTTATGTGATTATTGAGAAGGTTATGAAGGAAAAGAAGGATAAAGGAAATTACTCTTGGAGATGGAGGAGGGAGTTTGAGCGTGCGTAGGAGGCCGGACGGAAAGGGATACAGCGTTGTGGGCTAGCTTCAATTACCGGTATTGTGTATTTATCTTTCTTCTCTTCTTTTGTTGCCCTGATTCTGGTCGCTTTTGTTATTGCCTATGATGGAACTTCTGAAATTTTGATGCTTGACATTGCTACTGTTGAAACGTTTTCGTTTGACTATCTTCTTTTTTCTTCTTCTTCTCGCCTCGCTACTGCTTTCTAAAGGCCAATGATGGATCCCTCTGAGGCCTTGATGCTTTACCGTTGCCTAGACATGTTGAAACTGGTTTGATCAGTATTGATGCTTTTCTCTTCTTCTCAACTATGCTTCTGTATACTTTTTGTTGCCTATGATGACACAATCTGAGGTTTGGGTATTTGGTCGTTGGTTTTGGTTTTGGTGATACAGGTTTGGCTCATGACAGTAGATTCCTACTGATTTTTGTGTTTGGCCATAAGGTTTTGGTTTTGAAATGGTGATATTGGCTTTGGTGGCTCAATCAGGTTTTCTGAGGTTTAGACCATATTGTTTGATGCGTGGTTTTGGTTTTTTGAGCGTGTATGGCTGGTTTACGGCTTTGCTGTCTTGGAAACAGGTTATATGATTCTTAGGCCATAAGATTTTGGTTTTGAAATGGTATACTGGTTTTTTGGTTTATGACAGGTTAACGGTTTAGCAGTATGCAGGTTTTGGCATTTTAGTTTTAGGCCATGAAGGTTTGATATGGTTTAGATAATGGAAATGGTTATGCAGGTTCTTTCTGGTTTGTATTTCTCTTGTTGACAGCAGTTTTTTCTCTAAGTTTTTCTAAGGCTTGGAGATTGATTGATATCTTGTTTTTGAAGTGATTCCCATATGTTATAACCACTGCCTCCTTTGTTTACGTTACAGGCTGGAGATTTGAATATTTTTACAATCTTCTTGGCCTTCTGCATCATACTGTTACAGCAGTTTCGTTTGTATTCTACTCTTGTGCTTCTCCTTTTACTGTGATACTGCAGTAGCTTTGTCTTATAATTCCTTCTGCCTAAACAAAAACCTGCAAAACCAATTTCTTTCTCTCTTCTCTCTCATGGGTACATTTGATATATAAAAATGATATATTGTACTGCTGTTCTGAAATTGTAAAAGGCTGGAATATGATGAATGAGGAAGTATTTGCTTGCACATTGTTTTGAAACTGCATATTCTCTTTTTGTCTTGCATGGGAGCCTATGTTATTTGGCTTCTTCTTAAGTTGCATAGGTTTACGTTGCATTGCTTGTGGGAAATGGCATATGCTGTATTTGTATGCGGTGTATAATTTGAAATATACATTGTGACAAAGAAATTATGCATATTTAGTTTTGAAAAATAAAAATGAATTTGTGCATATTTCAAAATTGTGCATTCATTTATGAAATAAAAATTCCTCCCTTTTTTGTGAACCGGGAGAAATCCCGTGATTTGCAAAAAAAGGGTAAACTGATTCCAGCCTTTTGCTTTTAATGATGAACATTAAATTTATTTTCTGCTTTTAATTATTTATTCAAATCTGACTTTTCTTTTAATTGTTTTTGCAGGTAAAATTAAATGAGCAGACAAAAAAGCATTGGATAGAAGATGAAGATTTAGAATTTAGGAAAATAGTTTTTTTATTTTACTTTAAGCATTTATGTAATTGCCATTATAAATATTTTGTAATAACACAATATTTAAATGATAATTGTAATAAATAGAATAAAGTGAATAAAATTCTATTATTTCCCAATTAATTATTTTTTCTTTCCAATTATTTATTTATTGTTTATAATTCTTTAAATTATATATTAACTGAAAATCAAATCCAATCATTTAAATTCAGAATGATAAACAAATAAATAAACATCATTGGCCAATTAACAATTTTAATTATTTAATTCATTATTCATAATATTCCAAATTATAATAATTAAAAAAATAGAATTTTAATTATTTAACCTAGAATGATAAAGAATTAAATAATCATTGTTGACCAATTAATAAACCCATTCTCAAAATGTTTATTTCATTATTTATAAGTCTTTAAATTATATAACAATTGAAAATAGATTCCAATTATTTAAATTTAAGATAATAAATAATTAATAAACGTCATTTAAGTCTTGATCAGTTAATAAATTTAGCGTTCAACAAATAAATAGCTCTCGACTCGAAGAAGTTATGAATTTTTACACTGCTTTAAAAATTTGATAAAAATAGGTCAAAACCCTTGCAATGCGAATGATGCAGATGGGAGATGGTATCTTAGGTCAAAATTTGGGGTACAACACTCAGCAGGATGATGAAGGAATCTTGGACGATTACTACCTCAACTGGATGGTGAAGGAATCTTGGACGATTACTACCTCAACGGGATGGTGAAGGAATCTTTGACGATTACTACCTCAACGGGATGGTGAAGGAATCTTTGACGACTACTACCTCAACGGGATGATGAAGGAATCTTGGATGAATTCTACCTCAGCAGGATGATGAAAGAATCTTGGATGACTTCTACCTCAGCAGGATGATGAAGGAATCTTGGATAATTACTACCTCAACGGGATGGTGAAGGAATCTTGAACGATTATTACCTCAACAGGATGGTGAAGGAATCTTTGACAATTACTATCTCAACGGGATGATGAAGGAATCTTGGATGACTACTACCTCAACAGGATGATGAAGGAATCTTGGATGACTTCTACCTCAGCAGGATGATGAAGGAATCTTTGACGACTGCTACTCCAAAAGGTAATGACTTTTATCTGTTGATCGATCTTTCCTGAAAAGGTAAAGAGTTAGTTGTATGCAATGTGATGATGTATGCATTGTGTAATGATGTTCTCAAAATAAATGAGATTTATGTTATATTCATTTTGTATGCACATGTTATGAATGTTGTTGAAATGTAATTTTGTCTTGGAGAATAAATTCTTGACAAGCGTTGGGGAGTTATTAAATCCCAGACTGCTGTTGAAGAGTTGGTATGTCTTCAAACTTTGCTTAGAATGTTTCCACTGAGGATCCTTGTTTTGTTGAGGAGAACTCCGTTGGGGAAAGTTGTGAACTCTGTGGAGAGTATTGATTCGTTCTTGGGGAACAAGTTCAGGTGTCTCGGTTGTCCGTTGCTCTACTGGGGAGTCAAAGTTAAACTGACATCTGGTCGGGTCCAGGTTTCACAGTAACTTGTTGGGGATTGCAGAGTAGTCTACTGGGGAAGAGGAGTTGTGGTCCTTTGATTTGTAGTAGTTGGAGAGGCAAACTCAAGCTGGGGAATCCTGGTGTTGTTGGGGAAATAAACCCTGTCGTCAGTCCGCTAGAGAGGTGACATCTTCGTTGGGGGAAGTCCTCGAGGATTCTTGAGGTGGATTCAGTTGGGGAAAGGTTTTCAGAGATTAAACCCTTGCTGGGAGTCATCCTATGAGAAGTATCTGGGGAGATTTGTCATTGCCCCTAGCAGCAGGTGTTTGTGGCACTGCCTGGAAATGTTTGACTGTATGTAACCCTTCATTGAGATTGATGTTCAATGCCCCAAGTGACGGGGATGGAGATTTGCCCCTGGTTACTCTGCACTTCTTTGAGAGATATCCTGGAATCTTGATTGGACTGCTCCAGGTGATGGACAATGATCATTCCACGCCCCTTGATTGGAAGTGTCATCCTTTTTGAAGTGATTTTGTTCACTGAGAGGGTTTTCGTTCATCGGATATTCGTTATGTGAATTTCTCCGCTGTCAAACAAATAGCCAAATGCAAACAGTGATATTCAAATAATGCAAAGTTTATGCTTGTCTCGAAGTTTTGAAAAGTGTGTTTTTTAGCAGAAAACTTTTTTTAAGACAAATTCAACGCAAGATTTAGGGCAAAGCCTTACAGGAGTCAGGATACCTTTTGTAACAGTATGCTTTCGAACTAACCCATGCTTCAGTTAGGACTTTTGAAGGGTTGTAACGTGGCTTGTTTCACGGTTTAAGAAACAAAGGATAAAGGCTCATAGTATATTTGTACCCACCCGCTCTTCGTGATGTTCTTCAATCCTAAACTCAGTTAATTGTGCATTTGGACTCCAAATGAGTCTGGAACGACGTTTTTGGTGATGGTTCACACAAGTTGAATTTGTTGGAAGGCAGTCATTTTTGCAACATTTTTTTCATGTTATTGAGGATTTTTAGCGACCTCGTTCTTTTAATTTGTTATCCCTAACTTTTTCCTGACTGTTCTTCTTTTCGAGATTACAGTCAGCGGGATGCCCCAACTTTCTTAAGCCTCCTTTATAGATTTTGGCTCAGTGGGCTTTTCTCTTTTGAGAGATTGACTGCCTATGAGATAAGGAACCACCACTGTCTTTTGATTCCAGAGGAATGCTTTTTATGTCGTTTGTTGTATTATGAACTGAGAGTTTTGCGACTTCAATGCACATCTTTTGAATTAACTGAGAGACTACCCTGCCCCAGGTTTAAATCAAAGGTTTCAATTTGTTTAAAAACATAAAACTCCTACTTCTTTGGCTCGAAGGGGTTGACTAGGGATTATCTTCCTTATAACTCCAGTGTTTAGGATTTGAAAGAAATGCCTGTACATCGTCAGCAAGGTCTGTCCAAATGCATACTGTATGAGATTATGGCATTGTTTCGTCATCCTCCCTCTAAAGGCTTGTAACTTTTAGCAAGAGTTGAATGTCATAAAGTGAGTAAAAAAACATAGTTTAAATGTAATGAAAATGATTGGATCAAATCAAAACAAACATATGCGATGCATTAATGAAACAAAGTTTGGCATTAATGGATAATTGTTTGAATAACAAAGAGATTACAACTTGAAAATTCAAATGAACAAAAGTCTTCTCGTCTCAGTACTTGTCACTTCAAATGGTGAACCTTGGAGGGATGGTAGAAGAACTCAGCCTGACCATCTTGTGTGAATTCCAATGCTACCTCATCAATCAGGTCTTGAATTTTGTTCTTCAAAGTCCAACTGTCGTCGGTGTCATGTCCAGGACTGTCAGAATGGTATGCACACCTTGCATCAGGATTGTACCTTGGGGAGTCTGTGCTGGGATTCTTAGGAGGGTCCCTTAATGTCACCAGATTCAATCTTAACAGGTGTTGTAAAGCTCAAGACAGCGGCATGTTGAGCTTGGTAAATTGCCTCCGGTCAACCCGTTGCTTTTGGTGAGGTTGATGTTGGGCTTGTGACCCTGAAGCAAGCTGAGGAGATTTTCCCTTGTCTTCTTGCCCCAAAGGTGGTTGAATTATGACTTGATCTTCAACCCTAGTTGTTTGCCCCACTCGGTTATTTTGAATCAGCTTGTTGACGAGGACCCTGAGCTCTTCTTGTCTTTGAGCTAAGTCTTGAATGAGAGCCATCTGGCCCACCAGCTGTCCCATCACCTAGATCTTCATTGTTGCCAACTCAATTTGTAGCCCTTCCAACTGATCATTCCTGATTCCTCCTGGATTCCCTAGGACCAAGCCCCTTGTGAGGAGAGCTTTTATTTCTTCTTGCCCCTGGGATAGGTTTAAGAACATTTCTTGAAGTTTGGCATTTTGAGCCCGGAGATCTTGGTTGTCTGGTTGGAAAGCCATTGCTGCAATAAACAGCGACAACATGAGAGACCTGTATTGGAAGACTTGTTATGATATGTATGATATATGTATGCAATGTTTTCAAGGATCTCGCGGGGTAAACAAGAAACTGTTAGAATCTGAATCTGGTAGTTTTGATTGAAGGAACTTCATGTTGCCGATAGTCCTTCTTCAAGAGTCAAGCTCACCATATCGAGTGGGTCATATCCCCTGACTCAAGTTATCGTGCTTGGATTTCTAGATGGTATTGGCTAGATGAAAATAAAGCCCTTTGCCCCTTACGAGACTTTTGATTTACCATAACCTGCATCACAGACCCTTGAGATCCTTGAAATGGTTAAGGAAATGTTAAGGTATGATGTTATGATGTATATGCTATGCGTTCAAGCAAAAAGTGAGGTGATGTAAGTGAGCCCTGTAATAAATCCAATTTGTTGGATAAGGACTGCAAACAAAACCTGCAAGGAACCCCTGTTGTCAGATAACAAGTAGTTCAAGTTTGAAGGCACACAAGTCACACATATAGCCTTAAGTTTAGGCTGGCATGGAGTTTAGGCATTACCCTCTTTCAGTTTAGTTGGTTTAAACCTGTCCTAAAAAAATAGTAACCGAGTTCTAGAGGATCTCAATATCACTGACTACCCTCAATCGGTCATAATTCCAGCTTAGCAACCTTTTCTTGCAGCCGGAACCATCGCGAGAGTTTAGTCTCAATGAGTGTAGCATACTGCTACTGTTCTATGGCCAAGTTGGTCAATTTAAGGTTCTAAGGTCAGTTGGTGCTTAATGACTCCTTAGAAGACCCATATTCTCCTCGTTTCAACACAAGGGATATCGGTACAGACTAAGGTGCCACACCAACGTAGCTACTGCTTCATCCATGTCGGTCTACGCCGGACGGATCCCTCACAGTTTACTGCTACTTACCTAAAAAGGGTACCCCAGATCCGGGTTAGGATCTATAGAACTCCGATACAAGCCCACAAAATTAAAAGCATACAAAGCAATACAATTGAAAACACAAGTTATCTAATTCTAAGGTACACCTCACTTATTTAAATATCCCCAGCAGAGTCGCCAGTTCTGTGGTCGATGGGAACGAGAACTGATTGTTTTTTGAATGCTGGTTCGCGTTTGCGTTTGTTTTTGCAAAGTATCGCGGTAAGCAAGAGTCGCCACCGTCTTTTATTTTATCCAACAAGGGAAAGGACAAAAGCACAGAAAAATTCCTTTTCGAGATGTTTCTCGGGTTCGGGAGGTAGATTATAGAAAGGGAAGGTGTTAGCACCCTTTCTATCCGTGGTTATCCACGGGCTCTTAGGTACTTTCTCACTATGTTTTCAAAAGGTTTGCTTTTCTTTGTGTTTGTGGGTTTTGAAAAGAGCTTTGTTTTTGAAGAAAGTGTAAGTGCAGAAAGTTTTTGTTTTGTTTTAAAAGAGAGCAAGTACTTAAGAACCTCTACCTACTCAAAAGGGAATTTAATTGTGCAAATGTCCTTTAGACAGTACTATCCTGCTATTGAGGAGTAGGTAGCACCATCGTTGGAGTTTTCGGGTCAATTCGATTTTAGGGACGTGTGGTCACTAAAGCAACGTTAGGACGCTTTAGTGGTAATCCTAATGTCTTAGATCATTTTTATCGAGGCGACCATTTCGAGGCAACTTATGATCTTGGGACAAAGGACGACCTCTAAAACATCCTATACTCAATGACCACGTTCGAGGCAACCAAGTGAGGTGTACCCTAAGAGTGGCATGTGCAAGTGTGTCAATTTTCAGTTACTTTACTCTTGCATGTCATGGTGAGCTATTTTTGATTTTAAGTTTAAGAGTTAATCCTGTCATGCAATCCTAGTAAGCATACATCTAAGAAGTTTAATATATGTACAGGAATTTAAAGTGCGGGAATTATAAATCCTACGCTATTACAAGGCTTTCGGGGAGGGGGATTATTTACATGTCCAAAATTGGGGGGAATAAAGCAGTAAAGGGTCTTAGTTAAGCTATTACATCCCAATAGGCAATCACAATAAAATAAACGCGCATAAAACAAGGAAAAGAGATGTCTAAGAGATTTCTAAGTAAATAAGAAAATATTTTTGGTTGTTTTTGATTAAAAAGATATTTGAATTAAATACTCCTAAGTCTAGTTTATTTTTGATAAAATGAAGTTAAAATAATTAATTAATTTGTTTACAAAATTAATTTGAATAAAAACTAACCTAATGTTTTTTTGTGATTTTTTTTTTATTTTAATGTTAATTAAAAAGATAAAAAGAAGTCTATGAGAATAAACACAAAAAAATTAAAGTGCAGGAGGGATCCTTCGATCCAGGGAAAAAAAAGGAGTTTCGACCCAGGGAGGGAATGGACTGCTTCGGTCCAGAGAGGGTCCTGGTCCTTTCGATTGGGCCAGACAGTAAGGTGTGAGTAGCCTTCGATCCAGGGAAGAGGATTGCCCTTCGATCATGGAGGTCATGGCTTTCGATCCAGGGAAGAGATGCCTCTTTCGATCCAGCACGCTAATGGGTTCGATCCAGAGAAGGGCTCTCCTTCGATCTCAGATGTTATAACTGCAAAAGTATGTGAGCGAAACAAAAATACAGGGCTTGGGTATTGAATCCCAGGCCCTTCGATCATGCACTTGCTGGGGTCTCTTCAGGCTAAATCTGCAGCAAATGTTAGCACACGAAAAATGTGACCTGGGTGCCAAACCCAGGCTTTTCGATCTTGTCTAAGATGGAAAATCAAAGGTAACAACAAGTAATAATGTGTTTATGCAAATGTAAGGTTGGACAATTTACCCTTTCTTACCTGCAGATTGAGTCTTCGATTTGGGCACTGGCTGGATGGGAGCACTTTCAATCTGGGATTTCTGGGCGCAGGCACTTTCGATCTGGGCACTTCTGGGCGCAGGCACTTTCGATCTGGGGGACTGCTTTGGCTTGGAAAATTTTGGGCAGCGTCTCTCCAATGTTTTGTTCTCCTGCAGATTTTTTTTGTATGTGTATAATTTTTGTTCTATGATTTTCGTGTGATTTTTCGTGTAATTTTCTGTGTGTTGTAATGTGTCACTGGCCTCCTATTTATAGGAGTGTGGGAGTGCACGAAAATGGCAAGGGAAAACCATTAAAATAGGCCTTTAACGCTCTGGACAAAAATCAAACACATTAAATCATTTCCTTTTTTGAAACATTCGTGTCCCTTGAATGAACCTGGAAGCTTGGATTTCGAGTGCTTTCAGGCCATTCTCTTAGATTAGTCCTGATTTTCCTCTTTCGAATGGACTCCCTGCGTACCCTTCGAATGGGCCTGGCCCAAATATCAATCGAAGGATTCCAATCGAAATGCTCTGCTAACAGGGCAATCAAAAGGTGTTGTTCATGCCAATCGAAGGACATGGTTGACATGCCTGTCGAAATTGCCTTGACATAATTCCAATCGAATGCTTGTCCATAATGCCAATCGAAATACTCCTTCAGAATGCCAATCGAAGGGTCTTTCAGGATGCCAATCGAAATGCTTATCCAGAATGTCAATCGAAGTGTCTTTCAGGATGTCAATCGAAAGGTATTTGAAGTACCACTCAAAAATCTTCTTTTTCCTTAGGCAAGAGTTTGTGATCAACCAGGCAGGGGGAAGACTTTGGAAAACATGAGAGGGCAAATTTTAGGGTGCAACAAGAGGCATGTAATATGAAGGGTACGGGTTCGATCCCTGCGTCTTGCAATATTTTTTTTGCTATTTTTCAAACTAACGCGCTGGCTTATTCTATATTAATCAATTCATGTTTTCTATCACAATCAACACGTTGGCTCAGTGGCAAGGAAGCGCCCCTATGACTTTAGGGGCGTAGGTTAAACACCTACCCCATTTAAATTATTTTACCCTATTTTTTCTAACCTAATTTCCTCTCTTTTTCTTTTCTAACCCTAATTGTTTTTAATTAATCATTAACTAACCTAATATTTTTCCTTAATACTAATAAATTAGGATTAGGGCTTTAGTTAGTAATTAAAATTTTCTTATATATTTTTATTTACTAAATTAATTAATTAACCTTTTTTCTTAAATATTAAAATCAATTTGAATTTAGGTTTTATTAATTATTGTCGATTAAATTATTTTCTATAAAATACCAAAACCATTAATACTTATAACTTTAGGTCTTTTAATCATTTTTAAAAACATTTTCTTGTTTATTTTTTATATTTAAATTCATAGATCAAGTGTATAGGTTGCGTTCTTAATTGTAATAGCGTAGATTTATCTTTTCTCGCATTTTTTTTCCGTATTATGTAACTGCTCACAGGATGTAATAGCTTAGGTTTAATTTCCACACTTTATATTCTACATTTTATTTTCTGCGCATATTGAACTGCTAGTAACTAGGGCTTCTATGGAAAGACTAATAACTGAACCTAGAAAACACTAACCTTCAAGATAATATAACTGAAACTAATACACTCTTCACACTTGTACCTCTTGGGTAACCTCTCTTGATGCCTTACGAATGTTGGTCATGTCCCTCGAAAATGCGGATACTTTAGCAAAAGACCCTCGATCAAATCATCATTATCCCTTTCGAAAAAATATATTAATCCCTTGATGACCCTTTGATTTGCCTACAAAATGATCTAGTACGTATGAGTAAATGATGGTAGTACCTCTGATACAATTGCTAAAGTATCCTTACATGTTGCCTTCGATGATCATACAATGACCCTACATATGTCCCTTCACATCCAATAGATAGAGCTACCTACCAACTAATGGTATGTATAGTACTATCTCTAAAGGAGAAGTAAATTAATAATAAATACTTTAGTGGATAAGAACTCCTAATTTCTTGCTCACAAATTTTCTCACAAACATTTTTCACACTACTATCCAAACAAATATTTTCAAAAATACTTTGTACACATTCTTGAGGACTGATACAAGAATTATTACAAAGTTAGCCTTACATTGGCATTTCAAAATATTTTCAATTACACACACAAAGCAAGTTTTTCAAAAGTGAGTTTAGCAATTAAGAGCCCGTATATAACTACGGATGAAAGGGGTGCCAACACCTTCCCTTTTCATAACTTACCCCCAGAACTCAAAATCTATCAAAGGTCTTTCCTGTTCTTTTCACCTTTCTAAAATATTGGATAAAAGAAAAGTCGGTGGCGACTCTTACTATACGCACATTTGGATAAAACCAAAAAATCAGTTCTCCCACTGTATTACAGAATTGGCGACTCTATTGGGGAACTACTTAAAAAAGAGAGGGGTTACTTTAGAGTATTAGATAACTTTTACTTATTTTAAATTGTTTGAGTTGTTTGCTTTACTTTAAGGGGTTTTTTGGGTTTACTTGCTTGTAAGATCCTACACCTGGATCTAGGAATTCCTTAGGTAAGTAGCAATAGATCATAAAAATTGTACGATATAGACCGATATGGTTAACATGATGGCTACAATTAGTGTGACACTTTGGTTTGTACTTATGTTCCTTGAGTCAGTCAAGGATAACATTAGGCTTCCGCATGGTGTCATTAACACTACCTTACTTTTAGAACCTTAATTAACCAATCTTAGCCATTAGCAAGTACTGAGATAGCCGGCTTTTGTGCAGTCTAAAGTTGGTTGATACTCGAAACTATGCTCATTGAGATTCAAAATTCAGGATGTTTTGATGGCAAGCCAGTTGCCGTGATAAAATAAAGCTTGCAAGAAAGATTGGTGATATGGTATTCCTTGAACCTGGTTACTGTTTTAGGACAGGTTGAGCCAACTTAACTTCAATAAGGAAGGGTGTTTACCTACGGACTTGATGCAAGTCTTTAAACCTAAGGCTCTTGCGTGATTTATTTGTGTTTGCTACTTATTTAACATGAACATAACATCATAACATAGCATTTTTACTAACCATTTTAAGGACCTTAGGGATTTACGGTGCAATATTTGTAGGATCACTATAAGCCAAATTTCTACCAAGGGGAAAGAGGATTTAATTTCCTCTAGCCAGATGCCATCAAGAACCAAGTACATTCTCTTGAGTCAGAGGTTATTACCCACTTGATATAGTGAGATTGATTCTTATAGAAGGACGTTCAAAGATGAAAACTCAAATTTCTTCATATAAAGCTGCAACCAAATTTAATTTCTAAATGTGTCAAACTAAATCCCTCAAGGTCCTTGAAAACATTGCATATGCATATACATGCCATACATAGCATTGGATAACAAGTTTCCAAGACAGGTTTCTCATCTTCTCGCTGTTTATTTCAGACAAAAATGGCTCTCGAATAGACAATCAAATAACTCCAAGCTCAGAATGCTCAGTTCCAATAGATGTTCCTAAACTTAGCCAATGGGAAAGAAGAACTGAAGGCGCTCGTCACTAACGTGAAGAATAAGAAGACAAAGAAACCAATTGGCATCCTTAATATGGGTAGAAAGTTCAGAGGTCTCGTCAAGTGAGCTCAAGATCTTGATATCCCATCAACCTAAGATGACAAACAGGATAAAGATGGTAAAAGTGATAACACTGAAATAAGCAATCTTGGTTCTGACAAATTTCCTGACAAAGAGGAAGAAGATTATTTGGTTGAATAATATCCCCCTGCTGACGAGAAGTATAAGCTGGTGGAAGAGCGTCTGAAATCTATGGAGATCCAGAAGGTGTCTGGCTTGAAATTTTAAGAATTGGGATTGGTCTCGGGAGTCATTATTCCTCCTAAGTTCAAAACTCCTACCTTTGCGAAGAATGATGGAGTTTCATTCCCAAAGTTGTGTTTGAGATCATATGTTCGGAAAATTCAACCACACACTGATGACAAGAAATTATGGTTGCATTTCTATCAAGAAAGTCTATCTGGAACACAACTGGAATGGTATTATCAACTTGAACGTAGCAATATTCATACTAGGGAAGATTTGGATGCAACTTTCTATAAACAGTATCAATACAATTTTGATTTGGCACCAACCCGCATGCAATTACAAAGTATATCCATGCATTCTGGGAAATGCTTTAAAGAGTACATACATAAATTGACAGATCTTACATGCAGAGTTCAACCTCCTTTGGCTGAAAGGGATTTGGCTACATGTTATGAGTACCCCAACAGGTCCTTTTTATAATCGCCTACTTGGAAGTTCTTCATTCGGTTTCACGAAATTAATCTTGAGAAGCGTGTTGAGAATGGAATCAGAAGTGGTAAGATTCAGGTGGCTATATCTTCGAATGCTGCAAAGAAGTCATACAATGCTAAGACAGAATCCAATGTTGTGTAAGGCCAGAACTTCATAATAAGAGTGACCATAAACAATTTGTAGGGGCAGTACTGATCTCTAATCCTATGCCAGTGCAACAAAAACAACAGAATAATCAGCATAGGCAAGATGCACCCAGGAGGCAGTTCATAAGAATCAACATGTCGTTGGCTCAAGCATTAAAACACATGTTAAAGGTAGAGCTGATTACATTGAAGGATCCTCCTCAAAATCCCAATACTTCTTCTTCCTGTTACAATCCTAATGCAAGGTGTGCATATCACTCTAACAGTCTTGGACATCACACTGGCAACTCTCAGGCTCTAAAAAACAAGATTCAATACATGATTGACTCTAAGGAGATTGAATTTGATCCTCCTGAGACTCCTAATGTGATCACCTCACCTATGCCTAATCATGACAAAGGTGTTAATGATATTTATGATATTTCTTATGTTTTTGTTGTGAGTGACCTGACTACTCTGATAATTATTAAGAAGAAGATGATGCAAGGCGGTTTATTTCTGGGTTATATTGAAAACTGCTACTACTGTGCGTCTCAATATAATCGTTATGCATTACTGAAAGAAGGTATTCAGTGTTTGATGGATGACTGCACAATTCTATTTTAGAAGACTCCTTTTGTGGAGAGTATATCCTAAGACGTATCTGTGACTAAAATTTCTGATACTCCTATAAGGATCACTTCTAAGGGTCCTGTGAAGATTACTACCGAACCTAGGGTCTCTCCTCTGATCATTACTGCACAGGGGCCAATTCCATATTCCTATGACAAGGCTATCCCTTGGAATTATGGAGCTGATATCTACTACCATGGCGTCAAGCAAGAACCATTGATTGTCGAAGATGAAAATATTGAATTTATGGATCTCAACTTTGCCAATATTATTAGGACTAGTAAGGTAACCAAAAGTGGAAGGGTTTTCTATCCAGGGATCTCTCTAAAAGATGTCACTAAACCAGTTCGTATCACTACTATTGAATCAACTATTGAGACTCGAGGCAAAGAACAAATGCTTGAGTCAGCCCAAACAGAGGTATCGAAAGAGGTTATTGTTAAAGATACCTCCAAGCAAGAGATAAAGGAAATACTAAAAATTATTCGAAAGAGTAACTCTAAGATTGTTGAACAGTTGGGGAAGACTCTCTCCAAAATATCTATGATATCTCTGTTGATCAATTCGAAAATTGTGTTACTAGCCTAAAAATTGAAATTGGGCTAGGCTTTTCTGACGGTGATTTAACACCTGCAGGAAGGAATCATAATAAGGCCCCACGTGTCTCTATTGAGTGTAGGGGCACTACCTTATCTCATGTGTTAGTGGACACAAGTTCCTCATTGAACGTATTTCCAAAAGTTGTTTATACAAACTTGACTGTGAGGGGATTGTGCTAAAACCCAGTGACATTGTGGTGAGAGCTTTTAATTGTTTAAAGAGAATGGTTCATGGATAGGTTGATCTTCCAATCAAAGTGGGTTCCCAAGTCTTCGACTATACTTTCTATGTGATGGACATTCGTCCAGCCTATTCTTGTCGGCTTGGACGCCCTTGGATTCATGAGGAAGGCATTGTTACTTCTACTTTACACCAAAAGTTGAAGTATCCCGTAAAAGGGAAAATAGTTACATTTTGTGGCAAAGAAGAATACGTGGTGAGCCATTTGAATTCCTTCAAGTATGTTGAGAAGGATGGTGAATTCTTCGAGACTCTGTGCCAGACCTTTGAAGTTATTCCTCAGACAACCCCTGTTGACAAAGCTACTCCTACCGTTCCTAAGGTTACCAGGATTCCACCAAGAATGGCTTCTCTAAAAGATGCTAAGGTTGTGGTAGAAGAAGGTGGTGGAACTGTTTGGGTTTAGCTTCCCAATATCCCTTACAAATCCGATAAATTTGGTTTGGGTTACACTCACTACGCCAAAAATGATTTTTTGTATCACCTAATTTAATAGCACTTTTAAAAAAAATTCTATTAAAATGGAAAAAACACATTTATAATAGCACTTTTTAATCGGGCGCTATTATATAATACAGACTATGTAATTATGATAGCACTTTGTACCAGAACGCTATTATTAAACTTCTTTAAGATAGCATTTTGTATAAAACGCTATTATTTGACTATCCTCGACATTTCATCCATTTACATTCACTATCCTTCATTCTTGTTCTTCTCATTCCAAATTTCTATATTATTTCTGAATTTCAATTGTTGTGACTATGATTTTTCAACACAGCAATGCCCACCGCCAAATTATTCATCTCTCTCCTCTGTTTCTCTCTCCTCACTCTCTCCGTCACCGCCCGCCCCTACGTCCTCGTCCTCTCCCAAGAAGACTTCAAAGACGAACCCCCTTCCGATCCCGATTCCTCCCCCGAGTGGGACGAGTTCGGCGACTCCGACTCTCACAAATCCGAAGAGGATCTCGACCCTGGATCATGGCGCCAAATCTTCGAACCAACCTCCACCCAACCGCAACCTCAACCTCAATCCGATACGGAGGCTCTCTACTACTCCGCCATGACCAAGCTTATGACAGGAGACGCGAGGCTAATCGAAGAAGGCTCTGGTGAGATTGAGACGGCTGCAGAGTCTGGTTACCCGGCGGCACAATCAGTGTTAGGGTTTTTGTGGGGAATGGGGCTTTTGAGAGAGAGGAGTAAACAGAAAGCATTTGTTTATCATCATTTTGCTTCAGATGGTGGCAATAAGCTTGGACAATTGGAGCGCGAAAAAAAATAAAGAGGATAAATTCGGAGGAGTTATACTAACCGTTCAAAACCCTATGGATTCTGATTCATTTGCTTCTAAATTGGAACATTCAATGTCTCTATGGACTCAACAGGTTAATTACATAGTTAATCATCTAGATTCACTAATCAATTGCTATTATTACTAATGTTTTCAATTAATTTAATCTACTCAAAACAGGGAAAAAAGGGAATATGGATCAATTTGCCCTTACAGCATTCTAATCTTGTTCATTATGTTGTCAAGGTATATACAATTTTGTTACTACCATATAGCTTATAATGAGATTGAGTGTGAATTCCAATAATTTTTTATTGCATTGCAGGCTGGATTTAGGTACCATCATGCTGAGTCAGATTACTTGATGCTTGTATATTGGATCCCTCATACCCCTGATAGCATTCCTGCAAATGCTTCACACCGTCTCGGCGTTGGTGCTTTTGTCGTCAATAACAAAAGAGAGGTAATCTTCTTCCTCTTTCATTTCTCTTTCTCATCATTCATTCTGTTATATTATACTTTAAACAGTCTCGTTTTGTTTGATAGGTGCTTGTGGTTCAGGAAACCAGTGGTAGATTTGGAGGCACAGGTGTATGGAAGATGCCTACTGGAGTTGTTAATGAAGTATATATCAACATGATTATTCATCAAATTATGAAACTTATAATATGTTCTTTTGATTCATTTTTATCATATTTGCAGGGCGAGGATATTTGTGATGCTGTAATTAGAGAAGTGAAGGAAGAGACAGGGGTAAGCAAACACAAAATATAGTACAGATTAAATTGTTCTATTTCATTTTTTTCTTGTCACCGTCTGTTATTAATATATTTAACTAAACATTCTTCAAAATTTATATTACACCATTGTATATTAAAACAAAAAATGGACTATTCATTTCGAAGTCTTAATGCCATTACTTTTGTTCTTCATGTAGGTAGAGACAGAGTTTGTTGAAGTTTTAGCTTTCAGGTAAGAGTGACTTACACACACCAACCTCTTCAACTAGCATGCAGTCTGAATGTTGGCACAACTATATCTTTTACACAAGAATCATTAGAATGCATGCATATAGTTCACAAATTTTCTGTCTTCAATATCTGGCCTGCTACTGACCTTTATGTTTTTCTTCCTGTCTCTTTGGTATCAGGCAAAGCCATAAATCTTTTTTTCAGAAATCAGACTTGTTCTTTGTTTGCATGTTGCAACCTCAATCCTTTGACATTCAAAGTCAGGCCTCAGAAATTGAAGCAACTAAGGTATCTTTATAAAGTTGTAGGATGTTTTTTGACTGGTGGTGACCATATTCCAACATAGTTTGTTTTTCTATTCAGTGGATGCCTGTTGAAGACTATGCAGCCCAACCTTTTGTGCAAGAAAACGAGCTCTTTGATTTTATTGCGAAAATATGCTTATCGAAGTTGAATGACAACTACACTGGTTTTTCTAACGTACCTACTACTACATCTTCTGGCAAAAAAACTTATCTGTATTTAAACAATGATGTTATTGGTAGCCACTTGTTAGCTTCCAAAGAGCAAGCTTAGCATGAAGCTTGCTTTGTTAGTCTCAACAACCATTTGCTTCGAAGTGCGCCTGAATCCTGATTTTATTATGATTTCATGACCATTTTATATTCTTTGTGTTCTTTGTATAGATATAACATATCATGTAACTAGGGATAGTATCTCTTATACAAAATATGATTTCATTTCATGATCTTTTATAATCTTTATATTCTTTGTATAGATATAACATATCATGTAACTAGGGATAGTATCTCTTATATACAAAATATGATTTTATTTCATGACCATTTCTAAACTTTGTATTCATTATATAGATATATCATATCATATCATGTAAATAGGGATGAATAGTATCTCATATATAAAATAGGCTCTATTGTTGTTTTACCACGCCTCATTCAACAAGTGTAGTATTATTTAATAGGGGAAACCCAGATTTTTCTGTTAGTTAAGTATAAAAGGTTTTGAGGTTGAATAAGCAGCTTCATTTATTAAGACTTGATTAAAATGCTACATTCATTACATTGATATTGGTAAGATAGTTGTTGCGGAAATCACTGTGGTTGGAAATCTTGCAATTAGCGGCACGGTTGGTTAGTGCGTTGAAGAATTGTATATTGGCGAGGAACATCGTGCCTTTGTATATAGAGAAGCTGGAAAGTTGCACAGGGCATTCAGAACAAAAATGGCGAGGTCATATTTATTAGCACTTTATTTGAAAGCGCTATCAAACATATGTTATATATTAGCGCTTTTTGTTTAGAGTGCTATAAAAAAACAAACAAAAAACATGCAAAATACTGACTTTGATAGCACTTTAATTAAAACGCTATTATAAATTGGTACTTTAATAGCGCTTTTAAAGTGCTATTAAATAAGAAATATTTACAATAGTGGCGCGGTTAATAACACTTTTAAGCGCTATCAAAAACAAAAAAAAAGCGCTATTAAATAGCTTATTTGGCGTAGTGACTTCACAAGCTCATAGAGTTATCCTTCGTGCTCGTGCTAACTCTAGGAGACCAGCATTCCGCATCAACAACAATGGAGTTCACAACAGTCAAGTCAACAATGTGGAAGAAGCTGATAGTGCCTATGACATAGACAGTTGGATCTTCCCTACAACCGGCGGTGGACTCAACAATTGGAAGGATGAAGAATGTATACCTATCTCTTTTAGTCAGGAGTAAATTCTATTTTTTGCTTTCTTACTTTCAAGTTTTTGGTTATGTAATTTGAACAATAACTTTAAGCCTTGTGCCTTACCCGAGGCATAACGGTCCATTTGTTAGGGTTGTCATTTTTCATCCGCATATTTTAATTTAATAAATCATTGGACATTTTTCATCCCCTGAGATCCCTTCATCATACCATGTTAATTCATTCACAACAAGATCACACTAGGATTCTTGGTTCCCCTCCCTACATTTAGCTTTGCCCTTTTGAGGGATTACCAAGCACCTTGAATTATGTTCCTTTTGTGATCATGAATATTGTTTTGATTTCTTCATTTAACTAATAAAATTCAATGTTGTTTTGTCTTGCTTATTATCCATGTAGGTAAAGGCAATGAGATTTAACAAGTTACCCCATGGGTTCATGAGTTTATTTCCATGCCCTAGTCAATAAAGCTTGAGAAGTTCAAACCTCACCATTGGATTGGTTTTGGAAGAATTTTCATGGCAAGGTTGCTTTGGTTCATCACATTTCAAGGTTATTGGATTTGACTCAAAAGTACAAGGGGTTGATTGAAGAAGTTGTCATGTTTGTACGAGGCCTTGTTCCTATTGGTCACAAGGGCATATTTCTCTGAAATTTCAAGATATGGAAGTGGTTTTGGTGGCTATGAGTTCTCGTTATCATCCTCAACAACTTCTATTCACAAAGCAACGATGTTGGTACAAGAAGTTTTGTTCACGCTTGTCAAAGTTCCTCAAAGCATTTTCTTGATCTAGGAGCTAGGGTTTTGAACTTCAAAGGAGTATATCTTGCTCACCTTTTGGTATTTTTGAGTGATTCCAAAGACATCATTATCTTCAAAGGATTATTAACAAATCATTTCAAAATTTCCAAGGAGTTTTCATGAGGAAGAGACTTGATGAGGAAGAAAGATTACAAGTCCTCTAGATGAATCCCTAATTTTCCATGTGTGACTTCAAATGGTCATAACTTGGTCAATTTTCATCACCTTGAGTCCATTATTTTTCCATAATGATCTTGAAGATGTGAACTTTATTCCTTCTTTCATGTGCAAAGTGGGAAAATGGATGGAAGTTGCCTTAAAGATGAGAAAGATTATAGGTCATTTCATGATTTTTTGCCAACTTCAACAAGTCATAACTTGCTCAAATTTTGGAGATTTTGAATGATTCAAGTTACAAAATGTCATTCAAGAGATCTACTTCATGCCATTTGTTTTGGTCAAGAGCAAATTCCAAGTAGAAGGCCATGTTTGGATGCAAGTCATTATAGGTCATTTTTGAAGAAGAATTTGAAATATTTCTAAGTATGAAAAGTCAACCCTTTTTCTTCAATTTTGACTCAATACAACTTTCAGCTCAAGAATCCATTTAAATCCATTATTTTTCCATTGCAAAGCTTGTAACCTCATCTTTCTAAAGCATCAAGAATCATGCCTTAAGACCCCTTGAGTTGAGAGTGCCATTGTTTCAAAAATGCTAACATGGAATTGAAGTTTCCTTGCAAGTCAGAATTTGAATTTCATGTTACAACCTCTAAACCTCAAATTAGCACGCGTTTTGGGTCTAAACATGATTAACCAACGTTCCCAAGTGGATTAGTGCATCAAAACGCAAGAACTGGATGAGTTTTGGTAAAGTTTGGATCACACTTCACTTGTGCATCAGGTTTGCATGAATTCCCTCCAAAACGCATCATTCACTCTTCCTTTTGATCCCATTCGCTTCACCTATAAATATATGAACTATCCCATTCATTTTCCCAAGCTTGGATAGCCAGAATCACCCTGCCAAACTTGTTCCATAACTCAGAATTCAGTAACTTCAAAATCCATTCTCGAGCCTTTTTCAATCAAATTTTTCAATCAATTCACCTTCCTTGATCTTCCCTGAAGCTAACCACATAATTACATTCAAGAATCGTGCCCTATACTGCTCCATAGAAGTCCAGTTTCAGAGCTCTGCAACTCAACATCAATAGGTAGATTCCTTCATCAATTCTTCAAAATTATGATATCATTGTGTTGCTCTCGTTGCCTTGGTTCTAGTCGCAACACTTACCTTTTACTGGAAACACGTTTTGACCATGATATTTCAAATCCCTTTTCAAAACTTTCCTTCCAAATTGCTTGAGCTACAGTTTATATAAATTTGGCGCGAGGGTGTGGTTGTCTTCGTCTTGAAGAGACGAAGCGAATGGTATAGGTCTGAGCTTCTGATTTTACAGTTTGAGAGACCTGCAATTCATGATGGCTGGAGGTTGAAGATGATCAACGTGTCATCTTCCAACCAATGAAGGCACGCCATATGTTTTTTTCAAATTCGGATTTAATTAATGATTTTGTACATTATTCACTAATGACCATGATATGCACAACGCGTCAGATCCCTTCGATTTGAATACAAACGCGTTTTGACTCTCATCCAATGGTTCACATATTTTACTTTTATTTTCTTTTTCTGATTTTTATATTTTAATTATTTTAAATTTCAAAAAATCATTGAAAATTCATTTTAAGTCCAAAAAATCTGAAAAAATTATGAAAAATATTTTTGATTATTCTCTTTCTGATTTTTATTTTTTCATAATTTAATTTTGTGTTTTGTTTTTTTTTTATATAAATTTTACACTTTATTTGATTTGTTTTAAATGTTAAAAATACTTTTATACATTTTTAAATTCTGAAAAAATTATGGAATGATCTAATGATATTGTGAAAAATATTGGTGACTTTATTTTATTTTTGTTTCTGAATTTACTATTTTTTATCATTTTTTTCTTATTTTACCCATTTATTTTAATTTTAAAAATAGTTTCTGACTTTAAAAAATTACCAAAAATTTTGTAAAATTATTTGAGCCTTTTTCTGATTTTTCTATGGTCTTACTTTTCATTTCTTGATTAATTTGAACATAGTTGATATTTTTCTATTTATTTTCTATTTTTAAACATTATTTTTTAACTCTTTTGTGTATATTGAAATGTGATATCATTTTGTGACTATTTTCTGGCTGATCTTGGGTTAGATTTTGGATCATGAACTTTATTAACATCATTGGATCCATGGTGTTGAGTTTAACTCCATAAAAATGGATGAATGATTTTAATAATAGTTTGATTAAAATTTAATTCAAATGTGGTTTGTATATCTTTTCCCCATCCCTTTTCATCTCATCCCTTTCTTATTGCACTAGATGTTGTTGGAGCATGATCTCTATATCATGTCTCAAAACAAATGGTGCATAGATTGCTATTGACCGACCTCAAAATAGGTGCGACTTCTATATAAGTCCTCTTACGATTGCTTAACATAGCGCTAAATTTTGTCTCGATTCAAATAAATGATCATTTGTGGCCCAAACTTATGATTGCAAGCCCAAGTAAGTTAATTTGATCTCTTTGATCCAATAACCTTGAGATTCATTATGTGGAGGCTTTGGTTCTACCAATCCTCTAATGGATCTACAACACCTTTGGTCAACGCGGATCACTTAAACATCGTTGATCATTAAATGGTACTTGTGAGAATCCCAAATGGATGATATACTTGACAAAAAGCAAATGCAACTTGTTGTGTGGAGGCTTTTGTTCTACCAATCCTCTAATGAGTTCCAAATGCAAGCTTCAACATGGTCATCCAACTAACCACTAATTATTGACTTGTCTTACCTTATGCTTTTATTCTTTTTTATGCTTTATGTACCATTTACTTTTAGCATTTACATTTCATGCCATTTTCATCTTTGCTCATTTGAGCATCTACTTTCTTGCCATTTTTACTTTGCTCACTTGAGCTTTTCTTTTCCTTTCTTAAGATACTTAATAATCAACATAAACCCTAAAAAATCTTTAATGGTACTTGGACTATTTGGTTACTATCCTTGGCATTATGGAGCATGGGACTTTTCTTGGACTTAGGATTAGAAACCTTGGCCTATCATGGAGACCTTGTGATCTTATCTGATTATTCTGTCTGAAGTTCTTGAGGTTTACCTCAAGACATTAGGTTGCTTGTTTGTTTTTGTGTGCAGGTTTTTGTGATTACACCCTTTGTTTGTAATCTGGAATTCACCCGTATACAATCGTTACTCTACCCAATTTTTGTGAAGACTTAATACACTTGAAGTTTGGTTCTCTCAAAAGGTCTAGTATATTTGGCTTGATTGGTTTCAATCCAAGGAATGGGAGTTCTATCTTGGCTCATAATGTCAAGTATCGGCTTCTTGTTGGTTAGATGGTTCTTATCCCTAGCTTTTATCTTATGCTTTAGGATAGTCCCTTCTTCTCCTCCCATCTTCTTTAATTTCAAAAATCTTCTTCCCCCTTTTGAAAACTCTTCTTGTTTTTGAACTCGAACCACTTTCATGATAAACTTGGACTTATGTCCATGCATTTTCAAAACATTTTTCATAAATAAACTCCAATCAACTTAATAATACTTTGACATTTTTTGTGAGAACACTAAAAGTCAATCAATCTCATTTCAAACCATTTTGCCACTTTGACCTTTATCTTTAAAGTTTTCTCAAAAAAGATTGAACTCTTGTCAATCCTTGTAGTGATGCAAACAACTATACTTCTACAATATGTAGTGAAGAGAGATATTTTTCACTTGGGTGTTGAGTGAGGCATTGTTGATTTTAAAATCTAAGCCATATCCTCCACTTTGAGATGATGCAAATTCTCCTTTCTCATAATTGTGGGTAGTAAGTATGTTTTCCACACGGACAATGACGATGATGTTTTATCTCGTAAAATTAACCAACACATTGGTGTTTTAAACTTTTTAAAGAGGAACTACGTGTACCATGATCCCCTATTGCATGAAGAGGTGGTACGTAGGCACTAAAGGTTCGCAACCGCGGAGGGTACAAAAATTATGAAATAAATATATTTCTTTTCTCACCTCCACCATCCATTTTTATACAACATTTATTCATAGCCAAAATATACATATTTTACAAAGAGGCTCCTGCGGAGTACCATAGATGTTTAGGGTGCTAATACCTTCCCTTTGCATAACGAACCCCCTTACCTTGAATCTTTCCCCCTCTTTTTGGGTTATTCTCTCTTTTCCCATTCCTTTGGAAATAATAAAGTGCGGTGGCAATTTTTATTTTGATTTGTATAAAGTCTAGTCAATCCAATGGCTTAATCTTAAAACATTCCAACCGCTACAGAAAAATGACGACTTCACTGGGAAAGATTGAACTCTTGGTAGTTCATCCCTGAGTGGGTTAAGCCTATCTTTGTTTATATCTGTATATGTGATATTACTGTTTTTTGGTGTGTTATATGTTGTATATATGTTTGTCTGGATTTTCCTGGTTTTCAGGGTGCTTGGTGATTACTCATAAGTCCTATACCCGGACTTGGGAAAACTTTAAGATAGGACGGGCACTATAGTCATGTTAACTTTGAGGGAGTAATCCCAAAAAATAAGGCATGAGATCCCCCACTAAATGGAGGCCCCTTTGACTGTAGTGTCGTTTACCGAGTAATCGAGAAGACGTACTGCTTTCGACCTGGGAGCCTGCTGAAACTGAGGACCGTAGAATAGTAAACCCATCTTGGCCTTTTAGGTGTAGTGCGGAAGCTATGACGGAGTAATCCGAAAATAGTTGTCACGCGATACTACACTCGGATAAGTCTTTCTTGAGAATATTACTAATTACCAAGTTAATCGAGAAGTTGGTAATATCCGAAGGAAGGATATAGACTCTGGGAACCTCTAGAACCTTGTTCGACAAGTGATAACTTTTAGACCAATACCTTATGGGTAGTACCTCCGACCTCATGCTCGTAACGTTGAACCTATGAATCCTATAGGTGTGATCTTGTGTGTGATTGTTGCATCATGCATCCATGCACTTATAAGCATCTTTTGAAGAAACCATATTTCAAGGGATTTAAAGGTTAACCATTTGTGAATATCTCAGGTAATTTTCAACCATGGATTCTGGAAAGAGAAAGATCGGGAAATACAGTTTCAAGGATCCCAAGATAGATGAGTTGATCAGTCTAATTCCCGAGATCAAGTGTTCTTCAGACTTTCATAAGAAGTATGGATCCATTATTCCTCTCATGAAGCTGAAGATGAAGGAGGGTATTCTCACGACCTTGGTCCAGTTCTATGATCTGATGTATCATTGCTTTACTTTTCCCGACTATCAGTTGATACCCATATTGGAGGAGTATTCTTATCTATTGGATATACCTGTTACCGATTGTGTTCCTTTTACTTGTTTGGAGGGTGAGCCAAAACCACATGAGATTGCTACTTTGATTCATCTGGGGAATTCTGAGGTGGAAGCCCATATGACTATTAAAGGAGGAATTGGAGGATTACCAGCTCAGTTCTTATTATAGAAAGCTCGTTACTTTGCCAAGATGAAGAGAACAATTGCTTTTGAGGCAATTTTTGCTCTACTTGCTTACGGGTTGTTCTTATTTTCTAATGTGGACAAGTTTGTTGACATTAATGCTATCAGGATCTTCATGATTGGAAAACTAGTTCCTACATTGTTGGGTGATGCTTATTACTCTATTCATCTTCGGAATTCTTATCATGGGGGGATGATTATCTGTTGCACGCCTCTGTTGTACCGGTGGTTTATGTAACACCCCAATTCTACCCCAAGCAAATTATGCAAAATAAATCAGAGTTATAAAATTTCAATCATACAAATGAATCGGGACGTCACAAATTCTTCTAACAAAACTCATTGCATTCATCGTGGATATATAACACTTTCAAAACATCAGATGAACCATCATAACATCTTTAATAAATAGTTCAACATCTACGCAGCGGAATTCTTCAATAACATCCTTAAATAAAACAGCAACTTCGAAACATCTCACATTTAGTAAATAAACAATTTGAAGTTCAACAACTAAAAATCAGCAATCAAAAATCAGCAAGCGTTCATCCCCCCGAGTGTTACATATCAGAGCAATGTCACCGACTCGATCTATTGAAGGTATACGACCTTCATTCTCGATTACCTGCACGTTACCAACATAGGGCAACATTCAAACAAAAGGGCTGAGATATCTAACAATATAATAAAGTGCATGATAATTAATATATTAAATTAGATCAATAATATCACCACTTCTCATCTCATAATCAACAATAATTACAACATATATACTCATCCATCAACATCAAATACATTTCATTTTTTTTCAATCATATAATGCGACTCAAAACTATGCGAATGCATGTGGTACCATTGGAGCAGAACTCCCATCTCAAAAATCTGCCAATTAATAGAGGCATCAACAAGGCATAACCTTCATCTCAAAATTTTCCAATCCAGGCCATCTCAACGAGCATAAGCTCCATCTAAAAAATGCAATGTATGCGACTCATCATGAATGTAATGTCAACACTCAATCAATAACATCTCAATCATCTCAAAACAACAACATCTCATAAACATCTCAGAACAAAAACATCTCATAAACATCTCAAAACAATAACATCTCAATCATCTCAAAACATCTTAATTACAACATCTCATAAACATCTCAAAATAATTTATTAAACATCATTTATTCATCAAACGTCATTGGTTCACCATAATTACCAAACACAACTTTAATAACCACATCTCATTACTAACTCAGTTGTATATCAATAGTACAATAATCCATACTATTATTCTGCTACTGTACGTCATTATTGTCACTAAGCCTACTATCATATTTCTAACAGCAGTCTCTAACATCTCATGTTCATCATTCTGTCCAAAATCCAGCATAACTGTCAATCACGGGAGTTAATCCAAAATCCTAAATTTCTTAATCATCATCTAAATCATCTAGAATAATATTCACCGCGTTAGCTAATCAATGCTTCGAACGGCATCTCAGACAGCATCTTAAAACTCAAGTTACAACAACTTAAAATTGATTCTGTCAAAATTAGTCAGTATGGGTCGACGCAAAACCCTTGGGGTCGACTCATCCTGCTTCCCCTTTACATCATGGTTCGACGTAAAACCCTATGGATTGACTCATCCTTACTTCAAAATGCAGCATGTATCGACACATGCATCACACCGGTCGACTCATCCTGAGTCTCACACACTCATGTATCGACACATCCTCTCTTCGTGTTGACTCATCCTGAGTTTTGTACCTATCATGCATCGACGCAAGCCCTCCATGGATCGACTCATTCTGAGTCTAACAGCCTCCTTGTATCGACTCATCCGGTTTGAGGTCGACGCATCCTGTGATTTTCTGCATAATTTCCTGCGTTTTCTACTGTAATTTCACTACGGGAATTATGTTACAGTCCTACAAACCTCATTATAATCATGGTAATTCATCACCTAATCATCAACCTATAATACTACATCGATTAAGCAACATCATATTCATCAGGAATTTATCAATATTCACCATACATCATTCATAACACATCCAATTCAAGAACAAACAACAATTACATATAACCCCACATATCAATATCATGAACCCAATTATAAAGCCAGAATCCCACCCTTACCTTGGATTGAAGGTTGCTCTACAATTTCCGGGTTGAATCTCTGTTCTTGCCGTTTTCCACTATCTTCAAGAGCTCCACGTTCTTCTCAATCCTTATTCTCTTCTTACTGCTTCCTCCTTCTATTCTTCTCACAAATAATAAAATAACCTAATATTATTATATTATTCTTATTGGGCTCAAAACCTACACCCCTTTTATTGCTTCCACTTACACCATATAGGCCAACATTAAATAATATTAGCTTCTAACATTATTTCACCACATAATAATATTATACCTCTAATATTATTATTTCTCCACTTAATAAAATAATAAATCCAATTATAATATAACACTTCTTCACAAATATTCCAAAAATAATTTAATTAAATAATTAATTAAATTACGGGCGTTACAACTCTCCCCCACTTAGAATATTTTCGTCCTCAAAAATTTACCTCAATCAAACAATTCAGGATAGGAGTCTTGCATCTTGCTCTCCAACTCCCAAGTCATTCTTTCACCAGCAGCTCCTAGCCAAACCACTTTAACCAGATCAATCTCTTTGCCCCTCAGCATCTTCATTTCACGATCCGCGATCCGTACAGGCATCGTCTCCACCGTAAGATTATCCCATACTTGCACATCGTCCATATGAATCACATGAGACGGATCTGAAAAATACTTCCGAAGTTGCGACACATGAAACACGTCATGCAAATTCGAAAGGTTAGGCGGTAAGGCCACTCTATAAGCAACATTTTGCACTCTCTCTTAAATCTGATACGGTCCAATAAAACGAGAAGTGAGCTTCTTAGACTTCAATGCTCGCCCAACACCAGTAGTAGGTGTAACTCTCAAAAACACATGGTCACCAGCTTGAAATTCTAAATCTTTCCTTCGCTTGTCATGATAACTCTTCTGTCTACTTTGGGAAGCTTTCATCTTTTCTCGAATCAACTTCACCTTCTCAGTAGTCTCACGAACAAGTTCAGGTCCAAGCACTACACTTCCACCAGATTCATGCCAACATAACGAAGTTCTACATCTTCGACCATACAACACCTCAAAAGGTGCCATCCTAATACTGGAATGATAAATGTTATTATAAGTGAACTTTATCAAAGGAAGATAAGTATCCCACAAACCTCCCTGCTCAAGAACACATGCCCTCAGCAAATCTTCTAACGATTGAATCGTCCGTTCAGTTTGACCATTTGTCCGAGGATGATACGTTGAACTCAACCTCAACTTAGAACCCAACGCTTCTTGCAAACTCTTCCAAAAATCAGAAGTAAATCTTGGATCTCTATCTGACACAATGCACAAAGGGACACCATGCAGCTTCACAATCACACTAATATAAATCTCAGCCAACTTCGACACTGGAAAACTGATGTTAATAAGAATAAAATGAGCTGACTTCGTAAGCCTATCAACAATCACCCAAATTGAATCATGTCCTCTCGAAGTACTAGGAAATCCCGTCACAAAGTCCATTGAAATTATATCCCATTTCCATTCTAGAACTTCCAACGGTTTCATAAATCCTGCAGGCTTCTGATGTTCAACTTTCGACTTCTGACAAGTCAAATATGCATACACAAATCGAGCCACATCACTCTTCATCCCAGGCCACCAAAACAAACCTTTCAAATCCTGATACATCTTTGTAGCTCCTGGATGAATACTCAACTTACTTCTATGACTCTCTTCAAGTATCACTTTCTTCATCTCAGCATCATCAGGAATACAAATCCGATTACAAAATCTCAACACACCTTGCTCATCTAGCTTAAAATCACTATTCTCAGCTTGATCAGTCCCAACCATCAAATCTACCAGTTTCACATCCAACTTCTGAGCTTCTCTGATACTGTCTAAAAATTCATTATTAATCTTTAACATACCTAACATAACACTCTGTGGAGTAACCTCGCAAACTAAGCTCATATCTCTGAACTGCTCAATTAATTCAAACTCTTTGATCATCATTACTGACATATGTAAAGTCTTTCGACTCAACGCATCAGATACCACATTTTCCTTTCCTGGATGATAATTCAAACCGAAATCATAATCCTTTAACAATTCCAACCATCTTTGTTGCCTCATATTCAGCTCTTTCTGATCAAATAAATACTTTAAGCTCTTATGGTCACTAAACACTTCAAATCTAGAACCATAAAGATAATGCCTCCAAATCTTCAACACAAAAACAACTGCAGCAAGTTCTAAATCATGCGTAGGATAGTTCTTCTCATGAGTCCTCAACTTCCTTGACGCATAAGAAACTACCTTACCATTCTGCATAAGCACACCTCCTAAACCCATCTTAGAAGCATCACAATACACCACAAAAGGTTCTCCTGGATTAGGCAACGTCAAAATCAGAGCTGTTGTCAACCTCTTCTTTAGTTCTATAAAACTTTCTTCACATTGAACATCCCAAACAAATGCTCTACCTTTACAAGTCAACTTAGTCAACGGAAGTGACAACTTAGAAAACCCTTCGATAAACATTCTATAATAACCAGCTAATCCCAAGAAGCTTCTAATCTCAGTAGCTGACTTTGGAGTTTCCCATTGCAACACAACATCAACCTTCGATGGATCTACAGTAATGCCACTACCTGAAATCACATGACCAAGAAAACTAACCTCTTTCAACCAAAATTCACACTTGGACAGCTTTGCATACAACTTCTTCTCTTTCAAAACTTGCAATATTATTCTTAAATGTTAAGCATACTCTTCTTCTGACTTAGAGTAAATCAAAATATCATCGATGAACACCACTACAAACCGATCCAAATAAGTATGAAAGATACGATTCATGTATTCCATGAATACTCCTGGCGCATTAGTAACACCGAAAGGCATCACCGAATACTCGTAATGTCCATAAGGCATTCTGAAATCCGTCTTCTGAATATCCTCATTCTTCACGTTAATCTGATGGTAACCCGACCTCAAATCAATCTTACTAAACACACAGGCATCCACCAATTGGTCCATCAAGTCATCTATTCTTGGAAGCGGATACTTGTTATTAATCGTCACCTTATTCAGCTGTCTATAATCAACACAAAGCCTCATACTTCCATCTTTCTTCTTTACTAACAACACTGGAGCTCCCCACGGTGATACACTTGGTATCACAAACTTCTTCTCAAGTAACTCTTCCAGTTGCTTCTTCAACTCTAAAAACTCAGATGCAGACATCTTGTATGGTGCCATAGACACGGGTTTGGGACCAGGTACAAGATCAATAGCAAATTCAACTTCCCTCTCTGGCGGTACATCAGGAATCTCATCAGGGAAAACTTCAGGAAATTCACACACCACCTGCAATTCCTTAATTAAAGCTTGAGTCTCTACAGATAGCGATGCCATCAACGAGAACATATGTGCTTCCTCTTGCATCAACTTCCTCAACTGTCTAGCAGACAACAAACCATCTTCCTCTTCCTCAGGAGTAGAAGACTTCACTGACTTGTCATAACAGTTAATATGAACGCAGTTATGCTCTAACCAGTTCATACCCAAAATCACATCCAAACCTCTTAACGGTAAACAAACCAAATCAACAACAAAGTCTCTGTCGAAGATCGATAAGGTACACTTAGCACACACAAAAGAAGTAGTCACTGAACCCTTGGCTGGAGTATCGACGACCATTTCTCCATTCAAAGAAGACAACACAAGACCCAATCTTTCAACACAATCAGCAGCAATAAAACAATGCGTAGCACCAGTATCAATAATATTAATTAAAGGAGTATTGTTAATGAAACATGTACCTTTAATAAGTCTGTCCTCAGTAGTTGTCTGATCCTCAACCAAAGCAAACACTTTACCACTTGACTGAGCCTTATTCGGTTTCGTACACTGGCTACCAATGTGCCCTTCTTCCTTACAGTTGAAACAAACCATATTCTTGTGTTCACACTTAGATACAACATGTCCATTCTTACCACAATGGTAACATCTCTTCACTTCAGCAGTGCACACATTACTCTTGTGCCCAGGCTTCCCACACTTAAAGCAAATCACACCAGCAGGAGCATCTCCCCCACTAGTTCTCTGACCATGAGCAACTTTTTGCTTACCCTTACCAGTTGGGGCATCAAAAGGCTTACCATGATTCTGTTGATGCTTACCCCTATTCTCACTGATAATATTGCAATGTGCATTATTATCCTCCTCATAAATCCTGCAGCTATCAACCAAATCAACAAGGACACGGATTTTATGGTATCCAACTGCTTTCTTAATCTTCGGGTGCAACCCGTTCTCAAACTTAATACACTTCGAAAACTTAGCATTTTCCTCAGCGTAATGCGGATAAAACTTAGCCAACTCAGCAAACTTGGCAGCATACTCAACAACAGACATACTTCCTTGCTTCAGCTCAAGGAATTCAATTTCCTTCTTACCACGGACATCTTCAGGAAAATACTTTCTCAAAAACTCCCTACGAAACACAGCCCAAGTGACATTCTCACCTGCAGCTCCCAACTTCTTGCAAGTCTCTAGCCACCAGTCATCAACCTCGACTGCTAGCATATGAGTCCCATAACGAACCTTCTGTGCTAGAGTGCAGTCCATCACACGAAAGATTCTCTCAATCTCTTACAACCACTCTAATTATCTGTAAAGATCATACTTTCCCTTGAACGTAGGTGGATTCTCTCTCTGGAAAGTCGCCAAGCTACGAGATCCAGCATTCCCGTCAGCATTTGGCTGATTTTCGATCGCATGAGCCATTGCTTCTAGAGCAGTAGCAAGAGCAGCATCATTCCTTCCAGCCATCTAAAGTTATCACTACTACATAAACAACAATTAGAACTCAAAAAAAACAATCATCGATTGTTAGACAACTAAGACTCGACGACAAGGTCGGACCAACCTTTTGCTCTGATACCAACTTTGTAACACCCCAATTCTACCCCAAGCAAATTATGCAAAATAAATCAGAGTTATAAAATTTCAATCATACAAATGAATCGGGACGTCACAAATTCTTCTAACAAAACTCATTGCATTCATCGTGGATATATAACACTTTCAAAACATCGGATGGACCATCATAACATCTTTAATAAATAGTTCAACATCTACACAGCGGAATTCTTCAATAACATCCTTAAATAAAACAACAAATTAGAAACATCTCACATTTAGTAAATAAATAATTTGAAGTTCAACAACTAAAAATCAGCAATCAAAAATCAGCAAGCGTTCATCCCCCCCGAGTGTTACATATCAGAGCAATGACACCGACTTGATCTATTGAAGGTATACGGCCTTCATTCTCGATTACCTGCACGTTACCAACATAGGGCAACATTCAAACAGAAGGGGTGAGATATCTAACAATATAATAAAGCGCATGATAATTAATATATTAAATTAGATCAATAATATCACAACTTCTCATCTCATAATCAACAACAATTACAACATATATACTCATCCATCAACATCAAATACATTTCATTTTTTTTCAATCATATAATGCGACTCGAAACTATGTGAATGCATGTGGTATCATTGGAGCATAACTACCATCTCAAAAATCTGCCAATTAATAGAGGCATCAACAAGGCATAGCCTTCATCTCAAAATTTGCCAATCCAGGCCATCTCAACGAGCATAAGTTCCATCTCAAAAATGCAATGTATGTGACTCATCATGAATGTAATGTAAACACTCAATCAATAACATCTCAATCATCTCAAAACAACAACATCTCATAAACATATCAGAATAACAACATCTCATAAACATCTCAAAACAACAACATCTCAATCATCTCAAAACATCTCAATTACAACATCTCATAAACATCTCAAAATAATTTATTAAACATCATTTATTCATCAAACGTCATTGGTTCATCATAATTACCAAACACAACTTTAATAACCACATATCATTAATAACTCAATTGTATATCAATAGTACAGTAATCCATACTGTTATTCTGCTACTGTACGTCATTATTGTCACTAATCCTACTGTCATATTTCTAACAGCAGTCTCTAACATCTCATGTTCATCATTCTGTCCAAAATCCAGCATAACTGTCAATCACGGGAATTAATCCTAAATCCTAAATTTCTTAATAATCATCAAAATCATCTAGAATAATATTCATCGCGTTAGCTAATCAACGCTTCGAACTGCATCTCAGACAGCATATTAAAACTCAAGTTACAGCAACTTAAAACTGATTCTGTCAAAATTAGTCAGTATGGGTCGACGCAAAACCCTTGGGGTCGACTCATCATGCTTCCCCTTTACATCATGGGTCGACGCAAAACCCTATGGATCGACTCATCCTAACTTCAAAATGCAGCATGTATCGTCAAATGCATCACACCGGTCAACTCATCCTGAGTCTCACACACTCATATATCGACACATCCTCTCTTCGTGTCGACTCATCCTGAGTTTTGTACCTATCATGCATCGACGTAAACCCTCCATGGATCGACTCATTCTGATTCTAACAGCCTCCTTGTATCGACTCATCCGGTTTGAGGTCGACGCATCCTACGATTTTCTGCATAATTTCCTGTGTTTTCTACTGTAATTTCACTACGGGAATTATGTTACAGTCCTACAAGCCTCATTATAATAATGGTAATTCATCACCTAATCATCAACCTATAATACTACATCGATTAAGCAACATCATATTCATCAAGAATTCATCAATATTCACAATACATCATTCATAACACATCCAATTCAAGAACAAACAGCAATTACATCTAACCCCACATATCAATATCATGAACCCAATTATAAAGCCAGAACCCCACCCTTACCTTGGATTGAAGGTCGCTCTATAATTTCCGGGTTGAATCTTTGTTCTTGCCATTTTCCACTATCTCCAAGAGCTTCACGTTCTTCTCAATCCTTATTCTCTTCTTACTGCTTCCTCCTTCTATTCTTCTCACAAATAATAAAATAACCTAATATTATTATATTATTCTTATTTGGCTCAAAACCTACACCCCCTTTATTACTTCCACTCACACCATATAGGCTCACATTAAATAATATTAGCTTCTAACATTATTTCACCACATAATAATATTATACCTCTAATATTATTATTTCTCCACTTAATAAAATAATAAATCCAAATATAATATAACACTTCTTCACAAATACTCCAAAAATAGTTTAATTAAATTACGGGCGTTATGGTTTATCTCTCATATGCCTCAATCTGATGCTTTTTGGGATGTCAAGAAGGAACCTCGTTGGGTTCCTAAGATCATGGCACTTACTCACTAGGATATTGATTGGTATCATCGAGCTTACCAGGATATAGAGATTATTGACAGTTGTGGTAGTTTCCCCAATGTACCTCTTCTTGGTACAAAGGGAGGAATTAACTATAACCTGTTCTTGCACGGCGATAACTTGCTTATCCGATGAGGGATAAACCGAATAGTATTCATTTGAGTAGTTTCTTTCTGAAGGAAGGAGAAAACCATAGGGAATCTAGGGAGAAGATTGCGAAGGCCTGGCATCACATTCATAAGAAGAGTAGGAGGGATTTGGGACCTAGGAGTGCTGTTTCTTTGGCGCCATATCTTCAATGCACCCGATCGAGAGCCATTTAGTTAAAGATGGCGTATACCCGGGAGACACCCATGCTTGATCTATTTGTAAAGACCACTCCTCCCTTATTAGATGATCTGGAAGAGCTGGAACTTGCTTTGGTTAGGATGCAACAGGAAAGGGATGCTTGGAAGAACAAGTTCAAAACATTAGAGAGTTCCTACAGAGTATACCTGAAGGAGAAAGATAACTTGATTGACATCCTTGAGAGTCGAGCGGTAGAGTCTATGGAGAGGAAAGGGGATTTATTTTCTCCTAAGCCTCAATCAGGTGTTGATCACTCACTTCCTGATTCAGATGATTGGAAGGAGGTTGCCTTCAGACATGTGGAAGAAAACCAGACGTTGAAGGCTCGGATTGCCAGGCTCACGGGGAAGCGCCAGCGTACAAAGTGATCTCCATCAGTTCTATTTCTCAGGGTTATAGATTTTATTTTCATCTTGTACATGGGATCATTGAAACTTGTAATCCATTTTGGAGTTATTATAATAAATAAATAAAATCAGTATTTCAAATGCATTATTACTTTGATGTTTGCAATATGTCTATAAATCTATAAATCCCTTGAAATATTAAACAACAAATTAAAAAAAAATCATGTGCATTGCATATCATGCATCATATTGCACATATTTCTTGCATTTGTTATGCATATCCAGGTGTCTTACCAAGATTCTTTACTTCGTTCAGCAAGCTGAATCGTCACTATAATACTCGGGCTAATTTCAAAAAGAAGATGGACAACTTAGAACAAGAGAATCATGAGTTGCGTGAGGAAGTTTCTGCTTTGAAGGCCGGCTTGGCCAATCTGACTACTTTGATGGAAACACTGGTGGCTGCTCAGAATCAGCCACCGAGTGTTCAACCTCAACCAACAAGGGCAACTACTGAAGCTCCAACTGTTCCCGTATCTTCCACTCCATCTTGTTCAGAATCGCATGCCTCAAGGTTATCAATGGGGAATGCCAGAGAATTTTGCACCTGAAGGTTTCAATATTGGCCCTCAAGATACTCCAGTTGTTCAGACTATTATTACTCTGGCACCTGCTATGGTGCATGATGTTCCTGCTGCACCTCCTTCGGTGAGTATGGTTTTGTTTATTAATGATGATTTGTGTCGTCCTTTCCCTCCATCGAGTGAAGACTTGGGTCTTTATGACAGAATGGATGATTTTCAAGAGCAGTTTGACAAAATGCAAAGAGAGATGAAGGCCCTCAGGGGAAAAGAGCTATTTGGGAAGAATGTGAATGAGCTATGCTTGGTCCCAAATGTTAAGATACCTGCTAAGTTTAAGGTCCCATATTTTGAGAAGAATAAGGGCAACACTATCCCTCGTGCTCATGTGGTGATGTACGTGAGGATAATGTCTACCCATACTGATGATCAGCGTCTGCTGATTCACTTTTTTTAGGATAGTTTGATCGGTGTTGTGCTGAAGTGGTATATGAGTTTGGATAACACCAATATCCATACTTTTAATGATTTGGGAGAAGCATTCATCAAACAATACAAGTACAACATGGACATGGCACCTGACTGTGATCCGCTCAGAGCCATGGTTCAGAAAGACAGGGAATCTTTCAAAGAGTATGGGCAGAGATGGGGTGAGGTAGCTGCCCAAGTGATTCCTCCCCTGGAAGAGAAGGAGATGACTAAGATTTTCTTGAAGATGCTGGGTGCTTTATACTATGAGAGGATGGTAGCAAGTGCACCAAGTGACTTTACTGAGATGGTAGGAATGGGTATCCGGTTAGAAGAGGTTGTAAGAGAAGGTCGTTTGACGAAGAGTGAAGGATCTGGAGGTGTGAAGAAGCCATCTTATGGGTTTACCAAGAAGAAAGAAGGAGATGCAAGTGCTATCATACAAGAGAGGAGGGTAAACACTCCTAGAAGGAATTATCAGCGTCATTAGCAAGTCGCCTTAGTTACTCCCGTTATGAATATCGCTCCAACTACCGTTGCTTATCAGAGACCGTCCCAACAGGGGAATCAAGGGTATAATCAGAGAAGGGAGAGTTATGACCCTATTCCTATGAGCTATACGAGCTACTACATGCATTGATTCATAAGAAGTTGGTTCAAACCCGACCACCTCGCGCCATACCGTCACCATTACCTTGATATTACAAAGTAGACCAAACATGTGCTTTTCATCAGGGAGCACCAGGGCATAATGTTGAGAATTGTTATCCTTTGAAGACCGAGGTGCAGAAATTGGTAAAGTCCGGTGTTCTATCATTCAAGGACGTGGGACCTAATGAGAAAGATAATCCTCTACCCAAGCATGGGGGAGTAAATGTTGTGAATATGGTGGCCGGTTGTCTAGGCGACTTCCGGATATTTGATATTAATCTGGTTAGAGGAGATTTGGTGAAAATGCATGCAGACCTCTGTGAATTTAGCTACTATATGCATGACCATGCCGGTTGTGCTACTTGCAGTATAGACATACAGTGTTGCGATAAGATAAAGGCTGATTTGCAGGAGATGATGGATGAGGGCCTCATCCACATAATCAGGCCTAGGGGAGAGTATGAAGAGGAAGTGAATATGGTTTCTGGATGTCCCAGTGAATTCAGAATTTTTAATCTGGAGTATATGAATGAGGATCTCGTGCAATTACACGCTACCTTCCTCCATACGGCTGGTCAGGTGGAACACCAGTATGGATCTTGCCTAGTTTGTTGTTGAGACCCCCGAGGATGTTCAATCGTGAAGAAGGGTGTTCAGTTGTTGTTAGACAATGGAACTATCAAGATCACGGGTTAGAGGGATGATTACCATGAAGTTGATATGGTTGAGGTTTGTTTAACAGAAGAAGAGTCAAATGAAGAGTATGCCTCCGCAGATGAGTATTTCTCTCCAGACGAAGATTTGTTTTCTAGAAATAACTTATTGATGACTGATTGTGTTGAAGAAGGGGTAAACATCATTGTGCCTTGTTTTGGTGCACCCGCCAATTTTGAAGTTGAGTATCGTAGCAAGCCAGCTGTTACCCCATTGGTGATTAGTTTGCCAGGTCCTATCCCCTACAAATCATATAAGGTTGTGACTTACAAATACAACGCTACAATCTTAGAGGATGGAGTGGAAATTCCCATCCAGCCAATGCCTGATGTTGGAAATATAGCTGAAAATAGCAGGGTGACCTGCAGCGGTCATGTGTTTGTGCTAGTTGTTCGAAGAGATGTTGATGCTGGAAAGAAAGTTACTAAGAATGATGAACCTAAAAAGGCTACGGGTGAGACTAGCGGAGCTAAGTTAGAGAAAGAAGTGGATGATATTTTGAAGATAATTAAGATGAGCGACTGCAGAATTGTAGATCAGCTACTGCAGACTCCTTCAAAAATATCTATCTTAGCTTTATTGATGAACTCCTCTGCTCATAGAGAATCCTTGATGAGGGTAATGGACCAAGATTTTGTGGAGAGTGATATGCCAATAGATCAATTCAACAGCGTAATAGGAAACATTATGTCATGTAATAACCTGAGTTTCTGCGATGATGAATTACCAGATGAAGGGGGGAATCACAACCTGGCCCTCCATATCTCTATGAACTGCAAGAATGATTCACTCTCCAATGTGCTGATTGATAATGGATCCGCGTTGAATATTATACCGAGGAGTAATCTCATGAAGTTGAAATATCAAGGAACTCCTATGCGCCCTAGTGGCATCATTGTGAAAGCGTTTGATGGGTCAAGTAAATCTGTCATCGGTGAAGTGGACTTACCTATCCATACAGGACCACATTTGTTTCAGGTAACCTTCCATGTCATGGACATTGTTCCCGCTTATAGTTGTTTGCAAGGACGGCCGTGGATACATAAAGCAGGGGCCGCCACTTCAACTTTACAATAGAAGCTAAAGTTTGTGCGTGAAGGGAAGGCAGTGATCATAAATGGGGAATAGGCATTGTTGATATCTCATTTGTCCTCTTTCAGGATTGTAGAAGCGGATGAAGCTGCTGTTGGAACCCAGTTCCAAGCCTTATCCATTGATAACATAAGAGGAAATGAGAATTCCATGGTTTCGCTGAAGGATGCGCAACAAGTTTGCGTAATGGTCATAGTGAAGTTTGGGGACGAATTGTGGATCCACCTGTGAACAAGAACAGAACTGGCTTGGGGTCTCTTCGAAGAATGACAAAGGGAAGGGCATGAAATCGAAGTCAGCTGCAGGCAGGTATTAATACATTTTCTGTAGCGGGGGCTATCTTCATCCGACTGTTTCCAGGATTAACGCCATTGTGGAAGATGAAGCAGAGTAGGAAATGCCGAATTATATGACGCACAGAATTAGGGTTTAGAACTGGATCACCATTGATGTTCCCACTTGCATACATGTTTCAAAGTAATTTGATTTGTTAATCTTTTTTTTTAAAAGCTTCCACTCTTCCTAAGGTGGAAGTATTAATGTTGTAGGGCTTATCTGTTTGCTGTGACTTTTAAGATCAATAATAAAAGTTGTCTTTGCTTCCCGAATTATGTCTTTATTTTCTGCTTTTTCTTGTAAAATGGTAATCAGAAGAAAAAAACTTTCAAAATAAATAATAATTGAAATTTAATCTGCATGATCACTAGTTATATATGTCAGTTTCTAAATGCAATCACAAATCATATGTGCAGATTAACTAAAAAACCCGTTGAATACAATGACCCTGCACCCTCTCCCAATTTTGAATGTCCCGTGTATGAGGCTGAAGAAGAAGATTATGATGAGATTCCAGAAGAGGTCTCACGGTTGCTTGAGCATGAGGAAAATACCATTCAACAATATAAAGAGCCATTGGAAGTGATCAATTTGGGTTCAGAAGAAGATCCAAGGGAAGTCAAGATTGGAGCATTGCTGCATCCCGATGTGAAGAGAAGGTTGATTGAGCTATTGAAAGAGTATGTGAATATTTTTGCTTGTTCTTACCAAGATATGCCTGGTCTAGATACAGATATCATCGAGCACTGTTTGCCGTTGAATCCAGAATGTCCGCCAATCAAACAGAAGTTGAGAAGAACTCACCCAGATATGGAAGTAAAAACCAAAGAGGAGGTTCCAAAGCAGATTAATGCTAGTTTTCTTGTGACATCAGTGTATCCTCAATGGATTTCCAATATTGTCCCAGTACCGAAAAAAGACGGAAAAGTCCGCATGTGCGTAGATTGCAGAGATCTAAATAAAGCTAGTCCAAAAGATGATTTTCCATTGCCACACATCGACATGTTAGTGGATAGCACAACAAAATTCAAGGTATTCTCGTTCATGGACAGATTTTCCGGGTATAATCAAATAATAATGGCTCTAGAGGACATGGAAAAAACAACTTTTATCACACCGTGGGGAACACTCTGTTACAGAGTGATGCCCTTCGGGTTGAAGAACGCTGGTGCAACGTACCAGAGGGCTATGATAACCATATTCCATGATCTGATTCACAAGGAAATTGAAGTATATGTTGATGATATGATCACTAAATCCCAGACTGAAGAAGGGCATATAGAAGATTTGTTGAAGTTGTTTCAGCATTTGAGGAAGTATCGTCTCTGCTTGAATCCAAATATGTGTACCTACGATGTTCGATTACGGAAATTGTTGGGTTTCATTGTTAGCCAGAAAGGAATTAAAGTTGACCCTGATAAAGTTAAGGCGATTCAAGAGATGCCAGCACCAAGAACTGAAAAGCAAGTCAGAGGTTTCCTCGGGCGTTGAATTACATTTCCAGATTCATTTCTCACATGACTGCAACATGTGAACCAATTTTTAAGTTGTTAAAGAAAGATCAAGGTTGTGTGTGGACGGATGATTGCCAAAGGGCATTTGAAAGTATTAAAGAATATCTGCTTGAACATCCTATCTTGCTCCCCCCTGTAGAAGGAAGACAGTTGATTATGTATCTGACAGTGTTGGATAAATACATGGGTTGTATTCTGGGACAATAGGATGAAACAGGGAAGAAGGAGTTCGCCATTTATTAACTCAGTAAAAATTTCACTAATTATGAGTCGCAATATTCCATGCTGGAAAAAACATGTTGTTCTTTGGGTTGGGCGGCAAAGCATTTGCGGCAGTATATGTTGAATCACACTACTTGGTTGATCTCCAAAATGGATCCAATCAAGTACATTTTTGAAAAGCCTTCTCTTACTGGGAGAATTGCCTGCTGGAAGATGTTGTTATTTGAATATGATATCAAATACCGCACTCAAAAGGCTATTAAAAGTAGTGTGTTGGCAGATTATCTTGCTCACCAACCAGTAGAGGATCATCAGTCTATAGAATATGAATTCCCCGACGATGATGTGATGTTCCTGAAAGTGAAGGATTGTGATGAACCATTAGCTGAGGAAGGTCCTGACCCTGAATCTCGTTGGAGTATGATATTTGATGGAGCTGTGAATGCTTATGGTAAAGGAATTGGTGATGTTATTATCACTCCTCATGGATCGCATATTCCTTTTACTGCAAGGTTAACATTTGATTATACTAATAATATGGCAGAATACGAGGCTTGCATCATGGGTCTCGAAGAAGCTATTGATCTCAGAATTAAAATTCTAGATGTGTATGGTGATTTAGCTTTGGTAATAAATCAGATTAAAGAAGAATGGGATACTCGTCACCCTGGCTTGATCCCTTACAAAGATTATGCTATAAGATTATTACCATTCTTCAATAAAGTTGAATTCCATCACATCCCTAGAGATGAAAATAAAATGTTGGATGCTTTGGCAACTCTGGATTTTATGTACCAAGTGAATACTTGGAATGATATACCTCGAATTACAGTTCGATGATTGGATAGGCCCGCTCATGTGTTAGCAGCATAGGAGGTAGCAAATAAAAATCCTTGGTATTATGATATCAAGCATTTTCTTCAGACTCAGGATTACCCGATTGGTGCGTAGAAGAAGGATAGAAAGACATTGATAAGATTGACAGGCAGTTTCTTCCTCAGTGAAAATGTGTTATACAAGAGAAATTATGACATGGTCTTGCTCAGATGCGTGGATAGACATGAATCAGACATGTTGATGCATGAGATTCATGAAGGTTCATTTGGAACTCATGCCGATGGGCATTCGATGGCTAAAAAGATGCTAAGGGCAGGTTATTATTGGCTGACAATGGAGCCCGACTATTATAAATTTGCAAAGAAGTGCCATAAATGCCAAATTTATGCAGACAAGGTCCATGTGCCTCCGACACTTCTAAATGTGATTTCCTCCCCGTGGCCTTTCTCTATGCGGGGTATTAACCTGATTGGGATGATAGAACCCAAAGCTTCGAATGGGCACCGTTTTATCTTGGAAGCAATTAACTACTTCACCAAATGGGTGGAGGCTGCTTCATATGCCAATGTTACTAAGCAAGTGGTTGTGCGCTTCATCAAGAATAACCTTATATGTCGGTATGGTGTGCTGAGCAGAATCATCACTGATGTGATATGGTGGCAGAACCGACTGTTAATACTGGTTTGCGTTTTGCGTTTTGTGTTTGCAAAATGTCGCGGTAAGAAAGAGTCACCATCGACTTTTATTTTATCCAACCGAAAAGGAAAAAAAGTAAAGAAAAAATCCTTTTTCGAGATGTTTCTGAGTACGGGGGGTAGATTATAGAAAGGGAAGGTGTTAGTGCCCTTTCTATCCATGGTTTTCCATGGGCTCTTAGGTACTTGCTCATTTTTAAATTGCTTGTGTTTGTGTGCTTTATTTTGAAAAGTTTTACTTCGTGATAACCCTTATATCAGTCCTCAAAGGTGTGACGAAGTTGTTTTTGAAAAAAACTGTTTTGAAAGTGTTAGTGTGAAAAGTTTTGATTTGAGCATGTACCTACTAGCATCTACTTACTCAAAAAAATCGTTTCTATTCTTGTTTCCTTTAGACAGCACCATCCTACTATTGAGAAATAGGTAGTACCGTCATTGGAATTTGTAAGGATCAATTCAAAAGGGACGTACGATCACTAAAGAAATATTTAGGACACCTTAGTAATAACCCTAGAGTCTTAAGATCTTTCTCGAGGCAACATTTCCGAGGCAACATTTGAATGGGACACTTTGATATTTTTAGACTGGAGGGCAACCACTAAGAACCCTATGCTTAATGATCATTTACCGAAGGCAACCGGAGTGAGAGTATACCCTAAGAGTGACATGTGCGAGTGATCTGTTTCAGTTATTTACCTTTGCACATTAGGGTTTTCTAACTGTATTAATTTTGTCACACATTCTTGCCATGCAATCCTATTAGCATACATCTAAACAGTTAAAAATTTGCAGGAATTAAAAATGTAAGAAAATAAATCTACGCTATTACAAGGCTTCGGGGAGGGGGATTAATTACATAGCCAAAAACCCGGGGATTTAATAGTAAATAAAACCCTAAATTAACTATTAAAAACCATGAACAGTAACAAAAATATTATCAAAATAAATATCAAGCGTGCGGCGAATTAAATGCGAGACGATTAGGGTTTTGACCCTTTGACTAATCCTACTTGCGATTGATTAAAGAAAAATGTTTTTTTGTCATGTTTTTGTTATAATGAAATAATTGGATTTAAAAAGAAAATCCTAAGTTCTAATTAATTTTAAATTAAGAAAAATAAATTAATTCATTCTAAAAAACCTATTTTTGTATTTTTCATTTATTTGAGATAGAAAGAAAAATTAAATCAAGAGTTAACCTAATTTTCTAATTGAATTTTAATTGTGAAAGAAATTAAAATTGACCTAAATTAATTAAACTAATTAATTAAAAAAACATTTATTAAGAAAATAAATCCTTTTTTTTTGTGATTTTTGATTGGTTAATTTAATACAATAATTTTTGTGTTGATTTTAAAAACCAAATAATTAAAGAAAAGAAATTAAAGGAAAATAGTAGAAATAACCAAATGGGCCTGTTGTCAGCAGATCTGGGTGGGGATGGATCCAGAGGATGATGACCCTCAAAAGATGAGGTGTACCGGATCTGGTTCTGGCTGATGGATCCAGAAGATGACCCTCAGAAGGTGAGGTGTGCTGGATTTGGTGGATCCAGAAGATGACCCTCAGAAGGTGAGGTGCACTGGATCTGATTCTGGCTGATGGTTCCAGAAGATGACCCTCAGAAGGTGAGGTGCGCTGGATCCGATTCTGGCTGATGGAACTAGATGATGACCCTCAGAAGGTGAGGTGCGTTGGATCTGATTCTGGATGATGGATCCAGATGATGACCCTCAGAAAGTGTATGTGCTGGATCTGGTGAAAACAATTGAGAAAATGCCAAAAGCTCACGCTTGGAATCGAACCCAGAACATGAGCTTCTGACTTTCTTCCTCTGACCAACTGCGCTGGATGTTAACTTATTAATATAATTAAAAATAATAATATATTGGAAAATAAGTTAGTGGCCAGAATAACGCACCAAAATTTAAACCAGCTAATCAGGTTGTGACACGTTGTTGTCTTCTTCCCTGGAACCGTCGTTTTAGGTTCTGAACCTTTACCTACAGACGCAAATCTGTTGCTGAAACCTGTGTCATTCAAAAATCAAGCACACGCAATATAAATTCAATTGGGGACCACGAATCAACTGGGTTTGAAGCTCTGATCATCATGGTACCCATTATCAGGCCTAATTTTGCTCGAAACCCAAAACCCCAAATTGGAGCACGAAACCCTAACAATGGCAAAAGCTCATTCCTGCACCGTAACTTAAATCAAACTATCCAGAAACATTGCAAACATGATGATGAACACAAATATGTAACTTAAACATGCTAAAGATGCAAAAATTACAGTAATCGAATTTAGATAATTGTGCAAACCGTGAGAGTGATAGAGAGTGATTCTGAACGTGTAGAGGCGTGCAATCTATTGGGGAAGCTTCCTGAGATGTCTAGCAAGTGATTGGGAACCTCAACACACCTTGAATTGGCCTGTGGAAGGAGATTCATTTCACACTTTTCTTGGAAATTTTCAAGTTTTGTTCTGGTTCTTTGAGTCAGGTTGTGCACGAAAATTCTGGTCTTTAGGGTTCCACAAACTTCAGTATATGTATTGAATCCAATTAGGTTAATAATTTTGGATCCAATCATGAGAATTCATGAATGGAATATTTGATTTTTAAGCCATATGATATCTTTCCATAATCATGCCAATCATGCCTTTCTTGTGCCAGTTTCCATTGATATGATTTGATTCTGATATGCCAGCATAATGAGCTTGTGATTCTGTCCAAAAATCCAATCAAAACAAATCTTTTCTATTATTTACCAATTATTTGGTTTAACTTAATTTTTAATAAATAAAAAATCAAAATAATAAAATAATGAAGCAAATAACATATGAGTGAACATTTGGGTCATGGACCATGTTATAAGTGAGGTACAAGTATAAAAAGTTAGGCCCATTTAGAAAAAAATGCAAATTTGAGCACATTTGACTTTTGGCAATTTTGCAAAAATGGTCAACTTGGCCAATGCATAACTCTCTCAATTTTGACCCTAGAGATGTGTTCTTGGACTTTTTAGAAATATTAGGATGTCCTCTAAGCAACGCTTTTGGTCTCATCTCAATTGAGTATTCTATGTTCATGTATGGAGCCTTGACCCAAAAGGTGTTTTTGTTGACTTTTCAAAAGGACCTATAATGTCAAAATTCATATCTTCTTGTGAGTGCATATTCTGAACTTGGGAGATGAAGATGAATTGTAGGGAATTTCATTCTATTTAAAATGAGCTTTGGATAGGTCATTTCTGATAAAGTATGAGAAAGTTATGCTTGGTCAAATTTGAGTTGACTTTTCCTACAAAACCCTAATTTAGCAACTTTTGACTGTACGTGGGCCACAGTTGACTTTTGACCTAGTATAGTTGATTTTCAGGCATTTGAGCAATTGACTGAGCAAACTTCTACTGCAGGCTTGAAACTTGACATGGATGATCTTGAGGACATATTAGGACAATGGTGAGCCTCTGAGTCCTTTGTGGTTCACACATCTTGGTGAATATGGAAACCCTAATTTGAGATAGACTGCCTTAGGAGAGAGTTTGTTTGGTCAACTCTTGAACTTCCTTGAGAAATTTGGGGGCCTCACTTGCCATGTGTTAAGAAATATGGGAGGGAAAATTTTGGGGTACAACAACTGACAATGGCTCGAATTTGAACAACAATATGATGACAGAACTGTGTGAAGAATTCAAGATTGTCCATCACAATTCATCTCCATACAGGCCGAAGATGAATGGGGTTGTTGAAGCTACTAATAAGAATATCAAGAGAATCATCCAGAAAATGGTTGTTACTTATAAAGATTGGCATGAAATTCTCCCTTTTGCTTTACATGGATATCAAACATCTGTCTGCATTTCAATAGGAGCAACCCCGTTCTCCCTGGTGTATGGAATGAAAGTTGTACTCCCTGTCGAGGTAGAGATTCCCTCGTTACGTGTGATAATGGAAACCAAGTTGACAGAGGATGAATGGGTCCAGAACAGGTTTGACCATTTGAATTTGATTGAGGAGAAGAGGATGACAGCTTTGTGTCATGGCCAGTTATATCAGAGAAGAATGAAGAAAGCTTTTGATAAAAAGGTCAAAATTCGGGAATTCAGATAAGGCGACCTTGTGCTCAGGAAGATCATGTCTTTCAACACTGATTCTAGGGGAAAGTAGACTCCCAATTTTGAAGGCCCATATGTTTTCAAGAAAGCATTCTCTGGCGGTGCATTAATTCTTGAAATTATGGATGGCGAGGAGTTCCCATGTCCCATGAATGCTGACGCAGTCAAGAAATACTTCGCCTAAAGAAATAAAAGAACAGCTCGCTAAGTTGAAAACTCGAAAGGGAGGCTTAGGAAAAAAGGAGCGTCTCGGTAGGCCGAAAACCTGAAAGGGTGGTCTAGGAAAAAATTTAAGACCTAAACAGAATAAATCTCCCACTAAGTTTAAAACCCGCAAGGGAAACTTAGGAAAAAGTTAGGGATTTTCTTAGCAAGTAACTACATCAGACAAGACTTGATCGTTGAAGAAACAATCTTATCGGATCCTCACCATACTTCAACAGAAGATGTTGCTCGGGATTTTATAAGTTGTTAGAGAGGATAGTGGTCATTGTATCTCAATGTATCTTTTCCAGTATATATTACCATTTTTCAAACTTTGTAATCATCTATGGAGTCTCGCCATTCGCAAACTACCATCCTATTAATGAAATTTGAGCTTTTACCCAAATTTTTGTATCTCTTACTTTATTTATCTTGCAAAGACTCCATTTATTATTGATAATAACTTTTAAAGCAAAAAAAGATTAAATAACAAAAATTTATTTTTCAAAAAAAAAGAGGATTTTACAATTTACTTTTACTTTGAGATTTTTGATGAAACAATGACAACAAAAATGGTGATCCCGGGAATGGACAAACTCTAGTCGTTTTTAGAAGTTTTTGTTCCTCTCGGGAAGGTTTACGCGGTATGTGTTCGCCGTATTGGGATTATGATTCCGGTATCCTCGGTTAAGTTTGGACTCATTTCTCCTCTTTTCTGATTCTTCGTAATGCGAAGTTTCAGTACAAATTTTCTCCAGTGAAGTTTTTGTTTGGCCTAATAGAAGTTCTTTTTCCAGAGAAGTTGGTATCATACCCGCTCTTGAAGAACGCAGGTCCCTGGCTTCTCTAAGTTAAGTACGTATTGTGAATGTGGTGTTAACCTCGCTAGTGAAATAGGACTGAATACCCCAGTGAATGTTTGTATGTTTCGGTGTCAGTTTGATTTACTTGAGACTGGTTTTACAATCTCCAGTAGGAATGTTACTTTTGAAAAGCACTTGTTTCCCTGGTGAAGTCTGAAGAAGGATGTTTTATCCCTGTATCCGTACTATTTTATGACTTTGATTTGTCTACCTCCGGATTATGTTTTTCCTCAGTAAAGATAAAGCAAGAAGTAGGTTTTGTTTCCTCAGCTGGCATTTACTTTACTTGGAATGATCATCTTGGATGAAGTTTAGCCGAGTGTTGTTAATGCCCGAGGCAGTTTTGCCTGATTGTTCTTAATGTTGTGTATCTATTTCGTCAGCATATGCACGATGACACTCATACATTCATACATACATCATGCATAGCTAAAATTGGCATATCATTGTTCATCGGCATTTGTTAATATTTTTGTGACATATTACCCTGTTTTGCAGAGTTATGTTACCCTCTTTTCAATTGAGTGTTGGTCTTAAGCATAGAGCATATATTCTTACAATTTCCCCACTGAGTTGTCCCTCATAGAATATTTTTGCTTTGGCCTTTCGGTACAGATCCTTGTTTGTATGGATTGGGTTTTCCCTCTTGAGTTTATTTCTTAAAGGATGTATTTTGGTTGACTGTTTCATTCTAGTTTATTTCTGGCTTGAATCTGTGGTTCCACGGTAATATTATTTACTTTGGATTTCTGAAAACCCCAAGCTTTGGTTGGTGCATTTATTTTGCACAAGAAGACTTTATCTCCTCAACAAGAATATCATGGCATCTCCCTAGGAAGTCATACCTATTTCCCAAAAAATTCAATCCTTTTTTGATCTTCCATGACAAGAAGTAGCAGGACTCTTTATTTGTGCAACTTGTGCTTCCCTGTAAAAGTCGACGTAACCTTTTTGATATCTTCTCTATGAGTGGATAGTTTGCAGTTTGTTGTCAAATTACACCAGTGGATGGCAAGACTTTTAATATCGTAGAGACAGTTCATTATGAAATCTTTGCAAGTGATAGTCTCTTTAGTTGAGATAGCTTATATATTACCCTTTCCAGGCAGAGTGCCTTGGTTAAAGAAGAAGTTGAGACCCGTTCTAGATGAAACGCCGGAATTTTAGGAAAAAACTTGTTATCTTTTTGCTACCCTCAGTGAATGTTGGTAGTTCATCGTCATTGAACGGTGATGCTATGATATATTATCTTTCTACCTTCAGTGAAAGTTGGTAGGTCACCTTCAGTGAAAGTTGATGCTTGTTATCATTTTGCTACCCTCAGTGAACGTTGGTAGTTCATCATCAGTGAATGGTGATGCTATGATATATTATCTTTCTACCTTCAGTGAAAGTTGGTAGGTCACCTTCAGTGAAAGTTGGTGCTTGTTATCTTTTTGCTACCCTCAGTGAACGTTGGTAGTTCAACATCAGTGAACGGCGATGATATGATATATTCTCTTTCTACCTTCAATGAAAGTTGGTAGACCATCGGCAGTGAACGTCGATGTTTGTTATCTTTTTGCTTCCCTCAGTGAACGATGGTAGTACTCGTCAGTGAATGGAGATGATATGATATATTCTCTTTCTACCTTTAGTGAAAGTTGGTAGACCATCGGCAGTGAACGTCGATGTTTGTTATCTTTTTTCTACCCTCAGTGAATGTTGGTAGTTCATCGTCAGTGAACGGCGGTGATATGATATATTCTCTTTCTACCTCCAGTGAAAGTTGGTAGACCATCGGCAGTGAATGTCGATGTTTTTTATCTTTTTGCTACCCTCAATGAATGTTGGTAGTTCATCGTCAATGAATGTCGATGATATGATATATTCTCTTTCTACCTTCAGCGAAAGTTGGTAGACCATCGGCAGTGAACGTTGATGTTTGTTATATTTTTTCTACCCTCAATGAACGTTGGTAGTTCATCATCAGTGAACGGCGATGATATAATATATTCTCTTTCTACCTCCAGTGAAATTTGGTAGACCATCGGAAATGAACGTCGATGTTTGTTATCTTTTTGCTACCCTCAGTGAACGTTGGTAGTTCATCATCAGTGAACGGTGATGATATGATATATTCTCTTTCTACCTTCAGTGAAAGTTGGTAGACCATAGGCAATGAACGTTGATATTTGTTATCTTTTTTCTACCCTCAATGAACGTTGGTAGTTCATCGTCAGTGAACGGTGATGATATGATATATTATCTTTCTACCTTCAGTGAAAGTTGGTAGACCATGGGCAGTGAACGTCGATGTTTGTTATCTTTCTCTCTGCCTTCAGTATACGTCGGTAGCTTCGCCTTCGGTGGAAGTTGGTGTATACTTTAACCATTCTACCATTGTTTTTTATTTAGGTATTTTAATCCACCAGTGATTTATTTTCCTGGTGGGGTTGCTCCCTTGTTTCTTTATTATTGTTACATCCCCAGTGGTGTTTTGCATCTTTTTAATCATGTTCATATGCATTCATGACCATAAGCATTTACATGGCATCTTAGGGCCAAAAATAGGGTTTGTTTTATATTTAATTATCTTCAATCGCTTCGACACGAGGATTTTTGACCTCCATATCTCTGGATAGAAGAAACTTAAATAAGGGCAGCTATTGTACCCAAATTGTTGCCCCTAAGATCCCTTCATCATACCATGTTAATTCATTCACAACAATATCACACTAGGATTCTTGGTTCCCCTCCCTACATTTAGCTTTGCCCTTTTGGGGGATTACCAAGCACCTTGACTTATGTTCCTTTTTTGGTCATGAATATTGTTTTTATTTCTTCATTTAACTAATAAAATGCAATGTTGCTTTGTTTTGCTTATTACCCATATAGGTAAAGACAATGAGATTTAACAAGTTACCCCATGGGTTCATGAGTTTATGTCCATGCCCTAGTCAATAAAGCTTGAGAAATTCAAACCTCACCATTGGATTGGTTTTGGAAGAATTGGCATGGCAAGGTTGCTTTGGTTCATCACATTTCAAGGTTATAGGATTTGACTCAAAAGTACAAGGGGTTGATTGAAGAAGTTGTCATGTTTGGACAAGGCCTTATTCCTATTGGTCACAAGGGCATATTTCTCTTAAATTTCAAGATATGGAAGTGTTTTTGGTGGCTGTGAGTTCTCATTATCATCCTCAACAACTTTTATTCACAAAGCAAGGATGTTGGTACACGAAGTTTTGTTCAAGCTTGTCAAAGTTCCTCAAAGCATTTTCTATATCTAGGAGCGAGGGTTTTGAACTTCAAAGGAGTATATCTTGCTCACCTTTTTGGTATTTTTGAGTGATTCCAAAGACATCATTCTCTTCAAAGGGTTATTAACAAATCATTTCAAAAGTTCCAAGGAGTTTTCATGAGGAAGAGACTTGATAAGGAAACAAGATTACAAGTCCTCCAGATGAATCCCCAATTTTCCATGTGTGACTTCAAATGGTTATAACTTAGTAAATTTTCATCACATTGAGTCTATTATTTTTCCATAATTATCTTGAAGATGTGAACTTTATGCCTTATTTTATGTGCAAAGTGGAAAAATGGATGGAAGTTGCCTTAAAGATGCAAAAGATTATAGGTCATTTCATGATTTTTTGCCAACTTCAACAAGTCATAACTTGCTCAAATTTTGGAGATTTTTAATTATTCAAGTTTCAAAATGTCATTTAAGAGATCTACTTCATTCCATCTTTTTTGGTCAAGAGAAAATTCTAAGTAGAAGGCCATGTTTGGATGCAAGACATTATAGGTCATTTTTGAAGAAGAATTTGAAATATTTCTAAGTATGGAAAGTCAACCCTTTTTCTTCAACTTTGACTCAATGCAACTTTCAGCTCAAGCATCCATTTTACTCCATTCTTTTTCCATTGTAAAGCTTGTAACCTCATCTTTCTAAAGCATCAAGAATCATACCTTAAGAACCCTTGAGCTGAGAATGCCATTGTTTCAAAAATGGTAACTTGGAATTGAAGTTTCCTTGCAAGTTAGAATTTGAATTTTCATGTTACAAACTCTAAACCTTAAATTAGCATGCGTTTTGGGTCTAAACATGATTAGATAACTTTCCCAAGTAGATTAGTGCATCAAAACGCAAGAATCGGATGAGTTTTGGTGAAGTTTGGATCACACTTCACTCGTGCATCAGGTTTGCACGAATTCCCTCCAAAATGCATCATTCACTCTTCCTTTTGATCCCATTCGCTTCTTTTATAAATATATGAACTATACCATTCATTTTCCCAAGCTTGGATAGCCAGAATCACCCTGCCAAACTTGTTCCATAACTCAGAATTCAGTAACTTCAAAATCCATTCTCGAGCTTTTTTCAATCAAATTTCTCCATTAATTCACCTTCCTTGATCTTCCATGAAGCTAACCACATAATTACATTCAAGAATCGTGCCATATACTACTCCATAGAAGTCCAGTTTTAGAGCTCTGTAACTCAACTTCAATAGGTAGATTCCTTCATCAGTTCTTCAAAACTCTGATATCATTGTGTTGCTCTCGTTGCCTTGGTTCTAGTCGCAACACTTACCTTTTAATGGAAACACATTTTGACCATGAAATTTCAAATCCCTTTTCAAAACAATCCTTCCAAATTGCTTGAGCTACAATTTATATAAATTTGGCGCGAGGGTGTGGTTGTCTTCGTCTTGAAGAGACGAAGCAAATGGCATAGGTCTGAGCTTCTGATTTTACAGTTTGAGAGGCCTGCAATTCGTGATGGCTGGAGGTTGAAGATGACCAACGTGTCATCTTCCAACCAATGAAGGCGCGCCATCTGTTTTTTTCAAATTCTGATTTTATTAATGATTATGTACATTATTCACTAATGACCATGATATGCACAGTGCGCCAGATCCCTTGGATTTGATTACTAACGCGTGTTGACTCTCATCCAATGGTCCACATATTTTACTTTTATTTTCTTTTTCTGATTTTTATATTTTAATTATTTTAAATTTCAAAAAATCATAGAAAATTCATATTAAGTCCAAAAAATCTGAAAAAATTATGAAAGATATTTTTGATTATTCGCTTTCTGATTTTTATTTTTTCACAATTTAATTTTGTGTTTTGGTATTTTTTATAAATTTTACACTTTATTTGATTTGTTTTAAATGTTAAAAATACTTTTATACATTTTAAAATTCTGAAAAAATTATGGAATGATCCAATGATATTGACAAATATTGGTGACTTTATTTTATTTTTGTTTCTGAATTTACTATTTTTTTTATCATTGTTTGCTTATTTTACCCATTTATTTTAATTTTAAAAATAGTTTCTGACTTTAAAAAATTACCAAAAAATTTGTAAAATTATGTGAGCCTTTTTCTAATTTTTCTATGGTCTTACTTTTCATTTCTTGATTAATTTGAACATGGTTGATATTTTTATCTTTATTTTCTATTTTTAAACATTATTTTTTAACGCTTTTGTGTATATTAAAATGTGATATTACTTTGTGACTATTTTTTGGTTAATCTTGGGTTAGATTTTGGATCATGAACTTTATTAACATCATTGGATCCATGGTGTTGAGTTTAACTCCACAAAAATAGATGAATGGTTTTAATAATAGTTTGATTAAAATTTAATTCGAATGTGGTTTGTATATCTTTTCCCCCATCCCTCTTCATCTCATCCCTTTCTTATTGCACTAGATGTTGTTGGAGCATGATCTCTATATCATGTCATAAAATAAATGGTGCATAGATTGCTATTTACCAACCTCAAAATAGGTGCGACTTCAATATAAATCCACTTACGATTGCTTAACATAGCGCTAAATTTTGTCCCAATTCGAATAAATAATCATTTGTGGCCCAAACTTATGATTGCAAGCCCAAGTATGTTAATTTGATCTCTTTGATCCAATAACCATGAGATTCATTGTGTGGAGGCTTTGGTTCTACCAATCCTCTAATGGATCTACAACACCTTTGGTCAACGCGGATCACTTAAACATTGTTGGTCATTAAATGTTACTTGTGAGAATTCCAAATGGATGATATACTTGAAAAAAGCAAATGCAACTTGTTGTGTGGAGGCTTTGGTTCTACCAATCCTCTAATGAGTTCTAAATGCAAGCTTCAAGATGGTCATCCAACTAACCACTAATTATTGACTTGTCTTACCTTATGCTTTTATTCTTTTTTATGCTTTATGTACCATTTACTTTTAGCATTTACATTTCATGCCATTTTCATCTTTGCTCATTTGAGCATCTACTTTCTTGCCATTTTTACTTTGCTCACTTGAGATTTTCTTTTCCTTTCTTAAGATACTTAATAATCAACATAAACCCTAAAAAATATTTAATGGTACTTGGACTATTTGGTTACTATCCTTGGCATTATAGAGCATGGGACTTTTCTTGGACTTAGGATTAGAAACCTTGGCCTATCTTGGAGACCTTGTGATCTTATCTGATTATTTTGTCTGAAGTTCTTGAGGTTTACCTCAAGACATTGGGTTGCTTGTTTATTTTTGTGTGTAGGTTTTTGTGATTACACCCTTTGTTTGTAATCTGGAATTCATCCGTATACAACCGTTACTCTGCCCAATTTTTCTGAAGACTTAATACACTTGAAGTTTGGTTCTCTCAAGAGGTCTAGTATTTTTGGCTTGATTGGTTTCAATCCAATGAATGGGAATTTTATCTTGGCTCATAATGTTAAGTATCGGCTTCTTCTTTGTTAGATGGTTCATATCCCTAGATTTTACCTTATTCTTTAGGATTGTCCCTTCTTCTCCTCCAATCTTCTTTAATTTCAAAAATATTCTTCCCCCTTTTGAAAACTCTACTTGTTTTTGAACTTGAACCACTTTCATAATAAACTTGGACTTATGTACATGAATTTTCAAAACATTTTTCATAAATAAACTCCAATCAACTTAATAATACTTTGACATTTTTTGTGAGAAGACTAAAAGACAATCAATCTCATTTTAAACCATTTTTCCACTTTGGCCTTTATCTTTAAACTTTTCTCAAAAAAGATTGAACTCTTGTCAATCCTTATAGTGATGCAAACAACTATACTTCTACAATATATAGTGAAGAGAGATATTTTTCACTTGGGTGTTGAGTGAGGAATTGTTGATTTTAAAATCCAAGCCATATCCTCCACTTTGAGATGATGCAAATTCTCCTTTCTCATAATTGTGGGTAGTAAGTATGTTTTCCATAAGGACAATGACAGTGATGTTTTATCTTATAAAATTAACCAACACATTGGTGTTTTAAATTTTTTAAAGAGGAACTACGTGTATCCTGATCCCCTATTGCACGAAGAGGTGGTACAAAGGCACTAATGGTTCGCAACCGTGGTGGGTGCAAAAATTATAAAATAAATATATTTCTTTTCTCACCTCCACTGTCCATTTTTATACAACATTTTTTCATAGCCAAAATATACAGATTTTACAAAGAGGATCCTGTAGAGTACCATAGATGTTTAGGGTGCTAATACCTTCCCTTTGCATAACCAACCCCCTTACCTTGAATCTTTCCCCCTCTTTTTGGGTTATTCTCTCTTTTCCCATTTCTTTGGAAACAATAAACCACGGTGGCGATTTTTATTTTGATTTGTATAAAGTCTAGTCAATCCAATGGCTAAGTCTTAAAACATTTCTGAAGGAAAATTGCGATCAAAAGCGCAACGGAATTTAAAATTTTCCTTTAGCGATCCTTACAAATGAGCATGGTCAGTGATAGAAATATTTACCTCTTGTGGCGATTCAGACCTTTGATGTTGTGATCACGAGCGTTGATGAAGAACAACGCCTCTACTCAGTCCACACGAACAGATTTCTTCTGGTCACAGTGCTAGCTGATCACGAACGGAAACTTTGAGTGAGAGAGAGAATCAAAAACGAAATTGTATCAAATGAAATTGCTTCATCACAAGGGATATATTTATAGAATCACTCGTGTGGGCTACAAGCTAAAAGCCCAATTAAGGCTATAAGCTAAAAGCCCAATTAAGCTTATGGACATCATACCTTATGATGTACCATATATCACTTATCCACGTGGTACCTTACCACTTTCCATATTACACTTAAGTGCACCATACCTTACGGTGTTCCTTATTTATTCTATCTCTCATCAACCTGTCCTTATGTGTGTGACCCTGTAGGTTTTTGCAACGTTGGCAATTATATTAAATCACACATTTAATATAATAAATAGTGAGCGGTATCTAGCAACACATCACTGTTACCCAAGTCCCGAAAATGTCATGTGATCTGACCAAACCTTTTCCGTGATAATATTTGTGTTGTACAATTACCCCTTTGCCCTCATGTCTATATTGAACACAAGGCATACATTTTGTCACCCTTGTCCAGTTCACTATTGGGCCCTTAGACATTTATCCTGTTATGCAGGATGAGCAAATTCCATCTAGGTCACTCATGTCCCTTAGCATGCTTTGTGAAGTACCAATCAACCGTCTTTATAGTCATCCAGTTACGGATGACGTTTGATCAGCAATAAAGTACTTGACTCTACATCTAGGGTCCATAGTGGTTTCAGGTCGAAGGGTGGTATACACCATTATCATCATGAGAATAACTTATGACACTTTGTATAACATTCTATGTAGTATTCTCATAGCGGGTCAATCCAGTACAAATATTACTCCTAATATTCATACCTATGTCAAGACTTGATAACTCCTTATCTATGATTCATGAGATGTAATCATCAATCTATCTTCATAATAATCTTAATGCTTTAATGTTATCCCACTTCACATTAAAGCTTGACTACGGATACTTTAAGAATAGTGTCTTATGTTTAATGGGATCTCATGATTAAGTCACACTTAACATTTCATTAAACAAATAAACCATTCTAGGGACTTTATTATTTTGGAAAGCAAACATAATAAAGAAATGCCTTTTATTATTAATAAATAATTCGATACATGTACCAAAAGTATTGGCCTCTAGGGCTTACACCAACAATTTCAACTGCTACAGTTTGCATTCAAATTTTGCGCTATTTTTCTTTCTTTTACTTTATTGCTTTCAAAATATCTATGTGTTCTTACACACACCCACATAACAAATTGCAGATCCACATCCACCTTGGATTCTATTGATAACAATTTTGCTATTGTCAATTATGACTTAGAAAATCTGATCTACCAAGCCGAGGATAAAGGTGAGGAAGATTGTGAAGTACCAGGAAAGCTTGCTAGACTGTTAATGCAAGAAGAAAGAGCCATACAACCGTATGAAGAGCCAGTCGAGGTTGTGAACTTGGGTACTGAGGAGGACTAGAAAGAAATCAAGATAGGTGCCAACCTAAAAGACAATGTCAAAAAGAGGTTAATCTAGATGTTACGTTACTATGTTGAGATCTTTGCTTGGTCTTACAAAGACATGCCAAAGCATGATACTAACATTGTAGTTCACCGTCTACCAGTGAAGGAAGGTTTTCCTCCTATAAAGCAGAAGGTTCGTCGTATGTGTCCTGAGATGTCTGAAAAGATCAAAGTTGAAGTCATGAAGAAGTTCAATGTAGGTTTCTTAGTTGTTACGTCCTATCCGCAGTGGGTTGCAAATGTAGTTCTGGTACCTAAGAAGCATGGTAAGGTGCTTATGTGTATAAATTATAGGGATTTGAATAGGGAAATACACGCTTTATATTCCACCATATTATTGGTATAGTTGAAACACAACATGGTAGTGAAGGGAGTATGAAAACCTTCAGGTGATATGATTACATCTTCGATGTCGTTGTCGAGTGCGTTGGAAGCTCCATCTAAAACCATGGCCCATCGGGATCCTTGTTCAGGTCCGTTATACGGTCTGAGTTCTTCACAATTATTTACCAACATGATGTCTTCGTCCGGGAATTCGAAATTCATGGATTGGTAGTTATTCACAGCCTGATGAGCCAGGTGATTAGCTAGTACACTTCCCTTTATTTCTTTTTGGGTAGTGTACTAAATGTCGTATTCAGTCAGGACCATCTGCCATCTTTCTATTCTTCTATAGAGGACGGGCTTCTCGAATGTGTATTTAGTTGGATTTATCTTGGATATCAATAAGGTAGTGTGAGTCAGCATATACTGTCTTAGCCGGCGAGTAGCCCATTCTAGAGCGCAACAAGTTTTCTCAAGTAGTGAATACTTGGTTTCACAGTTGGTAAACGTTTTTCTCAGGTAGTATATCGCATGCTCTTTTCAGCTAGACTCGTCATGCTGCCCCAGCACACACCCCATTGAATTTTCCAAAACTGTTAGGTACATGATCAGAGGTCTTCCCTCAACTAGAAGCATCAAAATAGGAGGCTCTTGAAGGCACTCTTTGATCTTATCAAAGGAAACATGGTAGTCGTTATTCCATTCCACCACTTGATCTTTCTTCAGTAATTTGAAGATTGGTTCACAAGTAGCAGTCAGATGGGAAATAAATCTGGATATGTAGTTTAGCCGTCCTAAGAATCCCCTAACTTCCTTCTCTGTGCGAGGAGCAAGCATTTCTTATATTGCTTTTACCTTTGCAGGGTCCACTTCAAGTCCTTTATGTAGCAGTAGAATTGTGTAAGACTAAGTCATTAGATTGACAAGACTTATACAGATCAAAATAAAAATCGCCACTGTGCTTTATTGTTTCCAAATGAACGGGAAAAGAGCGAATAACCCAAAAAGATGGGGAAAGGTTATAGGTAATGGTGTTGGTTATGCAAAGGGAAGGTATTAGCACCCTAAACATCTACAGTACTCCGCAGGAACCTCTTTGTAAAATCTGTATATTTTTGGCTATAAAATGTTGTATGTAAAATAGATGGTGGAGGTGAGAAAAGAAATATGTTTTTTATGATTTTTGCACCCGCCACAGTTGTGAAACTTTAGTGCCTACGCACCACCTTTCATGCAATAGGGGATCAGGGTACACGTTGTTCCTCTTTTAAAAAATTTAAAAACACAAGTGTGTTGGTTAATTTTATGAGATAAGACATCATTGTCATTGTCATTGTGGAAAACATACTTACTACCCACAATTATGAGAAAGGAGAATTTGCATCATCTCAAAGTGGAGGATTTGGCTTGGATTTTAAAATCAACAATGCCTCACTCAATACCCAAGTGGAAAATATATCACTTCACTACATATTGTAGAAGTATAGTTGTTTTCATCACTACAAGGATTGACAAGAGTCTAATATTTTGAGAAAAGTTTTAAAATAAAAAGCCAAAGTGGAAAAATGGTTTGAAATGAGATTGATTGACTTTTAGTCTTCTCACAAAAAATGTCAAGGTATTATTAAGTTGATTGAAGTTTATTCATGAAAATGTTTTGAAAATGCATGGACCTAGGTCCAAGTTTATTATGAAAGTGGTTCAAGTTTAAAAAAAAAAGAAGAGTTTTCAAAAGGAGGGAGAAGATTTTTGAAATTAAAGAGGATGGGAGGAGAAGAAGAGACTATCCTAGAGCATAAGGTAAAAGATAGGGACAAGAACCATCTAACCAACAAGAAGTCAATACTTGAAATTTTGAGTCAAGATAGAATTCTCATTCTTTGAATTGAAAACAAAAAAGAAAATATATTAGACCTCTTGAGAGAACCAAACTTCAAGTGTATTAATTCTTCACAAAAATTGGACAGAGTAACGAATGTATACGGGTGAATTCCAGATTTCAAACAAAGTATGTAATCACAATAACCCACACACAAAACAAACAAATAACCCAGTGTCTTGAGGTAAACCTCAAGAACTCCAGACAAAATATCAATTAAGGTCACAAGGTATCCAACATTGGCCAAGGTTTCTAATCCTAAGTCCAAGAAGTCCAATACTCCATAATGCCAAGGATAGTAACCAAATAGTCCAAGTATCATTAAAGTTTTTTATGGTTCATGTTGATTATTAGGTGTCTTAAAAAAGAAAAGTAAAACTCAAGTGAGCAAAATAAAAATGACAAGAAAGTAAATGGGCTCAAGTGAGCAAATATGAAAAATAGCATGAAATGTAAATGCTAAAGTAAATGGTGCATAAAATAAAATAGCATAAAATAAAAACACAAAATAAAGTCAATTATTAGTAATTAGTTGTTAGTTGGATGACCATCTTGAAACATGCATTTGGAACTCATTAGAGGATTGGTAGAACCAAAGCCTCCGCACAATAAGTTGCATTTGATTTTTGTCAAGTATATCATCCATTTTGGAATCCTCAAAAGTACCATTTAATGATCAACATTGTTTAAGTGATCCGCGTTGACCAAAAGTGATGTAGATCCATTAGAGGATTGGTAGAACCAAAGCCTCCACACAATGAATCTCAAGGTTATTGGATCAAAGAGATCAAATTAACATACTTGGGCTTGCAAACATAGGTTTGGTCCACGAATGATCATTTATTCGAATCGGGACAAAATTTAGTGCTATGTTAAACAATCGTAAGTGGACTTATATAGAAGTCGCACCTATTTTGAGGCCGGTCAACAGCAATATATGCACTATTTGTTTTGAGACGTGATATAGAGATCATGCTCTAATAACACTTAGTGCAATAAGAAAGGGATGAGATGAAGAAGGGTGGGAAAGAATATATAAACCAAATTTGAATTAAAATTGAATCAAACTATTATTAAAATCATTCATCCATTTTTATGGAGTTAGACTCAACACCTTGGATTCAATGATGCTAACAAAGTTCATGATCAAAAATTCAACGCAAGATCAGCCAGAAAATAATCACAAAATAATATTACATTTAATATATATGTTAAAAAGGGTTTTAAAATAGAAATAAGAGAGAAAAATATCAACTATGTTCAAATTAATCAAGAAATATTAAGTAAGACCATATAAAAATCAGAAATGAACTCAAATATTTTTATAAAATTTTTGGTAATTTTTTAAAGTCAGAAACTATTTTTAAAATTAAAAGAAATGAGTAAAATAAACCAAAAATGATAAAAAAAATAACAAAGTCATAAATAAAAAATAAATGAGGTCACCAATATTTGTCACGATATCATTGGACCATTCCATATTTTTTTTAGAATTTAAAAATGCATAAAAGTATTTTTTAAACATTTAAAACGATTCAGATAAAGTGAAAATTTATAAAAAATATCAAATAAAAAATAAAATAGTAAAAAAATAAAAATAAAAAAGAGAAAAATCAAAACTATTTTTCATAATTTTTTTAGATTTTTTGTACTTAAAATGAATTTTCTATGATATTTTGAAGTTCAAAACAATTTAAATATAAAATCAGAAAATAAAATAAAAACCAAAAAGATGTGGACCAATGGATTAGAGTCAAAACGCGTTAGTAATCAAATCCAAGGGATCTGTCACGCTGTGCATATCATGATCATTACTGAATAAAGCACTGAATCACATATAAAATCAGATTTTCAAAAAAAACAAATGGCACGCCATCATTGGTTGAAATATTACACGTTGGTCATCTTCAACCTCCACCCAACATGAAATGTAGGTCTCTCAAACTGTAAAATTAAAAGCTCAAACCTATGTCATTCGCTTCGTCTCATCAAGACGAAGACAACCACACCTTCGCAAAAAAATTATATAAATTGTAACTCAAGCAATTTGGAAGAGAACTTTTGAAAAGGGATTTGAAATTTCATGGTCAAAATGTGTTTCCAGTTAAAAGAAAGTGTAGCGACTAGAATCATGGTGATTAGAACTTCACAATAGTATCAAAGTTTGAGAGAATTGTTGAAGGAATCTACCTGTTGAAGTTAAATTGCAGAGCTCTAAAACTGGACTTCTATGGATCAATATAGGTCACGATTCTTGAAAGTAATTTTATGGTTAGCTTCAGGGAAGATCAAGGAAGGTGAATTGATAGGAAATATGGATTGAAAAAAGGCTTGAACAATGATTTCGAAGTTGCAGAAAAGTGAGTTATGGAGTGAGTTTGGCAGGGTGATTTTGGCTATTCAAGCTTGAGAAAATGAATGGGGGATGACCCTCTATTTATAGGAGAATCAATGGAATCCTTAAGCGTGTGAAATGATGAAGTTTGGAGGGAAATCGTGAGGGGTTGCAGCATGAACAAAGTGTGACTTGTTTAGCATCAAAACTCAGCCAAGTCATGCGTTTCGTGATGCTAAACGCCTTTGGAAAGTTACTAAACATGATTAGAAGCAAAAACGCGTGGAAAACTTGTGATTAGAAGCTAAAATAAAGATTTCAAAATCTGACTTGTGATGAAACTTCAGTTTCAAGTTACCAAATTTAAATCAATGGCATTCTAAACTCAAAGGTCTCTTAAGACATGGTTCTTGATGGTTTAGAAAGATGAGATTACAAGCTTTTCAATGGGAAAAGAATGGAATCAAATGGATGTTTGAGCTGAAAGTTGCAATGAGTCAAACTTGGGAAAAAGAAGTTTACTTTCCATACTTAGAAATATTTCAAGTTTTTCTTCAGAAGTGACCTATAATGTTTTTCATCCAAACATGGACTTCCTCTTGGAATTTTCTCTTGACCAAAAAATATGGCATGAAATAGACCTCTTGAATGACATTTTGAAACTTGAACCATTCAAAATATCGAAAAATCGAGAGAGTTATGAATTGTTGAAGTTGGCAAAAAATCACGAAATGACCTGTAATCTTTTGTATTCTTAGGGCATCTTCCATCCATTTTCTAACTTTGCACATAAAATAAGGAATAAATTTCACATAGTCAAGATAATTGTGGAAAAATAGTAGGCTCAAGGTGATAAAAAATGACCAAGTTATGATCATTTGAATTCACACATGGGAAGTTGGGGGATCATCTGGAGGACTTGTAATCTTTCTTCATCATCAAGTTTCGTCTACATGAAAAATCCTTGAAACTTTTAAAGTTATTTGTTATTAACCCTTTTAAGAGAAGTATGTTTTTGGAATCACTCAAAAATACCAAAAGATGAGAAATATATACTTCTTTGAAGTTCAAAACCCTAACTCTTAGATCAAGAAAATGCTTTGAGGAACTTTGACAATTTTAAACAACCTTCTTGTACCAACACTTTTTATTTGTAGATAGAAGTTGTTGAGGATGATAATGAGAACTCATAGAAACCAAAACCACTTCCATATCTTGAGAATTGAGATAAATATGCCCTTGTTACCAATGGGAACAAGGCCTTGTCCAACCATGACAACTTCTTCAATTAACCCCTTGTACTTTTGAATCAATATTTATAACATTGAAATGTGGTGAACCAAAATAAAACTTACCATGCCATTCCTTCCAAAACAACTTCAATGGTGAGGTTTGAATTTCTCAAGCTTTATTGACTAGGGAATGGAAATAAACTTATGAACCCATGGATCAACATGCATTGTTAACAAGTAAGACAAACCAACATTGCATTTTATTAATTAAAAGGAAAGTCAAAACAAAACATGCATGATCACAAAAGAAAAACAAGTCAAGGTGCTTGGTGATTCCTCAAAGAGCAAAGCTAAAGATAGGGAGGAGAACCAAAAGCCCTAATGTGATCTTGTTGTGATTGAATCAATATGGTATGATGAAGGGATCTTAGGGGAAAAAATTGTGGTACAACAACTCCCTTTATTTAAGGTTCTTCTATCCAGAGATACAAAGGTTAAAAATATTTGTGTCGACGTGATCGAAGATACTTAAATATAAAACAAACCCTATTTTTGGCCCTAAGATTATATGCAATGCTTATGAGTATGAATGCATATGAACAACTTCAAAGGGACGCAAAATACCACTTGGGATGTAGAAAAGGAAATAAGGATCAAAAGAGAAACCCGACCAGGAAAATAAATCACTGGTGAATCAAAAAGACCCGACTCTATTGGTGTAACACCCAAAGAAGAGATAAGGTAGAACCAACTCAACCAAAGAGGAGATAGTACAGGATAGAATTGATTGAACTACCAAACTCAATAGTCGGAGGTAGAAAATCAAAAGGATACACTAACTTAAAGAGGATGGTAAATTATTAAAGGTTACACCAACTTTTACTGAAGATGAAACTACCAACGTTCATTGAAGGTAGAAAGATAAAAGAATAACAACACCGATGTTCACTGACGGTGAGCTACCAAAGTTCACTGAAGGTAGAGAGACAAACATCAATGTTCACTGACGATGAACTACCAACTTTCACTTAAGGTGGAGAGAAAAGAAATATCAGAGCACCGATGTTCACTGACGGTGAATTACCAATGTTCACTGAAGGTAGCAAAAAGATAACAATCATCAACGTTCACTGATGGTGAACTACCAACTTTCACTGAAGGTAGAGAAAAGAAATACCATAGCACCGATGTTCACTGACGGTGAACTACCAACATTCACTGAAGGTAGCAAAAAGATAACAATCACCAACGTTCAATGATGGTGAACTACCAACTTTCATTGAAGGTAGAGAGAAAAGAAATATCATGGCACCGACGTTCATTGACGGTGAACTACCAACATTACTAAAGGTAGCAAAAAGATAACAATCACCAACGTTCACTGATGGTGAACTACCAACTTTCACTGAAGGTGGAGAGAAAAGAAATATCATAGCACCGATGTTCACTGACGATGAACTACCAACGTTCACTGGAGGTAGCAAAAAGATAACAAACACCAACGTTCATTGATTGTGAATTACCAAATTTCACTTAAGGTAGAGAGAAAATAAATATCATAGCACCGAGGTTCACTGACGGTGAACTAGCAATGTTCATTAAAGGTAGCAAAAAGATAACAATCTCTAACATTCACTGATGGTGAACTACCAACGTTTACTGAAGGTAGTAAGACAAAATATCATAGCACCGACATTCACTGACGGTAAACTACCAATATTCACTGAAGGTAGAAAAAAGATAACAATCACCAACGTTCACTGATGGTGAAATAGCAACGTTTATTGGAGGTATTAAGAGAAAATATCATAGAACCAACGTTCACTAACGGTGAACTACCAACGTTCACTGAAGGTAGCAAAAATATAACAATCACCAACAGTCACTGATGGTGAACTACCAACTTTCACTGAAGGTTGAGAGAAAAGAAATATCATAGCACCGACGTTCACTGACGGTGAACTACCAACGTTCATTGAAGGTAGCAAAAAGATAACAATCACCAACGTTCACTGATGGTGAACTAACAACTTTCACTGAATGTAGTAATAGAAAATATCATAGCACCGACGTTCACTGATAGTGAACTACCAATGTTCACTGAAGGTAGAAAAAAGATAAAAATCACCAACGTTGACTAATGGTGAACTACCAACTTGCACTGAAGGTAGAGAGAAATATCAAGTTTCCCCAAAATCATGACATTTCACATAGAAAGGGTCTCAACTTCTTCTTTAACCAAGGCATTCCTCCTGGAAAGGGTAGTATATAAGCTGTATCAAATAAAGAGACTACCACTTGCAAAGTTTTCACAATGAATTGTCTCTGTCATATTGAAAATACTTGCCATCCACTGCAGTAATTTGACAACAAACTGCAAACTATACACTCATAAAGAAGATAGCAAAAAAGTAACGTCGACTTCTACGGGGAAGTATAAGTTGCTCAAATAAAGAGACCTGCTACTTTCTTTTATATGAAGGATTGTAAAAATGACTTTCTAGGGAAAGCAATATGGCTTCTTGGGAAAAGAAATATTACTTCTTGGGGAATGAATCAAGATTTCCTGGGGAATGAATCATGACTTCCTGGGGAAATGCCAACATATTCCTGCTGAGGAGATAAAGTCTTCTCGTGCAAAATAAATGCACATTTTCAAACTAAGGCTCGAAGCTTGCATAAATCCAAAGTAATAATATTGTTGGGAACCAAATATTCATACCAAAAATAAACTGGGATGAAACAGTCAACTAAAATACATCCTTTGAGAAATAAACTCAAGAGGGAAACCCAATCTATCCAGACAAAGAGCTGTACAGGAAGGCTAAAGCAGAAATCTTCCACGAGGGATAACTCAGTAGGGAAATTGAAAGAATATGCACTTTCTGCTTAAGGCCGACACTCTATTGGAGAGAGGACAACACAACTCCGCAAAACAGGGTAATATGTCAACAAAATATTAACTAATGTGAATGAGCAATGATTTGCTAAATTTAACTATGTATGTATGAATGTATGAGTGTTATTATGTATATGCTGACAAAATAGACATATAACACTGGGAGTAACCAGGAAAAACCAACTCGGGCATAATCAATACACGGATAAGTCGCATCCAAGATAAACATTCCACAAGAAAAATAAGCACCAACTGAGGAGACATATTCCTATTTCATGTCTTGACTTCACTGGGAAATAACATAATCCGGAAATAATCAAATCATAGCGATAAAACAATACAGATACAAGGATATAACATCCTTCTCCAGGCTTCACTGGGGAATAGCACTCAAACTTCAACGGGGAAACAAATGTTTCACGGTCGGCACTTCTACTGGGGATTGCAATACTGATTTCAAATAAGGCAGATGGAAACCATATCGGTAAAACATCAACTAAGGATTTCGAGCTGACTTCATTGGGGAAATATCATATAGACTTCACTAGGGGAGATAATGCCTCATCATCGAGATATCAATTTGGGACCTCGTGCTGACTTCATCGGGAAGGCCAACACCACATCAAAGAGGGGAAACCAAGATACGTTCTCCAATATTAATAGTAAGTATTTCACCAACTTATCAAGGGAAAAAGTATGAAACCTCATGGGGATAACAACTTAGGGAGTTAAGAAGTCAAACATTATAGCAAGAAATCAATCTTACGGGGATTTTAAATCAAACCCAACACTTGGAGGGTGAAAACCCAAAATGTTGATAACCATTTCAACACTTCTTAAATAAAACATTGCACTTGCCTGACTATCGGGCAATCAAACAAAATGAAAGTACTACCGAAAGGGAGCTACTTTGCAAATGAGTCCAACTCAGCATGCACGGGGAGAAAAGACTTCTATCAAATAAGTGAAACCTTCACTGGAGAATCTTGGATTGAGTATTCATATCATGCAAACTTATTCCAACAAGAGATGCCCTGGGATAGCCTTCCCGGGGAATCAAGAAGTTAACATTATAGTAAGAGGTCAAACTCATGCAGATTTTAAATCAAACCCATCACTTGGTGGGTGAAAACCCAAAGGGTTGACAACTATCTCAATACTTCTTAGAAAATATAATGCCCTGGTCTAGTTTCCTGGGAAATAAATACCAACAATAATTCCAATACTGTAGAAAGAGCGACATTTTGCAAATAGTTCCATCTCAGAACACCAAGGGAATAAGACCTTTCGTCACATGTGAAAGGACTTCGCTAGGGAATCTAGGATAGAGGCCTCAGACCATGAAATCCCAAAATCAAAAATGAACCAACACTAGTGCAGAAATGACTTTTTATATCGGGTGAAATTGACTTTTTACATCGGTTTTGGGTCTGATGTAAAGTCAGGCGATATAGTAAATCAGGGACTTTTTACATCGGTTATAATATCAGAACCCATGTAATAACCTGTTATTATGCACATTTTTTAAAAAATTGATCCAGTTTTTTACATTGGTTGGAAGTAATACCCGATGTAAAAAGTCCCTTTTTTACATCGGTTTTAATATATGAACCGATGTAAGAAACAGTTATTATGCATATTTTTTAAAAAAATTGATCCAGTTTTTTACATCGGTTGGAAGTAATACCCGATGTAAAAAGTCCCCAGTTTTTTACATCGGTTGGAAGTAATACCCGATGTAAAAAGTCCCCAGTGACGCGACTTTTTACATCGGTTATTATCCCCAACCGATGTAAAAAGTCCCTTTTTGAAAGTTTTTACATCAATTTTTACTAATAACCGATGTAAAATGTATGAAATTTTTTTGGAATAGATTATTTATTTTCTGGGTTTCCCTATACAAATATAATTTGTACCCATTTTTTCATATTTTTCCAATATCAAACAGACTATATTTATGTCGCTATATAGATTTCATAGCTTTCCAACATCACATATATCACATTTAGGACGATGTTTTCATATTTTTCACAACAAACTTACAAATTGAACAATTGTATTGCAAACTTGTATTGTATTACAACAAACAAACTTACAATTACAAATTCTTCACAAAATATAAAACAATATTCAACTATTTATAAGTCTTTTTCAAAACTTACAATTACATAATATTCACAAAATATACATATACAAAAATATTCAACTATTTCTAAGTTTCCAAACTTGAATTAACAATATAAAATCTTCGGTAGACAACACCAAAATCATATTGCCTGACAATAAATAGTAACAATTAACATCAGCAAAAAAAATCAAGAAACTCAACACATGAGCAAAAACCACATGTATTGTGCAAAAACCACAACTTATACAATTCTATAAAACTCGCCAAGATAAACTTAAGTTCCATGTAACTCAAAGAAACATTTTGCCCAACGAAGTCGCAAATCATACAAATCATCTGGTGTTAATTCTGTTGGGTCATCAAATACCTATAATACATAAATATAACAATATAGAGTTATTTTTTTAAAAACTCATATTAAGTCGAAAAACAAAAAGTAAATAACAAAGTAAAGTTATTTTTAGTACCTGCATCCAATTCTCGGTTATATTAGCAGAGACAATATCCAACATATTTTTCATCACATAGTATCCATAATCATTAGAGTTATGTTGTTACCTTGTCTACAATTGAATGACATAATTAGTGAATATTTATCATAAATTTAACTATAGAATTACAATTTACATCACACTTACATTGGGATGAAGCCATGTAGCCTTTTTTATATTTCCATTTGCCATTTGATGAATCCCAAAAGAACTAATACAGAAAGATATAAACATCACATAACTAAATATACTCGCCAATGAAAAATCACATAACTATTAGTTGTCAATGAAAGTCACATGAAAGATAAACTTACTTTGTAATAATTTTCTTCGTGTTCTGGTCAATTTCCCGATGAAGTGAACAAAATACGACAACTAAATTGTCTCTTGGACACATGACTATTAATTGCCAATGTCTCCTATACGTGTGTGTGGAAACAGAAAAGTCGCATAAAATATATATGTTATCAAAATTAAATAATATAAAACACAATTTCATAAAAATTCTTACCCATGAATTAATGGTAGTAAGTGGCACGCTCTGTTTTCATCACGTAACTTTTCTAGCACGTAATTTTTAACATCTTCTTGAGATTTCGCTACATTATCATTATAAATAATCCTAGTAGGGTCCATAAATCCATATAATTCTGAAATGGAATTCTCAAGACAAACACGATGAATATACCTGAATAATTTTAAAATTAACATTAGAATCAAAGTGATGAGAGATATAACATATTAATAGAGATTGACTTTAATAAAACAATAAAATGTACTTACGTGCACCAAATTTGCAGAATAGACACGTCAAGCCAATGACCTAAATCCACCAATAACTCTCTGATACATTTAGCTGAAACATAAAAATTAGAGACACTCGCACAATGACTTAATTGTATTGCCAAATGGTTATCATCCAATTTCAAAACCATGAGTAACAATCTCCGAGATTGCAAGTTGCGCTGCTTCGTGGAGAAAGAAAAATAGAATCAAATTTCAATGGCAAGGTGATAACTCTATTAAGTTTGATAGGTTAAAGATAAACAATGTGTTTCTGAGAGGACCATTAATTCTTTTGTCATAGGTTTCTAAATTTTCCACTTCTTTTATTTGGTGAGCATAAAAATAGGAGAAAGGGATTCAAATATAATAGTATAATAATAGTAACAAGAATGAAACAAAGTATAAAACACACGAGTAACAAAGTGTAATTTATAATAGTATAGTAATAGTAATGAGAATGTAACAACAAATTGATAAGCAAAATTTGGCAAAACATTGGTTTTAAACCAAATATCGTTGAACAACTATTTGGTAACATAATTAGAATATTAATTATTTATAAAAATTTAGATACTCCCTTCTACTATTTCTCTCTTTTCAATCTCTTCTTACAATCTAACATACTTTAAATATAAACTCACAGAGGAATAATGCTAATCACTCATTTTCAAACAAAAATTTGCACTTACAGTTGAAACGGCGAGCGAAGAGTCGTGAAGGGCGTGAATCGACCGGCGAGGAGTCGTGAAACGGAGATTCCGAGATTCCGAGATTGCAAGGTGTCACTATAGTTTTTCCAAGTCTTCCTTTATATTTAGCTGTTGGACTCACAATGCAAATGGAAATTGAAATTGTTATAGCAACATGCAAAAGTAAGACAATTGTCATGGAGAGTCAGTAAGAAACAAGGGCAATGACTCTTATACATTTTAAGAGCATACATCAATGACTCTTATACATTTTAATAGTCTAAACTATGAACTTTGGTCTAGTACCTAACAACATTTTCCAGATCGCTTATAAAAAAATTTATAGCCAGATCTACTAAACAGGAGCATTATAATATTACCAAATTCATTCAAGCAAAACTTCTCTAACCACAAAAATTAGTTCATAACATCTAATATATTAATATCGTAAAAGAGAATATAACGAGTTCTATTTGAGAAGGGAAAAAACAAACTAGTTGCGTATCAAACCAACACAATAATGAGATAATCTATTTTGTTTGAATAAGTCATGCCAGAAACAAAATGAAAACAGACATATACCAATACCAACTAGTAAACATCCAGAAGATGAAGAAATACATACATTATACAGTGTAAGTATTCAATGCAATACATACACTAACATATTATACTATCAAAGAAGCCTCATTTTAGAGCTGCAGTAAACAAATCACGTTATATACCAATGCATCAAACAGTTACAAGGATAACAAAAACTCACTTACAGTTGAAACGGCGATGAATCGGGTGGCGAGGAATCAGTTGAAACGGCGATGAATCGGGCGGCGACGGTGAGCCGTTGAAACGGTGATGAATCGGGCGGCGACGATGAGCGTCGTTGACGGTGTTGGGTGTTGGAGTCGTTGACGGTGTTGGCGGCGACGGTGTTGGCAGCGGTAGGCGTCGCAGAAAAATGGGTCGGAAAATGGGTCGTCTAATGGAAAATGGGGCGTAGCTGTACAGTGTTCGCGAATAAAAGAAAATTGTTCTTATACTTTTTTACATCGGTGGACTTTCCAACCGATACAAGCGTGTGGCTTTTACATCGGTGGAAAGTCCAACCGATACACGCTTGCTTTTTTTTTAACACGCGTTTGGCTATTACATCGGTGGACTTTCCAACCGATACAAGCGTGTGGCTTTTACATTGGTGGAAAGTCCAACCGATACACGCTTGCTTCTTTTTTTTTAACACGTGTTTTTTACATCGGTGGAAAGTCCAACCGATGTAATAGGTTGCTTTTTTTTACACGCGTTTTTTATGATTTTTTAATATATTTTATATATTAATTCAAGCTATCATTTTTTACATCGGTGGAAAGTCCAACCGATGTAATATCTTGTGCTTTTTTTTTTTAAACACGCATTTTTTATGATTTTTTAATATATTTTATATATTAATACAAGCTATCATTTTTTACATCGGTTTTTATTTAAACCGATGTAATATCTTGCTTATATTTTTTTTACATTTTTGTCACCTTGTTTCTTATTTACAAAAATGCCACCATGTTTTTTTTCTGGAAATCTTTTACATCGGTGGATGAGATTGGCCGATGTAATAGGTGACGAAAAAAAAAATTTCCCTTATTTTTTATATCATTGCAAATAAATACCTGATGTAAAAAGTTTGTTAACTGTATTTTTTACATCACCTATTTTGATACCCGATGTAAACTTTTTTTCTCAAATGTCTTTTTTTTAGTAGTGAAAGACTTGACTGAGGACACTGGGATCACAAACCCAATATTGCACCTTACGCCAATTAGTACCATCTTCAATATATAAAAATCACATGCATACCAACAAAAACGACCTGAGAAAACCTTCCCGGGGGAAACAAATCTTCCCAAATTTACTAGAGTTTGTCCATTCCTTGGATCACCACTTTTATTTTCCCTTGAATCGCGAAATCTAAAGTAAAAGTAATTTATAAATTTTTTTTGAAAAACCATTTTGTTATTTAATCTTTTTTGCTTTGAAAATTATTATAAAAAATAAATGGAATCTTTGTAAGCTGAATAAAATAAGAATTACAAAGAATTGGGTAAAAGCTCAAATTTTATTGATAGAATGGTAGTCTACGAATGGAGAAAATCCACGGATGATTACAAAGTTCGGAAAATGGTAATATATAATGGAAAAGATACAATGACCACTATCCCCTCTAACAACTTTGAAATTCTGAGCAGCAGCTTCCGTTGAAGTATGGTGAGGATCCAAGAAGATTGTTGCTTTAATGAACAATTCTTGTCTGATGCAGTTACTTGCTAAGAAAATCCCTAACTTTTGGCTAAGCTGCCCTTGCGGGTTTTCAACTTAGCGGGAAATTTTATTCTGTTTATGTCTCTAATTTTTGCCTAGACCACCCTTTCGGGTTCTCGGCCTACCGAGACGCTCCTTTTTTGCCTAAGCCGCCCTTTCGGGTTTTCAACTTAGCGAGTTATTCTTTTATTTCTCTAGGAGAAGTATTTCTTGACTGCATCAGCATTCATGGGACGTGGGAACTCCTCGTGATCCATAGTTTCATGAATTAATGCACTGCCAGAGAAGGCTTACTTGACAACATATGTGCCTTCAAAATTGGGAGTCCACTTACACCTAGAATCAACATTAAAAGACATGATCTTCCTGAGCACGAGGTCGCCTTCTCTGAATTCACGAGGTTTGACCTTCTTATCAAAAGCTTTCTTCATTCTCTTCTGATATAACTGCCCATGACACAAAGCCATCATTCTCTTCTTTTCAATCAAATTCAATTGGTCAAAACTATTTTGGACCCATTTATCCTCTGACAACTTGGTTTCCATTATCACACGAAAAGAGGGAATCTCAACCTCGATTGGGAGCATATCTTCCATTCCATACACAAGGGAGAACGGGGTTGCTCCTGTTAAAGTGCGGACAGATGTCTGATATCCATGTAAAGCAAAAGGGAGCATTTCATGCCAATCTTTATAAGTAACAACCATCTTCTGGATGATCTTCTTGATATTCTTATTAGCAGCTTCAACATCCTCATTCATCTTCAGCTTGTACGGAGATGAATTGTGATGGACAATCTAGAATTCATCATAAAGCTCTGTCATCATCTTGTTATTCAGATTCGAGCCATTGTTAGTGATAATTCTGCTTGGCACACCATACCGATATATAAGATTATTCTTAATGAAGCGCAGTACCACCTGCTTAGTAACATTAGCATATGAAGTAGCTTCCACCCATTTGGTGAGGTAATCAATTTCTACCAAGATAAAACGGTGTCCATTCAATGCTTTGGGTTCTATCATTCCAATCATGTCAATACCCCACATAGAGAAAGTCCACGGGGAAGAAATAACATTGAGAAGTGTCAGAGGCACATGAATTTTATCCGCATAAATATGGCATTTATGGCACTTCTTTGCAAATCTGTAACACTCAGATTCCATTGTCAGCCAATAGTAACCTGCCCTTAGCATCTTTTTAGACATCGAATGTCTATTAGCATGAGGGCCAAATGAACCTTCATGAATCCCATGCATCAACATGTCTGCTTCATATCTATCCACGCATATGAGCAAGGCCATGTCATAATTTCTCTTGTACAATACATTTTCACTAAGGAAGAAGCTTCCAGCCAATCTTCTCAATGTCTTTCTATCTTTATTCGATGCACCAATCGAGTATTCCTGAGTCTAGAAAAAATGCTTGATATCATAATACCAAGGTTTCTCATCCGCTACCTCTTCTATTGTAAACACGTGAGCGGGCCTATCCAATCGCCAAACTATAATTCGACGTATATCATTCCAAGTATTCACTTGATACGTAGAAGCCAGAGTTGCCAGAGCATCCTCCATCTGATTTTCGTTTCTGGGGATGTGATGGAATTCAACTTTATTAAAGAAAGGTAACAATCTTCTAGCATAATCTTTGTAAGGGATCAAGCCGGGGTGACGAGTATCCCACTCTCCTTTAATCTGATTTATTACCAAAGCTGGATCGCCATACACATCTAGAATTATAATTCTGAGATCAATAGCTTCCTCGAGACCCATGATGCAAGCCTCATATTCTGCCATATTATTAGTACAATCAAATGTCAACCTTACAGTAAAGGGAATGTGTGATCCATGTGGAGTGACAATCACAACACCAATTCCTTTACCATAAGCATTCACAGCTCCATCAAATATCATACTCCATCAAGATTCAGGATCAGGACCTTCTTCAGGAAATGGTTCATCAAAATCTTTCACTTTCAGAAACATCACATCCTCATCGGGGAAATCATACATCACAGACTGATAATCATCAACTGGTTGGTGAGCAAGATAATCTGCCAACACGCTGCTTTTAATAGCTTTTTGAGTGTGGTATTCGATGTCATATTCAGATTACAGCATTTTCCAGTGGGCAATTCTCCCAGTAAGAGCAGGATTTTCAAAAATGTACTTGATGGGATCCATTTTGGAGATCAACCAAGTAGTGTGATTCAACATATACTGCCACAAACGATTTTCTGCCCAAGCCAAAGCATAACATGTCTTTTCCAGCATGGAATACCACAATTCACAACCAGTAAAATTTTTACTGAGATAATAAATGGCATACTCTTTCTTCCCCGTTTTGTCTTGTTGTCCCAGAATACAACCCATGGAATTATCTAACACTGTCAGATATATAATCAATGGTCTTCCTTCAACAAGAGGGATCAAGATAAAAGGTTCAAGCAGATATTCTTTAATACTTTCAAATTCCCTTTGGCATTCATCTTTCCACACACAACCTTGATCTTTCTTTAAAAACTTAAAGATCGGTTCACACGTAGGAGTCATGTGGGAAATGAATCTGGAAATATAATTCAAACGCCCGAGGAACCCTCTGACTTGCTTTTCAGTTCTCGGTGCTGGCATTTCTTGAATTGCTTTAACTTTATATGGGTCAAATTCAATTCCTCTCTGGCTAACAATGAAACCTAAAAACTTCCCTGACCGAACACTGAAGGTACATTTAATTGGATTCAAGTGGAGACGATACTTCCTCAAACGCTGAAACAACTTCAACAAATCTTCTACATGCCCTTCTTCAGTCTGGGATTTAACAATCATATCATCAACATATACCTCAATTTCCTTGTGCATCAGATCATGGAATAGGGTTGTCATAGCCCTCTGGTATGTCGCAACAGCGTTCTTCAACCTAAAGGGCACCACTCTGTAACAGAATGTTACCCAGGGTGTGATAAATGTTGTTTTTTCCATGTCCTCAGAAGCCATCCTTATTTGATTATACCCGTAAAATCCATCCATGAACGAGAAAACTTTGAATTTTGTTATGTTATCCACCAACATATCAATGTGTGGCAATGGAAAATCATCTTTTGGACTAGCTTTATTTAGATCTCTGTAATCTATGCACATGCGAACTTTTCCGTCTTTCTTCAATAATGGGATAATATTGGCAATCCATCGAGGGTAAACTGATGTCACAAGAAAACCGGCATTAATCTACTTTCGAACTTCTTCTTTGATCTTCACTGCCATATATGGGTGAGTTCTTTGTAACTTCTGTTTGATTGGCGGGAACTCACGCTTCAGCGACAAATGGTGCTATACAATATTTGTATCTAAACTAGGAATATCTTGGTAAGACCAAGCAAAAATATCCACATACTCTTTTAACATCTCAATCAACCTGCTCTTCACATCAGGATGTAACAATGATCCGATCTTGACTTCCTTCGGATCTTCTTCTGAACCCAAATTGATTACTTCCAATGGCTCTTTATATGGATGAATAGCATTCTCCTCATGCTCAAGAAACCGTGAGACCTCTTCTGGAATCTCATCATAGTCTTCTTCTTCGGCCCCATACACAGGACATTTAAAGTTAGGAGAGAGTGCAGGGTCATTGTATTCAACGGGTTTTTTAATTAATATGCACATATGATTTATAATTGCTTTTAGAAACTGACACATATAACAAGTGATCATGCAGATTGAATTTCAGTTATTATTTATTTTGAAAGGTTTTTTTTTATTACCATTTTCCAAGAAAAAGAAAAAAATAAAGACAGAATTTGGGAAACAAAGACAACTTTTATTATTGATTTTAAAAGTCAAAGAAAACAGATAAGCCCATACAATATCAATACTTTCAACCTGGGCAGCGTGAAAGATTTTCAAAAAGATTAACAAAAACAAATTACTTTGAAACATGTATGCAAGAGGGCACATTAATGGTGATCCAATTGTGAACCCTAACTCCGTGGGTCACATAATTTGGCATTTCTGGTTCTGCTTCATATTCCACAATGGCATTAATCTCAGAAACAGTTGGATGAAGATAACCCCGACTACAAAAGATGTTCTGATACTTGCTTGCAACAGACTTCGGCTTCATTCTCTTACCTTTATCATTCTTCACAGAGAACTCCAAGCCAGCTCTATTCTTGTTTACAGGTGGATCAACAATATGTCCCAATACTTCACTATGGCCATTATGCACAACCTGTCGAGCATCCTTAAATGAAGCCATAGAATTCTCATTCCCTCTTATATTATCAATGGATAAAGCTTGGAACTGGGTTCCAAAAGCAACTTCATTCGCCTCCATAATGTTGAAAGAGGACAAATGAGATATCAATAATGCCTGCTCTCCATTTATAATTACTACTTTTCCTTCACGCACAAACTTCAACTTCTGGTGCAAAGTCGAAGTGACAGCCCCTGCCTCATGTATCCATGGCCGACCTAACAAACAGCTGTAAGCAGGCATAATATCCATGGCTTGGAAAGTAATCTGAAACAAATATGGGCCTATATGAATAGGCAAGTCCACTTCACCAATAACAGATTTCCTTGATCCATCAAACGCTTTCACAATAATACCACTTGGGCGCATGGGCGTTCCTTGATATTTCAACTTCATGAGCATGCTCCTTGGTATAACGTTCAATGCGGATCTATTATCAATCAACACATTGGATAATGAATCATTCTTGCAGTTCATAGAGATGTGGAGGGCCAGATTGTGATTCCTTCCTTCATCGGGCAGTTCATCGTCGCAGAAACTTGGGTTATTACATGATGTAATGTTCCGTACCACACTTCTGAATTGGTCTACTTGCATATCACTTTCCACGAAAGCTTGGTCTAATACCCTCATCAAAGATTCTCTATGAGCAGAGGAGTTCATCAATAAAGCCAAGATAGATATTTTTGAAGGAGCCTGCAGTAGCTGTTCTACAGTTCTGTATTCGCTCATCTTGATTATCTTCAAAATATCATCCACCTCTTTCTCCAGAGTAGCACCACTGGATTCACCTGCTTCCTCCTCGCGCAGCTCGCGATTCTCTTGTTCTAAGTTGTCCATCTTCCTTCTGAAATTAGCTCGAGTATTGTAGTGGTGAGACAACTTACTGAACGAAGTAAAGAAGCTTGGTAAGACACCTGGATATGCATAACAAATGCAAGAAATATATGCAATATGATGCATGATATGCAATTCACATGATTTATTTTATTAATATTTCAAGGGACTTTAAAGATTTATATACACATTGCAAATATCAAAGTAATAACACATTTGAAATACTGAAATGTTTTATTATAATAGCTTCAAAATGGATTACAAGTTTCAATAATTGAAAGTACAAGATGAAAATAAAGTCTAAACCCTAAGAAGTAAAGTTGATGGAGATCACTCTACACGCTGGCGCTTCCCTGTAAGCCTGGCAATCTGAGCCTTTAACCTCTAATTTTCTTCCGCATATCTGGTGGCAACCTCCTTCCAATCACCTGAATCAGGAAGTGAGCAACTAGCATCTGACTGAGGCTTAGAGGAAAATAAATCCCCTTGCCTCTCCATGGTCTCTACAACCCGACTCTCAAGAATCTCATTCAAGTCGTCTTTCTCCTGCAAGTCTGCTCTATAGGAAATCTCTAAAGTTTGGCACTTATTCTTACAAGCATCCTTTTCCTGCTGCATCCTGACCAAATCAAGTTGTAGCTCTTCCACATCATCCAATAGGGGAGGAGTGGTCTTCACAAACAAATCAGGCATAGGTGCTTCCCGAGAATACAACATTTTTAACTGAATAACTCTAATTTGGATCCACTGAAGATAAGGCTCCAAAGAAACAGCCCCCCTAGGTCCCAAGTCTTTCCTACTCTTCCTATGAATGTGACGCCAGGCATTCACAATCTCTCCCAAGATTCCTTATGGTCTTCTCCATCCTTCAGGAAGAAACTACTCAAATGAATACTATTTGTTTTATCCCTCATCGGATAACCAAGCCATCACTGTGCCAGAACAAGGTGGTAGTTAATTCCTACCTTTGTACCAAGAAGAGGTACATTGGGGAAACTACCACAACTGTCAATAATATTTATATTATGGTAGGCCCAATGATACCAATCAATATCTGAGTGAGTAAGTGCCATGATCTTAGGAGCCCAATGGGGTTCCTTCCTGACATCCCAGAAAGCATCCGACTGAGGCATATGAGAAATAAACCACCAGTATAACAAAGGCATGCAATAGATAATCATCCCCCCATGTTAAGAATTCCGAAGATGAATAGAGTAATAAGCATCACCCACAATGTAGGAATTTGGTTTCCAATCATGAAGATCCTGATAGCATTAATGTCAACAAACTTGTCCATATTAGGAAATAAAACAACCCGTAAGCAAGTAGAGAAAAGATGGCCTCAAAAGCGACTATACTTTTCATCCTGGAAAAGTGACGAGCTTTCTCCAATAAGAACTGAGCTGGTAATCCTCTAATCCCTCCTTTAGTAGTCATATGGGCTTCAACCTCATACTTCCCCAGATGGATCAAAGCAGCAATCTCGTGTGGTTTTGGCTCACCCTCCAAACCAGTAAAAGGAACACGATCGGTAATAGGTAAATCCAACATATAAGAATACTCCTCTAGTGTAGGCATCAACTGATAATCAGGGAAAGTAAAGCAATGATACATCAGATTATAGAACATGACCAAGGTCGAGAGAATACCCTCCTTCATCCTAAGCTTCACGAGAGGAATGATAGATCCATACTTCTTCCGAAAATTTGCAGAATATTCAATCTTGGGAATTAGACTGATCAACTTATCTATCTTTGGATCTTTGAAACTGTATTTTCCGGTCTTTCTTTTTCCAGAATCCATGGTCAAAAGGTACCTGAGATATTCACAAATGGTCAACTCTCAAGTCCCTTGAAATAAAATTTCATCGAAAGATACTTATGAGTTCATGGACGCAAGATGCAACAATCACACACAAGATCACAAACATAGGGTTCATAGGTTCAACGTCACGAGCATGAGGTCGAAGGTACTATCCATAAGGTATGGTCTAAAAGTTATCACCTGTCGAACAAGGTTCTAGAGGTTCCCAGAGTCTACATCCTTCCTTCGGATATTACCAATTTCTCGATTAACTTGGTAATTAGTAATATTCTCAAGAAAAACTCGTTCGAGCGTTGTATCGCATGACAACTATTTCTGAATTACTCCGTCATAGCTTCCGCACTACACTTAAAAGTCCAAGATGGGTTAGGTATTCTACGGTCCTCAGCTTCAGCAGGCTCCCAGGTCGAAAGCAGTACGTCTTCTTGATTACTCGGTAAACGACACTACAATCAAACGGGCCTCCACTGAGTGGGGGATCTCATGCCTCCTTTTTTAGGATTACTCCCTTAAAGTTATCATGACTATATCACCCGTACTATCTTAAAGTTTTCCTAAGTCCGGGTATAGGACTTATAAGTAATCATCAAGCACCCTGAAAACCAGGAAAATCCAGGCAAACTTATATACAACAAATAATACATAAACAACAATAGCACATATACAGATATAAACAAAGATAGGCTCATCCCACTTTGGAATATACCAACAAGAGGTCAATCTTTCCCCAGTGAAGTCGTCATTTTTCTGTAGCGGTAGAAATGTTTAAGACTAATCCATTAGATTGACTAGACTTATACAAATCAAAATAAAAATCGCCACCGCGCTTTATTGTTTCCAAAGGAATGGGAAAAGAGCGGATAACCCAAAAAGATGGGGAAAGATTCTAGGTAAGGGGGTTGGTTATGAAAATGGAAGGTATTAGCACCCTAAACATCTACGGTACTTCGTAGGAACCTCTTTATAAAATCTGTATATTTTGGCTATAAAATGTTGTATGTAAAATAGATGGTGGAGGTGAGAAAAGAAATATATTTTTTTATGATTTTTGCACCCGCCGCGGTTCCGAACCTTTAGTGCCTAAGTAGCACCTTTCGTGCAATAGGGGATCAGGGTACACGTAGTTCCTCTTTTAAAAAATTTTAAAAACACAAGTGTGTTGGTTAATTTTATGAGATAAGACATCATTGTCATTGTCCGTGTGGAAAACATACTTACTACCCACAATTATGAGAAAGGAGAATTTGCATCATCTCAAAGTGGAGGATATGGCTTGGATTTTAAAATCAACAATGCCTCACTTAACACCCAAGTGGAAAATATCGAACTTCACTATATATTGTAGAAGTATAGTTGTTTGCATCACTACAAGGATTGACAAGAGTCTAATCTTTTGAGAAAAGTTTTAAAATAAAAAGCCAAAGTGGCAAAATGGTTTGAAATGAGATTGATTGATTTTTGTCTTCTCACAAAAAATGTCAAGGTATTATTAAGTTGATTGAAGTTTATTCATGAAAATGTTTTGAAAATGCATGGACTAGGTCCAAGTTTATTTTGAAAGTGGTTCAAGTTTTAAAAAAACAAGAAGAGTTTTCAAAAGGAGGGAGAAGATTTTTGAAATTAAAGAGGATGGGAGGAGAAGAAGAGACTATCCTAAAGCATAAAGTAAAAGATAGGAACAAGAAACATCTAACCAACAAGAAGCCAATACTTGACATTATGAGTCAAGATAGAATTCTCATTCTTTTAATTGAAACTAAACAAGCAAAGATACTAGACCTCTTGAGAGAATCAAACTTCAAGTGTATTAAGTCTTCACAAAAATTGGGCAGAGTAACGGCTGTATACGGGTGAATTCCAGATTACAAACAAAATATGTAATCACAATAACCTACACACAGAACAAACAAACAATCCAATGTCTTGAGGTGATCCTCAAGAACTCCAGACAAAATATCAATTAAGGTCACAAGGTCTCTAACATAGGCTAAGGTTTCTAATCCTAAGTCCAAGAAGTCCAATACTCCATAATGCCAAGGATAGTAACCAAATAGTCCAAGTATCATTAAAGTTTTTTATGGTTCATGTTTATTATTAGGTGTCTTAAAAAAGAAAATAAAAACTCAAGTGAGCAAAATAAAAATGACAAGAAAGTAAATGGGCTCAAGTGAGCAAAGATGAAAAATAGAAGGAAATGTAAATGCTAAAGTAAATGGTGCATAAAATAAAAGAGAATAAAATAAAAACACAAAATAAAGTCAATTATTAGTAATTAGTGGTTAGTTGGATGACCATCTTGAAACTTGCATTTGGAACTCATTAGAGGATTGGTAGAACATAAGCCTCCACACAACAAGTTGCATTTTCTTTTTGTCAAGTATATCATCCATTTTGGAATCCTCAAAAGTTCCATTTAATGATCAATGATGTTTAAGTGATCTGCGTTGACCAAAAGTGATGTAGATCCATTAGAGGATTGGTAGAACCAAAGCCTCCACACAATGAATCTCAAGGTTATTGGATCAAAGAGATCAAATTAACATACTTGGGCTTGCAAACATAGATTTGGGCCACGAATGATCATTTATTTAAATCGGGAAAAAATTTAGTGTTATGTTAAGCAATCGTAAATGGACTTGTATAGAAGTCGCACCTATTTTGAGGCCGGTCAATAGCAATCTATGCACCATATGTTTTGAGACATGATATAGAGATCATGCTCCAATAACACTTAGTGCAATAAGAAAGGGATGAGATGAAGAAGGGTGAGAAAGAATATATAAACCACATTTGAATTAAAATTTATTCAAACTATTATTAAAATCCTTCATCCATTTTTATGGATTTAGACTTAACACAATGGATCCAATGATGTTAACAAAGATCATGATCAAAAATTCAACCAAAGATCAGCCAGCAAATAATCACAAAATAATATTACATTTAATATATATGTTAAAAAGGGTTTTAAAATATTTTAAAATAGAAATAAGAGAGGAAAATATTAACTATGTACAAATTAATCAAGAAATATTAAGTAATATCATGGAAAAATCAAAACTGAACTCAAATATTTTTATAAAATTTTTCCTAATTTTTTAAAGTCAGAAACTATTTTTAAAATTAAAAGAAATGAGTAAAATAACCAAAAATGATTTTTAAAAAAGTTAGAAATAAAAAATAAATGAGGTCACCAATATTTGTTACGGTATCATTGGATCATTCCATTTTTTTTAGAATTTTAAAATGCATAAAAGTATTTTTAAACATTTAAAACGATTCAAATAAAGTAAAAATTTATAAAAAAAAATATCAAAACACAAAATAAAATAGTAAAAAAATAAAAATTAGAAAGAGAAAAATCAAATATATTTTTCATAATTGTTTCAGATTTTTTGGACTTAAAATGAATTTTCTATGATTTTTTGAAGTTTAAAACAATTTAAATATATAATCAAAAAATAAAATAAAAACCAAAAAGATGTGGACCAATAGATGAGAGTCAAAACTCATTAGTATTCAAATCCAAGGGATCTGGCGCGATGTTCATATCATGGCCATTATTGAATAAAGCACTGAATCACATATAAAATCAGATTTAAAAAAAAACAAATGGCACGCCATCATTGGTTAGAATTTGACACGTTGGTCATCTTCAACCTCCAGCCAACGTGAAATGCATGTCTCTCAAACTGTAAAATCAGAAGCGCGGACATGTGTCATTCGCTTCGTCTCATCAAGACGAAGACAGCCACACATTCGCGGAATTTTTTTATAAACTATAACTCAAGTAATTTGGAAGAGAAGTTTTGAAAAGGGATTTGAAATTTCATGGTCAAACGTATTTCCAGTTAAAAGCAAGTGTTGCAACTAGAATCAGGGTGATGAGAACTTCACAATAGTATCAAAGTTTGAGAGAATTGGTGAAGGAATCTACCTATTGAAGTTAAATTGAAGAGCTCTGAAACTGGACTTCTGTGGATCAATATAGGTCATGATTCTTGAAAGTAATTGTATGGTTAGCTTCAGGGAAGATCAAGGAAGGTGAATTGATAGAAAAAATGGATTGAAAAAAGGCTTGAACAATGATTTCGAATTTGCAGAAAAGTGAGTTATGGAGTGCGTTTGGCAGAGAGATTTTGGTTGTTCAAGCTTGAGAAAATGAATGGGGGATGACCCTTTATTTATACGAGAATGAATGGTATCCTTAAGCGTGTGAAATGATGAAGTTTTGAGGGAAATCATGGGGGTCTGCAGCATGAATAAAGTGTGACTTGTTTAGCATCAAAACTCATCCAAATCGTGCGTTTCATGATGCTAAACACCTTTGGAAAGTTCCTAAACATGATTATAAGCAAAAACGCGTGGAAAATTGTGATTAGAAGCCAAAACAAAGATTTCAAAATCTGACTTGTGATGAAACTTCAGTTTCAAGTTACCAATTTCAAATCAATGGCATTCTCAACTCAATGGGTCTTAAGGCATGGTTCTTGATGCTTTAGAAAGATTAGATTACAAGCTTTGCAATGGGAAAATAATGGAATCAAATGGATGTTTGAGCTGAAAATTGCAATGAGTCAAAGTTGGAAAAAAGAAGTTGACTTTCCATACTTAGAAATATTTCAAGTTTTTTCTTCAAAAGTGGCCTATAATGTTTTGCATCCAAACATGGCCTTCCTCTTGGAATTTTCTCTTGACCAAAAAAGATGGCATGAAATAGACCTCTTGAATGACATTTTGAAACTTGAACCATTCAAAATATCCAAAAATTTAGAGAGTTACGAATTGTTGAAGTCGACAAAAACTCATGAAATGACCTATAATATTTTGTATCCTTAGGGAATCTTCCATCCATTTTATCACTTTGCACATAAAAGAAGGAATGAAGTTCACATCCTCAAGATCATTGTGGAAAAATAGTGGGCTCAAGGTAATAAAAAATGACCAAGTTATGATAACTTGAAGTCACACATGGGAAGTTGGGGGTTCATCTGGAGGACCTGTAATCTTTCTTCATCATCAAGTTTCTTCTACATGAAAACTCCTTGAAAATTTTGAAGTTATTTGTTATTAACCATTTGAAGAGAAGGATGTTTTGAGAATAACTCAAAAATACCAAAAGATGAGCAAGATATACTTCTTTGAAGTTCAAAACCCTAGCTCCTAGATCAAGAAAAAGCTTTGAGGAACTTTGACAATTTTAAACAACCTTCTTGTACCAACACTTTTGCTTTGTAGATAGAAGTTATTGAGGATGATAATGAGAACTCATAACAACCAAAACCACTTCCATATCATGAGAATTGAGAGAAATATGCCCTTGTGACCAATGGGAACAAGCCCTTGTCCAACCAGACAACTTCTTCAATCAACCCCTTGTACTTTTGAATCAATATTGATAACTTTTAAATGTGGTGAACCAAAATAAACCATGCCATGCCATTTCTTCCAAAACAACTTCAATGGTGAGGTTTGAATTTCTCAAGCTTTATTGACTAGGGCATGGAAATAAACTTATGAACCCATGGATTAACTTGCTAAGCCACATTGCCTTTACCTACATTATTAACAAGTAAGACAAACCAACATTGCATTTTATTAATTAAAAGGAAAGTCAAAACCAAACATGCATGATCACAAAATAAAAACAAGTTAAGGTGTTTGCTGATTCCTCAATGATCAAAGCTAAAGATAGGGAGGAGAACCAAAAGCCCTAATGTGATCTTGTTGTGATTGAATAAATATGGTATGATGAAGGGATCTTAGGGGAAAAAATTTGGGTACAACACTTTACCGCTGACAACAAAGCCTAAGAGCTTACCTGACCTTACTCCAAAAGTGCATTTATTCGGGTTCAACCTTAGTTTGTATTTCTTCAGTCTTTCAAATAGCTTCTGCAAGTGGTCAAGGTGTTCCTCTTGAGTGTGAGATCTGGCTATCATATCATCCACGTATACCTCTATCTCGTGATGGATTATATTATGAAAAAAAGTTACCATGGCACGCTGATAGGTTTCCCCAGTGTTCTTGATCCCAAATTGCATAACTTTGTAATAGAATGTGCCCCATTGTGTGACGAAGGTCGTTTTCTCCATGTCCTCAGATGCCATTTTGATCTGGTTGTATTTGGAGATACCATCCATGAAGGAGAATACTTTATGTTGTGCGGTGTTGTTAATCAGAATATCGATGTGGGGAAGCGGGAAGTCATCCTTGGGGCTTTCCCTATTCAGGTCTCTGTAATCCACACACATACGTACCATACCGTCCTTTTTAGGAACTGGAACAACATTGGCGACCCATTGTGGATAGGAGGTGACAGCTAAGAATCCGGTGTTGAACTGCTTCATGACTTCAGTCTTGATTTTCTCTGACATTTCTGGCTGAATGCGACGGACCTTCTGTCTCACCGAAGGGCATTCTTCTTTGGTTAGCAGACGATGGACCACGATATCAGTTTCGAGTCCTGGCATGTCTTTGTATGACCTAGAAAAGACCTCAACATAGTCATATAGTAACTGAGTTAAGCGCTTCTTGACACTATGCTCCAGGTTAGCACCTGCCTTGACTTCTTTCTTGTCCTCTTTAGTACCTAAGTTAACTATTTCAACCGGATCTTCATGGGGCTGTATGGTCCTTTATTCCTGTTGTAATAACCTGGAAAGTTCCCCTGGTACCTCACAATCTTCCTCACCTTCGTCTTTGCCTCGGTAGATCGGATTTTCAAAGTCATAATAGGCCATAGCAGAATCGTTACCTGTGGAATCCTTAGTGGATGTGGATCTGCATTTCGATATGTGGGTGTGTGTAAGAGCATAACTATTTGGTTTAGGAGTTCTAGTAACTACTGCTCTAGCATCCTTCAAAGAGGCTATTTTCAATGGAGGTCTAGTAGCCTTTGGAGTCTTGGTAGTAGTCTTGGTCGCAACAATCGTCTGTGGAACGACTTCAAAATTCTGACATAGGGTCTCAATGAATCCCCACCGTCTATTTCAACATACTTGAAAGAGTTCAGGTGGCTAACCATGTATTCCTCTTCCCCATGGACTGTGATGATCTTTCCCTTGATTGGGTACTTCTACATATGATGTAGGGTAAAAGTGACGGCACCAGCCCCATGGATCCAAGGTCAACCCAATAGACAGGAATATGATGGGTGGATATCCATCACATATAAGGTTGAATCAAAAGTCTGAGTTCCAACTTTGATAGGTATGTCTACTTCTCTATGCATCATTCTTTTAGAACCATCGAAGGCCCTCACCACAATGTTGTTGGGCTTTAATGTGAGTCCTTCGTAATCTAACCGGTCAAGAGCATTCTTGGGTAAGACATTCAGCAATGAACCTGTATCCACCAGAACATGGGCTAATGTAGTGCCCCTGCACTCGATGGAGACATGCAAGGCATCATTATGTTTCCTTCCCTTGGGAGTTAAATCAGCGCCGGAAAAACCCAATCCATTATCAGCGGTTAGACTGGCCACACAATTCTCGAATTGATCAATGGAGGTCTCATGGGGCACATGAGCGGTCTCCAGAAATGTTACTAAGGCCTTGGCATGGGCCTTAGAGCACAAAAGTAAGGCCAACATTGATATTTTTGAGGGGGTCTTCCCCAACTGTTCCACGATGTTGTAGTCAGTTTTCTTGATTATCATTAATATATCTTCTATCTCCTTGATAGAGACTTCAAGAATGACCTCTGGATGCGCCTTCGTCTGGACAGGCTCAAACAATACCTTATTGCCCCTTGTCTCAGTAGCAGGGATAGCAGTAGGACTAACAACGGGAGTATCACTAGGAATACTGATAGGATCCGTAGCGGGAATAATTACAGGAGCAGTAATGGTCTTTAGAGAGATCTCGGGGGAGAAAACTCTTCCACTTCTTGTTATCTTATTGGTCCCAACGATATTGTCGACGTCAGGATTAGTACCTTTAGCATTTTTGTCTTTAATAGTCAATAGATCTTGGTTGATGCCATGGTAATAGACGCCAGCCCCATAGTTCCAGGGAACAGCTTTATCCGAAGAATATGGTATTGCCCCGGCATGGTGATGATTAGGGGAGAAGACTTTGGAACAGATGTAATCCTAACGGGTCTTTTGGTGGAGACCCTGGGAGGATTGTCAGAAATGGTGATTATTGAAACATCTTCACAGGAATTTCTGGTAAGAGGAACTTTGTCGAACAAGATTTCTTTGTTAACCATCAGGCGCTGGACTCCCATCTTCAGTAACAAACATCCATCTGGTAGAGACATACAAAAGCGACAACTTTTATCACAGCCTTGAAACAGACCGGCTTGCAATAGATTTCGTTTAACAGTCAAAAGGGGAGTAGTTAAATCATCCACGAAGGAAACAAAACAGTCATCATCAACAGCATTAACACCTTGGACATGTTTGGGCATTGGTGCCATTATCACATTAGGTGTTTCTGGGGGATCAAACTCAATCTCTTTCGCCTCGATAAGGTCTAGTACCTTATTTTTCAAAGCCCAATAATCGTTTGTATCATGTCCCAGACTTTCAGAATAATAGGCACATCGAGAATTTGGGTTGTAGCAGGGAGAAGCAGTATTAAGGTTCTTGGGAGCTTCCTTTAGAGTCACCAGATTAGACTTCAATAGATGTGGACAAAATTGGGACAAGTTCATGTTGATTCGGGTTAATCGTCTTATGGGTGCCTCTGGCTTGCGTTGATAGTTTCGCTGTTGATTTGATATAGGATTGAAGATCATAATAGCCCCTACCATTGGGCGATGTTCAGTTTTTCTTTAATTCCTGTGGTTATATGCAACATTGACCTCCTTCTTTTTGGTAAAGGGTTTCTTCATCGTGCTTGAGGACACATCCCTTTGAATTTTGCCGCTCTTAATATTGGCTTCTACTCGCTCACCGGTCATGATTAGTTCAGTGAATCCAGTCGAAGAGCTTTCAATCAGATGGTTAAAGAATGCTCTAGACAATGTTCCTAAGAACATATCCACCAATTCTCTGTCAGATAAAGGGGGTTGGACTCTTCCCGCGAGATCCCTCCATTTTTTGGTATAAATTTTAAAACCTTCACCAGCACCCATAGACATACCTTACAGTTGTGTTTGAGTTGGAGCTAGGTCAGCATTATACTGGTATTGCTTGTAAAAAGAAGCAGCCAAATCTTCCCAATTGCGAATATTGGTTCCTTCTAACTGATAGAACCAATCCAACTGCATCCCTGACAAGCTTTCTAGGAAGAAATGTACCCATATGTTCCTATCGGCAGTATGCGGTTGGATTTTCCTGAAGTATGACCTTAAATGCAGCTTTGGACAAGAGACACCATCATATATAGAAAAAGTGGGAATTTTGAATTTATGCGGGATGACCACCCCTGACACAAGTCCTAGCTCTTCAAAATCTAGCCCAGGTACCCTATAGATCTCCATAGAGTTAAGGCGATCCTCCAGCAATTTGTATTTATCATCAACTGGAGGATATTGTTCTTCATAATAGTCAACCTCTTCTTCTTCTTCAGACTCTGGGTGGTCATTTCCTTCCTTGTTTTTTCTTTCTTGATTATCTCCTTCACCCGACGAGGTTGCGAAATCTAGAGTTCGCCTGGCTGGTCCTTTGAACCTTCTTACCAGATTCAAAATTTCGACTGGTTTCTTCACCTTCTTCTTCTTATCTTTGATCATAAGAGCCTTCAGGTCCTCTTGTCCTTTAGCTAGAGACAAGAACATCTGTTAGAATTGAGCATTCTGCGCTTGAAGATCTTTTACTGTTTGTTCAATATCCATCTACACGGAAATAGACAGTAGAAAGATAAGGAGACTGTTGTAAAAAACCTGTTTGTGTTATGATGAATGAAAATGAATATGCAAATGATTTCAAGGAAATTATATATTTAAATTTGTTTAGACAAAAAGGAAACATGTGAAGTCAAGCTTTCCAAATGTTTTGATGAAGACAAGCTAGCATGCAAAAATGAATGGATCAAGATAGAAGATTTATCTCAAGCAAAGATTCAATGATCAAGATCAACATTTCAAGACTTATGGCTTAAGGTATATGAGATTTTTTATCTTATGCTCTTAGTGCTCAAAACTATTTTTAATCATGCATTTAATTTATTAAAATAATATTTTGAGTATATACTAAGTATGATTAAGGAAGGATATTTTAAATTGTTTAAAATCTTTGAAAATAATGTGTTTTCAATTTTTGTACTGAAGCAATCGATTGTCATAAAATGATAATCAGTTGCATCCAAGAAACATTTGATTCTGTTTGACATGCAATCGGTTGTCGTCTGGAAGCAATCGATTGTCATGTGTTTTATTTTCAAATTTTTTTAACTTTGGCTTTAGAGCAACCGATTGCTCCTCAATGACAATCGGTTGTCCTAGTTATAATTTTCAAATTTTTAAAATGTTGCTATGCTGCAATCGATTGTTGCTCTGGTGCAATCGGTTGTTGTGCCTTAAATTTTGAAAAAATTTATTTTTCCAGCAACCTTTGGTAACACCTTTTCATGGCAATCCTTGTATCTTTTCATATACATTGTTTTAGTAAAAATGGTCTAAACATTGCTATGTTTCATGAAAGAGGCATTACTACACTATAAATTATTTTCATTTAGAATTTTGAAAATCAATCAAAAAAAGAATCAATCACAAAAATGTAACAATAACTTTCTATTCTTTTGATGATGAGGTTAGTAATGTATTCTCTCTTTTTGATAGTGATGCACAAGGTGCTATAAATGAACTGTTAAGTGAATGCAAAATTCTGTACAAAACTATCTCATCACAAACGAAACAAATTTCATCGTTGGAAGAAAAATGTGGATCTATTGAAAAAGATCTCAAAGATGAAAAGCAAAAAGTTAGTGATGAAAAACAGAATTTTGTATGCACAAAATGTGAATCTCTCTCTTTCCAAATTGTCCAATTAAAAAGGGTTATTGAAAGGTATGAAAAAGGACAAATTGGATTGGAAGGTGTTCTTAGCCAACAAAGATACTCAAATGACAAAAGTGGTCTTGGATACTCAAAATTTTCAAAACCAAGTACCAACAAGACCATCTTTGTCAAGGCTAGCGATCAACCAACCAAAGAGAAAGAAATCACTCCCAAAATAGTTCATCACTATCCTAAAAATAAAATACCCTCTAAGAATAAATCTTATCCTTCTAGATATAGAAGTAAATTTGAACCTACTTATTTTTATTGTGGTATTCGAGGACACACACCTAATGCTTGTTATGTTAGAAACTTTGGCATGGAAAATGGGCATTATGTGTGGGTTAAGAAAGGAACTAATTATAAAGGACCCAAAGCAACTTGGGTACCTAACAAAACCTAATCTTGTTTTGTAGGAAGGCTTGACGACCACTTCAAATCTATGGTATCTCGATAGTGGTTGTTCCAAGCATATGACGGGAGATATCGACAAATTTTCACATCTAACGCTTAAGGCCAAGGGTTATGTGACGTATGGAGATAACAACAAAGGAAAGATTCTTGGCATAGGAAAAATTGGTGGTCCACCTTTCACATCAATTGAAGATGTTCTTTATGTCGAAGGACTAAAGCACAATATTCTAAGTATTAGCCAACTATGTGACAAAGGCTTCAAGATCAAGTTCACTAAAGATGAATGTTTGATAGAAGACGAAGTCACACATGAGGCTAAACTTAAAGGTAAAAGAGTAAATAATATTTGTATGATTTCCCTTAACGATTTATCTTTGAAGGTTAAATGTCTCATGGCAAACAACAACAACTCATGGCTATGGCACAAAAGAATCGCTCATATTCATATGGAGCATTTAAACAATTTGATTAAGCATGACCTTGTTGTTGGGCTGCCTAAGATAAAGTTAATCAAAGATAGACTTTGCGATGCATGTCAAAAGGGAAAGCAAACAAAATCAACTTTCAAATCCAAGAATGTGGTGTCCACTACTAGGCCACTACAATTGCTTCATATGGACTTGTTTGGCCCTTCAAGAACAAGAAGCTTCGGAGGTAATGTGTATGCTCTAGTTATTGTTGATGACTTTTCTATATATACTTGGACACTCTTTTTAGTGCAGAAAAATGATGCATTCAAGGCGTTCAAGAAATATGCAAAGCAAATTCAAAATGAGAAGTCACTATATATTGCCTCCATAAGAAGCGACCATGGTGGATAATTCTAGAATTCCTCCTTTGAAGATTTCTGTGAAGAACATGGAATATCACATGATTTCTACGCACCAAGGACTCCTCAACAGAATGGAGTTATAGAAAGGAAGGAAGTATAGGTCTCTTATTGAACTTGCAAGGACAATGCTTAGTGATTCAAACCTTCCAAAATATTTTTGGGCGGATGCGTGTATGTTTGTGTGCACGATTTCAAGCAACCCCGAAGGAATGTCACCTCATGGCGGTAAAAAGAATCATGAAATATCTCAAAGGAACAACCAATGTCGGCCTTTGGTACTCAAAAGGTAATATATGCAACTTAATTGGTTATTCTAATGTTGATTATGCAGGATGTAAAACAGATAGAAAAAGCACAAGTGGCACTTATAACATTTTGGGAAATGCATTAGTCTCTTGGGCATGCAAGAAACAAGCTTGTGTGGCTCTTAGTACAGACGAGGCGGAATATATTACAGTGGGTAGTTGTTGTGCGCAAATTCTATGGGTCAAGCAACAACTCCGTGACTACAGACTCAACCTTGGATGCATTGCACTCCGATGTGACAACACAAGTGCAATCAACATTACAAAGAATCCTGTGATGCATTCTAGAATAAAGCATATCTACATTTGACATCACTTTCTTCGTGATCATGTACTTCAAGGAGATGTTGAAGTCACCTTCGTCGATACGCATAATCAACTAGCAGATATTTTCACTAAACCGTTGGCAAGAGAACCATTTTTCAAGATCCAAAGAGAGCTAGGTATCTTGGACGAAAATGACATTATCTAATTAAGTCTTTATTGTTTTGACTAAACCATTGCATGCCTTACCTAACCATTCAATGCTTATCTATCTATAAAAGCTCAACCAAAACCTAAGCCTCACATATCCTCTTTCATCTCAAGAAACCCTACAAACACCAAATATCCTTTACCCTTCCAATTCTCTCATTTCTCACCATGTAAACATCAAAGAAACTCAAGGGAAAATCTTCTTCCTCATCTCAAGGTGATGATATCTCAAGACTCATTCCATCAAGAAGCCAAAGGGAAAGATTTGTGTCTCACTTTCAGAAGATGACGGTTCTTTTTCCAAGGTTCGGTAATCTTGACAACTTTTATTCTGAATGCTTTAGTTTTCCAGCATTATTTAGATCTCAAGGGATATACAACTTGATTGGTGTTAATGGACCCATTTACCCCACTTTGGTAAGGATTTTCTATAGAAATCTAACCATTATTAGAGGATGCATGATTTCAAATGTCAAAGGGGTTCCTATAGAACTCACAGTGCATAATTTTGGTGAAGCTTTGGGTATTCCAAATGATGGTGCTTGCATTAAACTTCTCTCAAATGCAAATCTGCCTGGCTACAACAAAAGAGACTTCTACTATGGAATTGCAAGAATTCCTGAGCATGATTTTATTCAGAAAAGACAAAGACTACTTGGTGGCACTCCGGAGAGGATTTCTTGGTCTGCAGGAATTCTCACTATTGATGATCGTTTGATCCACTACTTTTTGGCGTATGTGGTTATGCCAAAATTCTCAAATATTTCCAATGTCAGTGATTGTGAGATGCAGATTTTGTATGCGATGAAGAATGGAATTCAAATCAACTGGTCTTATGTGATTCTACATCATATGGCACTTCATAATGAAAATGTTTCTGCTTTGCCCTATGGCTCTTGGCTTACCCTTGTTTTTGAGAAGTTCAATGTTCCCTTGTCTGGTGAACACATCGTGCTGATGTCTGACCCCAAACATGAAATCACTCTGAAGAACGTATGCAATACCAAAACCGGCGTCAAATTTGATCCGATTAATCGAACCATCACATACATTCATACTCCTCCACAAAACCAAAACCAACCTCAACAAGAACAACAACCTCAAAACCAACCTCCACAACCAATGGAAAACTCTTACAATCAAGTTTTTGACTACCTTCAATACATGAACAACAACATGAACAATCAATTTTCTCATCTCTATGCCCATACCAATGTCTCTCCTTACGAAGCTCAACCTTATCATTACCCTTTCATTCAACCTCAACCCAATGAAGGTCAAGATGATGAAGACTTTGTTGAAGGCATGGATGATTAGCTTTTAAGTTCTTATGTTTTTAGTTCTTTATGTTCTTATGTTTTATGTCTTTTTTCTAGTTTCGTTTAAGACACTTTGTGTATTGTGATCCTTTTTGTTTTGTGCACTTTGTTTCTGTTATGTCTATGTAGGCAAACTTTATTTATGCTATGTTGTTTCTATGTGCAATGTTATGATCTTCTTTCCCATTCCTTTTTGCTAATGACAAAGGGGGAGAAGACTTTTTAGTTTCTTTTGTGTTTCTCTAACCCAAATTGCAGCAAGCAAGCAATCTTCAAAACTCTCATGCAATAGATCAAGGGGGAGTCTTTGATTTAGGGGGAGTTTCTAAACACTTTTATTAGAGAAAATCAAGATGCACTTCAAACTTCAAGCAATGGTTGTCATCATCAAAAAGGGGGAGAATGTGAAGTCAAGCTTTCCAAATGTTTCGATGAAGACAAGCTAGCATGCAAAAATGAATGGATCAAGATAGAAGATTTATCTCAAGCAAAGATTCATTGATCAAGATCAACATTTCAAGACTTATGGCTTAAGGTATATGAGATTTTTGATCTTATACTCTTAGTGCTCAAAACTATTTTTAATCATGCATTTAATTTATTAAAATAATATTTTGAGTATATACTAAGTATGATTAAAGAAGGATATTTTAAATTGTTTAAAATCTTTGAAAATAATGTTTTTTCAATTTTTGTATTGAAGCAATCGATTGTCATAAAACGACAATCGGTTGCATCCAAGAAACATTTGATTCTGTTTGACATGCAATCGGTTGTCGTCTGGCAGCAATCGATTGTCAGATGTTTTATTTTCAAATTTTTTGAATGTTGGCTTTAGAGCAACCGATTTCTCCTCAATGACAATCGGTTGTCCTAGTTATAATTTTCAATTTTTTAAAATGTTGTTATGCTGCAATCGATTGCTGCTCTGGTGCAATCGGTTGTTGTGCCTTAAATTTTGAAAAATTTTATTTTTCCAGCAACCTTTGGTAACACCTTTTCATGGCAATCCTTGTATCTTTTCATATACATTGTTTTAGTAAAAATGGTCTAAACATTGCTATGTTTCATGGAAGAGGCATTACTACACTATAAATTATTTTCATTTAGAATTTTGAAAATCAATCAAAAAAAGAATCAATCACAAAAATGTAACAATAACTTTCTATTCTTTTGATTATACTCTTTATACTCAAGATATTTTGTTCATCATTTTCATATGCATTCTGAAAATTGTTCTTGAGCACTTAGAAGAGTATTCCATCTTAAATTTCATATTCATAAGAAAAGATCAATCAAGTGATTGTTTACACTTTCAAACTCTTATACAAAATCAAACAAACACTTGTACTTGTTTTCAGGATTGTTGGAAACAAGAAAGACACTTAGGGAGGATTGTTCTCTTTGTGGTCTTAGTGAAAATCCAAGAGGATTGTTCTTGGTCCAAGAGGATTGTTCTTGGTCCAAGAGGATTGTTCTTGGCTTGTTAGGTAGTCTTGTACAAATTACCAACAATAAGGAAATCTCTTTCATGTTGCAAGGGGACTGGAGTACTCTCGGACTGTGAGGGGAACCAGGATACATCATTATGTTCTTTACTTTCCGCATTTACTGCTTTCATCACTTATCATAAAAAGAAAGAAAAGAAACTCGTGCAAAAATATTCATACAATTCAGAAAAAGTTTTAAAGAACCTAATTCACCCCCCCCCCCCCCCCCCCCCCCGCTTAGGCGCATCTGAACTTACACACATGTTGTATTAATAAATCCAAGTTCGAGTACATCATGCCTCTTTGGGCTTACAATGAAAGAAATAAAATACAAAAACTCCTAAGACAAAAAGGTTGAACGCATCCTCTTCGGTGCGATGTAGGCATTCAAACTCCACTCTTCATGAAGCTGCTTGGTGAGTTCCAGAACTTTCTTCTCACTGGCGTAAAATTGGGCTTTAAAGTTGTCTCGCTCTTCCTTTAGCTGAATCCAATCTCTTTGTAAATCTTGAAGAGAGGTAGGCATGTTTGGATAAAGCATAGTATACAGGACATCTCCTTCAGGAACGGACTCCACGATAACAGGTAGGATGGAGGGGTAAGGCATTACGAGACTCTGAGCACGAGCTCGTACCCCCCTAAGGTAATGCTCAAGGGGAATGGATTTTTTGTGTCCCAATGTCTTACTACCCGCTTTGTTTACCATCCTCCAAGCTCGTATAAACCTCTGACGGTAGCCTTGACCGTCGCTCTCGTAGTCGAACACCATACCTTGGATGAGCGCATCATGAGGACCATCTCTTCGGGCATACCCAAACTGTCGTAAAGCTAAGAAAGGGTTATAAGTGATACCTCCCATAATGCCAAGCAAAGGGACATTATGGAATTCTCCACAACAATCGATGATAGTAATGTCCTCTAAGGATCGCGAACACCAGTGGATATCCGAATGTCTGAGTGACATCAACCTATTGGACCATCTAAAGCCTTACTCGTTCTTCATAACGGATCAGGGGAGGTGCGAAACAAACCACCTAGAAAACAGAGGAGTGCAACACATGAGTTCTCCTCTTCTCTTCATGGTGCGAGAGTGGAGAGAATGCAAGATATCTCCCAATAAAGTAGGCACTAGATTGCTATATATGAAGATTTTGACAGCACTCGCATTTATAAGTTGGTCAGGATTTGGAAATAGTACCATCCCATAGATGAGAAGAGCCAAGATTTCTTCGAAATCTTGTAAATCCAGAGTGTTCCAACAGTCTTGAGTTTTTTCCAATAGGAACTTGGCTAGGAACCCTTTGACACCACTTCTGGTTTCCCAATTAGTCGTGACGTCTGATTGTTGCAAGTGTAAAGCTCGGGCAATCTCTTCAGGGCTTGGGTCTCTTTCAATAGCGTTGAAAGGTAATTGATTGAGAATGGGAACTCCTAAGAGTTGAGAGAATTCTTCCATAGTAGGCACAAGCTGGTAATCAGGGAAGGTAAAGCAAATGTGCAAATGGTCAAAGAACTTGAAAAACACCTTCATCATGTCTTCATCAAAGCTTGAGGTAACCAGGTTGAGAAGTCATCTGTGTCTTTTGGTGAACAGAGAGTTCTCAAGGACCCTTGATGCTAATTCTTTGAGCTGAAAAGGTACTCACACGAGATTGACTTGGATTGTATTCCTGCGAGTGGGAGTCATGTCCTACAAAACAGAATAAAGATGAATCTTAATATCCTTGAAATGGTTAGTCTAAAATGCTACGGTATGATGCCATGATGTTATGTACAAGCATATGCACAAGTTAATCAAACAAGTCCTTAGGTTTAGGCTTGCATGAGGTTCATAGGTAAGTACCCTCTTCAAGTTTTATTGGTTCAACCTGTCTTATAAAGTAAACGGGTTCTAGGGAATCTCAATATCACTGATCTTTCTTCATCGGGCATTGTTTCAGCGCAAGCCTCCTTATTGGCGACTGAAATATCCCGAAAGTCCAATCTCAATGAGCGTAGTATCGAGTATCAACAAACTTCGGACTGCACCAAAGTTGGCTACCTCACTACTTCCTAAAGGCCAAGTTGTCCAAGTAAAGGTTCTAAAGTCAGTTAGTGCTTCATAACACCACACAGCGGCCTCGTATTCTCCTTGACTACTCAAGGGCTACCGGTACCACAAATGTGTAACACTAACGTAACTATTGCTTAGACCATGTCGGTATATTTCAATCCCAAGTAATCCAAATTCTTTGCAAGCTTTATGCATTTGAGAAACTTTCACCAAAACTTAAATAACTCTTGAGCAATTTTTCTTAAAGGTATCACTTGGATAACACTCCCTTTCAATGAAACCTTCTAATGAATCTCAGTTGATGAATTAACAAAATCCAAGCATGATGAGATATAAACCCTAATCCACTCACTTTTGGTGAATCTTGATAGAGGAAGGCTTAAAAAAAAGGAATTCACAATGATCATGAATCTGAAACTCTAGCTCCACAAACCAAAGTTAATGAAAAACTAGTTGATTCAAGCCTAAGTAAAGTGAAAGCATTAAAGCATAGATAAACCATAATTCCTCAATATCCTTAATCCCATGCCAAATTTTTTGATGATGCATGATGTGTTAGATGACCTAATGGAGTTATACATATGAATGCAAATCCTAAGCCTGATAAAAGTACAAGGGTAGGACAAATTTGGGGTATGACATCGGTAGCTCGACAAATGTAGTAATTTAGGATCAGGTTTCGGCCGTAACAACTAGAGGCTCTGTTAAAGTAAGGCAAGGTAATAGGGAAGTCATCGCTGTTATGGTGTTTTAATCATTTCCCATTCACAATGAAAGGGCCAGATGATTGACTTTTAATCTCGACGGTACTAGATTGCATTACCTTTGAGACTTCGAATGACCCATACCATCTGGAATATAATTTACCTGGAAAGAGTTGCAATCTGGAGTTAAATAGGAGCACCGGGTCACTGACAACAAATTCTCTACGCGCAATTCTTTTAAATGTCATACTTTTGTTCACTCTTTGTAGATTATAACAATTTCGTAGGCATTACATCAGAGTTCATCTAATTTGTGGATATCTAGGATGCGTTTGTTACCAACTGATAAGTGTTGTACCTCAAATTTTGACCTAAGATATCGTCTCCTACCTGCATCATTACATTACAAGTGTTTTGATCCATCGATTTTAAAATTCATAACTTTTTTCAGGCCAAGAGCTATTTATGCTGAACATTAAATCATTTAATCGATTCGTGCTAAAATGATGTTTATTAATTATTTATTGTCTTAAATTTAAATAATTGAAATTCGTTTTCAATTATTATGTAGTTTAAAGATGTATAGATAATAAAATAAACATTAGAGAAGAGGCGCATTAATTGTGCGGACAATATTTATTTATTACTCACTATCTTAAATTTAAATAACTGGAATTCATTCTTAGTTATTACATAATTTAAAGGTTTATGAATAATATAATACATATTCGGAAAAGTTCATTGGTCAATAACGATTATTTAATCATTTGTCATTCTAAGTTAAATAATTGAAACCCTATTTTAATTATTATAATTTAGAAAGTTATGGATGATGAATTAAATAATTGAGGCTATTAACTGATCAATGATAATTATTTATTTATCTGTTTATTATTCTGAATGTAGGTAGTTGAAATTCGTTTTCAATTATTATACGATTAAAGAAGTGTAAACGATAAAATAAATAATTAAGGAGAAAGAAGAACTTAATTGGAGAATAGTGGATTTTTTATTCATTTTTTCTAATTGTACAATTATTATGTAAACATTGTATCTATTACAACAAAATTACAATAATAAATTTACAAAGCTAAAATGAAATAAAAAAAACTAATCTAATATTCCTAATTCTAAAACTTCCGATCCAATGCGTTTTTGTCTGCTCACTTAATGTTACCTGCAAACTTAAAAGAGATTAGAATTCGAATAAATAATTAAAAAAAGAGAAATTATTTAAGGTTCATCATTAAAAGCAATGGTCGGAATCAGTTACTCTTTTTTGCAAATCACGGGATTTCTCCCGGTTCACAAAAAAGAAAGGAATTTTAAATGAATGCACAAGTTTATTTTTGTCCAAAAATTGCATGTTTTAAATTAACTTCATTTTTTCAAAATCCCAAATGCATATTTCAAAAACATACAGCATACAAAGCCCCTGCATGAACTACATATGCAAGCATGCTAACGTAAACCTATGCCCACACAGTAGAAAACAAAACAAGCTATTGCATTAGAGGTCAAAAACATGCAGTTTAACTACATATGCAAGCAATATGGACATTCCATTTTCATCATTTTCTGGACATTTGCAATTTCAGAAAAGTACAGCCTATCACATTTTTGTCAAAGCTGAACTGAGAGAAAAAGAGAGGGAGAAGTGTGGGTTTTACAGGCTTGGCATAGGCAGAAAAAGGATATACAAGACAAACTGTAAAATATAGCCAGTAGAGATAAAAACATAAAAGAAAAATAGAAACAAATTGGAGATGACAGTCTAGTGCAGAATGCCCAGGAAGAGGGAAAGCATTTTCAAAACTTCCAGCCTGTAACGTAAACAAGAGAGGGAAATTGTTATAACAATAACCAAAAGAAATCAATATGATATCAGATATCCAAGCCTTCAAAAGAACTTAGAGAAAAAAATAGTTATCAGAAAAACACACAAAGCTCAGCAGACCTGCATAATTATCCCAATACTGTCAAAAACTATTTCAACCATATGGCTTAAACCTTGCAAAAAAAAAACTGATTGAGCCTTCAAGCCAACATCATACCAAAAAACAATATCACACAAAGAATCAATTCAAACTACACCACCAAGATGGCCTAGCAAAAGACTTATGCCCCTGTTTCCATCAACCTGTCCAACCAACACGAAATCACCATACTCGTAACCATGTCAAATCTATACTCAAGCCTGAACATCATCAATCAAAAACCTGAAACGATTCAAGCCAGAACCAACTCCTAAGGCAACAAGCTAGGCCTCAGTGTTACCATCACTGGCCATTCAAAGTACATAACTCAAAGCCTAAAAAAAAAAACATTATCACGGGCCAACACACATCGTACAGCAGCACGTTCAAAGAAGAAGAAGAGAAACAGAAGTACAGTACGAAGACAAATGAAGAAAAAGAAGCATCACAGTACAGTTTCAACAAGAAGAAGAAGCATCACAGTACAGTTTCAACAAGAAGAAGAAGACAATCACGTAAATACCGGTCACCGAGCTGAGCTCGCGTTTCTCCTCTCCTCGCCGTCTAGCCTCCTTCGCTCCCGGCCTCCTCCTCCGTCTCCACCTAGGTAACGGTCCCCTCTCCTTTTTACTTCTTTGGAACCTCAATCAACATTAACAATCAAACATAAGAATCAACAATAAAGATCAAACAGAATGAACATTGTGGAATCAGAATCAACATGCAAACGAATTAAGCGTTAATGAGTTGAATCAATAGCGTTTTTACCGAATCCGTAGCCGTCCCTTTTCTCGTTCAGCTGGAGGGAAGAGGAGTTGGAGTGGGTGGCCATGGAAAGGAGAGCTAGCAAATGCAGAGGCAAGTGTGAGAAGAAAACGTGAAGAGGATCAAAGAGAAGAAGAGACGCGCCGTTTCTGCCTAACAAAACAAAACCCTAATCTCATTATGTTAAACAAATTAACCCTAATACTTTGACAAACTTATGGGCCTCATCCCATTTCTTCTCCTTAAAGCCCACGACCTGCTTCTGCACCCCCCTCTCATTTATGAATTCTTGCGTTGGGCCTTCAGCTACCTAGCCCATTTACTTTTGCTTGTCTTATTTTGATACATTTTCTTTTTCACCTTTTGTTATTTTTTTCTCTAATCTTTTTGTAGAATTATTATTTATGTTAATTAATTGATAATTATATTAAAAAACAAATAAAGATATGTCTAACTAGGTTTTTATTAATTAGTTGACCTCTTAGTTTAATTTTGGATTTAATTTAAGAATTTTTATTTTTACTTCATTAAGGTAAATTGTTAATTTTTAACTTAATTTGGAACCCCCTTAATTTTTTAAATAAGTATTTTTTATACATAAAAAACATAGAATTTAAGGTTGTAGACATTTTATTTTTTAATTAATTAATTAATTCTCCTCTTACATCGTTATCAAACAAAAATCCTAAAACATATAAAAAATAGAAAAAACTAAAAAATATTTTATTAACTCATTTTCTTGTCTTATTAATATTAATATCAAAATATATCAAAAATTTAATAACTTAAAACTAAAAAAAACATTACGTCCTCGTTAAATAATTCTCTTGCTTTTATCCCTATCAAAATGCGTAAAAATACTTTCGTCCTGTTAACATTAAACAAAAAATCATAAAAAATGCATTATTCGCATCATTTATTCCATCATTTAGATTATAGTTATTTAATCGTTATTCGCATATTTTGTCCGTGTATTTATTTGTTTATTCGGTTTATGCTTAAATCCAAAGGAAAAAACAGTAAATTTGTTGACTTCATGTCCTCAAGTCTAACTGCGCGAACTTTCGCATTTCATTAAAACTTAGGATAATTTTTCCTCAAATATTCACCCTTTTCAAATTTATGCCCTTTAAGCAAAAACTTCGACATTAGGTCGTCGCGACTTCAAAAAAACCGTCTGTACCCCGTTTCGGCCAAAACGATTTATTTTCAATCAAGCAATCAATTTTAAATAAAACAGATATTTCAAAAGGTTTCTATAGAGTACTATAGATACATTGGGTGCTAGTACCTTCCCATTGTATAACCAACCCCCGAACCATAAGATCTCTTTTCAAAAACGCTTTGTATTTTTATTAGTATTTACATTGCATATTTAGGGTTTTATTTCGCTCTTTTCCCTTTTCCTTTGGAAACAATAAAGCGCGGTGGCGACTCTTGCTTTTGTGAGATGAATTAATCAATAATTCGATCTCCGATTTACCCCGCTACATTTTTTTATCGCTACAGAATTAGAGACTCTGCTGGGGAAAGATTGACCTCTTGCTGGTCCATCCCTAAGTGGGTTAAGCCTAATTTGTTTTATCTGTTTACTATTATTTGATTTGCTTGATTATATGTTTAAATTGGGGTGTTTGGGTTTTTTTTGCAAAGGACGAATCCTATACCCGGATTAAGTAACACTTAAGGAATAGGACGGGCGGTATAGTCATGTTAACTTTGAGGGAGTAATCCCGAAGAAGGAGGCATGAGATCCCCCACTCAATGGAAGGCCCTCTTGAACTTAATATTTATTTACCGAGTAATCGGGAAGACATTATTATTTTCGACCTAGGAGCCCGAGAAGTTGAGGACCGTAGAACCCCAACCCATCTTGGCCTTTTTAGGTGTAGCGCGGAGACTATAACGGAGTAATTCGGAAGTAGTTGTTACGCGATGCTACGCTCGGACGAGTTTCTCTTGAGAATATTGCTAATTATTGAGTAATCAAGACGTTGGTAATATCCGAAAGAGGGATGTAGACTCTGGGAACTCTTAGAACCTTGTCTTACAGGTGTGATCGAAACGTTAGTACATACCTTTGGGTGGGCTTTACCCTCGACTCCATGCTGAACGTTGAACCTTTAAACCCCATGTTTGCAAACTTGTGTGTGACTGTTGCATTATCATTCATTCATGCATTCATCAACATCTTTGTAAAAAACTCGTTTTTCAAGGAACTTTGGAATGATTTTTGCAAACGTCTCAGGGTATTATGGAACTTGGAAGGAGAAATACTCGAAGCTTTAGCTTCAAGGAGCCCGAGATTGAAGAACTGAAGAGTTTGATTCCGAAGATAGAGAGTCCGACAGATTTTCAGAAGAAGTATGGGTCCATCGTACCGCTCATGAAGCGCAAGATGAAGAAAGGCATCCTCAACACATTGGTTCAGTTCTATGATCCCTTGTACCGATGTTTCACCTTTCCGGATTACCAGCTGATGCCCACTTTAGAGGAGTACTCCTATATTCTTGGTTTGCCGATCACCGACCGTGTTCCTTTTTCTGGATTGGAAGAGGAGCCCAAATCCCATGAGATAGCAACCATCACCCACCCGAAGAAGTCAGAGATAGAGGAGAATATGACTACGAAAGGAGGAATCCGGGGTTTGCCGGCACAGTTTCTATTGAAGAAAGCTCGTTACTTTGCTGATACAAAGGATACTGTTGCCTTCGAGGACGTGTTTGCTTTACTCGCGTATGGTCTTTTCTTATTCCCTAACGTTGATAAATTTGTGGATGTCAACGCCATCAGAGTTTTCCTGATTGGAAATCCGGTCCCTACGCTGCTAGGGGACACGTATTACTCTATCCATCTTCGAAACTCTTATCAAGGAGGGATGATTATTTGTTGTGTGTCGTTGCTGTATCAGTGGTACGTCTCGCATTTACCTGGGTCCGATGCTTTCTGGGATCTCGAGAGGGAACCGCGTTGGGCGCCAAAGATTATGGCTCTCACTCATTTCGATATTGACTGGTACAATCGAGTTTACCATGACGTGGAGATCATTGACAGTTGTGGTGCTTTTCCCAACGTACCTCTTCTTGGTACGAGGGGTGGAATCAACTACAACCCTGTTCTAGCGCGCCGTCAGTTCGGGTACCCGATGAGAGAAAAGTCGAACAGTATCCATGTGAGTGGTTTCTTTCTTCAGGAAGGAGAAGATCAGCAGGCTGCTAAGAGGGAGATTGAGGGAGCTTGGCGCCATATCCACAAGAATGGGAGAGATATGCTGGGACATAGAGGTGTTGTCTCTTTGGAACCTTACCTGCAGTGGGTCCGTGCTAGGGCTTGTGCTCTCAAGATGCCGTATAAACTTGAGAAACCTTTATTCCCTGCCATCGCACCATCATCAGTTGTTATCCCTATCGCGGATGTAGGAGAATATCAAGGAAACCTGGCTAGGATGAAGTCCGAGAGGGATGCTTGGAAGGAAAAGTACCATATGTCTGAATATGAGAATCGAGTCCTGACTCGACAGCTGAAAGAAAAGAAGGAGTTGTTGCTTATTCAAGACGGCCAGTTCGTTGACCATGATGAGAAGCTTCGTCAGAAGGATGCCTTGCTGAAGAAGTATGCGAGTGAAAGGAAAAGAAAAAGGGAGGGTTCGGTGAGCGTGGCTCTCGTTCCTAATCCGCAGGAAGAAATCATCGATCGACTGATAGCGGAAAAGAAGGATATGGAAGACTTTTACGAAGAAAAGATCAAGAAGCTCCGATTACAGCTGGTGTTTGGTCCATCATCTGAGGATTCCGAGTAAGCTTTAGCTTTTAGTTTATTTTATTGATGTCATTTTGTAAAACTATGTAAAAAAGGCTTCATGCTCCGAAGTTGTAATTTATTATTATGGGCTTCATGCTCCAAAGTTGTAAGTTATTGTTTTATTTTGGGCTTCATGCTCCAAAGTTGTAGTTTACTGCTTTCATGTTTTAAAATTGTAATTTATCACTTTATTATGGTTTTCATGTTGCAAAGTTGTAATTTATTGCTTTCATTAGTGGATTTGTTATCCCAAGGTTGTAATTTACTATTCCAAATTGTAAGTTGTAATTTATCGCTTTCGATTAACGGATTGAGTTTTTGTTGTTCCAAATTCCTTTACCATTGATGTATGCAAAATTACTAAAGTTCCTTGAAAAACTTTTAAAATGAGTCATCATTTGCATCGCCATCATGCATCATTTGCATTCCGCCTCACATGTTTTCTAGAGTCTCATCCTTGTTCTTTTTCCACCGAAGGTTGTCAAGTTGTCTCACCGATACGACACTCGGGCCAATCGTCAGAGGAAAATGGAAGATTTGGAACAGGAAAATCACGAGCTTCGTGGGGAAGTTGCTACACTTCGTGCCAAGATGGAAAAGTTAACGGCGTTAGTGGAAAGTTTGGTGGCTGTTCAGAATCAGCCATCGACTACGGCTGCCGAGATTCAGACTTCAACTCCAGTGGTTTCCGAAATTGTCACAGTTCCTGCCTCCGTAACTCAAATCAACTCTCCGCTTCAACATCAGATGCCGAAAGGTTTTCCGTGGGGAATGCCTTACAACTTTGTGCCAGAGGGGTATCAGCCTACCGTACAACCTCTATTTCAGCCTGCATTGTCTCTTCCTCAACCAGAGACAACTGCCATGCCGCCAGTAATTCCGTCTGTAGCACCTTTTCCGCAACCAGTTATGACGACCATTGCTCCTGTGGTCCACTCCGTGCCATACTTGAATGAACCAATTTATCCTGCCGAGCCCGCTGAAAGTTTGGGTCTTTTTGATAGAATGGAAGAATTTCAGGATCAGTTCCAGGAAATGCAGAAGGAGCTTAGAGCATTGAAAGGGAAGGATTTGTTTGGGAAGAGTACGCATGACCTTTGTTTAGTTCCGAATGTCAAGATTCCAGCGAAATTCAAAGTGCCAGACTTTGAGAGATATATAAGGGTGATTCGTGTCCTAGAAGTCATTTGACAATGCACGTGAGGAAGATGTCTACGTACTCCGATGATCATGATTTGTTGATTCATTATTTTCAAGACAGTTTGACGGGTGCTGCTCTAAAGTGGTATATGGGTTTAGACAGCATTCAAATCCGCAACTTTAACGATCTTAGTGAAGCCTTTGTCCATCCGTACAAGTACAACGTTGACATGGCGCCGGACAGGGATCAACTCCGTGCGATGTCGCAGAGAGACCGAGAATCTTTTAAGGAATACGCCCAGAGGTGGCGTGAAATTGCTGCTCAAATCTATCCACCTCTAGAGGAGAAAGAGATGACTAAGATATTTTTGAAGACTTTAGGGTCCTTTTACTATGAAAGAATGATATCCAGCGCACCCAGTGACTTCACCGAAATGGTGAGCATGGGCATGCGATTAGAGGAAGGGATTCGCGAAGGGCGTTTGGTTAAAGAAGGGAGTCCGTCTAGCAGTGCGAAGAAGTTTGGAAGTGTTTTCCCGAAAAGAAAAGAGCAGGATGTCAGTGCTTTGTTTCCAGGTAGGCCTAGGAGAGGTTACTCTCACGTTGCGGCAGTCACTCCGGCTGTCCGCCCAGCTTTGATGGCCCCAGCTCATCAAATCCCGCCAACTCAACCACGGCCATTTCAGCAGCAGCCTCGACAACAGGCTTATCCGTTCAACAATCAGAACCGTTCACCCAGAAAACCGCAGTTCGATGCCATTCCTATGACGTATACTGAATTGTTCCCTGCTCTCATCAGAAAGAATCTCATTACAACAAAGCCTCCTCCTGTCGCACCGAACAGTGCTTCTCTGTGGTACAAGGCGGATCAATTCTGTGAATATCATCAAGGGTCGCCGGGGCACAACCTTGAGAATTACTTTGCTCTAAAGGCGGACGTGCAGAGATTAATTAAGAATGGTGTCTTGTCTTTTAAGGATGTTAATCCAAATGTTAGAGATAATCCTTTACCTCGACATGGGGCAGCTTCAGTGAATATGGTGGAAGGTTGTCCGGGGAAGTTCCGAGTTTTTCAAGTCGAGCACATAAGAGAATCATTGATCAGGTTACATCAGAGTTTGAGAAGACTTGCCTTTGTTAGGCACCAGCATGATTATGACGTTTGTGAGTTTTGTTCAAGAGAGGATGATTGTCCTATTGTGAAGGAGGATATTCAGAAGTTGCTAGATCAGAGAATTATCACTATTACCTATGACCGAAATCCGGAAGATGAAGTGAATGTTATCACACCATAATTTAATTTGCCAGAATCAGTGGAGATTGCTTACAACAGTCAGGTTGCGCCTATTGATCCTTTGATTATTTACCCACCTGGCCCTGTGCCTTACAGCTCAGACCAAGCTGTGCCGTACAAGTATAACGCCACAATGATTGAGAATAGGGTAGAAGTCCCTATACCAACCAGACCGTCTTTTGTTAACATTGCCGATGTGAGTAGAGTTACAAGAAGTGGGCGTGTTTTTGCAGCAGTACCGTCGAGAAGACCAGAAGTTCAAGTTAGGAGGCCCATACCGGCGGAGATTCCCGTAAGAAATGTTGAATCAAGAGTTGAGATAGGCCGATCCAGTGAACCAATCCCTCACCCTGAAGAGGATGAGATCCTAAAGCTTATCAAAAGGAGCGAGTATAAGATTGTGGACCAGCTTTTGCAAACACCTTCCAAGATTTCCTTGCTTGCCTTATTGAGAGATTCTGGTGCACATAGAGAAGCTTTGATGAAGGTCTTGGACCAGGCGTTCGTAGACCATGATGTGACAGTTGATCAGTTTGATGGGATTGTGGGAAATATAACTTCGTGTAACAATCTGGGTTTCAGTGATGAAGAACTCCCGGAGGAGGGGAGAAACCATAATATGGCTTTGCACATTTCAGTAAGTTGTGGAAACGATACCTTATCAAGTGTGTTGGTGGATACGGGCTCGTCGTTGAATGTGATGCCCAAGACTACGTTGTCTCGGCTTTCATATCCAGGTGCTCCTATGAGGCCTAGTGGAGTAATTGTTAAAGCATTTGATGGTTCCAGGAAGACAGTTATTGGTGAAGTGGATCTTCCCATAGGGATTGGTCCCCATACTTTTCAAATCACTTTCCAAGTGATGGATATTCGTGCTGCCTACAGCTGTTTATTGGGTCGTCCCTGGATCCATGATGCCGGGGCAGTCACCTCCACGCTCCATCAGAGACTAAAGTTTGTAAGACATGGGAAGCTAGTGATGATTGGGGGAGAGCAGGCTATGGTGGTAAGCCATTTATCATCGTTTTCTTTTATTGATGCTGACGAGGATGTGGGGACCCAGTTCTAGGGCTTATCTGTTGCTAAGAATACAGTGAAGAAGCAAGGGGCATCCATCTCTTCTTTTGAGGATGCGCGGCGAGTGGTGGAAAGTGGTTCGGCCAAAGGATGGGGCCAGGTGTTGACGTTACCCGAGAACAAGTCTGGGGAAGGTCTGGGTTTTCATCCAATATCTGCAAGGGTCAAGAAGGAGGTGGTTGTTCGTCCGATTCAAGATGTTTTCCGAAGTGCAGGGTTTGTGCATCCTGAGGTTGATGCTATCATAGATGATGATTCCGAGGAGGATTTGCCCGTGTTTGTGACGCCTGGATTGGCTTGCCAAAACTGGATAGCTGTTGATGTTCCTGTGGTTATGCACATTTCCGAGTAATGTTTTGTTTATTTTCCTTTGAAAAATTCGCTCTGCCCAAGGCGAAACGTATTTTGTGTCGGGCTATGAAAAATAACTCCTTTTGCTCTGCCCAAGGCAAAAGAGAAATGTCTGGGCTTTTTGTTTCAAGCATTTCCCCTTTAATGAATAAAAATGTTATTTTGTCCACTGCTGTTTTATTTTTCACTTTTTCTGGGAAATAACAATGAAAATTAATTAATAACATTTTGTTTTATTTGCACAAATCGATTTCTAAAATAAAGCATAATCATGTGTGCAGATTACTTCATGACTTAACCATCGAAAACAATGATCCTATGCCCTCTCCCAACTTTGAATTCCCCGTGTTCAGAGCCGAAGAAGAGGATGATGAAGAGATTCCTGTTGAGATTTCCCGTTTGCTTGAGCATGATGAGAAGGTTATCCAACCATTTGAAGAACCTGTAGAGTTGGTCAACTTGGGTAATGAAGAGGATAGAAAGGAAGTCAAAGTCGGAGCTTTGCTTATCCCGGAAGTTAAGGAGAAAATGTTGGAGCTTCTCAAAGAGTATGTTGACGTGTTTGCTTGGTCCTACCAAGATATGCCAGGTTTGGACAACGACATTGTGGAGCATCGTTTACCGTTGAGACCCGAGTGTCCACCGATCAAGCAGAAGTTGAGAAGGACTCGTCCTGACATGGCTGACAAGATTAAAGAGGAGGTTCAGAAGCAGATCAATGCAGGTTTCCTTGTTACATCGGTCTATCCTCAATGGTTAGCCAATATAGTGCCTGTTGCAAAGAAAGATGGTAAGGTTCGGATGTGTGTGGACTACAGAGATCTGAATAGAGCTAGTCCGAAAGATGATTTCCCATTACCTCATATTGACGTATTGGTCGACAGTACCGCCAAGTTCAAAGTCTTTTCTTTCATGGATGGTTTCTCTGGTTACAATCAAATCAAGATGGCGCCGGAAGATATGGAGAAGACCGCTTTCATTACACCCTGGGGAACTTTCTGTTATCGGGTTATGCCGTTTGGTTTGAGGAATGCTGGTGCAACATACCAAAGGGCCATGACTGCTTTGTTCCATGACATGATGCATAAGGAGATTGAAGTGTATGTGGATGACATGATTGCCAAATCGCAGACTGAGGAAGATCATTTGGAACATTTGTTGAAACTGTTCCAGCGTTTGAGAAAGTACAAACTCCGTCTGAATCCCAACAAGTGCACTTTTGGTGTTCGTTCTGGAAGACTTTTGGGTTTCATTGTCAGTCAGAAAGGTATTGAGGTAGATCCTGATAAAGTCAAAGCCATTCGGGAGATGCCCGCGCCCAAGACAGAAAAACAAGTAAGAGGATTCCTTGGGAGACTGAACTACATTTCTAGATTTATATCTCATATGACTGCTACCTGCGGGCCGATTTTCAAGCTTCTCCGGAAGAACCAAGGATGTGTGTGGACAGAAGATTGTCAGAGAGCTTTTGATAGCATCAAAGAATATTTGCTTGAACCTCCCATTTTGATTCCCCCGGTGGAAGGAAGACCGTTGATTATGTACCTGACTATATTGGAAGACTCCAAGGGATGTGTGCTTGGTCAACAAGATGAGACTGGAAGAAAGGAACATGCTGTATATTATTTGAGTAAGAAATTCACATACTGTGAGTCTCGATACTCATTGCTTGAGAAAACCTGTTGTGCTTTAGCTTGGGCTGCTCGCCGTCTACGCCAGTATATGATTAATCACACTACTTGGTTGATCTCCAAAATGGACCCGATCAAGTATATCTTTGAGAAGCCCGCCTTATCTGGAAGAATAGCCCGTTGGCAGATGTTGTTATCTGAATATGACATTGAGTACCACACTCAGAAAGCGATCAAAGGGAGTATTTTAGCCGATCATTTGGCTCACCAACCAATTGAAGATTATCAACCCATCAAGTTTGATTTCCCAGATGAAGATGTTATGTACTTGAAAGCTAAAGACTGTGAAGAGCCGTTACCGGAAGAAGGACCTGATCCCGAATCCCATTGGGGTTTGATATTGGACGGAGCTGTGAATTCTTATGGAATTGGAATTGGGGCAATCATCGTCACTCCCCGAGGCACTCATATCCCATTTACGGCGAGACTGAAGTTTGATTGTACGAACAACATGGCGGAATATGAGGCATGTATTATGGGTCTCGAAGAAGCAGTAGATCTAAGGATTAAAATTCTTGATATTTACGGAGATTCGGCATTGGTGATTAATCAAATCAAAGGAGAATGGGAGACTCGTCATCCTGGTTTGATCCCTTACAGAGACTACGCTAGAAGGTTGTTAACTTTCTTCAACAAGGTGGAATTACATCATATCCCTAGAGATGAGAATCAAATGGCTGATGCTTTAGCTACTTTGTCTTCAATGTTTCAAGTGAATGATTGGAACGACGTGCCTACAATCCGAGTTATGCGCCTCGACAGACCTGCTCATGTGTTCGCAGTAGAAGAGGTCACCAACGACAAACCATGGTTCTATGACATCAAACGTGTTCTTCAAACTCAAGAGTACCCGCCTGGGGCATCCAATAAAGATAGGAAGACGTTGAGAAGATTAGCAAGCAGTTTCTTTCTCAATGAAGAAGTTTTGTATAAGAGGAATTACGACATGGTCTTGCTCAGATGTGTAGACAGACGTGAAGCAGACATGCTGATGCAAGAAGTACATGAAGGGTCTTTTGGCACTCATGTCAATGGACATGCAATGGCTAGAAAGATGTTGAGAGCTGGTTACTATTGGATGACAATGGAATCCGACTGCTGCAAATATGTGAAGAAGTGTCATAAATGCCAGATTTATGCGGACAAGATGCACGTGCCGCCGACTCTCCTCAATGTTATATCTTCACCTTGGCCTTTCTCTATGTGGGGCATTGATATGATTGGAATGATTGAACCCAAAGCTTCAAATGGTCATCGTTTCATCTTGGTAGCGATTGATTATTTTACTAAATGGGTGGAAGCAGCATCTTATGCTAATGTAACCAGACAGGCGGTAGTCAGATTTATCAAGAATCAGATTATTTGTCGATACGGTATCCCGAGCAAGATCATCACTGATAATGGTTCGAATTTGAATAACAAGATGATGAAAGAGCTTTGTGAAGAGTTCAAAATCGAACATCATAATTCCTCTCCTTACAGACCGAAGATGAATGGGGTTGTTGAAGCTGCTAACAAGAACATCAAGAAGATTGTCCAGAAGATGGTGGTAACTTATAAGGATTGGCATGAAATGCTTCCGTTTGCTTTACACGGGTACCGTACTTCAGTTCGAACTTCAACGGGCGTGACCCTATTTTCCCTAGTTTACGGTACGGAAGCAGTACTCCCCGTGGAGGTTGAGATTCCGTCTCTGAGAGTGTTGATGGAAGCTAAACTTTCTGAGGCTGAATGGTGTCAAAGTAGATATGATCAGTTGAATTTAATCGAAGAGAAGAGATTGACAGCTTTGTGTCATGGTCAGTTGTACCAGCAAAGGATGAAGAAGGCTTTTGATAAGAAGGTTCGACCGCGCGAGTTCAGAGAAGGTGACCTTGTACTCAAGAAAATATTATCTTTCCAACCCGATTCTAGGGGCAAGTGGGCTCCGAATTATGAAGGACCGTATGTTGTTAAGAAAGTTTTCTCTGGGGGTGCCATGATTCTCACCAATATGGACGGTGAAGAACTCCCACGTCCCTTGAACGCCGATGCAGTCAAGAAGTATTTCGCTTAGGCCAATTTCTGGTCAAATCAGTCCCGGCATCTGAGCACATTCTGGAATTCAAAGTTGTTAGGGAGAATAGTGATCATTGTTTTGTATGGCCTTTTATTTCATGTATTATTTCCCCAAGCTTTTGTAAACCGTTGGAGTCGCATTGTTAGCGAACTATCTCTTATTAATGAAATTTGAGCATTTACCTTTTGTAGGCAAAATTTTAATTTCTATGGAAATACTTGAAACAAATTTACTTAAGTGTTCTTATTTTAAATATGTGTCGTGGATAACGAAAGGAATATTAACAATTTGTTCCAAGGATGGTCAAGGCATGAAATGCAAAGCAGTACAGTAGTTTATCCTCGCATGATGAACATGTTTTATTCCAATCGTCATGAGGTGTCGGTTGTGTAAACGTGCGTTTCTCGTGGTACTAAATTTGTTGACTCCCCAGCTGTTCCATTTGAGCATTGTTTTGGCTATCTCTAGTTGGGCGATTTCTGAAGTTTGGTACGTTTTGTCTCATACCGTGATCTATTGGTGTTAGAAGATTGGATTTGGATGCTTCTCTCCACAGAAGACTTGAGCCTTGTAGCGTAATACCCTCCGACGTTGCTTTGTGTTTCCAGTTCCGTTTATCTTCCGTCTTTTTCAAGATTGGCCGAGTATCTATTTTGCTGTGACATCTTATTATTTCCAAGATATTCCATCTGTCTATTTTGTCAGCATAACATTCATTTACTCATTTACACTTATATCAGCATGCATATCCACATTTGCCGTTGATTTTGGGTCGTACTTTGTTTATTCAAATAACGTACATATGTTCTTTCCAGGTAGAAAGTTAGCTTAGGCAGGAAATGTTTTTTTATATAAATTCCCCAATCGAGTTACTTTCTCATCAAGTGGAGCCTTGTTCGACTATTTCCTCTCTGGTGTATTCCTAGAGGAAGTTGCTGCCTCTTGCATAGGCTATTTCTTTGATTCTCCCCAGTGAAATCGATCCAGACAGTTGGTACATTTATTTGGCACGTTAAAGTATGTGATCCCCTCGGGAAGGATTGATTCATGGTTCTCTTTGACGAAGATTTTATTCTCTGCCAGTATCATCGCAATTTCCTCCTGTTTGTTTTTGGAAAACGACAAGCGGCAGCTCTTCATGAGCAACTTGTACGTTATAGACACCGTTGGAAAACGACAAGCAGCAGCTCTTCATGAGCAACTTGTACGTTACTTGTTGAAAGCGCCGAGCAGCAGTTCTTCATGAGCTACTAGTGCGTCATTTACTTTTTGAAAGCGCCGAGCAGCAGTTCTTCATGAGCTACTAATGCGTTGTTTACTTTTGAAAGCGCCGAGCAACAGTTCTTCACGAGCTACTAGTGCGTCATTTTATCTTTTCGAAAGCGCCGAGCAGCAGTTCTTCACGAGCTACTAGTGCGTCATTTTATCTTTTCGAAAGCGACAAGCAGCAAACTCTTCATGAGTTACCAGTACGTTATTACTTTTCTGGAATACAACAAGCGGCAGCCTCTTTATTTGAGCAGCTTGTATGTTATCGGTATTTTCTTTGGACGACAGCAAGCGGCAGCCTCTTTATTTGAGCAGCTTGTATGTTATCGGTATTTTCTCTGGACAACAACAAGCGGCAGCTTCTTTATTTGAGCAGCTTGTATGTTATCGGTATTTTCTCTGGACAACAACGAATGGCAGTTTTCTTTATCTGAACAACCTTCGTATCTACAATCTTATTACCTCAGCATTAATGAGTATATCTCTGAAAATCTAGCAGAGAAGTCTGTTACGAATCTATACCTCCAGAAGTCGGTAATCAGTTATCAGCAATTTGATACTCTCTGTCTACCATCGACCTTGAGTTGCGAACTCACTGTTTTGGATCAATGATCTGTTATGGCCTATGCAAGATGCTCTCTTTGTTAGGGTTAGAGGTTGTATTCCCTCGATTTTATTCGCTGTCAGGAGTCTGTCGTTTGAAGTCGATAGCTTGTTTCCCCAGTAATGTATGATCCATGCCGCTGTGTTTTGTTGGTGTTCGATTCCCCCAACATTGTCTTGTTTCATACAATATCTTTCTCTGTGAGTTCGATCGCTGCATTCATATCAAACGTGACGACGGCATCTTAGGACAAAATTTGCGTAGTTATGTATTTAAGTACCTTCAATCTCGTCGAAACGAAGATTTCAATCTTCATATCTCCGGATAGAAGAAACTTAAATAGGGGCAGCTGTTGTACCTCAAATTTTGACCTAAGATATCGTCTTCTACCTGCATCATTACATTACAAGTGTTTTGATCCATCGATTTTAAAATTCATAACTTTTTTCAGGCCAAGAGCTATTTATGCTGAACATTAAATCATTTAATCGATTCGTGCTAAAATGATGTTTATTAATTATTTATTGTCTTAAATTTAAATAATTGAAATTCGTTTTCAATTATTATGTAGTTTAAAGATGTATAGATAATAAAATAAACATTAGAGAAGAGGCGCATTAATTGTGCGGACAATATTTATTTATTACTCACTATCTTAAATTTAAATAACTGGAATTCATTCTTAGTTATTACATAATTTAAAGGTTTATGAATAATATAATAAATATTCGGAAAAGTTCATTGGTCAATAACGATTATTTAATCATTTGTCATTCTAAGTTAAATAATTGAAACCCTATTTTAATTATTATAATTTAGAAAGTTATGGATGATGAATTAAATAATTGAGGCTATTAACTGATCAATGATAATTATTTATTTATCTGTTTATTATTCTGAATGTAGGTAGTTGAAATTCGTTTTCAATTATTATACGATTAAAGAAGTGTAAACGATAAAATAAATAATTAAGGAGAAAGAAGAACTTAATTGGCGAATAGTGAATTTTTTATTCATTTTTTCTAATTGTACAATTATTATGTAAACATTGTATCTATTACAACAAAATTACAATAATAAATTTACAAAGCTAAAATGAAATAAAAAAAAATAATCTAATATTCCTAATTCTAAAACTTCCGATCCAATGCGTTTTTGTCTGCTCACTTAATGTTACCTGCAAAATTAAAAGAGATTAGAATTCGAATAAATAATTAAAAAAAGCGAAATTATTTAAGGTTCATCATTAAAAGCAATGGCCGGAATCAGTTACTCTTTTTTGCAAATCACGGGATTTCTCCCGGTTCACAAAAAAGAAAGGAATTTTAAATGAATGCACAAGTTTATTTTTGTCCAAAAATTGCATGTTTTAAATTAACTGCATTTTTTCAAAATCCCAAATGCACATTTCAAAAACATACAGCATACAAAGCCCCTGCATGAACTACATATGCAAGCATGCTAACGTAAACCTATGCCCACACAGTAGAAAACAAAACAAGCTATTGCATTAGAGGTCAAAAACATGCAGTTTAACTACATATGCAAGCAATATGGACATTCCATTTTCATCATTTTCTGGCCATTTGCAATTTCAGAAAAGTACAGCCTATCACATTTTTGTCAAAGCTGAACTGAGAGAAAAAGAGAGGGAGAAGTGTGGGTTTTACAGGCTTGGCATAGGCAGAAAAAGGATATACAAGACAAACTGTAAAATATAGCCAGTAGAGATAAAAACATAAAAGAAGAATAGAAACAAATTGGAGATGACAGTCTAGTGCAGAATGCCCAGGAAGAGGGAAAGCATTTTCAAAACTTCCAGCCTGTAACGTAAACAAGAGAGGGAAATTGTTATAACAATAACCAAAAGAAATCAATATGATATCAAATATCCAAGCCTTCAAAAGAACTTAGAGAAAAAAAATAGTTATCAGAAAAACACACAAAGCTCAGCAGACCTGCATAATTATCCCAATACTGTCAAAAACTATTTCAACCATATGGCTTAAACCTTGCAAAAAAAAACTGATTGAGCCTTCAAGCCAACATCATACCAAAAAACAATATCACACAAAGAATCAATTCAAACCACACCACCAAGATGGCCTAGCAAAAGACTTATGCCCCTGTTTCCATCAACCTGTCCAACCAACACGAAATCACCATACTCGTAACCATGTCAAATCCATACTCAAGCCTGAACATCATCAATCAAAAACCTGAAACGATTCAAGCCAGAACCAACTCCTAAGGCAACAAGCTAGGCCTCAGTGTTACCATCACTGGCCATTCAAAGTACATAACTCAAAGCCTAAAAAAAAACATTATCACGGGCCAACACACATCGTACAGCAGCACGTTCAAAGAAGAAGAAGAGAAACAGAAGTACAGTACGAAGACAAACGAAGAAGAAGAAGCATCACAGTACAGTTTCAACAAGAAGAAGAAGCATCACAGTACAGTTTCAACAAGAAGAAGAAGACAATCACGTAAATACCGGTCACCGAGGTGAGCTCGCGTTTCTCCTCTCCTCGCCGTCTAGCCTCCTTCGCTCCCGGCCTCCTCCTCCGTCTCCACCTAGGTCACGGTCCCCTCTCCTTTTTACTTCTTTGGAACCTCAATCAACATTAACAATCAAACATAAGAATCAACAATAAAGATCAAACTGAATGAACATTGTGGAATCAGAATCAACATGCAAACGAATTAAGCGTTAACGAGTTGAATCAATAGCGTTTTTACCGAATCCGTAGCCGTCCCTTTTCTCATTCAGCTGGAGGGAAGAGGAGTTAGAGTGGGTGGCCATGGCAAGGAGAGCTAGCAAATGCAGAGGCAAGTGTGAGAAGAAAACGTGAAGAGGATCAAACAGAAGAAGAGACGCGCCGTTTCTGCCTAACAAAACAAAACCCTAATCTCATTATGTTAAACAAATTAACCCTAATACTTTGACAGACTTATGGGCCTCATCCCATTTCTTCTCCTTAAAGCCCACGACCTGCTTCTGCACCCCCCTCTCATTTATGAATTCTTGCGTTGGGCCTTCAGCTACCTAGCCCATTTACTTTTGCTTGTCTTATTTTGATACATTTTCTTTTTCACCTTTTGTTATTTTTTTCTCTAATCTTTTTGTAGAATTATTATTTATGTTAATTAATTGATAATTATATTAAAAAACAAATAAAGATATGTCTAACTAGGTTTTTATTAATTAGTTGACCTCTTAGTTTAATTTTGGATTTAATTTAAGAATTTTTATTTTTACTTCATTAAGGTAAATTGTTAATTTTTAACTTAATTTGGAACCCCCTTAATTTTTTAAATAAGTATTTTTTATACATAAAAAACATAGAATTTAAGGTTGTAGACATTTTATTTTTTAATTAATTAATTAATTCTCCTCTTACATCGTTATCAAACAAAAATCCTAAAACATATAAAAAATAGAAAAAACTAAAAAATATTTTATTAACTCATTTTCTTGTCTTATTAATATTAATATCAAAATATATCAAAAATTTAATAACTTAAAACTAAAAAAAACATTACGTCCTCGTTAAATAATTCTCTTGCTTTTATCCCTATCAAAATGCGTAAAAATACTTTCGTCCTGTTAACATTAAACAAAAAATCATAAAAAATGCATTATTCGCATCATTTATTCCATCATTTAGATTATCGTTATTTAATCGTTATTCGCATATTTTGTCCGTGTATTTATTTGTTTATTCGGTTTATGCTTAAATCCAAAGGAAAAAACAGTAAATTTGTTGACTTCATGTCCTCAAGTCTAACTGCGCGAACTTTCGCATTTCATTAAAACTTAGGATAATTTTTCCTCAAATATTCACCCTTTTCAAATTTATGCCCTTTAAGCAAAAACTTCGACATTAGGTCGTTGCGACTTCAAAAAAACCGTCTGTACCCCGTTTCGGCCAAAACGATTTATTTTCAATCAAGCAATCAATTTTAAATAAAACAGATATTTCAAAAGGTTCCTATAGAGTACTATAGATACATTGGGTGCTAGTACCTTCCCATTGTATAACCAACCCCCGAACCATAAGATCTCTTTTCAAAAACACTTTGTATTTTTATTAGTATTTACATTGCATATTTAGGGTTTTATTTCGCTCTTTTCCCTTTTCCTTTGGAAACAATAAAGCGCGGTGGCGACTCTTGCTTTTGTGAGATGAATTAATCAATAATTCGATCTCCGATTTACCCCGCTACATTTTTTTATCGCTACAATAAGTAATCCATATTCCGAGTTTTTATGTCCCTATAGGCCTTGTGTTAGAATTCAAAGGGTAAATGACAAGATTTCCTGTATACTAGATTGAAATGAGTTGTTCTGATTGAGTCTTATAGGCAGTTTTATAGGCCCATAACGTGTCGTGTAACCTAGAGGACTTGTCTTTTCTATACACGGAGACAATCTTTTCTAAAATTTGTTTGATTTCACTATTTGACACTTCTACTTGTTCACTGGTTTAAGGATGATATGGTGTGGCTACCATGTGTCTTATGCCATACTTAATTAAGAGATTCTCGAAGATTCTAGAAATGAAATGGGATCCACCATCGCTTATGACAAGACAAGGAACTCCGAACCTTGGAAAAATATAATTTTTAAACATTCGAATCACTACTTGTGCGTCGTTAGTGGGTGAGGTGATAGCCTCGACCCATTTAGAGACATAATCGACAACCACAAGTATGTATTTATTTCCCATGGATGATGGAAATGGACCCATGAAGTCAATTCCCAATACGTCAAAGACCTCTTCTTCTTGAATATTTTTGAGGGGAATATCATCATGTCTCGAAATATTACCAGTGAGCTGGCATCAATCACATTTGAGTATGAAAGCATGAATGTCGCGCCATAGGGTCAGCTAGTATAGGCCTGCTTGAAGTATCTTTGAGCTAGTTTTGGACATGCTTGCATGTCCGCCATAAGGTGTGGAATGGCAGTGAGTTATAACACTTTCAACCTCCTCTTCAGGTACAAAACAAAAAAAAATGTTGTCGGATCCTCTCTTGAAAAGTTTATATTAGGAGGTAGGACATTTTCTACAAGGTAATTAACGATGTTTTTGTACCAAGGTGTATTAGTTATGACTAGAGTAGCTTTGATATTTAAATGTGACTCATCAGAGTCATTGTTGTGATTAGTCTTGTTTCTGACCGATGTTATTAATATATCATAAGTGAAATCATCATTAATGGGAATAAGGTCTGGTTTAAGATATTTGAGCCTTGACAGATGGTCAACTACCATATTTTTAGTTCCTTTCTTATCGCGGATTTCCAGATCAAATTCTTGTAATAAAAGAATCCAGCGAAGTAACCTAGGTTTTGCATCCTTTTTGCTCATAAGGTATCGAATTGTAGCGTGATCAGTGTATATAATAATTTTGACTCCAGCTAAATAAGAGATAAGTTTTTCTATTTTGAAAACTACGTCTAGGAGTACTTTTTCCATAGTGGCAAAGTTTAGTTGAGCTGCATCCAAAGTTTTGCTTGCATAATATATCACATGCATTCTTTTGTCTTTACGCTGACCTAAAACAACGCCAACATCGAAATCGCTTGCATCGCACGTGATCTCGAAAGGTTTGTTCCAATCTGGTGGTTGCATAATAAGTGTCGAAATTAGTGCGCTTTTTAGAAGGTTAAATGCTTCAAGACATTTCTTGTTAAAAGTGAACTCGACTTCTTTCATTAGGAGACCGGATAAGGGTTTAATGATTTTAGAGAAGTCCTTAAAAAAACATCGGTAGAAACCGGCATGTTCAAGGAAGCTCCTGACTTCCCTAACTATTCTGGGTGGTTGAAGGTTTTCGATTACCTCAATCTTGGTTGTCAAACTCAATTCTTCTTTCCAATACTATGTGTCCTAAGACTATACCTTATGTTACCATTAAATGGAATTTCTCCCAATTCCAAACGAGATTTACTTGTACACATCTTTCCAAAAAAAAAATTCTAAGTTATCAAGACAATTTTTAAAGTCTGAGCCACACACTAAGAAATCACCCATGAATACTTCTATTATCTCATCGAGAAATCAGCGAATATGTCCATCATACATCGTTGGAAGGTCGCGGGGGAATTGCATAGCCCAAGCGACATTCTTCGATAGGCAAAAGTTCCATAAGGGAATGTGAAGGTAGTTTTCTCCTGATCATATTGATGAATAGGAATTTGGAAAAATCTTGAGTATCCATCTAGATAGTAGAAGTAGGAATTCCTAGCTAAACATTCTAGAATTTGATCAATGAATGGAAAAGGGAAAATGGTCCTTCCAGATCACTTTGTTTAGCTTCATGTAGTCAATACACTTGTGCCATCCATTTTGTATACGTTGTGCTACTGATTCTAATTTTTCATTTTGCAACACTATTACGCCTCCTTTCTTTGGTACCATAAGAATATGGATAACCTATTTACTATCTGATATTTGATAGATGATTCCAGCTTTGAGTAATTTTTATACCACTCTCTTGACCAGATCGCTCATGATGGGATTTATCCTTCTTTGGTGCTCCCTATATGATTTAGAGTCCTCCTCTAGCATTATTCGGTGCATGCATATAAACGAACTTATCCCTCAGATATATTATAGTCGAGAGCTGCAAGGTATTTTCATAAGACATCTAAGAGTTGATTAGTTTCGTCTTTGTTTAGATTTGCATTGACTGTACTTGAACAATTTAGTTCTTTATCGAGGATCGCATATCTCAAATTCTTAGGTAACTCCTTAAGCTCGATGGATGGCTTCTTAGAACTAGACATATGGTCAAGGGTAAGTGTTAGGCATTCATGAATATTTTCGTCTACATATGGTTTAAATACTTTAATTCCATCATTTTCCATTATGGGTGTCGAGGGGAGTTTTATTGTTTCAGTATGTGTCTCCATATCTAATTCTCTTATACATTCATTAATAATATCAATAGCACAACATGAGTCATTCATGATTGGTGATTTTAGGAATTTGGATAAGTTAAACTCAACCTTTTTGTCCCCTACTTCAAAAGTCATTTTTCCTCTTTTGACATATATCATGGCTCTAGCTGTGGACAAAAGTGGTCTACCTAGAAGATATCATTGTCTTCTTTAATATCCACTACGGTTCCACTTCATAGTGAAATAGAATTAGTGTGGCCTTTAAGGTTAGGTTGAGATTGTCCATGGAATGATTCTCTTGGCGTAGCCTGAGCAGCTTGTTATTGTGCTACTTGAGAGATTTGGGTTTCAAGCATCTTGTTATGGGTTACTACATAATGGACTTTGTTGCCTAATTGTGTAATCAACTCATTTATATGAACGTTTTGATTCATAAATCCTTTTTTTTTTGCTGAGTTTGATCTGAAATGAAGTTTTCCATGATCTTCTCTAGGTTTGATTTCTGGGGTACAACTTGAGTATGTTGTGTTGGTCTTTGAGATTGAAACCCTTGCAGACTTTGAGGTGAAGTGTTTTAGATATGATTGTAATTCTTATAAGAGAAGTTTGGGTGGTTCCCCTATTCAGGGTTATATGTATTTGAATATGGGTTTCTCTGGGCATAATTAACCTGATATGGGCTTGGTTCAGCTAGAAGATTGCAGTCAGCAGTGATGTGCGCTTAAGTTTCACAAATTTTGCATCCAATTTGTATTGCAGTTGCAGTAGTTATAGGATTTATGACTAAGCTATCAACCTTTTGTGTTAAGGCGTCCATCTTAGCGTTCATATGGTTTAGGCTACCGACTTCGTATATACCTCCTCTTGTTTCCTTCTTCTCTACTATTATTCATTCGGTTCCCCATTGGTAATGGTTTTTTGCCATGTCCTCTGTGAGTGCACAAGCTTTGGGGTAAGGTTTGTTCATCAGTGCACCGCCAGTGGCAGCGTCAATGGTCATCTATGTGTTGTAGAAAAGTCCATTATAAAAGGTATGGATGATCAGCCATTACTATGGTCTATGGTGTGGACAGGCTTTTAGCAGCTCTTTGTATCTTTCTTAAGCATCAAAAAGAGATTCACCATCTTATTGAGTAAATATGGTTATCTAGTTTCGCAAGACAGCGATTTTACTTGGTGGAAAGTATCTAGTAAGGAATACTTTCTTCATGTCATTCCGAGTGGTGATAGAATTTGTTGGAATATATTTTAGTCTTGTTCTTGCTCTATCTCTAAGGGAGAAAGGAAATAAACATAGAAGTATAGCCTCATGAGGAGCACCATTAATTTTCAATGTGTCGGCTAGTTGAATAAACACTTTCAAATGATTGTTAGGGTCTCAGTCAGAGAGACCAGCAAATTGGTTTTGTTGCACAATTTACAGCAAAGCGGGTTTCAATTCAAAATTGTTAACCGAAATTATAGGGTTAAGAATACTTGAATGAGGTTCTTCTTTAGAAGGTAAGGCGAAATCCTTAAGTGTCTTACAGTCTTGTTCGTCTGCCATTGCTCTTCGGATTCGTCGAAGAAAAATTCTCGCATGTGCATATCTTATTGGTTCGACAATTGGATCTTCTAAAGTTTCGGTGTTGCGAGTTCTTCGCATTTACCGGAAAGTGCGCCTTAATCTAGACGGTGTAATGACTAAGTTGTGATATTTTACGTAATTGGTCCCCGAAAGCGGCGCCTAAAACTTGATGGGATATTTCGCAAGTGCACGAAAAATATCAGAGTAATATAAAGAGTGTCAAACCCATAAAGACCTAATAGTTAAGTTATTGTTATCTATTGATAGAGTGTTTATCTAAGGAAAATAAAAATAAGTGTTTGGGTTGTGAAAATAGAGTAAAAAATAAGAATATAAATTAATTCAGAATTGCAATCTTGGAATGTGGATCTTATCAATTCGTCGATACTTTTGTTGTTCTTAAATTTAATCACCTACAGGACAATGTTTTCCTCTTTGAAAAAGAACTAATTAAAAAGGAAAAGTCGTTGTCGTATAAACGGAACCAGATTTTCCTCTCTAATTTATAGCGTCTGTTGTTGCATGCTCGATGCGTTTTGCTTTAAAGAAGTAAACCTTTTTTAGAAATTAGTTTCTTTTACTGCGATGAAAAGTTGTTTTGATTGGAAAATAAGACTTTAAAAGGTTCCCGACATTCACTCGGCCAACCATACCTTAAACTTACAAATGCGTCTGAAAATAGGTTTAAAAGTACTTTATTAAAATATTAAAGTTCCTAATTAATTAACAAATAGATTTCACGGTTTTTATCAATTAAAACCTAAACAACTTAAATCTTTTGTACCAGACGACTTCCGATCTTACCCAGTGTTGTACCCTAAAATTTGCCCTCTCCTTTCATTCAAGATATCCCTCCATACTCCTAGGGATTTTTATCCCACTTCTGACACCAAGGTTCATGGTTCAATGGTTTCGCAAGATCAGTGTTTACATTTTGATTCATGATAAAAAGATGTTGATTTTAAGGACTCTTTCTTGATACATCGTTTGCTTGTGAAGAAAGTTAATCGGAGTTGGATTTGAGATTGGGGTTTGCTCATATTTTGGTTTGTTTTTGTTGATAATTATCAATGGAGGATTTGCTGGAACTTTATCATCTTCAAAATTCACTAAGGCATCACCACTTTGAGTGGGCATTCAAATATTTGTTTGGAAGGTAGAAATGATCGAATTCAATTTCATAATAGACATCAAGTTTTTTTTGAACAAAAAAGTTTTAGACTTGGTACAAATGAGCAAGAATTCGAATTTGTTTCTTTTCAACTACAAATATGGAGTTTCTTTTTATCTCAAAGCTTCACTTTTTACTTCAAATTCAAGAAACCGAATTACATTATTCATGCAAGTTTCCATATCCATTTGGAATTAAATTAAAAAATGAAGAGTTTTCCATTTGACATTATTAGATCTTAAAAGACTACAAAGCTTCATACTTGTTCTAAATGGTCTAAATATTTATCAAATGTATTACAAAAGGAAAGGATTACAAAAATTCATGTTTATTCCAAATTGTTTAAAGATTGTCAATTGAGTTACAAAAAGAGAATTAAAATGGCATTCAAAGACCTAAATTCCAAAAATTACTTCCTAATGTTACAAAGGTATTCATCCTTCTATGGCCTAATCACAAATTCCTAATGATATTCATATTGCAAAGTTGCCTATGTACTCTCTATTCCAAGCATTGCCTCGGTTTCATCTTCAAAGTCTTCCTTCATCACACTTCCAAGCTTATGTCAATGTCAAGTACATGAAACAAAAGAAAAAGAGTTAGTTAGCAAAATAATCAAATGTGAACAAGAAAATTTCAAGAAAATATTTCAAATTCATCATTAGGGTTTGGTCAAGGAAACAAATTTTAGGGGCCTAAATCAATTGCAAATCACAAATGGATTGGTTCACAATAGGACAAATTCAAAGAAATTCAAAATAGAAGTTCATCACAAAGCAGCCCAGTTACAACAGGTACGATTTCAAAAGTCCAAAGAGACAAAAATTCAAAAGTCATAATTCATTGTAAAGCCGAACAAAATTCTCAAACAATTTTGTCCTATCATTGGCCTAAAAAAACATCTTATTGCAAAACACAGTCTAAGATTGGTTCACAAAAAGACAAAGGAAAATTAAAAGATCCAAATCAGAATAATAATTATATTAAAACTTTTTCATTTCATTTTTTATTTGTTATTTTATTTGTACAGATAGAACATTAAAAATACTTTTTTAACTATTTAGTTTTCTTTTCTTATTTAAACTAATTTAGACTTAAACTTTTATTTTTTTTATTAATTAAAATAGATTTAGACTTAGGTTTTATTTTAATTTGCTTCTTTTAAATTCACCTAGAATTTAGGAATTTAATTAACTAACTTCTTTCCATCTAATTTAGTTAAACTAATTAGCTTTAAAAATCTTTTCATACATAAAATCATAAAATCATAAAAAATATTAGATTTAGGTTTTTTTGTTTAATTAAATTAATTTTTGACATAAAAATAATTTATTTTAACCATACTATGTTTTATTTTTATTATTTAGTTTGTAAAATTAATTAGAACTACGATTTTCATTATTATTTTTACACATTAAACAAAAGTCAAAAATTATTTTCCTAAAATATTTAGAACATTTTAGGGTTTAATTTATTTTCAAAAATAAATTAATTTATCATACTTTTTTTTAATCAATTTGTAAATACTTAAAATTAGATTTAAATTTCTAATTTCTTTTCATTTCAAATTTCAAACTCTTTCCTCAAACAAAAACAACCAAAAATATTTTCTTTCTTAAAATATTAAGAACCTTTTTTAGGGTTTATACTTAGCTTTTTTCCCATCTTTGCACATTTATTCACTCTTTTACAATATTTTGTGATTATACAATCATTGTCAAAATTTGTAATAGTAATTAGGGTTTATTACTTTCATCCCCATTTGTAAATTTGTACCCCCATCCCCAAAAGTATTGTAATAACATAGGATATTTAAATTCTTTAATTTATCATTTTCCTTATTATTGTTAGTATCTAGGGTTTGTATGGTAAGACTTGAAATCAACAATATATAACCCAAATTCAAGACAAAAATGCGTGAAAACAAAATACTTTGCACACTTGCACCTCTAGGATTAACCCACACTTATTACCTTGGAATAAAAATAGTCACGTCCCTCGAATGTGGGATGCTTTAACAAAGACCCTCGATTACAAGATCGTAGTCCCTCGATGACCCTTTGATTTTGCCTTTGGTAAACGATCTTAGTCCCTTACGACAAATTGCTAAGACATCCTACAATGTTTCTTTCTATGACTATACGATGACTCACATCTGTCCCTTCACATCCAATGATATAGTTTCTTACCAACTAATGTAAGACAATACTATCTAAAAGGAGGAAGAAAAGAACTAATACTTTTTGAGTAGGTAGAATCCTCGTAATTTCTTGCTCACAAACATTTCAAACAAACATATATCAAAACACACCAACACTTTCATGAAATATTTTCAAAAGTCAACACTTTGTATACATTCTTATAGAGACGAGAATCATTACAAAGTTTGCCTAAACAAAGGCACTTTTCAAAAATACTTTCAAACAAACATAAACACATTTCATAAAGCATTTCAAAGTGAGCTAGCAACTAAGAGCCCATAGATAACTACGGATGAAAAGGGTGCTAACACCTTCCCTTTTCATAACCTACCCCCCAAACTCAAGAAAATTCTTAAAAGGTCTTCCCTGTTCTTTTCACCCTTTCCTTTATTGGATAAAAGAAAATTTTGTGCCGACTCTTGCTATCCGCAACAATTATGATAAAATGCAAAACACCCAAGTTGGTTCTCCCACCGTATTACACCAGGCATGTAAATGGTTCTACTTTCATAGTAACCGGCAATTTTAAGTTTAGAAAAGTTATAATGAAAACCAAAACAACATTATAAGCTTTTCTCGAGCACAACGAATTAGAGTACCGTCGAATTGAGGATCCTCACATTCCAACACTTTTAATTTAGCTAAACATGTTTTTAAAATGTTGTGATACGGTGTCAGAACCGACTGTTATACTGGTTTGCATTTTGTATTTGTAAATGTCGCGGTAAGCAAGAGTCGCCATCGACTTTTATTTCATCTAACTAAGGAAAAGGAAAAAGAACAGAAAAAACCTTTTTCGAGAATATTTCTGAGTATGAGGGTAGATTATAGAAAGGGAATGTGTTAGCACCCTTTCTATCCATGGTTTTCCATGGGCTCTTAGGTACTTTCTCATTTTAAAATTGCTTGTGTGTGTGCTTGTTTTGAAAAAAAAGTTTACTTCGTGATAACCCTTGTATCGATCCTCAAGGGTGTGACGAAGTTGTTTTGAAAATTGTTTTGAAAAAGTGTTTGTGTGAAAAGATTTGTTTGATTGATTGAGAAAGTACTTAAGATTTTCTACCTACTCGGAAAAAAACTGTTCGTTTTCCTTTAGACAGTGCTATCCTAATATTAAGGAATAGGTAGCACCGTTGTTGGAGTTTTTAGGGACATTCAAAGGGACAGATACGGTTATAAAAGCAATGTTAGGAGGTGTTAGTAATCATCCTAAAACCTTAAAGATCTTTTTCCGAGGCAACATCCGAATGGGTCATTTTAGATCTTTCGGGGCTAGAGGACAACCACTAACAAACCTTATACTTCATGATCGTTTAACCGAAGGCAACCAAAGTGGAGTAAACCCTGGGAGTGAACATGTGCGAGTGAATTTTTTCAGTTAATTTTTCTTTGCACATTTAGGTTATCTACCGTTTTAATTTTCTAGCATTCTTCCCATATAATCCTATTAGCATCCATCTAACAGTTTATAATTGCGGAAATTAAAATGAGGAAAGTTTAAAGTTCTAGCTATTACATGGCTTTCGCAGATACATAATTATTTTTTACTGTAAAATAAAAGGCGGAATTAAAACCTAATTAAAGCTATTTCAAACTCGGAGCAGTTACAAAAATAATAATAATAAGTAATTAAAATGCGCGCGACGAATTAAATGCGAGGATAAATATAAAACCTAAAAATCTAATCGAGAAAAATATTTAAGTTATTTTTTTTGAAGAAAAAGTTAATTATATACGACCCTAATTTCTAATTATTTTTAATCATGAAAAATAAGATTTAATTGCCCTAATTTAATTAAATTAATTAATTCAAGGAAACAATATTTTTTATGAAAAAGATTTTTGGTGTTTTTTGTGATTTATTCGTTTTTATGATTAATTAAAAAATGATTAATTTGTAAAAATAAATAATTAAAGAAATAAAATAAATAAAAAATGCATTAAATTGGGCCTGCTTGCTGAAGAAATCAGGGGGGTGTATTGTGAAATTTGCTTAGGCCCACCAAGCTGAAGCCTAGTCAGCGCTTGATCCAGTGGTGTCCCCCCCCCCCCCCCCCCCCCCCCGATGGTGTAACATAGTCTCTAGCAGGTGGGGCGGTAAATTGGATTGTTGATGAATCCCATGGATGGATGTTGATGGCGCATGGTAGACGATTAGGCAAGTGGTGTATAGGATCTGCAAAGAAGAATTAAAACAAATAAAATTGTTGGGACCTTGGATCGAACCCAGGTCCTCCCACTCATTGCAATGCACGCTTCACCAACTAGGCCACATGTTTTGTTTGTTAACATAATAATAATATATTATATAAATCAAAGTAACTGAGTCACAAATGCGCGCGAAATTCAAAATGGCCAGTCAGATCTTGACACGCCTTCATCCTCCTCCCTGTTCCATTGTTTTAGACAACGACCCTTTACCCACAGCAATTTCCATCACTATAGGCTTTAGTGACGGTTTTTGTGTGTTGTTATAGACCTGCAATATCTCAAAATGCAAAGCAAGCAATATTAATCAGAGCTAAGAACATATATCCACTAAGAGTCTTGTCCTGAGTTCATTGGTATCATTAATCAGTCCTAATTTTTCCTCTACGAGGAATCCCTAATTTGAAGCTTCCAAACCCTAATAATGGCGTAAGCTTGTTCCTACACTAGAAATCAAATTCAGGCTATACAAAAGGTCACAAACATGATTATGAATACATTTATGCAAGAAAATCGAATGTAAAATGCATAAAACCCTGAAAACGAATTTGAGTTACAAGGGTGCAAACCGTGATCTGTATCTTATAGTTTGGGACGTTTTGTGGCTTGAGAATGATTGGAATCACTTCAGAGTACGTTCGGGAATAGACTAATGGCTTTGGAATTGCTTGAATCGCACTGCAAATTAAAATCTGACCTACACTTTTCTTTGGAAATTTTGGAATTTTTCTTGTGTTTTATCTAATGCCAACCCCTCTTTTCATGTGTTCTCTTTCTCTCTGTATATCCTTGAACGAATTAGGGTTCTAAAAACCACTTGTATCTTGAAGTTTTAAGAAGATTTGATCTCATTCCTCCTTTGTATGATTTGTTTCCAAATTAGGCCTAATCATGCCATTCTTGTTCCAATCAACCTTGATACGATTTGATCCTACTATGCCAGCATAATTAGATTTGGATTCTATCAAAAAATCAGATCAAAACAAATCTTTGCTATTTTTTGTCATTTATTTGATTTAATTCAATTTTTAATTAATAAAAAATCAAAATAAAATAAATAATGAAGCAAATAACATGTGGGTAATTAATTGGGTCGTGGACCATTGTATGAGTGAGTAGAAAGCATAAAAAGTTAGGCCCATTTGGCAAAAAATGCATTTTTGAGCACATTTGACTTTTGGCAATTTTGCAAAAATGTTCAAATTTGACAAGGCATATCTCTTCCAATTTTAACCCTAGAGATGTGTTCTTGGATTTTTTAGACAGATTAGGATGTCCCCTAAACAACCATTTTGGTCTCATCTCAATTGGGTCTTCCATGTTCATGTAAAAAGCTTTGACCCAAAAAGTGTTTTTGTTGACTTTTCAAAAGGACCTATAATGTGAAAATTCATATCTTTTTGTGAGTGAATATTTTGAACTTGAGGGCTGAAGATGAATTATATGGAATTGAATCCTCTTCAAAATGAGCCTTGTATGGGAAATTTATGATAAAGTATGAAGAAATTATGCTTGGTCAAAGTTTGGTTGACTTTTCCTAAGAAACCCTAATTTAGCAACTTTTGGGTTTTGATGAATTTGGGGCATTCCTTGAGGAATTATGATCAACCCTTGATAAAATGATGGATATCACTTCAAAATGTTGATGTTGACCAAAAATCTTGAAGTTTGACTATATGTGGGCCATAGTTGACTTTTAACCTAATACAGTCTATTCCCAAGCATCTAAGCAGTTGACTGAGCAAACTTCTTGTGCAAGGCTTGAAATTTGACATGGAGGGTCTTGAGAACATACTAGGACCATGGAGATCATATGAGGTCTTTGGAGTTCACCCATCTTGATGAAAATGGAAACCCTAATTTGAGACACATTGCCTTAGGAGAGAGTTTGTCTGGTCAACTCTTGGGCATCCTTGAGCAAGTTGAGGATCTCAACGGGCATGTGTTGAATAAAATGAGAGGGGAAATTTTTGGGTACAGCGGCTTCCCCTATTCAATCTTCTTAAAACTGAGGATGTAGATTGGCTTGTCTGCCTTTCGTGCTTTGAAGGTGGAAGATGATTGAACACTAGAGTGCCCAGAAATTTTCACTCACATGATGTGATACTTGATTTGGTGATATCAGGGATGGGCTTACAGATGCCATTTGGAAGTTGCTAGAAAATAGTTGAAGATGGGCTTAAATATGCCATCCAGATAAGATATCGGCCGCATAAGAGATTCCTTTGCGAGCATCCATGTACCTGCCGTTGAGGAGGACTTTGCCGGAGAATGTTGATGGAGTCTAGGAGCTTTGTTTGTCCATTAAACTATTGGGGAATGATCGAGGAGGTGGAAGTGAGAGGCGTATTTGGTCAGGGTCCAGGTTGCACAGCGACTTACTGGGGAAATGTGAAATCGATTGTGTTTGACCAGGTCCAGGTCTTACAGTGTTGTGAACTGTTGTCTGGATATAAGAGCGAACAAACCTGAATGGTAAGGTTATGAGAAGGAACTTGGGTCGTAGGGTTACTTCGAGATGAAAGCATAGATAGTAGGGCTATGAGAAGGAACTTGGATACTAGGGTTACTTCAAAATGAAAGCCTGGGTAATAGGGCTATGAGAAGGAACCTGGATAGTAGGGTTACTTTGAAATGAAAGCCTGGATAGTAGGGCTATGAGAAGGAACCTGGATAGTAGGGTTACTTCGAAATGAAAGCCTGGATAGTAGGGCTATGAGAAGGAACCTGGATATTAGGGTTACTTCGAAATGAAAGCCTGGATAGTAGGGCTATGAGAAGGAACCTGGATAGTAGGGTTACTTCGAAATGAAAGCCTGGATAGTAGGCCTATGAGAAGGAACCTGGATATTAGGGTTACTTCGAAATGAAAGCCTGGATAGTAGGGCTATGAGAAGGAACCTGGATAGTAGGATTACTTCGAAATGAAAGCATGGATAGTAGGGCTATGAGAAGGAACCTGGATAGTAAGGTTACTTCGAAATGAAAGCCTGGATAGTAGGGCTGTGAGAAGGAACCTTGATAGTAGGGTTACTTCAAAGTGAAATCCTGGATAGTATGGATGCAAGAAGGAACCTAGATAGTATGGTTACTTTGAGATGAAAGTCTGGATATTAGGGTTATGAGAAGGAACATGGGTTGTAAGGTTACTTTGAGATGAAAGCATGGATAGTAGGGCTATGAGAAGGAGCCTGGACAGTAGGGCTATGAGAAGGAACCTAGGTCGTGGGGTTACTTCGAAATGAAATCCTGGATAGTAGGGTTGTAAGAAGGAACCTGGATAGTAGGGTTACTTCGAAATGAAAGCCTGGATAGTAGGGCTGTGAGAAGGAACCTAGGTCGTAGGATTACTTCGAAATGAAAGCCTGGTTAGTAGGGCTGTAAGAAGGAACCTGGATAGTAGGGTTACTTCAAGATGAAAGCCTGGATAGAAGGGCTGTGAGAAGGAACCTGGATAGTATGGTTACTTCGAAATGAAAGCCTGTATAGTAGGGCTGTGAGAAGGAACTTGGATAGTAGGGTTACTTCGAAATCAAAGCCTTGATAGTAGGGCTGTGAGAAGGAACCTGGGTCGTAGGGTTACTTTGAGATGAAAGCCTGGATAGTAGGGCTATGAGAAGGAACCTAGATAGTAGGGTTACTTCGAAATGAAAGCCTGGATAGTAGGGCTATGAGAAGGAACCTGGATAGTAGGGTTACTTCGAAATGAAAGCCTAGATGGTAGGGTTATGAGAAGGAACCTGGATAGTAGGGTTACTTCGAAATGAAAGCCTGGATAGTAGGGCTATGAGAAGGAACCTGGATAGTAAGGTTACTTAAAAGTAATATTGTAGGTTACTTGACCCATTCGGTTTAGGGAGCTGAGTTTCCATTAGTCGTTTGTAGACGTAACCTGTATAACTGCTGGATTTGTTAAAGCTAATCGTATTTTCCTGAAAAGATATCAGCGTTAATTATATGCGATGCATGAATTGCAGGGTGAGATGATGTTCTCAAAATAAATGAGATTATGCATTATATGATATGTATGCGCATGTTATGATGTATGTTCACGAAATGCTTTCGGGGTATGCCCGCGTCTGGGAAAATAAATCCCTGGTTGTTGTTGGAGATTTATGAATATTCTGTCAGGAAGAGATTCTGCTTGAGAATAAACTCTGTGGGGAACAAACTTAGGAAGTGCATTTTTGTAGCTGAAGTGACGAGCTCTGTCGGGGATTGAGCCTGTGTATCCAGAGAAATAAACTATGCTTGGGGATGAAATTTATTGACTCGCCCGTGATTACGAAAGTCGACTGGGGGATATAGCTGTCGGGTTTCTAAATGACCCTGGCTGGGGAGGTGGTGTCCTGTTTCGGGCCAGCCGACATTAATTTTTTCGAATACTTTTACTTTATAGGGAGTGTATGTACCAATGATTGTGTTCCACAGTTGGCTCTGTCCCAGAACCTGCTGGGCGGAGTAACCGTCGGGTTTGGCACTTCTTATTTTTGCCCTTGTTTCCAGAATTACGAGTAATTGTCTTTTGTTTCTTATGTAAATATTTATGAGCAGCAATCATTTTCAAATGCATATATCAAAAATAAGTCATTGGACGTTCTTGTGAAACAAAATAGAAAAAGAAAAACAAACTTGAAGTTTCTTGTGAAAATGATTTGTATTGATTTTTGAAGTTGGCCTGTAATAGGCGTTTTTTTACAAAGAGGCTAACGCTCTAGTAAGAGAACGCCGCCGAAAAATAGAAACTATAAAATTTGTGTAAAAGAAAAAAAAATAGCTATGTGAAACAACCCCATTGGGTTCCAACTCTACTATTGCCTTTATATCTTCAAGCGTCTCATCACTTTGCTTCTTGGCCGAAAGTTAATCAGATTGATTGGCGTCGTCCGAGCTTGATAGTTAATACTGAAGTCTGGTCGCAAGATGATCCAATGAGACATAGTGGTACACTTTATATCCCTAACTTTTTCCTGGACCGCCCTTTCGGGTTTTCAGTCCACCGGGATACCCTTTTTTGCCCAAGTCGCCCTTTCGGGTTTTCGACTTGCCGGGTGTATAGATTTTTAATTTCCATCCATTACTTTTGCCCGAACCCTTTTGGTTCACCGGGAAGCCCTTCATGTTTCCTAGGCCAGTCAACCTAGCGGGTCTCTTGATTAGGCGTAGTATCTTTTCGCTATGTCTACATTGACAGGGTGAGGAAGGTCGTCATCATCCATGGTTGTTAGAATCATAGCTCCACCCGAGAAAATGTTCTTGACCACAAATGGTCCTTCGTACGTGGGGGTCCATTTGCCCCTGGGATCACCTTGCGGCAGTATGATGCGTTTGATCACTAGATCCCCGACTTGATATTCTTGACGCCTGACTTTCTTGTTAAAAGCCTTGATCATTCGCTTTTGATACGTATGACCATGGAAGATAACTGTAAGTCTCTTTTCATCGATTAGATTTAACAAATCAAGTTGGGTTCGGATCCAGTTGTCTTTGTTCAAACCCGCATCCTTCATAATCCTGAGAGAAGGTATCTGGACTTCGATGGGTAGGAATTCCTCGATGCCATATACCAGAGAGTAGGGTATTTCCCCTGTCGACGTCTGTGCTGAGGTACGATATCCATGAAGAGCAAATGGTAACATCTCATGCCAGTCATTGTATGTCACTGTCATCTTTTGTACAATCTTCTTGATGTTCTTGTTAGCTGCTTCAACAGCTCCATTCATCTTTGGATGGTAGGGAGAAGATTTATGATGTTGTATCTTAAACTGTTTATAGAGCTCGGTGATCATTGTGTTGTTTAGATTCGTACCATTGTCAGTAATAATTCTCTCTGGCACACCATATCGACAGATCATATTATGTCAGATAAACTGCGCCACGACGTTCTTGGTTACTGTAGCAAAAGAGGTTGCCTCAACCCACTTCGTGAAGTAATCAATGGCTACTAGGATGAAGCGATGTCCATTAGAAGCAGTGGGCCTGATTTCTCCGATCATGTCAATGCCCCACATTCCAAAAGGCCACGGAGCTGTCAATACGTTTAAGGGGACCAGAGGCATATGCATCTTATCAGCGTAGATTTGGAACTTATGACAAGTTCGAGAGTGCTGATAACAATTGGCTTCCATAGTGGACCAGTAGTATCCTGCCCGTAGGATCTTCTTAGCCATGGTATGTCCACTAGAATGGGTTCCGAAGGTGCCTTCATGTAGATCTGTCATGATCCTCTCTGCTTCACTTTTTTCTACACACCGTAGTAGTGTGGAGTCATGGTTGCGTTTATAGAGGATTCCATTACTGAGGAATAACTTTGTAGCGAACCTTCATAGAAACTTCTTATCATTGACAGATGCCTCTTCGGGATACTCTTGAGTTTCGAGATACCTCTTGACTTCGTGAAACCAAGGTTTGTCTGCCACTTCTTCGGTATCGATTTCACAGTAGTGTGCTGGTTTATCCAACCTCTCAATGGTGATTTGGGGAGCTTCATTGTCCCACCTAACTTTGAACATAGAAGACATGGTAGCTAGCGTGTTCGCTAACTGGTTCTCCTCTCGTGGGAAATGTTCAAAAGTTACCTCCTTAAAGTGTGGGAGCAATGTTAACACGTACTCTTTGTATGGGATGAGGTTCGGGTGCTTCGTATTCCACTCGTCCTTGATCTGACTTATCACTAAAGCGGAATCCATGAATACACTCAAGAACTTGATCCTTAGGTCGGTAGAAGCTCGAAGACCCAAAATACATGCTTCATACTCCGCCATGTTATTGGTATAGTTGAAACATAATCGGGCAGTGAACGGAGTATGATAACCCTCGAGAGATATGATTACAGCGCCAATGATGTTACCCAGTGCGTTTGAGGCTCCATCAAAATACATAGACCATCGTGATCCTTCCTCGGGTCCTTCATCCGGTCCAGGTTCTTCATAGTCAGTCACCAGCATAATATTCTCATCTGGGAACTCAAAATTCATGGATTGGTAGTTATCCACGGCCTGATGAGCCAAATGATCAGCCAATACACTCCCTTTTATTGCCTTCTGGGTTGTATATTGTATATCGTATTCAGTTAAGATCATCTGCCATATTTCTATTCTTCCGGAGAGTGCAGGCTTCTTGAAGATGTATTTGATCGGATCCATCTTGGATATCAACAAAGTAGTGTGGGTCACCATATACTATCTTAGTCGGCGAGCATTCCATGCCAAAGTGCAGCAAGTTTTCTCGAGCAATGAGTATCTTGTCTCGCAGTCGGTAAACTTTTTGCTAAGGTAGTATATTTCATGCTCTTTTCGACCAGACTCGTCATATTGCCCCAGCACACACCCCATTGAATTGTCTAGCACTGTTAGGTACAAAATCAAAGGTCTTCCTTCAACCGGGGGCATAAGAATTGGTGGTTCTTGAAGGTATTCTTTGATTATTTCGATAGCAGACTGGCATTCATCATTCCACTTTACCACTTGATATTTCTTCAGAAGCTTGAAGATTTGCTCACAAGTAGTAGTCAGATGTGAAATGAACCTGGCGATATAATTCAGGCGTCCCAAGAAATGACTAACTTCCTTCTCTGTACGGGGAGCTGGCATTTCTTGTATAGCCTTTACCTTAGCAGGATCGACTTGGATGCCTTTTTCGCTGGCAATGAAACCCAAAAGTTTACCAGACCTTACCCCGAAGGTACACTTGTTCGGATTCAACCTCAGCTTATATATCTTCAACCTGTCGAATAACTTTTGTAGATGATCAAGGTGCTCTTCCTCAGTTTGAGACCTGGCTATCATGTCATCAACATAGACTTCGATCTCGTGGTGATTCATATCATGGAACAAAGCGACCATGGTGTGTTGATAAGTTGCCCCAACATTCTTTAACCCAAAAGGCATCACCTTGTAGAAGAAGGTGCCCCACTACGTGATGAAGGTTGTCTTCTCCATGTCTTCAAGAGCCATCTTGATCTGGTTGTAGCCAGAGAAACCATCCATGAAGGAGAATATTTTGTGTTGCACGGTGTTGTCAACCAGAACATCAATGTGGGGAAAAGGGAAGTCATCCTTGGGGCTTGCCCTGTTCAGATCTCTATAATCTACACACATCCGCACCTTACCGTCCTTCTTAGGTACCGGAACAACGTTAGCAACCCACTGTGGATAAGAAGTGACAGCTAAGAATCCTATGTTGAACTGCTTCATGACCTCTGCCTTGATCTTCTCTGACATTTCAGGGCGCATACGGCGGACCTTCTGTTTAATCGGAGGACAGTCTTCTTTAGTCGACATGCAATGTACCACAATATGAGTGTCCAAACCAGGCATGTCTTCATAGGACCAGAAGAAGATCTCAACATAGTCGTGCAATATCTGTATCAACCGCTGTTTGACCTTAACTTCCAAATTTACACCGATTTTGACTTCCTTTCTGTCTGTTTCTGTACCCAGGTTTATCGTCTCAACCGGCTCTTTATGAGGTTGTATAGCCCTTTCTTCCTGCTATAATAGTCTAGCAAGTTCTCCAGGAACCTCACAATCATCCTCACCTTCGTCTTTGGCTTGGTTGATCAGATTTTCGAAGTTATAACTGGCAATAGCAGAGCTGTTATCAATGGTATCCAGAGTGGATATGGATCTGCAGTATGATACCTGAGTGTGTGTAAGAGAATAGTTGTTTTGACAAAGTGAAAACAGAAAAGAAAAAAAAACAGAGAGCGCAAAATTAGTATGTAAGAAACGTCCAATGCTTTATTAATGATATATGAAATGAGAAATAATATCCCTAACAAGCAAAGCCAATGTGCCTCGGGCAAGGCACAAGGCCGTAAAGTTTTAAATTGTTTATTACAAATCTCGAAACAAGTAAGACAATTACTGCAGAATAAAAGAAACTGGTATAAAGTCCCTATCCGTCCAATTACTTGGTCCACTGTTGGTAGTTGGGTAGATTCAACAGTCAATGTCTAAGTCTTCCTCGCTATCTTCAATGGCATTAATTCCCCGATTACTGATGTGTAGGGGAGGTCCTCCAGCCCGAGCATGTCGAACAGCCCTTTGAGCCCTTGTAGTAAAGCCCAAACCAAATTTGTCAATTTTGTGAGTGAAATCAGGGAGTTGACCCCAATTAGTACACCCACCTTCTTCAACTACAGCCCTGGCGTACTTGAGAGAAGCCATCTTCAGAGGAGGTTTGTTGTTGTAGTAGTTTCAGTCGATGCCAATATCTGAGGGACCTCTTCGAAGTTCTGACAAGGAGTTTCTATGAATTCCCCGTCCATCTCTATGTAGCGGAAGGAATTGAAGTGGCTCACCATATACTCCTCTTCACCCCGCACAGTGACAACCTTCCTTTTTATCGGATACTTCAGCATTTGGTGTAGCGTGGAAGTAACTTCCCCAGCCTCGTGGATCCAAGGACAACCCAACAAACAAGAATACGATGGACTGATGTCCATCACATAGAAGGTGGACCCAAAGGTCTTAGAACCCACTTTGACAGGGATGTCCACCTCCCCGTGCACCATTCTTTTTGACCCATAAAAAGCCCTTACCACAATGTTACTAGGCTTTAAAGTCAAACCCTCGCAATCCAACCAGTCTAACGCCTTCTTGGCAGAACATTCAGTGAAGACCCAGTATCTACCAACATATGAGCCATAGTGGTGCCCCTGCATTCAATCGAGACATGTAGAGCATCATTATACTTCCTTCCCCTTGGTGTCAAGTCTGCATCTGAAAAACTCAGCCCATTGTTAGCAGTCAGGTTGGCCATGCAATCTTTAAATTGATCAGCTGAAATCTCTTGCGGCACATGTACAGTTTTGAGGAATGCAATCAAAGCCTTCACATGGGCCTCGGAGCACAACAGCAGGGATAACATGGATATCTTTGAGGGGGTATGCTCCAGCTGCTCGACCATATAGTAGTCGCTCTTTTTAATTATTTTCAAAATTTCCTCTATCTCTTGCTTAGAGGCTTCCACAACAATTTTTCTAGGCGCCTTCGTCCGGGCAGGCTCGCCTATAACTTCTTTGCCGTGGGTATCAGGATTCACTGACAGGGGTAATAATTGGAGTAAGAACAGGAGATGTAGTTGATGTACCAACAGGAACAGCAGATGGAATGACAATAGGCTTGTTGACAGTATTAGGGGAAATCTCGGGAGAGAAGACCCTTCCACTTCGGGTAACCTTGTTGGTTCCGACAATGTTACCAATATCAGGATCAGCCTCTTCATTTTTCAAATCTTGTTTGATGCCATGATAGTACACATCGGCACCATAAGGCCAGGGGATAGCTTTGTCCGAGACATATGGGACAGGACCAGGAACAATGATTATTAGCGGAGCGATTCTTGGAGAAGATGTAATCCTAACAGGTCTTCTCGAGGAGACCTTGGAATGATTGGCGGAAATGGTTATAATGGCAATGTCTTCAGATAGAACAACGGGAACAAAATTTTTCTCGAACAAAATTTATTTGCTGTCCATCAGGCATTGAACACCTGACTTCAGCAAATGGCAACCAAAAGGTAGAAATGAACACATGTGGCAACCTTCACCACAACCCGGAAATAAATCAGCCAACAGCAAATTCTTATTCAGTGAGAGGAGTAGAAACTTCATCCACCAAGGTCACAAACAAGTCGGTATCAACAACATTAATCCCCCGACTGTGCTTAGGCATGGGAGCAGTTATGACATTGGGCTTTTCCGGAGCATCGAACTCAATTTCCTTGGCTTCGATCAGATCCTGTACCTTATTTCTTAGAGCCCAGTAGTCATTGGTATCGTGTCCAGGACTCTCAGAATGATAGGAACACCGAGCATTTGGATCATATCAAGGAGATGTGGTGTTAGATTCTTGGGAGCCTCTTTCAAGGTTGCCAAGTTGGATCTCAACAGATGAGGTAGAACTTCAGCCAACATCATATTGATTCGGGTAAACTGTCGTTGTGGCCTTTCCACCCTTGGTTGATTGTTGCGTTGTGGAGCAGCTGCAGGCCTAGGTATCATTACGACACTTACTGTCTGGCGATGTTCAGCTCTGTTTTGGCCCCTCGGGATGTAGACGGCACTGGCTTCTTTCTTACCAGCAAAAGGCTTCTTTACTAAACTTGAAGACGTATCCTTCTATATCTTACCGCTTCGAATCCCAGCTTTTACTCTCTCTCCAGTCAAAATCAGCTCGGTGAAACCAGCTGACAAACTGTCAATCAAATGATTGAAAAATGGACCAGATAGCGTCCCCAGAAACATATCAACCAACTCCCTATCAGACAATGGGGGTGGGACTCTTCCATCCAAGTCTCTCCACTTCTGTGCATAGTCCTTAAAGCCTTCACTTGCACCCATGGACATACTCTGGAGTTGAGTACGAGTAGGAGCAAGGTCGGTGTTGTATTGATACTTCTTATAGAAAGCAACAACCAGATCTTCCCAATTTCAGACATTAGCTCTCTCCAGTTGGTAGAACCATTCAAGCTGAGTTCCTGACAGACTATCTTGAAAGAAATGAACCCACAAAATTCTATCAGCGTTGTGGGGCTGGATCTTTCTGACATAAGAGCGGAGATGGAGTTTTGGGCAGGATACCCCATCATACTTTGCAAAAATTGGAGCTTTGAACTTCTGCGGGATGACCACTCCCGACACCAATCCCAATTCTTTGAAATCCAGCCCAGGTATCTTCTGGACTTCCATAGCACTCAAGCCATCTTCCAACTGCTTGTATCTATCCTTAGTAGGAGGATATTGCTCATCATTGTAGTCGGTATCATTGTCAGAAACTTCAGGACTGGGATCCTTCTCCCTTGTCTCTTCTTCTTGATTCTCCCCTTCCTTGGTTTAAGAGGTCAGATTGACTTGTTGCTTCAACGGCCCTCTAAACCTTTTGCCCATATTCAGAATACCAGCAGCCTTCTTCTTTTTCTTTTTCTCTTTCAGGATGAGGGCTTTCAGATCTTCCTGCCCTTTCTCCAAATTTATGAACATTTGTTGGAATTGGGCATTTTGTGCCTGAAGATCCTTGATGCTTTGTTTGGAAGACATTTCTGCCAAAATAAAAAGCAAAGAAGATGAGAAACCTGTAACGGTACCTGTACATGAAATGTTATGAATGGGATGCGCATGCAACGATTTCAAAGACTTTGGGAAATTTAAATTTGTGAACCAAAATGAAATAAATATTTTATTAGTTGAATTCAAAGTTTAAATGCCTTTTAGGCGTTACAATTAAAAACAAATCTAAAACTAGAAAAGAAATCAAAATTCCCATGGATGCTTCCTCTTCGTGCCGAGATAGACATTGAGTCCTCTTTCCTCATGAAGTTGCTTTGTGAGCTCAAAAACCTTCCTCTCCTGGGCATAGAACCAATCCCTGTAAGTATCCCTCTCTTTCTTCAACTGAATCCAAGACCTCTGTATTTCTCCAAGGTCAGTGGCCATATCGGGATAGAGAATCGTGTAAGAAATACCCCCTTCAGTAGTGGGTTCCATAACCTCTGGTAAAATGGCCATATAGGGCATCATAAGTTTTTGGGCGCGAGCTCGTACCCATTGGAGATGGGGTTCCATAGGAATGGAAGCCTTTGGCCCCAAAGCCTTGGAGCCAGATCTGTTTACCATGCCCCAAGCTCGTATGAACCTCCAGCGATACTCATGAACATCATCCTCATAGTTGAATATAATTCCCTCGATAAGTAACTCATGGGGACCATCCCTTCGAGCGTAACCAAATTGTCGCAGAGCTAAAAAAGGATTGTAGGTTATACCCCCTCTGATGCCAAGTAACGGGACATTAGGGTACTCCCTGCAGAGGTTAATAATAGTAGTGTTTTCCATAGCTCGGGAACACCAGAGAATATACATGTGAGCGAGTGACATTATCCTTTGCGACCAACCCAAACCTTCTTCATTCTTCACTATGGACTTAGGGGGTAAGAAATAAACCACCTCGACAGCAATGGAATGCAACATATAAGAACCCCTCTTCTCTTCATGGTACGAGTGTGGAGAGCGTGCAAAACATCTCTGAGCAAGGTAGGCACGGGGTTACGAGAGAGGAAAATCTTGATAGCATTCACATCTATGAATGATTCTGGATTAGGGAATAGTACCAACCCATAGATTAGAAGGGCCAAGACCTCCTCGAAAGCCGGAAAATCCATATCATCCCAAAATAGCTGGGCCTTGTCTATCAGGAACTTGGCCAGAAAACCCTTGACTCCGCTTCTTGTTTCCCAATTGGATACCACATCGGCCCGTTTCAGATGCAAACTGAGGAAATGACTTTTGGCTTAGGAACTTCTTCCAGACCTGTGAAAGGCAATTGTTCAAGAATGGGTATATCCAACAGCTGGGAAAATTCTTCCATGGTAGACACAAACTGATAGTCTGGAAAGGTGAAGCAGTGGTTCTTGGGATCAAAGAACTGAAAGAGTACACTCATCATCTTTTCATAAATGTTTGAAGTAACCAGGTTGAAAAGTCGACCATGTCTCTTGGTGAAGGCAGAAGTTTCAGAAACCCTTGATACTAGCTCTTTGAGTTGGGAAGGTATCTTCATTAAGCTGATTCGGATAGTGTTTCTACGAACGAAAGCCTTGATCTGCGAAATAGAACAAAGATAAATTCCCTTGGTCCTTGAAATGGTTAGTGCAATAAGAATAGATGCTATGTTATGATGCATGATGTCATGATAAACCACATGTATAGCAAACACAGATAAATCACACCAAGTTCTTAGGTTTAAGGCTTGCATGAGGTTAAAGGTCATACCCTCTTGAAGTTTAGTTGGTTTCAAATCTGTCTTAAAAATTAACCGGGTTCTAAAGATTCTCAATATCCATGATCATCCTTTATCGGGCATTGTTTCAGCTCAAACAATCTTTTCTTACGACCAAAATATCCTGAAAGTATGATCTCAATGAGTGTAGCATCGAGTATCAACCAATCCTCAGCTCCATACCGAGCCGACTATCTCACTACTTTCTAATGGCCAAGTTTGTTCAACTAAGGTTCTAAGGTCCGTTAGTGCTTCACGACACCATGCGGCGGCACCGTATTCTCCTCGTTTCCCCACGAAGGACACCGGTACCAACCAAAGTGCCACACCAACACAACCATCTCTTAAACCATATCGGTATATGCCGTACAATCTCCGTGGTCTATTGTTGTTTACCTACTAAGTTCCCCCAGATCCGGGTGTAATATCTATAGTAACCCAAGTAAAAACCCTTTAAAAATAAAGCAAACAAACAAGAAAGCAATTTTGAAATGACCTAGATCCTAAGGTAAACCCAAATTTATTTATATTCCCTAAAAGAGTCGCCAGTTCTGTGATACGGTGGCAGAACTGAATGTTATACTGGTTTGCATTTTGTATTCTCAAATGTCGCGGTAAGCAAGAGTCACCACCGACTTTTATTTCATCCAACTAAGGAAAAGGAAAAAGAACAGAAAAAACCTTTTTCGAGAATATTTCTGAGTACGGGGGGTAGATTATAGAAAGGGAAGGTGTTAGCACCCTTTCTATCCATGGTTTTCCATGGGCTCTTTGGTACTTGCTCATTTTAAAATTGCTTGTGTGTGTGCTTGTTTTGAAAAAAAAACGTTTACTTCGTGATAACCCTTGTATCGGTCCTCAAGGGTGTGACGAAGTTGTTTTGAAAAAGTGTTTGTGTGAAAAGTTTTATTTGATTGATTGAGAAAGTTCTTTAGAGTTTTCTACCTACTCGAAAAAGATTGTTCGTTTTCCTTTAGACAGCGTTATCCTATTATTAAGGAATATGTAGCACCGTTGTTGGAGTTTTTAGGGACATTCGAAGGGACAGATACAGTCACAAAATCAATGTTAGGAGGTGTTAGTAATCATCCTAAAACCTTAAAGATCTTTTTCCGAGGCAACATCTGAATGGGTCATTTCAGATCTTTCGGGGCTAGAGGACAACCACTAACAAACCTTATACTTCATGACCGTTTAACCGAAGGGAACCGAAGTGGAGTAAACCCTAGGAGTGAGCATGTGCGAGTTAATTTTTTCAGTTAATTTGTCTTTGCACATTTAGGTTATCTACCGTTTTAATTTCCAAGCATTCTTCCCATACAATCCTATTAGCATACATCTAACAGTTTATAATTGCGAAAACTAAAATGCGGAAAGTTTAACGTTCTAGCTATTACATGGCTTTCGCAGATACATAATTATTTTTTACTGTAAAATAAAAGGCGGAATTAAAACATAATTAAAGCTATTACAAACTCGGAGCAGTTACAAAAATAATAAAAAATGTAATTAAAATGCGTGCAACGAATTAAATGCGAGGATAAATATAAAACCTAAAAATCTAATCGAGAAAAATATTTAAGTTATTTTTTTTGAAGAAAAAGTTAATTGTATACAACCCTAATTTCTAATTATTTTTAATCATGAAAAATAAGATTTAATTGCCCTAATTAAATTAAAATAATTAATTCAAGGAAACAAAATATTTTTTATGAAAAAGATTTTTGGTGTTTTTTGTGATTTATTGGTTTTTATGATTAATTAAAAAAATGATTAATTTGTAAAATAAATAATTAAACAAATAAAAGAAATAAAAGAAATAAAAAATGCATTAAATTGGGCCTGCTTGCTGAAGAAATCAGAGGGGTGTATTGTGAAATTTGCTTAGGCCCACCAAGTTAAAGCCTAGTCAGCGCTTGATCTAGTGGTGCTCCTCCCTGATGGTGTACCATAGTCTCTGTCAGGTGGGGCGTTGAATTGGATTGATGATGAATCTCATGGCTGGATGTTGATGGCGCATGGTAAACTCTTAGACAAGTGGTGTATAGGATCTGCAAAGAAGAATTAAAACAAAGAAAATTGCTAGGACCTGGGATCGAATCTAGGTCCTCCCAATCATTGCAATGCACGCTTCACCAACTGGACTACATGTTTTGTTTGTTAACATAATAACAATAATATATAATATAAAAATCAAGGTAACTGAGTCAGAAACGCGCGAGAAATTTTAAATGGCCAGTCAGATCTTGACACGCCTTCATCCTCCTCCCTGTTACATCGTTTTAGACAACAACCCTTTACCCACAGCAATTTCCGTCACTATAGGCTTTAGTGACGGTTTTGTGTGTTGCTATAGACCTGCAATATCTCAAAACGCAAAGCAAGCAATATTAATCAGAGCTAAGAATATAGATCCACTAAGAATCTTGTCCTGAGTTCATTGGTATCTTTAATCAGTCTTAATTTTGCCTCAACGAGGAATCCCTAATTTGAAGCTTCCAAACCCTAATAATGGCGTAAGCTTGTTCCTGCACTAGAAATCAAATTCAGGCTATCCAAAAGGTCTCAAACATGATTATGAATACATTTATGCAAGCAAATCAAATGTAAAATGCGTAAAACCCTGAAAACGAATTTGAGTTACAAGGGTGTAAACTGTGATCTGTATCTTACAGTTTGGGACGTTTTATGGCTTGAGAATGACTGGAATCACTTCAGAGTACGTCCAGGAACAGACTAATGGCTTTGGAATTGCTTGAATCAGACTGCAAATGAAAATCTGACCTACACTTTTCTTTGGAAATTTTGGAATTTGTTCTTGTGTTTTCTCTAATGCCAACCCCTATTTTCGTGTCTGCTCTTGCTCTCTATATATCCTTGAACAAATTAGGGTTCCAAAAACCACTTGTATCTTGAAGTTTTAAGAACATTTGATCTCATTCCTCCTTTGTATGATTTGTTTCCAAATTAGGCCTAATCATGCAATTCTTGTTCCAATCAACCTTGATACGATTTGATCCTTTTATGCCAGCATAATTAGATTTGTATTCTATCAAAAAATCAGATCAAAATAAATCTTTGCTATTTTTTGTCATTTATTTGATTTAATTCAATTTTTAATTAATAAAAAATAGAAATAAAATAAATAATGAAGCAAATAACATGTGGGTAAGTAATTGGGTCGTGGACCATGTTATGAGTGAGTTGCAAGCATAAAAAGTTAGGCCCATTTGGCAAAAAAATGCATTTTTGAGCACATTTGACTTTTGGCAATTTTGCAAAAATGTTCAACTTCGACAAGGCATACCTCTTCCAATTTTAACCCTAGAGAGGTGTTCTTAGACTTTTTAGAAATCTTAGGATTTCCCCTAAACAACCCTTTGTGTCTCATCTCAATTGGGTCTTCCATGTTCATGTAAGAAGCTTTGACCCAAAAAGTGTTTTTGTTGACTTTTGAAAATGACCTATAATGTGGAAATTCATATCTTTTTGTGAGTGCATATTTTGACCTTGAGGGATGAATATGAATTGTAGGGAATTGCATCCTCTTAAAAATGAGCCTTGAATTGGAAATTTCTGATAAAGTATGAAGACGATATGCTTGGTCAAAGTTTGGTTTACTTTTCCTGAGAAACCCTAATTTTGTAACTTTTGGGTTTTGATGAATTTGGGGCATTCCTTGAGGAATCATGATCAACCCTTGATCAAATTATGGATATCACTTCAAATTGTTGATGTTGAACAAAAATCTTGAAGTTTGACTGTATGTGGGCCACAGTTGACTTTTGACCTAATACAGTCGATTCTCAAGCATCTGAGCAATTGACTGAGCAAACTTCTTATGCAAGGCTTGAAATTTGGCATGGAGGGTCTTGATAACATATTAGGACCATGGAGAGCATATGAGTTCTTTGGAGTTCACCCATCTTGATGAAAATGGAAACCCTAATTTGAGACACATTGCCTTAGGAGAGAGTTTATCTGGTCAACTCTTGGGCATCCTTGAGCAAGTTGAGGATCTCAATGGGCATGTGTTGAGTAAAATGAGAGGGAAAATTTTGGGGTACAACAAGTGCGATAAAAATTGATTCGATCATGAAATAAAACATAGTAGACATATTGAATAAAGCTTTAAACATATTGTTGGAATAAAAGTAGAAGAAGAATTAAATAAAGAATAAGATAAAATAAATATAATGTGATAAATAAAAACCTGCTCTGAAGAGACTTTAATCTGGTACAAGAGTAGTGTTAATTCTCTTAATTATGTGATTGGAATTATGTTTGGTAAAACTAATATAGCAGCATTATGTTAGATAAGATGTATTAACTTTCTAATAGGAATAGGTTGAAAAAGAAGTCATATTCTATGTTGATACATGTTGAGTTAAAGTATTTCAACATCTGGAACAACATGTCGGATAAGATGCCTTATGCAGGGTCATACGAGATCGCGCCTGAGCTGAACAAGATCGGTTTATTATGTTAAGTCACAGAGACAGAATATACCTTGAGGATACTATATTATCCTATGTGGATCTGACTTGTAGGTCAAGAAGAATATTGAGGAATATTGACTTTCTAAATATGGAGACAATTTAGGAATATATGATTAAAGACCTATTTTATAGCAAAATTTTCTGTTGTTTGTAACATCCAAAGAGTTGTCACTTAAAGGCCCAAATCCAATTGGGTATAGGTTATAAATAGAAGCTTTGTAACCTAGGATTAGCACCAGCCGTGTTTTGAAAAGATGTAATCATTAGGGATGAACCTGTAGCCACTCTCTCTAGGAGAGTTGGTGTAAGTGAACCACTCGGGTTGTGAGATGGTCACTATGTTCTCACTCAGAAACCTATAGGTAATGAGTTGACTATTGTTCTTGGAGGAAGCTTTTAAGAAACTCTAAGTATTGTTCTTGATCAAATCTATGAAGCAAGATCAAGTATGATGTTCTTAATCAAGATGTGTATTGATTAAGGTGTTTGTTTGTATTTGAAGTGTGATCTTCATTTAGGTGAAATGTCGTCGATACAGTAACTGGGACTGGGACTGTTAGACATCGCTATGGTGATTGGAAGTGAGTGGGTATACTTATATCTAGGAGTTCCAAGGTAGAAGTTGCATTGGGTAGGGATTAAGTGGTAAGTTGTGAGTGGGGGAGTTTAGCTTTGAATTAGTACTACTGATAGTGGATTTCCTTTCTGGCTTGTTAGCCCCAAGAGTAGGTGTTGTTTTCACCAAACTGGATTAACAATTTTGGTGTGTTGTTTACTTTTTAGTACTGTTTATGTTTGTTTATACCTCTCTCGTGTGTTTCAAGTCAGATCAGATGTCCCAACATGTCATAGGACATCTGAAGTTCAGTCATACCATAATTTCAACTAGATTGCTGAAACTTGAATGCAGAAAGTAAAATGCAACGAGATTAAAACTTTGATAAAAAGTTTTTCCAAACTCGATTACAGACTCAATCAATGGTGTGATAACTCTCCGATGTGAAGATTTAATTGCTTATAAATTTTACAGTATACGGCTTATGTTTGTAACTAAGCTAGGATCCTCCAAAATGTCATGAAAGGATGGTATTTATAGAGTTCTCAAATCCTAAAACTAGCAAGGGAGGTTTCTAAATTCGTGGGAGAGAATTTAGGAAAGAGTGGAGTGAGGGCATGACCAAGCAAGCCCACTTTCCAACCTCCTGGTCCTTACAAAGGATGGCAGGTGTCATATCATGCTGGCGAACGTCACATTCCCAAAGCATGGAAGAATTGGTCAACTGGACATTTGAAAGTGGGACATGTCATTTATCCTCATGGCTTTCTCTATGGCATCACCATATTGAATGCCTTAAGTGCAATTTCTTCCTTTTCTCTATTTTCCATCTGATTTGCTTCGTTTCTTCGCGTACGCCTCTCAATTGGTCGATTACCTGAAACACTGACAATATACTCACATAATACTATAAATGGAGATAAAGCAACAAGAAAACATGTGTAAATTTAGTCAAATATACAATGTAATTTGTTGTTATCAAAGTGCAAAACCAAGGAAATTCCTAGTGTAGTGAAATGAGCCTTTCATCCCAAATACTATTCTGAGAAGTATGTATCACAACCAAAAAGATGGAAGAATAGCCGACAAGAAGGCTTCCCAGACCTATAATTGGCCCAGAGTTGGAACACCCTTATAAAATCCCAGACATCGGGATCTAGCTGAGAGGGGGCAACCTTCAAAAACTTCAACACCTCCACTTTGAAATTGGACAAAGGCAGCCAAATATTTATTTGGGAAAATAAACATTCATAAAAACGAATAGAGCACTCCCTGAAGCTACTACATATCCATATCATATATTTACATTTATCAACTTTCAAGGAAGAATGGTTGGTTGAGAAATGACCAATTGGTGAAGATTCTCTTTCAGGGACCCTGCATAACATAGAATGGGCATCAATCATATATGGAATTACCAAAAATAAGCGATCCTTGAAATTATTTTAATTTTCAAATAGACACAAAACATCTTAGTTGCTTGGCGCAGAGAGACCAACCCATGTATGGGGCAAAATTCCTTTAAGGGGCCCGATACAATGAAAAGGTTAAAAAAAAGGTTCATGGATGGTTCTTTATCCAAGTGTTCACACCAATATTGAAATATTTTGACAAAGGCTTGTGTTACATGGTGTAGTTAGGAATATGCAATTATTAAGCGCCTTAATACCCCTTCCTCAAACTCGTTGAAAGGCATCTTAAATTTTGAAATTTTGGGAAAATTAGAGAGATGTTGAATATGATGTCCTAAGACTAGTATAACTTAACACAATGTTGAAAGCAATGTTAAGGCATCATATTATTGACAAAACAAATAAAATTTTTAAATAGATGCAGGAAAAAAAACACAGGTTAATTGTTAACCCTGTTTGGTGCAACTTCACCTACTCTGGGGGCATCCAAGCCAGGAAGAAAATCTACTATAATAGTATTAGTTTAAGGTTCTGAACAACCCCTATTTTACAAACTTCTCACCTAATCACTACACATGAAATTTATACCTAGGACTCTCATAGATATGAGAGCCCTCTCACTTCTCTCAATCACACATATGTGATTGTCACCAACAATAACAATTGATAGAATAAATACTTCCTAATTAAATAGATTACACTCTTGCTTAAAAGCTCATGAGTGAATCACAATGAACAAATAACAATCAGTCCAACTCAGTATCAAAGTGATACATGAGATGATGACAAACACAAAGAATAGACAAAACCCTAAAAGATACTAATCCTTATTCCCAGCTTCGTGATCTTCTTAGGTTTAGACTCCTTCTTTTATAAGCCAGTGCAACCTTTGGGCTTGGATATTCAATGTGGCTATAACTTTATCCAAATAAAATCAGATCCAATCATATCTAATTAAATCTTCAAATGAAAGGCAAAATGTTTTGACATCCAATCAATCAAATCATATCTTCTATTATCTCTTCAGCTTTGAAATAAATATTTAGAGAATACAATCTTCAATGTGTTGCTTAATCCACAAATAACAAAACAAATCTTATGGAAACAACAAAAATAGATATTCCAGAAATAGAAACAACACAGGCTGCAATGCCGTAGAAACATGTCACGGAATCTTGTCCAACATCAGTTGAACTAATTATTGTTCCAAAAAGCAACCAACAAACCAAAATCTAATAATATCCCCCTTAGGCAATATTTTGGATAAAACAATCTTTGCACAAAACATTAAAAAAACACCAATAGGAGAGATACAGGTGTATAATTACTTCAAAGACTATCTTCATAATAATTCACAAACAAAAATATGAACTACATCAGTTCACATATCAGAGGCACACGCAACAGAAAACTAACAGCCTCACAAAACATCAGAGAGAACAAACTTCTCCACACACATAGAGAAATAAAATCTCTATAAATAACAACTTCAGGAAAGATGTTAGGAAATTTGGTATAACATTAAGCACACAATTAGGAAGCATACAGTAACTCCCCCTCAACACCAGACCAACAACAAAGGAACATGAACTTTAGCAAAACATCATGCTCCCCCTAAACCGTTGCATACAACCAAAAATCACCACTCCCCCTCAAGTAGTACAGTACTTAATAGGAAGTTAAGATAATTGTAATATCATCAAACCATCAAACCAATATCAACCGGTATTTAATCCCCCCTTTTAGCCAAAAATTGACAAAGCAGAATAAGTGCACACAAAATGGAAGCACAAAAATATGGAAGCACAAAGAATGAAATCACAAACAACTTTCATCATACAATGGTTTCCCACTTTTTACCCCTGTCAAAGATCCTCCAACACTCCTTGCTTCTGTCACATACTTTAGGAGTGTTGACACTGAATTCCTCTACCAACACCTCATAAGTTGTCTTTTTCAAATCAGTTTCCTTTCTTTGTAAGGACCTTTTGTTCCACTTTATTGCAGGCCCAACACTAACACTTTTCTTAGAAATATCATCCACCACAAAATAGAGGAAATATAAAGTATATGTTGCATTCCTCCACACTTGTAATTTGTATAACTCCTCAACGGGTGCAGATTCCTAACTCACTCCTCAATTTATCAAATTGATTTACATCTAAAGCCTTAGTAACAATATCAGTTAGTTATTTCTTAGTGACCACATGCTCAAGAGACACAATTTTGTCTTCAACAAGATCCCTAATAAAATGATGATGAATATTAATATGCTTTGTCCTGCTATGTTGAATGAGATTTTTGGATATGTTGATAGCACTCAAACTGTCACAATATAATGTTATGACATCCCGATCGACATTATATTCCTTCAGAATTTGTTTCATCCAAATTAGTTGAGAGAAACTACTTCCTACTGCAATATACTTAGCCTCAACAGTAGACAATGAAACACATTTTTTCTTTTTACTGAACCATGATATGAGATTGTTCCCAAAGAAGAAACATCCTCCAAAAGTTCTCTTTCTCTCATCTACACTACCTTCCCAATTTGCATCACAATACCCTACAAGCACGGAATTTGTGTTATGAGAGTATAATATGCCATAATCACTTGTACCATTTATATATTTCAAGATTCTTTTCACTTGAGTAATGTGGCTCATTTTTTATTCAACATGATATCCTGCGCACACTTTTACAGCAAAAGTAATGGCAGGTCTGTTAGCTGTAAGATACAACAAACTACCAATCATAGTCCTATATAGATTTTAATCTACATCAACACCTTTTTAATCTTTAGATAATTTTAAGTGAGTTGGTGCAGGTGTTCTTTTGTGACTGTCATTCACCAGACTAAACTTCTTCACAATATTCTTGGCATGATTTCTTTGAGATATGAAAATAGTATCATCCATTTGTATCACTTGAAGTCCAAGAAAATAGGTTAATTCACCAACAAGACTCACCTTAAATTAAGATTTCATTTGTTTGACAAAATGTTGAACCATCTGGTTTGACATACCTCCAAACACAATATCATCAACATATACCTGAGCTACCATGAGTTTTCCACTTTCTTCCTTAACAAACAAGGTCTTGTATGTTGCCCCTTTCCTGTAACTATTGTTAACCAGAGACTTTGTTAACCTCTTATATCAAGCCCTAGGTGCTTGCTTCAGACCATAGAAGGCTTTCCTTAGTCTGTTAACATGATTAGGAAAACTAGGATCAGTAAACCCCTTCGGTTGTTCAACATAAACTTCTTCATTCAAGTACCCATTTAAAAAGGCACTCTTCATATCCATCCGATAAAGCTTGAATTTCATCATACAATCCACTCCCAAGAGTAATCTTATGGATTCAAGACGAGATATTGGAGCAAAAGTCTCAGCAAAATCATCTCATTCTACCTGAGTATATCCTTGAGCTACAAGTTTGGCCTTGTTTCTGATCACAATACCTTTTTCATTAGATTTGTTTTTTAAATACATTCATTACCAATGACATTCATTCCTTTAGTTCTGGGTACTAAGTCTCATACTTTATTTCTTTTAAACTGACCTAGCTCCTTTTGCATAGCATTAATCCAGAATTCATCAGTTAAATCTTGTTTCACATTATTTAGTTTAACCTTAGAGATAAATCATGAATTTCATATCACTTCTCTAGACCTAGTAATGACCCCTTCATTAAGGTTTCTTGTAAATATTTCCTTTGGATGATCTTTGTAAACTCTAACAGAGGGATCTTTTTTTGTTTTAAAACTATCTGGTTCAGTACCTGTTGGCTCAATGTTAGATTCAATTTCTGCATCTCTTTCTACCTCATCAGGCTGTAGAGAAGATGTTCTAACATCGTCTTCGACATTAATCCCTTTCCAATTATTGAATCATCAACCACAACATTTATGGATTCCATAATTACTTTAGTTCTGGAGTTAAGCACTCTATAAGCTCTTCTATTTGTAGAGTAACCAAGAAATATCCCCTCATCACTTTTAGGATCCATCTTCCTTCTTTGTTCTCTATCAGCCAAGATGTAACATTTACTTCCAAATACATGAAAGTGTTTGATAGCATGCTTCCTTCCTTTCCATTACTCATAGAGAGTAGATGAAGTGCCAGTCCTCAAAGTGACCCTATTATGAATGTAACATGCAGTACTCATAGCTTTTGCCCAAAAATGGTATGGAAAATGCTTAGCAGTCTCAACTTTAGGTTCATCTTCTGATTCATCATCATCAGACCAAGATACAGAAAATCCATTCTTTTATTTCTTGAGGAAGGTGGGACATTATGACCTAATGTGACCAAAGCCTTATTATTCATGCTGATGTCAAACGCCATGTTCTTGACATTTGGTCTTGATTGCCTGTCTATTCTCTTCATAATCCTACTAAATTGCTTCCCAATAAGCACAATAACATTAGATACACCTCATTAGTCTCCATATCACATTGATCTTCTTTATTATCATTGTTGGAGACAAAAATTATACTTTTATTCTTCTTTTTTGATCTATCATTAATAGCCAACTCAAAAGTTTGGAGAGACCTAATTAACTCTTCCACTTTCATATTGCAGATATATTGGGCTTCTACAATAGTTGTGACCTTCATATCAAAATTCTTAGGTAAGGACCTGAGAATATTTCTGACCAACTTCTCTTCTGACATCTTCTCTCCTAATGCACTAGCAGAGTTGGCAATATCAAGAATGCTCATGTGGAATTTATGAATGCATTCATCATCCTTCATCATGAGATTATCAAATTAAGTATTGATAAGCTGAAATCTTGATATTTTAACTTTTGATGTACCTTCATGAGTGGTTCTGAGAATTTCCCATGCAATTTGGCCACAGTACAAGTATTTATCAACCTGATCATATTTTTGTCAACATCATTGAACAAAGCATTCAAAGATTTGGAGTTCCCGAGAGCAAGTTCATCTTCTTCCTTAGACCAGTCCTCTTATGGTTTTAATTCAGTGGTGTTATTCCTATCTTTGTTTGTCAGCACATGATGTTTCCAACCCTTAATGACAGTTTTCCAAGTTTTGTTGTCCATAGATTTTAGAAAGGCCACCATTCTTGCTTTCCAATATTCATAATTGGGGTCATATAGATCATGTGGTATATTTATAAATCCTCCTTCCTTGTCCATAGTACCAGAAACTATCTTCCCTGGAGCTCAACCAAAAACAGAATAGGGTGACTGCTCTAATACTAATTGAAATTCTGGCACAACAAGACATATGTTGAATATGACGTCCTAACACCAGGATAACTTAACACAATGTTGAAAGAAATGTTAAGACATCATATTATTGATAGAAAAAATAACAATTAACAATTTAAAACAGATGAAGGAAGTAAAAACACAAGAAAATTGTTAACCTAGTTCGGTGTAACTTCACCTACTCTAGAGGCATCCAAGCCAGGAAGGAAATCCACTATAATAGTATTAGTTTGAAGTTCTGAACAACCCCTGTTTTAAAACTTCTCACCTAATCACTACCCATGAAATTTCAACCTAGGACTCTCCTAGATATGAGACCCCTCTCACTTTCCTCAATCACACACTTGTGATTCTCACCAACAATAACAATTGACTGAAGAAATACTTCCAAATTAAACAGATTACACTCTTGCTTAAAAGCTCATGAGTGAATCATAATGAAAAAATAACAATAAGTACAACTCAGTATCAAAGTGATACATGAGAGGATCATAAACACAAAGAACATATGAAACCCTAAAAGATACTAATCCTTGTTCCCAGCTTCGTGATCTTCTTAGGTTTAGACTCTTCCTTTTATAAGTCACTGCAACCTTTAGGCTTGGATATTCAATATGGATATAACCTTCTACAAATTAAATCAGATCCAATCATTTCTAATCAAATATTTAAATGCAAGGAAAAAGGCTTTGACATCCAATCAAGAAAATCAAATTTTCTGTTATCTTTTCAGCTTTGAAACAAATCTTCATAGAATCCAACGTTCAATGCGCTTCTTGATCCACAAATAAAAAAAAACTGCTGGAAACAAAATAAACAAATCTTCTAGAAATAGAAATAACACAGGCTACAATGTCATAGCAACATGTCATAACATCTTGTCCAACATCAGCTGAAGTAATTATTTTACCAAAAAGCAGCTAACAAACCAAAATCTAACAAATTTCAGTCGGGAGAAAATGCATTCATAAAAGGGATGAAACACATGTCAAAGTAATTGCAAATCCTCTTGTCGATATTGACACATGAAACCAACCAATCATAGGACATACTCAATTCAATGTGAGCATCGTCCACTATATTTGCGCTATCGTAAAAGGAAATTTCCCCCCTTTAGTTCATGATCCACCCAATGATACTAAGAAGCGTCAACCGGCTTTACCAGACCATCTAGTCCCTATATAACCGTCTCCTCTCGAATATCATTAAAAAGATAATGTCGGTCAAAAACTGCAGATTGGCTTGTGCGCCGCCTTGAAAGTTCTAGTGAAATATGGAGTCCATTGTTTATTCTGAGTGGCTTTAGCAACATCCAAATCCGTTTAAGCTCTAATATATGAAGAAATACGAATATCAACTTCCCATATATCAAGGTTGTCAGAAGTCATCTCTTTATCTTCTTTAAAAGATTCAATAGTGTTCTTCTTTGCAGAAGTGTTGAGGGGTTCATCGCCACTTACTACAGAACCCTTGCTAAATCCAGAAATATTGCTAAGCACGAAAAACTTGGGGTCGGGTCGATTAACCTCTAAAGGATCAATATTTGGAATATTTGGGCTTTCAAATATTAGAAATGAGGAAGAATCCCTACCATTAAGGTCGTTCATAATTTTCACATGCATAATATCTATATTGGTAATGAGAAAAACAAGCAAACAAAGCAGCAAAATGTAAGGAAAATAGGCTAGATATTATACATGGGTAAAGAGGTGAAGCGAAGAAAACAATTAAGAGCAAGTGAAGCTCAAAAAAGTTGGTGAATTGGAAAATACAAAACCTAGATAAACGGAGAAAATGGAAAAACCAGAGGTCACTGGAGCTCAGAGAAGAAGGAAAGGGTTTGCGGGAAGAAAATATGTCTCGGTTGTAAGAAGGAGCGGAAATCGTTGAAAAGTCATAGTAATCTTTATATAGAAGATCAAGAAAGATAAATCAGCGACCTAAAATGAGAGAAAATGGAAAGATAAAAAACAACGATCAAATCTCACCTAAAAAATGTAACAAAACTTGAGTGCTCAAACATCATAGAGAAAAATGTCACGCTCTAACCTACCAACCCAAGGCCATATGTAAGGGAAACCCCTTAAACATCACAGTGATGAGACTAATTATTAATGCAATTATGTCTCAAATATATTTCACTTCTCAACACAAGATCCTGACTAGGAGAGCCCAGTTTAGTTCCTTGAAAGGCTTCCCATACACCATATTACAACAAGTCTTAGAGACAACTATTTTGGGCTAGTCATATGCCCAATACTGCATAGGCCCAGTTGTTACACAAGATATATAAAACATCATGTGTGTAGTCAAATATGCGAGTTTAATCATAATTCACTAAATTCCTTTTTATTCACTCATTAACTTAGGTGTTGTAGAGTTAATTTTGCATGTCCTCTCATGCACCACGGTACCAAAGATGTGCACAACTGCATCAAAAATCTATTTCAACAATTCTAATTCTTGACCGGAACAGTTTCTAACTAAATTTCTAAATAAATTTCTAAATAAAATAAAAGTAGAACTGAAAACTAGTAGTTGAACCATCTCTTAAAGATCAAATTGTATTTGAAGTAATAATATGCACATTCTTTTTAAGAGAGCACCAAATAGACGGTTTCACATAAATAGTAATAGGGATCATGTGATTCAAAAATTGGATTCTTAGGAAGAAAGTTGGGATTGGATAAAAACCAAAACACAATCCCTTTTCGTCGAGAGGCGGAATGAAGAGTTTTAATCTTCGTGGTCTATATCTTAGTGTTAGTATTTAGGATGACAATATCATTACAAAAATTCCAAAAACTCAAATTACCCAAACAAGAGTGAGAAAAAAGTCAGTGAAAAACAAGTCAATGAGAAAACATGTATGATTTTGCACACCGGTCTTTACATATTTAAGCAAAATCTTTTCATTTACTTTTCACTTGTGTTTTCATTTATAACTTACATTCTTTGTTTATAAAGTTAGAGTCAAATTCTACTTTCACAACAATAATCAAACACTTTTCTAAAGAATTTACGCACAAATATGTCCTAGGATTTACTAGTCAATCATGTAAGTAACAATTTTAAAAACTAACGATTGTTTACTAAAAATATGGGTAAACAAATACAAAAAGAAAAACTAAGTTAGTCCTATCAAAAAGAGAAAAATCTAAAGGTATGTCTAACCTATCCTTTACAAAATCATCTCGGATTCCAATAAGGATTGAGTAAAAAAACTACAGTACTTGCGTCGAGGCTTATATTTGCCACAAAAAAAAAAATAGCGCAAGTATTTCCTTCTCTATATATGAGTGATAAATAAGTTAGTGATGTTAGATGAATTAGTCTTCTCAAGCCATTTGTTTTTTAACCTACGATGAATCAAATTAGGGTTGGAGAACACTTCAATTACCATGATACAATCGATTTCCATCTGAAGCTTACCCTAAATACAAACTTTTGTGATGTCAATAGCTTTCAAAACAACGGTGAATTCAACATAGTTCAAGGAATAAGTCAATAAATATTTTATAAAGACTAACAAAAAATCCCCATTGTTGTTTCTAAAAACGCTTCCACAGTCACAAACATTTGTATTAGGACAAAACACTCTATCACAATTACATTTATACCATCTCTGGTTAGAGGTGACCAACATACTTCTCTAATGTTGAGAGCTTTTAGAGAATGGATTTTAACTTCAAAAACTTTTATGAAACAAAATCAGACAAGAATTATTGATGGTATCTGTATGCCAACCTATGTATTTTAGTTAACTTGAAATTTCTATTTAATCCATAATTCAACTCAATATTTCATTAAAAAAAAGTATAATTTAAAACTAGTAATATTTTATATGAAAAAGTAATCACTATGTGCGCATAAACTAGTTTTCTAATTAAGTGTCCAACAAAACTTAAACTTGATAAGTAGATGAGAAGGAACTTTTTTCTTCTTGACATTAACAGAAAAAGAAAAAAAAAAGCCTTTTAAAGCATCAAGTCTACGGTGTATGGCGTGACGAATATTATTTATTTCAATCTTACAACATTATTTAATATCCGTTAGTTTCATAGAAGGATAATAATAATTGACCACTTAAAAAGAAATTAACAAGAACAATTCAAAACTGAAGGCTATTAATTTCTCACTTTTATAAATTACTATTAAAATCTCAGATGAAGAATATATCTCAATTCTTCATATTCATGTCATTTCCACACGCCAAATTGCTCATAGCCGTAAACTTGTTTCTCTTCATTTTCAATTGCTTTTACTTTTTCAATTTAAAAATGTAGAAAATTTGTAGTACTAATTTGAATTGAATAAATTAAATTTTCCATATAAGATAAGCATCGTTGACATTTTATTTGTTTATGTTCATGCAACTTATTTTTCTTGAACAATGTTCATGCAACCTTTTTTTTCTCCATACTAATGTAGGGTTTGTGTGAATTTTTTATAATTATAATTCAGTTACCCAATCAAGTAATTTTATTGATTTTGTTGTGTTAGCAAAAAAGCAAAAAACACATCACATACATTTTATTTGGTTTTGATGTGGGGCAGCAAATTTGCCTCAACGGGGAACCATTAGTATAAAAATCTTTGCAATGATTTCCAAGCAACAAGATACACACACCTTTAACGCACATTTTTATTTATTAGTCTTCCCATTACTTTTTAAATGTAGATTATTTATTTATTGTTTTTTTAAAATTTAAAACATATTAATATTTTCTTTAGTAGGTGAAGAGAAAAGGAAAGGTAAAAATAACAAAAAGGATAAGAAAAATAAAAATGAGGATTAGCACCTCTCAACAAGTATTTTATCTGCATCAGCCTGCAAAATAGGAAGTAAATCATTAGGTGGGATAAAAACTTTAGTCGGAGAACTGATCCAGTAGTTTCAATCTTGGCTAAACAATCAGTTGCAGTATTAGCTTTTGTACTTGCATATTTATATGAGAAGTTAGTTGTATGTCCTTATCATACGTAAGGGGAGTATTGTTAAAAGTATAATTTCTTGTGTTGAAGCAGCTTGCTCGACAGAAAACAAAGAAGTGTCGAAAAAATTGAGTCGAAGTGTGGAAGCAGTTTGTTACACATAGATTTGATTTGGTTTTAGATTTAGATTTGATTTAGATCTAAAATAGATATATTTGATTTAGTTCCAAAATAGGTTGTTGTACCCTAAAATTTGTCCTCTCTTTCTCAAGACATTCCTCACAAAGGATCTCCAATGCTCAAGGATTCTCAAGAATTGATCAGACAAAATCACCTCCAAAACACTAAGATCACAAATTAGGGTTTTGACTAAGAACGAATGATCATTGACTTTTTGACCTAATACATGATCTATTGGCTTAAAGTACAATCTCAAGGATTCAAATACAACATGTTGACTTAATTTCATGGCTCAAAGCATTTCTCAAGATTAGTGGATTGATAGATGAAATTTGGTCAATTGATGAAAAAGTCAACTATACACTGAAAAGTCAAACTTTGACTTTTTGGTCACATTAAGTTTCAAAGGTCAAAATTCATCAAGACATTCAAGAATATCAAGCTTGTTCATCAAGAAGTCAAGAAAGTCAAAAGTTAATTTGAAAAGTCAAAACTTTTCAAGACTTAGAAATTTTTCTAAGTGTTTTATACATATTTATTTCATAACTTCATACTAATTTTTCACCATGATGCAAAATGATTTAAAGGAAACTTTCAACATGAAAGTTGTAGATCTTGATGAATTCTACAACTTTGTATTAGAGGGTTAATGTCCAAAAAAACGCTTAGATTTGAAGATATAAGCCCATGAAGTCATGACATTTTCATCTAACACTTAGAAATTTTCAACAGATTTTGGTCAGGATTTTATTTCAACTTCTTGGCATTTTTTCACATAGTTCCAAGATGATTTTGTCAACATAGCCAACATGAAAGTTATAGAGGATGTTTCAATCTTTCCAAAACATCCAAGAGCATGAATTTATCATACTCAAGCTAGGAGATTCAAGGGCATGAAGTTGGACATCCATTCTTGAATTGCAAGTCATTTTGTTGAAGAACATATAACAAAATCCTTATATCATGCTGCATAATCTTACTTTGCAAATCTTTTGACTTGCAAATATATCCATAATAAGATGTTTACACAATTGATTGAACCATTATCCAAGTGATTCAAGTATTGTCCATTGCATCATTTATGGCACAAATGCACCATTGCCATTCACATAAAGTATGCTTTATATAAAGTCAGCTTTCCTTGAGCCTCTCAACTGTTTTTTCTGCACATACAATGTCAAAGAAAGAACCAACATGCCTAAAAACTCCTAGCCACTTCAGATCCCTTTTGTACCATACATTGGGACATCAAATTTCACATAATTTGGTTGTTTCATCTCAACCAAACCAGAATTCCACAGCTTGTGAAACAAACTCTCTCATCCTATCAAACCGTCTCTATAAATAGAGAGGCCATTTGCAAGCTAAAGGCCAGAAGTTTTTGTTGTGTAGACAAGTTTTTCAAAACCTCTCATACTCTAAAAAAACCATAACTGTCCACAAAACCTCCACTCTTGAGCTTAGAAACCAAAATCTTTAAATCTCTTAAACCTTGCATTTTTGTCCAAACAAACCATCCATGTACTTCATATACATCATATAGAAGTTGTTCAAACACAAGAGAAACTTATGTAACATCACTATCATCATTCTTCAAACTCAAAAACAACCACTTGACTTCTCCAAAACAATACAGCAACTCTAAATCAAAACACAAATTTCAGCTTCAAGGTAAGTTTTCTTGACTTTGAACTCTTCACACAAGCATCATTAGTGGTTTATTTGTGAGGATAAAATGTAGATATTATTGCCCTGAAGCTAACCATATGTTTACTTTTCATTTTCATTAACCATGTTTTGAGAACTAACTAATATATGCAGCAGAAAAATGTTATAATTAAAAAACAGCAGTATTAGTTGATACATATCTCTATGAGTCGACACATATTAAGTACAAAACAGGTTATAAGTCGATACGAAAAACGAATGAGTCGATATATAACAGAAATTAGTCGATGCAAACCATTATGTATCGACTCATACTGAGTTGGTTTTGACTTCCAGGAGCAAAGAAATGATATGTATCGATACATAAGTGCATGTGTCGATGCAAAACAGGTTATGAGCCGACAGAAACCTTTATGTATCGACTCATACTGAGTTGGTTTTGATTTCCAGGAGAAATTAACGATATGTATCAATGTATAAATGCATGTTTCGATACAAAACAGATATGAGCCAATGCATAAGTACATGCGCCAATGCATAAAAGTTTTCGTATCAATGCGTAAGTGTATGTGTCAATACATAAAAGTTTTTTTAAAACAATTTTCCTTTTTTTACATTATCTTTATATTTATTTATATTTTTATTGTTATTAAATATGGTTGTAATAGTAATTAGGTTTTAATTGCTTTCATTCCCCATTTGTAAATTTCTATCCCCCATCCCAAAAAAAGATGTAATAGCATAGAACTTTAAAATTCCATAATTTATCACTTTTAATATAATTTCTAGTAATTAGGGTGTGTATGGAAAGATAAACTCAATCTTAGAGAACCCTAATCTCAAGAAAAAATGCATGAAAACAAACACTTTGCACACTTGCACCTATAGAGTTAACCACACTTGTTGCCTCGAATAAAACAATCATGTCCCTCGAACATGGGATACTTTAGAAATGACCCTCGAATACAAGATCATAGTCCCTCGATGACCCTTCGATGTTGCCTTCAGTAAAATGATCTTAGACCCTTATGACAAATTGCTAAGGTATCCTAGAATGTTTCCTTCTATGATTGTACAACGGCTCACGCCCATCCCTTCACATCCAATGATAGGGCTTCTTATCAATCAATAGTAAGATAGAAATGTCTAAAGGAGGAGGAAATGAACAAAGACTTTTTGATTAGGTAGAACATTCATAGTTTCTTGCTCACAATCATTTTCAAAAATATCTTTCAAACATACCAACACTTTCAAATGAAATATTTTCAAAAGTCAACACTTTGTATACATTCTTATAGAGACGAGAATCATTACAAATTTCTCCTAAATAAAGGCACTTTCAAAAATACTTTAAAAAAATATCACAAACACATTTCAAACAAAGAATTTCTAAGTGAGCTAGTAACTAAGAGCCCGCAGATAACTATGGATGAAAAGGGTGCTAACACCTTCCCTTTTCATAACCTACCCCAAGAACTCAAGAAAAATATCAAAAGGTCTTTCCTATTCTTTTCACCCTTTCCTTTATTGGATAAAAGAAAAGTCGGTAACGACTCTTGCTATCCGCAAAAATTGCGGTAAAACGCAAAACACCCAAGTCAGTTCTCCCACTGTATTACATAAGTATTTTGGTTTTTTATAGTTTTGGGCTTTTGGCTTAGATAGAAAGCTAACCTAAATCTATAAATAGAGGGAGTAACCCCTATTTTTTGTAATAAATCAAGTTGTATTCGCAGAATTTGTAGTTGCAAGTGAATAAGAAAGTTTTTCACAGTTTGTGGACAAAGAGAAACTCTGGAGAAAATAATTGTCTTCTCTTTCTTCTTTTCTTTCATATTTTTCATTGTAATTGTTATTTGATAACAATCTTGTTCATCAAGATTGATAGAAATTCATCATAGATATTAATGGATTTCCAACATCTGGTATCAAGATTTACGGTTCAGTGATTCAAGGGAAGAACGATCAAGAACAATCGAGAATGAAGAAGAAGAAATTCATGATGGCGATGAATTACTCTAACAGAAATTTTTCAGCAAGTCTCTCAATTCTTAAAGGTGATAACTATGAGAGTTGGTGCAAACAGATGAATGTTATATTTTTTTTCAAGGTCTTTGGGATATTGTGAAACATAAATTAAAACCACTTGATGAAAATGCTTCAGAGGAAGAAGATGATGCATATAGAGAATCAAAGAATAAGAATTATAAAGATCTCTTTATAATTCACCAATGTGTCAGCACGGATAATTTCGAAAAGGTTAGTGATGTTGAATCCGCAAAAGAAGCCTAGGAGATTTTGAAGAATCGTTTGGAGGCGCTGAGAAGGTGAAAGAGATGAGGTTACAAACTCACAAAAGAATGTATGAATTGCTTTAGATGGAAGATAGTGAAATCATATCTGATTTCTTCACTAGGGTTACAAAACTAGTGAATCAAATCAAGGCTTGTGGAGATACGTTAACAATAAGAGTTGTTATTTCAAATATCTTAAGATCTTTGGCTCTGAAGTTCGACCATGTGGTAGTTTCCATAGAACAGTCAAACGACATGTCATCTTTGTCGAAGGAAGAGCTTAAAGGAAGCTTGATTCTCGTGAATAAAGAATGTATGAAAGAGTTGCAGGAAAGTTGAAGAGTGATGTGGCTCTGCAGGCTCAATCAGCAAAAGATAAGAAAGGCAAAGGAAAGTGGTTTGACAACAAAGATAGAGGAGGCTACAACAATCCGTCTAGAAGAGGAAATCAGCATGAAGAAAACATGTCAAATCAGAGAAGACCATACCAAGGCAACCAAAGATGTGGTTTTACAAATAGAGGAAAAGGTGGTGTTCTAAACCCTGACAAGAGTCACATTCAATGTTACAACTGTCAAAAGTATGGTCACTATTCTAGTGATTATTCAGAAAAGCGAAAGAATCAAGAAAGTGATGCAAAGTTTGCAAAGTATGAAGAAGAAGAGATGTTGCTGATGGTCACAACAAGAGATGAAGAAAAATTCAAGGATCAGTGGTACTTGGATTCAGGATGCTCATCACACTTTTCTGGAAGGTAAGATTGGTTTGTTAATTTAAAATCCTTAACAAAGAACACAGTTAAATTTACAAACGACAATACTCTAGTAGCTGAAGATATTGTAGATGTTTTTATTATGAGGACAGATGGCAAAAGGTCAGTAATTTCCAATGTGTTGTACATAGAAGGCATGAGGAGCAACTTGCTCAGCATAAGGAAGTTGGTCGAAAAGAATTACAAAGTGTTGGTCAAAGACAAAATGATGAGAGTCATCGACGCAAATGGAAGGTTGATCTTGAAAACTCTTATGTCTCAGAAAAGAACTTTCAAAATCAAACTTAATGTGATGGAGCACCAGTGCCTTTCGGCTGCAGCTAGCAGAAATGAGTGGATATGGCATTATCGACTTGGCCATCTCAACTTCAGGGAAATTAGAGATATGTAAATAAGAAAGATGGTTTCAAGATTTCCATAAATTGACATTCCAAACGAGGTTTATGAGGAATGTGTGCAGGATAAGAAGCACAAGAATAACTTCAGCAAGGATGCAGGAAGCAAGTCAAAGGTTGTCCTCGAAGTCATATACTCTGATGTATAGGGACTAATCCAAGTGGATTTGTTTGGAGGTAACAAATACTTTGTCACGTTCATAGATGATTACAGTAAAAAACTATGGACTTACCTGATCAAAAGGAAAATTGTAGTGATCGAGTTATTTTCCAAATTTAAGTCTATGGTCGAAAGACAAATGGCCGAAAGCTCAAAGTTTTGAGAACTGATGGTGGTGAAGAGTATGTGTCGAAGGATTTCGACAAATTATGTGAAAAATAAGGGATTGTGCATGAGGTGGTGCCACCCTACACTCCACAGCAGAATAGAACTGCATAAAGGAAGAACCAAACCATCATGAACATGGTGAGAAGTATGTTGAAAGGCAAGAATTTACCTAAAGTGTTTTGGGGTGAATTTGTGTCGACTGCAACATACATATTAAATAAATGTCTAACGAAGAAGCTAGAAGGAATTACTCTAGAAGAATGTTGGTCTGTTGTGAAGCCTAGCTTGAGTCATCTGAAGGTATTTGGATCTATTGCATATAAACATGTTCCAGATTAGTTAAGAAGAAAACTTGATGACAATTCGAGTCAAATGATCCTAGTAGGATATCATTCAACATGAGGTTACAAGTTGTTCGACCCAGTGAACAAGTAGATTGTGATCAATAGGGATGTGATCACAGACGAGCTTAAAGAATAGGATTGGAATGAAAATGTCAAGAAAGATTCTGTGAGAATCTTACTTGAAGAACCAAAAACTCAAGTAAAAAAAGAAGTTCAAAAAGAGGAAGTTAGACAAGAGGAGTATTGTACCCCAAAATTTGCCCTCCCTTTTTCACAAGAAATCACAACCCCAAGGTTTTCTATGATTTTTAAGATTGGCTCAGGAATCGATCAAACAGACTTTTCTTTAGCAGTTAATCCAGGATTAGGGTTTTCTCTCACATCTCTCAGAAGAAATTGAATCCTCAGAAATTCAGTTAACTGTTACATTGTTTTCACGCTTGTTCAAGTTTACTAGTTGTTTCTCAAAACCTAATTATCTGGGATAAGAGCTGAGACTTTTGTTTGGAACATCAAGGCATCTGCTTGTTAGTGGAGTGAAATGTTTTCCAGTTAATGGAAATGCTTGTTTGTTTGGAATGCACAACGCGTATGTTGATTGGATTACTGATGCTTGGAAATTGCAGAGTTTTATGGATTACTTGGATTTTAAGTTGTCTGTATTAAAAATGCTGGAATGCCGTTTTAGTTTATTTTTAATCAGGAATCTTAAATATAAAAGTGAAGAGGCAAAGGAAAGAATTGAAAAGATATTTGACAGTAGAAATTTTCTTTTGGATAAAAACTTTTATTTATTTCAAATGTTGTTACAAATTTTATTTGAATATTGTAAGATTACAACTTACAATATTTACAATAATATTGGTTTACAACAAATGAAAAAATGTATCTATTTCTAAGCCTAATCTCCTAAGATCTTTGACTTCTACTGCTTCCTCTATTGCCCAGGATGCATTCACCTGAAAAAGAAGAAAGGAAAGAAATACGCACAGTTAATTGAAAAAGAATTTTCAAGCAGAAATCATCACTAAAGTTTGCCGGCCGGAATCAGAATGCTATTTGTTCATCATGTTTTATTTTCCTCTTTGCAAATCACAAGAAGATTATTCTTCTTGGTTCACAAAGAGAAAAATAAAAACAAATAATAAAATGCAAGCATGTCAAACTAGATGCAAAAACTTGTTTCAAATGCAAAAACATAGGCATTGCACAAGCAAATTGTACTGCAAACTAAACCAAACTGCAGTAATCAAACCAAATGCAACAAGGAGCCAAGCATGTCAAACGGAGTCACAAGAAGCATATCAACTAGCAAAAGCAACAAAGTACAATGCATAAAGTATGGAAACTGTCAAGGCAAACAAGTACAGAAAGTACACAATGCAGAGAGATGAACCAAATTACAAGCAAGAGCTTGTCCTAGCCATCATCACTTTCTAGCCAGCAAACTTTTCAGAATTAAAATAATAAGCAAACAAATGCTTATGAGAGAGAGATAGAAAGAGAGGACCTTTAGTGAGAAGTTTTGCAGTTTGGCTAAGGCAGGCTGTCAAAGACAGTAAAGAAAACAAAAAGATATAAAGAGAAGAGACTGTATAACAGTCCAAGGGAGAGGAAAAATACAAAAAGCTCCAAAACCTGCATAACAAAAAAACTGCAAATCTGCTTACAAAATCCATAATCCTGCTAGCATAAAAACTGCAAGCTACTACCCAAACCTGCTAAACACTCAGGCCAAAATAACCTGCAAACAATAAACTTTCAAACCTACAGTTCAAGCTACAAACTACAAACTTGCTTGCAAAACTGCAAACTTGCTTGCAAAACAGCAACAAACCTGCTTGCTCAAACCAAATCATCAAACCTGCTTGCCAAAACCTGTACCATTTGCAAACTCACCAAGTTGTCAAAGCAACTTGCAAACCTGTCAAACTACAAACCACTAGCCTGCAAGTCTGCCAAGCCTGCATTTCAAACTGCAAAGCTGCAAACTCAACCATCAACCATCAACCATGAACATTCAGAAAGAGGAAGATAATATCAACAAAACACAGTAGTTTCAGAGTTTATTTCATCATCAACAGAAACAAAGCAACAAACTCAAAGCAAAACAAAGCTAGTTTTTTCATAATCATTCATCATCAAAACATCAGTAACAAAGAGAGAGGAAGAGCATTCAGAAGCATCAACAAGCATAGTTTCAGAATCATTCATCATCAACAACGAAAAAAGCAAACAACATAAGTTTTTTTCAAAATCGTTCATCATCAAAATATCAGTAACAAAGAGAGAGGAAGAGCATTCAGAAGCATCAACAAGCATAGTTTCAGAATCATTCATCATCAACAACGAAAAAAGCAAACAACATAAGTTTTTTCACAATCGTTCATCATCAAACACTCAGAGGAAAGAAGAGAGATACGAAAATCAGAAGCAAAATCTTGTTTCAGAATCAAGATTATCATCAACATCAAAACAAGGAGGAAGGAAGAGAATCAACAAAATCAAATCAACAACAAGTTTCAGATTTTATACATCATCACTAACAAATACAAACAAGTCTTAGAGCATCATCATCATCAAACAAATCAAAAGAACAACAAAAAAATACCAGAAGCCAAAGCGCTACCATCATCTCCATCCTCCGCTCTGACCACCAGAAGCGCCATCGGTCCCTCTTCGCTCCCTCCCTTTTCCTCTCAATCTTCCCCAAGGTAAGTTGTTCTCAACCTTTTTTTTACTGCACATCAAACATCAAAAGCCATAGATTAAAACATGCATGCAAGAGTCAAACTAATGAACATAACTGTGAAACCCTAAAAGATAAAGATAATAATTTGTACCGTTCAAACCACAACCGTGGGACACTGTGAGGAGGAAGAGAGCAAGAGAGGGCGGCGCTCTGGCAACGTAGGGCATAGAGAGAATCAGCATGCTTGAGAAGGATGAAGAAACGAAGAAGAAGGTGAGAGAACGGCGCCGCTGTGGCCAAAACTTGCAAACCCTAAAACTGAGTGAACCCCAAAACAAAACATTGTACAATTCACCTTGGGCCTGACTCGCCCCAAACATTTGCCCTAAGCCCGTTTTTGTTTTACCAACACACCCCCCCTTTTCCTTCCTAATTCTTATTCTTCTCCATTTTTTATTTGGGCCTGCTCCTTAATATTAATCCTAGGCCCATCATCTTTTTAATTTTATCTTTGTTAAACTAATACTTTTCTTTTATTTTCATTTTAAGTAATTTGATCTTTTTTTTATTTTGTTAATAATTACTTTAATTTTCTTAACATAGTTTTAATTTTCTTTATTAAATTAAGAATTGTTACATTAATAAAATACAAATGTAATAAGAATTTTATTTAACTAATTTTGCTTTCTTTAAAAAAAATGTGAATAATAGAATTTTGATTAAAAAGTTTTTTTTTCTTTTCTTTTCATAATTAATAAAACATAAATAATAATCATACTTAAATCTTTGTTAGGTTAAAATTTTATTTGTTCATTTGTAAATAAATACATACATCCCATAATTTATTGATTTTCTTTATCTTATAAATTATTATAATCTTGTGTTGAATTGCGACAGTTCGATTTGGTTGTAACACATATTTGGACATTATTATTCTGATAAGACTCATCCCCATTTGTAAATAATTGTACCCCCATCCCCGGATACTCTTTTGTAATAACTTAGACTTTAAATTCCCGCAATTTATTGCTTTTAATATACTGTATAGTAATTAGGGTTTGTATGCGAAGATTCAAAATCAATCGCTAGATAACCTAATACAAGACAAATGTATGAAAATAAACACACAATTCACACTTACACCTCTAGGGTAACCTTACTTGTAGCCTCGGAAAATGCAATCATGCCCCTCGAATATGAGACACTCTAGAAAATACCCCTTCGATAAACAAAGATCGTAGTCCCTCGATGACCCTCGATGTTGCCTTCGATAAAATGATCTCATCCCTTACAAAATTGCTAGAGCGTCTCACAAGTTGCTTTCAATGATTGTATACGATGACCCGCGCATGTCCCGTTTAACATCCTAACACAAGGTTGTTCTCCAAACACAATGGTGAAATAAAACTGTCAAAAGGATTGAAAACATAAGAAAGATCTTTGAGTAAAATAGGGTAGACAACTTTTAGTTACTTGATCAAAAGCTTGCAAAACATCCTTGCCATTTTCAAACACACTTCACAACACAATTTCAAAACAACTTTCAAAACATTGAAATATCTTTTCAAAAAGACACACACCTTTGTATATATTCGAACAAGAATCATTACAAAGGTTGCCTAGACAAGGCTTCTTTTTCAAAGCATTTTTCAAAACCACACACACAAAAGCACCATTTCAAACAATTGAAAAGCAACGGCAAGTGATCTAAAACAAGTAACTAAGAGCCCATGGAAAACCATGGATGAAAAGGGTTCTTGCACCTTCCCTTTTCATAATCTACCCCCTGAACCCAAGAAAACATCTCAAAGGTCTTTCCTGTGCTTTTTGACCTTTCCTTTGGATAAAATAAAACGTCGGTGACGACTCTTGCTAAACCACACAAGTGCGAACACAAACGCAAAATCCCAAGTCAGTTCTCCCACCGTATCACAAGGAGGTTAGAGATCAACCAAGTACAAGCAGACCTCAAATAATAAGATGCATGTCTGTAAGGTTGCAAGATTATGTGATTACATCAGATGATGTGGTTGATAATAAAGGTGAGCTGGTGCATTATGCTTTCTATGTAGATGTTGAACCTGTCAATGTAGCTGAAGCATTGAAAGATTCGAAATGGGTGAAAGCAATGAACTAAGAAGTAAATTCCATCGAAGACAACAATACTTGGTCACTTGTAGAATTGCCTCAAGGAAAGAAAGCAATTGATTTCAAGTGGGTATACAAAGTAAAGATGAATCCCAAAGGGGAAGTAACTTGACACAAAGCAAGGCTTATGGAGAAATGATGTCTCCAGAAGGAAGGAATTAACATTGATGAAGGTTTTGCACCTGTGGCAAGGATCGAAACAATCAGGTTGGTTGTTGGTCTTGCAAAAATAAACAGTTGACACATATTTTAGATGGACATGAAGTGTGCATTCCTGAATGGACCCTTAGACGAAGAAGTTTATGTTAAAAACCCAATTGGTTTTGTGAAGCATGATGAAGAGAGAAAGGTGTACAGGCTGCATAAAGCCCTGTATAGATTGAAGCAAGCTCTAAGAGCTTGAAATAAGAAGATTGATAGTTTTTTAAAGGAGAAAGAATTGGTGAAGTGAACAATTGAACATGGAGTATATGTAAGAAGAAGAAAGAGTAAATATCTTATACTATGTCTTTATGTTGATGACTTATTAATAACAGGTAGCTGTAAGAAGGAGATTGAAGACTTCAAAGGTGATCTCAGCAAGGAATTCGAAATGTTTGATCTGGGTGACATTTCATATTTTCTTGGCATCGAATTCTACAAGAGCAATATAGGTTAGATGATGCAACAAAGAAGATATACAGGAGAAATTCTCAAGAGATTTGAGATGGAAGAATGCAACTCAACTTAGACACCTACTGAACCAAGGTTGCAACTGTCGAAAGATGCAGATGAAGATATTCTCGACCCAACCCAATACAGAAGACTTATTAGGTCATTAAGATACCTTTGTGATATGAGGCTTGGCTTAGCATACAATGTGGGTATGTTAAGTAGATTCATGCAGAAGCCAAAGGTATCACACCTAGAAGCAGCGGAGAGGGTACTAAGGTATCTTAAAGGAACTATTGACTACGACATTTTTTTCTTGCAACTCATAAAGGAAAAGAGTGAAAGTTAGTGGGATACACTGATTCGAGTTGGTGCAGTGATGCTGAGGATTAAAAATCCATAACATGTTATGTGTTTATATTAGGTGGTACACCAATTGCTTGGATTTCAAGAAAGGAACCAGTAGTGGCATTATCATCATGTAAAGTAGAATACATAGTTGCTTCTATTTATGCATGTCATGTAAGTTGGATGGTGAACTTGGTCGAAGAGATTACAATTAAAAAGATCATGGAGCAATTACCATGAAGATCGACAACATGTCAGCTATCAACTTGGCAAAGAATCCGATAGCACATGGTCGAAGAAAGCACATCGAAATGAGGTTCCACTATCTTCATGAGCAGGTAGCAGATGGGAGGATGAACTTGGAACACTGTAGAACTGAGAATCAGATTGCAGGCATCATGACGAAGGGTGAGAAAGTCAAAGTATCTCGAAGACTAAGAGCTATGATGAATGTAGATAGATTAGACACAATGAATTAGATGGTTTGTTGAAAGTATAATTCCTTGTATGAAAGCAGCTTGCTCGATAGGAAACAAGGAAGTGTCGAAAAAATTGAGTCAAAGTGTAGGAGCAGTTTGTTACACACTGATTTCATTTGGTTTTAGATTTTGATTTGATTTAGATCTAAAATAGATAGATTTGATTTAGTTCCAAAATAGATATTTTGGGCTTTTATAGTTTTAGGATTTTGTCTTAGAGAGCAAGCTAACCTAAATCTATAAATAGAGGGAGTAACCCCTATTTTTTGTAATCAATTAAGTTGTATTCACAGAATTTGCAATTGCAAGTGAATAAGAAAATTTTCCATAATTTGTGAGTAGAGAGAAACACTGCAGAAAATAATTGTCTTCTCTTTCTTCTTTTCTTTCATATTTTTCAATGTCATTGTTCATCGATAACAATCTTGTTCATCAAGACTGGTAGAAATTTATCATAGATATTGGTGGATTTCCAACAAGCACCCTCAATATAGTTATTTTGTTGTTTATCTTAGCAGTTTCATTTATCATCTTTTATTGAGTCTCTCTAATAGATTGCACACCCCGAGTCAAGTTTTAAAATCGATTCATAAATCTTTTAGCATGCATAAATCAATGGTTTTGATTGAATTTGTTTATGATGTATTTAGTCAAGTGTATAAGTTTGTGAGAAAAAAACTATGTGTGTTCAATTCAAGTCAGGTGTAAAGAAAAACTTAGGAATCATGAAAATTTGAGTTTTGATATATTTGATTCTAATCAATCATTTACACACTCCATTGATTAGAATCAAATCCAACAGAGGCAAACAAATTTTTTTGAAACTAATTGATTTGAATCAAATATTACACATGACTTGAATCAAACATTTTTCTGAATCCTCTATTCAATTTGATTCGAATCACACAATTTTTTAGCATTTTTTCAAAGTTCCTGGAGCAAATTGATTCGAATCAAATATTGCACATGATTCAAATCATCTGGCCTATGATTCAAATCACACATTGTACTTGATTCGAATCAACTGCAAAAAGGGTCAAAAATCTGATTATCTTTTATTTCATTCACTTGCTCACTTGACTAATTATAAGCACTGACATTGATTCAAATCTAACCAACATTTTTCAGTCTTTTTGTGTTTAATCTCAAGCACATATATCACCTTGTGTCAACAATTTTTCATGTAAGATTTTCATAATCATTTTGTGAACTTCTGTAAAAAGTCAACTACCTCTTTTGAAACCCTTCCATTGAATTTTTTTCATCTTCAACCTCAATTTTAATTTCATATAATAATCATAAGTGATTGTTAATTGATTGAGGGAGACATCGTCTTAAAACTAATCATTCTTGAAGATTGGGTAAAATACTTTCAGGTTTTTTGCAAGATTGGGGTTCTTGTCATTGGTGCTGCCAAATTCCAGTGAAAAAAAGAAGGTTTTCTCTCCAGAATTGCCTTAGTAGTGACTGTGTGGAAGACTACAGATAAGACATAGTTCTTTTTATATCTTAAGACAATTCACCGCTCAAGGAATCAGTAGAATCAAGGATTTGATTGCTACACATGAAGGCTTGGAGCAGAATTGGTGATATTGGAAGATTTGAAGTGTTGATTGAGGAAAGATTGCACATAAGAATTTGAAACTTTTCCATATATAAGTCAAGATTCAAGTTGAAGATTCTATTAGTTATTTTTGTTCATCATTATTGTAGATTGGTGATTGTATATACTCCCAAGATATTTTTCAAAATAAAAGAAAAAACTATTAAAGTGGACGTAGACTCAAGCGAGGATGACAACGTCGAACCACTATAAATCCTGGTGTCATCTATCTATACCTTACTCTTGAATTTATATTTGGTAGAACATGCATGCTTAGATTTAAGTTCATTCATAGCGATTTATTTGGTAAGTTTAGGTTTTGTTGGAATTGGAGACCTAATAAGAGCTTTAGTGGTGTTGAGAAACATCTTTCTTTTAGAATTCACCTTCTTGATTAATTGGTTAACCATATCTCATGACTTATCTAATTAATTCAATTTCATACGTTGTGTTTCTTCATCTAGACATTACAATATTTGTAAAGTAATTTGAGTTGTAGCGTAAACAATTGTCAATTGATTACAGTTTCATAATTTTGCTCTAAAACTTGCGCACAAACTCTAAAAAAACTCTCGTTATTCTCATTCAAAGAATTGGTTGATTTTGATTTCAAAAGTCTATTCACCCCCTCTAGACTGCTTTCTACCACCATATTCTCATCCAACAAGCTTCTTTCCAAAAATGTATAAGAAGGACTCATTAGTCTCTCCCCCAACAACTACTTAATGTTTGAAATAATATAAGAAAAATGTGTCGAGGGTTAATTTATGCCTTTAATAAATGCATAACAAAATTGGAATCAGAATAACAAACCAGGTCACTCATCTCTTTATCCCCCATGTTACTATGAGTCCATGGTATAAAGTAAGGAGTTCAACATGAAGGATTGTAGATACACCAACACTACCAACATAACCAGCTAACTAGAATCATTTGATTCCATAATCACACCCTTGAACCAAAATCTCCCCTGTACTGCTTTCCAAAAAAGCCATTTTTTATTCGTTACAACAACCTCTCGAGAGGGAAATGCGTCTAGTAGAGTCTTCGCATACTTGAAAATCTTCCGCTTAAGATGATAAATATAGACATATCTCATTATCCATACAAAGTTGGTTCCTTTCCCTCCAAGACCACCAATAAGTAACGAGGAACATGTGAGACTTGTCAGACTCAATTCCATTCCTAAGCCATTCCTCCAAGTCATCATGAACACTGTCATTAAGACAAATTGAAATAGAAGATAGGGATTGGAGTACATTAGGAAGAAGTTGTGTGTATACATGAGAAAAAATTCCATTTCCCATTTTGAAAAAAATCATCTATGATCTTATAGATATTATGAATGTCCAATTATCAAACCTGATTACTCTGCTTGCTAAAATGAACCAAAATGCATACCAAAGAGAAAGAGAAGAGGAACCACTGCCTAGCCGAAACTCAAAACCATATCTCAATATTGCTTTTGCTTTTATAAAAAAATTTATTAATATGTTCAGACAATTTTAAAATAATAATTAAAAAATAATTAAAATTTACGCGTCCATTATGAATTTGTTGGAACTCATATAAGTTTTAACAAGTTAAAATAAATGTTAAAAATAATGTGTTAAGAGTATTGTCCTTTTCTATGATTTTAGATGAAATCATATATTTTATGTTGTAAACATGGATTATTGATGCACAAAAAAGAGATGAAAGGAAAAAGGAAAATATTTAATAACGACTACAAAAATAAGGAATAATGATTTACAATGAATTACATTGACCTACATCACTAGGCTATTTATACACAAAATAAAATCATAAATATCTTCTAACAAAAATATAAAAAGAGCTAAAAAGATATTCCTAAAATATAAATTAATATCTATTTACCCCAAAATTTGGCCTCTCATTTATCAATTTTTTTCTCACAAAGATCTCTCTTGGTTCAAGACTGCACTAGGGTTGATCAGCTCAAGACACCTCTTTAAGCACTGATGACCAAAATTAGGGTTTGAGATTGCACAAGGATAATTGAACTTTCAATACTTAATATGACTTTCATGGATCATTATGGCCACCAAGATTACTCATGTCAAGTTTCAAGCCTTGGATCACACTTTTGCTCAGTCAATTGAGCAATTGACCTAAAAATCAGTTGTATTGGGAAAAAAGTCAACTATCGCCAATTTACAGTCAAAATTCATAATTTTTTATCCACATCAACATTATAAACTCATATGTATCATTTGATAAAGTTTGGACCATAATTCCTCAAGAAATTTGATCAAATCATCAAAAGGGCAAAATGGTCAAAATTAGGGTTTTGACTGAGAAATGACAATTTCTGACTTTTGACCTAGAAAATGGTAAATTGGTTTGAAGCATGATTTCAAAAGTTCAATTGCATCATTTTTACCTAATGGAATTACCTAAAACATTTCTCAAGATCAATTGGATTGATAGTGAAGTTTCAGTCAACTGATCAAAAGTCAACTATACACTGAAAAGTCAAACTTTGGCTTTTTGGTCAAAATTCAATGTTAAAGATCACAATTCATCAAAGCATGTCAAAATATGAAACTTATTCATCAAGAAACAAAAAAGTCAAGATTTCATTTTGAAAAGTCAAAGTTTTCTAACTTCGAAATTTTTCTAAGTGTTTAAAACTTCATGTTTTTTCATAACTTTGAGCCAATTTTTCACCATGATGCAAGATGATTCAAAAGAAACTTTCAACATGAAAGTTGTAGATCTACATGATATATACAACATTGATTTACACAAATTATTCTAAAAATGCTTGGATCTCAATTTATTAATTCATAAAGTCATGGTCTTGAAATTGAACACAGTGTGAAATTTTGCCCTAGTTTTGGTCAGGATTTTGACCTAACTTCATGACACTTTTTCATATAGTTCCAAGGGGAATTTTCAAAAGTGATTCAAAGAGGGGTTATAAAGCACATTTCAAGCTTTCCAAAATGTCCAAGAACTCCTTGAGATCATTCTTGAGCATGGAGAATCGAAGAGAGGAAGTTAGGGTTTTCACACTTGAATTACAAGTTATTTTGTGATGAACAAGAATTCAATTTCAAACCTATGCTGCACAATCTTGCTTTGCAAGCCTCTAAACCTCAAGATCAATCCATAATCAGAACATTACACAACTATTTGAGATAGGATCCAAGTGTTTGAGTCTTTATCCAAGTGATTATTCCATTAATGGAAGAAAGTTCACACTTCCATTTTGGAAAAGTGACTTTAATCACAAAGTCAATGCATAGAGCTCCTAACTTGTTCCTTCTGATCACAAGCAATGTCAAAGGCAAAAGCAGCATGTCTAGAGCCTCCCATAAACTCAGACCATGCTTGTACTACACATTGAAACTTGTTTTCCCATTTTCTTCAAAATCAAGTAACATAGCCATAACTCTATATCTCACAGTTCTGTCAACTTAAAACCCTCTAAACTTTTTCATATAACCATACAAGTTATTTGCAAGCTAACACACGAAGATACAAGCTCACAAAGTCCCTAAAAACTCAGATTGCATAAAACCTCCATTTTTGTGTCATTTCTGACTTTGAACTTCAATCTTCAAAACCACTCATACATTTCTTGTCCTTTTAGTTTCAAAAGCTTCCTCATATCAAATACAAACCATCCTTGTCCCTGTTTGCAAACTGTAACATCATCTTCCTCAACTTTCATAGCCAAAAATAGAGCATTGCAGTTGGACTTCTCCAGGCTATTTCAGCAACCCTCAACTCAAGCTAAACATTGCATTAGCTTCCTAGAGGTCCAAGGAAGCTAACCTGATCATCACCACTGCCTGAAACAAGCTCTAATCCATTTCACGATTTCCAATTTTGAGCGCTTGGGCTTTTCATTGGGCCTAATCCTTTTTTCTCGTAATACTCCTTGGGTTAGTGATTCATCCCCCCCCCCCCTGACTTTTCTTTACATTTTTTATTTTATTTTATTTTTCTTCATTATTATTATTATTATTATTAATATTATTATTATTATTATTAATATTATTATTATTATTTACATAAAATCATAAAAAATCCAAATTTATTTTTATTTATTTTTTGTACTCATGTATTTTATTTTCCATAAAACAAAAAGATAAAAAACATTTTTCTTAAAATAAATAAATTTCCTTTCTTTTCTTAAATAATTAATTTTTAAACTTAGGATAAATTAATATATTATTTTATTTTTCTTAATTAAAATAAATTTAGAACTTAGGTTATTTTAATTAATTAATCTTCGTTTATTTTCATTAATTTAAAACCTTTTCATAAAAAACCCTAAAAAATCCTTTTCAAATTAATTTCTTTTCTTAATTAGTTTAATTTAATTTTATCTAATTTTAATTAATCATTTTATTTATCTAGGTCAAAACTAAACCCTTTCATAAAAAACAACAAAAATCATTTCTTTGACCATTTATATTCTTGCATTTTATTTTCAATTGTGTACAATATTCAATATGATTGTAATAGATAATTAGGTTTAATTTTCTTGCAAACCCCATTTGTAAATTTGTACACCCCCTTCCCTAATGATGTAATATCATATTAATTTTACCTTTTACAATTTATCGCTTTATATAAATGCTAGTAATTAGGGTTTGTATGAGAAGATAAAATTAACAAGTAGAAAACCCTAATAAAAGACTAAACCAAGCATGAAAATTAATACACATTGCACACAAGCACCCCTAGGGTAAAATCCACTTTGTTGCCTTGTGAAAATGGCCATATTATGCATGTGAGGTATCTTAGCAAAAACAAGTAAAATACAAGATCATAGTCCCTCAATGACATTATCTATGTTGTCTTTTTCAAAATGATCTTAGTCCCTAAAGAAAGATGCTAAGATACCTTGAAACATTGCTAATCATGGTTATACGATGACCGACGCCCGTCCCGTTTACATCCAAAGATAAGGTTACTTGCCAAATCAATGGTAAGATAACAATGTCAATGGAAAGAGGAAATGAATATGAAAGACTTTTGAGTAGGTAGAATGTTCCTTGTTACTTTCTCATTTTCCAAACAAAATATCCTTGCTATTTTCAAAAACAAACACCAACATTTTCAAAAAACATCTTTCAAACTTGAAAACATTTTCAAAAGATCAACACTTTGTATACATTCTTACGAACGAGAATCATTACAAAGTTTGCCTAAACGATGACTCCTTTTCAAAATGCTTTCCAAAACCACAAAAAACACAATTTCAAACAAAAGCAAGTGATCTAGCAAGTAACTAAGAGCCCATGGAAAACCAAGGATGAAAAGGGTGATAATACCTTCCCTTTTCATTATCTACCCCCCGAACTCAAGAAAAAATCTCAAAGGTCTTTCCTGTGCTTTTTCACCTCTCCTTTTGGATAAAAGAAAAGTCGGTGGCGACTCTTGTTAATCGCAACATTTGCGATCAAATGCAAAACACCCAAGTCAGTTCTCCCACCGTATCACAGAACTGGCGACTCTGTTAGGGAGATTTCTAAAAGTTGGGTTACCTTAGGGCTATATCACCTTTACTTGCTTTCATTGTTTGACTTGTATGCTTTACATTATGGTTATTTGTTTGGGTTTGAATCCTCTACCCGGATTTGGGATACCTTATAGGTAAGTAGCAATATGTTGTGGAAATTGTGCGGGGTATATCGACACGGTCTAAGTAATAGCTATGTTAGTGCGACATATTTGTGGATATCGGTAGCCCTTGAGTAGTCAAGGAGAATACGGGGCCGATGAGTGATGTCATGAAGCACTAATGAACTTTTAGAACCTTTACTTGACCAACTTGGTCTTTAGGACGTAGTGAGATGACCGACTTTGGTGCAGTCCGAAGTTGGTAGATACTCGATACTACACTCATTGAGGTTTGGTTTTTTGGGATATTTCGGTCGCCATTAAAGAGGCTTGTGCTGAAACAATGACCAAAGAAACAAACCAGTGATATTGAGCTCCTTAGAACCCGGTTACTATTACTAGGACATGTTTAAGCCAACTAAACTTCAAGAGGATACTTACCTATGAGACTCCATGCAAGCCTAAACCTAAGGACTTATTTGCTTTGTTTGTATATATTTACTTGTACATAACATCATAAACATCATAAACATCATAAACATCATAACATAATACTCATACTCACTAACCATTTGAAGGATTTTTGAGATTTATCTTTGTTCTGTTTTATAGGATATGGATTCTATTCGCAGGAAAACCATTCAAATCAAACTTGTAAGGATCCTTCCTAAACTCAGAGAGCTAGCATCAAGGATTCCTGAAAATTATCCATTTACCGAAAGACATGGTCGCCTCCTAAACTTGGTCACCTCCAACACTGATGAAGACATGATGAAGGTGCTCTTTCAGTTCTTTGATCCTTTACACCATTGCTTCACATTTTCCAATTATCAACTTGTGCCAACTTTGGAAGAATTTTCCCAACTCTTGAGGATTGCCATTCTCAATCAACTACCTTTCAACGGTACGGAAAGAGATCCGAAGCCAGAAGAGATTGGTCAAGCCCTACACTTGCAACCATCTGATATCACAACTAATTGGGAAACAAGGAGTGGTGTCAAGGGTTTCTTAGAAAAGTTCTTGTTTGAGAAAGCCCAAAACTGTTGGAACTCTTTGTATTTTCAAGTCTTTGAGGAAATTGTGGCTCTCCTCATCTATGGGATAATTTTGTTTCCAAATCTTGACCAACTCATAGATGTGAACACCATCAAAATCTTCATGTTTCGTAACTCAGTGCCTACTTTACTAGGGGACATCCAACATTCCTTTCACACTCCTACTATGGGGAAAATAGGTATCCTCATGTGTTGTACTCCTCTCTTGGCAATATGGTTTATTTTGCATCTTCCCCAATATGTGTTGAAGAACGAGCAAGGTTCAAGGTGGTCATATAGGTTGATGACGCTCATACATTCAGATATTCATTGGTGTTCCTGCTCTTTGGAGAATGTTACTATCGTCGACCGTTGTGGAGAATTCCCTAATGTCCCTTTACTTAGAATTATAGGATGTATCACCTACAACCCTTGCTTAGCCTTAAGACAGTTTGGTTACGCCTGAAGGGATGGTCCCCATGAGATGCTTATCCAAGGATTGGTATTCAACTACGAGAATGATGGTCAAGGTTACCGCCAGAGGCTTATCCGAGCCTGGAGGATGTTGAATAAGGTGGATAGCAAGACACTAGGACACAAGAATTCCATTCCCCTCGAGCCTTACCTTAAATGGGTGCGAGCTCGTGCTCAAAAACTTGTGATTCCTTATTCTTCCATCTTACCAGTCATCATGGAGCCCTTGGTTGAAGGAGATATTCCTTACACTATCCTCCATCCCAACACGCCTACCTCTCTCGAAGACTTACAAAAGGGTTGGATCCAGCTGAAGGAAGAACGAGATACTTTCGAGGCTCAGTTCTATGCTAGTGAAAAGAGAGTCTTAGAGCTTACGAAGCAGCTACAAGAGGAGCAATGTGTAAACACTTATCTCACGCCAAAGAGGATGCGTTCGGTCTTTTTATCATAGAAAGCTATTTTGTAAGCCCAAGGGGCGTGATGAATCTTTCTTGTTTTGACTAATGAAAATTAACGTTTGTTCATCCTTTTTCCTATACAAGTTTAAATTTCATTAATCCTTGAAATCATTTGCATGTACATATTTCATGCATCATAACATGACAGGTTTTCGCATAACAGGTTTTCTTATCTTTCTGCTGTTTATTTCAGCAAGATGGATCTAGAGGAAACTGTGACGGAACTCCAAGCCCATAATTCTCAGTTTCAGGAAACTCTACTAGACCTAACCAAGGGGCAGCAAGATATGATGGCTTTGCTTGCCGTTAAGAAGAAGCCAAAGAAGAAAGCTCTACTCAACATGGGTAGAAGGTTTAAGGATACAGTCCGTCAAATTCCAATAGAAGAAGATTCGTCCGAAGAGGACGAGAACCAGATTGGTGAGGTCAAGAGTACTCAGGTTGACTGTATCTACGACCAAGTATCCGATGATGATTATTTCAACAAACAGTGTCCACCCACTGATATCAAATACGAGAGTTAGAAGATAGATTAAAGGCTGTTGAAATCCAAGCCATCCCCGGTTTAGATTTTGATGATTTGGGTTTGATCTCTGGGGTAGTAATTCCCCACAAATTCAAAATGCCAATATTTGCAAAGTATGATGGCGTTTCTTGTCCAAAACTCCATTTGAAATCTTATGTGCGCAAGATACAGCCGCACACTGCTGATAAGAAGCTCTGGGTTCACTTTTTCCAAGAGAGCTTGGCTGGAACACAACTTGAATGGTTTTATCAGTTAGATGGTTCTCGTATAAATACTTGGGAGAATTTAGCTACTGCCTTCTACCATTAGTATCAGTACAACGCCGACTTGGTGCCAATGAGGGTTCAGTTATAAGATATGACCATGAGTAAGAATGAAGGATTTAAGGAATATGCGCAAAAGTGGAGAGACCTTGCTAGTAGGTTCCAACCTCCCTTGACTGATAGGGAGCACATCAACATGTTCATGGGCACTTTATCTGGTCCTTTCTTTAATCTGTTGGTTGGCTGCTCTTCTTCTGGTTTCACCGAATTGATCTTAACCAGCGAAAGATTTGAAAGTGGCATCAAAAGTGGGAAGATCTTTGTGGCATCTACCTCCACTCCCAATCCTATCAAGAAACCTTTTGCTGCAAAGAAGGAAGTCAATGTTGTGTATTAGGAAAGAGCCCATACCAAGAAGAATGATCACCTGTATGTCAATGCTGTCTGAATCTCCAATCCAACTCCTGCTCCAAGACCATCTGCAAATCATCAACATTCTGAAACTCCAAGAAGACAATTTACGAGGTTAGGCATGTCACTGTCTCAAGCCCTTCAACATTTGCTCAAGGATAATTTAGTGACATTGCGCAATCCTCCCGCCAACCCTGACACCTCGTCACCAAAGTATAATCTAAATGCTAAGTGTGCTTACCATTCAAGCAACCCCAGGCACGAGACTGACCACTGCTGGGCCTTGAAGAACAAAATCCAAGATTTAATTGATAATAAAACTATTGAGTTTGATCCTCCTCCAACACCGAATGTAATCACTGCTCCGTTGCCGAAGCATGACAAAGGTGTTAATGCTGTCGAAGATGCAATTTTTGTCGCCTCTGTTGAAGAATTGACTACTCCGTTGAATGTAATCAAGAACAATATGTTGAAAGCTAGGATCTTCCCTAGCTGTGTAAAGGACTGTGTGTGTTGTACAAGATAACACAATGGTTGTGAAGGGCTGAAGAAAGGCATACAACGCCTGATGGATAGCCACAAAATTATATTCGAAAAGACCCAACTTGCCAAAAGTTTGACTAACAAATGTGAAGACCTCTCCATTATTACCATCTCAAACAAGCCTCTTAGGATTACCTCCAAAGGTCCTATTAGGATTTCAATCAAACCCACTATTGCGCCCCTAATAATTACCAATCTCAGACCAATTCCCTACTCTTTAAATAAGGCAGTACCATGGAATTACGGTGCTGAAGTGTTCTATCATGGGATTAAACAAGATGCCTGGATAGAAGAAGAAAAAGATGACAATGTTGGCAACATAGCTGGTTCAAGAAAAGTAACTAGAACTGGGAGAATATTTTCACCCAATATCTCACCACCAGTTGTTACAAAGACGCTCATCCGCATTATTGCTGCCAATCCAAGTACCGATATAAGAGGGAAGGAGAAGTTTGTTGAGCCTGATGTGATTGAAGTACCCTCCAAGGACGTAGCTGATGGAGATCCCTCCGCTCGCGAGATGGACGAGATTTTGAAGATTATAAAAAGAAGTGACTTAAAGATTGTAGAACAGTTGGGGCAAACCCCTTCTAAGATTTCAATGTTGTCATTGCTGCTTTACTCCGATGCCCATGCTCGAACATTAATCAAGTTCCTGAAAAAGGCTCATGTCCCCCATGAGACAACAATGAACCAATTTGAGAATTGTGTGACTAGCCTGGCAGTTGATAATGGCTTGGGATTTTCAGATGCTGACTTAACACCTCTCGGGAAGAATCATAATAAAGCTTTACATGTTTCTATGGAGTGCAAATGAACTACCTTAGCACATGTGCTACTCGACACTGGTTCTTCTCTAAATGTTATTACCCAAGGGGGCGTTAGACCGTCTTGACTGCGAAGATTTAGTCTTAAAGCCAAGTGATATCATTGTAAGGGCGTTTGATGGATCAAAGAGGATTGTTCATGGGGAGGTAGATCTTCTAATCAAAGTGGGCTCACAAATCTTCAACTCCACCTTCTATATTATGGATATTCGTCCTGCCTATTCTTGTCTGTTAGGTCGCCCATGGATCTATAAAGCTGGGGAAGTAACCTCAACCCTCCATCAGAAACTCAAATATCTAGTCAAGGGCAGAATAGTCACCGTCTGTGGAGAAGAAGAGTTTATGGTAAGCCACCTTAACTCGTTCAAATATGTAGAGATGGATGGAGAAATCATTGAAACCCCATGTCAAGCCTTTGAAGTCATGCCATCAATGACTGCTGCTATCAAATGTTCTTCTGATGAGTCTAAAGTTGTTAAGGCCATGCCAAAGATGGTTTCATTCAAGGATGCCCGCGCGGAAATTGAAGAAGGAAACTACGATACTTGGGGGAAACTCCTCGATATCCCATTTAAAGCAGACAAGTTTTGTCTGGGATTCACCATCAAAGCTCAGAAAGAAGTGAGGCGTGCTCGTGCTGGAAAGCCATCTCCCCGCATTGGAAGCTATAAAGTCAACATCGTGGGGGATTCTGAAGAAGGAGATGCATTTTAAGAGTGGGTGTATCCAACTACAACAGAGTTGAAGAATTGGCATACAAAGGACTTTGTGCCCATCTCCTTCATTGATGAGTAATCTACTTGTTATTGCTTTTCTTTCAATTCAAGAACATGTTAATCTGTAATATTTTAACAATGACTTTTCAGCCATTTGCCTGGCCCGGGGCACTTTGGTCCATTTGTCAAGAGTTTTATTTATGTTCATCTAATCATGTGACCATTCAGTACATTGGACTCTTTTGCATTCAAATATTTGTGTTTATTGTCTTTCTTTTCTTGCAAATATATTTTTAAAAAAAAATAGCCATGTATCTTACATGTACACACACACACCCTTGCAGGTCCACATCCACTCTGGATCCTATTGCCAATGACTCTACTATTGCCGACTATGACTTTGAATGTCCTATCAACCAAGACGAAGACGAAGGCAAGGAAGATTGTGACATACCGGGAGAACTAGCCAAACTTCTATTACAAGAGCAAAAAGTTATTCAACCGCATGAAGAGTCAGTTGAAGTTATCAACCTGGGTACTGAGTCAGATAAGAAGGAAATCAGAATCATCACTAATTTGGAAAGCAATGTCAAGAGAAGGTTGGTTCAGATGTTACATGATTATATGGAAGTATTTGCTTGGTCTTATGAAGATATGCTTGTGTGATACGGTGGAAGAACCGATTGTTATACTGGTTTACATTTTTTGTTTGCAAATGTTGTGGTAAGCAAGAGTCGCCACCAAATTTTATTTCATCCAACAAAGGAAAAAGAAAAAAGAACAGAAAAAACCTTTTTCGAGATGTTTCTGAGTACGGGGGGTGGATTATAAAAAGAGAAGGTGTTAGCACCCTTTCTATCCATGGTTTTCCATGGGCTCTTAGGTACTTGCTCATTTTTCAAATTGCTTGTGTGTGCTTGTTTTGAAAAGTTTTACTTCGTGATAACCCTTGTATCGGTCCTCAAGAGTGTGACGAAGTTGTTTTTGAAAACTGTTTTGAAAAGTGTTTGTGTAAAATTTGTTTGTTTGAGCAAGTACCTAGGAACTAATCTACCTACTCGAAAAAAGTCTGTTCGTTTTCCTTTAGACAACACTATCCTATTATTAAGGAATATACAGCACTGTCGTTGGAGTTTTAAGGGACATTCGAAGGGACAAGTACAATCACAAAAGCAATGTTAGGAAATTTTAGTAATCATCCTAAAGCCTTTAAATATCTTTTTCCGAGGCAACATCCGAATGGGTCATTTTAGATCTTTTGGGACTAGAGGACGACCACTAACACTCCCTATACTTTATGACCATTTACCGAAGGCAACCGGAGTGGGGTAAACCCTAGGAGTGAGCATGTGCAAGTGTATTTTTCAGTTAATTATCTTTGCACAATTAGGGTTTTCTACTTTTTTAATTTCAATTTGTATTTCCATACAATCCTATACATACATCTAAGCAGTTTATAGTTGCGGAAATGAAAATGCGAGAAGTTAAAGTCCTAGCTTTACAAGGCTTTCGCAGATACATAATTATTTTGACTGAAAATAAAGATGCGGAAATTTAAAACCCTAATAACTATTACAAACTCATAGCAGTTACAATAATAAAAAAAAGAAATTTAAAAGCGCGCGCAACGAATTAAATGCGAGAAATAATTGGAAAACCTAAAAATGTAATTGAGAAAATATTTAGGTTATTTTTTTGAGAAAAATTAGGTTATGTATAACATTAAACCCTAATTCTAATTATTTTAAATTATAATTAAAAAATAATTAAAATACCCTAATTTAATTAAACTAATTAATTAATAAAATATTTTAAAAAAATGATTTTTGATGTTTTTATGATTTTTGGATTACATAAAAAAAACATGATTTTTGGTGTTATTTGAAAAAAAAAGAAAATAATTAATAAATAATAAAAGGAATTAAAATAGAAAAAGAAGAGAAATGGGCCTGGTGTTGAGCAATCAAGAGGGTGTGCTGCTGAATTGGCTGGGCCCAAATTCTTTGGCCCAAAGGTCCTGCGCCTGATCCAGTGGGATCATCTTCTGAGGGTCTACCATGAGCTTACGCATGCTGAGCGTTGGATCTGGCTGGAGATGGATCCAGTGATGAAGCACTGAGATGGATCTAGGCTATGAGGCACGCTGGATCTGCAAGGATTTGTTCAGAAAATAAGAAAATGTTTGGCCCTGGGATCGAACCCAGGTCCTTTGCTTCACATGCCCATACCCCTTGCCATCTGCGCTACATTGTTTAATTGTTAATATAATAAGAAAAAAATATTATAATGACAAGCCACGTAGTTTCCTCCAAAAACGCATGAATTTCAAATGGACCAGTGGTTGATTGCCACGCCTTCATCTTCTTCCCAAAAGTGTCGTCTTAGGTACTAGACTTATACCTACGAACATCTTCCATAGCTATAAATCTGCAAGCTTCAAAAATTCACAAAACGCATGATAAATTAATTTTATCTATACCAATCAACTCGTCTTAACCTCACGAGTACCATGGCACCATTTTCTTGGCCTAATTTTACCTGTACAGAGAAGCCCTAAAATGGCTTATTAAACCCTAGCCATGGCAATCATCAATATATGCATCAAAATGTCAATTAAATCATTCAAGCATGTTGAAAATATGTCAATAATCACAAATACATTATCAGAATATGTTTATGATGCATGAATTGTCGTATTCAATTTCGAAACAAAGATCAAACTGTGTGAAGGCTATAGGGTGATTATGGACTTGGGAACACTTGCAATTGATCGTGTTAGCTTCAGGAGATATCCAGGAATCATTTAGAAGCTTTGGAATGTTTTGAATCACCCTCTATGTGAGAAAATAATCTACCACTTTTTTGCTAAAATTTGAGTTTTGTTCTTCAGCTCTCGCGGTAGAAATGTTCAAGACTGAGCCATTGGATTGACTAGACATTATACAAATCAAAATAAAAATCGCCACTGCGCTTTATTATTTCCAAAGGAATGGGAAAAGAGCGAATAACCCAAAAAAGGGGGAAAGATTCAAGGTAAGGGGGTTGGTTATGTAAAGGGAAGGTATTAGCACCCTAAACATCTACGGTACTCCGCAGGAGCCTCTTTGTAAAATCTGTATATTTTGGCTATAAAAATGTGTTATATATAAAATGGATAGTGGAGGTGAGAAAATAAGTATTTTTTTTTAATGATTTTTGCACCCACCGCGGTTGCGAACCTTTAGTGCCTATGTACCACCTTTCATGCAATAGGGGATCAGGGTACACGTAGTTCCTCTTTTAAAAATTTGAAACACGAGTGTGTTAGTTAATTTTAAGAGATAAGGCATCATCGTCATTGTCCGTGTGGAAAACATACTTACTACCCACAATCATGAGAAAGGAGAATTTGCATCATCTCAAAGTGGAGGATATGGATTGGATTTTAAAATCAACAATGCCTCACTCAACACCCAAGTGGAAAATGTCTCTCTTCACTACATATTGTAGAAGTATAGTTGTTTGCATCACTACAAGGATTAACAAGAGTCTAATCTTTTAAGAAAAGTTTAAAGATAAAAGCCAGAGTGGCAAAAATGGTTTGAAATTAGATTGGTTGACTTTTAGTCTTCTCATCAAAAAAATGTCAAAGTATTATTAAATTAATTGAGGTTTATTTATGAAAATGTTTTGAAAATGCATGGACCTAAGTCCAAGTTTATTATGAAAGTGTTTAAGTTTCAAAACAAGTAGAGTTTTCAAAAGGAGGGAGAAGATTTTTGAAATTAAAGAAGATGGGAGAAGAAGAAGAGACTATCCTAGAGCATAAGGTAAAAGCTAAGGATAAGGACCATCTAACCAACAAGAAGCCAAAAACTTGACATTATAATTCAAGATAGAATTCCCATTCTTTGGATTGAAACCAAGCAAGCAAAGATACTAGACCTCTTCAAATTTTTTAAGTCTTCACAAAAATTAGGCAGAGTAACGGTCGTATACGGGTGAATTCCAGATTACAAATCAAGGATGCAATCATAAAAACCTGCACACAAAAACAAACAAGCAACCCAATGTCTTGAGGTAAACCTCAAGAGCTCCAGACAAAATAATCAGATAAGATCACAAGGTCTCCAAGATAGGCCAAGGTTTCTAATCCTAAGTCCCGAAAAGTCCATTGCTTCATAATGCCAAGGATAGTAACCAAATAGTCCAAGTACCATTAAGAGTTTTTTAGGGTTTATGTTGATTATTAAGTATCTTAGGAAAAGAAAAGAAAAGAAAAAACTCAAGTGAGCAAAGTAAAAATGACAAGAATAAATAAATGCTCAAATGAGCAAAGATAAGAAATGGCATGAAATGTAAAATGATAAAAAATAAATAGTACATAAAGCATAAAAAGAATAAAGCATAAAATAAATAAGTCAATAATTAGTGGTTAGTTAGATGACCATCTTGAAACTTGCATTTGGAACTCATTAGAGGATTGGTAGAACTAAAGCGTCCACACAACAAGTTGCATTTGCTTTTTGTCAAGTATATCATCCATTTGGAATTCTCACAAGTACTATTTAATGATCAACGATGTTTAAGTGATCCGCGTTGACCAAAGGTGTTGTAGATCCATTAGAGGATTGGTAGAACCAAAGCCTCCACACAATGAATCTCAAGGTTATTGGATCAAAGAGATCAAATTAACATACTTGGGCTTGCAATCATAAGTTTGGGCCACGGATGATCATTTATTCGAATCGGGACAAAATTTACCGCTATGTTAAGAAATCGTAAGTGGACTTATATAGAAGTCGCACCTATTTTGAGGCCGGTCAACAGCAATCTATGCACCATTTGTTTTGAGACATGATATAGAGATCATGCTCCAACAACACTTAGTGCAATGATAAGGGGATGAGATGAAGGGGAATTAGGGTAAAAAAGAAAACCACATTTGAATTAATATTTAATCAAACTATTATTAAAATCATTCATCCATTTTTTGTGGAGTTAGACTCAACACCATGGATCCAATGAAGATAATAAAGCCATGATCAAAAAATCAACCCAAGACAGCCAGAAAATATTCACAAAATAATAATATATTTATTATATGCATTAAAGGGTTTAAAAAAATGTTTAAAAAAATGGAAAATAATGGGGAAAAAGTCAATTATATTCAAATTAATCAAGAAATGAAAGATAAAACCATAGAAAAATCAGAAAATTGGTCAAGTAATTATACAAATTTTTTGGGAAATTTAAAAGTCAGAAACAATTTTTATAAATTAAAATAAATGGGTAAAATAAACAAAAATAGTAAAAAATAGTAAAATCAGAAACAAAAATAAAATAAAGTCACCAAAATTTTTCACAATGTCATTGGATCATTCCATGATTTTTTCAGAATTTAAAAATGTGTAAAAGTATTTTTAAACATTTTAAATAAATCAAATAAGTGAAAAATTCATAAAAAATACCAAAACACAAAATTAAATTGTGAAAAAATAAAAATCAGAAAGAGAATAATCAAAAATATTTTTCATAATTTTTTTGGATTTTTTGGACTAAAAATGAATTTTCTATGATTTTTTGAAATTTAAAACAATTAAAATATAAAAATCAGAAAAAGAAAATAAAAGAAGAAGATGTGGACCATTGGGTGAGAGTCAAAATGCGTTAGTAATAAAATCTAAGGGATCTGGAGAACTATGCATATCATGGTCTTTACTGAATAAAGCACTGAATCAAATGTAAAATCAAAAATTCAAAAAATACAAATGGCACGCTTTCATTGGTTAGAAGGTGATACGTTGGTCATCTTCAACCTCCAGCCTCACGAATTACAGGTCTCTCAAAATGTAAAATCAGAAGCTCGGACCTATGCCATTCGTTTCATCTCTTCAAGACGAAGATAACCATACCCTCACGCCATTTTTATATAAACTGTAACTCAAGCAATTTGGAAAGAATGTTTTGAAAGGGGATTTTAAAATTCATGGTCAAAACATGTTTCCAGATTAAAGTAAGTGTTGCAACTAGAACTAGGGCAATGAGAGAAATACAATGGTACCAATTTTTGAAGAATTGATGAAGGAATCTACCTATTGAAGTTGAGTTGCAGAGCTCTGAAACTGGACTTCTATGGAGCAATATAGGGCACAATTCTTTAACGTAATGATATGGTTAGCTTCAGGGACGATCAAGGAAGGTGAATTGATGGAGAAAATGGATTGAAAAAGGCTTGAGAATAGGATTCGAAGTAGCTGAATTCTGAGTTGTGAAGCATGTTTGGCAGGGTGATTCTGGCTATCTAAGCTTGAGAAAATGAATGGGATAGTACATTTATTTATAGGAGAAGCAAATGGGATCAAAAGGAAGAGTGAATGATGCGTTTTGGAGGGAATTCATGCAAACCTGATTCACGAGTGAAGTGTGATCCAAACTTCACCAAAACTCATCCAATTCTTGCATTTTGATGCATTAATCCACTTGGGAAAGTTGGCTAATCATTTTTAGACCCAAAACACATTCTAATTTGAGGTTTAGAGGTTGTAACATGAAATTCAAATTTTGACTTGCAGGGAAACTTCAATTCCAAGTTACCACTTTTGAAACAATGGCATTTCCATCTCAGGGAGTCTTAAGGCATGATTCTTGATGCTTTGGAAAAATGAGATAACAAACTTTGCAATGGAGAAAGAATGGAATCAATTGGAGGCTTGAGCTGAAAATTACATGGAGTCAAAGTTGGAGAAAAAGAGTTGACTTTCCATACTTAGAAATATTTCAAATTCTTCTTTAAAAATGACCTATAATCTCTTGCATCCAAACATGGATTTTCACTTAGAATTTTCTCTTGACCCAAAAAGATGGAATAAAGTAGATCTCTTGAATAAAATTTTTCAATTTGAACCATTCAAAATCTCCAAAAATTGAGCAAGTTATGACTTGTTGAAGTTGGCCAAAAATCATGAAATGACCTATAATCTTTTGCATTCTTAAGGCAACTTCCATCCATTTTCTTACTTTTCACATAAAATAAGGCATGAAGTACACATCCTTAAGATCATCATGGAAAAAGAATGGGCTAAAGTTGATAAAAATTCGCCAATTTATGAAAATTTGAAGTCACATATGGAAAATTAGGGATTCAACTGGATGACTTGTGATCTTTCTTCTTCACCAAGTTACTTCCACATGAAAACTCTTTGGAGATTTTGAAGTGATTTGTTGGTAACTCTTTGAAGAGAAGAATGTTTTTGGAATCACTCAAAAATGACAAAAGATGAGCAAGATATGCCTCTTTGAAGTCCAAAACCCTAGCCTCTAGATCAAGAGAATGCTTGGTGGAACTTTGCCAAGTTTGAACAAACGTTTTGTGCCAATATTCTTCCTTTGTGAATAGAAATTGTTGAGGATGATGATGAGAACCTATGGCCACCAAAACCAATTTCATATCAACTTCAAAACAACTTCACTGGTGAGGTTTGAATCTCTCAAGCTTTTGACTAGGGCATGGAAATAAACTCATGAACCCATGAAGCAAGTTGCTAAACCTCATTGCTTTTACCTAGATTATCAACAAGTAAGACAAACCAATATTGCATTTTATTAATTAGGGAGAAAAATCAAAGTACAATATCTATGATCACAAAAGCAAACAAATCAAGGTGCTTGGTAACTTCTCAAAGAGCAAAGCTAAAGATAGGGAGAAGAACCAAAATCCCTAATGTGATTTTATGGTGATTGAAACAATGTGGTATGATGAAGGGATCTTAGGGGCAAAAAATGGGGTACAACAGCTGCCCTTATTTAAGTTTCTTCTATCCGGAGATACAAAGGTTAAAAATCTTCGTGTCAACGTGATCGAAGACACTTAAATATAAAACAAACCCTGCTTTTGGCCCTAAGATGCCATGCAAATGTTTATGCATAGTAATGCATATGAACAGAAGAGACACAAAGTATCATTGGGGAGGCAACACAAAATTCAGAAGCAAAAGAGCAATCCCACCAGAAAAATAAATCACTGGTAAACCACGAGAATAGAATCAGAGAGGAGGATAACAAGCATCGAAGTTCACTTCCAATGTACTATCGTCGTTCTCTAAATATATCATACCGCTGCCATTCACTGACGATGAACTATCAACGTTCACTGCAGATAGCAAAAAGATAACAAACATCGACGTTCACTACCGATGTACTACCAACGTTCACTGAAGGTAGAAAGAGAAAATATCATACCACCGCCATTCACTGACGATGAACTATCAACGTTCACTGAAGATAGCTTAAAGATAACAAACACGGACGTTCACTGCCTATGTACTACCAACGTTCACTGAAGGTAGAAAGGGAAAATATCATACCACCGCCGTTCACTGATGATGAACTATCAATGTTCACTGGAGATAGCAAAAAGATAACAAACACCGACGTTCACTGCCGATGTACTACCAACATTCACTGAAGGTAGAAAGGGAAAATATCATACCACCGCCGTTCACTGATGATAAACTATCTACGTTCACTGAAGATAGCAAAAAGATAACAAACACCGACGTTCACTGCCGATGTACTACCAACGTTCACTGAAGGTAGAAAGATAAAATATCATACCACTGCCGTTCAGTGACAATGAACTATCAACGTTCACTGAAAATAGCAAAAAGATAACAAACACTGACATTCACTGCCGATGTACTACCAACGTTCACTGAAGGTAGAAAGAGAAAATATCACACCACCTCCATTCACTGATGATGAACTATCAACATTCACTGAAGATAGCAAAAAGATAACAAACATCGACGTTCATTACCGATGTACTACCAACGTTCACTGAAGGTAGAAATAGAAAATATCATACCACCACCGTTCACTGACGATGAACTATCAACGTTCACTGAAGATAGAAAAAAGATAACAAACACCGACGTTCACTGCCGATGTACTACCAACGTTCACTGAAGGTAGAAAGAGAAAATATCATACCACTATCGTTCACTGACGATGAACTATCAACATTCACTGAAGATAGCAAAAAGATAACAAACACCGACGTTCACTGCCGATGTACTACCAACGTTCACTGAAGGTAGAAAGAGAAAATATCATACCACCGCCATTCACTGATGATGAACTATCAACGTTCATTGAAGATAACAAAAAGATAACAAACACCGACGTTCACTGCCGATGTATTACCAATGTTCATTGAAGGTAGAAAGAGCGGGTCTCGACTTCTTCTTTAACCAAGGAGATCTGCCTGGAAAGGGTACTATGTAACTTGTCTCAAATAAAGAGACTACCACTTATTACCAATAGGGAGCTGCAAAGAAAAATGGCTTTCCAAGGATCAAAATATGACTTCCCGGAGAAATGCCATGATATTCCTGTTGAGGAGATAAATTCTCCTTGTGAAAAATAAATGCACAAGCAAAAAAATCAAAGTTTTCAGAAATCCATAATACACGACATCGTCATGCAACCACAAATCCAATTCAGAAAAATACCGAAACAAGACGGCCAAAGAGAATTCATCCTTTGATAAATAAACTCAAGAGGGAATACCAAATTCAACCATACAAAGAGCGCTGCAGTAAAGGTCAGAAACACAATGTCCATGAATGATGATTTTAGCAATGTATGATGCATGTATGAATGTACAAGTGATATTGTGCATATGCTGATGAAAAGGATACATAATCAGTGCAGACAAACGAAAATGCCTCAGTTACTAACAACATTGGGCTAAACTTCAATCAGAAAGATCCATCCAGGAAAGGTGAAAGCAACTGCGGAAACCAAACCTATTGCATTAGCTTCACTGAGGAGAACATAATCTGACTGTAGCTTAAATCAAACAGACACCGGGATAGAACACCCTGCTTCCGGGTTCATCGGAGAAACAGTTTTCCAAAAGTAACATGCCTATTGGAGATTGCAAGATCAACCTTGCATAAGGAAAACTGACGTCAAAACAACCAAACCTCACTGGGGAATTCAAGCCCACCTCCCAAGAGAAAAGAAACTGCAGGTTGACAATTTTCACCATGAACCCTCATTCGAACAAGAGATGCCCTGGGATAACCCTCCTGGGAGATCAATAAGTCAACACTAGTTCAGATACTGTAAAAAGAGCAACACCTTAACACACCAAGGGAATAAAACCTTTCTTCATATGAGGGAAGACTTTGCTGGGGAAGCTGGGACAAAGGCTTCTGACCATGCAAACCCAAAATCAAAAGCGAATCAAGACTTGACTGGGGATAATGGGATCACCAACCCAAATACCATACTTTGTTCCCACTGATATCGTCTTTAACTATCTGGGAAACACAAAAAGATTGCGCACATACCAGCAAAATGACTTGATAAAACTTTATGAAGGAAGTAAATCTTCTTGAAGCAACCGGAATTTGTTCATCCCTGGGATCACCATTTTTGTTGTCATTGTTTCATCACAAATCCCAAAGTAAATTGAATTGTAAAGATCTCTTTTTTTTTAAAAGTCAATTTTGATTTTTAATCTCTTTGCTTTAAAAGTTATTATCAGTAATAAATGAAGTCTTTGCAAGCTAAATAAAATTAAGAATACAAAGAATTGGGCAAAAGCTTGAATTTCATTAATAGAATGGTAGTCTGCGAATGGCGAGACTCCATGGATGATTACAAAATTTGGGAAATGGTAATATATAATGAAAAAGATACATTGAGATACAATGAACACTATCCCCCTAACAACTTTTGAAATCCTGAGCAGCAGCCTCCGTTGAAGTATGGTCAGGATCTGAGAAGATTGTTGCTTTGGTGATCAAGTTTCGTCTGGCGTAGTTACTTGCCAAGAAAATCCATAACTTTTGCCTAAGATGCCCTTGCGGGTGTTCAACTTAGCGGGAAATTTATTCTATTTATGTCTCTAATTTTTGCCTAGACCGCCCTTTCGGGTTTTTGGCCTACCGAGACGCTCCTTTTTGCCTAAGCCGCCCTTTCGGGTTTTCAAATTAGCGAGCTGTTCTTTTATTTCTTTAGGAGAAGTATTTCTTGACTGCGTCAGAATTCATGGGACGTGGGAACTCCTCGCCATCCATAGTTCAAGAATTAATGCACAACCAGAGAAGGCTTTCTTGACAACATACGGGCCTTCAAAATTGGGAGTCCACTTGCCCATAGAATCAACGTTAAAAGACATGATCTTTCTGAGCACGAGGTCGCCTTCTCTAAATTCACGAGGTTTGACCTTTTTATCAAATGCTTTCTTCATTCTTTTCTGATATAACTGCCCATGACACAAAGTTGTCATTCTCTTCTCTTCAATCAAATTCAATTGGTCAAACCTGTTCTGAACCCATTCAGCCTCTGTCAATTTAGCTTCCATTATCACACACAGCAAGGGAATCTCTACCTCGACAGGGAGTACAACTTCCATTCCATATACTAGGGAAAACGGGGTCGCTCCTGTTGAAGTGCGAACAGATGTTCGATATCCATGCAGAACAAAAGGGAGCATTTCATGCCAATCCTTATAAGTGACAACCATTTTCTGGATAATTCTCTTGATATTCTTATTAGCAGCTTCCACGACCCCATTCATCTTTGGCCTGTATGGAGATGAATTATGATGGACAATCTTGAATTCTTCACACAGTTCCGTCATCATCTTGTTGTTCAAATTTGAGCCATTGTCAGTGATGATTCTGCTTGGCACACCGTATCGGCATATAAGATAGTTTTTGTGGAAACGCACCACCACCTGTTTGGTAACATTGGCATATGAAGCAGCCTCTACCCATTTGGTAAAGTAGTCAATTGCTACCAAGATAAAACGGTGTCCATTCGAAGCTTTGGGTTCTATCATCCTGATCATGTCAATACCCCACATAGAGAAAGGCCTGAAGGGGTGAAAAACACAAGAAGGGGGGGTTGAATTGAAAAACTGAAATCTAAAGCAATTGACAAGATATTTTTATCCTGGTTCGTTTGATCTCAAACTACTCCAGTCCACCCGTCAAGGTGATTTCGCCTCTCTCCAACGAGGTCTTAATTCACTATATTCAACTGAATATTACAGACTGCTTTAACAACTGCTAAAGCCTTCTTGATTCAAACCACAACCCGGTTTGTCAAGGAAACACTTTCTTACAAATGAATAAAACAATGTGTGTGAATGTTTTCTACAAAACTTTATCACAACTGTGATGTATACACAAAATGAAGCTTAGAAACTAGATTGCTAAACTGTAATGGGGTATCAGAGTTTGTGGTTTAGCAAAACTGGTAGATGAAGATTATTGTTCAGCTTTGTGCGTGTAGAGATTTTGAGAGCATTAGCCATTATAATCTTCAAAGCCTTGTTTATATAGCACTTGAGAAGATGAACGTTGAATGCAATATTCTTGATTCAATGCTAATAACAAGCTTTCCTTTTTGAGCAGATCTTGTCTAGAATGAGGCCATTGGGATTAATTAGCTTTCAATGCACAGTACCGTTGCTTCTTCAATGCACGTTCTGGCTTGGCTCATTCTGATTCTGCTTCGCTGCTGATGAACTATTGTGTTTCTGTATCAGATTGTTTTACGCGCAGTTCTGTTCATCAAGCTTCAGCATGTACGTGAGTTGATCATCTGATCTTGACGTTCTGATTCAGCAACTTCTGATGCTGGTGTATGAAAACAAATTCTGATGCTGAAAAGACGTGATCTTGCTTATACCAATCAGAGTATCTGCAAGTCAGAACATAATAATTTTAGGCAGCATATAGTTCATTCATGAACCTTATAAATACTATATCTTTTCACTTTGTTATCATTTAAACTCAATTATAGGGTAGTAGATTCAAACATTGTTCTAACAATCTCCCCCTTTTTGATGATGACAAAAACTAGATATTTTAAATGAAAAATAACGTGAAAAGGTATCTGGATATGTATCAGAATAAGAAGTACGGAGAAGTCAGAGTTAAGAGATACTCCCCCTGAGTTGATTACTTCCCTTTGATGATACGTGTTCTTCAGGATCAGATCTTTTTCTTTCTTTGAACATCAGATTATAAGAGTCTTTGACTTATCAGAGAGCAGAGCTTCAGAGCTTTTCCTGTCAGAGCTTTGCTTTGGATCAGAGTATTAGGTCGATCAGAACTTCATATTTGATCAGAGCAACATTGATCAGAGCTTCTACATTTTGATCAGAGCTTCTAGTCTTCATAGTGTTCAGGAGCTTCCTTGTGCCTGTAGACTTTAAACAAAACAGAAAAACATTTCAAGTAATAGAGTTAGAATGTTTGAGAATTTCTGTCTAGTTAGCCGTTATTGATTTTAAATATCATTCTTGTTCTCCCCATTTTTGTCAGCAATCAAAAAGTGTTGGTGATGTGCTAAAACAATTTAATCAGAAAAACTAATCATATTAAAATAGTTCAGAATCAGAGCAAGAAAAATATTACAAAGCATAGTCAAAACAGTACATCAGAAAATGAAGAAAACATGAAAAAGTTATGCATGGAAAAGATTTAAGGTTGAGGGGGCATGCGTGAGAACAGGCTCTCCAGCATCGCTTGAATCTTCTCAGAAGTTTCATTCTGCTTCTGAACCATGTTGACAACAGTGTCAATCTTGCTGTCCTGTACATCCATTCTTGCCTTCATCTTCTGATCATTCTCATCCATCCGCTGCTGCAGACGAATGTCGTTCAGCCTTAATTCTTCCAGAGTCTGCCTGTCCAAGGCAGCTTGAGAAGCATCAGAAGGAGGAGGCTTCTCAGAACTTTCAGCGACATCTTCTGCTTGACTTTCAGCCTGAATGGTCTTGTCTTCTTCTGATGGTTGCACCTGTGCAGCTTGCTGTTTCTCAGACCAAGATTCACTGTCCAGAGGGAGCACAACTTCCTGAGGCAGCTGACTTTCAACTTCCTTCAGCAGCTTGCTGAAGTTCTGTTGTGCCTGCTCATAGTTGACATCCTGCAACTTGAGGGCTTCAGCACGTACCCATAATCTGAACTGTGACCAGAGCTGATCAGAAGCAGCTGGGTCAATCATCCCAGGACAGACTTGCTTCAAAGAAGCAATCCATTGCAGCACACCTGTTTCAAAATGCAAAATACCAGAGCCAACATCTGGTTGCTTTGGTTTGGGAATGGCAATTTTGTGTCTTAAATCAGCAAGACGTTCAAGACTTGTTAAGTCAATGAAGGTTCTGCTGGGGTTTTCAGAGGTTTGCTGAGAGGCTGTTTGTTTTGGAGGAAGGGTATCAGAATCAGAGTCAGATATTTCGATTGGAGTGGATGGTGGTTTGGGAGTATTTGGAGGTGTTGATTCCTCTGAAGATGGTAACTGGGGCATGACAATAGTGGTTCCACATGGCAACTGGATTGCCAGCAGTGAAGGTTGAGGTGAGTGAGGGTCAGATTTATGAGGAGAAGGGGTTTTGGAATGGTGAAACTCTGTTTGTGGTGAAGGTGGATTATTTTCTGGTTGAGGAGGTGGAATCTCTGATTGCTCAGGGATCAGAGGTTCTTCTGTGAGAGGTTGTTGTTGTTGTTGTTCTGGTTCAGGTTGTTGTTCTGGTTCAGGTTGTTGTTCTGGTTGTGGAGGAGGAATATTTAGTGGTTCAGAATTTGGTTGAGCAGAAGCATGTTCACGCTCAATATCAGCTAGCACTTGGTCAAGTGCTGGTGTTGTTGAAACTGTTGGTTGTTTGGGGAGTTTGGTTCTGGGTCTTCTGAGTAGTAAGGCCTCAGAAGGGTCTTCTGGTATGGTTTCATCAATAGTAGGGATTGGGATGGATATTCTGTGGGAAGTTTGAGAAGGAGCAGCAGATGTTGGAATAGTAAAAGATTTTGAGATAGGGGCAGCAGATGAAATACCTCTTTTCTTTGGAGTCTGATGAGATGATCCTTCTGCTGGCGCTTTCCTCTTCTTTGTCTTCTTCTGAGTCACTTCTGGTTGGATTTGACTCAGATCTTTGATCTTCAGCTTTGAACCTGTATCTTCTTCCTTGTACGCATCTGGATACCTGAGAAACATCTCTGGTTTGGATTCCATTTCAGAAAATACCGGAAAATCACTCAGAGGCACTCTTCTGCTGGAGATATCAGCAGTTGAAGTAGCTCTGGGTTCCTTCTGAATATTTTCTATCAGCTTCATCTTTTTCAGGTTCTTAGCGTTCAGCGGTTTTCCAACAGTTGGTTCAATAGTGCTCAGCACTTGAGCTTCGCTCAGATACTCTATCAGCTTATTCTCTGTCAGAATATCTGATATAAGCCTTCCAAACGGTATCCAGTCCCTTTTGGTCCTTTCTTCTTCTCTTGTTTCTTTGACACTGGTCTTGAGATGGTTGAACAGGAAGTGTGCCAGATTGATCTTTACCCTCTGATCAATAAAGTAGATCAGAAACTGCTGATCCACGTTTATATAATCAGGAGAACTTGTTGGTTTCCTGTGGTTGAAGCATCCTAGAACAATCTTAGCCCATACTCTGCAGTGGTCCTTCAGATCCTTAATTTTGCTGCTGGGCATTCCAAGAGTGAAAATTCTGTTGGCTACCACACCTACATCAGGGCATCTTTCAGCCATGTCCACACAACGGACTCCACCACCACTTTGACCGATTAGCCTTGCAATGAGATCTTCAGAAATTACGATCTTCTTTCCCATGACAGAAGAGATGACTAGATGTTTAGAAACCTTGGCGTGAATCCAAAATTCCTTGACTAGCGCTGGGAATGTTGGTCCAACCAACCTATCGAAATACCTCTCCCACTTTTGAGCCCTAATTTCTTCAGTTAGGTCAAATCCATTTTCCTTCAAGCTTTCAAAGTCAATGATTAACTCAGAAAGCACTTCAAGGTTCTTTACCGGAGTGAGAAGAGTTCTGAGAGGCATCTGATATTGTTCAGAGGTTTCTTTCTTCTGATTGCCTGCAGAAATGCTGGAGGATGCCATTGTTCACACTAAAAAAGCTTTGAGAATGATTTGAGAGAAAAAGGTTTGTAGGAGATGAACTCAGAAATATGCAGAAAAAGCTTGAGTGTTAATGAGAAAGCGTAAAGAATAAGAATGAAGGATTAATGTGCTTAAATAGAGTTTTCAAGATTATTTTGAAAAAATAAATGTTTTTAAGAGAGAGAAAAAATAATGATTGCCATTTAACAAGCGTGATTACTTTTCATTAAATGCTTGCTGATTTTGGGGGATTTGAGAAAGATACTTAAAAACGGTTACCAGACATGTGTCTCAATGCACCCAATCAGCTCTTTGCCTTCTCAGAAGCGTGCACGCGTTCTGCTTCAGAGATATGCTGATGATTGGATGACACTTGTTTGATGTAGTGATCAGCACGTCTGTCTTTGAGATTAGACTCTCAGATCTTTAGACTTGCATCTGATACAATCTGCATGTTCTATCTTTCTGAAAGAAGATTGATCAGAAGTTCACAGTAATATAATTACATTCTGAAGATAAATATATGGAATTAAAACATTTTCATTCTGGGCATACTTTCATGCTGAGATGTTTCAGAATGAAATTAAACCTATCTTCTGAAAGGGGTTTAGTAAAGATATCAGCCCATTGATGGTCTGTATCTATAAATTTCAAGTTCAAAATACCTTTCTGAATATAGTCCCTAATGAAATGATGCTTAATTTCTATATGCTTAGCTCTAGAATGTAAAATAGGATTCTTACTTAAGCAAATAGCAGAAGTATTATCACAAAGTATAGGAATGTTACTCTCAAAAATCTGGAAGTCTTCAAGCTGACTTTTCATCCAGAGCATTTGTGTGCTACATCCTGCTGCTGCTATGTACTCAGCTTCTGCTGTTGACAGAGCAATTGTTGATTGCCTTTTGCTGGACCAAGAGATCAGATTTTCTCCCAGAAACTGGCAGCTTCCAGAAGTACTTTTACGTTCCACTCTGTCTCCAGCAAAATCAGCATCACAGTAGCCTACTAAGCTGTAATCACTAGATTTTCTATAAAACAAACCCAGATTAGTAGTACCTTTCAGATACTTGAAAATTCGCTTAACAGCTGTTAAGTGAGATTCTCTAGGATCTGATTGGAATCTAGCACAAATACATACGCTGAATAGGATATCAGGTCTTGAAGCAGTCAGATAGAGGAGAGAACCAATCATACCTCTGTAGACTTTCTGTTCTACACTTTTGCTTACCTCTTCTCTTTCCAGAATGCACGTGGGATGCATTGGAATCTTTGATGGCTTACATTCTGAGAGGTCAAATTTCTTCAGAAGGTCTCTGATGTATTTGCTCTGATGAATGTAAGTTACTTCTGGAGTTTGATTGATCTGGATTCCTAAAAAGAATTTCAGTTCCCCCATGAGGCTCATCTCAAATTCTGCCTGCATACACTTAGCAAATTTTCTTCCAAGAGAAGGATTAGTAGAACCAAAAATTATATCATCAACATAAATTTGACAGACTAAAATGTCACTCTTAACTGTTTTACATAATAGAGTAGTGTCCACTTTCCCTCTGGTGAATTCATTTTCAAGCAGAAAGTTACTCAGCCTTTCATACCAAGCTCTGGGAGCTTGTTTCAGACCATACAGTGACTTCTTTAGTTTGAAAACATGTTCTGGATGTTTTGTATTTTCAAAACCTGGGGGTTGGTGAACATAAACTTCTTCTTCTATATAACCATTTAAGAATGCACTTTTGACATCCATCTGATACAGAGTGATGCCTCTATTAACAGCAAATGAGATTAAAAGTCTGATAGATTCTAACCTGGCGACTGGGGAAAAGGTTTCTGTATAGTCTATCCCCTCTTGCTGACTATAACCTTGTGCAACCATTCGTGCCTTGTTTCTGATGACTTCACCTTGTTCATTTAACTTGTTTCTGAACACCCATCTTGTTCCAATGACGTTGAATCCTTTTGGTATGGGAACGAGATCCCATACGTCGTTTCTGGTGAATTGATTCAGCTCTTCTTGCATTTCCAGAATCCAGTCATTATCCAGAAGTGCTTCATCAATAGAAGAAGGTTCAATCAGAGACACAAGTCCCATAAGAGTTTCTTCAGAGTTTCTGAAGCTTGCTCTTATTCTGATTGGATCTTCCTTTCTTCCTAGGATAGTCTCTTCTGGGTGATCCAAGCTGCTTCTGGGTAATCTCTTCTGAGGTTGATCAGCAGCTGTTGGAGGATTTCTAGCAGTGCTCCTTTCAGACGTTGAAGGAATGTCTGTGTTGAGATCTTCTGATGACTTGTCTTCAGAACCTGCAAATTCAATTTCTATACCTGCAAAATTTTCATTCTGCTTTGACTTTTCAGAGTCAAGCTTATCATCAAAACGAACACTGATTGATTCTTCCACAATCTGTGTTTCTGTATTGTATACTCTGTACCCTCTTGAGCGTTCAGAGTATCCTAACATAATACACTTCTGTGCCTTAGAATCAAACTTGTTCAAATAATTCTTTGTATTTAATATAAAGCAAGTGCATCCAAATGGATGAAAATACGAAATGTTGGGCTTTCTGTTCTTCCACAATTCATATGGAGTCTTTTCCAGAATAGGTCTTATTGAGATTCTATTCTGAATGTAGCACGCTGTGTTTATTGCCTCTGCCCAGAAAGTCTTAGCAACGTCTGTCTCATTGATCATGGTTCTGGCCATTTCTTGCAATGTTCTGTTCTTTCGTTCTACAACTCCATTTTGTTGGGGAGTTCTAGGACAAGAGAAATCATGCAGAATGCCTTTGTCATTAAAGAATGACTCAAAATCTTTATTTTCAAATTCTCCACCATGATCACTTCTGACTTTAACGATTCTAAGATCTTTTTCATTCTGAACTTGGTTACAGAAGGTAACAAACACAGAGTGTGACTCGTCCTTGTGTCTTAAGAACTTTACCCATGTCCATCTGCTATAGTCATCTACGATTACTAACCCATACTTCTTACCACTGACTGAAGCAGTTTTAACTGGTCCAAATAAGTCAATGTGCAGAAGTTCTAATGGCTTAGAGGTGGAAACAACATTTTTGGATTTAAACGAAGGTTTTGCAAATTTGCCTTTCTGACATGCTTCACACAGAGCATCTGAATTGAACTTCAAATTTGGAAGTCCTCTGACCAGATTGAGTTTGTTAATCTGAGATATTCTTCTCATACTAACATGCCCCAATCTTCTGTGCCAGATCCACTGCTCATTGTTAACAGACAGAAGACATTTTACATTCTGACTCTCTAGTTCAGAAAGTTTGATTTTGTAAATGTTGTTTTTCCTCTTACCATTAAACAGGATAGTCCCATCTTTCTGACTAACAGCTTTACATGATTTTTGATTAAAGATTATATCATAACCGTTATCACTTAATTGACTTATGGATAACAGATTATGCATCAATCCATCTACTAGCAGAACATTATTAATAGAGGGAAGATTTCCATTACCTACAGTTCCAGAGCCAATAATCTTCCCCTCTGATTGCCTCCAAAGCCAACGTGGCCTCCAGGCTTAAGTTCCAGGCTTTGGAACATATGCCTTCTTCCCGTCATGTGTCGTGAGCAGCCAGAGTCCAGGTACCATGACTGGTGTTTCTGACTTGCTGCTAAAGATATCTGCAACATGTATTATTTTATCCTTAGGTACCCAGATCTTCTTGGGTCCTGACTTGTTAGTTTACCAAAACTCTGGTTGAATTTTGGTTTCACAGAGTGCTTACTGCTAGTATATTTTATGTCGTGTGTGTGACCATACACAAAGTGTGAATTTAGAGGAGTGTGTTTAATGGTTAAATCCATGACATTCTTCGGTGTAGGAACCTTACCTTGGTATCCTATTCCTTTCCTGCCGTTTCTGCTAACTCCATAGATCATTGAAGCTATTCTGCTTCTATCTATGATTTTAGCTAAGAACTTCTGGAAACTATGATCATACTCCTTGATGATCTCATCAGCGTTGCTGGGAGTTTCAGAAATTGGTTCCTTCTGAGAGTTTTGTAAAGAGTTTTCTAATTTTGAAATTTTATCTCTCAGCTCAGAGTTTTCCAATTTGAGACTCTCAGACTTATTAGAGTCAGATTCAAGATTCCTTTTCAGGTCTCTGAATTTAGCTCTAATCTGCTGATAACATTCCAGAATTTCATTGAGGCTTTCAGCAAGTTCAGCCTTTGTAAAATTAACAGCGAAGTTAGGGAATACCTCTTCTGTGTCTGATTCTGAGTCTGATTCAGAAGCTTCACTATCATCTGGAATGTTAGCCATGAGCGCTATGTTTGCCCTTTCATCATCTGATTCTGAGTCAGCTTCAGACGAGTCAGAGTCATCCCATGTGGCCATGAGACTTTTCTTCTTCTCTCTTCCAAACTTCTTTTTAGGCTTTTCCCTCTGAAGCTTTGGGCAGTCACTCTTGTAGTGTCCTTGCTCATTGCACCCGTAGAAGATGATGTCTTTTGTGTTTGGCTTCTTGCTACTGGAGGAGCCTTCAGATCTTCTGTATCCAGAGGAAGAATCTGTCCTTCTGTATCTGGAAGAAGACTCGTTCTGATCAGATCTTCTGGGATTCCTGAACTTCCTTTGTCTTTGCTTCCACAGTTGATTTACTCTTCTGGAGAGAAGGGAAAGTTCGTCTTCTTCTGATGAGGATCCATCAGATGTTTCTTCAACTGCCTGCAAAACTTTAGACTCAAATTTTTTGTTAGATTTTAATGCTAAAGGCTTACCTTGCTTCTGAGGCTCATCAGCTTCTAGCTCTATCTCATGACTTCTGAGGGAGCTTATAAGTTCCTCCAGAGTGATTTTGTTGAGATCTTTCGCTAGCTTCAGAGCAGTAACCATAGGCCTCCACTGCTTGGGTAAACTTCTGATTATCTTCTTGACATGGTCAGCAGTAGAGTATCCTTTGTCCAGAACTTTGAGACCAGCTACCAGAATCTGGAATCTAGAGAACATAGTTTCAATGGATTCAGATTCTTCCATTTTGAACGCCTCATACTTCTGAATGAGCGCCAGAGCTTTTGTTTCTTTGACTTGAACGTTGCCCTCATGCGTCATTCTGAGAGAATCAAAGATGTTCTTAGCTGTGTCTCTGTTGGAGATCTTTTCATACTCAGTATAGGAGATGGCACTGAGGAGGATGGTTCTGGCCTTATGGTGATTCTTGAAGTCACGCTTTTGTTGATCAGTCATTGATTTTCTATCAATCTTCTGACCAGTTGCATTCACAGGGTGCGTGTATCCATCTGTCACCATATCCCACAGATCAGCATCATGTGCTAGAAAGAAGCTTTCAATTCTGTCTTTCCAGTAATCAAAGTTTTCTCCATCAAAGACTGGAGGTTTGCCACTGAATCTGTCTCTGTCCTCGTTATTGTCATTGCTGAAGTGAGAATTGTTTCCTGCCATTGTGTTTTTCTGACGCTGGATCTTGTACTGACACGGTTAAGTGTTTTAGCTCAGAACCAGGCGCTCTGATGCCAATTGAAGGGGTGAAAAACACAAGAAGGGGGGGTTGAATTGAAAAAATGAAATCTAAAGCAATTGACAAGATATTTTTATCCTGGTTCGTTTGATCTCAAACTACTCCAGTCCACCCGTCAAGGTGATTTCGCCTCTCTCCAACGAGGTCTTAATTCACTATATTCAACTGAATATTACAGACTGCTTTAACAACTGCTAAAGCCTTCTTGATTCAAACCACAACCCGGTTTGTCAAGGCAACACTTTCTTACAAATGAATAAAACAATGTGTGTGAATGTTTTCTACAAAACTTTATCACAACTGTGATGTATACACAAAATGAAGCTTAGAAACTAGATTGCTAAACTGTAATGGGGTATCAGAGTTTGTGGTTTAGCAAAACTGGTAGATGAAGATTATTGTTCAGCTTTGTGCGTGTAGAGATTTTGAGAGCATTAGCCATTATAATCTTCAAAGCCTTGTTTATATAGCACTTGAGAAGATGAACGTTGAATGCAATATTCTTGATTCAATGCTAATAACAAGCTTTCCTTTTTGAGCAGATCTTGTCTAGAATGAGGCCGTTGGGATTAATTAGCTTTCAATGCACAGTACCGTTGCTTCTTCAATGCACGTTCTGGCTTGGCTCATTCTGATTCTGCTTCGCTGCTGATGAACTATTGTGTTTCTGTATCAGAGTGTTTTACACGCAGTTCTGTTCATCAAGCTTCAGCATGTACGTGAGTTGATCATCTGATCTTGACGTTCTGATTCAGCAACTTCTGATGCTGGTGTATGAAAACAAATTCTGATGCTGAAAAGACGTGATCTTGCTTATACCAATCAGAGTATCTGCAAGTCAGAACATAATAATTTTAGGCAGCATATAGTTCATTCATGAACCTTATAAATACTATATCTTTTCACTTTGTTATCATCAAAACTCAATTATAGGGTAGTAGATTCAAACATTGTTCTAACAAGGCCATGGGGAGGAAATCACATTGAGAAGTGTCGGAGGCACATGGATCTTATCTGCATAAATCTGGCATTTATGGCACTTCTTTGCAAATTTGTAACAATTGGATTTCATTGTCAACCAATAATATCCTGCCCTTAGCATGTTTTTAGCCATTGAATATCCATTAGCATGAATGCCAAATGAACCTTCATGAATCTCATGCATCAACATGTATGCTTCGTGTGTATCCATGCATCTGAGTAAGACCATGTCAAAATTTCTCTTGTATAGCACATTTTCACTGAGGAAGAAACTTCCTTCCAATCTTCTCAGTGTCTTTCTATCTTTCTTTGATGCACCAAACGGGTATTCCTGAGTCTGAAGAAAATGTTTGATATCATAATACCAAGGTTTTTCATCTGCTACCTCCTCTGTCGCAAACACATGAGCGGGCCTATCTAGCCGTCAAACTATAATTCGGGGTATATCATTCCAAGCATTTACTTGGTACATGGAAGCCAGAGTTGCCAGAGCATCTGCCATTTGGTTTTCATCTCTAGGAATGTGATGGAATTCAACTTTATTGAAGAAGGGTAGTAATCTTCTACCATAATCTTTGTAAGGGATCAAGCTAGGGTGACGAGTGTCCCATTCTCCTTTAATATGATTTATTACCAAAGCTGAATCACCATACACATCTAAAATCTTGATTCTGAGACCAATAGCTTCTTCAAGACCCATGATACAAGCCTCATATTCTTCCATATTATTAGTGCAATCAAATGTTAACCTCGCGGTAAAAGGAATATGCGATCCATGAGGAGTGACAATCACAGCACCAATTCCTTTACCATAAGTATTCACAACTCCATCAAATACCATACTCCAACGAGATTCAGGGTCGGGGCCCTCCTCAGGCAATGGTTCATCATAATCTTTCACTTTTAAGAACATCACATCTTCATCGGGGAATTCATATCCTACAGACTGATGATCTTCCACCGGCTGGTGAGCAAGATAATTTGCCAACACACTACTTTTGATAGCTTTTTGAGTGCGGTATTCAATATCATATTCAGATAACAACATCTTCCAGCGAGCAATTCTGCCAGTAAGAGCAGGCTTTTCAAAAATATACTTGATTGGATCCATTTTGGAGATCAACCAAGTAGTATGATTTAACATATACTGCCGCAAACGCTTTGCCGCCCAGACCAAAGCACAACATGTTTTTTCTAGCATAGAATACCGTGAATCACAATCAGTGAACTTTTTGCTGAGATAATAAATGGTGAACTCTTTCTTTCTTGTTTCACCCTGTTGTCCCAGAATACAACCCATGGATTTATCTAACACTGTCAGATGGATAATCAACGGTCTCCCTTCTACAGGAGGGAGCAAGATAGGAGGTTCAAGCAGGTACTCTTTAATACTTTCAAATGCCCTTTGGCAGTCATTTATCCACACACAACCTTGATCTTTCTTTAACAACTTAAAGATCGGTTCACACGTTGCAGTCATGTGGGAAATAAATCTGGAGATATAATTCAAACGCCCGAGGAAACCCCTGACTTGCTTTTCTTGAATTGCCTTGACTTTGTCAGGTTCAACTTTAATTCCTTTCTGGCTAACAATAAAACCCAACAATTTCCCCGATCTAACTCCGAAGGTGCATTTATTTGGATTCAGGCGGAGACGATACTTCCTCAAACACCGAAACAACTTCAACAAATCTTCTATATGCCCTTCTTCAGTTTGGGATTTGGAAATCATATCATCAACATATACTTTGATTTCCTTGTGCATCAGATCATGGAATAAGGTTGTCATAACCCTCTGGTACGTTGCACCAGCGTTCTTCAACCCGAAGGGCATCACTCTAACAGAATGTTCCCCAGGGTGTGATAAACGTTATTTTTTCCATGTCCTCTGGAGCCATTCTTATTTGATTATACCCGGAAAATCCATCCATGAACGAGAATACCTTGAATTTTGCTGTGCTATCCACTAACATGTCAATGTGAGGCAATGGAAAATCATCTTTTTGACTAGCTTTATTTAGATCTCTATAATCTACGCACATGCAGACTTTTCCACCTTTTTTAGGTACAGGGACAATATTGGCAATCCATTGAGGATACACTGATGTCATAAGAAAACCAGCATTAATCTTCTTTTGGACTTCCTCCTTGATCTTTACTTCCATATCTGGATGGGTTCTTCTCAACTTTTGTTTAACTGGCGGACACTCTGGCTTCAACGGCAAGCGATGCTCGACAATGTCTGTATCTAGACCAGGCATATCTTGATAAGACCAAGCAAAAATATCCACGTACTCTTTCAACAGCTCAATCAACCCGCTCTTCACATCAGGATGCAACGATGCTCCAATCTTAACCTCCTTCAGATCTTCTTTTGAACTTAAATTAACCACTTTCAAAGGCTCCTTATATGGATGAATGGTATTCTCCTCGTACTCAAGCAACCGTGAGACCTCTTCTGGAATCTCATCATAATCTTCTTCTTCGGCCCCAAACACAGGACAATCAAAGTTGGGAGAGGGTGCAGGGTCATTGTATTCAACGGGTTTTTTAATTAATCTGCGCATGTGATTTATGATTGCTTTTAGAAACTGACACATATAACAAGTGATCATGCAGATTAATTTTCAGTTATTACTTATTTTGAAAAGGTTTTTTTATTTTATTTATTACCATTTCCCAAGAAAAAGGCAGAAAATAAAAGACATAATTTGGAAGCAAAGACATCTTTTATTAATGATATTATCAATTATAGCAAATAGATAAGCCCTACAACATTAATACTTCCACCTTGGGCAGAGTGAAAGCTTTTCAAAAGAAAGAAACTAATTAACAAAACAAATTACTTTGAAACATGTATGCAAGAAGGAACATCAATGGTGACCCAGTTCTGAACTTGGACTCCATGCGTCACATAATTAGGTGCTTCCTGCTCTGCTTCATCCTCTTCAACAACATTAATTCCTGAACCAATCGGATGGAGGTAGCCTCCGCTACGGAAAACATCATGATAACTGTTCACAGAAGACTTTGATTTCCAACTTTCGTCTTTACCATTCCTCGAAGAGAAACCTAAACCAGCTCTGTTTTTGTTCACGGGTGGATCCACAAGTCGTACTTAAACTGCATTATGATCATTACGCACAAACTGCTGCGCATCCTTCAAAGAAACCACATAATTCTCATTCTTCCTTATGTTGTCAATGGATAGGGCTTGGAACTGGGTTCCAACAGCAGCCTCATCCGCTTCTACAATACTGAAAGAGGATAGATGGGATATCAACAACGCCTGCTCCCCATTTATGATCACTACCTTCCCTTCACGCACAAACTTTAGCTTTTGATGCAGAGTTGAAGTGACAGCCCCTGCTTCGTGTATCCATGGCCGTCCAAGAAAACAACTATACGCGGGAATAATATCCATTACCTGGAAAGTTATCAAGAACAAATGTGGTCCTATATGGATGGGCAAGTCCACTTCACCAATGACAGATTTCCTCGACCCATCAAAAGCCTTCACAATGATGCCACTCGGGCGCATAGGTGTTCCATGATACTTTAACTTCATGAGGCTACTTCTTGGTATAACATTCAACGTAGATCCGTTATCAATTAGCACATTAGATAGCGAGTCATTCTTGCAGTTCATGGATATGTGGAGGGCCGTGTTGTGATTCCTCCCTTCATCTGGTAACTCATCATCGCAGAAATTCAAGTTGTTACATAACGTAATATTTCCAATTACACTACTGAATTGATCCAACGACATGTCATTCTCTACAAAATCTTGGTCTAGTACTCTCATCAATGATTCCCTATGAGCGGAGGAATTAATCAGTAATGCTAGGATGGATATCTTTGAAGGAGTCTGCAATAGCTGATCTACAATTTTGTAGTCTCTCATCTTAATTACCTCTAGGATATCATCCACTTCTTTCTATAATGTGGCTCCACTAGTCTCTCCCGCAGCCTTCTTAGGCTCATCGTTCTCAGCAATTTTCTTTCCATCAACAACATCTTTTTGAATAACCGGCGCAAACACACGAGCACTACGGGTCACCCTGCTATTATCAGCTATATTCCCAACATCTGGCATTGGCTGGATCAGAACCTCCACCCCATCTTCTAAGGTTGTAGCGTTGTATTTGTAAGGCACAGCCTTATCCGATTTATAGGGAACAGGTCCTGGAAGACTAATTACCAATGGGGTAATAACTGGTTTGCTATGGTACTCCACCTCAAGATGAGCGGGTGCACCAAAACAAGGTACAATGATGTTTACACCTTCCTCAACATAATCAGCCCTCAAAATGTCATTTCCGGTAAACAAATCTTCGTCTGAAGAAAAATACTCATCCGCGGAGGCATATTCTTCCTCTGACTCTTCTTCCATCAAACAAACTTCAACAATATCAATCTCGTGATAAACATCTCTATGTCCTGTGAACTTGATAGTCCCATTGTCTAACAGCAGATGAACACCCTTTCTCACAATAGAACATCCTCGGTGGTCTCGACAGCAAACTATGCAAGACCCGTATTGGTGTTCCACCTGACCAGCAGTACGGCAAAAGGTAGCATGCAACTGTACGAGATCTTCATTCAAATGCTCTACTTCAAAAATTCTGAATTCACCCGGACATCCAGAAACCATATTCACTTCCTCCTCATATTCTTCCCTAGGCCTGAGTATATGGATTAAACCTTCATCCATCATCTCCTGCAAATCAGCCTTTATCTTCTCGCAACCCTGGATGTTTGTACTGCAAACAGCATAATCGGCATGGTCATGCCTATATTACTTGAATTCACATAGATCTGCGTGCATCTTTACCAAATCCCCTCTAACCAAATTAATGTCAAAAATACGAAAATCACCGGGACAACCGGCCACCATGTTCACAATATTCACTCCCCCGTGCTTGGGTAGAGGATTGTCTTTCACATTAGGTCCCATGTCTTTAAAAGATAAAATTCCAGACTTCACCAACCTTTGCACTTCGGTCCTCAAAGGATAACAATTCTCAACACTATGCTCTGGTGCTCCCTGATGAAAGGCGCATGTCTGGTCTGCTTTATAATACCAAGGCAAAGGTGATGGTACTGCTGGAGGTGGTCGTGTCTGGACCAACTTCTTCTGAATCAATTCTGGTAGTAGCTCTACATAACTCATGGGAATAGGGTCATAGTTCTCCATTCTCTGATTATTTCCTTGGTTCCCCTGCTCGGATTATCTTTGATAAGCAACAGTAGTTGGAGCGGCATTCATAACAGGAGTCACTGAAGCAACTTGCTGGTGACGCTGAAAATTCCTTCTAGGACCACTCACTCTCCTCTCTTGTATGACAACATTGGTATCCCCCTCTTTCTTCTTTTTAAACCCATAAGCTGGCTTTTTCATACCTCCAGATCCTTCACCCTTTGTCAAACAGCCTTCTCTTACTGCCTCTTCTAGGCGGACACCCATTCCTACCATCTCTGTAAAATCACTCGGGGCACTTGCTACCATTCTTTCGTAGTAGAAGGCACTCAGCGTCTTTAGAAAAATTTTAGTCATTTCTTTTTCCTCCATGGGAGGAATCACTTGTGCAGCCACTTCGCGCCATCTCTGCGCATACTCTTTAAATGATTCTCTGTCTTTCTGAACCATGGCCCTAAGCTGGTCACGAACGGGTGCTATGTCCACATTGTACTTGTATTGTTTTATGAATGCTTCTCCCAAATTATCAAAGGTATGGATGTTGGCGCTATCTAAACTCATGTACCATTTCAATGCTGCGCCGGTTAGACTATCCTGGAAAAAGTGAATTAGCAGACGCTGATCATCGGTGTGGGTTAACATTCTCCTTACATACATCACCAAATGAGCATGAGGGCAAGTTTTGCCCTTGTACTTCTCAAACTCAGGGACCTTGAACTTAGCAGGCACTTTAACATTTGGGACCAAACACAGCTCATTCACGTTCTGCCCAAATAACTCTTTCCCCTAAAAGCCTTCATCTCTCTTTGCATTCTATCAAACTGCTCTTTGAAATCATCCATTCTATCATAAAGACCCAAATCTTCACTCGGTGGAGGGAAAGGACGACACACATCTTCAAACGAAACAAAATTCACCGAAGGAGGTGTAGCAGGAACAGTATGCACCACAGGAGGTGCTGGAGTAACAAAATTTGGAACCACTGGAGCATCTTGGGGGCCCAAATTGAAACCTTCAGGTGCAAAACTCTTCGGCTTTCCCCATGGATAAACCTGAGGCATACGGTTTTGAACAACAGTTGGAGTAGAAGATACGGGAACAACAAGAACTTCAGCATTTTCCCTTGTTGGTTGAGGTTGAACACTCGGTGGCTGATTCTGAGAAGCCACCAGAGCTTCCATCAGAGTAGTCAAATTGGCCAAGCCAGCCTTCAGAGTAGAAACTTCTTCGCGCAACTAGAGATTCTCCTGTTCCAAATTGTCCATCTTCTTTTTGAAGTTAACCCAAGTGTTGTAGTGATGAGTCAGTTTGCTGAACGAAGCAAAGAAGCTGGGTAAGGCACCTGAGTATGCATAATAAATGCAAGAAATATGTGCAATATGATGCATGTCATGCAATGCACATGATTATTTTTATTCCATCATTTTAATATTTCAAGGGATTTAAGATTTATAGACATATCGCAAACATCAAAACAATAACGCATTTGAAATACTGAATTTTTTTAATTATAATAACTCCCAAAATGGATTACAAGTTTCAATGATCCCAAGTACAGGATGCAGGTACAATCTAAAAATCCCGAGAGAAAGAAACTCATAGAGATCAATCTGTATGATGGCGCTTCCCTGTGAGTCTGGAAATCTGAGCCCTCAACCTCTGGTTTTCTTCCACCTGTCTGATGGCAACCTCCTTCCAATCATCTGAAGCAAGAAGTGAGTAATCAGCACCTGTTTGAGACTTAGGGGAAAATAAACCCCCTTTCCTCTCCATAGACTCCACCGCTCGACTCTCAAGGATCTCGATCAAATCATCTTTCTCCTTCAAGTCGGCTCTATATGAACTCTCTAAAGTTTGGAACTTGTTCTTCCAAGCATCCCTTTCCTGTTGCATCCTAACCAAAGCGAGTTGCAATTCTTCCAGATCATCTAATAAAGGAGGAGTGGTCTTCATAAATAGCTCAGGCATGGGTGTCTCCTGAGTATACGACATCTTCAACTGAATGGCTCTCGATCGAACCCACTGAAGATATGGCTCTAAAGAAACAACAACCCTAGGCCCTAAATCCTTCCTACTCTTCTTATGAATGTGACGCCAAGCCTTCGCAATCTGCTCCCTAGCTTCCATGTGGTCTTCTCCCTCCTTCAGAAAGAAACTACTCAAATAAATACTGTTCGGTTTATCTCTCATCGGATATACAAGCTGTCGCCGTGCAAGAACAGGGTTATAGTTAATTCCTCCCTTTGTACCAAGAAGAGGTACATTGGGGAAACTACCACAACTATCAACAATCTCTATAAAATGATAAGCTCGATGATACCAATCAATATCCGAGTGAGTAAGTGCCATGATCTTAGGAGCCCAACGGGGTTCCTTCTTGACATCCCAAAAGGCATCAGACTGAGGCATATGAGAGATGAACCATCGGTATAATAAAGGCGTGCAACAGATAATCATTCCTCCATGATAAGAACTCCGAAGATGAACAGAGTAATAAGCATCACCCAATAGTGTAGGAACCAGGTTTCCATTCATGAAAATCCTGATAGCGTTAATGTCGACAAACTTGTCCATGTTAGGAAATAAGAACAAACCATAAGCAAGTAAAGCAAAGATGGCCTCAAAAGCAACCGTACTCTTCATTCTGGAAAAGTAATGAGCTTTCTCCAATAAGAACTGAGCTGGTAATCCTCTAATCCCTCCATTAGTAGTCATATGGGCTTCCACCTCAGACTTCCCCAGATGAATCAAAGTAGCAATCTCATGTGATTTTGGCTCACCCTCCAAACCAGTAAAAGGAACACGATCGGTAACGGGTAAATCCAATAGATAAGAATATTGTTCCAGTGTAGGCATCAACTATTAATCGGGAAAAGTAAAGTAGTGATACACCGGATCATAGAACTGGACCAAGGTCGAGAGAATACCCTCCTTCATCTTCAACTTCATGAGAGGAATAAGGGATCCATACTTCTTCCGAAAGTCTGCAGGACACTCAATCTTTGGAATCACACTGATCAACTCATCTATCTTGGGATCCTTGAAACTGTATTTCCCGGCCTTTCTCTTTCCAGAATCCATGATTAAAAGTACTTGAGATATTCACAAATAGTCAACCTGTAAATCCCTTGAAATATTGTTTTATTCAAAAGATGATTATGAGTGCATGGATGCATGATGCAACAATCACACACAAGATCACACATATAGGGTTCATAGGTTCAACGTCAGGAGCATGAGGTCGAAGGTACTACACATAAGGTGTTGGTCTAAGAGTTATCACCTGCCGAACAAGGTTCTAGAGGTTCCCAGAGTCTACATCCTTCCTTCGGATAATACCAACTTCCCGATTAACTCTAATTAGTAATATTCTCAAGAAAGACTCGTCCGAGCATAGTATTGTGTGACAACTATTTCCGGATTACTCCGTCATAACTTCCGCACTACACCTAAAAGGCCAAGATGGGTTTGGTATACTACGGTCCTCAGTTTCAGCAGTCTCCCAGGTCGAAAGCAGTACGTCTTCCCGATTACTCGGTAAATGACACTACAATCAAAGGGGCCTCCTCTGAGTGGGGGATCTCATGCCTCCTTTTTTGGGATTACTCCCTCAAAGTTAACATGACTATACCACTCGTCCTATCTTAAAGTTTTCCCAAGTCAAGGTATAAGACTTACGAGTAATCCCCAAGCACCCTGAAAACCAGGAAAAATCTAGACAAACATATATACAAATTATAACACATAAACAAAAATAGCACATATACAGATATAAACAAAGATAGGCTTAACCCACTTAGGGATGGACCAACAAGAGGTCAATCTTTCCCCAGTGAAGTCGTCATTTTCTGTAGCGGTAGAAATGTTCAATACTAAGCCATTGGATTGACTAGACTTTATACAAATAAAAATAAAAATCACAGCCGCGCTTTATTGTTTCCAAAGGAATGGGAAAAGAGCGAATAACCCCAAAAAGGGGGAAAGATTCAAGGTAAGGGGGTTGGTTATGCAAAGGGAAGGTATTAGCACCCTAAACATCTACGGTACTCCGCAGGAGCCTCTTTGTAAAATCTGTATATTTTGGCTATAAAATGTGTTGTATATAAAATGGATAGTGGAGGTGAGAAAAGAAGTATTTTTTTATGATTTTTGCACCCGCCGCGGTTGTGAACCTTTAGTGCCTACGTACCACCTTTCATGCAATAAGGGATCAGGGTACACGTAGTTCCTCTTTTAAAAATTTGAAACACGAGTGTGTTGGTTAATTTTAAGAGATAAGGCATCATCGTCATTGCCCGTGTGGAAAACATACTTACTACCCACAATCATGAGAAAGGAGAATTTGCATCATCTCAAAGTGGAGGATATGGCTTGGATTTTAAAATCAACAATGCCTCACTCAACACCCAAGTGGAAAATGTCTCTCTTCACTACATATTGTAGAAGTATAGTTGTTTGCATCACTACAAGGATTGACAAGATTCGAAAAGTTTAAAGGTAAAAGCCAAAGTGGCAAAAATGGTTTGAAATGAGATTGGTTGACTTTTAGTCTTCTCATCAAAAAAATGTCAAAGTATTATTAAATTGATTGAGGTTTATTTATGAAAATATTTTGAAAATGCATGGACCTAAGTCCAAGTTTATTATGAAAGTGTTTAAGTTTCAAAACAAGAAGAGTTTTCAAAAGGAGGGAGAAGATTTTTGAAATTTAAGAAGATGGGAGGAGAAGAAGAGACTATCCTAGAGCATAAGGTAAAAGCTAAGGATAAGGACCATCTAACCAACAAGAAGCCAAAAACATGACATTATGAGTAAAGATAGAAATATCATTCTTTGGATTGAAACCAAGCAAGAAAAGATACTAGACCTCTTCAAATGTGTTAAGTCTTCACAAAAATTGGGCAGAGTAACAACCGTATACGGGTGAATTCCAGATTACAAATCAAGGATGCAATCACAAAAACCTGCACACAAAAACAAACAAGCAACCCAATGTCTTGAGGTAAACCTCAAGAGCTCCAAACAAAATAATCAGATAAGATCACAAGGTCTCCAAGATAGGCCAAGGTTTCTAATCCTAAGTCCAGAAAAGTCCAATGCTCCATAATGCCAAGGATAGTAACCAAATAGTCCAAGTACCATTAAGAGTTTTTTAGGGTTTATGTTGATTATGAAGTATCCTAGGAAAAGAAAAGAAAAGAAAAAACTCAAGTGAGCAAAGTAAAAATGACAAGAATAAATAAATGCTCAAATGAGCAAAGATAAGAAATGTCATGAAATGTAAAATGCTAAAAAATAAATAGTACATAAAGCATAAAAAGAATAAAGCATAAAATAAACAAGTCAATAATTAGTGGTTAGTTGGATGACCATCTTGAAACTTGCATTTGGAACTCATTAGAGGATTGGTAGAACCAAAGCCTCCACACAACAAGTTGCATTTGTTTTTGTCAAGTATATCATCCATTTGGAATTCTCACAAGTACTATTTAATGATCAACGATGTTTAAGTGATCCGCGTTGACCAAAGGTGTTGTAGATCCATTAGAGGATTGGTAGAACCAAAGCCTCCACACAATGAATCTCAAGGTTATTAGATCAAAGAGATCAAATTAACATACTTGGGCTTGCAATCATAAGTTTGGGCCATGAATGATCATTTATTCGAATCGGGACAAAATTAGCACTATGTTAAGCAATCGTAAGTGTACTTATATAGAAGTCGCGCCTATTTTGAGACTGGTCAATAACAATATATGCACAATTTATTTTGAGACATGATATAGAGATCATGCTCTAACAACACTTAGTGCAATAAGAAGGGGATGAGATGAAGGGGAATTAGAGTAAAAAAGAAAACCACATTTGAATTAATATTTAATCAAACTATTATTAAAATCATTCATCCATTTTTTGTGGAGTTAGACTCAACACCATGGATCCAATGATGTTAATAAATCCATGATCAAAAAATCAACCCAAGACAGCCAGAAAATATTCAAAAAATAATAATATATTTAATATATGCATTAAAGGATTTAAAAAATGTTTTAAAAAATGGAAAATAATGGGGAAAAAGTCAATTATATTCAAATTAATCAAGAAATGAAAGATAAAACCATAAAAAAATCAGAAAATAGGTCAAGTAATTATAAAAATTTTTTGGGAATTTTTAAAAGTCAAAAACTATTTTTAAAAATTAAAATAAATGGGTAAAATAAACAAAAATAGTAAAAACTAGTAAAGTCAGAAACAAAAATAAAATAAAGTCACCAATATTTGTCACAATCTCATTGGATCATTCCATAATTTTTTCAAAATTTAAAAATGTGTAAAAGTATTTTTAAACATTTTAAATAAATCAAAGAAGTGCAAAAATCATAAAAAATACCAAAACACAAAATTAAATTGTGAAAAAATAAAAATCAGAATGAGAATAATCAAAAATATTTTTCATAATTTATTTGGATTTTTTGGACTAAAAATGAATTTTCTATAATTTTTTGAAATTTAAATTAATTAAAATATAAAAATCAGAAAAAGAAAAGAAAAGAAAAAGATGTGGACCATTGGATGAGAGTCAATACGCGTTAGTAATCAAATCCAAGGGATCTGGCGCGTTGTGCATATCATGGTCTTTACTGAATAAAGCACTGAATCAAATGTAAAATCAGAAATTCAAAAAATACAAATGGCACTCTTTCATTGGTTAGAAGGTGACACGTTGGTCATCTTCAACCTCCAGCCTCATGAATTACAGGTCTCTTAAATTGTAAAATCAGAAGCTCAGACCTATGCCATTCGTTTCGTCTCTTCAAGACAAAGATAACCATACCCTCGCGCCATTTTTATATAAACTGTAACTCAAGCAATTTGGAAAGAAAGTTTTGAAAGGGGATTTGAAAATTCATGGTCAAAACGTGTTTCCAGATAAAAGTAAGTGTTACAACTAGAACCAAGGCAATGAGAGTAACACAATGGTACTAAAGTTTTGAAGAATTGATGAAGGAATCTACCTATTGAAGTTGAGTTGCAGAGCTCTGAAACTAGACTTCTATGGAGCAATATAGGGAACGATTCTTTAATGTAATGGTATGGTTAGCTTCAGGGACGATCAAGGAAGGTGAATTAATGGAGAAAATGGATTGAAAAAGGCTTGAGAATAGGATTCAAAGTAGTTGAATTCTGAGTTGTGAAGCGAGTTTGGCAGGGTGATTCTGGATATCTAAGCTTGAGAAAATGAATGGGATAGTACATGTATTTATATGAGAAGAAAATGGGATCAAAAGGAAGAGTGAATGATGCATTTTGGAGGGAATTCATGAAAACCTGATGCACAAGTGAAGTGTGATCCAATCTTCACCAAAATCATCCAATTCTTGCGTTTGATGCACTAATCCACTTGGGAAAGTTGGCTAATCATGTTTAGACCCAAAACACGTTCTAATTTGAGGTTTAGAGGTTGTAACATGAAATTCAAATTTTGACTTGCAGGGAAACTTCAATTCCAAGTTACCACTTTTGAAACAATGGCATTTCCATCACAGGGAGTCTTAAGGCGTGATTCTTGATGCTTTGGAAAGATGAGGTAACAAACTTTGCAATGGAGAAAGAATGGAATCAATTGGAGGCTTGAGCTGAAAATTACATGGAGTCAAAGTTGGAGAAAAAGAGTTGACTTTCCATACTTAGAAATATTTCAAATTCTTCTTTAAAAATGACCTATAATCTCTTGCATCCAAACATGGCTTTCCACTTAGAATTTGCTCTTGACCCAAAAAGATGGAATGAAGTAGATCTCTTGAATGACATTTTGCAATTTGAACCACTCAAAATCTCCAAAAATCGAGCAAGTTATGACTTGTTAAACTTGGCCAAAAATCATGAAATGACCTATAATATTTTGCATACTTAAGGCAACTTCCATCCATTTTCTTACTTTGCACATAAAAGAAGGCATGAAGTACACATCCTTAAGATCATCATGGAAAAAGAATAGGCTCAAGGTGAATAAAATTGGCCAAGTTATGACAATTTGAAGTCACATATGGAAAATTAGGGATTCAACTGGATGACTTGTGATCTTTCTTCTTCACCAAGTTCCTTCCACATGAAAACTCTTTGGATCTTTTGAAGTGATTTGTTGGTAACTCTTTGAAGATAAGAATGTTTTTATAATCACTCAAAAATGACAAAAGATGAGAAACATATGCCTCTTTGAAGTCCAAAACCCTAGCCTCTAGATCAAGAGAATGCTTGGTGGAACTTTGCCAAGTTTGAACAAACTTTTTGTGCCAATATTCTTCCTTTGTGAATAGAAATTGTTGAGGATGATGATGAGGACCTATGGCCACCAAATTCAATTTCATATCAACTTCAAAACAACTTCAGTAGTGAGGTTTGAATCTCTCAAGCTTTTGACTAGGGCATGGAAATAAACTCATGAACCCATGAAGCAACTTGCTAAACCTCATTGCTTTTACCTAGATTATCAAAAAGTAAGACAAACCAATATTTAATTTTATTAATTAGGGAGAAAAATCAAAGTACAATATCTATGATCACAAAAGCAAACAAATCAAGGTGCTTGGTAACTTCTCAAAGAGCAAACCTAAAGATAGGGAGAAGAACCAAAATCCCTCATGTGATTTTGTGGTGATTGAAACAATGTGGTATGATGAAGGGATATTAGGGGGAAAAATGGGGTACAACACTCACTACTGCAATCCTTTTTATTTTGCCTTGGTTGTGTTATGTATATGCAATATGATGAATTAGGGCAACAAAAACATATTGAATCTTTTCCAATCATGGAAATTGAATGTGATTTGTTTGATATATGATATCCTTCCAAATCCATCCTAATCATGCTATTTTTTCCTCAATTTGCCTTAGTTTTATTTGATCTGATTAGAACAGCTTAATTAGATTTGATTCCAACAAAAATCAGATCAAAAAATCAATGTTTTATATTTGTTATCATTTATTTGATTTAATTTGAATTTTAAATGATAAAAATAAAAATAAAATAAATAAATAGAGCAAATAATATATGTATGCTTATTTGGGTCGTGGACCATGTCTTCAACAAGATACAGTCATGAAAAACTAGGCCCATTTCACAAAAATGCAATTTTGAGCACATTTGACTTTTGGCAATTTTCCCAAAAATGGCCAAATTTGACAATGCAGATCTCCTCCAATTTTGACCCTAGGAAGGTTTTCTTGGACTTTTTATAAATATTAGGATGTCCCTAAATAACCTCTTTTGTTTCATCTCAATTGGATCTTCCATGTTCATGTAAGAAGCTTTGACCCAAAAGGTGTTTTTGTTGACTTTTGAAAAGGACCTATAATGTCTGAATTTATATCTTTTTATGAGTCTATTTTTTGAACTTTAGGGATGAATATGAGTTTTAGGAAATTGGATTGTCTTCAAAATGAGCCTTGGATGGGAAATTTCTGATAAAGTATGAGAAAGTTATGCTTGGTCAAAGTTTGGTTGACTTTTCCTAAGAAACCCTAATTTAGAAACTTTTGAGTTTTGATGAATTAGGAGCATTACTTGAGGAATCATGATCAACCCTTTTCCAAATGATGGATATAACTTCAAAATGTTTATGATGACCAAAAATCTTGAAGTTTGACTGTATGTGGGTCACAGTTGACTTTTGACCTAATATAGTTGAATTTCAAGCATCTTAGCAGTTGACTGAGCAAACCTATTGTGTAAGGCATGCAACTTGACATGGATGATCTTGAGAACATATTAGGACCATGAAAGAGATTTTAGGCCTTTGGAGCTCACCCATCTTGGTGAAAAGGGAAACCCTAGTTGGAGGTTCCTTGCTTTAGGAGAGGCTTTGTCTGGTTAACTCTTGGGTATGCTTGAGAAAGTTAAGGATCTCCATGAACATATGTTGAGTAAAATGGGAGGGAAAATTTTGGGGTACAACATCTGCCCCTGTTCAATCTTCTTAAACCTGAGGATGTAGATTAATTGGTCTGCCTTTCGTGATCTGAAGGTGGAAGATGATTGAACACTAGAGTGCCCAGAAATTTGCACTTGCATAGAGTAATACTGATTGGTGATATCGGGAATGGGCTTACAGATGTCATTTGGAAGTTGACAGAAAATCGTTGGAGACAGGCTTAAAGATGCCATCCAAAAAAGATATCGATTGCATAAGAGATTCCTTTGCCAGAAACTCTGTACCTGTCGCTGAGGAGGACTTCATCGAGGAAAGTTGATTTGTGTCTTGGGAGATAGAGTATAGGAGCTTCAGTTGTCCATTACTCTACTGGGGAATTAATTCTTGATTAAGGAGGTGGAAGTGAACTGCATATATGGTCAGGGTCCAGGCTGCACAGTGACTTACCGAGGAAAGGTGAACTTGACCGTAATTGGTCGGGTCCAGGTCTTACAGTGCTGTAAACTGTTATCTGGAGATAAGAGAGAAGGAGCCTGGATAGTAGGGTCGCTTCGAGGTGAAAGCCTAGATAGTAGGGCTATGAGAAGGAACCTGGATAGTAGGGTTACTTCGGGATGAAATCCTGAATAGTAGGGCTATGAGAAGGAACCTGGGTCGTAGGGTTACTTTGAAATGAGATCCTGGATAGTAGGGCTACGAGAAGGAACCAGGGTTGTAGGGTTACTTCGAAAAGAGATCCTGGATAGTAGGGCTTGAGAAGGAACCTGGATAGTAGGGTTACTTCAGGATGAAAGCCCGGATAGTAGGGCTATGAGAAGGAACCTGGATAGTAGGGTTACTTCAGGATGAAAGCCTGGATAGTAGGGCTATGAGAAGGAACCTGGATAATAGGGTTACTTAGGGATGAAATCCTGGATAGTAGGGCTATGAGGAGGAACCTGGATAGTAGGGTTACTTCGGGATGAAAGCCTGGATAGTAGGGCTGTGAGAAGGAACCTGGATAGTAGGGTTACTTCGAAGTGATATTGTAGATTAGTTGACTTGTTTGGTTTTGGGAACTGAGTTTCCATTAGTCATTTGCAGACGTGACCTGTATAACTGCTGGATTTGTTGAAGATAATTGTCTTTCCTGAAAAGATATAAAGGTAAATTATATGCAATGCATGAAATTCCTTGTGAGATGATGTTCTCAAAATAAATGAGATCCTGCTGTATATGATATGTATACGCATGCCATGATGTATGTACATGAAATGCTATTGGGGTATGTCCAAATCTGGGAAAATAAATCCCTAACTACTGCTGGAGAATATACCATTCCTGACTGTGATAGAGAATTGTGGTTCTTCTACTCCCGCCGGGGATGGTGAACTGAAATGACTATGCTAGAGGTTTACTCTTTGTTTTTTATGAATATTCTGTCAGGGACAGATTCTGATTGAGAATAATTCTGCAGGGAACAACTTGGAAAGTGAATTTCTATAGCTGAAGTAATGAGCTCTGTCGGGGATTAAACTTCTGTATCTAGAGAAATAAACTCTGCTTGAGAGATAAAATTTACTGACCCGCTTGCGATTATGAAATTCGGCTGGGGATATAACTGTTAGGTTTCTGAATGACCCTGGATGGGGAGATTACTTCCTATTTCGGGAAATCCGACATCAATTCTTTTGAATACTTTTACTCTGTGGGGAGTGTACTACTGATGATTGTGTTCCAAAGTTGTCTTTGTCCTGGTACCTGCTGGGCAGAGTAACTGTCGGGTTTGGCACTTCTTGTTTTTTCCCCTGTTTCTGGAATTACGAGTAATTGTCTTTTTGTTTCTTATATAAATGTTTATGAGAAGCAATTATATTCAAATGCATATATAAAAAATAAAGCATTGGACGTTCTTGCAAAAAAAATAGAAGAAAAAAAAACTCAAAGTTTCTGGTGAAAATGATTTTGTATTGATTTTTGAAGTTGGCCTGTAATAGGCGTTTTTGTACAAGGAGGATGACTCTCTAGTAAGAGAACGCCGCCGTAAAAATAGAAGCTATACAATTTTTTGTAAAAGAAAACAACTATGTGCAGCAATCCCATTGAGTTCCATCACTTTTCTACTTGGCCGAAAGTTGATTAGATTGATTGGTGTCGTCCGAGCTTGATAGTCGATACCAAAGCCTGGTCGCAAGATGATCCAATGGGACATAGTGATACGCTTTACATCCCTAACTTTTGCCTAGACTGCCCTTTCGGGTTTTTAGTCCACCGGGATACCCTTTTTGGCCCAAGCCGCCTTTTCAGGTTTTCGGCTTGCCGGGTGTACAGATTTTTTCATTTTCATCCCTTATTTTTGCCCGAAGCCTTTTGGTTCACCGGGAAGCCCTTATTTTTGCCTAGGCCAATCAACCTAGCGGGTCTTTTAATCAAGCGTAGTATCTTTTCACTATGTCTGCATTGACAGGGCGAGGAAGGTCGTCACCGTCCATGGTAGTTAGAATCATAGCTCCACCTGAGAAAATGTTTTTAACCACAAATGGCCCTTCGTATGTGGGGGTCCATTTTCCCCTAGGATCACCTTGCGGCAGTATGATGCGCTTGATCACTAGATCCCCGACTTGATATTCTTGACGTTTGACTTTCTTATTAAAAGCCTTGATCATTTGCTTTTGATACGTCTGCCATGACAGATAGCAGTAAGTCTCTTCTCATCGATTAGATTTAGCTGATCAAGTCGAGTTTTGATCCATTCGTCTTCGTTCAAACCCGCATCCTTCATAATCCTGAGAGAAGGTATCTGGACTTCGATGGGTAGGACTGCCTTCATGCCATATACCAGAGAGTAGGGTATTTCCCCCGTCGACGTCCGTGCTGAGGCACGGTATCCATGAAGAGCAAATGGTACCATCTCATCCCAGTCTTTGTATGTCACTGTTATCTTCTGTACGATTTTATTGATGTTCTTGTTATCCGCTTCAACAAGGCCATTCATCTTCAGCCGGTAGGGAGAAGAGTTATGATGCTGTATGTTGAACTGTTTACAGAGCTCGGTGATCATTGTGTTGTTGATATTCATACCATTGTTAGTAATAGTTCTCTCTGGAACACCATATCGACAGATTAAATTATGTCGGATAAACCGCGCCATAACATTTTTAGTCACAGTAGCAAAAGAGGCTGCTTCAACCCACTTTGTGAAGTAATCAATGGCCACTAGAATGAAGCGATGTTTGTTGGAAGAAGTGGGCCTGATTTCTCCGATCATGTCAATGCCCCACATTGCAAAGGGCCACAGAGCTATCAAGACGTTCAAGGGAACCAGAGGCACATGCACCTTATCAGCGTAGATTTGGCACTTATGACAAGTTTAGGAGTGCTGATAACAATTTGCTTCCATAGTGGACTAGTAATATCCTGCCCGTAGGATCTTCTTAGCCATGATATGTCCACTGGAATGGGTTCCGAAGGTACATTCGTGTAGATCTGTCATAATTATCTCTGCTTCGCTCTTGTCTACACACTGTAATAAGGTAGAGTCATGATTGCACTTGTAGAGGATTCCATTACTGAGGAAGAATTTTGCAACAAACCTTCTCAGAAACTTCTTATCATTGACAGATGCCCCTTCGGGATACTCTTGAGTCTCAAGATACCTCTTGACTTCGTGAAACCAGGATTTGTCTTCCACCTCTTCGATATCAATCTCACAACAGTGCACTGGTTCATCCAACCTCTCAAGGGTGATTCGGGGAGCTTCATTGTCCCACCTGACTTTGAACATAGAAGACATGGTAGCTAGCGCGTCCGCTAAATGATTCTCCTCTCGCGGGAATTGTTCAAAAGTTACCTCCTCAAAGTGTTGGAGCAATGTCAGCACGTGCTCTTTGTATGGGATGAGATTCAGATGCTTCATATCCCATTTTCCTTTGATCTAACTTATTACCAAGGATGAATCTCTGAAAACGTCCAAGAACTTGATCTTGAGGTCAATAGCGACCTTGAGAGCCATGATACAAGCTTCATACTCTGCCATGTTGTTAGTGTAGTTGAAACATAGTCAGGCGGTGAAAGGAGTATGACAGCCCTTAGGAGATATGATTACAGCGCCAATGCCATTACCAAGTGCGTTTGAAGCTCCGTCGAAAACCATAGTCCATCGGGATACCTCTTCGGGTCCTTCATCCGGTCCAGGTTCTTCGTAGTCAGTCACCAGCATAATATTCTCATCCGGGAACTCAAAATTCATGGACTGGTAGTCATCCACTGGCCGATGAGCCAAATGATCAGCCAATACACTCCCCTAGATTGCTTTCTGGGTTGTATATTGTATATCATACTCAATTAAGATCATCTTTCATCTTGTTATTATTCCGGAGAGAGCGGGTTTCTCGAAGATGTATTTGATTGGATCCATCTTAGATATCAACAAAGTAGTGTGGGTCGGCATATACTGTCTTAGTCCGCGAGCAGCCCATGCCAAAGAGCAACAAGTTTTCTCGAGCATTGAGTATCGTGTCTCACAGTCAGTAAACTTTTTGCTAATGTAGTATATTGCATGCTCTTTTCGACCAAACTTGTCATGCTGTCCCAGCACACACTCTATTGAACTGTCTAGCACTGTTAAGTACAATATCAAAGGTCTTCCTTCAACTGGAGGCATCAGAAGTGGCAGTTATTGAAGGTATTCCTTGATTCTTTTGAAAGCTGTCTGGCATTCGTCATTCCACTTTACCACTTGATCTTTCTTCAGAAGCTTGAAGATGGGCTCACAAGTAGCAGTTAGATATGAAATGAACCTGGCGATATAATTCAAGCTTCCCAAGAAACCTCTAACTTCCTTCTCTGTACGGGGAGCTGACATTTCTTGTATGGCCTTTACCTTCGCAGGGTCTACTTGGATGCCTTTGTCGCTGAAAATGAAACCCAGGAGCTTACCAGACCTTACCCCGAAGGTGCACTTGTTCGGATTCAACCTCAGCTTGTATGTCTTTAACCTGTCAAACAACTTTTGTAAATGATCAAGGTGCTCTTCCTTGATTTGAGACCTAGCTATCATGTCATCAACATAAACCTCGATCTCATGGTGGATCATATCGTGGAACAAAGTGGCCATGGCGCGCTGATAAGTTGCCCCAACATTCTTCAACCCAAAAGGAATCACGTTGTAACAGAAGGTGCCCCGCTGTGTGACGAAGGTTATCTTCTCCATGTCTCCAGGAGCCATCTTGATTTGGTTGTAGCCAGAGAAACCATCCATGAAGGAGAAGATTTTGTGTTGCACGGTGTTGTCAACCAGAACGTCAATGTGAGGAAGTTGGAAGTCATCCTTGGGGCTTGCCCTATTCAAATATCTGTAATCCACACACATCCGTACCTTACCGTCCTTCTTAGGTACCAGAACGACGTTAGCAACCCACTGTGGATAAGAGGTGACAGCTAAGAACCCTACGTCGAACTGCTTCATGACCTCTTCCTTGATCTTCTCTGACATTTCAGGGCGCATACGGCGGACCTTCTATTTAACCGGGGGGCAGTCTTCCTTAGTCGGCAGACGATGTACCATAATATCAGTGTCTAAACCTGGCATGTCTTCATATGACCAGGCGAAGATCTCAACGTAGTAGCGCAACATTTGTATCAACTGCTGTTTGATCTTAACTTCCAGATTTATGCCGATCTTAACTTCTTTTCTGTCTATCTCCGTGCCCGGGTTTATAGTCTCAACTGGCTCTTCATGAGGCTGTATAGCCCTTTCTTCCTGAAGTAATAGTCTAGCAAGTTCTCCAGGCACCTCGTAATCATCCTCACCTTCATCTTCCCCTTGGTTGATCGGATTTTCAAAGTCATAACTGGCAGTAGCAGAGCTGTTATCAATGGGATCCAGAGTGGATATGGATCTGTAGTATGATACGTGAGTGTGTCTAAGAGCATAGCTATTTTGATAAAGTGAAAACAAAAAAGAAAAATAGAGAGCACAAAATTTGTATTCAAGGAACATCCAATGTTTTATTGATGATATATGAAATGACAAATAATAGCCTTCACAAACAAAGCCCATGTGCCTCGGGCAAGGCACAAGGCTGTAGAGTTTAAATTGTTTATTATAAATCTCAAAACAAGTAAGACAATTACTGCGAAATTAAAGAAACTGGTATAAAATCTCTAGCCGTCCGGTTACTCGGTCCACCGTTGGTAGTTGGGTAGATCCAGTTGTCAATGTCAGAGTCTTCCTCACTGTCTTTAATGTCATTAATTCCATGATTGTGCTTAGGAATGGGAGCAGTTATGACATTGGGCTTTTCGGGAGCATCGAACTCAATTTCCTTGGCCTCAATCTTATTCTGTACCTTATTTCTCAGAGCCCATCAGTCATTGGTATCGTGGCTAGGACTCTCAGATGATAGGCGCACCGAGCATTGGGATTATACCGAGGAGATGTGGTGTTCGGATTCTTGGGAGCCTCTTTCAAGGTTTCCAAGTTGGATCTTAGTAGATGGGGTGACACTTCAGCCAACGTCATGTTAATCCGGGTAAACTGTCGTTGTGGCATTTCCACCCTTTGTTGATTGTTGCATTGTGGATCAGCTGCAGGTCTAGGTATCATTACAGCACCTACTGTTTGACGGTGTCCAGCTCTGCTTTGGCCTCTCGGGCTATAGATAGCACTATCTTCCTTTTTTCCAGTGAAAGGCTTCTTTACCGAACTCAAAGAGGCATCTTTTTGTATCTTACCGCTCCAGATCCCAGATTCTATCCTCTCCCCAGTTAGAATCAGCTCGGTGAAACTAGCTGACGAGCTGCCAACCAAATGATTAAAGAATGGACAAGATAGCGTCCCAAGAAACATATCGACCAACTCCCTATCAGACAAAGGGGGTTGGACTCTTCCGGCCAAGTCTCTCCATTTCTGTGCATAGTCCTTAAAGCCTTCACTTGCACCTATGGACATACTCTAGAGTAGAGTACGAGTAGGAGCAAGGTCGGCGTTATATTAATACTGCTTATAAAAAGCAACAGCCAGATCTTCCTAGTTTCGGACATTGGTTCCCTCCAGTTGGTAGAACCATTCAAGTTGAGTCCCTAACAAACTGTCTTGAAAGAAGTGAACCCATGAATTTCTATCAACGGTGTGGGGCTGGATCTTCCTTATATAGGAACAAAGATGGAGCTTTGGGCAAGACACCCCATCGTATTTTTCAAAAATTAGAGCTTTTAACTTCTGCGGGATGACCACTCCCGACACTACTCCCAGTTCTTCGAAGTCCAACCCGGGTATCCTCTGAACTTCCATGGCACTCAGACGATCTTCCAACTGCTTGTATCTATCCCCAGTAGGAGGATACTGCTCATCATTGTAGTCTGTATCATTGTCAGAAACTTCAGGATTGGGGTCATTTTCCCTTGTTTCTCCCTCTTGGTTCTCCCCTTCTTTGGATGAAGAGGTTAGATCAACCGTTTGCTTCAACGGTCCCCTGATCCTTCTGCCCATATTCAGAATACCAGTGACCTTCTTCTTTTTCTTTTTCTCCTTCAGGATGAGGGCTTTCAGATCCTCTTGCTCTTTCGCCAGATTTATGAACATCTGTTGGAATTGGGGATTTTGTGCCTGAAGATCCTTGATGCTTTGTTCGGAAGACATTACTGCTGAAATAAACAGCAAAGAAGATGAGAAACCTGTTATGGTACCTGTTTATGCGATGCTATGGATGAGATGCGTATGCAATGATTTCAAGGATTCTTAAAAGCTCAGATTTGTTTAACCAAAAGAATCACACTTTAATTGCATTAATAAGTTCGAATTGATACAAAGAATGCCCTTTAGGCTTACAATTAAAAAAAAACAAAACTTAAAGTAAAAATAAACTAGGTCTACCAGGAGTGCATCCTCTTTGGTGCAATGTAGGCATTTATGTTCCTTTCTTCATGAAGTAGCCTAGTGAGTTCCAAGACCTTCTTCTTGCTGGCATAGAACTGAGCTTCAAACGTGTTCCGCTCCTCTTTGAGTTGAACCTAGGACTTCTGTAACTCTTCATGATCAGTTGGCATGTCAGGATGATGACCAAGGGAAGTAGTATCTCCTTCAATAACTGGTTCCACAGTTATTGGTAGGACAACAGGGTAAGGCATCATAAGACTTTGGGCGCGAGCTCGTACCCATCAGAGATAAGGCTCAAGAGGAATGGAATTCTTGTGCCCTAGCATCTTTCTATCAATTTTATGCACTATTCCCCAAACTTTTATGAACCTTGTGTGGTATCCCTGAGCATCATTCTCATAGTTGAAGGCGATTCCTTGGATAAGTGTATCATGAGGACCATCTCTTCTCGCATAACCAAACTGATGCAGTGCCAAACAAGGGTTGTAAGTGATTCCTCCCCTAATGCCTAAGAGAGGGACATTAGGGAATTCACCATAGTGATCGATGATGGTAACATCTTCCGAGAACCGTGAAGACCAATGAATGTCTGAATGTGTAAGGGACATCAGCATACGAGACCATTTCAAACCATGTTCATTCTTCAAAACAGACCTGGGTAGGTGTAAAATAAACCAACTAGCCAATAGAGGAGTGCAACACAGGAGGGTCCCCCTTCTCTTTAGAGCGCGAGCATGCAGAGAGTGTAGAATATTCTCGAGTAATGTAGGTACCGGATTATGCGACAAAAAACCTTAATAGTGTTCACATCTACGAGTTGATCCGCATTAGGGAAAAGTACCACCCCGTAAATGAGAAGTGCCAGCACCTCTTTGAAAGCTTGTAAATCCAGGGTATCCCAAAAATGGTAAGCCTTCTTGAATAGAAACTTAACCGGGATTCCTTGGACACTTCTTCTAGTCTCCCAAATTGTCACTACGTCAGACCGTTGTAAGGACAGAGCTCTAGCAATCTCTTCAGGCTTTGGATGTTCTTATGTACCATTGAAAGGTAGCTAATCAAGAATAGGTACCCCTAATAACTGAGAAAATTCCTCCATAGTAGGTACTAGCTAGTAATCCGGGAAGGTGAAACAATGGTGCACAGGATCAAAGAACTGAAACAACACTTTTAACAATTCTTCATCAGGTTTTGCAGTGACCAAGTTAAGCAACTGACCAAGATTTTTAGTGAAATGAGAACTTTCAGGAACCCTTAATGCCAGGTCCTTTAGTTGGAGAGGCACTTTCACAAGGTTAATCTGTATAGTATTCCTACGGGCGGATGCCATGTCCTACAAAACAAAGCAAAAACGAGCCCCTAGGAAATCCTTGAAATGGTTAGTTATAATATGCCATGCTTATGATGTCATGATTATGCTAGAAAATCACATGTATAACAAACAACAAGCAAGTCACCAAGTCCTTAGGTTTAAGGCCTGTATGAGTTTTAAGGTCATACCCTCTTGAAGTTGGATTAGTTCAACCTGTCCTATAAATAGTAACCGGGTTCTAAGGGATTTCAATATCACCGATCTTTCCCCCAGCTTCGTTCAATAGGCGATTGACTCGCAACCAAACAAAACTCAAGAGTCAAACCTCAATGAGTGTAGCATCGAGTATCTGTCGACCTTGGGAATACACCAAAGTCAGCCATCTCGCTACGTCCTACTGGCCAAGTTGTGCAATTAAAGGTTCTAAGATCAGTTGATGCTTCACGACACCACGCGGCAGCCCCGTACTCTCCGTGATTGACTCAAGGGTTACCGGTACCAACCAAAGTGCCACATCAACGTAGCTACTGCTTCAACTGTGTCATTATACCCCGCATAGTTCCCTCACAACTTATTTCTACTTACCTAAAAGGTGTCCCCAGATCTAGGTGTAGGATCCATAGTAACCCAAACAATCCCTTAAAAGTAAAGCAATCAAGACAAACAAGGGAAGCAATTAAATGACCTAGGTCCTAAGGTATACCCCACTTATTATATTCCCCAACAGGTTCGTCAGTTCTGTGATACGGTGGCAGAACCGACTGTTATACTGGTTTGTGTTTTTTGTTTGCAAATGTCACGGTAAGTAAGAGTCGTCACCGACTTTTATTTCATCCAACAAAGGAAAAGGAAAAAGAACAGAAAAAACCTTTTTCGAGATGTTTCTGAGTATGGGGGGTAGATTATAGAAAGAGAAGGTGTTAGAACCCTTTCTATCCATGGTTTTCCATGGGCTCTTAGGTACTTGCTCATTTTTCAAATTGCTTGTGTGTTCTTGTTTTGAAAAGTTTTACTTCGTGATAAACCTTGTATCGGTCCTCAAGAGTGTGACAAAGTTGTTTTTGAAAACTGTTTTGAAAAGTGTTTGTGTAAAATTTGTTTGTTTGAGCAAGTAACTAGGAACTAATCTACCTACTCGAAAAAAGTCTGTTCATTTTCCTTTAGACATCGCTATCCTATTACTAAGGAATAGGCAGCACCGTCGTTGGAGTTTTAAGGAACATTCGAAGGGACAAGTACGGTCACAAAAGCAATGTTAGGAAATTTTAGTAATCATCCTAAAGCCTTTAAAGATCTTTTTCCCCGACAACATCTGAATGGGTCATTTTAGATCTTTTGGGACTAGAGGACGACCACTAACATTCCCTATACTTTATGAACGTTTACCAAAGGCAACCGGAGTGGGGTAAACCCTAGGAGTGAGCATGTGCAAGTGTATTTTTCAGTTAATTATCTTTGCATAATTAGGGTTTTCTACTGTTTTAATTTCAATTTGTCTTTCCATATATTCCTATACATACATCTAAGCAGTTTATAGTTACGGAAATGAAAATGCGAGAAGTTAAAGTCCTAGCTATTACAAGGCTTTCGCAGATACATAATTATTTTGAATGAAAATAAAGATGCAGAAATTTAAAACCCTAATTACTATTACAAACTCGGAGCAGTTACAATAATAAAAAAAGGAAAACTAAAAGCGCGCGCGGCGAATTAAATGCGAGAAATAATTGGAAAACCTAAAAATCTAATTGAGAAAAATATTTAGGTTATTTTTTGGAGAAAAATTAGGTTATGTATAACATTAAACCCTAATTCTAATTATTTTAAATTATAATTAAAAAATAATTAAATTACCCTAATTTAATTAAACTAATTAATTAATAAAATATTTTAAAAAAATGATTTTTGATGTTTTTATGTTTTTTTGATTACATAAAAAAAACATGATTTTTGGTGTTATTTGAAAAAAAGAAGAAAATAATTAATAAATAATAAAAGGAATTAAAATAGAAAAAGAAGAGAAATGGGCCTGGTGTTGAGAAATCAGGGAGGGTGTGCTGCTGAATTGGCTGGGCCCAAATTCTTTGGCCCAAAGGTCCTGTGCCTGATCCAGTGGGATCATCTTCTGAGGGTCTATCATGAGCTTACGCATGCTGAGCGTTGGATCTGGCTAGAGATGGATCCAGTGATGAAGTGCCGAGGTGTACGGTGGACGCCAGGCTATGAGGCACGCTGGATCTACAAGGATTTGTTCAGAAAATAAGAAAATGTTTGGACCTGGGATCGAACCCGGGTCCTTTTCTTCACATGCCCATACCCCTTGCCATATGCGCTGCGTTGTTTAATTATTAATATAATAAGAAAACAATATTATAATGACAAGCCACGTAGTTTCCTCCAAAAACGTGCGAATTTCAAATGGACCAGTGGTTGATTGCCACGCCTTCATCTTCTTCCCAGAAGTGTCGTCTTAGGTACCAGACTTATACCTACGGACATCTTCCATAACTATAAACCTGCAAGCTTCAAAAATTAACAAAACACATGATAAATTAATTCTAGCTATACCAATCAACTCTTCTTCATCTCACGAGTACCATGGCACCATGTTCTTGGCCTAATTTTACATGTACAGAGAAGCCCTAAAACGGCTTCTTAAACCCTAGCCATGGAAATCATCAATATATGCATCAAAACGTCAATTAAATCATTCAAGCATGTTACAAATATGTCAATAATCACAAATACATTATCAGAATATGTTTATGATGCAAGAATTTCCGTATTCAATTTTGAAACAAAGAGCAAACCGTGTGAAGGCTATGGGGTGATTTTGGACTTGGGAATGCTTGCAATTGATCGTGTTAGCTTCAGGAGATATCCAGGAATCATTTAGAAGCTTTGGAATGTTTTGAATCACCCTTTATGTGAGAAAATGATCTACCACTTTTTTCCAAAATTTGAGTTTGTTCTTCAACTCTCATGACTGCAATCCTTTTTCTTTTGCCTTGGTTGCGTTATGTATATGTAATATGATTAATTAGGGAAACAAAAACATATTGAATTTTTTCCAATCATGGAAATTGAATGTGATTTGCTTGCTATATTATATCTTTCCAAAACCATCCTAATCATGCTATTTTTTCCTTAATTTTCCTTGATTTGATTTGATCTGATTAGGCCAGCTTAATTAGATTTGATTCTAACAAAAATCAGATCAAAAAATTAATCTTTTATATTTTTTGTCATTTATTTGATTTAATTTACTTTTAAATAATAAAAATCAAAATAAAATAAATAAATAGAGCAAATAAAATATGGATGCTGATTTGGGTCTTGGACCATATCTTCAACAAGATACAAACATGAAAAGCTGGGCCCATTTGACAAAAATGCAATTTTGAGCACATTTGACTTTTGGAAATTTTCCCAAAAATGGCCAAATTTGACAATGCATATCTCCTACAATTTTGACCATAGCAAGGTGTTCTTGGACTTTTTAGTAAGATTAGGGTGTCCCCTAAACAACCTCTTTGGTTTCATCTCAATTGGATCTTCCATATTCATGTAAGAAGCTTTGACCCAAAAGGTGTTTTTGTTGACTTTTGAAAAGGACCTATAATGTCTGAATTTATATCTTTTTACTAGTGCATTTTTTGAACTTGAGGAATGAAGATGAGTTGTAGGAAATTAGATTCTCTTCAAAATTATCCTTGGATGAGAAATTTCTGATAAAGTATGAGAAAGTTATGCTTAGTCAAAGTTTGGTTGACTTTTTCTGAGAAATCCTAATTTAGCAACTTTTGAGTTTTGATGAATTAGGAGCATTCCTTGAGGAATCATGATCAACCCTTGACCAAATGATGGATCTAACTTAAAAATGTTGATGTTGACCAAAAATCTTGAAGTTTGACTGTATGTGGGTCATAGTTGACTTTTGACCTGATACATTTGATTTTCAAGCATCTGAGCAGTTGACTGAGCAAACTTCTTGTGTAAGGCATGCAACTTGACATGGATGATCTTGAGAACATATTAGGACCATGAAAGAGATTTTAGGCCTTTGGAGCTCACACATCTTGATGAAAAGGGAAACCATAGTTGGAGGTTCCTTGCTTTAGGAGAGGGTTTGTCTGGTCAACTCTTGGGTATCCTTGAGCGAGTTGAGGATCTCCATGAACATGTGTTGTGTAAAATGGGAGGGGAAATTTTAGGGTACAACACCCTGGGGTTGATACTGACATCGTAGTTCATCGTCTGCCGACAAGAGAAGATTTCCCTCCTGTTAAACAAAAGGTTCGTCGCATGAGGCCTGATATGTCTGAAAAGATCAAAGTTGAAGTGATGAAACAGTTTCATACAGGGTTACTAGTTGTGACATCCTATCCCCAATGGGTTGAAAATATTGTTCCAGTGCCTAAGAAATACGGAAAGGTTTGCATGTGCATAGGCTATAGGGATCTGAATAGTGTGAGCCTCAAGGATGACTTCCCTCTATCAAACATTGACGTCTTAGTTGATAATACTGCTCAACATAAAGTCTTCTCTTGCATGGATGGCTTCTCAGGCTATATCAAATAAGGATGGCTTCTGAAGACATGGAGAAGACTACTTTCGTTACGCAATACGGCACCTTCTGCTACAAGGTCATGCCGTTCGGATTAAAGAATGTAGAGGCAACATATCAAAGGGCTATGGTAGCTTTGTTTCATGACATGATTCATCATGAGATAGAGGTATATGTGGATGATATTATTTCCATATCACAAACTGAAGAAGAACATCTCGTTCACCTGTATAAATTATTCGAGAGGCTGAAGAAATACAAGTTGAGGTTAAACCCTAACAAGTGCACGTTTTGAGTATGATCTGGAAAGCTTTTGGGTTTTGTTGTCAGCAATAAAGGCATTGAAGTTGATCCTGCTAAGGTAAAGGCCATCCAAGAAATGTCGGTCCCACATTCTGAAAAGGAAGTTAGAGGATTCTTGGGTCGTCTCAATTACATTTCCTGTTTCATATCTCACTTGACTGCTACTTGTGAGCCAATCTTCAAACTCTTGAAGAAAGATCAGGTAGTCAGATGGAACGATGAATGCCAAACTGCCTTCGACAAAATCAAAGAATACCTACAAGAACCTCCTATTCTCATGCCTCCAGTTGAAGGAAGACCCTTGATCATGTACTTGACAGTACTAGAGAACTCTATCGGGTGTGTTTTGGGCCAACATGACGAGTCTGGCCGAAAAGAGCATGCTATTTATTACCTGAGCAAAAAGTTTACCGACTATGAAACCATATATTCACTACTCAAGAAAACTTGATGCACTTTGGCATGGGATGCTCGCCGGATAAGACAGTATATGTTGACTCATACCACTCTGTTTATTTCTAAGATGGACCCAATCAAGTACATCTTCGAGAAACCTGCCCTTTCCGGACAGATAGCTAGATGGAAAATGATCTTGACTGAGTACGACATTCAATACACGACTCAAAAGTCCATCAAAGGAAGTGTACTAGAAAATCATTTGGCCCATCAAGATGTGGATGATTATCAATCAATGAACTTCGATTTCCCCGATGAGAACGTCATACTGGTAACTAACTGTGTGAAACTTGGACCATATGACAGACCTGAACAAGGATCTCGATGGACTATGGTCTTCGATGGGGCTTTCAACGCCTTAGGTAATGGAATTGGTGATGTGATCATCTCTTCTGATGGTTGCTACACTCCTTTCAATTCCAGACTATGCTTCGATTACACAAACAATATGGTCGAGTATGAAGCATGCACCTTAGGTCTGAAAGCTGCTATTGACTTAAGGATCAAGCATTTGGATGTGTTCTGGGATTCTGCCCTAGTGATCAGCCAATTAAAAGGAGATTGAGATACTAAACACCCTAATCTTATCCCTTACAAGGAACATGTGCTATCCCTAATTCCTTACTTCGAAGAGATCACTTTCGAGCACTTCCCTAGGGAAGAAAACCAGTTGGCTAACGCTTTGACAACCATGTCTTTAATGTTCAAGGTCAGATGGTACAACGAAGCCCCTATGATAATAATTGAAATATTTGATGAACCTACACATTAATATGAGCTTGACACCGATGAGGAAAATCCATGGTACCATGAGGTGATGAGATACCATGAAGCACAAGGGTATCCATAGGGGGCATCTATAAATTACAGAAAGTTCTTGCGAATATTTGCAGCCAAATTCTTCCTAAGTAATGGGATATTGTACAAGCGCAACCATGATTCAACTCTACTCCGATGTGGGGACAAAAAGGAGGCGGAGGAGATCATGGAAGACATGCACGATGGTCTTTTCGGTACTCACTCAAGTGGGCATACGATGGCTAAGAAAATATTAAGAGCCAGTTACTATTGGTAAATGATGGAGACTGATTGCCATCAATATTCAAGAACTTGTCAAAAATGCCAAATCTACACTGACAAGGTCCATGTGCCTCATATCCCTCTGAATGTCATGACCCCTCCGTGGCCATTTGCAATGTGGAGCATTGACATGATTGGAGAGATCAAGCCCACCGCCTCCAACGGACATCACTTCATTCTTGTTACTATCAACTATTTTATCAAATGGGTCGAAGCCGCCTCATTTGCCTCAGTCACCAAGAATGTGGTAGCCATATTCATCAGACACAACCTCATCTTCCGTTATGGTATCCCCGAAAGGATCATCACCAACAATGGGAATAACCTCAACAATACTATGATCACTGAGCTTTGTACTCAGTTTAAGATCAAGCATCACAATTCTTCTCCGTATAGACCAAAAATGAATGGCGCAGTCATAGTTGTTGTACCCCAATTTTTGCCCCTAAGATTCCCCTATCATATCATGTCAACTTGATCATAACAAAATCACATTAGGGTTGGTTCTTCCTATTTTTTCTATCTCCTATCTTTAAGTTTGATCTTGAGGAATCTCCAATCACCTTAGTTGTGTATTTTGTATATGCGTTGATAATTAACCTCTAACCAAAATACAAAAAATATTTGTCTTTGCAAAATTGTGTTTTGTAGGTACCGAGTCGAAGCATCCAACAAATAAGGTTTTCCGGTATTATTTCCCTAAAAATCCTTTTTTTTCAAAGAAAAATAAAAATAATTAAATTTTTTTCATTTTTTTTGTTTTCCTGTACAATCGATTGCTCCCATAGTGCAACCGATTGCACAGTGTATTGTGCACAATCTTTGAAAAAAAACTGTGTTTTCAGCCTTCAAAAAATCAAAACAATTTAGTATGTCTCGACACATACATGTTATGTATCAACTCATGCAAGTTGATTGATTATGTATTGTGTCGAAGTAGAGGCTTGCTTCGACTCATCCTGCTTTGTATAACTAGTATGTGTCGACACGTACATGTTATGTATCGACTCATGCAAGTTGATTGATTCTGTATTGTATCGAAGTAGCAGCTTGCATCGACCCATAGAGGCTTGCTTCGACTCAACCTGCTTTGTATAACTAGCATATTTCGACATATACATGTTATGTATCGACTCATGCAAGTTGATTGATTTTGTATTGTGTCGAATTAGCATCTTACATCGACCCATAGAGGCTTACTTCGACTCATCCTGCTTTGTATAACTAGTATGTATCGACACATACATGTTATGTATCGACTCATGCAAATTGATTGATTCTGTATTGTGTTGAAATAGCAGCTTGTATCGACCCATAGAGGCTTGCTTCGACTCATCCTGCTTTGTATAACTAGCATGTGTCGACACATACATGTTATGTATCGACTCATGCAAGTTGATTGATTCTATTTTGTAATGAAATAACAGCTTGTATCGACCCATATAAACTTGCGTTGACTCATGTTGTGTTATATAACTAGCATGTGTCGACGCATACGACTCTTTTGTCGACTCATAACAGCAAAACACACGTGATTTTTGAAAAAATCCAGCAATTTCAAATCTGTCATCTTTTTTGCTCCAATTTTTCTGCATAATTTGAAAATTATATCATTAATTCAATTTTTGGCTCCAAGAATCAATTACCAAATTACCACTAATCCCAATCCTAATATCTATAAATAAAGCCCTCATCTCATTCAAATGAGAAGCTTTTCATAGCCAAAATCACTTTGCTAAAAAATCTCTCAATTCTCTCCATTTACCAAATTCACTCAAAGCTCCATTTTCAAAAAGTTAGTAAGCTTTGCATTGAAGCTTACTAATCTTTGAGCTAAACCTTCATCCAAACACTTTTTCTTCATCAATTCTCTACATCTAAGCTTTGGTAATTGATTCTTGTTGTTTAATTGAAGCAAATTCTGGAAGTTGTTTGATAATTCTCTAATTCTACCTTTGGTAAGTTGGATCATCGTCTTTCATAATGTGATCTCTTGTGGATTTCTGGTTTTGATTCATTGAGCACTGTTTTATGATTCCATTAGTGCTATTTTCTCATAATTTGATGGAATTTTCATGCTCAATTGGATCCATGATCATAAGGTGTTTGATGAAAAGTTGGAACAAGAATTTGATCCTTGAGATGCTGTTTTTGACTGATTTTAACAGGTTGCAATCAATTGTTGTAACATTGCAATTGTTTGTCACAGAAAGTTGATTTGAAAAAAACGGAACTGATGCAATTGGTAGCTGTCAAAGCACAATTGATTGTAACAGTGTCAAAAATACTTTTTCTGCCTTATTTTGGGGTTGTTTCGACTCAAATATTTTTCTACTCACTTCTTTGATTGTTGGTTTGGATTGCAATTTTAAATGTCCAATTTGTCTTTAAACTCAATGGACTTTGTGATGTAGATGAAGTTGGATAAATGTTCATCAATTTAAATCTACCTATGAGTGAATTATTTAATTCATTTTTGGTGATTTGGATTAATGATATGTGTAGTGCTTTAATCCATCTAGAGGAGTGGTTGAATTTAAAGATGAAAGAATTTTGAGATGGTGATCCAAATTAGCTTATCATTCCCCTCCCTTTTCATCTTATCCCTTTCTTTTTTAAATGCGCTACATGTTAAGGGATGATGATCTCTATATCATTTATCCAAACATGAAGTACATAGATTGCTATTGACCTGCCTCAAAATAGGTGCGACTTCTACATAAGTCCACTTACGATTGCTTAACGTAGCGCTAAATTTTGTCCCGATTCGAATAAATGATCATTCATGGCCAAAACTTATGATTGCAAGCCCAAGTATGTTAATTTGATCTCTTTGATCCAATAACCTTGAGATTCATTGTGTGGAGGCTTTGGTTCTACCAATCCTCTAATAGATCTACAACACTTTTGGTCAACGCGGATCACTTAAACATCGTTGATCATTAAATGTTACTTTTGAGGATTCCAAAATGGATGATATACTTGACAAAAAACAAATACAACTTGTTGTGTGGAGGCTTTGGTTCTACCAATCCTCTAATGAGTTCCAAATTCAAGTTTCAAGATGGTCATCCAACTAACCACTAATTTCTAACAATTGACTTTATTTTATGCTTTTATTTTTTATGATTTATGTACCATTTAATTTAAGCATTTACATTTCATGCCATTTTTTATTTTTCTCACTTGAGCATTTACTTTTATGTCATTTTTATTTTGTTCACTTGAGCTTTTCTTTTCCTTTTAAATACACCTAATAATCAACAAGAACCATAAAAATCTTTAATGATACTTGGACTATTTGGCTACTATCCTTGGTATTATGGAGTATTGGACTTCTCGGACTTAGGATTAGAAACCTTGCCCTATCTTGGAGACTTTGTGAATTTATTTGATATTTTTTCTGGATTTCTTGAGGTTTACCTCAAGACATTGGGTTGTTTGTTTGTTTTGTGTGCAGGTTATTGTGATTACATACTTTTTTTATAATCTGGAATTCACCCGTATACAGCCGTTACTCTGCCCAATTTTTGTGAAGACTTAATACACTTGAAGTTTGGTTCTCTCAAGAGGTTTAGTATCTTTGCTTGCTAGGTTTCAATCCGAAGAATGGGAATTCTATATTGACTCATAATGTCAAGTATTAGCTTCTTGTTAGTTAGATGGTTCTTATCCCTAGCTTTTACCTTATACTTTAGGATAGCCTCTTCTTCTCCTCCCATCTTCTTTAATTTCAAAAATCTTCTCCCTCCTTTTAAAAAATCTTCTTATTTCTAAACTTGAAACACTTTCATAATAAACTTGGACTTAGGTCCATGCATTTTCAAAACATTTTCATAAAAAAATTCCAATCAATTTAATAATACCTTGACATTTTTGTGAGAAGACTAAAAGTCAACCAATCTCATTTCAAACCATTTTTTCCACTTTGGCTTTTTATTTTAAAACTTTTCTTAAAAGATTAGACTCTTGTCGATCCTTGTAGTGATGCAAACAACTATACTTCTACAATATGTAGTAAAGAGAGATATTTTCCACTTGGGTGTTGAGTGAGGAATTGTTGATTTTAAAATACAAGCCGTATCCTCCACTTTTAGATGATGCAAATTCGCCTTTCTCATGATTGTGGATAGTAAGTATGTTTTCCACACGGACAATGATGATGATGTCTTATCTCATAAAATTAACCAACACACTTGTGTTTCAAATTTTTTACAGAGGAACTACGTGTACCCTGATCCCCTATTGCACGAAAGGTGGTACGTAGGCACTAAAGGTTCGCAACCGCGACGGGTACAAAAATCATAAAAATATTTCTTTTCTCACCTCCACCATCCATTTTATATACAACACATTTTTATAGTCAAAATATACAGATTTTTCAAAGAGGTTCCTGCGGAGTACCATAGATTTTTATTGTGCTAATACCTTCCCTTTGCATAACCAACCCCCTTACCTTGAATCTTTCCCTTTTTTTTTGGGTTATTCGCTCTTTTCCCATTCCTTTGGAAACAATAAAGCGCGGTGGCGATTTTTAGTTTGATTTGTATAAAGTCTAGTCATTCCAATGGCTTAGTCTTGAACATTTCTACTGCTACAGAAAAATGGTGACTTCACTTGGGAAATATAGACCTCTTGCTGGTCCATCCCTAAGTGGGTTGAGCCTATCTTTGTTTATTTCTATATATGTGTTATTGTGTTTATGTGTTATATTTTGTATATATGTTTGTCTGGATTTTCATGGTTTACAGGGTGCTTGGTGATTACTCATAAGTCCTATACCCGGACTTGGGCAAACTTTAAGATAGGACGGGCGGTATAGTCGTGTTAACTTTGAGGGAGTAATCCCAAAAAAGGAGGCATGAGATCCCCCACTCAGTGGAGGCCCCTTTGACTGTAGTGTCGTTTACCGAGTAATCGGGAAGACATACTGCTTTCGACCTGGGAGCCTGCTGAAGCTGAGGACTGTAGATTACCTAACCCATCTTGGCCTTTTAGGTGTAGTGCAGAAGCTATGACGGAGTAATCCGGAAATAGTTTTCGCACGATACTACGCTCGGACGAGTCTTTCTTGAGAATATTACTAATTACCGAGTTAATCGGGAAGTTGGTAATATCCGAAGGAAGGATGTAGACTCTGGGAACCTCTTATAACCTTGTTCGGCAGGTGATAACTTTTTAGACCAACACCTTATGGGTAGTACCGTCGACCTCATGCTCGTGACATTGAACCTATGAACCCTATATGTATGATCTTGTGTGTGATTGTTGCATCATGCATCCATGCACTCATAAGCATCTTTTGAAGAAAACAATATTTCAAGGGATTTAAAGGTTTACTATTTGTGAATATCTCAGGTACTTTTAAACCATGGAATCTGGAAAGAGAAAGACTGGGAAATACAGTTTCAAGGATCCTAAGATAGATGAGTTGATCAGTCTAATTCCCGAGATCGAGTGTTCTGCAGACTTTCGGAAGAAGTATGGATCCATTATTCCTCTCATGAAGCTGAAGATGAAGGAGCATATTCTCTCAACTTTGGTCCAGTTCTATGATCCGGTGTATCACTGCCTTACTTTTCCCGATTATCAGTTGATGCCAACACTAGAAGAGTATTCCTATCTATTGGATTTACCCGTTACAAATCGTGTTCCTTTTACTGGTTTGGAGGGTGAGCCAAAACCACATGAGATTGCTGCTTTGATTCATCTGGGGAAGTCTGAGGTGGAAGCCCATATGACTACCAAAGGAGGGATTAGAGGATTACTAGCTCAGTTCTTATTGGAGAAAGCTCGTTACTTTGCTAGGATGAAGAGTACAGTTGCTTTTGAGGCCATCTTTTCTTTACTCGCCTATGGATTATTCTTATTTCCTAATGTGGACAAGTTTGTCGACATTAACACTATCAGGATTTTCATGATTGGAAACCCAGTTCCTACACTGTTGGTGATGCTTATTACTCTGTTCATCTTCGGAGTTCTTATCATGGGGGAATGATTATCTGTTGCATGCCTTTGTTGTACCGGTGGTTCATCTCTCATATGCCTCCGTCTGATGATTTTTAGGATATCAAGAAGGAACCTTGTTGGGTTCCTAAGATCATGGAACTTACTCACTCGGATATTGATTGGTATCATCGAGCTTACCAGGATGTGGAGGTTACTGACAGTTGTGGTAGTTTCCCCAATGTGCCTCTTCTTGGTACAAAGGGAGGAATTAACTATAACCCTGTTCTTGCACGACGACAGCTTGGTTACCCGATGAGGGATAAACCGAATAGTATTCATTTAAGTAGTTTCATTCTGAAGGAAGGAGAAGACCACAGGGAAGCTAGGGAGCAGATTGCGAAGTCCTGGCATCACATTCATAAGAAGAGTAGGAAGGATTTGGGACCTAGAGGTGCTAATTCTTTGGAGCCATATCTTCAGTGGGTCCGATCGAGAGCCATTCAGTTGAAGATGCCGTATACTCGGGAGACACCCATGCCTGATTTGTTTGTGAAGACCACTCCTCCCTTATTAGATGATCTAGAAGAGATGCAGCTTGCTTTGGTTAGGATGCAATAGGAAAGGGATGCTTGGAAGAACAAGTTCCAGACTTTAGAGAGTTCCTACAGAGTAGACCTGAAGGAGAAAGATGATTTGATCGAGATCCTTGAGAGTCGAGCGGTGGAGTTATGGAGAGGCAAGGGGATTTATTTTCTCCTAAGCCTCAAACAAGTGTTGATTACTCACTTCCTACTTCAGATGATTGGAAGGAGGTTGCCATCAGACATGTGGAAGAAAACCAGAGGTTGAGGGCTCAGATTGTCATGCTCACAGGGAAGCGCCAACGTAAAAATTGATCTCCATTAGTTCCTCTTCTCAGGTGTTTTAGATTGTATTTTCATCTTGTACTTGGGATCATTGAAACTTGTAACCCATTTTTAAGCTATTATAATAAAAGTTTTCAGTATTTCAAATGCGTTATTATTTTGATGTTTGCAATATGTCTATAAACCATAAATCCCTTGAAATATTAAATGATAAAGTAAAAATAATCATATGAATTGCATATCATGCATCATATTGCACATATTTCTTGCATTTGTTATGCATATCCAGGTATGTTACCCAGCTTCTTTACTTCACTCAGCAAGCTGACTCATCACTAAAACACTCGGGCTAATTTCAAAAAGAAGATGGACAACTTAGAACAGGAGAATCATGAGCTGTGCGAAGAAGTTTCCGCTTTGAAGGTTGGCATGGACAAATTGACTACTCTGATGGAAGCTCTGGTGGTTGCTCAGAATCAGCCACTGAGTGTTCAACCTCAACCAATAAGGGCAAATGCTGAAGTTCCTACTGTTCCTGTATCCGCTACTCCGGATGTTGTTCAAAACCGTATGCCTCAGGGTTATTCATGGGGAATGCTAGAGAATTTTGCAGCTGAAGATTTCAATCTTGGCCTTCAAGATGCTCCAGTGGTTCAAAATGTTGTTACTCCTGCACCTCTTGTGGTGCATACTGTTCCTGCTGCACCTCATTCGGTGAATTGGGTTCAATTTGTTAATGAAGATATGTACCGTCCTTTCCCTCCGCCGAGTGAAGACTTGGGTCTTTATGACATAATGGATGATTTCCAAGAATAGTTTGATAGAATGCAAAGAGATATGAAGGCTCTTAAGGGAAAAGAGCTATTTGGGAAGAATTTGAATGAGCTGTGTTTGGTCCCGAATGTTAAAGTGCCTGCTAAGTACAAGGTCCCGAAATTTGAGAAGTACAAGGGCAACACTTTCCCTCGTGCTCATTTGGTGATGTATGTAAGAGGAATGTCTACCCACACCGATGATCAGCGTCCTGATTCACTTTTTCCAGGATAGTCTGACCGGAGCAGCGTTGAAATGGTACATGAGTTTAGACAGCGACAACATCCATACTTTTAATGATTTGGGAGAGGCATTCATTAAACAATACAAGTACAATGTGGACATGGCGCCTGACTGTGACCATCTTAGGGCCATGGTTCAGAAAGACAGAGAATCTTTCAAAGAGTATGCATAGAGATGGCGCGAAGTGGCTGCACAAGTGATTCCTCCCATGGAGGAGAAAGAAATGACTAAGATTTTTCTAAAGACGCTAGGCGCTTTCTACTACGAAATAATGGTAGCAAGTTCCCCAAGTGATTTTACAGAGATGGTAGGAACGGGTATCCTCCTAGAAGAGGAAGTAAGAGAAGGCTGTTGACAAAGGGTGAAGGATCCGGAGGGGTAAAAAAGCCAGCTTATGGGTTTACAAAGAAGAAAGAGGGGGATACAAATGCTGTTATGCAAGAGAGAAGGGTAAACACTCCTAGAAAGAATTATCAGCGTCATCAGCAAGTCGCCTTAGTTACTCCTGTTATGAATGCCACTCCGACTACCATTGCTTATCAGAGACCGTCCCAGCAGGGGAATCAAGGGTATAATCAGAGAAGGGAGAACTGTGATCCTATTCCCATGAGCTATGCGGAGCTACTACCAACATTGATTCAGAAGAAGTTGGTCCAGGCACGACCACCTCCCGCCATACCATCACCATTGCCTTGGTATTACAAAGCAGACCAGACATGTGCCTTTCATCAAGGAGTACCAGGGCATAGTGTTGAGAATTGTTATCCTTTGAGGACTGAAGTGCAAAGGTTGGTGAAGTCTGGAATTTTATCTTTCAAAGACGTGGGACCTAATGTGAAAGACAATCCTCTACCCAAGCACGGGGGAGTGAATGCTGTAAATATGGTGGCCGGTTGTCCAGGCGACTTTCAAATTTTTGACATTAATTTGGTTAGAGTAGATTTGGTGAAGATGCACGCATACCTCTGTGAATTTAGTTATTATACGCATGACCACGCCGATTGTGCTATTTGTAGTACAGATATACAGGGTTGTGAGAAGATAAAGGCTGATTTACAGGAGATGATGGATGAAGGTTTAATCCATATAATCAGGCCTAGGGCGGAATATGAAGAGGAAATGAATATGGTTTCTGGATGTCCGGGTGAATTTAGAATTTTTGATGTGGATCATTTGAATGAGGATCTCGTACAGTTGCATGCTACTTTCTGTCGTACTGCTGGTCAGGGGGAACACCAATATGGATCTTGCATAGTTTGTTGTCAAAACCCCCGAGGATGTTCTATTGTAAGGGAAGGTGTTCATTTGTTGTTAAACAATGGAACTATCAAGATCACATGTCAGAGAGATGATTATTATGAGATTGATATGGTTGAAGTTTGTTTGATGGAAGAAGAGTCAGAGGAAGAGTATGCCTCCGCAGATGAGTATTTCTCTTCAGACGAAGGTTTGTTTGCCAGAAATGACTTTTTGATGGCTGATTGTGTTGAGGAAGGGGTAAACATCATTGTACCTTGTTTTGGTGCACCCACTCATCTTGAGGTGGAGTACCATAGCAAACCAGCCATTACCCCATTGGTAATTAGTCTGCCAGGTCATGTTCCCTATGAATTAGACAAGGCTGTGCTTTACAAGTACAACGCTACAATCTTAGAAGATGGGGTGGAAGTTCCCATCCAGTGAATGCCAGATGTTGGAAATATAGTTGATAATAGCAGGGTGACCCATAGCGGTCGTCTGTTTGCGCCGGTTATTCGAAGAGATGTTGTTGCTGGAAAGAAAATTGCTGAGAATGATGAGCCTAAGAAGGCTGCAGGAGAGACTAGTGGAGCTACATTAGAGAAAGAAGTGGATGATATTTTGAAGATAATTAAGATGAGAGACTACAAAATTGTAGATCATCTATTGCAGACTCCTTCCAAGATATATATCCTAGCTTTATTAATGAATTCCTCTGCTCATAGAGAATCACTGATGAGAGTACTAGACCAAGCTTTTGTGGAGAATGACATGCCATTAGATCAATTCAGCAGTGTAATTGGAAACATTATGTCATGTAACAATTTGAGTTTCTGCGATGATGAGTTACCAGATGAAGGGAGGAATCACAACCTGGCCCTCCACATATCTATGAACTGCAAGAATGATTTGCTGTCCAATGTGCTAATTGATAACAGATCCGCGCTGAATGTTATACCGAGGAGTACCCTCATGAAGTTAAAGTATCAAGGAGCACTTATGCGCCCGAGTGGCATCATTGTGAAGGCTTTTGATGGGTCGATCAAATCTGTCATCGGTGAAGTGGACTTGCCCATCCATATAGGACCATATTTTTTCTTGATAACCTTCCAGTTCATGGACATTATTCCCGCATATAGTTGTTTGCTAGGACGGCCATCGATACACAAAGCAGGAGCTGTCACTTCAACTCTGCATCAGAAGTTAAAGTTTATGCGCGAAGGGAAGGTGGTGATCATAAATGGGGAGCAGGTGTTGTTGATATCCCATCTATCCTCTTTCAATATTGTAGAAGCGGATGAGGCTGCTGTTGGAACCCAGTTCCATGCCCTATCTATTGACAACATAAGTAGGAATGAGAATTTTGTGGTTTCGCTGAAGGACGCGCAGCAGGTTGTGCGCAATGGTCATAATGCAGTTTGAGGACAACTTGTGGATCCACCCGTGAACAAAAACAGAACTGGTTTGGGTTTCTCTTCGAAGAATGGAAAAGGAAAAAGTTTGAAGTCAAAGTCTTATGTGAACAGTTATCATGATGTTTTCCGCAACGGAGGCTACCTCCATCCAATTGGTTCTGGAATTAATGTTGTTGAAGAGGATGAAGTAAAGCAGGAATACCGAATTATGTGACGCATGGAGTCCGAGTTCAGAACTGGGTCACCATTGATGTTCCTTCTTGCATACATATTTCAAAGTAATTTGTTTTGTTAATCTGTTTCTTTCTTTTGAAAAGCTTTCACTCTGTCCAAGGTGAAAGTATTGTATGGGCTTATCTGTTTGCTTTGATTTTTAAGATCATTAATAAAAGTTGTCTTTGCTTCCAAAAATATGTCTTTATTTTCTGCTTTTTCTTGGGAAATGGTAATCAAATAAAAAACCTTTTCAAAATAAATAATAACTGAAAATTAATCTGCATGATCACTTGTTATATGTGTCAGTCTCTAATAGCAATCATAAATCATATGTGCATATTAATTAAAAAACCCGTTGAATACAATGACCCTGCACCCTCTCCCAACTTTGATTGTCTTGTGTTTCGGGCTGAAGAAGAATATTATGATGAGATTCCATAAGAGGTCTCACGGTTGCTTGAGCACGAGGAAAATACCATTCAGCCATATAAGGAGCCTTTGAAAGTGATTAATTTGGGTTCAGAAGAAGATCTGAAGGAAGTTAAAATTGGAGCATCATTGCATCCTGATGTAAAAAGTAGGTTGATTGAGCTGTTGAAAGAGTATGTGGATATTTTTGCTTGGTCTTATCAAGATATGCCTGGTCTAGATACAGACATTGTCGAGCATCGTTTGCCGTTGAAGCCAGAGTGTCCGCCAATTAAACAAAAGTTGAGAAGAACCCACCCAGATATGGCAGTAAAGATCAAAGAGGAGGTCCTAAAACAGATTAATGCTGATTTTCTTGTGACGTCAGTGTATCCTCAATTGATTGCCAATATTGTCCCAGTACCGAAAAAAGACGGAAAAGTCCGCATGTGCGTAGATTACAGAGATCTAAATAAAGCTAGTCCGAAAGATGATTTTCCATTGCCTCACATTGACATGTTAGTGGACAGCACAACTAAATTCAAGGTATTCTCGTTCATGGACGGATTTTCTGGGTATAATCAAATAAGAATGGCTCCAGAGGACATGGAAAAAACAACGTTTATCACACCCTGGGGACCATTCTGTTATAGAGTGATGCCCTTCGGGTTGAAGAATGCTGGTGCAATGCACCAGAGGGATATGACAACCCTATTCCATGATCTGATGCACAAGGAAATTTAAGTATATGTTGATGATATGATTGCAAAATCCCAAACTGAAGAAGGGCATATAAAAGATTTGTTGAAGTTGTTTCAGCGTTTGAGGAAGTATCATCTCCGCTTGAATCCAAATAAATGCACCTTTGTAGTTATATCGGGGAAATTGTTGGGTTTTATCATTAGCCAACAAGGAATTGAAGTTGACCCTGATAAATTCAAAGCAATTCAAGAAATGCCAGCACCAAGAACTGAAAAGCAAGTCATGGGTTTCCTCGGGCGTTTGAATTATATTTCCAAATTAATTTCCCACATGACTGCAAAGTGTGAACGGATCTTTAACTTGTTAAAGAAAGATCAAGGTTGTGTGTGGACAGATGAATGCCAAAGGGAATTTGAGAGTATTAAAGAGTATCTGCTTGAACCTCCTATCTTTCTCCCTCCAGTAGAAGGAAGACCGTTGATTATGTATCTAACAGTGTCATATAAATCCATGGGTTGTATTCTGGGACAACAAGATGAAACAGGGAAGAAAGAGTTCTCCATTTGTTATCTCAACAAAAAGTTCACTGATTGTGAGTCGCGGTATTCCACGCTAGAAAAAATGTGTTGTGCTTTGGCCTGGGCGGCAAAGCGTTTGCGGCAGTATATGTTGAATCATACCACTTGGTTGATCTCCAAAATGGATCCAATCAAGTATATTTTTGAGAAGCCTGCTCTTACTGGGAGAATTGCCCGCTAGCAGATGTTGTTATCTGAATATGATATTGAGTAACGCACTCAAAAAGCTATCAAAATTAGTGTGTTGGCAGATTACCTTGCTCACCAGCCAGTGGAAGATCATCAGTTTGTAGAATATGAATTCCCCGATGAGGATGTGATGTTCCTGAAAGTGAAAGATTGTGATGAACCATTGCCTGAGGAAGGCCCCGACCCTGAATCTCGTTGGAGTATGATATTTGATGGAGCGGTGAATGCTTATGGTAAAGGAATTGGTGTTGTGATCGTCACTCCTCATGGATCGCACATTCCTTTTATTGCAAGGTTAACATTTGATTTCACTAATAATATGGCGGAATATGAGGCTTGCATCATGGGTCTTAAGGAAGATATTAATCTCAGAATCAAAATTCTAGATGTGTATGGTGATTCAGCTTTGGTAATAAATCAGATTAAAGGATAATGGGATACTCGTCACTGTGGCTTGATCCCTTACAAAGATTATGGTAGAAGATTACTACCCTTCTTCAATAAAGTTGAATTCCATCACATTCCTAGAGATGAAAATCAAATGGCGGATGCTCTGGAAACTCTGGCTTCCATGTACCAAGTGAATACTTGGAATGATATACCCCGAATTACAGTTCGAAGGCTGGATAGGCCCGCTCATGTGTTTATGATAGAGGAGGTAGCAGATGAAAAACCTTGGTATTATGACATCAAGCATTTTCTTCAGACTCAGGAATACCCGATTGGTGCGTCGAGGAAAGATAGAAAGACACTGAGAAAATTGGTAGGCAGTTTCTTCCTCAGTGAAAATGTGTTATACAAGAGAAATTATGACATGGTCTTGCTCAGATGCATGGATAGAGATGAAGCAGACATGTTGATGCATGAGATTCATGAAGGTTCATTTGGCACTCATGTTAATGGACATTCGATGTCTAAAAAGATGATAAGGGCGGGTTATTATTGGTTGATAATGGAATCTGATTGTTACAAATTTGCAAAGAAGTTCCATAAATGCCAGGTTTATGCAGACAAGGTCCATGTGCCTCCGACACTTCTCAATGTGATTTCCTCCCCATGGCCTTTCTCTATGTGGGGTATTGACATGATCGGGATGATAGAACCCAAAGCTTCGAATGGACACCATTTCATCTTGGTAGCAATTGACTACTTTACCAAATGGGTAGAGGCTGCTTCTTACGCCAATGTTACCAAACAGGTGGTTGTGTGTTTCATCAAAAACAATCTTATATGCCGGTATAGTGTGCCGAGTAGAATCATCACTGACAAAGGCTCGAATTTGAACAACAAGATGATGACAGAACTGTGTGAAGAATTCAAGATTGTCCATCACAATTTATCTCCATACATGCCAAAGATGAATGGGGCCGTTGAAGCTGCTAATAAGAATATCAAGAGAATTATCTAGGAAATGGTTGTTACTTATAAGGATTGGCATGAAATGCTCCCTTTTGCTCTGCATGGATATCAGACATATGTCCGCACTTCATCAGGAGCAACCCCGTTCTCCCTGGTATATGGAATAGAAGTTATACTCCCTGTTGAGGTAGAGATTCCCTCGTTACGTGTGATAATGGAAGCCAAGTTGACAGAGGCTGAATGGGTCCAGAACAGGTTTGACCAATTGAATTTGATTGAATAGAAAAGAATGACAGCTTTGTGTCATGGGCAGTTATATCAGAAAAGAATGAAGAAAGCATTTGATAAAAAGGTCAAACCTCGTGAATTCAGAGAAGGCGACCTCGTGCCCAGGAAGATCATGTCTTTTAACACTGATTCTAGGGGCAAGTAGACTCCCAATTTTGAAGGCCCGTATGTTGTCAAGAAATCCTTCTCTGGTGGTGCATTAATTCTTGAAACTATGGATGGCGAGGAGTTCCCACGTCCCATGAATGCTGACGCAATCAAGAAATACTTCGCCTAAAGAAATAAAAGAACAGCTTGCTAAGTTGAAAACCCGAAAGGACGACTTAGGCAAAAAGGAGAATCTCGGTAGGCTGAAAACCCGAAAGGGCAGTCTAGGCAAAAATTAGAGACATAAACAGAATGAATTTCCCGCTAAGTTGAAAACCCGCAAGGGAAGCTTAGGAAAAAGTTAGGGATTTTTTTCTTGGCAAGTAACTACGTCAGACAAGACTTGATCGTTGAAGCAACAATCTTCTCGGATCCTCACCATACTTCAACAAAAGCTGCTGCTCAGGATTTCAAAAGTTGTTAGGGGGAATGGTGGTCATTGTATCTCAATGTATCTTTTCCATTATATATTACCATTTCCCAAACATTGTAATCATCCATGGAGTCTCGCCATTCGCAGACTACCATTCTATTAATGAAATTCGAGCTTTTTCCCAATTCTTTGTGTTCTTATTTTTATTTAGCTTGCAAAGACTCCATTTATTACTGATAATAATTTTTAAAGCAAAAGATTAAAAAGAAAAATTGACTTTTCAAAAAAAAGGGAGATCTTCACAATTCAATTTACTTTGGGATTTGTGATGAAACAATGACAACAAAAATGGCGATCCCAGGAATGAACAAACTCCGGTTGTTTTAAGAAGATTTACTTCCTTCATGAAGGTTTTTCTCAGGTCATCTTGTTGGTATGTGCGCAATCTTTGTGTGTTTCTCAGATAGTTAAAGACGATACCAGTGGGTGCAAGGTACAATATTAGGTTTGTGATCCCATTATCCTCGGCCAAGTCTTGGTTCGCTTTTGATTTTGGGTTTGCATGGTCGGAAGCCTCTATCCCAGATTCCCCAGTGAAGTTTTCCCTCATATGATGAAAGGTTTTATTCCCTTGGTGTGCTAAGATATCGCTCTTTTTGCAGTATTGGCATTAGTGTTGACTTCTTGATTTCCCAGGAAGACTATACCAGGGCATATTTTTTTGGAGTAGGTTTGTATGATATGAAGACTCAATCCAATATTCTCCAGTGAAGGCCTCGTTTATTTGATAGAAGTCCTTTCTCCCCAAAGAAGTTGGTGCAATAATTACTCTCGAAGAACACGTATCTCCGTTTTCCCCAGTGAAGAAAGTATCTTGGTTTCCCCTCGATGATGTGGTTTTGACCTCCCCAATGAAGTCAGCATGAAGTCCCTAGTAGATGTCTCGATGATGAAGGATTGTCTCCCTTAGTGAAGTCTGTATGTTTTTTCTCCTTCAAAGTTAGGCTTGAATTCCCCAGTGAGGTTTTATTGTCTCGATGTCAGTCTGCTTTAGTTGAGGTTGGTCTTGCAATCTCCAGTAGGTATGTTGCTTTTGAAAAACTAGTTTCTCTGATGAAACCGGAAGAAAGATGTTCTATCCTGGTATCTATTTGATTTAGCTACATCCAGATTATGTTTCTCCTCAGTGAAGTTAGGACAGGCAATAGGTTTGGTTTCCAGAGTTGCTTTTACCTTTCTTGGATTGATCTTTCTGGTTGAAGTTTAGCCCAATGTTGTTGGTACCTGAGGCGGTTTTGTTTGTTTGTACTGATTATGTATCCTTTTACCAGCATATGCACGATATCTCTCATACATTCATACATGCATCATGCATTGCTACAAATCATTTTTTATTAACATTATGTTCTAACCTTCCTGCAGCGCTCCTTGCTTAGGTGGATTTGGTTCTCCCTCTTGAGTTTATTTCTCAAAGGATGTATCTTCGTTGGCCATCTCGCTCCAGTTTGTTTCTAATTGGATTCGTGGTTGCATGATGATATTATTTACTTTGGATTTCCGAGAACTTTGAGTTTTGGTTTGTGCATTTATTTTGCACGAGAAGACTTTATCTCCTCAGCAGGAATAACATGGCATTTCCCCAGGAAGTCATATCTCTTTCCCCAGGAAGCCATATTTCTATCCCCAGGAAGTCATATCTCTTTCCCCAGGAATTCATATCTCTTTCCCCAGGAAGTCATATCTCTTTCCCTAGGAAGTCATATCTCTTTCCCCAGGAAGTCATATCTCTTTCCCCAGGAAGCCATATTTCTATCCCCAGAAAGTCATTTCTCTTTGTAATTCCCCTTGACAATAAGTTGAAGTCTCTTTATTTGAGACAAATTACATATTACCATTTCCAGGCAGATTTCCTTGGTTAAAGAAGAAGTTGAGTTCTAGGTGAAACACCCGAATTTTGGGGAAAAACTTGATATATTTTCTCTCTACCTTCAGTGAATGTTGGTAGGACATCGGCAGTGAACGTCGGTGTTTGTTATCTTTTTGCTATCTTCAGTGAACGTTGATAGTTCATCGTCAGTGAACGGCGATGGTATGATATATTTTCTCTCTACCTTCAGTGAATGTTGGCAGTACATCGACAATGAACGTTGGTGTTTGTTATCTTTTTTCTATCTTCAGTGAACATTGATAGTTCATCGTCAGTGAACGGCGGTGGTATGATATTTTCTCTCTACCTTTAGTGAACGTTGGTAGTACATCGGCAATGAACATTGGTGTTTCTTATCTTTTTGCTATCATCAGTTAACGTTGATAGTTCATCGTCAATGAACGACGGTGGTATGATATTCTCTTTATACCTTCAGTGAACGTTGGTAGTACATTGGCAGTGAACGTCGATGTTTCTTATCTTTTTGCTATCATGAGTGAACGTTGATAGTTCATCGTCAGTGAACGACGATGGTATGATATATTTTCTTTCTACCTTCAGTGAACGTTGGTAGTACATCGGCAGTGAACGTTGGTGTTTCTTATCTTTTTGTCATCATCAGTGAACGTTGATAATTCATCATCAGTGAACAGCGATGGTATGATATATTTTCTCTTTCTACCTTCAGTAAACGTTGGTAGGACATCGGCAGTGAACGTAGATGTTCGTTATCTTTTTGCTATCTTCAGTGAACGTTGATAGTTCATCGTCAGCGAACGGCGATGGTATGATATATTTTCTTTCTACCTTCATTGAACGTTGGTAGGACATCGGTAGTGAACGTCGGTGTTTGTTATCTTTTTGCTATCTTCAGTGAATGTTAATAGTTCATCTTCAGTGAACGGCGGTGGTATGATATTTTCTCTTTCTACCTTCAGTGAACGTTGGTAGACATCGGCAGTGAACGTCGATGCTTGTTATCCTCCTCTCTGATTCAATTCTTTTGGTCCACCAGTGATTTATTTTCCTGGTGGGGTTGCTCCTTTGTTTCTTCATTTTTGTGGCATCCCCAGTGATACTTTGCGTCTCTTTTGTTCTGTTCATATGCATTCATATTCATAAGCATTGCATGGCATCTTAGAGACAAAAATATGGCTTGTTTTATATTTAAGTAACTTCAATCGCGTCGACACGAAAATTTTTAACCTTCGTATCTCCGGATAGAAGACACTTAAATAAGGGCAGCTGTTGTACCCCAATTTTTGCCCCTAAGATTCATCTATCATATCATATCAACTTGATCATAACAAAATCACATTAGGGTTGGTTCTTATTCTTTTTTCTATCTCATATCTTTAAGTTTGCTCCTGAGAAATCTCCAAGCACCTTAGTTGTGTATTTTGTATATGCGTTGATAATTAACCTCTAACCAAAATACAAAAAATATTTGTCTTTGTCTTTGCAAAATTGTGTTTTGTAGGTACCGAGTCGAAGCATCCAACAAATAAGGTTTTCCGATATTATTTCCCTAAAAATCCCTTTTTTTGCAAAGAAAAATAAACCTAATTAAATTTTTTTAATTTTTTTTGTTTTCCTGTACAGTCGATTTCTCCCATAGTGCAATCGATTGCACAATGTATTGTGCATAATCTTTGAAAAAAAACTGTGTTTTCAGCCTTCAAAAAATCAAAATAATTTAGTATGTGTCGACACATACATGTTATGTATCGACTCATACAATTTGATTGATTCTGTATTGTGTCGAAGTAGAGGCTTGCTTTGACTCATCCTGCTTTGTATAACTAGTATGTGTCGACACATACATGTTATGTATCGACTCATGCAAGTTGATTGATTCTGTATTATGTAGAAGTAGCAGCTTGCATCGACCCATAGAGGCTTTCTTCGACTCATCCTGCTTTGTATAACTATCACGTGTCGACACATACATGTTATGTATCGACTCATGCAAGTTGATTGATTTTGTATTGTGTCGAAGTAGCAGCTTGCATCGACCCATAGAGGCTTGCTTCGACTCATCCTACTTTGTATAACTAGCATGTGTCGACACATACATGTTATGTATCGACTCATGCAAGTTGATTAATTCTGTATTATGTTGAAATAGCAGCTTGTATCGACCCATAAAGGCTTCCTTCGACTCATCCTGCTTTGTATAACTAGCATGTGTCGACACATACATGTTATGTATCGACTCATGCAAGTTGATTGATTTTGTTTTGTATTGAAATAACAGCTTGTATCGACCCATAGAAGCTTGCGTCAACTCATGCTGTGTTATACAACTAGCATGTGTCGACGCATACCACTCTTGTGTCGACTCATAACAGCAAAACACGCGTAATTTTTGAAAAAAAGCCAGCAATTTCAAATCTGTCATCTTTTTGGCTCCAATTTTTCTGCATAAATTGAAAATTATATCATTAATTCAATTTTTGGCTCCAAGAATCAATTACCAAATTACCACTAATCCCAATCCTAAACTCTATAAATAGAGCCCTCATCTCATTCAAATGAGAAGCTTTTGATAGCCAAAATCACTTTGCTAAAAAATCTCTCAATTCTCTCCATCTACCAAATTCACTCAAAGCTCCATTTTCAAAAAGTTAGTAAGCTTTGCATTGAAGCTTACTAATCTTTGAGCTAAACCTTCATCCAAACACTTTTTCTTCATCAATTCTCTACATCCAAGCTTTGGTAATTGATTCTTGTTGTTAAATTGAAGCAAATTATGGAAGTTGTTTGATAATTCTCTAATTCTACCTTTGGTAAGTTGGATCATCGTCTTTCACAATGTGATCTCTTGTGGATTTCTGGTTTTGATTCATTGAGCACTATTTTATGATTCCATTAGTGCTATATTCTCATAATTTGATAGAATTTTCATGCTCAATTGGATCCATGATCATAAGGTGTTTGATGAAAAGTTGGAACAAGAATTTGATCCTTGAGACGTTGTTTTCGACTGATTTTAACAGGTTGCAATCAATTATTGTAACATTGCAGTTGTTTGTCACAAAAAGTTGATTTGAAAAAAACTACACTGATGCAATTGGTAGCTATCGGAGCACAATTGATTGTAACAGTGTCGAAAATACTTTTTCTGCCTTATTTTGGGGCTGTTTCGACTCAAATATTTTTCTACTCACTTCTTTGATTGTTCGTTTGGATTACAATTTTAAATGTCCAATTTGTCTTTAAACTCAATGGACTTTGTGATGTAGATGAAGTTGGATAAATGTTCATTAATTCAAATCAACCTAAGAGTGAATTATTTAATTCATTTTTGGTACTTTGGATTAATGATAAGTTTAGTGCTTTAATCCATCTAGAGGAGTGGTTGAATTTAAAGATGAAAAAATTTTGAGATGGTGATCCAAATTAGCTTATCATTCCCCTCCATCTTCATCTTATCCCTTTCTTTTTTAATTGTGCTACATGTTAAGGGATGGTGATATCTATATCATTTATCCAAACATGAAGTATATAGATTGCCATTGACCGGCCTCAAAATAGGTGCGACTTCTACATAAGTCCACTTACGATTGCTTAACATAACGCTAAATTTTGTTCTAATTCGAATAAATGATCATTCGTGGCCCAAACTTATGATTGCAAGCCCAGGTATGTTAATTTGAATTCTTTGATCCAATAACCTTGAGATTCATTGTGTGGAGGCTTTGGTTCTACCAATCCTCTAATGGATCTATAAGACTTTTGGTCAACGCGGATCACTTAAACATCGTTGATCATTAAATGTTACTTTTGAGGATTCCAAAATGGATGATATACTTGACAAAAAGCAAATGCAACTTGTTGTGTGGAGGCTTTGGTTCTACCAATCCTCTAATGAGTTCCAAATGCAAGTTTCAAGATGGTCATCCAACTAACCACTAATTTCTAACAATTGACTTTACTTTATGCTTTTATTTTTTATGCTTTATGTACCATTTAATTTAAGCATTTACATTTCATGCCATTATTTATTTTTGCTCACTTGAGCATTTACTTTTATGTCATTTTTATTTTGCTCACTTGAACTTTTCTTTTCCTTTTAAAGACACCTAATAATCAACATGAACCATAAAAATCTTTAATGATACTTGGACTATTTGGCTACCATCCTTGGCATTATGGAGTATTGGACTTCTTGGACTTAGGATTAGAAACCTTGGCCTATCTTGGAGACTTTGTGACCTTATTTGATATTTTGTCTGGAGTTCTTGAGGTTTACCTCAAGACATTGGGTTGTTTGTTTGTTTTGTGTGCAGGTTATTGTGATTACATACTTTGTTTGTAATCTGTAATTCACCCGTATACAGCCGTTACTCTGCCCAATTTTTGCGAAGACTTAATACACTTGAAGTTTGGTTCTCTCAAGAGGTTTATTATCTTTGCTTGCTTGGTTTCAATCCGAAGAATGGGAATTCTATATTGACTCATAATGTCAAGTATTGGATTCTTGTTGGTTAGATGGTTCTTATCCCTAGCTTTTTACCTTATGCTCTAGGATAGCCTCTTCTTCTCCTCCCATCTTCTTTAATTTCAAAAATCTTCTCCCTCCTTTTAAAAACTCTTCTTATTTCTAAACTTGAAACACTTCCATAATAAACTTGGACTTAGGTCCATGCATTTTCAAAACATTTTCATAAATAAATTCCAATAAATTTAATAATACCTTGACATTTTTGTGAGAAGACTAAAAGTCAATCAATCTCATTTCAAACCATTTTTGCCACTTTGGCTTTTTATTTTAAAACTTTTCTTAAAAGATTAGACTCTTGTCAATCCTTGTAGTGATGCAAACAACTATACTTCTACAATATGTAGTAAAGAGAGATATTTTCCACTTGGGTGTTGAGTGAGGCATTGTTGATTTTAAAATCCAAGCCATATCATTCACTTTGAGATGATGCAAATTCTCTTTTCTCATGATTGTGGGTAGAAAGTATGTTTTCCACACGGATAATGACGATGATGTCTTATCTCATAAAATTAACCAACACACTTGTGTTTCAAATTTTTAAAAGAGGAACTACGTGTACCCTGATCCCTTATTGCACGAAAGGTGGTACGTTGGCACTAAAGGTTCACAACCGCGGCGGGTGCAAAAATCATAAAAATATTTCTTTTCTCACCTCCACCATCCATTTTATATACAACACATTTTTATAGCCAAAATATACAGATTTTTCAAAGAAGTTCATGCGGAGTACCGTAGATGTTTAGGGTGCTAATACCTTCCCTTTGCATAACCAACCCCCTTACCTTGAATCTTTCCCCCTTTTTTTGGGTTATTCGCTCTTTTCCCATTCCTTTGGAAACAATAAAGTGCGGTGGAAATTTTTATTTTGATTTGTATAAATTCTAGTCAATCCAATGGCTTAGTCTTGAACATTTCTACCGCTACAGAAGCGACCAACAAAAATATCAAGAAGATTATGCAGAAAATGGTAGTAACCTATAAGGATTGGCATGAGATATTGTTGTTTTCTCTACATGGCTACCATACTTCAGCTAGAACATCAACAGGGGCAACTCCCTTTTCTCTAGTCTATGGCATGGAAGTTGTTTTGCCAATGGAAGTTCAGATTCCCTCGCTGAGAATTATGAATGAGGCAGGCCTAGGCGAAGACAAGTGGATTCAAACTAGATTGGATTAGTTGAACTTGATTGACGAAAAATGGTTAGCTGTTGTTTTCCATGGTCAGACGTACCAAAAACGGATGATTAAGGCTTTCAACAAAAAGATCAAGCCTCGAGTATATCAAGTTGGTGATAAAGCACATCATTCTACCACAAGGCGACCCCAAAGGCAAATGGACTCCCACATATGAAGGGACATTTGTTGTCAAGAGAGTTTTCTCTGGCGGTGCCATGATGCTAACTACCATGGATGGTGAAGATTTCCCACATCCTATAAACGCGGACATAGTTAAAAAATACTACGCATAAGAGACCCGCTAGGTTGACACACCTAGGCAAAATAAGGGAATCTCGGCAAACCAAAAGGTTTGAGCAAAAATTAGGGATATATGCAAAAGATTGTACACCCGGCAAGTTGAAAACCCGAAAGGGCGACTTGGGAAAAAAAGGGTATCCTGGTGGGCTAAAAACCTGAAAGCGCGATCCAGGAAAAAGTTAAGGATTAAAAGCATATGGCTATATCCTGCGGAATCAACACAGTCAATTTTATCACCAAGGTCCAAGTTCAAATGGTCCAAGATCAATCCAATTAACTTCTATCAACGACAAGGGACATTCAAAGAAATTGGGGCAATAGTAGAGTTGAAAGGCGATGAGATCATTTCACATGGCTATTTGTTTTTGTTTTCAATTTTGTTTCTCTTCCGACGATTTCCTCTTACTAGGATCTCCGTCTCTCTGTATAAAACGCATACTCATGGGCAAAATATCAATACAAATATACTTTGAAGTGCAAAATTTTTGTCTTTGTTTTGAATGCAAATATGTCCAATGACTAAAATTGAATGAACATATGCATATGAACATAATTAAAACTATTTGGCACATGTGTCCTGCTAAGAAGAAGAAAGCATCTCTTTAATGTATATGAAATATCCTCACAGAGTTATCTCGTTATCATTATCCTCACAAGGACGGCTACAATAAACCTTTCCCCAACGGAGTTGCCCATAAAGTCTCTTTGAATAGGATAATCCCCGACCAGAGTCTCAATCTCTTGGCAGCTCTCTCTCCAGCTAAGTCGATATTTTACAAAAAAGAAACTCACTTCCTTGCCAGGTTTTATTTCCCCAACAAGGTTTATTTCCCCAACAAGGTTTATTTCCCCCAACAAGTTTTATTTCCCCTCGAGGAATCAAAAAATTCCCCAGCCGAGTATATCCTCCCCAACCGAGTCTGTATTCCCCCGACATAGTCCATCCTCCCCAGCTGAGCCCATTATTCCCCAGCTATGTATATCCTCCCTAGTTGATTGTATCCTCCCCAAGCTGAGTCTGTACTACTAAATTGAGCCTACACTCTCCAGTTTGAATTTTCCTTTCAGAATATTTCAAATCATAGGGCAACAACCCTTGATCCCCAGTAAAGCCGTCAGCAAAGCCTTTACTATTTCCAAAAAATATACTATGAAGCCTGGACCTGACCAGATATTAGCACAATTTTCAAATTATTACTGAAGCCTGGACCCGACCAGATAATAGTTTGACTTCTTCAATTACTAAAACCTGGACCCGACCAGATAACATTTTGAGTATCTGAAACCTAGACCCGACCAAATAACAGTTGATCTCAATTTCAAGATACTATGAAACCTGGACCCGACCAGATAATAGTCTAAATCTTAAAAGATATAGAAGAACCTGGACTCAACTTGACCAAGGTTTAACTTCTTTTTCCCAGTAGAGTTTGCCTTTACCCCAACAAATTACTGTGAAACCTAGATCCGACCAGATATCAGTTTTCAATCCCATCTTTTTAAGCAAGTTTTTGTGAAGCCTGAATCCGACCAGATAGCAATTACCTTCAAAGATTCATTGTGAAACCTGGAAACCAACCAAATAACAACTAAATCCCCAAAAAATTTATTGTGAAACCTGGACCCGACCGGATAGCAATTGACCTCATCAACCTCAGAAATCTACAAAGCCTGGACCCGACCAGATAATATTTTTTCAAACAGTTTATTGTGAAACCTGGAAACAGACCAGATAACAACTAACTATGATCCCCAGAGAGACACTATCAAACCTGGACCCGACCAAATGGTAGTTACCACTTCAAGTTACTGCGAAGCCTGGATCCGACCAGATAACAGTTAACTTCCATATCCCCAGCAAGTTGTTGTGAAGCCTGGATCCGACCAGATAACTTTTCAATTTCAAGAAAATTTTCTGCAAAGCCTAGAATCTGACCAGATAACAGTTAATTCATCTCTTCCCCTTGTAAGTTACCGTGAAGCCTAGATTCGACCAGATAGCAGTTGACTACCTCATCCTCAGTGAATTGTGAAGCCTGGATCCGACCAGATAATAGTTGACATTCAAGAGATATTCTCCAATGAAAGCATCCTTTCAACAAAGTTTAAAGATATGCATATTCTTCATCTCCAACGGTAATCAGGGATTCAACCGCCCAGAATTTCCTCAAAAGCAGCCAGGGATTTATTTTCCCGGGAAAAAACATACATTTCACATTCATACATCATATCATGTACACACCATATGCATTTAACATAATACCACATCTGGTGAACATCATGTAGGCATCTGCATTTTTACTAACTCTTTTTCTCATAGGTAAAACATCAAGTTTTAGTATAAATCAACAAGAGACTTGTGCCGATGCTTTTTCCAGTGTTTACCAACATTCCTCCAAATGGAATCTATAAGCCCATTCACCATCCATCTTCGAGTGCAAATTTCTGGGCACTCTAGTGTTCAATCATCTTTCACCTTCAAGTCACGAATGGCGGATCCGCCAATCTAACTCTTCAGTATTAAGAAGATTGAATAGGAGAAGTTGTTGTACCCCAAAATTTTCCCTCTCATTTATTAAATATTTTCTCACAAAGATCTCTCTTGGTTCAAGACTGCACTAGGATTAATCAGCTCAAGACACCTCCTTAAGCACTGATGGTTAAAATTAGGGTTTGAGATTGCACAAGGATAATTTAAATTTCAATACTTAATATGACTTTCATGGATCATTATGGACCACCAATATTACTCATGTCAAGTTTCAAGCCTTGGATCACACTGTTGCTCAGTCAATTGAGCAGTTGACCTAAAAATTAGTTGTATTGGGGAAAAAGTCAACTATGGCCAATTTACAGTCAAACTTCATAATTTTTTATCCACATCAACGTTATAAACTCATATGTATCATTTGATCAATTTTGGACCATAATTCCTCAACAAATTTGATCAAATCATCAAAAGGGCAAAATGGTCAAAATTAGGGTTTTGACTGAGAAAGGGCAATTTCTGACTTTTGACCTAGCAAATGGTCAATTGGTTTGAAGCATGATTTCAAGAGTTCAATTGCATCATTCTTACCTAATGTCATGACCTAAAACATTTCTCAAGATCAATTGGATTGATAGTGAAGTTTCATTCAACTGATCAAAAGTCAATTGTACACTGAAAAGTTAAACTTTGGCTTTTTGGTCAAAATTCAATGTCAAAGATCACAATTCATCAAAGCATGTCAAAATATGAAAATTATTCATCAAGAAATCAAAAAGTCAAGATTTCATTTTGAAAAGTCAAAGTTTCATAACTTTGAGCCAATTTTTCACCATCATGCAAGATGATTCAAAAGAAACTTTCAACATGAAAGTTGTAGATCTCCATGATATCTACAACATTTATTTACGCAACTTCTTCTAAAAATGCTTGGATCTTAAGTTATTAATTCATAAAGTCATGGTCTTGAAATTGAACACAGTGAAATTTGGCCCTAAATTTGGTCAGGATTTTGACCTAACTTCATGACACTTTTTCATGTAGTTCCAAGGGGAATTTTCAAAAGTTATTCAAAGCGGGGTTATAAAGCACATTGCATGCTTTCCAAAATGTGCAAGAACTCCTTCAGATCATTCTTGAGCATGGAGAATCGAAGAGAGGAAGTTAGGGTTTCACACTTGAATTACAAGCCATTTTGTGATGAACAAGAATTTAATTTCAAACCTATGCTACACAATCTTGCTTTGAAGGCCTCTAAACCTCAAGATCTATCCATAATCAGAAGATTACACAACTATTTGAGCTATGATCCAAGTGTTTTAGTCTTTATCCAAGTGATTATTCCATTAACGGAACAAAGTTCACACTTCCATTTTGGAAAAGTGACTTTAATCACAAAGTAAATGCATAGAGCTCCTAACTTGTTCCTTATGATCACAAGCAATGTAAAAGTCAAAAGCAACATGTCTAGAGCCTCCCATAAACTCAGGCCATGCTTGTACTACACATTGAAACTTGTTTTTCCCATTTTTCTTCAAAATCAAGTAACATAGCCATAACTCTATATCTCACAGTTTTGTCAACTTAAAACCCTCTAACCTTTTTCATATAACCATACAAGTTATCTGCAAGCTAACACATGAAGATACAAGTTCACAAACTCCCTGAAAACTCAGATTGCACAAAACCTCAAATTTTGTGTCATTTCTGACTTTGAACTTCAATCTTCAAAACCACTCGTGCATTTCTTGGCCTTTTAGTTTCAAAAGCTTCCTCATATCAAATAAAAACCATCCTTGTCCGTGTTTGCAAACTGTAACATCATCTTCCTCAACTTCCATAGCCAAAAACAGAGCATTACAATTGGACTTCTCCAGGCCATTTCAGCCACCCTCAACTCAAGCTAAACATTGCATTAGCTTCCTAGAGGTCCAAGGAAGCTAACCTGGTCATCACCCCTGCCTGAAACAAGCTCAAATCCATTTCATGATTTCCAGTTTTGAGCGCTTGGGCTTTTCATTGGGCCTAATCCTTTATTCTCATAATACTCCTTGGGTTACTGATTCACCCCCCTGACTTTTCTTTACATTTTTTATTTTTATTTTATTTTTCTTCATTATTATTATTATTATTATTAATATTAATATTTTTATTATTATTATTATTATTTTCATAAAATCATAAAAAATCCAAATTTATTTTTATTTTATTTTTTGTACTCATGTATTTTATTTTCCATAAAACAAAAAGATAAAAAACATTTTTCTTAAAATAAATAAATTTCCTTTCTTTTCTTAAATAATTAATTTTTAAACTTAGTATAAATTAATATTTTATTTTATTTTTCTTAATTAAAATTAATTTTGAACTTAGGTTATTTTAATTAATTAATCTTCATTTATTTTCATTAATTTAAAACCTTTTCATAAAAAACCCTAAATAATCCTTTTCAAATTTATTTCTTTTCTTAGTTAGTTTAATTTAATTTTATTTAATTTTAATTAACCATTTTCTTTATCTAGGTCAAAACTAAACCCTTTCATAAAAAACAAAAAAAATAATTTCTTTGTCCATTTATATTCTTGCATTTTATTTTTAATTTTGTACAATATTCAATATGGTTGTAATAGATAATTAGGTTTAATTTTCTTGCAATCCTCATTTGTAAATTTGTACACCCCCCTCCTCTAATTATGTAATAGCGTAGTAATTTTACCTTTCGCAATTTATCGCTTTATATAAATGCTAGTAATTAGGATTTGTATGAGAAGATAAAATCAACAAGTAGCAACCCCTAATCAAAGACTAAACCAAGCATGAAAATTAATACACATTGCACACAAGCACCCCTAGGGTAAAATCCACTTGGTTGCCTTGTGAAAATGGCCTATGCATGTGAGGTATCTTAGAAAAAACAAGCAAAATACAAGATCATAGTCCCTCGATGACGCTATCTATGTTGCCTTTTTCAAAATGATCTTAGTCCCTAAAGAAAGATGCTAAGATACCTTGCAACATTGCTAATCATGGTTATACGATGACCCACGCCCGTCACATTTACATCCAAAGATATGGTTACTTACCAAATCAATGGTAAGATAATAATTTCAAAGGAAAGAGGAAATGAATATGAAAGACTTTTGAGTAGGTAGAATGTTCCTAGTTACTTGCTCATTTTCCAAAAAAAATTATCTTTGCTATTTCCAAAAACAAACACCAATATTTTCAAAAAACATCTTTCAAACTTGAAAACATTTTCAAAAGATCAACACTTTGTATACATTCTTACGAACGAGAATCATTACAAAGTTTGCCTAAACGATGACGCCTTTTAAAAATACTTTCCAAAACCACACAAAGCACAATCTCAAACAAAAGCAAGTGATTTAGCGAGTAACTAAGAGCCCATGGAAAGTGATAGATGAAAAGGGTGCTAATACCTTCCCTTTTCATAATCTACCCCCCGAACTCAAGAAACAATCTCAAAGGTCTTTCTTGTGCTTTTTCACCTTTCCTTTTGGATAAAAGAAAAGTCGATGACGACTCTTGCTAACCGCAACATTTGCGATCAAACGCAAAACACCCAAGTCAGTTCTCCCACCGTATCACAATATCTAAAAAGATATTTCTAAATTAATTCCTAAAATATAAATTAATTCTAACAACATCCCTTAATTTATATTTACACAAAAATGACAACACTAATTCCATCCCTTGTCATACCCCAAATTTGACCTATCGAATAATCAGGTTACATTGTGTAAGTTTGCTGGTTTAGGTCTTGTTATTTTGAGGTGGAATTTAAAAAGCGATGGAGAGAGGTGTATTATAAGAAGAAGGGGTGTGTGGGCTTTACAAATTCTAAATTAATTATATGGCCCAATAAGAGGGTTTGAAGCCCATTATTTTTTTAACTAAGCCAATATTTATTTGTTACTATTATCATTATTTTTTATTCAATTAATCAGCATTATAGTTCATAATCATTATTACTATTGCCATATGATTTAATGATGTTGTTAAAATTATTTTATTACATTAATTAAACTAAAGTCAATATCTGACTTTAAGTATATTATTGACATTATTATTATTTTTACCATTATTAATTATATTAATTTTGATCGAAAGATTGTATTAAAGATTAAATAAAGATAATGTTGGGTTTTGTTGAATGTTGGGAGTCTTACAGCCCAATCGGTTGCCTATTTAGCTTTTTATTTGTTCAAAACAAATTTGATTAATTTTTTCTTCTTTTTATTAAATTTCTTTTTTGATTGAACATAAACGTTTTTATACTTTTTACACAAAGCATCCCAATTATTTTGGGCCCGTTTTTATTGTTTGCTGTAAAAAAAAGTGGCAAATTCAATTGTTTTTCTTTTAACATTTGGTTGTTTCTCTTTGGCCAAAATTTACCAACAATGGCCCTTTTTTTAAGGAACAACAATTACTGTGGGAATTGTCTGCGCGTGGAGAAGGGAAAACTTTTGTTCTTCAACATTTTTTGTACATATCAAATGCAGTAATTACATAATCAAAACTTTAAAATACTGAATCAACATTATTACCAAATCAAACTTATAGCAGAAATTCAAAAAAACGCAGACAGTATCCAAGAAAACATAAACCAATTAGAGGTTATAAAAATATAGATCTTTTGTTGTTCAGAAACAAACAAACAATTTAAACTCATAAACGTGATTACAGACAACATTGAGACTTTCCTAAATCTATAAAACTCTAAACCACTATAAATTGAAGAAAAAGTTACAGATTAGAGGGACCAAGTATCCAAAACCAAAAACTTCTTCACTGATGGTTGTTCTGGCCGTAGTACACAAACACACCAGTAACACTAATAATATATACAACTTGAGCTTTATTAGGAAAAGAAGAAGAGCAGTTCATGAGCTTCAGTGGTTTATTTACCTCCATCTTCAGATCTTTTAGCAAGTTCAGAAATCACACAGCTTGGCATGCATCCAGGGCGCTTGCAATATATTCAGCTTCACAGGTTGACAGTGCAACAATATGTTGCTTCTTGGAACACCAAGAAATAGGACCTCCCAGAAATTTGAATAAGTACCCAGAAGTACTTCTTCTGTCAACTCTATCTCCACACCACTCAGATTCTGAATAACTCATAAGTTCTTATTCGATCTTTCTTTTGAATGGAAATAACACTCCATACTTCAGAGTTCCCTTCACATACCTCAGAATCCTGACAGCAACTTGGTAATGATATCACTTTGGTTTACTCATAAATATGCTAACCATTCCAACTTCATAGCAAATATCAGGTATGGTATTACACAAATACCTTAGAGAACCAACCAATTGTTTAAAGGTTTTAGCATCCACATCCTCTCCATCAGAATTAGAGTCCAACTTCTAATTCGTATCAGCATGTGTAATAGAAAATTTGGAACTTTCTAGCTTAAATCTATTCAGAAGCTCAAGTTCATACTTCATCTGATGTAAAATGATTCCTTTTTCAGCATATATAAACTCCATCCCTAGAAAGAAACTCATTTTCCCAAGATCTATCATCTCAAATGCATTCATCAAAACTTACTTGAACTCAGCTATCTCTTATTCAGAACTTCCTGTTAGCAATATGTCATCAACATACAAACATACCAAAATCATATTACCTTCTGAAGTATGCTGAACATAAACACCATACTCCATCTCACACTTCTGAAACCCTTGTTCCTTGAAAAACGAACCATTCTTCAGATTCCAAGCTCTGGGCGCTTGCTTCAATCCATAAAAGGCTTTGTGTAATCTGAACACCATCCCTTCCTGATTCTTTTTCTCAAATTCGGGAGGTTGTGAAACGTATACCTCTCCTTGTAATGGACCATTCAGAAATGCAGATTTTACATCTAACTGCATCAGAGGCCAATTCCTGTCAGCAACTAATGCAATCACTAGTCTGATTGTTTTATGTCTCGCTACAGGTGCAAACACTTCAAAGTAATCCAGCCCAGGCTTCTGTAGAAAGCCTTTTACTGCTAATCTTGCTTTGTGTTTACCAATTAATCCATCTGGCTTTAGCTTCTGTTTGAGAACCCATCTAACGTTGATGGCTTTCTTGCCTTTTGGAAGTTTTGTCAGCTTCCATGTCTTGTTTCTCTCTACAGAATCAAGTTATTCTTTTACGGCCTGTAACCAAACTTGCTGCTTAAGAGCCTCTTCCGTACTCACGGGTTCAGAGTCTACTAATATTGCACACTGAATAACTTCTCCTTCAGAGTCTACTTCAGTGTCTTGCAACATGTCAAACTCTGTAAATCTTCTTGGGATGCTTTTGACTCTTTGTTGCCTCTGAACTGGACCTTCAGAACTTTGGACACCAGAACTTTCCCCTTCAGAAATGCTTGCTTCATAAATTAGACTTTCTCCAGAACTTTGATTGTCTTTAGCGTCTAGATCACCATAGGAGTTAGAGTCAGAATCATCTTCTCCTTATGTATCTTCTTCAGAGTCAGAGTCTTTACCAACTTCAGAAACATGTGTTTCTGACTTTTCTTTAGGAGTTCTCTCATCAGAGTCAGGACGAGACCTTTCCCAATTCCAAACTTCTGATTCTTTTACAATGACATCTCTGTTAAACTCAACTTTGTTATTTTTGCACAATAAAGTTTGTATGAACCTGTACTATGGTACCCCACCAGTAACATTACTTTACTTCTATCATCCAACTTCTGTCTTCTGGCTTCTGGGACATGTTTGTAACATACAAAACCAAACACTTTCAGATGACTAGCACTCTTCTTATCTCTAGTCCAATTATGAATAGGAACTATTTCCTTCAATTTCTTCGTTGGACATTTGTTGAGCACATAACATGCAGTGGCAACAGCTTCTCCCCACAGAGTATGAGGAAGCTTCTTCTCTTTCAGCATGCTTTTCAGAATATCAAGTAAAGTATGGTTTCTTATTTTAGCAAGACCATTGTGTTGAGGAGTATAGAGAGCAATAACCTCATGCTCAATTCCATTCTCCTCACAGAACCTTCTGAATTATGTGGAGTTATACTCACCACCACCATCAGTTCTAAGAATCTTCAGAGTTTGGCCAATCTGATTCTCAGCCTTCAGTCTGAACTTCTTGAATTCAGAAAACACCTCGTGTTTGAACTTTATGAGAGATACCCATGTCATTCTAGTGAACTCATCAACGAATGAGACAAAGTATTTATTCCCTCCAATTGATGCTACTGGAAATGGACCACACACATCAGAATGCACTACTCCCAAGGCATGATTTACTCTTGGAGCTACTTCTGATGCAAATGGTAATCTTGGTTGCTTCCCTTCCATGCATACCTTGCATGACTTCTCAGGCCTCTTGATTGTAGGAATTCGATGTACCAGCTTCTTTGATTTCAGATTCCCTAAGCTTCTGAAATTTAGATGACCAAATCTTATGGGCCACAACTCACTCTCCTTGATAACACTTATTGCACTAAGACATTCAGAGTATGAAGTTCTAACATTCACCTTGAGTGTTCTGTTCTTTCCCTGTTATGACTCCATAATCAGCTTCTGAATATGGTCATACAGTTTCATAAGATTGTCCTTCATGGTAACCGAAAAACCTTTCTCAATCAGTTGTCCCACACTCATCAGATTGCTTTTCATGCCAGGTACATACCACACATTCTGGATCACTGCTGCTTTCTCATTATTTAGAATGACTCTGACATTTCCCATACCTTCTGCATTGAGGTATTTATCATCATCACGTCTGATCTTTGTACTCTTCCCAGAGTCAAAATTAACCAACCATTTCTTGTTTCCAGTAAGATGGTTTGAACACCCTATTTCCATATACCACCATTCTGATGAATTCATATTATCAGATTCAAAAGCCAACAATAGCACATGTTCACCATCAGACTCTCCTCTGACTATATTTGCTTCTTCTGACTTCCTTTCTTTGTTTTACCAGCAGTCTTTGGCATAGTGACCAAAGTTCTTGCAATAATAACACTGTACATTCTTCTTGTTAGACTTCTCCTTTCCCTTCTGGACATTCTTCTGCCTATCAGAGTTTGAAGCTTCTGACCTTTGACCACCATTAGTTTTCTTCTTGGCTTCTGACCAAGTCTGCTTCTGATACCTTACCAGAAGTTACTTTCAGAGCCTGCTGCTCTCATTTCCTCTCAAAAGTTCTCGCAGTCATATGCAACTTATGCACCTCTAGACTACTTTGCAGCTCTTCAACTCTCATGGTGCTCAGATCTTTGGAATATTCAATTGCTACCACAATGTAATCAAACTGAAAAGTTAAAGATCTCAAGATCTTCTCAATGATGTTCAGAAAGAGTTTCTCCACAAGATTTCATCTTATTAGTGATCAGAATCACTCTAGAGATGTACTCAGAAACCTTTTTATTGTCCTTCATGTTGAGATTCTCATATTGCTTTCTAAGAGACTAAAGCTTCACATTCTTCACTGATGTGTCACCATCGTAATATCTGACCAGTGTGTCCCACGCAACCTTCGATGTTTCAGAGTCAGCAATCTTCTAAAACATGTTCGCATCCACACATTGATGGATGTAGAACAACGCTTTCTGGTCTTTCTTCCTTAGCCCCCTCTGTGTTATCTTTTGTGCCTCTGTTGCGTCTGCTTCTAACAGATCATAGCCATCAGTGACAAGATCTAACTCATCTTGAGAACCAAATAACACGTGCATCTGGATCTTCCAATGATTCTAGTTTTTTCCATCAAATACTGGAATCTTCGAATGGATATCGCCACCGTTTCCGTTCATCTTCTACCTTGTGCAAATTTACACAGAAACTTAATAAAGTTGTGTTTCCCAAATCCCTAAAATCAGAAATAACGATTATCACAACACCTCACTGTTCTCTCGTGTTTCCCGTGGATTTCTAACCGGAGCTCTAGATATCAATTATTGGTGCACAAAGAAGTGATGAAAGACAAAAGGAATATATTTAATGACGGCTACAAAAATAAGGAATAATGATTTAAAAAATAAATTATATTGACCTACCTCACTAGGCTATTTATACATAAAATAAAATCCTAAATATTCTCTAACAAAGATATAAAAATATTTAAAAAGATATTCCTAAAATATAAATTAATATCTAAAAAAATATTTCTAAATTAATTCCAAAAATATAAATTAATTCTAACATGGATCATGGCCTAGTCTAATGGTTTGAGGTAGGCAAATGTATATTTATTTGTAAAGGAGGTCTTTTAGAAAAATTTATTAATTTTTTTCATGGATCATTTGTTTTAGGCCGGAAAATGTATATTTTTGTGTAGATTCTTTTTAATGTCATCAATTATTTAAAATTTAGATTTTCTTTAGTTAATAATTTTATTTTAAATTTGAATTTAAATCAAATCAAATTTATTATGATCCTACATCAAGTTTTTTTATCCATTTTTTATTATCATTTTTTATAAAATTTATTATAAAAAATAATCATATTGGTAATGTAAAAATTAATTACATCAAATGAAAGTCAATCATAACAACAAACAACTAACTAGTGAAACTGTTTACTGTGAAATTTGGTAAACAAGTGTTAGTTTTCTAATTTTTAATGCATTTGATTACTTATAAAATCGACTAGATTGATCCTAGGACATACGTGTATATTTTGTGTTTTCTAAGTTTTATGGATGTCAATCTCTTGGATAGAGATTGTTATTTCGAAGGTAGTAATAAAATATTTTAAAGTAAAAACTGGAATATAAAACAATTGCGACTTGAACTTAAAGGAAATATAAAGGACTTCAATTGAAAAGGAATAATATTGAATATAAAATTGGTGCTTCATATGTACATTATCAGCAACTCTTCTCGAACACTTAGTACTTTGAGTTATTTTGAGTAATTTATACAAAGAAGTGAACACACATAAATCTAAACTAAAGACTCATATTTATACTAATCCTAATCGAACGGTATTTTTATCAGAGAATGATACAATCTCGCTCGCATGTACTCGATCTTTCAAAGGCCTTCATGTGTCTTTTTTCAAAAAGGAACAAGTAAGTGCCAAAATTCGAATATTCAGCTTTTACTTTAAATATTTTCGTCGAACCCGCTTTGAACATCTTTTGAATATGGGCTTCGAATTTGCATTGTTTCTAACAAAAGTATGGTAGAAAATACCATTATATGCCTCTATCGAAGCATTCTCCAAAAACTCTTGATTCTTCTTAGAAGACCTTGATTATTCTCATGGAACTTGGGACGTCGAATTGCCCAGCTAACAAATTCCCCCCAAGAATGTATTTTTTCGATTATAATGAGAAAATGTCATTTTTTAAAATCTATTCGACGTGTCAGTCATTACTGTTGTGACGTCATGGTCGTGGTGACCATTTTCTGAAATGTCTCATCTAGACATGCACCTCTACTTTGAATCATTACCCCTAAAAAGTAGGAGTATGGAGGTAAGTAACCGCCCGCAAACCCTGTAAAAATCTTCCACGTGTCCCTTTAAGTTTGTTCATCTTCCCAGAACAAAAGTTGAAGAGTTTTCTCTTCTCCTTATAAATACCAATATTAAGCATTTTCAAAACTTTTCCAATTTCTGAAACTTCACACACTTACTTTCTTATACTCTTTCTCGACAATCTTCAAAGTTCTTGCATCTTCAAAGTCTCTTTCACAAAGCAAAAAAGAGATAAAAAATTATACTGCCTATATTTCCTCTTGGGAATAACAAATCAAGATGCTGCAAGCCAATATCGAGAAAGAAAAATCCCATCGAGAGGAACTTAAATAACTTGACTGCAAGGAACTTGATGGAGATCAAGGTGGGGGTGCATCATGTTGATAGAGCATAAAAACTAGGAATTAAAATCAAAGCTCTCACTCTGACTCAGTCCATGATCGAACATTGTCAGTCAGTGTATATTGGGAAGTATAAATGCATGAAGACTTCACTTCCTGGTGACTTTGATAATTAGCAGCATGTTACAACATTTTAAATTTCTCTATAATTTTGAAGCCTTTTGGGATTTATAATGAATAACTAATCCATTTTTGGCAATCTTTGTATTACCATGCTTGGCTTTTTATTTTGCATTTCAATTATTCTGCTGATATTTTAACTTCATGAAACATAAGGTTATATTTTTTCAAATATTTACCATTTACCCTCTGAAGTCTTTGATCTTCTACTACTTCTTCGATATCATAGGCATTATTTGAAAAGACTTGGATAACTTGGAATGAACCTTCCTAATTTGGGGACCATTTACCCAATGTTTTATCCTTCTGATCCATAGGTAGGATTAATTTCCACACCAATTCTCCAATCGATAAAACTTTAATCTTGACCTTTTTATTATAAGCTTTCTCTACTCTTTCCTTCGTCCATATCAACTAATTCATCTAGCATCATATTCCAATAGAACTTTGATGGAATCTTATACTATCTTTGCACCCTGGTTGATTGGAGACAATTTTCTACTGGTAAGACTGTATCATGTCCATATGTTAGTCAAAAGGATGTAGCGTTAGTAGCTTTCTTTGGAGATGTTCTACAAGCCCAAAGAATCTGATCTAAAGTCTTATGCCAATTCTTTGGATTTTTCCCACATGCTTCTTTATTAGCCCAATCACTACTTCATTTGCCGCTTCGACTTGACCATTCTCCTTGGAATAATAAGGCGTGTATGTTAGCTATTTAATTCCCACATCTTTTGAAAATTCATGCATCTTCCGAGCAATAAACACTGGCCCTTGATCATTCGTTATGGTCTTAGGAATTCCAAACATGTACATTATATTCCTTTGGATAAACTCAATTACTGCCTCTTGATCTACATTTTTCAAAGGAATAGTCTCGATCTATTTAGTGAAATAATAAATCCCTACTAAAATGTATCTTTGAACTTTTGAAGACACTGGTCGAATTTCTACAACCAGATCCAAAGCCCGTCCTCTAAAGTTCCAAGGCTAGATAATAGAGTGTAGTTTTCTTGTAGGAACATGTTGAATACCTTCATGAACCTAGCATTCTTGACAACCATTAACGAACTCAATGCAATATTTTAGCATTGTTGGGAAATACACGCCCTATCTGAATAGTAGTCATTTCATCTTGTGTCCACTTGATGGGGTCCATATTCCCCACTGTGGACATTCAAAAGAGCCAGATATGCCTCACTTTCCCTAAGGAATTTGATCAAAATTCGTTCAGACATATTTTTGAATAGTTCGTTACCCATAAAGGTGTAGCTTAAAGTGAAGTACTTGATCTTTCATTTTGCAGATGTTGTGGGATTTTCTAGATAATCTACTATTGGCTTCCTCCAATCTATTTCTGTCAGGCTGTCAATTACAAAAACTTCAAAATTTTCCTCATCTACGTAACCCATCTTCGATAACCCTAGATCAGAAGGAGATAGTCTCGTTTCTATTATTCTCCGTCAAACTTCAATCAGGTCTTCTAACTTCTCCTTTGACACCTTATATACATATGTTATCTGGGCCAAATCATTTGTCTCTTGACTCTTAAGTAGAGGAATATGTTACATGTTCACGAACTCAAATTTTTGTAGCAACTTGCTTTCTACAACGAAGTATATGATCAAATTTTCCTTGACACATTTGTATTCCTTAGTTATTTGATTAACCACCAATTTATAGTCTCCTCTTATTTCGATCCTAGTTTCCCCCAATTCCAACAAGATTTCAAGGACAGTTCTTAAAGATGCATATTTAGCCTCGTTGTTCGAGCAAAAGGGACCATCTAGTTTGTACTTGAATTTTATTGGAATTTTGTTAGGAGAAATAATTAAAACTCCAACACCAGTACCATTCTTATATGTGAGCCATCAAAGTATAATTTCCATGGTTCATGTTCCACTAAATACTAGGGGACTTCGACCACATCATGGTCAACTATAAAATCCGGAACCACTTGCTTTTCATAGTTTTCAAAGGCATGTAAGTCAAAGAATGTTCAGTTAAGGCTAATTCCCATTCTCCAATTCTACTATGCAAGATAGGTTTTGAAATCATATGTTCAATTATATCAAAGTGAGACACAACATAAACATCAACTGCCTTTATATAATGCTTCAATTTTGTACAAGAGAAGTATAAGCATAAGCATAGTTTTTTGACCATACTATATCTAGTTTATGCATCATTTAAGACACGACTAAGATAATAAATGACTCTTTAGATGCCATTTTCATCTTCTTGAGCAAGCATTCTCCCTATAGTGACTTCAGATGCAGAGATATACAGTCTCATACTCCCACTTCTACAAGTTGGTGAAAGAATTAGAGGGTGTACAAGATAGTCTTTAATTTTGTCAAAAGCTTATTGTTGTGTTTTCCCCTATTTGAAACCTTTCTTATTTATTCGAATAAGAGGAGAGCAGGCTTGAGTCTTACCACTTAAGTTTGAGATGAACCTCCTTAAGAAGTTGATCTTCCCTAACAAAGACTAAAATTCCTTTTTGTTGATGGCGCTTTCACCTCCATGATGGATTTGGTCTTGTTTTGGTTTATTTAGATCCTTTATTTGTTAACCACAAAACCTAAGAAGTCGTATTCCTGCACACAAAATGCACATTTAAGTGGATTCATTTTCAAACCATGCTTCCTCATTCTTTCGAATGATTGTCGGAGGTGGTCTATATGATTATTTCCTAATAAAAACTTAATAACAATGTCATTAATATAAATCTTCATAAAGATTTCGATGAAGTCATGAAAAATAGATTACATCGCCCTTTGATAGGTTGCCCCATAATTTTTTAAAACGAAGGGCATAACTACCCATTTGTATGTTCCTAGGGAACTTGAAAAATGAAATGTTGTTTTGGTCACATCTTTGATAGCAATAAATATTTGATTATAGCCAAAATACCCATCAAGCATACTAAGGTATTCGAAGCCTATGGCCGAATCTATCAACATTTTAGCCACTACCATAGAGTATTCATCCTTTGGGGTTGTAGCGTTCAAATCTCTGAAGTCAATGCAAACTCGCAAGTTCCATTCTTTTTAATCACATGCACTATATTGGCAATCCATTCACATACCTGGTGGTGCGTATGGACTTACACCTGAGAAGCCTTTCAATCTCTTCTTTCATCTTCGACAAGATCTTCGGTACAAAGTGCCTTGGAGTCTGTTTGACTAGCTTCTTCCCATGCTTGATGGGCAACTTCAGTTCTACTAGTTCTAAGTTTAAACCAAAAATTTCATCGTAATCCCATGTGAAGCAGTCCTTGTATTCCTTCATCAATTAGATCACTCCTCAATCTCCCAAGTCTGTCTCTTCAAGGGGGTCCTGTGCTAGAATTTTGGTATTAGTTGCTACAGGATCCTTTTGAAACCCAAAGGTTTGTCGTCATAGATAGCTTCGAGCCTCTGGATTTTCGTGTCAATGTGTGATCTATCGAGTGGCTTGGGTTCAAAGTCCATGCCTAATCCCTCTAGATGTACTGGTGTTTCTTTGGCTTTGACAGCCATATATTTCACTTCAGCCTCCAATGTCGCCTTTAGCTTGTTTTGGCCATGTAAGTCGAAATATTTTCCAAGAAGTTAGACTCACACATGGTCACCATCTTCTTCCCCCCAGCCAGTTGGCCTAAGTGCAGGTACCCCTTCTACATCATCTTTCTCTCCCATAACTTCCATTTCCCATTGGAACCCTTGGGCTGGGTGCAGGTTAAGGAAATAAAGGGCTATGTTCGATGTTGAATATGCATGATCTGTAGAGCTGCAAGGTCCTATATTCGTCAGATTTCTATCAAAATTGCATATATCTACATGGTTTACTTCATCCATGTAGTAGCTTCTATTTGCTTTGGTATTCTCAACAATTCCATCTTCCCTTATGTGATGCGGTGGGAGAACTGAATTGATTGTTTTGCGTTTGATTGCAAATGTTACGGTTAGCAAGAGTCGCCACTGACTTTTCTTTTATCCAAAAGGAAACGTAAAAAAAGCACAGGAAAGACCTTTGAGATTGTTTCTTGAGTTCGGGGGGTAGATTATGAAAAGGGAAAGTATTATCACCCTTTTCATCCATGGTTTTCCATGGGATCTTAGTTACTTTCTAGATCACTTGCTTTTGTTTGTAATTATGGTTTGTGTGGTTTTTTGAAAGTATTTTATAAAGAGGCCATTGTTTAGGAAATCTTTGTAATGATTCTCGTTTGTAAGAATGTATACAAAGATGTTGATCTTTTTGAAAATGTTTTAAATGTTTGTAAGATGTTTGGAAATGTGTGTGTTTGTTTTGAAAATAGCAAGGATATTTGTTTTGAAATGGAGCAAGTAACTAGAAACAATCTACCTACTCAAATGTCTTTCTTGTTCATTTTCTTTTTCTTTGACATTATTGTCTTACCAATGATTTGGTAAGCAACCCTATCTTTGGATGTAAACAGGACGGGCGCGGGTCATCGTATAACCATGATTAGCAATGTTGCAAGGTATCTTAGCATTTTTGAGGGACTAAGATCATTTTTGTAAAGCAACTTTGAATAGCGTCATCGAGGGACTATGATCTTGTATTTGTTTGTTTTTGCTAAGACATTTTACATGCGTAATATGGCCATTTTGTATAAGGCAACCAAGTGGGATAACCCTAGGGGTGTTTTGTGTGCAAGTGTGTCATTTTCATGCTTGATTTTGTCTTGGATTAGGGTTTTCTATTTGATTGGTTTTATCTTTCCATACAAACCTAATTACTAGCATGTTATATAAAAGCGATAAATTGCGAAATTTAAATGTCCTACGCTATTACAACATTTGTGGGAGGGGGTATACAATTTACAAATGGGGATTGCAATAATATAAACCTAATGAAGCTATTACAACCAAATTGAATATGTACAAATAGTGGAATAAATAATATACAAGATAAATTAAATATGCAAAGATGTATGAATGCAAAGAAGATTTTGTTTGGTTCTTTATATGGAAAAAGTTTTAACCTAAACCTAATAAATAAATCAAGATTAAACTCAAATTAATTAGGAAATGAAATTGTTTTTAGAGAAGGTTTTTAATAAGCCCTAATTCTAATTTATCAAAAGGAAATAAATTTCTTTAAGAAAAGTAAGTATTTTTGTATTTTTATCTTGAAAATAAAATATGGCATCATGAGATATTTTTGGTCTTTTTATGTTAAAAATAATATGCTTAATGAGTGTGAAGAAATATAAATAAATATTGAACTAATTTTAAATTAATTTACAAGGTTTATTTAGTAAAATAGGTAATATATAACTTAAATAAAAATATGATTTATGAGAAAAAATAAAATAAAATGAACCAAAATGTAAATCTAACATTTTTATATTTTTTGTGATTTTTAATATTAAAAAAAATATATTTGATAAAATAAAATGAAAATAAAATAAGTAAATAAAAATATTTGGGACAGGGGTACTGCAAGCAGACAGGGGGGAGAAGTTAGGAAAAAAACACAAAGCCCAACAATCAAAAAGCCCACGCTGCAAGAAATAAAAAAAAGGAAAAAATGTGAGAAAAATTGCAAAAAGGCAGCGCTAAGGCTCGAACCCGTGACCTATAGCATTTTTGCACGCTGCCTTACCACTGGAGTGGTTGTACATCCGTTCATATAAACAAAGGCATAAATATATATTAGAAAACACCCCCTGAAGGCAACTTCATCTTCAACCTTGAGCCATGGCCGGACCACTTGTATCTCTCTCATTTCTCCATGAAAATGGAAAGTCCAAACATGAAAATTACAGTATTTCTTCTCACGAGTTCAACCATATATCTTATGCAAACTAAAATTCAAAGATCAAAGTTAATTTTGCTTGCCCTAATTTGAAACATAATTTTTACAGAAAATTCAAATCCAAAATTCTCTATACACAATGAATATAAATGAAATCTATGAACATGGTTGGCTTTAGTGCAAGGATATCTACATTTTGTTTTCACAAATCAAGACCAAAGGATGCTTGTATGAAGAGATAGAAGTTTGAGTTTTTACCTCTTTCAGTCGAGACCGTGAATGGAGTTTGAGCAAGTTTTGAGAAGGTCTGAGGATCTGTTTAGCTTTCGTGGACCTCCCTGAGTGTGTTCCAATCCTTACTTTTCCTTGAAAGTTCCTGAATCTCCCTAGTCAAGTAAACCTGCAAGCTTGAAATGTAAAAATGGAAGATGGAGGAGGAGGAGTTACAGTGAGGGGACAAGGGTCTGGAACACTTAGATATGATGTATATTAAGTGTTTTGGTGGTTAAAACTCAAACGCACGAGTAGTTTTTGAGATTGTTATGTAAGGTGCAAAACTGCAAGTTATGGCAGATTTTCAATGTCAAAGTATTTGGGAGAGTTTCTGAGTCTTAGAAATCGTGTTCTAGGTTGTAACACATTTGTGTATAAGTATAGAAAATGTTTGACATCAAGCTTCCTCAAGATTTCTGAGTTCTAGCCTTTTGGCTCTATTGCTTGCTTTTGAAGAAAAGTGAGGAGACAAGTCTATATGTGTTTGTACAAGCCTGAGCTGAGTTGGTAGAGGTTCTAGACACATTAATTTTGGTTTATAGGGTTTGTGTATGCAGAAAGAACAAGTTCAAAGCTAAAAAAGTTGACAATTGCAAAAGTTGTGCTTTATCAAAATGGAAATGGCAACTTTGTGCCATAAATGGAATTGTAGCTTGGACAAAGGCTCTAATGCTTGGATTAAAGTTCTATCAGCTATGTAAACATTTAATTATGGAGTGAGAAACAAGTTTGAGGCATGCAAAGCAAAGATTATGCAGCCTAGGCTTTAATTTGAATTTTGGTTCATCATGAAATGGCTTGAAATCAAAGTGAGAAATTGCCAACTTCATCTCTTCGATTCTCCCTACTCAAGAATGATCTCAAGGAGTTCTTGGACATTTTGGAAATCTAGCAATGTTATCTACAACTCCTATTTGAATTGATTTCAAATATTCCCCTTGGAACTATGTGTAAAATTGGCATGAAGTTAGGTCAAAAACCTGCCTAACTAGGGCAAAATTTCACTAAGTTATTTTAGTTCATGAGCATGTATTCACAAAATTATATCTAAAGATACAAGCATATTTAGCAGAAACTTTGTGAAGAAAAGTTGTAGGTTTAATGGAGATATACAACTTTCATGTTGGAAGTTTCCTTTGAATCATCTTGCATCATGGTGATAATTTGGTTCAAAGTTGAGGGAAAAAAAAGAAATTTTCTATACTTAGAAAATTTTCTAAGTTAAAAATTTCAACTTTTCAAAACCAAAAATTAAACCCTTGCTTTCTTGATGAACAAGTTTCACATTTTGACATTTTTTGATGAATTATGATCTTTGGCACTTGATTTTGACCAAAAAGTCAAAGTTTGACTTTTCAATGTACAGTTGACTTTTGATCAATTGACTGAAAAAATCATCTGTTAATCCAATGGATTTGTAATGTTTTGGGTCATGTCATTAGTTCAAGATGATGCAATTTAACTCTTGAAATCATGCTTCAAACCATTTGAGCATTTGCTAGGTCAAAAATCAGAAATTGCCCTTTCTCAGTCAAAACCCTAATTTTGACCATTTTGCCCATTTGATGATTTGATCAAATTTCTTGAGGAATTGTGATACAAACTTGATAAAATGATACATATTGGTTTAAAATGTTGATGTTGATCAAAAATTATGAAGTTTGACTGTAAATTGGCTATGGTTGACTTTTTCCCTAATATAGTTGATTTTTAGGTCAATTGTCCAATTGACTGATCAAAAATGTGATTCAAGGCTTGAAACTTGGCATGAGTAATCTTGGGGGTCCATAATGATCCTTGAAAGTCATATGAAGCATTGATAGTCCAAAAATTCTTGTGCAAACTCAAACCCTAATTTTGGTCATCAGTGCATGAGGAGGTGTCTTGAGCTGGTCAAACCCTAAACTAGTCTTGAATCAAAGAGATCTTGTGAGGAAATTCTTGATAAGTGAGAGGGAAAATTTTAGGGTACAGCAGCTTCCCCTGTCAAACTTCTTAAACCTGAAGAGTTAGACTGGTGAATTTTTCCATTCGTGACTCTAAGGTGGAAGATGATTGGACACTAGAATGCCCATAAATTTGTACTCGATGATGTGATGATAGAAGGAATGGGCTTATAGATGCCATTTGGAGAGGTGAAAGAAAGTTGCAGGATATGGGATTAAAGATGCCATCCAAGGGTGATTGTTGAATTTGTAATTTGTAAGCTGAAAGGATGAGTACCAGAATGGCGTCTGTGTCTGAAGTGTATCCATATTGTATCTGGAAGAGGCTTTGATTAAATATTAGAATGGAATCTGCGTCTGGAGCGTATCTGAACTATATCTAAAGTTGAAATCTGAATGAGTATCAGAATGGTATCCGCATCTTGAGCGTATCTGAATTATATCTGAGAGTTGAATCTGACTGAGTATTAGGATGGTATACGTTTCTGAAGCGTATTTGAACTGTATCTGAGAGTTGACTTTGAATGGATATCGGAATGGCTTCCGTGTCTGGAGCGTATCTGAACTGTTATCAAAAGTTGAATCTGAATGAGTATCAGGATGGCATCCGTGTCTGGAGCGTATCTGAACTGTATCAGTTTTTGAATATTGTTAATGGTAGTTGTTAATCTTATTCTGAAAAGAGTAAAATATTATCTAAGATGCCAAGTCATGATACATGAAATGTATGCATAATGGGATTATGTTGTATGCATTTGTGCTTATCAATGTTTATGATATTATGTTGAGGATATGTAAGTATAAGTCTTCATGTTGTGAAGTCTAAGTGTTGATGAATTTCCGTTTTGAGAAATAAACTTTGTTGTAGGGGTAATATCATGTACTGTTTGTAAAATCTTGCTGGGGAATCCTGAGAAGTTTGACGACTTCTACTGGGGATTCATAATTTTAAACTTTGCTCCGTTGGGGATTTAAATGACGTACTGTTTGGGTTTACCTATGGAATAGCTTAGAGATATTTTCCTATCCTTTAAATCTATCACTAATTGTCTCTTTTCATTTTGTTTATTTGTAAATAGTAATTATGTTCAAATGCATATGCTCATGAATGAATCATTGGACATTTTTGTAAACAAAACACAAGTGTAAAGAAAAGACATATAGTTTTTGCACTTTCAAAGGAATATTTTTGTATTGACTTTGAATAAGTATTTTTTGTACATGGAGACAAACATTATAGTAAGAGAATGTTGTCGTAAAAAAATGAAAATTTTGATACAAAGAAAAGATAGCTATGTGTGACAATCCCATGGGGTTTCGTTTCTGCTATAGCCTTCCTATCTCTGAGCGTCTTGTCTATTTATCGCCTTGTCCGAAGCTGATTGAATTGGTCAGAAACTCTGAGTTTGTCATTGGAAGCCAAAGTTTGTCCATGAAGTGATCCAACAGGACATAATCATACACTTTAATTCCCTAACTTTTTCCTGGATCGCCCTTTCGAGTTTTCAGTCCATCGAGAAACCCTTTTTTGCCCAAGTCGCCCTTTCGGGTTTTCAACTTGCCGGGTGTACAGATTTTATTGTTTTATCCCTAAATTTTTTCCTGAACCTTTTGGTTCGTCGGGATGCCCTTGTTTTTCCTAGGTGTGTCAACCCAGCGGGTCTCTTATGCGTAGTATCTTTTGCAGGGTGTGGTAGGTCATCGCCATCCATGGTAGTCAAGATCATTGCACCACCAGAGAATATGTTTTTGATTACAAATGATCCTTCATAGGTAGGATTCCATTTACCCCTGGGATCACCTTGTGGAAAGATGATGTGTTTGATCACTAGATCCCCAACTTGATACACTTGGCATCTGACTTTCTTGTTGAAAGCCTTAATCATCCGTTTTTGATACATTTGACCATGGAAAACAACAGTAAGTATCTTCTCATCAATCAAATTCAGTTGATCAAGTCGATTCTGGATCTAATCGTCTTCGTTCAACCCTGCATCCTTCATAATCCTCAGAGAGGGGATCTGAACCTCGATAGGCAAGACAACTTCCATTCATCTTTGGAAGATAGGGAAAAGAATTGTGATGTTGAATCTTGAATTTCTCGCACAAGGCGGTGATCATAGTGTTGTTGAAATTTGTACCGTTGTCAATGATTATCCTTTTGGGGATACCGTACCGGCAAATGAGATTTTGCTTGATGAAACGGGAAACGACGTTCTTGGTGACGGAAGTGAAGGAGGCTGCTTCCACCCACTTTGTAAAGTAGTCAATGACCACTAGGATGAAGCGGTGTCCATTGGAGGCTGTCGGCTTAATTTCCCCTATCATATCTATTCCCCACATAGCAAAGGGCCAAGGATCAGTCAAGACATTCGGTGGAACCAGAGGTACATGCACCTTGTCGGCATAAATTTGACACTTATGGCAGGTTCGAGAGTGTTGATAGCAGTCTGCTTCCATGGTAGACCAGTAATAGCCTGCCCGTAAAATTTTCTTTTCCATCGTATGCCCACTAGAATGGGTGCCAAAAGTGCCTTCATGTAATTCAGCCATGATCCTTTCAGCCTCAACCTTATCTATGCACCAAAGTAACACAGAGTCATGATTGTGTTTGTACAGGATGCCATTACTAAGGAAGAACTTAGCCAAAAATCTCCTTAAGAACTTCTTGTCATTGATTGAAGCTCCTTCTCGATATTCTTGAGCCTCGAGATACCTCTTGACTTCGTGAAACCAAGGCTAGTCCACTACTTCTTCAGTATTAATCTCGTGACAGTGTGCTGGTTCATCCATTTGTTCAATAGTGATCTGGGGAGCCTTGTTATCCCAATTAAGTTTAAACATAGATGAAATTGTGGCTAGAGCGTCTGCTAGTTGATTTTATTCTCGCGAGAAATTCTCGAAGGTAATATTCTCAAAGTGTGGTAGCAATGTCAAAACATATTCCTTTTAAGAGATAAGGTTAGGGTGTTTGGTGTCCCATTCCCCTTTGATCTGACTGATGGCCAAAGCTGAATCTCCAAATACATCCAAGGATTTGATCCCCAAGTCTATGGCACCTCCGAGACCAAAGATGCACGCTTCATATTCCATCATGTTGTTTGTACATTTGAAGCAAAGTCTGTCAATAAAGGAAGTATGAAACCCTTCCGGAGATATGAGTACAACACCAATACCATTACCGAGTGCATTAGAGGCTCTATCAAAGAACAGGGTCCATCGGGATCCTTGTTCAGGTCCGTCATATGGCCTGAATTCTTTGCAGTTGTCTAATGTCATGATGTCTTCATCTGGAAAATCGAACTTCATGGACTGGTAGTCTTCTACAGCTTGGTGAGCAAGGTGATCGGCTAATACACTGCCCTTTATAGCTTTCTAGGTAGTATATTGTATGTCATATTCTGTCAGGATCATCTGCCATCTCGCTATTCTCCCAGAAAGAGTAGCCTTCTCGAAGATGTATTTTATCGGATCCATTTTAGATATCAACAAGGTAGTATGAGTCAGCATATACTGTCTTAGCCGGCGAGCAGCCCATTCCAGAGCGCAGCAAGTTTTCTCGAGCAGTGAATATCTGGTTTCACAGTCGGTAAACGTTTTGCTCAGTTAATAAATAGCGTGCTCTTTTTGGCCAGACTCGTCATGCTGCCCCAATACACACCCCATTGAGTTTTCTAAAATAGTCAGATACATAATCAACAGTCTTCCCTCGACTGGTGGCATCAACACAGGAGGCTCTTGCAAGTACTCTTTGATTTTGTCAAAATCAACTTGGCATTCATCATTCCATTTGACTACTTATATTTCTTCAATAGTTTGAAGATTGGCTCACAAGTAGCTATTAGGAGAGAAATGAATCTGGCAATATAGTTCAAACGTCCCAAGAACCCTCTGACTTCCTTCTCGGTACGAGGAGCATGCATCTCTTGTATTACTTTAACTTTGGCAGGATCCACCTCAATACCTTTGTTGCTGACGATAAAGCCTAGGAGTTTACCAGACCGTACCCTAAATGTGCATTTGTTTGGATTCAACCTCAGCTTGTACTTCTTCAATCTCTCAAACAGCTTTTGTAAGTGATCAAGATGCTCTTCTTCTGTTTGCGATCGGGCTATCATATCGTCCATATAGACTTCTATTTTATGATGTATCATGTCGTGAAATAAAGCTACCATGGAACGCTGATAGGTTGCCCCAGCGTTCTTCAGTCCGAATGGCATCACCTTGTAACAGAATGTTCCCCACTGCGTGACAAAGGTTATTTTCTCCATGTCTTCCGGCGCCATTTTGATTTGGTTGTAACCTGACAATCCATCCATGAAGGAAAATACTTTGTGTTGTGCCGTATTTTCGACTAGGATATCAATGTGGGGGAGTGGAAAGTCATCCTTAGGGCTTTCCCTATTCAAATCTTGGTAGTCCATACACATTCGCACTTTGCCGTCCTTTTTGGGCACGAGAACAACATTGGCAACCCATTGGGGGTAAGAGGTGACCACCAAGTCCAACTTTAAATTGCTTCATGACCTCTGCTTTAATCTTTTCTAACATATCACACCTCATTCGACGTACCTTTTGCTTTACTGGCGGACAATGTTCTCTTGTAGGCAGATGATGTACCACAATATCTTCATCAAGTCATGGCATGTCTTCATATAACCAGGCAAAGACTTTGACATAATCAGGTAACAACTGAATCAGACGCTTCTTGATACTGGGTTCCAGATTGGCACCCACCTTGACCTCTTTTTTATCTTCTTCGGTACCTAGGTTGATCGTATCCACAGGTTCCTCGTGAGGTTGAATGGTTCTCTCTTCTTGTTGTAGTATTCTGGAAAGTTCCCCTGGTACTTCACAATCTTCCTCACCTTCATCTTCGGCTTGGTGTAGCGGTAGAAATGTTCAAGACTAAGCCATTGGATTGACTAGACTTTGTACAAATCAAAATAAAAATCGCCACCGCGCTTTATTGTTTCCAAAGGAATGGGAAAAGAGAGAATAACCCAAAAAGACGGGGAAAGATTCAAGGTAAGGGGGTTGGTTATGCAAAGGTAAGGTATTAGCACCCTAAACATCTACGGTACTCCGCAAGAACCTCTTTGAAAAATCTGTATATTTTGGCTATAAAAATGTGTTGTATATAAAATGGATGGTGGAGGTGAGAAAAGAAATATTTTTTTTATGATTTTTGCACCCGCCGCGGTTGCGAACCTTTAGTGCCTACGTACCACCTTTCGTGCAATAGGGAATCAGGGTACACGTAGTTCCTCTTTTAAAAATTTAAAACACAAGTGTGTTGGTTAATTTTATGAGATAAGACATCATCGTCATTGTCTGTGTGGAAAACATACTTACTACCCACAATCATGAGAAAGGAGAATTTACATCATCTCAAAGTGGAGGATATGGCTTGGATTTTAAAATCAACAATGCCTCACTCAACACCCAAGTGGAAAATATCTCTCTTCACTATATATTGTAGAAGTATAGTTGTTTGCATCAATACAAGGATTGACAAGAGTCCAATCTTTTTAAGAAAATTTTAAAGATAAAAGCCAAAGTGGCAAAATGGTTTGAAATGAGATTAATTGACTTTTAGTCTTATCACAAAAAATGTCAAGGTATTATTAAATTGATTGAAGTTTATTTATGAAAATGTTTTGAAAATGCATGGACATAAGACCAAATTTATTATGAAAATGTTTCAAGTTTCAAAACAAGAAGAGTTTTCAAAAGGAGGGAGAAGATTTTTGAAATTAAAGAAGATGGGAGGAGATGAAGGGACTATCCTAAAGCATAAGGCAAAAGCTAGGGATAACAACCATCTAACCAACAAGAAGTCAATACTTGACATTATGAGTCAATATAGAATTCTCATTCTTCCGATTGAAACCAAGCAAGCAAAGATACTAGACCTCTTGAGAGAACCAAACTTCAAGTGTTTTAAGTCTTCGCAAAATTTGGGCAGAGTAACGGTTGTATACGGGGGAATTCCAGATTACAAACAAAGTATGTAATCACAATAACCTGCACACAAAACAAACAAACAACCCAATGTCTTGAGGTAAACCTCAAGAACTCCAGACAAAATAATCAAGTAAGATCACAAGGTCTCCAAGATAGGCCAAAGTTTCTAATCCTAAGTCCAAGAAGGTCCAATACTCCATAATGCCAAGGATAGTAACCAAATAGTCCAAGTATCATTAAAGATTTTTATGGTTCATGTTGATTATTAGGTGTCTTTAAAAGGAAAAGAAAAGCTCAAGTGAGCAAAATAAAAATTACATAAAAGTAAATGCTCAAGTGAGCAAAGATGAAAATAGCATGAAATATAAAATGCTAAAAGTAAATGGTACATAAAGCATAAAAAAAATAAAAGCATAAAGTAAAGTCAATTGTTATAAATTAGTGGTTAGTTGGATGATCATCTTGAAACTTGCATTTGGAACTCATTATAGGATTGGTAGAACCAAAGCCTCCATACAACAAGTTGCATTTGCTTTTTGTCAAGTATATCATCCATTTTGGAATCCTCAAAAGTAACATTTAATGATCAATGATGTTTAAGTGATCCGCATTGACCAAAGGTGTTGTAGATCCATTAGAGGATTGGTAGAACCAAAGCCTCCACACAATGAATCTCAAGGTTATTGGATCAAAGAGATCAAATTTAACATACTTGGGCTTCAAATCATAAGTTTGGGCCACGAATGGTCATTTATCCGAATCGGGACAAAATTTAACGCTATGTTAAGCAATCGTAAGTGGACTTATGTAGAAGTCGCACCTATTTTGAGGATGGTCAATAGCAATCTATGTAATTCATTTTTGGATAAATGATATAGAGATCACCATCCCTTAACATGTAGCACAATTAAAAAAGAAAGGGATAAGATGAAGAGGGAGGGGAATGATAAGCTAATTTGGATCACCATTTCAAAATTCTTTCATCTTTAAATTCAACCACTCCTCTAGATGGATTAAAGCACTAAACATATCATTAATCCAAAGCACCAAAATTGAATTAAATAATTCAATCTTAGGTAGATTTGAATTTATGAACATTTATCCAACTTCATCTACATCACAAAGTCCATTGAGTTTAAAGACAAATTGGACATTTAAAATTGCAATCCAAACCAACAATCAAAAGGAGTGAGTAGAAAAATCATTTTGGATCAAAGTTGCCCAAAAAAAGGCAAAAAATACATTTTGTCCCTGTGTAAATCGATTGCACTACTGCGTAAATCGATTTACACAATACAGTTTTCAAAAATTTGTGCAAAATTTCTTCTGTGCAATCGATTGCACAGTTACTGCAATCGATTGCACACTGTTACAGGCAGCAAAAACGGCATTTTAAAAGGCCAATTTCTTGTTCAAACTTTCCATCAAACACCTTATGATCATGGATCCAATTGAGCACGAAAATTCCATCAAATTATGAGAAAATAACACCATTGGAATCACAAAATAATGCTCAAAGAATCGAACCCAAAGATCAACAAGAGATCACATTGTGAAAGATGAATTATCCAACTTACCAAAGGTAGATCTAGAGAATTATCAAAACAACTTCAAGAATTTGCTTCAATTCAACCACAAGAATCAATTGACCAAGCTTGGATGTAGAGAATTGATAGAGAAAAAGTGTTTGGATGAAGGTTTATCTCAAAGATTAGTAAGCTTCAATGCAAAGCTTACTACCTTTTTGAAAATGGAGCTTTGAGTGAATTTGGTAGATGGAGAGAATTGAGAGATTTTTTAGCAAGGTGGATTTGGCTATCAAAAGCTTGAAATTTGAATGAAATGAGGGCTCTATTTATAAATTTTAGGATTGAGATTAGTGGTAATTTGGTAATTGATTCTTGGAGCCAAAATTTGAATTAATGATAATTCTTTCAAATATTAGAGCCAAAATTTGAATTAATGATAATTCTTTCAAATATTAGAGCCAAAATTTGAATTAATGATAATTCTTTCAAATATTAGAGCCAAAATTTGAATTAATGATAATTCTTCTTAAAAATGAAAGATTGGCGCTAAAATTGGAATTAATGATACATCTTTCAAAAATGAAAGAAAATTGGAGCCAAAATTTGACAAGTTTAAAATTGCTGATTTTTTTCAAATTTTCACGCTGTGCAAATCGATTTGCACAGTGTCTTTTTTTCAAAAATGGCACAAAATGCACTATGTGCAATCGATTGCACTCTAAGAGCAATCAATTGCATCAGTAAAAAAAATGAATTTTTGTTAATTTTATTTTGCAAAATAGAGATTTTAGGAGAATAATACCAGGAATCTTTATTTGTCAGATGCTTCAACTTGGTACCTACAAAACACAAATATGCAAAGACAAAGATAAATATTTTTTGTATTTTGATTAGAAGTTAGTCAACAACACATATACAAAATACACAACTAAGGTGCTTGGAGATTCCTCAAGAGCACACTTAAAGATAGGAGATAGAAAAAGAGGAAGAACCAACCCTAATGTGATCTTGTTATGATCGAGTTGATATGATATGATAGAGGAATCTTAGGGGCAAAAATTGGGGTACAACAGCCGCCCTTATTTAAGTGTCTACTATCCAGAGATACGAAGGTTAAAAATCTTCGTATAGACGCGATTGAAGATACTTAAATATAAAATAAGCCCTATTTTTGTCTCTAAGATGCCATGCAATGCTTATGATTATGAATGCATATGAATAGAACAAAAGAGACGCAAAGTAACACTGGGGATGCCACAAAAATGAAGAAACAAAGGAGCAACCCCACCAGGAAAATGAATCACTGGTGGACCAAAATAATAAAATCAGAGAGGAGGATAATAAGCATCGACAGATAAATATGAACTACCAACTCAATGGATGGAGGTAGAAAAGTAATAAGATATCGGCTCACAGGTGACGATAAACTACCAGCTCAATAGTTAGAGGTAGAATATGAAAAATATACCGACTCACAGATGACGGTAAACTACCGCCGTTCACTGACGATGAACTATCAACATTCACTGAAGATAGCAAAAAGATAACAAACACCGACGTTTACTGCTGATATACTACCAACGTTCACTGAAGGTAGAAAGAGAGAATATCATACCCACTTCGTTCACTGACGATGAACTATCAACATTCACTGAAGATAGAAAAAAGATAACAAACACCGACGTTCACTGCCGATGTACTACCAACATTCACTGAAGGTAGAGAGATAATATCATACCACTGCCGTTCACTGACGATGAACTATCAATGTTCAGTGAAGATAGAAAAAAGATAACAAACACCGACGTTCACTGCCAATGTACTACCAACGTTCACTGAAGGTAGAAGGAGAAAATATCATATCACTGCTGTTCACTAACGATGAACTATCAATGTTCACTAAAGATAGCAAAAAGATAACAAACACCGACGTTCACTGCCGATGTACTACCAATGTTCACTGAAGGTAGAAACAAAGAATATCATATCACCGTTGTTCACTGACGATGAACTACCAACGTTCATTGATGATAGCAAAAAGATAACAAACACCGACGTTCACTGCCAATGTACTACCAACATTTACTGAAGGTAGAGAGAAAATATCATATCACCGCTGTTCACTGACGATTAACTACCAATGTTCACTAAAGATAGAAAAAAGATAACAAACACCGACGTTCACTGCCAATGTACTTCCAACGTTCACTGAAGGTAGAGAGAAAATATCATATCACCGCCATTCACTGACGATGAACTATCAACGTTCACTGAAGATAGCAAAAAGATAACAAACACTAATGTTCACTGCCGATGTACTACCAACGTTCACTGAAGGTAGAAAGAGAGAATATCATACCACCTCCGTTCACTGATGATGAACTATCAACGTTCACTGAAGATAGGAAAAAGATAACAAACATCGATGTTCACTGCCGATGTACTACCAACATTCACTGAAGGTAGAGAGAAAATATCATATCACCTCCGTTCATTGATGATGAACTATCAACGTTCACTGAAGATAGCAAAATGATAATAAACACTGACGTTCACTACCGATGTACTACCAACGTTCACTGAAGGTAGAAAGAAAATATATCATATCACTGCCATTCACTGACGATGAACTATCAACATTCACTGATGATAGAAAAAAGATAACAAACACCGACGTTCACTGCCGATGTACTACCAACGTTCACTAAAGGTAGAAAGAGAGAATATCAAGTCATCCTAAAATTCTGGTGTTTTACCTAGAATGGGTCTCAACTTCTTCTTTAACCAAGGCATTCTGCCTGGAAAGGGTAATATGTAAGTTGTCTCAAATAAAGAGACTTCCACTTGCAAAGATTTCACAACGAGCAATTTCTGTGAATTTGAAAGTCTTGCCATCCTCTGGTGTAAACTGACGACGGACTGCAAACTAACCACTCATAGAGGAAATAGCAAAAAAAAGTTACGTCGACTTGTACAGGGAAGTACAAGTTGCTCAAATAAAGAGACCTGTTGCTTGTTTTCATGGAGGATTGTAAAAAGAAACGACTTTCTGGGGATAGAAATATGGCTTCCTGGGGAAAGAGATATGACTTCCTAGGGAAAGAGATATGACTTCCTGGGGAAATGCCACGATATTCCTGCTGAGGAGATAAAGTATTCTCGTGCAAAATAAATGCACAAACTAAAACTCAAAGTTCTCAGAAATCCAAAGTAAATAATATTGCAGGGGGATCATAGATCCAAATCAGAAATAGACTGGAGCAAGACGGCCAATGCAGATACCTCCTTTGAGAAATAGACTCAAGATGGAAAACCAAATCCACCTAAGCAAGGAGCGCTGGAGGAAGGTTATAATACAATGTCAATGAAAAATGATTTGTAGCAATGCATGATGTATGAATGTATGAGTGATATCGTGCATATGCTGGTAAAAGGATACATAATCAGTACAAACAAACAAAATCGCCTCAGGTACTAACAACATCGGGCTAAACTTCAACCAGAAAGATTAATCCAAGAAAGGTAAAAGCGACTACGGAAACTAAACCTATTGCCTGCCTTAACTTCACTAAGGAGAAATAATCCGGATGTAGCCAAATCAAACAGATACCAGGATAGAACATCCTTCTTCCGGTTTCATCGGGGAAGCAGTTTTCCAAAGACAACATGCCTACTAGAGATTGCAAGATCAGCCTCAAATAAAGCAGACTGACACCGAAACAACCAAACCTCACTAGGGGATTCAAGTATACCTTCCTGGAGAAAAAACTGCGGATTGAAAACTTTTCATCACGAATACTCATTCCAACAAGAGATGCCCTGGGATAACCTTCCCGGGAAATCAAGAAGTCAACACGAATGCCAATACTGCAAAAAGAGCGATATCTTATCACACCAAGGGAATAAAACCTTTCATCATATGAGGGAAAACTTCGCTGGGGAATCTGGGACGGAGGCTTCTGACCATGAAAACCCAAAATCAAAAGCGAACCAAGACTTGGTTGGGGATAATGGATTCACAAACCCAATATTGTACCTTGCGCCCACTGATATCGTCTTTAACTATCTGAGAAACACACAAAGATCATGCACATACACACAAAATGACCTGAGAAAAACCTTCATGAAGGAAATAAAACTTCTCAAAATAACCAGAGTTTGTTCATTCCTGGGATCACCATTTTTGTTGTCATTGTTTCATCATAAATCTCAAATTAAATTGAATTGTGAAGATCACTTTTTTTTGAAAAATCAATTTTGCTTTTTAATCTTTTAGCTTTAAAAGTTATTATCAGTAATAAATGGAGTCTTTGCGAGCTAAATAAAAATAAGAACACAAAGAATTAGGCAAAAGCTCGAATTTCATTAATAGAATGGTAGTCTGCGAATGGCGAGAATCCATGGATGATTACAAAGTTTTAGAAATGGTAATACTTAATGGAAAAGATACATTGAGATACAATGACCACCATTCCCCCTAACAACTTTTGAAATCCGGAGCAGCAGCTTTTGTTGAAGTATGGTGAGGATCCGAGAAGATTGTTGCTTCAATGATCAAGTCTTGTCTGACGTAGTTACTTGCCAAGAAAAATCCCTAACTTTTGCCTAAGCTTCCCTTGCGGGATTTCAACATAGCGGGAAATTTATTCTGTTTATGTCTCTAATTTTTGCCTAGACCGCCCTTTCGGGTTTTCGGCCTACCGAGACGCTCCTTTTTGCCTAAGCCGCCCTTTCGGGTTTTTAACTTAGCGAGCTGTTCTTTTATTTATTTAGGCGAAGTATTTCTTGACTGCGTCAGCATTCATGGGACGTGGGAACTCCTCGCCATCCATAGTTTCAAGAATTAATGCACCACCAGAGAAGGCTTTCTTGACAACATACGGGCCTTCAAAATTGGGAGTCCACTTTCCCCTAGAATCAGTGTTGAAAGACATGATCTTCTTGAGCATGAGGTCGCCTTCTCTGAATTCACGAGGTTTGGCCTTTTTATCAAAAGCTTTCTTGATTCTTCTCTGATATAACTGCCCATGACATAAAGCTGTCATTCTCTTCTCTTCAAACAAATTCAATTGGTCAAACCTGTTATGGACCCATTCAGCGTCTGCCAACTTGGTTTCCATTATCACACGCAACGAGGGAATCTCTACCTCAACAGGGAGTACACCATCCATTCCATATACTAGGGAGAACGAGGTTTCTCCTGTTGAAGTGCGAACAGATGTTCGATATCCATGCAGAGGAAAAGGGAGCATTTCATGCCAATCCTTATAAGTAACAACCATTTTCTAGATAATTCTCTTGATTTTCTTATTAGCAGCCTCAACAGCCCCATTCATCTTTGGCCTGTATGGAGATGAGTTGTGATGGACAATCTTGAATTCTTCACACAGTTCTGTCATCATATTGTTGTTCAAATTCGAGCCATTATCATCGATGATTCTACTCGGCACACCATACCAGCATATAAGATTTTTTTTGATGAAACACACAACCACCTGTTTGGTAACATTGGCATATGAAGTAGCCTCTACCCATTTGGTAAAGTAGTCAATTGCTACCAAGTTAAAACGGTGTCCATTTGAAGCTTTGGGTTATATCATCCTGATCATGCCAATACCCCACATAGAGAAAGGCCATGGGGAGGAAATCACATTGAGAAGTGTCGGAGGCACATGGACCTTATCTGCATAAACTTGGCATTTATGGCACTTCTTTGCAAATTTGTAACAATCAGATTCCATTGTCAACCAATAGTAACCTACCCTTAGCATCTTTTTAGCCATCGAATGTCCATTAGCATGAGTGCCAAATGAACCTTCATGAATCTCATGCATCAACATGTCTGCTTCGTGTCTATCCATGCATCTGAGCAAGACCATGTAATAATTTCTCTTGTATAACACATTTTCACTGAGGAAGAAACTGCCTGCCAATCTTCTCAGTGTCTTTCTATCTTTCCTCGACACACCAATCAGGTATTCCTGAGTCTGAAGAAAATGCTTGATATCATAATACCAAGGTTTTTCATCTGCTACCTCCTCTGTTGCAAACATATGAGTGGGCCTATCCAGCCGTCGAACTGTAATTCGGGGTATATCATTCCAAGTATTCACTTGGTACATGGAAGCCAGAGTTGCCAGAGCATCCGCCATTTGATTTTCATCTCTAGGAATGTGATGGAATTCGACTTTATTGAAGAAGGGTAATAATCTTCTAGCATAATCTTTGTAAGGGATCAAGCCAGGGTGACGAGTGTCCCAATCTCTTTTAATCTAATTTATTACTAAAGCTGAATCACCATACGCATCTAGAATTTTGATTCTGAGATCAATAGCTTCCTCAAGACCCATGATGCAAGCCTCATATTCCTCCATATTATTAGTGCAATCAAATGTTAACCTTGCAGTAAAAGGAATGTGCGATCCATGAGGAGTGACAATCACAACACCAATTCCTTTTCCATAAGCATTCACAACTCCATTAAATACCATACTCCAACGAGATTCAGGTTCATGGCCTTCCTCAGGCAATGGTTCATCACAATTTTTCACTTTCAGAAACATCAAATCCTCGTCGGAGAATTCATATTCTCCAGACTGATGATCTTCCACCGGCTGGTGAGCAAGGTAATCTGCCAACACACTACTTTTAATAGTCTTTTGAGTGCGGTACTAAATATCATATTCAGATAACAACATCTGTCAGCGGGAAATTCTTCCAGTAAGAGCAGGCTTCTCAAAAATATACTTGATTGGATCCATTTTGGAGATCAACCGAGTGGTATGATTCAACATATACTGCCGCAAACGCTTTGCTGCCCAGGCCAAAGCACAACATGTCTTTTCTAGCATGGAATACCGTGACTCATAATCAGTGAACTTTTTGCTGAGATATTAAATGGCGAACTCTTTCTTTCCCGTTTCATCCTGTTGTCCCAGAATACAACCCATGGATTTATCTAACACTGTTAGATACATAATCAGCGGTCTTCCTTCTACGGGAGGGAGCAAGATAGGAGGTTCAAGCAGATACTCTTTAATACTCCCAAATTCCCTTTGGCAGTCATCCGTCCACACACAACCTTGATCTTTCTTTAACAACTTAAAGATCGGTTCACATGTTGCAGTCATGTGGGAAATAAATCTAGAGATATAATTCAAACGCCCGAGGAAACCCCTGACTTGATTTTAAGTTCTTGGTGCTGGAATTTCTTGAATTGCTTTGACTTTGTCAGGGTCAACTTCAATTCCTTTCTGGATAATAATAAAACCCAACAATTTCCCCGATCTAACTCCGAAGGTGCATTTATTTGGATTCAAGCGGAGACGATACTTCCTCAAACTCTGAAACAACTTCAACAAATCATTTATATGCCCTTCTTTAGTTTGGGATTTGGAAATCATATCATCAACATATACTTCGATTTCCTTGTGCATCAGATCATGGAATAGGGTTGTCATAGCCCTCTAGTACGTTGCACCATCGTTCTTCAACCCGAAGGGCATCACTCTGTAACAGAATGTTCCCCAGGGTGTGATAAACGTTGTTTTTTCCATGTCCTCTAGAGCCATTCTTATTTGATTATACCCGGAAAATCCATCCATGAACGAGAATACTCTGAATTTTGCAGTGCTATCCACTAACATGTCAATGTGAGGCAATGGAAAATCATCTTTTGGACTAGCTTTATTTAGATCTCTGTAATCTACGCACATGTGGACTTTTCCATCTTTTTTCGGTACTGGGACAATATTGGCAATCCATTGAGGATACACTGACGTCACAAGAAAACCAACATTAATTTGTTTTAGGACCTCCTCTTTGATCTTTACTTCCATATCTGGGTGGGTTCTTCTCAACTTTTGTTTAACTGGCAGACACTCTGGCTTCAACGGAAAATGATGCTCAACAATGTATGTATCTAGACCAGGCATATATTGATAAGACCAAGCAAAAATATCAACATACTCTTTCAACAACTCAATTAACCCGCTCCTCACATCAGGGTGTAACGATGCTCCAATCTTGACTTCCTTCAGATCTTCTTATGAACCCAAATTAATCACTTCCAAAGGCTCCTTATAAGGCTGAATAGTATTTTCCTCGTGCTCAAGCAACCGTGAGACTTCTTTTGTAATCTCATCATAATCTTCTTCTTCAGCCCCAAACACAGGACAATCAAAGTTGAGAGAGAGTACAAGGTCATTGTATTCAACGGGTTTTTTAATTAATCTGCACATATGATTTATGATTGTTTTTAGAGACTGGCACATATAACAAGTGATCATGAAGATTAATTTTCAGTTGTTATTTTGAAAGTTTTTTTATTTGATTACCATTTCCCAAGAAAAAGCAGAAAATAAAGACATATTTTTTGGAAGCAAAGACAACTTTTATTAATGATCTTAACAGTCAAAGCAAACAGACAAGCCCTGCAACATTAATACTTCCACCTTGGGCAGAGTGAAAGCTTTTCAAAAGAAAGTAACAGATTTAACAAAACAAATTACTTTGAAACATGAATGCAAGAAGGAACATCAATGGTGACCCAGTTCTGAACTCGAACTCCATGCGTCACATAATTCGGTACTTCCTGCTCTACTTCATCCTCTTCAATACCATTAATTCCAGAGCCAATTGGATAGAGGTAGCCTCCGCTGCGGAAAACATCATGATAACTGTTCACATAAGACTTTAACCTCAAACTTTCGCATTTACTAATCTTCGGAGAGAAACCCAAACCAGCTCTATTCTTGTTCACGGGTGGATCCACAAGTTATCCCCAAACTATATTATGACCATTGCGCACAACCTATTGTGCGTCCTTCAGCAAAACCACATAATTCTCATTCCTCCTTATGTTTTCAATTGATAGGGCTTGGAACTGGGTTCCAACAGCAGCCTCATCCGCTTCTACGATACTGAAAGAGGATAGATGGGATATCAATAATGCCTGTTCCCCATTTATGATCACTACCTTCCCTTCACACACAAATTTTAGCTTCTGATGCAGAGTTGAAGTGACAACCCCTGCTTCGTGTATCCATGGTCGTCCTAGAAAACAAATATATGCGGGAATAATGTCCATGACCTGGAAGGTTATCAAGAACAAATGTGGTCCTATATGGATGGGCAGGTCCACTTCACCGATGATAGATTTCCTCAACCCATCAAAAGCCTTCACAATGATGCCACTCGGGCGCATAAGTGCTCCTTGATAATTTAACTTCATGAGGGTACTCCTCGGTATAACATTCAGCACGAATCCATTACCAATTAGCACATTGGACAGCGATTCATTCTTGCAGTTCATAGATATGTGGAGGGCCAAGTTGTGATTCCTCTCTTCATCTGGTAACTCATCATCGCAGAAACTCAAGTTGTTACATGACGTAATGTTTCCAATTACGCTGCTGAATTGATCTAATGACATGTCATTCTCCACAAAAGCTTGGTCTAGTACTCTCATCAGTGATTCTCTATGAGCAGAGGAGTTCATCAATAAAGCTAGGATATATATCTTTGAAGGAGTATGCAGTAGCTGATCTAGAATTATGTAGTCGCTCATCTTAATTATCTTCAAAATATCATCCACTTTCTTCTCTAATGCAGCTCCACTAGTCACTCCTGTAGCCTTCTTAGGCTCATCATTCTCAACAAATTTCTTTCCAGCAACAACATCTCTTCGAATAACCGGCGCAAACACACGACCACTACGGGTCACCCTTCTATTATCAGCTATATTTCCAACATCTGGCATTGGCTGGATGGGAACTTCCACCCCATCTTCTAAGATTGTAGCGTTGTATTTGTAAGGCACAACCTTATCTGATTTATAGGGAATAGGACCTGGAAGACTAATTACTAGTGGGGTAACATTTGGTTTGCTATGGTATTCCACCTCAAGATGAGAGGGTGCACCAAAACAAGTTACAATGACATTTACCCCTTCCTCAACACAATCAGCCATTAAAAGGTTATTTCTGGAAAACAAATCTTTATCTGAAGATAAATACTCATCTGTGGAGGCATACTCTTCCTCTGACTCTTCTTCCATCAAACAAACTTCAACCATATCAATCTCATGATAATCATCTCTCTGACCTGTGATCTTGATAATTCCTTTGTCTAATAGCAACTGAACACCTTTCCTCACAATAGAACATCCTCGGGGGTCTTGACTGCAAACTATGCAAGATCCATATTGGTGTTCCACCTGACCAGCAGTACGGCAGAAGGTAGCATGCAACTACATGAGATCCTCATTCAAATGATCCACATCAAAAATTCTGAATTCACCCGGACATCCAGAAACCATATTCACTTCCTCTTCATATTCTGCCCTAGGCCTGATTATATGGATTAAACCCTCATCCATCATCTCCTGTAAATCATCCTTTATCTTCTCGCAACCCTGTATGTTTGTACTGCAAATAGCACAACCGGCATGGTCATGCGTATAATAACTGAGTTCAGAGATCTGCGTGCATATTCACCAAATCTCCTCTAACCAGATTAACGTCAAAAATCCGGAAGTCGCCTGGACAACCGGCCATCATATTTACAGCATTCACTTCACCGTGCTTGGGTAGAGGATTGTCTTTCACATTAGGTCCCACGTCTTTGAAAAAGAAAATTCCAGACTTCACCAACCTTTGCACTTCAGTCCTCAAAGGGTAACAATTCTCAACACTATGCCTTGGCGCTCCCTGATGAAAGGCACACGTCTGATCTGCTTTGTAATACCAAGGCAATGGTGATGGTACGGCTGGAGGTGGTCATGTCTGGACCAACTTCTTCTGAATCAATGCTGGTAGTAGCTCTGCATAGCTCATGGTAATAGGGTTATAGTTCTCCCTTCTCTGATTATACCCTTGATTCCCCTGCTGGGACGGTCTTTGATAAGCAACGGTAGTTGGAGCGGTATTCATAACAGGAGTAACTGAGGCGACTTGCTGATGACGCTGATAATTCTTTCTAGGAGCGTTTACCCTTCTCTCTTGCATAAAAGCGTTTACATCCCCCTCTATTTTCTTTATAAACCCATAAGCTGGCTTTTTCACACCTCCAGATCCTTCACCCTTTGTCAAACGGCCTTCTCTTACTGCCTCTTCTAGGCGGACACCCATTCCTACCATCTCTGTAAAATCACTTGGGGAACTTGCTACAATTCTTTCGTAGTAGAAAGCGCCTAGCGTCTTCAGAAAATTTTTAGTCATTTATTTGTCTTCCATGGGAGGAATCACATGTGCAGCCACTTCGCACCATCTCTGCGCATACTCTTTGAACGATTCTCTGTCTTTCTGAACCATGACCCTAAGCTGGTCACAGTCGGGCGCCATGTCCACATTGTACTTGTATTGTTTAATGAATGCTTCTCCCAAATCATTAAAAGTGTGGATTTTGGTGTTGTCTAAACTCATGTACCATTTCAATGTTGCGCCGCTCAGACTATCCTGAAAAAAGTGAATCAGCAAACGCTAATCATCGGTGTGGGTAGACATTCTCCTCACGTACATCACCAAGTGAGCACGAGGTCAAGTGTTGCCCTTATACTTCTCAAACTCTGGGACCTTGAACTTAGCAGGCACTTTAACATTCGGGACCAAACACAGCTCATTCACATTCTGCCCAAATAACTCTTTTCCCTTAAGAGCCTTCATATCTCTTTGCATTCTATCAAACTGTTCTTGGAAATCGTCCATTCTATCATAAAGACCCAAGTCTTCACTCGGAGGAGGGAAAGGACGACACATATCTTTATTAACAAACGGAACCAAATTCACCAAAGGAGGTGCAACAGGAACAGTATGCACCACAGAAGGTGCTGGAGTAACAACATTTTGAACCACTGGAGCATATTGGGGGCCAAGATTGAAACCTTCAGGTGCAAAATTTTCTGGCATTCCCCACGGATAACCCCGAGGCATACGGTTTTGAACAACAGCCGGAGTAGCGGATACAGGAACAATCAAAACTTCAGCATTTTCCCTTGTTTGTTGAGGTTGAACACTCAGTGGCTGATTTTGAGCAACCACCAGAGCTTCCATCAGAGTAGTCAAGTTGGCCAAGCCGGCCTTCAAAGCAGAAACTTCTTCGCACAACTCGCGATTCACCTGTTCCAAGTTGTCCATCTTCTTTTTTAAATTAGCTCGAGTGTTGTAGTGATGAGTCAGCTTGCTGAGTGAAGTAAAGAAGCTGGGTAAGGCGCCTGGATATGCAAAATAAATGCAAGAAATATGTGCAATATGATGCATGATATGCAATGCACATGATTATTTTACTTCATCATTTAATATTTCAAGGGATTTAAGATTTATTGCAAACATCCAAGTAATAAAGCTTTTGAAATACTGAAATTTTTTATTATAATCACTTCAAAATGGATTACAAGTTTCAATGATCCCAAGTACAAGATGAAAATACAATCTAAAATCCTGAGAAAAGGAACTGATGGATATCAATTTGTATGCTGGCGCTTCCCTGTGAGCCTGGCAATCTGAGCCCTCAACCTCTGGTTTTCTTCCACATGTCTGATGGCAACCTCCCTCCACTCATCTGGATCAGAAAGTGAGTAATCAGCACCTGTTTGAGGCTTAGGAGAAAATAAATCCCCTTGCCTCTCCGTAGACTCCACCGTTCGACTCTCAAGTATCTCGATCAAATCATCTTTCTCCTTCAAGTCTGCTCTGTAGGAACTTTCTAAATTCTGGAACTTGTTCTTCCAAGCATCCCTTTCCTGTTGCATCCTAACCAAAGCAAGCTAAAGCTCTTCTAGATCATCTAATAAGGGAGGATTGGTCTTCACAAATAGGTCAGGCATGGGTGTCTCCCGAGTATACGGCATCTTCAACTGAATAGCTCTCGATCGGACCCACTGAAGATATGGCTCCAAAGAAACAACATCTCTAGGTCCCAAATCCTTCCTACTCTTCTTATGAATGTGACGCCAGGCCTTCACAATCTTCTCCCTAGCTTCCCTATGGTCTTCTCCTTCCTTCAGAAATAAACTACTCAAATGAATACTGTTTGGTTTATCCCTCGTCGGATAACCGAGTTGTCGCTGTGCAAGAACAGGGTTATAGTTAATTCCTCCCTTTGTACCAAGAAGAGGCACATTGGGGAAACTACCACAACTGTCAATAATCTCCACATCCCGGTAAGCTCGATGATACTAATCAATATCTGAGTGAGTAAGTGCCATGATCTTAGGAGCCCAACGGGGTTCCTTCTCGACATCCTAAAAAGCATCAGACTGAGGCATATGAGAGATGAACCACCGGTATAACAGAGGCATGCAACAGATAATCATTCCCCCATGATAGGAACTCCGAAGATGAATAGAGTAATAAGAATCTCCCAGCAATGTAGGAACTGGGTTTCCAATCATGAAGATCTTGATAGCATTAATGTCAACAAACCTGTCCACATTAGGAAATAAGAACAATCTATAGGCGAGTAAAGCAAAGATAGCCTCAAAAGCAACCGTACTCTTCATCCTGGAAAAGTAACGAGCTTTCTCCAATAAGAACTGAGTTGGTAATCCTCTAATCCCTCCTTTGGTAGTCATATGGGCTTCCACCTCAAACTTCCCTAGATGAATCAAAGTAGCAATCTCATGTGGTTTTGGCTCACCCTTCAAACCAGTAAAAGGAACACGATTGGTAACGAGTAAATCTAATAGATAAGAATACTCCTCAAGTGTAGGAATCAACTGATAATCGGGAAAAGTAAAGTAGTGATACATAGGATCATAGAACTGGACCAAAGTTGAGAGAATACCCTCCTTCATCTTCAGCTTCATGAGAGGAATAATGGATCCATACTTCTTCCGAAATTCTGCAGAACACTCGATCTCGGGAATTAGACTGATCAACTCATATATCTTGGGATCCTTGAAACTTTATTTCCCGGTCTTTCTCTTTCCAGAATCCATGGTTAAAAACACCTGAGGTATTCACAAATAGTCAACCTTTAAATCCCTTGAAATATTGTTTTCTTCAAAAGATGTTGATGAGTGCATGGATGCATGATGCAACAATCACACACAAGATCACACATATAGGGTTCATAGGTTAAACGTCATGAGCACGAGGCCGAAGGTACTACCCATAAGGTGTTGGTCTAAAAAGTTATCACCTGCCGAACAAGGTTCTAGAGGTTCCTAGATTCTACATCCTTCCTTCGAATATTACCAACTTCCCGATTAACTCGGTAATTAGTAATATTCTCAAGAAAGACTCGTCCGAGCGTAGTATCGCATGACAACTATTTTCGGATTACTCCGTCATAGCTTCCACACTACACCTAAAAGGCCAAGATTGGTTAGGTAATCTACGGTCCTCAGCTTCAGTAGGCTCCCACGTCGAAAGCAGTACGTCTTCCCGATTACTCGGTAAACGACACTACAGTCAAAGGGGCCTCCACTGAGTGGGGGATCTCATGCCTTCTTTTTTGGGATTACTCCCTCAAAGTTAACATGACTATACCGCCCGTCCTATCTTAAAGTTTGCCCAAGTCCGGGTATAGGACTTATGAGTAACCACCAAGCACCCTGAAAACCAAGAAAATCCAAACAAACATATACACAAAATATAACACATAAACAAAAATAGCACATATACAGATATAAACAAAGATAGGCCCAACCCACTTAGGCATGAACCATCAAGAGGTCAATCTTTCCCCAATGAAGTCGCCATTTTTCTGTAGCGGTAGAAATGTTCAAGACTAAGCCATTGGATTGACTAGACTTTATACAAATCAAAATAAAAATCTCCATCGCGCTTTATTGTTTCCAAAGGAATGGGAAAAGAGCGAATAACCCAAAAAGAGGGGGAAAGAATCAAGGTAAGGGGGTTGGTTATGCAAAGGGAAGGTATTAGCACCCTAAACATCTATGGTACTCCGCATGAACCTCTTTGAAAAATCTGTATATTTTGGCTATAAAAATGTGTTGTATATAAAAATGTGTTGTATATAAAAATGTATTGTATAAGTATAGTTGTTTGCATCACTACAAGGATTGATAAGAGTCCAATATTTTTAAGAAAAGTTTAAAGATAAAAGCCAAAGTGGCAAAATGGTTTAAAATGAGATTGATTGACTTTTAGTCTTCTCACAAAAAATGTCAAGGTATTATTAAATTGATTGAAGTTTATTTATGAAAATGTTTTGAAAATGCATGGACATAAGTCCAAGTTTATTATGAAAATGTTTCAAGTTTCAAAACAAGAAGAGTTTTCAAAAGGAGGGAGAAGATTTTTGAAATTAAAGAAGATGGGAGGAGATGAAGGGACTATCCTAAAGCATAAGGTAAAAGCTAGGGATAAGAACCATCTAACCAACAAGAAGTCAATACTTGACATTATGAGTCAATATATATTTCCCATTCTTTGGATTGAAACCAAGCAAGCAAAGATACTAGACCTCTTGAGAGAACCAAACTTCAAGTGTTTTAAGTCTTCGCAAAAATTGGGCAGAGTAACGGCTGTATACGGGTGAATTCCATATTACAAACAAAGTATGTAATCACAATAACCTGCACACAAAACAAACAAACAACCCAATGTCTTGAGGTAAACCTCAAGAACTCCAAACAAAATAATCAAGCAAGATCACAAGGTCTCCAAGATAGGCCAAGGTTTCAAATCATAAGTCCAAGAAGGTCCAATACTCCATAATGCCAAGGATAGTAACCAAATAGTCCAAGTATCATTAAAGATTTTATGGTTCATGTTGATTATTAGGTGTCTTTAAAAGGAAAATAAAAGCTCAAGTGAGCAAAATAAAAATGACATAAAAGTAAATGCTCAAGTGAGCAAATATGAAAATAGCATGAAATGGAAAATGCTAAAAGTAAATGGTACATGAAGCATAAAAAAATAAAAGCATAGAGTAAAGTTAATTGTTAGAAATTAGTGGTTACTTGGATGACCATCTTGAAACTTACATTTGGAACTCATTAGAGGATTGGTAGAACCAAAGCCTCCACACAACAAGTTGCATTTGCTTTTTGTCAAGTATATCATCCATTTTGAAATCCTCAAAAGTAACATTTAATGATCAACAATGTTTAAGTGATCCGCGTTGACCAAAGGTGTTGTAGATCCATTAGAGGATTGGTAGAACCAAAGCCTCCACACAATGAATCTCAAGGTTATTGGATAAAAGAGATAAAATTAACATACTTGGGCTTGCAATCATAAGTTTGGGCCACGAATGATCATTTATCCGAATCGGGACAAAATTTAGCGCTATGTTAAGCAATCGTAAGTGGACTTATGTAGAAGTCGCACCTATTTTGAGGCCGGTCAATAGCAATCTATGTACTTCATGTTTGCATAAATGATATAGATATCACCATCCCTTAACATGTAGAACAATTAAAAAATAAAGGGATAAGATGAAGAGGGAGGGGAATGATAAGCTAATTTGGATCACCATTTCAAAATTCTTTCATCTTTAAATTCAACCACTCGTCTAGATGGATTAAAGCACTAAACATATCATTAATCCAAAGCACCAAAAATGAATTAAATAATTCACCCTTAGGTAGATTTGAATTTATGAACATTTATCCAACTTCATCTACATCACAAAGTCCATTGAGTTTAAAGACAAATTGGACATTTAAAATTGCAATCCAAACCAACAATCAAAAGGAGTGAGTAGAAAAATCATTTTGGATCAAAGCTGCCCCAAAAAAAGGCAAAAAATACATTTTGTCCCTGTGTAAGTCGATTGCACTAATGTGTAAATCGATTTACACAGTACAGTTTTCAATAATTTGTGCAAAATTGCTTATGTGCAATCGATTGCACAGTTACTGCAATCGATTGCACACTGTTACAGGCAGCAAAAACAACATTTTAAAAGGCCAATTTCTTGTTCAAACTTTCCATCAAACACATTATGATCATGGATCCAATTGAGCACGAAAATTCCATCAAATTATGAGAAAATAACACCATTGGAATAACAAAATAATGCTCAAAGAATTGAACCCAAAGATCAACAAGAAATCACATTGTGAAAGATGAATTATCCAACTTACCAAAGGTAGATCTAGAGAATTATCAAAACAACTTCAAGAATTTGCTTCAATTCAACCACAAGAATAAATTGACCAAGCTTGGATGTAGAGAATTGATGGAGAGAAAGTGTTTGGATGAAGGTTTAGCTCAAATATTAGTAAGCTCCAATGCAAAGCTTACTACCTTTTTGAAAATGGAGCTTTGAGTGAATTTGGTAGATGGAGAGAATTGAGAGATTTTTTAGCAAGGTGGATTTGGCTATCAAAAGCTTGAAATTTGAATGAAATGAGGGCTCTATTTATAGAGTTTAAGATTGGGATTAGTGGTAATTTGGTAATTGATTCTTGGAGCCAAAATTTGAATTAATGATAATTCTTTCAAATATTAGAGCCAAAATTAGAAATAATGATAATTCTTCTTAAAAATGAAAGATTGGCACTAAAACTTGAATTAATGATACATCTTTCAAAAATGAAGGAAAATTGGAGCCAATATTTGACAAGTTTAAAATTGCTGATTTTTTTCAAATTTTCACGTTGTCCAATCGATTGCACTATAGTGCAAATCTATTTGCACAGTGTCTTTTTTCAAAAATGGCACAAAATGCACTATCTGCAATCGATTGCACTCTAAGAGCAATCAATTGCATTAGTGGAAAAAAATGAATTTTTGTTAATTTTATTTTGCAAAATAGAGATTTTAGGAGAATAATACCAGGAATTTTTATTTGTCAGATGCTTCAACTTGGTACCTACAAAACACAAATATGCAAAGACAAATACAAATATTTTTTGTATTTTGATTAGAAGTTAGTCAACAATACATATACAAAATACACAACTAAGGTGCTTGGAGATTCCTCAAGAGCAAACTTAAAGATAGGAGATAGAAAAAGAGGAAGAACCAACCCTAATGTGATGTTGTTATGATCGAGTTGATATGATATGATCGAGGAATCTTAGGGGGGAAATTAGGGTACAACACTTGGTAGATCAGATTCTCAGAGTCACAAAAGGCCATAGCAGTATCGTTACCCATGGGATCCAGAATGGATGTATACCTGCATTGTGAGTGTGGGTGTGTGTAAGGGTATAACTATCTTTGAAAGAAAGTAAAATGTAAAAGAAAAACAATGAGCATAAAAGTTTGAATGCGAAAACTTCCATGATTCATTGATGTCATATGAAGATGAAATAATAACCCTTACAAATGGACCATTGTGCCTCGGGTAAGACACAAGGTTTTAAGAGTGCGTATTGTTTTGAATATTACAGATCCAACAAAATGTAAAGATAAATTACTGAGGGATGAAAGTGATTGGGATGAAGTCTCTAGCCTCTCAATTGTTGAGCCCTCCGTTGACAGTCGGAAAGATCTATTCCTCCAAGTTGCAACCATCTTCATCATCTTCTACCACGTTGACCTCACGGTTGCTGATCTTCAAGGGTGGCCCTCCAGCACGGGCACGGAGTACAACCTTTTGAGCACTTGAAGTGAAACCTAAACCAAACTTGTCAGGTTTATATGGGATATCTAGGAGTTGTTCCCAGATAGTGCATCCTCCTTCTTCTACTACTTCTTTAGCAGTTTTTAGTGATGACATCTGGAGTGGAGGCCTTGTAATCTTAGGAACAGCCTTAGTCACTGACACCTCTTGGGGGAACTCCTCAAAGTGTTGAAATGGAGTTTCAATGAATTCACCGTCCAATTCCATGTATCTGAAGGAATTGAGATGGCTGATCATGTACTCTTCCTCTCCATGTATGGTGATAATCTTCCCTTGAACCGGATACTTCAGCATCTGGTGCAGCGTAGAGGTAACAGTGCCAGCATTATGGATCCATGGCCGGCCTAGCAAGCAGGAATCTGAAGGGTGGATGTCCATCACATAAAAAGTTGAATTGAAGGTTTGGGTTCCAACCTTTATGGGAATTTCTACCTCCCCATGTACCATCCTCTTCTAGCCGTCAAAATACCTTACCACTATGTTGCTCGACTTCAAAGCCAACCCCTCACAATCAAGTCTGTCAAGAGCTTTTTGGGTAATACATTCAGGGATGAGCCAGTATCCACCAAAACATGCGCCAGAGTGGTGCCCCTACACTCCACTGAGACATGCAATGCCTCATTCTGCTTTCTTCCCCTCGGCGTCAGATCAGCATCTGAAAAACCTAAACCATTGTCCGCAGTTAGGTTGGCTACGCAGTCTTGAAATTGATCAGCAAATGTATTTTGCGGTACATGGGTAGTTTTTAAGAATTTCACCAAGGCTTTTGCATGTTCCTCGGAACATAGTAGTAATTCCAGCATGGAGATCTTAGAGGGAGTTTGCCCCAGTTGTTCAACTATATCCTAGTCGCTCCTCTTTATAATTTTTAGGATCTCCTCCATTTCTTTCTTGGAGGTCTCAGGGATAGTCATTGACTAACCTTCGTCCTAACATGCTCAACCATAACACCTTTTCCTCGAGCCTCGGTTAAATCGGTAGCAGGAGTTTCAGTAAGAATGATTACAGGGGTTGTAACAGCTTTGTCAATTAGAGTACTTACAGAGATGATTACGGGTGTAGGAGCAACCTTTGGAGCAGCCACAGGGATAATTACGGGTCCAGTAACTGCTTTTGGGGGAGCAATTTTTGGAGAAAAGATCCTACCACTTCGGGTAATTTTGCTAGTTTCGGCAATGTTACTGACGTCAAAGTCTTCTTTCTCGGAATTTATCTCTTCGGTGGCTGGCCAGTCTTGTTTAATACCATGGTAATAGACATCCCCTCCATAATTCCATGGTATGGTTTTGTCTGATGTATATGGGATTGGCCCAGGCATTATGGTTATTAGAGGAGCTACTTTCAGAACTTATGTAATCCTAATGTGTCTTTTGGTGGAGACCCTGGAACAATCAGCGGAAATGGTAATGATAGAAACATATTCAAAGAGGATAGGTGGAACTAGAGTTTTTTCAAACAAAATCTCTTTGTTATCTATCAGGCACTGAATTCCTGCCTTCAACAAAGGACAACCAAATGGTGAAGATAAGCAGAGATGGAAAACTTTATTACAGCTCAGGAATACACCGGCTTTGAACAAGTTTATCTTAATAGTTGGAAGTGGGGTCGTGAGTTCATCACTTGTGGTAACAAACAAATCTTCTTCAACGACATTGGTATTGTGACCATGTCTGGGCATAGGAGCAAAAATGAAATTTGGCTTCTCGGGCGCATCAAACTCAATTTCTTTTGCTTCGATGAGGTCTTGTATTTTTTTCTTCAAGGAACAACATTCATTAGTATCGTGACCAGGACATTCAGAGTGATATGCGCAACAGGCATTGGGGTGATAATGAGGGGACGTTGTGTTGGGGTTTTTTGAAGCTTCTTTCAAAGTTAACAAACTTGATCTCAAAAGATGAGTTAATACTTGCGACGGAGTCATGTTGATTCTGGTAAACTGCCTGACTGGCCTTTCTACCCTTGGTTGATTATTTCTCTGTTGATCAAATGTAGGCTTTAGGATCATAACAGCCCCCACCATTGGTCGGCGTTCGGCTCTATCTTGGTTTCTTTGTGGATATACAGCAACTACCTCTTTCTTCCTGATGAAAGGCTTCCTTACAACTGTAGAAGAAGATGTGTCCTTCTGAATCTTTCCATTCTTTATATCGGCTTTTATCCTCTCTCCAGTCAATATTAGTTCAGTAAAGCCTGCAGATGAACTTCTGATTAAATGATTGAAGAAAAGACCAGATAAGGTACCTAAGAACATGTCTACCAATTCTCTCTCAGACAGAGGTGGTTGAACTCTTCCAGCCAAATCTCTCCATTTTTATGCATAGTCTTTGAAACCTTCATTGGAAACCATGGCCATACTCTGGAGTTGAGTACGGGTAGGCGCCAAATCAGCATTGTATTGATATTGCTTGTAGAAAGTTGCGGCAAGATCTTCCCAATTGTGAACATTAGCCCTTTCTAGTTGGTAGAACCAGTCAAGCTGTGTTCCAGACAGACTGTCTTGGAAAAAGTGCACTCATAAGTCTTTATCAGTGGTATGGGGTTGAATTTTCCTCACATATGATCGGAGATGAATTTTAGGGCATGACACTCCATCATATTTGGCAAATACAGGTGCTTTGAATTTCGGAGGAATCACAATCCCCGATACTAGTCCCAATTCCTCAAAGTCCAAGCCTGGCACCTTTTGGATATCTATCACGCTCAACTTCTCTTCAAGATGTTTATACTTATCATCAGCTGGAGGGTATTGTTCCTCGGAGTAGTCTTCTTCTTCTTCCTCTTCTTCCGATTTTGACGGGACAACTGTTTCCTTGCCTTTCCCCTCTCCTTCATCGGATGTTGTTGCAAAATCCAAAGTCCTTCTTGTCTGCCCATGAAATCTTCTTCTCATGTTTAAGACTCTGGTTACCTTCTTTGTTTTCTTCTTCCTTTCTTTAGCCAATAGAGTCTTAAACTCTTCTTGCCCCTTGGCTAGGGTCATGAGCAACTGTTGAAACTGCATATTCTGAGCTTGGAGATCTTTCACTGTTTGCTCGAGATCCATCTTAGCTGAAATACACAGTAGAGAGATGAGGAGACTTGTTGCAAAAGACATGTTTATGTTATGATGAATGGTATATGCATATGCAATATTTTCAAGGATTTCAAAGATTCAGATTCGTTTTAGACAAAAAGAAACACACGTTATATTAATAAGATAAATTTTGAGTACATTAATGCCCCTCAAGCAAAATAATACAAAACTCTAAGATAGAAAAGTAGTGCCCATCCTCTTTGGTGCAATGTAGGCAATCAAAGTTTGCTCCTCATGAAGTAGCCTAGTGAGCTCCAAAACCTTCTTCTCGCTTGCATAGAATTTGGCTTTGGAAGTATCTCGTTATCCTTTAAGTTGTATCCAATCCCTTTGGAGGTCTTCAAGATATGTGGGAATGTTAGGATGTAGGATAGTGTGTGGAACATCTCCCTTCGTAACAGGCTCAATGATTACCAGTAGAATGGAGGGGTAAGGCATCATAAGACTTTGAGCGTGAGTTCGTACCCATTTGAGGTAAGGCTCAAGAGGGATGGAATTATTGTGTCCCAAAGTCTTGCTATCCACCTTGTTTAGCATCCTCCAAGCTTGGATAAATCTCTGGCGAAGACCTTGATCGTCGTTGTCGTAGTCGAATACCAAACCTTGAATCAGCATCTTGTGTGGGCCATCCCTTCAGGCATAACCAAACTGCCTTAAGGCTAAGCATGGGTTGTAGGTGATTCCTTCCCTAATTCCAAGTAAAGGGACATTAGGAAATTCTCCACAACGGTCGACAATGATAACATTCTCTTTGGAACGGGAGCACCAATGAATGTATGAATGTTTGAGCGTCATCAACCTTTGTGACCACCTTGAACCTTGCTCATTCTTTAAGACTGATTGGGGAAGATGAGAAATAAACCATATTGCCAAGAGAGGAGTGCAACACATAAGGACACCTCTTTTCCTCATTGTGCGAGTGTGAAAAGAGTTTAGGATATCCCCTAGCAATGTAGGCACCGGGTTGCATGATATGAAGATTTTGACGGCGTTGACATATATGAGTTGGTCAGGATTTGGAAACAAAACCATCCCATAGATGAGGAGAGCCACAATTTCCTCAAAGTCTTGCAAGTCTAAGGAATTCCAACAGCTTTGGGCTTTCTCAAATAGGAACTTTGCTAAGAAACCTTTGACACCACTCCTTATTTCCCTATGAGTTGTGATATCAGATGAGTGCAAGTGTAGAGCTTGAGAAATCTCTTCTGGCTTTGGATCTCTTTCTGTACCGTTGAAAGGTAGTTGATTGAGAATAGGAATCCTCAAGAGTTGGGAGAATTATTCCAAAGTAGGCACAAGTTGATAGTCGAGAAATGTAAAGCAATGGTGCAAAGGATCAAAGAACTAAAAGAGCACCTTCATCATATCCTCATCTGTGTTGGAGGTGACCAAGTTGAGTAGACAACCATGTCTATCGGTGAATGGAGAGTTTTCAGGAATCCTTGAAGCTAGCTCCTTAAGCTGTGGAGGGATTCTCACAAGGTTGACTTGAATAGTTTTCCTGCGAAGTGAATCCATATCCTACAAAACAAGAACAAAGATGAATCCCAAAATCCTTGAAATGGTTAGTGTATGTATATGATGTTCATGATGTTCATGATGTCCATGATGTTATGTACAAGTATGCATATACAAGCAAAGCAAACAAGTCTCGAGGTTTAGGCTTGCATGGAGTTTTATAGGTAAGTACCCTCTTGAAGTTTAGTTGGCTCAAACTTTTCCTAGTAATAGTAACCGGGTTATAAGGAGCTCAATATCACTGGATTGTTTCCTTGGTCATTGTTTCAACTCGAGCCTCTTTAATGGCGACCGAAATATCCCAAGAAACTAAACCTCAATGAGTGTAGTATCGAGTATCTACCAACTTCAGACTGCACCAAAGCTGGTCATCTCACTACATCCTAAAGGCCAAGTTGGTCAAGTAAAGGTTCTAGAAGTTCATTAGTGCTTCATGACATCACTCATCGGCCCCGTATTCTCTTTGATTAACTCAAAAGCTACCGGTACCCACAAATATGTCGCACTAACCTAGTTATTGCTTAGACCATGTCGGTATACCCCGCACAGTTTCCACAACGTATTGCTACTTACCTATAATGTATCCTAAATCCAAGTAGAGGATTCAAACCCAAAAAAAGAACCATAATGTAAAGCATACAAATCAAACAATGTAAGCAAGTAAATGTGATATATCCCTAAGGTAACCCCACTTTTAAAATTTTCCCCAGCAGAGTCGCCAGTTCTGTGATGCGGTGGGAGAACTGACTTGATTGTTTTTCGTTTGATTGCAAATGTTGCGGTTAGCAAGAGTCGCCACCGACTTTTCTTTTATCCAAAAGGAAAGGTAAAAAAGCACAGGAAAGACCTTTGATATTGTTTCTTGAGTTCGGGGGGTAGATTATGAAAAGGGAAGGTATTAGCACCCTTTTCATCCATGGTTTTCCATGGGCTCTTAGTTAATTACTAGATCACTTGATTTTGTTTGAAATTGTGCTTTGTGTGGTTTTTTGAAAGTATTTTATAAAGAGTCCATTGTTTAGGCAATCTTTGTAATAATTCTCGTTCGTAAGAATGTATACAAAGATGTTGATATTTTTGAAAATGTTTGTAATATGTTTGGAAATGTGTGTGTTTGTTTTGAAAATAGAAAGGATATTTGTTTTGAAATTGAGCAAGTAACTAGAAACAATCTACATACTCAAATGTCTTTATTGTTCATTTTCTTTTTCTTTGACATTATTGTTTTACCATTGATTTGGTAAGCAACCCTATCTTTGGATGTAAAGGGGAAGGGCGCAGGTCATCGTATAACCATGATTAGCAATGTTGCAAGGTGTTGTACCCCAAACTTTTCCCTCTCACTTTTTCAAGAATCTCCTCACAAGATTTCTACTGGGCCAAAATTGCACAAGGTTTGATCAGCTCAAGTCGCCATGGATCATATTGGATTTTAAAGCATTAGGTCAAGGAGGAAGCTATTGAAAGAACAAAGAAGATAAATTTGACTGTTTTTGACAAAATCAAAGAAATAAGTTTGCTTCGACTGGTGCTTAACTTCAACAGAAGTTACTCCTCCATTTTAGCTTCAACTGAGTTTGGTTTCCCTTGGGAACATTCTCCTTCGACTCAAGGAGGAAGAGTCTCTGGTAGCCTCCTTCGACTCAAAGAGGAAGGGCCTTTTGTATCCTTTTTCGACCCCAAGAGGAAGAGTCTCTTGTAGCCTTTTTCGACTCAAAGAGAGAAAAGCCCCCTGTTGATGTCCTTCGACTCAGAACTTGGTGGATTCTTACTGGCCTCCTGCAGCTTCCCTTTGACACATGCATAACCTCTATACCATGACATGTTTGTATGCCTCCAATCAAAGGTCATATATTACTGACCCATCCCAAGAGCTTTAATTTGGCCCCTTCGAAGGATATCCATAAGAGTCATTCGAATGACACTTCGATTGGAAAAAAGAGATGTTTATTGAAAGGTTTGGTCGAAAGGCAAGGCTAGGGAGTCAAGACAAAAGGTTAAGATGCCAAAGGTACTTGTTGACCAAGTCTCATGCGCTTCCAGGATCAAGCCTGATACACTGGCCATAAAACTCCAAAACTGCTATACAGCAGTCCTGCATTGCTGCCCTACTCCTTGTACCAAAATGGCAATAAAACATTATCCCTCGAAAGCTACAAATACAACATACCCTTTTTGTTTGAACTTTTTGTTTTCCCTCCCAAAGCATAAGTCCAAGCCATCTATAAAAAGGAGGCATCACCAAACATATTAAAAAAAAGGATTGCAAGAAAACACTTGTGAAAATTCTCAGAAATTCTCAAACACTTCCCAACATTCTTTTTTTCCAAACACTTCTATACACTAAAAAAAAACCTTCGATTCACCCTCCAAGTGACTATCAAACTACCCTTCGACTCACTCCCTCAGATACCATACAGAAGGCCTTTGCGTTATCCCATCACTTAGTATAAAAGAGCCTTTGATCCTCTCACCCAACCTCTTTCGACCCAGTCACTGCTTTAACAAAGTAACAACTGGACTAAAGGTCCCAACGGATTCCCATCAAAGAAAGCACTTACATCTCCCTTCGATTTAAGGACCTCAAGAGGTATGTTTTCTTTCAAACTTGAGTCTATTATATTTTAATATCATGTGCATATGCCAATAAAAAGAAAATGTAGATATCCTATCTAGGAAGTTTACCATACTTTCGACCCTCACTGCTTGTATTCTAAGAATCTAAACCCTGACTAGTTAGACTTTGGATCCCAGTTCCCATTAATCTTGTGCTAACCCCTGATTTGTAGTTGTCGAAATTTACATTTGTTGGTTTCATTTTCAAGTTTAGACAGGTTTCTTGTATCTTTTGACTGGCTAAACGTTGGAGCCCTTCTCGAAATCTAAACTTGGGAGCTTTGCATTCCTGCAATCAAAGGAGACATCAAAGAGTTTGAAACTAAAGGTGTGCATTCCATGTTGACTCCTAAAGCCTGGCAAAAGAAATAGCAAGAAGGGTGAGTCGAAGGTTACCGACTAACACTCCTACAGTCAAAGGAAACAAAAAAAAAGGCAGATTCGAAAGGGGCCATGAAGATTTTAGTCGAAGGGGGCTACTGCCTGGGTCGAAGAGCTCATTTTTCCTTTTCTTTTATTTTTTTTTGCCTTGATATTTTCTTGCCTTTCAATATGGTTGTAATAGTGTAGGGTATTTATTTCCTGCATTTGTATCGCTTTATACAAATGTCAGTAACTAGGATGTATGGTGAGATAAAACCAACAAATAGGCCACCCTAACCAAAGACTAAGTGCATGCAAATCAAACACATTATTCACACATGCACCTCTAGGGTAATCTCACTTGTTGCCTATCGGAAAATAGTCATGTCCCTCGAACATGGGCGTTTTAGCAAAAGACCCTCGATAAAAGATCGTAGTCCCTCGATGACCCTCGATGTTGCCTTCGGTAAACGATCTAGTCCCTAAAAATGACATTGCTAAAACGTCCCATATGTTTCCTTCTATGACTATACAAATGTCCCAACGCCCGTCCCTTCACATCCAACGATGGGGTTTCTTACCAAATCAATGGTAAGATAGCAACATCTAAAGGAGGAGGAAAAGAACATTTAAGACCTTTCGAGTGGGTAGATTCGCTCCGAGTTACTCGCTTCCTCATGACAAAAACATTCTTGCACCTACACTTTCATCTCAAAACAGTTTTGAAAGACAAAAAGTTCTGTATTCATTCTTATAGAGACGAGAACCATTGCAAGACATCTTTTCAAAATATTTTCCGAAACACAATCCATAAACACATATTTGAACCACTTTTCGAAATAAAAACTTTGTATGTGTTCTTATAGAAACGAGAACCATTACAAAGAGATTTTCCAAAATACTTTCAAAGCCCACACCACAAGCACATTGTCAAATAAAAGCAAGTGATCTAAATGAGTAACTAAGAGCCCATGGAAAACCATGGATGAAAAGGGTGCTAATACCTTCCCTTTTCGTAATCTACCCCCCGAACCCGAGAAATAATCTCGAAAGGTATTTCCTGTGCTTTTTACCTTTCCTTTTGGATAAAAGAAAAGTCGGTGGCGACTATTTCTATCTGCACAAATGCGATCAAAATGCAAAACATCAAGTCACTTCTCCCACCGTATCACAGAACTGGCGACTCTGCTTGAGAGAAGATAAAAAAATTGGGGTTATGTTAGGGTTAGATCACCTTTACTCGCTTTCATTATTTGATTTGTGTGCTTTATATTTAGTTATTCGTATTGGGCTTGCTTTGATCCTCCACTCGGATCTGGGACACCTTTTTAGGTAAATAGCAATAGATTGTGGAGAATGTACGGTGTAGACCGATATGGTTGGAATAATGGCTATGTTAGTGTGACGCATTTGTGGGTACCGGTATCCCTCGTGGTGAATCAAGGAGAATACGGGGCCGCTGAGTGGCGTCATGAAGTACTAATTGACCTTAGAACCCTAATTGAATAAACTTGGCCATTAGGACGTAGTGAGGTAGCCGGTTTCAGTGTAAAGCTGAAAATTGGTTGATACTCGATACTACACTCATTGAGGCTAGACTTTTGGGATATCTCGGCCGCAAGAAAAGATTGTTGTGCTGAGACAATGCCTAAAATAAAGGTCGGTGATATTGAGATCCTTTAGAACCCGATCATTATTTCTAGGACAGGTTGAGCCAACTAGACTTCAAGAGGGTACTTACCTACAAAAATCATGCAAGCCTAAAACATAGGGACTTGTTTGTTATGTGTGTATATATATGCTTGTACATAAACATCATTAACATTATCAACATCATATGCATGCTCACTAACCATTTCAAGGATTTAGATATTTATCTTTGTTTTTGTTTTGTAGGACATGAATTCTCTCGGAAGAAACACCATTCGATTCGGCTTTGTAAAAGCACATCCTCAACTTCAAGAGCTAGCCTCAAGAGTTCCCGGGGATTCTACTTTTACCAAGAAATATGGTCGACTCCTCAGTTTGGCTACATCCAACTTCCAAGAAGAGATGATGTGTGTACTATTCCAATTCTTTGATCTCGTACATCATTGTTTCACTTTCCCAAACTATCAGTTGGTACCTACACTAGAAGAGTTCTCTCTACTCTTAGGGGTGTCCATGCTTAATCAGATGTCGTTCACCGGTCTATAAGGGATTCCAAAACCTGAAGTCATCGCTGAAGCTTTACATGTGAAGAGGGTCGGCATCATAGCCAATTGGGAGATAAGAAGTGGGGTTAAAGGCTTTCTAGCTAAGTTTCTATTGGAAAAAGCTCGTTCATTCTGGGATGACATGGATTTCCAAGCTTTAGAAGACGTACTAGCTCTACTCATTTATGGTTTGTTCTGTTTCCCAATTTGGACCAATTCATAGACGTTAACGCCATCAAAGTCTTTCTCTCTCGCAATCCTATACCTACCTTACTAGGAGACATCTTGCATTCCCTTCATACCCGCACCATGAAGAAAAGAGGTACCCTTTTGTGTTGTATTCCCCTACTCACCCAGTGGTTCACTTCACACCTGCCTCAGTCAGCATTGAAGAACGAGCAAAGACTGACTTGGTCTCAAAGGTTGATGTCTCTCACCCACTATGATATCCGTTGGTGCTCGAGATCATTGGAAGATATCTCTATCATTGACCGCTGTGGGGAGTTCCCTAACGTACCTCTTCTTGGTATTAGGGTGGGTATCACCTACAACCCATGTTTAGCTCTTCGAAAGTTTTGGTATGCCCAAAGAGACGAACCTCACGAGATGCTCATCCAAGGTCTGGTGTTCGACTATGACAAACAAGACCAAGGTTACCGCCAGAGGTTTACACGTGCTTGGAGAATGGTGAACAAGGTGGACAGTAGAACTTTGGGACATAAAAACTCTATCCCTCTCGAGCCTTACCTTAGGTGGGTACGGCCTCGTGCCCAGTGTCTCTTTATACCTTACCCTTTCATCCTTCCTGTCATCATTGAGCCGGTTATTGAAGGAGACGTCCCATACACTGTTCTTCATCCTGGCATGCCTACCTCTCTCGAAGACTTGCAGAAATCTTGGGTTCAGTTGAAGGAAGAGCAAGACACCTTTGAAGCCCAGTATTACGCCAGTGAGAAGAAGGTTCTGGAGCTCACCAAACTGCTTCATGAAGAGAAAAACCGGAATGCCTACATTGCTCTAAAGAGGATGCGTTCAGTCTTTTTGTCTTAGGAGTTTTGCTGTATTTTGTTTCCTTCTTTGTAAGCCCCAAAGAGGCATGATGTATCCAAACTTGGTTTTATTTAATATGACGTGTGTTCCTTTTTTGGTTTGAACAAATTTAAATCTCTAAAATTCCTTGAAATCATTTGCATATTGCATCTTCATTCATCATAACATCATACAGGTTTCTCATAACATGTCGCCTTATCCTTCTACTGTTTATTTCGGTGAGATGGATGTTGAACAGACTGTGAAAGATCTTCAGGTGCAGAATGCCCAGTTTCAACAAATGCTCATGGCTCTGACAAAAGGACAAGAAGATTTGAAGACTCTGCTGGCTAAAGAGAAGAAGAAGAAAGCGAAGAAACCAACCGGTGTTGTAATCATGGGAAGAAGGTTTAAAGGACAGACCAGGCGAACTTTAGACTTTACGACATCATCAGGCGAAAGAGATAATCAAACCCAGGAAGTGAACAACGACCCAGCATCCGAAGAAGAGGAAGAACCTGATTACTCTGAGGAACAATATCCTCCTGCTAATGATAAATACAAACAGCTAGAGGATCATTTGAATGCTATGGAAATTCAGAGGGTACCCGGTTTGGACTTTGAAGATTTAGGACTCATCTCAGGGGTTGTCATCCCGCAAAAATTCAAGGTCCCCACTTTTGCCAAGTACAACGGTGTCTCCTTCCCGAAGCTACATCTAAGGTCATATGTCAGAAAGATTCAACCCCACATGGCTGACACGAATCTGTGTGTGCATTTCTTCCAAGAGAGCCTATCTGGGACACAGTTGGATTGGTTCTATCAATTGGAAGGGACCAATGTTCGCAATTGGGAAGAGTTGGTTGCCGCTTTCTACAAACAATATCAGTACAGTGCTGATTTGGCTCCGACTAGGACGCAATTACAAAGCATGTATATGGGAACAGGTGAAGATTTTAAAATTTATGCTCAAAAATGGAGGGATCTCGCAGGCAGGGTCCACCCCCCTCTATCCGATAGAGAATTGGTGGATATGTTCCTAGGCACCTTGTCAGGACCATTTTTCAATCACCTAATTGGGAGTTCCTCAGTTGGGTTTACTGAATTAATTATGACTGGTGAGCGGGTTGAGGCTGGTATAAAAAGCGGCAAAATTCAAAGAGATACATCCTCAAGTATGGTGAAGAAGCCCTTTGTTGGAAAGAAAGAGGTCAGTGCTGCATATGATTATAGAAGTAAAAAAAAACTGACCGTCGTCCGGCAGTAGGGGCTGTCATAATTTCTAACCCTGCGCCAAATCAGCAGCGAAATTATCAGCGTAACCAGAAGTGCCCATGAGACGGTTTACCCGGGTCAACATGACCATGTCTCAGATTTTGCCACACCTTCTAAAAACCAATCTGGCAACTTTAAAGGAAGCTCCCAAGAACCCCAATACTGCTTCTCCTCGCTACAACCCGAACGCCCAATGTGCATACCATTCTAAAAGCCCGGGGCACGATACAAACGACTGTTGGGCCTTAAAGAATAAGGTACAGGTCCTTATCGATGCGAAAGAGATCGAGTTTGAGCCCCCGAAAATGCCTAATGTAATAACGGTGCCAATGCCCAGACATCGCCAAGGTATCAACGCCATTGACGATGATCGTTTTGTTTCCTCTGTGAATGACTTGGTTACTCCTATGTTGACCATTAAACAGAATCTACTGCAAGCCGGCCTGTTCCCAGGCTTCGATGAAGACTGTCACTTATGCAAGTCTCTACCGAACGGTTGTTTGTTACTAAACATAGGTGTCCAGCGCCTGATGACTAGCAAAGAAATCCTATTTGAAAAGCTACCTCTTATCAAAAGTTCTTATCAGGATGTTTCGATAATCACCATTTTTGACAATCCTCCCAGGGTCTCCACCAAAAGACCCGTCAGGATTACATCTGTTCCCAGATCTACACCCTTAATCCTCACTATGCCAAGACTAATATTATACTCCTCGGATAAAGTTGTTCACTGGAGTTATGAGGCTGACGTTTATTACTACCGCGTCAAGCAAGATCAGTTGGCTGTCAAGGATGAAGTTGCGAGAGATATTGATCCCGATATCGGTAACATCACTGGAACCAGCAAAATAACAAGAAGTGGAAGAGTCTTCTCACCTGAGATTTCTCCAAAGACCGTTGCTACTCCTGTGATCATTCCTACTACCACACCTACCGACACTCCCAATGATACTCCTACTGATATCCCGGCTGCCAATACAAGGGGCAAAGAGGATCTGAATGAGTTTGTCCAAGCAAGAGAGCGTCCCGAGATCATCCTTGAAGCTTCTAGAAAAGAAATAGAAGATATCCTGAAGATAATCAAGAAAAGTGACTACAACATTGTTGAACAGTTGGGGAAAACCCCGTCGAAGATATCATTGTTGTCGTTACTTTTGTGTTCTGAGACCCACGCCAAAGCCTTGGTAAAGTTTCTTAAGACCGCTCACGTGCCCCAAGAGACCTCCATCGACCAATTTGAAAACTGTGTGGCCAGTCTAACTGCTGATAACGGATTGGGCTTTTCCAATGCTGATTTAACCTCTAAGGGAAGGAAACACAATGATGCCTTACATATTTCCACTGAATGCAGGGGTACCACACTTGCCCACGTTCTGGTGGATACCGGCTCGTCTTTGAATGTTTTGCCCAAAAATGCTCTCGACCGACTGGATTGCGAGAGGCTTATTTTGAAACAAAGCAACATCATATTAAGGGCCTTTGATGGCTCCAAGAGGACAGTGCACGAAGAAGTTAGTATACCCTAAAAAATTGGGACTCAGACTTTTGACTCAATTTTCTATGTGATGGACATCCGCCCTTCGTACTCTTGTTTGTTGGGTCGACTCTGGATCCATGGTGTAGGTGCCGTCACTTCCACCTTACACCAAATTCTAAAATACCCGATCAGAGGGAAGATTTTCACGGTTCACGGAGAGGAGGAGTACATAGTTAGTCAACTGAACTCTTTCAGGTATGTTGAAATGGATGGTGAATTCATAGTGACTCCTTGTCAGAACTTTGAGGAGGTTCCAGCAACGGTCGCGACAACCAAATCTACTCCAAAGGTCTCGAAGATTACCATACCTCCACTAAAGATGGCCTCGTTGAAATATGCTCGAGCAATGGTTAAAGGGGGAGGATGTACTATCTTGGGTCAGCTTCCGGATATTCCCTACAAGTCCGACAAATTTGGGTTGGGATTCACTTCAGAGGCCCAAAGAGTTATTCGACGTTCTCGCGTTGGGGGGCCACCTCTGCATATCAGCAATTAAGGAATCAATGCAATAGGAGACAGTGATGGCAGTTGTGACATGGACGAATGGATTTTTCCAACCATTGGCGGTGGGCTCAACAATTGGGAGGCCAAAGATTTCATTCTTATTACTTTTATTCAAGAGTAATTGTCTTTTAATATTTTCAGGCTTGTAATATTTAAACAATTCAGACTTTTAAAACCTTGTGTCTTACCCAAGGCACAACGGTCCATTTGTGAGGGTTGTCACTTCATTCTCATATGTCATTAATGAATCATAGACGTTTTTGCATCAAATTTTGTGTTCTTTGTCTTTTCTTTCTTACATTTTATTCCTTTCAAAGGTAGCTATGCTCTTACACACACTCACATATTAAAAATGAAGATCTACATCCACTCAGGATCCCATGGGTAACAATTCTGCTATGGCCAATTGTGTCTTTGAAAATCCGATCTACCAAGCCGGTGACAAAGGTGAGGAAGATTATGAGGTGCCAGGGGAGTTGGCCAGGTTGTTGCAATAGGAAGAAAGGACCATTCAGCCGCACGAAGAGCCGGTCGAAATAGTTAAATTGGGAACTGAGGAAGACAAAAAGGAGGTCAAGATGGGTGCCAACTTGGAACCTAATGTCAAGGAGCGTCTGATTCAGTTATTGCACAATTATGTTGAGATCTTTTCCTGGTCATACGAAGACATGTCGGGACTTGATGTAGACATTGTGGTACATCGTCTGCCTACAAAAGAAGATTATCCCCCAGTAAAGCAAAAGGTTCGTCGCATGAGGCCCGATATGTCTGAAAAGATCAAAGCAGAAGTCATGAAGCAATTCAATGCCGGATTTTTGGTTGTCACCTCTTATCCCCAATGGGTGGCCAATGTTGTTCCTGTACCCAAGAAAGACGGTAAAGTGCGGATGTGTGTGGACTACAGAGACTTAAATAGGGCAAGCCCCAAAGATGATTTCCCACTCCCCCACATCGACATCCTAGTTGACAATGCGGCGCAGCACAAAGTGTTTTCCTTCATGGACGGTTTCTCGGGCTACAACCAAATCAAAATGGCGCCTGAGGATATGGAGAAAACGACCTTTGTTACACAGTGGGGCACTTTCTGCTATAAGGTCATGCCATTCGAACTGAAGAATGCTGGGGAAACTTATCAACGCGCCATGGTAGCTTTATTTCATGACATGATACATCATGAAATAGAGGTCTACGTAGACGATATGATAGCCAGATCACAGACGGAAGAAGAGCACCTTGATCACTTACAGAAGCTGTTTGAGAGGCTAAAGAAGTACAAGTTAAGATTGAATCCAAACAAGTGCACGTTCGAAGTACGGTCTGGTAAACTCTCAGGCTTTGTCGTCAGCAACAAGGGCATCGAGGTTGACCCTGCTAAGGTTAAAGCAATACAAGAGATGTCGTCTCCTCGTACTGAGAAAGAAGTCAGAGGATTCTTGGGATGTCTGAATTACATAGACAGGTTTATTTCTCACCTGACAGCTGCTTGTGAGCCAATCTTCAAACTCTTGAAGAAAGATCAAGTAGTCAAATGGAATGACGAATGCCAATTTGCTTTTGACAAAATCAAAGAATACCTACCAGAGCCTCCTGTGTTGTTGCCACCTGTCGAGGGAAGGCCATTGATCTTATACCTAACTGTTTTAGAAAACTTAATGGGGTGTGTGTTGGGGCAGCATGACGAGTCTGGCCGAAAATAGCATGCTATTATTACCTGAGCAAAAAGTTTACCGACTATGAAACAAGATATTCACTGCTCGAGAAAACTTGCTGCGCTCTGGCATGGGCTGCTTGCCGGATGAGACAGTATATGCTGACCCAAACTACTCTGTTGATATCTAAAATGGATTCGATAAAGTACATCTTCGAGAAGCCCACTCTTTCTGGGAGAATAGCGAGATGGCAGATGATCCTGACAGAATATGACATACAGTATGCTACCCAGAAAGCTATAAAGGGAAGTGTATTGGCTGATCACCTCGCTCACCAAGCTGTGGAAGACTATCAGTCCATGAAGTTTGAGTTCCCGGATGAAGACATCATGACGTTAGACAACTGTGAAGAAGCCAGGCCATATGACGGACCTGAACAAGGATCCCGATGGACCCTTTTCTTTGATGGGGCATCCAACGCACTTGGCAATGGTATCCGTGTTGTACTCATATCTCTAGAAGGATGTCATACTCCCTTTACTGCCAAACTTTTCTTCAACTGTACGAACAACATGGCAGAATACGAAGCATGCATCTTTGGTCTCAAGGCTGCCGTAGATTTGGGAATCAAATCCTTAGATGTATTCGGAGATTCAGCTTTGGCCATCAGTCAGATCAAAGGAGAGTGGGATACTAAGCATCCAAACCTTATCCCTTACAAAGAACTTGTTTTGATATTACTACCACATTTTGAGCAGATTACCTTCGAGCGTTTCCCGCGAGAAGAAAATCAGCTAGCAGATGCTCTAGCCACAATGTCATCTATGTATAAACTTAATTGGGATAACGAGGCTCCCCAGATCACCATTGAACGAATGGATGAACCGTCACACTGTCACGAGATTAATACTGAAGAAGTAGTGGACCAACCTTGGTTTCATGAAGTCAAGAGGTATCTCGAGGCTCAGGAATATCCAAAAGGAGCTTCAATCAATGATAAAAATTTCTTAAGGAGATTCTCTGCTAAGTTCTTCCTGAGTAATGGCATCCTATACAAACGCAATATTGACTCCATTCTGCTACGGTGTATGGATAAGATTGAGGCTGAAAAGATCATGGTTGAATTACACGAAGGCACTTTTGATACCCATTCCAGTGAGCATACAATGGAAAAGAAAATCCTACGGGCAGACTATTATTGGTCTACCATGGAGGAAGATTGCTACCAACACTCTCGAACTTGCCATAAGTGTCAGATTTATACGGATAAAGTGCATGTACCTCCAGTTCCTCTGAACATCTTGACGGCTCCTTGGCACTTTGCTGTGTGGGGAATCGATATGATTGGGGAAATCAAACCAACGGCCTCCAATGTACACGGCTTTATCTTAGTGGCCATCGATTATTTTACAAAGTGAGTTGAGGCAGCTTCTTTTGCTTCCGTTACTAAGAATATGGTCGCCCGGTTCATCAAACAGAATCTCATCTGTCGGTACGGCATCCCAGAGAGAATCCTCACGGATAATGGTACAAATCTAAACAACACTATGATCACCGCTTTGTGCGAGCAATTCAAGATTCAGTATCACAATTCTTCCCCTTACCGGCCAAAGATGAATGGTGTTGTAGAAGCTGCTAACAAAAACATTAAGAAGATCATACAGAAAATGACAGTCACATACAAAGACTGGAATGAGATGCTACCATTCGCTCTCCACGGGTATCGTACCACAACTCGCACATCAACTGGGACAACACCCTATTCTCTAGTATACGGCATGGAGGTTGTCTTTCCTATTGAGGTCCAGATCCACTCTCTAAGAATCATGAAGGATGTTGGTTTGAATGAAGAAGATTGGATCCAGACTCGGTTTGACCAACTAAACTTGATTGCTGAGAAGAGGCTTACAGTTATCTGTCATGGTCAGATGTACCAAAAACGCATGATCAAAGCTTTTAATAAAAAGGTCAAACGTCAGGTATATTGGGTTGGTGACTTGGTAATCAAGCGTATCATTTTGCCACAAGGTGATCCCAGGGGAAAATGGACCCCTACATACGAAGGGCCGTTTGTAATCAAAAGCATATTCTCTGATGGAGAAATGATCTTGACCACTATGGTTGGTGACGACCTCCCGCACCCTGTAAATACGGACATAGTTAAAAGATACTACGCATGATCAAAGACCCGCTAGGTTGACTGGCCTAGGCAAAAATAAAGGCTTCCCGGCGAACCAAAAGGGTCTGGGCAAAAATAAGGGATGGAAATTTAAAAAAATCTGTATACCCGGCAAGTCGAAAACCCGAAAAGGCGGCTTGGGCAAAAAAGGGTATCCCGGTGGGATGAAAACCCGAGAGGGCGGTCCAGGCAAAAGTTAGGGATTAAAGCGTATGACTATGTCCAGTTGGATCATCTGACAGACAATCTTCAGCATCGACCAATCAACTCAAATGGCTCTAAATCAATCCAATCGACTTTGCCGAGGCGACAAGTGGACAAGACATCCAGAGACATGAAGACTATAGCAGAATGGGAACCCCATGGTATTATTTCACATAGCTATCCTTCCTTTGTATTAATTCTCATTTTTACGCTGACATTTTCTCTCTAGAATGCTCGTCTCATTCTACAAAAATACGTATTCAAGTTAATACAAAGATGTCCCCTTTGGAAAATGCAAAACCATTTGTTTTCTTTTTTATTTGTTTCTATGTCTTGTTTACAAAAACGTCCAATGATTTATTTTTGAACGTATGCATTTGAATATGATTACTGTTACAAATAAACAAAAAAAAGGAAAGACAGTTACTAATGACTCTAAGAAATAGGATAATATCTATAAGCCATTCCATAAAACCCTCGCAGGTACTTTCTCCAGCCAGAGCGAAAGCAAATACATCCTACTTCAGAATCGCTAACATATCCCTGGTTTGCAGCCTGTCGGTATCAAGCGTTCTTATATTCCTAACAAAGCAGAACTTCCAACTACCGCTCCAGAGGTTCCCCGATAAGTTGCCCAGATTTCCCCAGCAGAATTTCACGAAGTCTACAAGTGGTGTCTGGCTTTTCCCTTCTACAACAGAGTTTATATTTGGAAACTCATCCATCAGTGCTTCAGAAGGGATTTATTTTCCCCGCTTCCAGCAATGCTACGGCACAAACAATCTTTAATTCCATACATTTGCATCCATACGTCATAACATTGACAACTCAAGTACATACCATGCAATCTCATTCATTTTGAGAGGAAAATATCACCCCATGCATCGCATACATCATAGCATTGCATACAATTAACTCTTCACCTTTTGCAGGAAAGAGTCATTTGACAGGAAATCATCATCAACAAATTTCCAACAGACCAAGATTTTCAACAAGAAAAGACTGGTCGACCATCTACATAACAAAATATTTCTTCCAGACTCTTACTAGTTCAGATAAATCTCTCAACGGTTTATTCTGATTTGTCTCCAGATTTTCACTAGTTCAGATAAATCTCTCAACGGTTTATTCTGATTCGTCTCCAGATTCTTACTGGTTCAGATAAATCTCTCAACGGTTTATTCTGATTCGTCTCCAGATTATTTCACTGGTTCGGATAAATCTCTCAACAGATTAGTTCGTTGGTTTAGATAAATCTCTCAACGGTTTATTCTGATTCATCTCTAGATTATTTCACTGGTTCAGATAAATCTCTCAATGATTTATTATGATTCATCTCCAGATTTTCACTGGTTCAGATAAATCTCTCAACGGTTTATTCTGATTCATCTTCATATTTTCACTGGTTCAGATAAATCTCTCAACGGTTTATTCTAATTCATCTCCATATTATTTTGCTGGTTCAGATAAATCTCTCAACGGTTTATTCTTATTCATCTCCAGATTATTTCACTGGTTCAGATAAATCTCTCAACGGTTTATTCGGATTCATCTCCAGATTATTTCACTGGTTCAGATAAATCTCTCAACGGTTTATTCTGATTCGTCTCCATATTTTCACTGGTTTAGATAAATCTCTTAATAGTTTATTCTGATTCGTCTCCATATGTTCACTGGTTCAGATGAATCTCTCAACGGTTTATTCTTATTCGTCTCCAGATGTTCACTGGTTCAGATAAATCTCTCAACGGTTTATTCTGATTCATTTTCAGTAAAAAAAAAAAAGAGATCGAGTTCAAACTTTCCATCAATAATCGTCTTTGGATGGCATCTATAAGCCCATCTCCGACAATTCTCCTTTGCTTCTCCAAATGGCATCTTTAAGCCCATTTCCTTATACAGTCGACCAGTGCATCATCAAGCGCAAATTTCTCGGCACTCTAGTGTTCAATCATCTTCTACTTTAAAGCCGCGAATGACAAGCGCGTCAATCTCGTTTTTCAAGTTTAAGAAGATTGAACAGGGGCAGTTGTTGTACCCTAATATTTTCCCTCTCACTTTTTCAAGAATTTCCTCACAAGATTTCTACTAGGCCAAAACTGCATAAGGTTTGATCAGCTCAAGTCTCCATGGATCATATTGGATTTTCAAGCATTAGGTCAAGGAGGAAGCTATTGAAAGAACAAAGCAGATAAATTTGACTATTTTTGACAAAATCAAAGAAATAAGTTTGCTTCGACTGGTGCTTAACTTCGACAGAAGTTACTCCTCCATTTTAGCTTCAACTGAGTTTGGTTTCCCTTTGGAACATTCTCCTTCGACTTAAAGAGGAAGATTCTATGGTAGCCTGCTTCGACTCAAAGAGGAAGGGCCTTTTGTATCCTTTTTAGACCCCAAGAGGAAGAGTCTCTTATAGCCTTTTTCGACTCAAAGAGAGAAAATCCCCCTATTGATATCCTTCGACTCAGAACTTGGTGGATTCCTACTGGCCTCCTGCAGCTTCCCTTCGACACATGCATAACTTCTATGACATGTCTGGATTCCTCCAATCGAAGGTCATATATTACTGACCCATCCCAAGAGCTTTAATTTGGCCCCTTCGAAGGATATCCATAGGAGTTATTCGAATGACACTTCGATTGGAAAAAAGAGATGTTTATTGAAAAGTCTGGTCGAAAGGAGAGGCTAGGGAGTCAAGACAAAATGTTGAGATGCCAAATGTACTTGTTGACCAAGTCCCGTGCGCTTCCAGGATCAAGCCTGATACACTGGCCATAAAACTCCAAAACTGCTGCACAGCAGTCCTGCATTGCTGCCCTACTCCTTGCACAAAAATGGCAATAAAACATTATCCCTCGAAAGCTACAAATACAGCATACCCTTTTTGTTTTAACTTTTTGTTTTCCCTCCCAAAGCATCAGTCCAAGCCATCTATAAAAAGGAGGCATCACCACACATATTAAAAAAAAAGGATTGCAAGAAAACACTTGTGAAAATTCTCAAACACTTCCCAACATTCTTTTTTTCCAAACACTTCTATACACTATTAAAAAAACCTTCGATTCACCCTCCAAGTGACTATCAAACTACCCTTTGACTCACTCCCCCAGCTGCCATACAGAAGGCCTTTGGGTTATCCTATCACTTAGTGTAAAAGAGCCTTTGATCCACTCACCCAACCTCTTTCGACCCAGTCACTACTTTCACAAAGTAACAACTGGACTAAAGGTCCCAACGAATTCCCATCAAAGAAAGAACTTACATCTCCCTTCGATTTAAGGACCTCAAGAGGTAAGTTTTCTTTCAAACTTGAGTCTATTATATTTTAATATCATGTGCATATGCCAATAAAAGGAAAATGTAGATATCCTATCTAGGAAGTTGACCATACTTTCGACCCTCACTACTTGTATACTGAGAATCTCAACCCCGACTAGTTAGACTTTGGATCCCAGTTCCCATTAATCTTGTGCTAACCCCTGATTTGTAGCTGTCGAAAGTTACATTTATTGGTTTCATTTTCAAGTTTAGACAGGTTTCCTGTATCTTTTGACTGGCTAAACCTTGGAGCCCTTCTCGAAATCTAAACTTGGGAGCTTTGCATTCCTGCAATCAAAGGAGACATCAAAGAGTTTGAAACGAAAGGTGTGCATTCCATGCTGACTCCTAAAGCCTGTCAAAAGAAATAGCAAGAAGGGTGAGTCGAAGGTTACCGACTAACACTCCTATAGTCAAAGGAAACAAAAAAAAAGTCAGATTTGAAAGGGGCCATGAAGATTTGAGTCGAAGGGGGCTACTGCCTAGGTCGAAGAGCTCATTTTTCCTTTTCTTTTATTTTTGTTTTTGCCTTTATATTTTCTTGCCTTTCAATATGGTTGTAATAGTGTATGGTATTTATTTCCTGCATTTTTATCGCTTTATACAAATGTTAGTAACTAGGATGTATGGTGAGATAAAACTAACAAATAGGCCACCCTAATCAAAGACTAAGTGCATGCAAATCAAACACATTATTCACACATGAACCTCTAGGGTAATCTCACTTGTTGCGTATCAGAAAATAGTCATGCCCCTCGAACATGGGCGTTTTAGCAAAAGACCCTCGATAAAAGATCGTAGTCCCTCGATGACCCTCGATGTTGCCTTCGGTAAACGATCTAGTCCCTAAAAACGACATTGCTAAAACGTCCCATATGTTGCCTTCTATGACTATGCAAACGTCCCAACGCCCGTCCCTTCACTTCCAACGATGGGGTTTCTTACCAAATCAATGGTAAGATAGCAACATATAAAGGAGGAGGAAAAGAACATTTAAGACCTTTCGAGTGGGTATATTCGCTCCGAGTTACTCACTTGATCACGACAAAAACATTCTTGCACCTACACTTTCATCTCAAAACACTTTCAAAAGACAAAAAGTTTTGTATACGTTCTTATAGAGACGAGAACCATTGCAGGACATCTTTTCAAAACATTTTCCGAAACACAATCCACAAACACATCTTTGAACCACTTTTCAAAATAAAAACTTTGTACGTGTTCTTATAGAAACGAGAACCATTACAAAGAGATTTTCCAAAATACTATCAAAGCCCACACCACAAGCACATTGTCAAATAAAAGCAAGTGATCTAAACGAGTAACTAAGAGCCCATGGAAAACCATGGATGAAAAGGGTGCTAATACCTTCCCTTTTCGTAATCTACCCCCCGAACCCGAGAAATAATCTCGAAAGGTCTTTCCTGTGCTTTTTACCTTTCCTTTTGGATAAAAGAAAATTCGGTGGCGACTCTTGCTATCCGCACAAATGCGATCAAAACGTAAAACATCAAGTCAGTTATCCCACCGTATCACACAAGGTATCTTAGCATTTTTGAGGAACTAAGATCATTTTTGTAAGGCAACTTTTAATAGCTTCATCGAGGGACTATAATCTTGTATTTGTTTGTTTTTGCTAAGACACTTTACATGCGTAATATGGCTATTTTTGTAAAAGGCAACCAAGTGGGATAACCCTAGGGGTGTTTTGTGTGCAAGTGTGTCATTTTCATGCTTGATTTTGTCTTGGATTAGGGTTTTCTATTTGATTGGTTTTATCTTTCCATACAAACCCTAATTTCTAGCATGTTATATAAAAGCGATAAATTGTGAAATTTAAATGTCCTACGCTATTACAACATTTGTGGGAGGGGGTATACAATTTAAAAATGGGGATTTGCAATAATATAAACCTAATTAAGTTATTACAACCAAATTGAATATGTACAAATATTGGAATAAATAATATACAAGATAAATTAAATATGCAAAGATGTATGAATGCAAAGAAGATTTTGTTTGGTTCTTTATATGGAAAAAAATTTAACCTAAACCTAATAAATAAATCAAGATTAAACTCAAATTAGGAAAGGAAATTATTTTTAGAGAAGGTTTTTCATAAACCCTAATTCTAATTTATCAAAAGGAAATAAATTTCTTTAAGAAAAGTAAGTATTTTTGTATTTTATCTTGAAAATAAATTATGGCATCATGAGATATTTTTGGTCTTTTTATGTTAAAAATAATATGCTTAATGAGTGTGAAGAAAGATAAATAAATATTGAACTAATTTTAAATTAATTTACAAGGTTTATTTAGTAAAATAGGTAATATATAACTTAAATAAAAATATGTTTTATGAGAAAAAAATAAAATAAAATGAACCAAAATGTAAATCTAACATTTTATATTTTTTGTGATTTTTAATATTAAAAAAAATATATTTGATAAAATAAAATGAAAATAAAATAAGTAAATAAAAATATTTGGGACAGGGGTACTGCAAGCAAACAGGGGGGAGAAGTTAGGAAAAAAACACAAAGCCCAACAATCAGAAAGCCCACGCTAGAAGAAATAAAAAAAAAGGAAAAAATGTGAGAAAAATTGCAAAAAGGCAGCGCTAAGGCTCGAACCCGTGACCTATAGCATTTTTTACGCGCTACCTTACCACTGGGGTGGCTGTACATCCGTTCATATAAACAAAGGCATAAATATATATTAGAAAACGCCCACTGAAGGCAACTTCATCTTCAACCTTGAGCCATGGCCGGACCAACTGTATCTCTCTCATTTCTCCAAGAAAATGGAAAGTCCAAACATGAAAATTACAGTGTTTCTTCTTACGAGTTCAACCATATATCTTATGTAAACGAAAAGTCAAAGATCAAAGTTAATTTTGCTTGCCCTAATTTGAAATCTAGTTTTTACAGAAAATTCAAATCCAAAATTCTCAATACACAATGAATATAAATGAAATCTATGAACATGGTTGGCTTTAGTGCAAAGATATCTACATTTTGTTTTCACAAATCAAGACCAAAGGATGCTTGTATAAAGTGATAGAAGTTTGAGTTTTTACCTCTTTCAGTTGAGATCGTGAATGGAGTTTGAGCAAGTTTTGAGAAGGCTTGAGGATCTGTTTAGCTTGCTTGGACCTCCCTGAGTGTGTTCCAATCCTTACTTTGCCTTGAAAGTTCCTGAATCTCCCTAGTCAAGTCAACCTGCAAGCTTGAAATGTAAAAATGGAAGATGGAGGAGGAGGAGTTACAGTGAGGGGACAGGGGTCTGGAACACTTAGATATGATGTATATTAAGTGTTTTGGTGGTTAAAACTCAAAACGCACGAGTAGTTTTTGAGATTGCTATGTAAGGTGCAAAACTGCAAGTTATGGCAGCTTTTCAATGTCAAAGTATTTGGGAGAGTTTGAGTTTAGAAATCGTGTTCTAGGTTGTAATACATTTGTGTATAAGTATAGAAAAGGTTTCACATCAAGCTTCCTCAAGATTTCTGAGTTCTAGCCTTTTGGCTCTATTGCTTGCTTTTGAAGAAAAGTGAGGAGACAAGTCTCTATGTGTATGCACAAGCCTGATCTGAGTTGGTAGAGGTTCTAGACACATTTCTTTTGGTTTATAGGGTTTGTGTGTGCATAAAGAACAATTGAAAAGCTCAAGGAGTTGACAATTGCAAAAGTTGTGCTTTATCAAAATGGAAATGGCAACTTTGTGCCATAAATGGAATTGTAGCTTGGACGAAGGCTCTAATGCTTGGATTAAAGCTCTATCATCTGTGCAAACATTTAATTATGGAGTGAGAAACAAGTTTGAGGCCTTCAAAGCAAAGATTATGCAGCCTAGGCTTGAATTTGAATTTTGGTTCATCATGAAATGGCTTGAAATCAAAGTGGGAAATTGACAACTTCATCTCTTCGATTCTCCCTACTCAAGAATGATCTCAAGGAGTTCTTGGACATTTTAGAAATATTGAAATGTGCTCTACAACTCCTCTTTGAATTTCTTTCAAAGATTCCCCATTGAACTATGTGAAAATTTGGCATGAAGTTAGGTCAAAAATCTGCCTAACTAGGGCAAAATTTCACTAAGTTATTTTAGTTCATGAGCATGTAGTCACAAAATTATAACTTGAGATCCAAGCATCTTTAGGAGAAATTGTGTGAAGATAAGTTGTAGATATAATGGAGATCTATAAATTTCATGTTGGAAGTTTCCTTTGAATCATCTTGCATCATGGTGATAATTTGGTTCAAAGTTGAGGGAAAAAAAAGAAATTTTCTATACTTAGAAAATTTTCTAAGTTAAAAATTTCAACTTTTCAAAACCAAAAATTAAACCCTTGCTTTCTTGATGAACAAGTTTCACATTTTGACATTTTTTGATGAATTATGATCTTTGGCACTTTATTTTGACCAAAAAGTCAAAGTTTGACTTTTCAGTGTACAGTTGACTTTTGATCAGTTGACTGAAAAAATCATCTGTTAATCCAATGGATTTGTAATGTTTTGGGCCATGTAATGAGGTCAAGATGATGCAATTGAACTCTTGAAATCATTCTTGAAACCATTTGATCATTTTCTAGGTCAAAAATCAGAAATTGCCCTTTCTCAATCAAAATCCTAATTTTGACAATTTTGCCCTTTTGATGATTTGATCAAATTTCTTGAGGAATTTTGATCCAAACTTGATCAAATGATACATATGGCTTTAAAATGTTGATGTGGATCAAAAATTGTGAAGTTTGACTGTAAATTGGCTATGGTTGACTTTTTCCCCAATATAGTTGATTTTTAGGTCAATTGTCCAATTGACTGATCAAAAATGTGATTCAAGGCTTGAAACTTGGCATGAGTAATCTTGGGAGTCCATAATGATACTTGAAAGTAATATGAAGCATTGATAGTCCAAAAATCCTTGTGCAAACTCAAACCCTAATTTTGGTCATCAGTGCATGAGGAGGTGTCTTGAGCTGGTCAAACCCTAATCCAGTCTTGAATCAAAGAGATCTTGTGAGGAAATTCTTGATAAGTGAGAGGTCAAATTTTGGGGTACAACACCTCCATATTGATATTCTTCGGTGGAGTGAGGATGGCACAACTCTGATGCCATGGATCCATTATCTTCCTAGGAGTAAGTTGTAGTTGGTTCTCGAAGTTATCACCATAAACATTGTGGGTCTGGTGATGGTTCCCACTGTTAGTTGACTTGAATGACACCTAAAGTATGGCAAAAAATTTCCTTGTAGTTCGATAAGACCATTTTGTGAGCCTTCAAATCTGTATTGAACATTCATATTCTCTTTAACATGAACTGAAGCATAAAATTCACTATCGCTTTTCCATCTACTAGGATCTTATTAATCCCAGTACCTTCCACTTTCCCCCTTAAAATAGAGGCTTAATATGGTTCTTCATCCCCTCGTTTGGCCTTTCGAAGAAGGCATCTTTCTCTTCGACTACGCCATTGTTCATTAAATAGTAACACACTGGCCTATGTTTGGACATCTCAGCTTTGTCTGTTTCTTTGGTCTCTTCGACCTCTGTCACCTAATCATACTCGTAAGGAAATACAAAAACAACATTACAATTAATATCCAGGTATGACTCAAAACCTGAATTAAAATCATTTGTCAACATATCTTCGTCATCAAGAGGTTGCTTTGGTATTTTCGCCTTGGATTTTTCTCCTTTATGAGAGAACACTTTCCTTCCCATTGGTCTTTTCTCTTCGACCCTATCAATCGATTGAGGCTGGTTAGTGCTAGACTCGACCATACCCGCCTCAACTGCTTCTCTCTCTACTTTCTTCTTTCTCTGGAATCTTCTTTGTTGAGACCAAGACATGGGATTCTTTCCCTTATAATTCTCAGACTTATATCCTTGTTATTTAACACTTGAAACTCCCTTTAATAGATGATCAAAGAATCCCTTCCAAACTCAAAACTTCTCCACTTTCTTTGTCTTGGACCTCTATTCTCGACAGGATTCACCCACTTATTTATGGGAGCATCTGTAGTTGGTTTGAAGGAGGATTATTTGTTTTCCCTGAGGTTATGTCCTCTTTATTGATGCCTTCAGGGAACTCCCCTGTTGTCGAACGTAAACCTGCACCTATCATTCTTCTAGTTGCCTTTTTGACTAGCAATTCGAACTCTTTCCAAGTTCTCAGTTGCTTTCATGTTATACATTAAACTGTATCTGGGACGTATTAGGGCTTCAGAATTCTTCTTCTGGAAGCGAAGAAGGAAATCTAGCAGATTCTCATTGGCCTTAGGATAGGCCACCTTCATTTAATTTTCCTCTCTTCAGATGTTGTTTTTGTTAGCATCCATGGTTGCTTCCCCACTAAGTTCCACCATGTTGATTTCTTCCTTAGGACCATCAGTGATCCTAAACCTTTACAACTTAAGCCTAAGATCTTCAGTAGCTTTTGTTACTTCAATTGTCTGATTGAAACCCTCAGTAGTTTCATTCTTAGTGTTCTGGTTATCGAAGCCCTAAGCAACTTCGATCATGTTGATATCTGATGGCTTTGTGTAGTGAGGGTAAGCCACCTAGAGAGTGTCTTAATCAACCTTCATCTACACTTTGTTCTTCTCGCCAAACTTAAGTCGTTCATCTTGGATAGCATTTTGTACTAAATCCCTGGAAAAAAACATTTTGAGGTTTTATGGCCTAAGAAGTTATGATACTTGCAAAATCATCTTTTCTTTCGTTGTTCTAACGGAGGAACTTTAGCTCCAGGTGACATTATTATTTGGCAATATTTGACTAATAAGTCAAAGGTTTCGTCACACTTTGTTACATCGAAGGTGTATGTTCTTTTTGGGAACTGATCATTCTTCTCTTGTTCGACAGGATTCTTCCCATTCGAAGGAACAAGGACTTTACATGAATAAAGAGGCCCTTGTTTTAGTTCGGCCATATCTATTTTGTTTTCGTCGAAACCTATAGGCCCATTATACACCTACAGTTCATCTTCATCCATTTCTACATAGGCTACTATGATACGGTGGCAGAACCGACTGTTATACTGGTTTTGCATTTTGTATTCGCAAATGTTGCGCTAAGCAAGATTCACCACTGTCTTTTCTTTTATTCAACAAAGGAAAGGGTGAAAAGAACAGAAAAAGACCTTTTCCAGAGTTTTTTGAGTAAGGGGGGTAGATTATGGAAAGGGAAGGTGTTAGAACCCTTTCCATCCGTGGTTTTCCACGGGCTCTTAGAGGTTTCCTCATTTTTAAAATACTTTTGTGCTTTGTGTTTGAAAATGTTTTGAAAATTCCTTAGTACGACGAACTTTGTAATGTTTCTCGGGATAGTAGAGAAAGTATACAAAGTGTTTTGAAATGTCTTTGGAAAAGTAGTTTTTGTGTAAGTGCAAAATGTTTGAGCAAACTTCTAATAGCTATCTACTTTTATACTCGAAAAGGGTCGTTCTTTTCCTCTTTTACTTTAGACAGTGTTATCCTACTATTAGTAAGTAGCTAGCTCTATCGTTGGATGTTTGAGGGACAATCGAAAGGGACGTTACGGTCACGAAGGCAACTTGGCAAGAAATTTTAGTAACCGTCCTAAAGTTCTAAGATCACTTTTAACCGAGGCAACATCGAGAGGGTCATCAAGGGACTAGTGATCTTTAAACTCGAGGGTAGCCACTAAAATATCTCACATTTTGAGATTTGTGATTGTTTTCTGAAGGCAACCAAAGTAGAGATACCCTAGAGATGCATATGTGCATATGTGTTAAGTTCAGTTCTTTATCTTGCATTGTTAAGTTTTCTAACGTTTGATTTCAGTCTTTTCATGCAGCCTTAGTTACTAGTAGTTAATATTTGTAGAAATTTAAATTGCGGAAAGTTAAATCTATACTATTATAATGCTTCGAGGTGGGGGATTTACAATATATAAAATTGGGGGAAAGGTAAAATAAAGAAAGCGATAAAAGTTCTACTTAAGCTATTACATACTAGTATACAGTTACATTATTAAAAAAAGCAAAGAACAAAATAAATGTGCGCGAGATAAAGACGAATGTCTAAAACCCTAAGAAAAAAAGGCTAAGTAAACAAGAAAATATTTTTTTATTTTTGTTAAGGAAATAATTAACTCAAAATTTAATTTTTGTTAATAAATATTGAAGGAAATAATTCCTAATTCTAATTTTTATGCATTTTTATTTAAGAGAAATAGTTGAAACATAAATTAAATCCTAAATTCTAATTCATTTTAAATTAAGAAAATAGCTAAAATTTAATTAATTAATTCAAGAAAATTAATTATTTAAAAAAAGATCTAATCCTAATTTTTTGGTGATTTTTTTTATTATTTGGCTCATTAAATAAATAAATAAGGAAAAAAATAAGAAATAAAACAAATACAACAAAATGCAAAGTGGGCCCGGGTGATAAAAAAATGGAGGGTGTGTTGTTTAAATTCGCTAGGTCCAATTGCAAGGAGCCCAACATTGCCAAGGGATCTAGTGAGGACAGCCTCTGCATGTCCATGGTGATCTGTGCGTTGGATGTCTTGATCCTGATCAGATGTGCATTTGATGATATAAGATTGATGGCGCATGGTGAGCTTTTAGCCATAAGAAGTATTGAATCTTCGTAAACATGTTAATAAAATGCAAAATACTGGACCTGGGACTCGAACCCAGGTCCTTTCCCTCACATGTGCGCTGCTTTACCAACTATACCGCATGTTCAATCGTTATACAAAATATAACAAGAATAACATAATGTAATATTTCAAGTGATTATTAGAAAATAAAATAAAAAATGCGCGCTTCATTTGAACTGGCCAATGGGACACTGTCACGCATCATCTACTTCCTCCATTCGTCGTCTTAGACCTTGGACCTATAGTGACAGTTTTTGCCTGTCACTATAGCACCTGCATCCTGTAAAAATCATAATACGCAACAAAAATCAAATGTGAGGCCATGGATCAACTAGTCTCGTCATCCTGAGCATGATGGTACATGTGGTTAAGCCTAATTTTGACTAACAAAGGAAACCCCAATTCTAAGGTCCAAACCCTAGAAATGGTAACACTTGATTCCTGCATCAAAACCCAATCCAACCATACAGATAGCTTGCAAATACAAAAATAGTCAGTAATGCATGGTTAAAATGTGTTTATGTTACATAAATCAAACAAAGTAAAATTGAGAAAAAACGCAAACCATGAGATGTGGGTGATTCATTTTGGGTTGTTTCAAAGCCTGGTAATGGTTCGAAAATCTTTAGGGGACCTCCAGGAGTGGATTAGGATCCTTTCTTAGGACTAAAGCAGGCTGGAAACTGAAATTCAAACTTGACAACTTTGTGATTTGTTTGCAATCTTTTCTGGATTTCTTGACAGTCTATCGTCGTCCATTTAGCCTGCTGGGATGTTGTACTTATAGTGTAGATGCAGGAGACAATATAACATGGAAAGAATCAAGTCATAATGTAATGCTTTCATGTCAAAATCCAACAAATTAAAAGGCTTCCAAATTTGAAAATCTCGCCCTTCCATGCTTGAATGGACATGGTCATTCTTTGTACGATATTGTGGGCCTAGAATTAAATTAAAACAAAAGCCCAATTGTTATGATCCATCATTTACTATTTTATATAATTTATCTTGTATTTATGTGAATAAAAAACAAAATAAATATGAATAAAATAGATAAAAATGAAAGGCAAGGTAAGAGTGAAATTAGAGGTCCTCTATAAGATTGGGAAGATATTTGAAGCCTAATAAAATAAGTCGTTGCTTCAAAAGTTCAAATTTGCTCAATGCACCAATCTTGAAATTTCCAAAATTTTCCCAACTTGGGAAGTCCATAACTTGCTCCATTTTCATCTCATGATGATGATCTTTGAATTTTTAGAAAGCCCAATATTTCTACTTCAATCCCTCTTTTGATCAATTTTACATTTGAAGACTTTATCTTGATGTAAAAGGTCTTGGAAAAAAGTGTGTTTTGTTGACTTTCTGAAAATGACCTGTAATGTCTAAGCTTGTATCTTTCAAATGGTACACCTCTTAAACTTGATGGTTGAAGAGAAGTTGTATTGAATTGGATTCTCTTCAAAGTGAGATTTGGTTGGTGAAAGATTGATGAAGTATATGAAAGTTATGCCTGGTCAAAGTTTGGTTGACTTTTCCTATAGAAACCCTAATTAGCAATTCTTGACTTTTGATGAATTAAGAGCATTTCCTGAGCACTCATGATCAACCCTTGATCAAATGATGGATATAAATTCAAAATGTTGACATTGACCAAAAACCTTGAAGTTTGACTGCAAGTGGGTCACATTTTACTTTTGACCAAGTATAGTTGATTTTCAGGCATTTGAGCAGTTGATTGAGCAAGCTTGTAGTGTAAGATATGAAATTTGTCATGGATAAATCTTGAAGACATATTAGGACCATGGAAGACATTTGATACCTTTGGAGCTCACACATCTTAGTGAAAAATGAAACCCTAGTTGGAAGGCCAATGCTTAGGAGGAGAATTTGTCTGATCAATTATTGGTCAACCTTGAGAAATTGAGGACCTCTAGGAGTATGTCTTGTGTGAAAATGGGAGGGAAAATTTTGGGTTACAACAGCTGCCCCTGTTCAATCTTCTTAAACTTGAGGATTTAGATTGGCTTGTCTGCCTTTCGTGATTTGAAGGTGGAAGATGATTGAACACTAGAGTGCCTAGAAATTACCACTCGCATGAAGAAATACTGATTGTTGATGACATCAGGAATGGGCTGACAGATGCCATTTCGAGAACATGACTGAAATTCGTCGGAGATGGGCTTAAAGACGCCATCTAGAGAATATGATTGAGAGTCGTCGGAGATGGGCTTAAAGATTCCATCCCGAGTAGATGCTGACTTCATAAGAGGTCTCTTTATGGGGATTCCTGTTCTTGTTGTCTGAGGAGGAGTCCATTGGGTGATGTTGATTTCTGTTGTTTTTCTGTTTGAGGAAAACTCTGGGGAATGAAGTCTAGGAACTTCAGTTGTCCATGGCTCTACTGAGGGGTTATCTCTGGACTGGAGAGATAAAAGTTCGCTGTTTTCAGGTTGAAATCCAGGCTTCGTAGTAATTTGCTGGGGAGAATAAAATTAACTGATATATGGAAATGTATCAGAAGAAACCTGTGTAGGGTTGTTTCAGGATGAGTCCGGGTAAGACTGCATCTAGAAATTGTAATAAGGAACCTGGGTAGGGTTACCTCAGGATGAGTCCGTGTAAGACTGCATCTGGAAATTGTGAGAAGGAACCTGATTAGGGTTGCTTTAGGATGAGTCTGTGTAAAACTGCATCCGGAAATTCAAGAGAAGGAACCTGTGTAGGGTTGCCTCAGGATGAGTCCGTGTAAAACTGCATCTGGAAATTCAAGAGAAGGAACCTGGGTAGGGTTGCCTCAGGATGAGTCCGTGTAAAACTACATCTGGAGATTGTTAGAAGGAACCTGGGTAGGGTTGCTTCAAGATGAGTCATTGTAAAACTTCAGAAGGAGGGAGAAGGAACCCGTGTAAGATTGTTTCATGAAGAGCCCGTATAAAGCTGTATTTAGAAGTCAGAAGAAACCCGTGTAAGTTTGCTTCATGATGAGCACATGTAAAGTTGTATTTGGAAGTCATAAGAAACCTGTGTAAGATTGCTTCATGACGAGCCCGTGTAAAGTTATATTTGGTTGCACAAATAATTACTTTGTTTTGCTTCAGGAGCTAATCTTGGACCTGTTGAAAATTATTGATGATAAATATTTGTTGATTGATCTTTCCTGAAAAGGTAAAGAGTTAGTCATATGCAATGTCATGATGTATGAAATGCATTGTGTAATGATGTTCTCAAAACAAATGAGATTGTGCTGTATGCAATATATATACGCATACCATAATGTATGAACACAGAATGCTGTTGCAACATTTCCTAGTCTGGGAAAATAAATCCCTGACTGCTTGTTGGAGAGCACTGGGAAGCTGAATTCCAGACTGCTGTTTGGTAGATGGGGAAAGTGATTCTCTTATTTCCGTTGGGGGTGATGAATGGAGAATATTTGTCGGGGATTTCCTCTTTCCGTTTGAGACTACTCTTTCGGGGATCTTTGACTTCTATTTGAGATTACTCCGCTGGGGAGAAGATGCTATGTTGGAAGATCTTACCAATGTAGAGGAATAAACTTTGTTGGTGGATGAACTTCCACAGCTAGAGAAATAAACTCTATCGGGGATGAGGCTTTATAAACTGTTTGAGATTATAAAACTTAGCTGGGGAACATGGATTTCAGCTCTCTGAGGGAACTTTGTTGGAGGAGGTAATTCCTGCTTGGGGAAGAAGAGGTCAAAACTTTAGTTGTTTTCACTCTGCGGGGACATAGACATCACTAGGAAGTATGCTGAGGATGTAGCGGTGACTTTGCATCAGGATGTTTCTGCCCCTGTACTTGCTGGAGAAAGTACCTGCAAAGATTTTATGGATGGATCTATGTGTTGAAATAAGTGTCAGAATGACATCCGTCTCTGGATCATATCTGAATTGTATTTGGAACATGTATTGAATGAGTGTCAGAATGACATCTGTCTCTGGATCATATCTGAACTGTATTTGGAACATGTATTGAATGAGTGTCAGAACGACATTCGTGTCTGAATCGTTTCTGAATTGTATTTGGAACATGTATTGAATGAGTGTCAGAATGACATCCGTCTCTAGATCGTATATGAATTGTATTTAAAACATGTGTTGAATGAGTGTAGGAATGACATCTGTCTCTAGATTGTATCTGAAATGTATTTGAAACATGTATTGAATGAGTGTCAGAATGACATCCGTCTCTGGATCTTATGTGAACTGTATTTGAAACATGTATTGAATGAGTGTCAGAATGACATCCGTCTCTGGATTGTATCTGAACTGTATTTGAAACATGTGTTGAATGAGTGTCAGAATGACACTTGTCTCTGGATCGTATCTGAACTGTGTTTGAAACATGCATTGAATGAGTGTCAGAATGACATTCGTCTCTGGATCGTATTTGAACTGTATTTGAAACATGTGTTGTATGAGTTTCAGAATGACATATATCTCTGGATCGTATCTGAACTATATTTGAAACATGTATTGAATGAGTGTCAGAATGACATCTGTCTCTAGATCGTATCTAAACTGTATTTGAAACATATATTGAATGAGTGTCAGAATGACATCCGTATCTGGATCGTATCTGAACTATATTTGGAACATGTATTGAATGAGTGTCAGAATGACATCCGTCTCCGGATCGTATCTGCACTATTTCTAGAAGAGAATCTGAATAAGTATCAGGATAATATCCTTCTCTGGATCTTACCTGAACTGTTTCTAGAAGAGGACTTGGTTTATTTAGAATGTTTCTGTTGGGAATTCCTTTTCAATTGCTTTTGAGAAGAAATACGCTAAGGAACATTGACTTTTCTTGATTGTACGTGATTCGTTGCTGGAATTCATCTCTAATGCCCCAAGTGATTCGGATGGAGATCTGCCCCTGGCTGTTTGGAATTTTTGAGAGATTCCTTGAATCTTGACTTGACTGCCCCAGATGATGGACAATGATCATGTTGTGCCCCTTGGTTGGAAATTTTTTTCCACTTGAGGTGAACCTTTTCATTGAGACGGTTTTAGTTCACTAGATATTCGTCACCTGGATTTCTCTGTTGTCGAACAGATAACTATATGTGTAGCAACTGGTTTTTAAATCAAGAGTTACCACTATTAGTTTTTATCCTAGGGAAGGGAATCTAACAGAAAACCCTAATTTGCAGTCAGAGATTCTAGGTTTCAGACTCAATTAGATGAAAGGAATGTGTTAGGCACCTTTCATCCACCTTGTTCATAAGAATATTAGCCTCTAGGTTTAGGTTTGGGGTAAACTGGATTTTAAGTTTTAATTAGAAAGAGTTTAAATTTTTTATAGGGGAAAAGTGTCTTAATTTTTAATAGGGGAACTCACTACAATTTTTGATCGTATGTCTACGTATCCTCTTATGAGGAATCAAAGTCCCAATTCGTAGTTCGTATTGAGTTGGTGTTTTTTAAGGGTTTGCAAACATATTTTGAATCACTTCACACTCGGCTGGGAGTAGTAATTGCGGAGATTTTGACTGAGTACGTAGTAAGTCAAAACTAGTTTGAAACCCATTCGCAAAAAGACAGTTGATTAGTTTAGTTTATTGCGAAAATAGTTTGAGATTGGTTAGTATTTTTAAATGTATTAACAGTAGAAATATCTTCATTAATGCATGACAAAAAATATATTAATGCAATAATAGAAAATAATGTTCATAAAAATAATTCATATATAAATAATAATAATATTATTCATACAAGGGTAAGAAATAAATAATTTTACATATCAAATGAAATATAATAATAATAAGTGGAAATAAAATTTATAATAATAATAAGTTATAAATAATAATAAGAAATTAAGTAATTATAATAATATATAATAATAAAATATTAAAACATAATAATTATAAAAAATATGAAATGAGTGATAATAGAAAAAAATGATTTAATTAAGTTAAACCTGAGGGGTGCGATTTTGAACTAACAAGCAAATCGGGGAGGTGTCTTTAGGAGGCTGGATTACGTGGGCGAGGGTGTATGGAAAATAAGGTAGGACTTAGCCTACGGCTGTCCGATCACGATCACACGGAGGATAATGAGGGAGTACGATAATTATTGTGAGCCAGCGCGCATGGAATAGAAACGGATTACATTTTGTTTTTATTCATTTACATTGTTTTGTTGTTACACAAAACTCCACTTATTCGTCTTCCTCTCTCTCTCTCTCGTACACACAAACCCTTTCACTCACTCTCACTTTAACCCTAATTCCCAAACCACCACCAGCGGCGCTCTACCAAAACCCCAACACGAATCCGACCCCCAAAACCCCCTAAATCCCAAAAATAACAACAAATCAACCAAATGAAAATGCTAAGTCCAGTTACCGTTTTGCGATTTCGCTTGCTCTCTGCCTTTGAATGTTCTGGATTTAGTATTGATCCGTGCTCTCCTTCGCTTTTACAGGTTGCAGTGGAACTTGAAGGTGATGCGGCGGTGGATCAACGAAGATTGTGGTTTCAGATAATGAAACCCCAATCGTCCTTCTCTCGGATCTTCAACCAACAACAAGGTTATTTGCTCTTCGGTATTCTTCATGCAAGCCCTTCTCCGTTCTTTTATTTTTCATCGTCTCTGTATCCTCCCCTGTTTTTGTTCTTTCTGCCAATATATAGGGATAGGAATTTAGGGCTTATGAGAATTAGCATAGATTAGGGATTAGATTTTCTGTTAGAATTAATTTTAGGAATTGCTAATTGATTGAGAAAGTATTGTAATTGATATAGTATTGATTGAGATTTGTATTGGTATTGTAATTGATTATGTTGCTAGATTTGTTTTATAATGGATATCGATTATGTAATATTTTAATTGAAGATTTGATTTTGCAGAAGAATTAGATTTTTGTACTGTAATAGAGCTTCGATTCTGTTGTCAATTCACTGTAATAGAGATTGAGTTTTTTAGAGATTTGGATTTGATTGCTATTGATATTGTTTTACTGAGATTGGATTTACTTTAGTTTTTAGATTTGATTTTTTTAGTGAATTTTTAGACACTTTTTGATGAAAAATGCATAAAATAAATTAAATATTATTATTAAAAATTACCTAAAATAGAAAAACGAAAATAATATTTAAATAATAAAAAACATGATTTTTGGGAAGATTTGAATGTAATTTGAAATTGAAATGAAATTAACAAAAATAGAATAAAATAAATCATCAATCTAAATAATTAAAACCCAAAAAGAAATTAAATTTTTGGATTTATAATTATTGTAACCAATTACATTAATTCTCTCCTAAAACAAATATTACTACCTAAAATACAAAAGATAACAAAATACTTTTAAATCTTTTTGTATTTTAGATTTTTTTGGTTTTTTTAGAATAAAAAGTGGAAAAAAATAAAAATAACTATTTTTAAAAAATTCATTAATTAAAAATACGAAATTTAATATTTAAATATTTAAATATTTAAAAAATGATTTTTTTAATGATTTTTATAAATGGAAATAAAATTAATAACAATAAACAAAGAAATATAAAAAATGTTAAAAAGTGCACCATGAGAGATTCAAACTCGCGACCTTATGCTTTCAAGTTATGTTTTCTTACCAATTGTGCTATGTTATTTGTTTGAAATAAGAAGTCAATTGAAAGTATATGAAGACGAGCAATTATTTGCTATTTTAAAAATATAAATAATTATTATATTTTTACACAGACTTGAAAGCGAATATTTATTAAAAACCCCAAAATATTAATGCAATTAAACCAGAGGAATTTTACCCTGTAAAACCCAAGTTTGAAAATAACTTTGACGGTAGCACTAAGGCGGGAAAATTTGGGGTATGACAATATGAAAACAACGATATTCAAATAATGCAAAGTTTATGTTTGTCTTGAAGTTTTTGAAAATTTATTTTACAGTAAAAATAAATTTTGCAAGAGGGCGATATCAACTCATGATTTATAGCAAATCTTACAGGAGTCAGGATACCTTTTGTAACAGTATGCTTCTGAAATAACTCATGCTTCAATTAGGAATTTTGAGGGGTTGTAAGGTGGCTTGGTCCATGATTTAAGAAACAAAGGATACAGCTCAAAGTCTATTTTTACCCACCCGTTCTTCGTGATGCTCTTCAGTCCTATGCTCAGTTAATTGTGCATTTAGATCCCGATTGAGCCCGACATCTTGTCCTTGATATTCTACTGATGGTTCAGAAACTTTAACGTTTATCTGAGAAGGCAGTAATTTTTGTGACCTTTTCTTTTTGTTGAGGATTTGTAGGACCTCTTTCTTTTTTATTTTTGATATCCCTGTCTTTTGCCTGAACTGTTTCTTTTGTGATTACAATCAGCGGGATGCCCCAGTTTTTCTTAAGTCTCCTTCACAGGTTTTGACTTAATGGGCTTTTATTTTGAAAGATAATGACTTCATGTTCTTAATGATTATGTGGAACCATCAGCATCTTCTACACTATTTGTCGTCTATGAAGGGAAAGCTTGCGATTGAATGCACATCTGAATTAACTGAGAAAACTATCCTGCCCCAGGTTATGATTAAGGGTTTTAATTTGTGTGAAAATAAAAACTCCTACTTCTTATGCTCAAAAGGGTTGACTAGGGATTATCTTCCTTATAACTCCACTGTTTAGGATTTGAAACAACGCATGTACATCGTCAGCGGGGTCTGTTCAAAATCATACTGTATAGATTATGGTATTGTTTTCGTCATCCTCCCTCTAAAGGCTTATAGCTTTTTAATTGAGAGTTGAATATCACATATATAAAGCAAGAAAACAGTTTAAATAAAATGTCAATGAAATCATTTAAGACAAATATATGCGATGCATTAAGTGGAAAACCAAAGTTCGGCATGACAGTAATTGTTTGAACTACAAATGAAAAATAAAAAATGAATTGGACGTTCTCAATGATTTGTCCTAGGAGCGATGATCACTTTGTGAGTCTCTGGAGGGTCGAATTCAATCTCTTTGGCGTCAATCATATCCTGAATTTTCTTCTTCAGAGCCCAGCAACCATTTATGTCATGTCCAGGACTATCAGAATGGTATGCACACCTTTTGTCGGGGTGGTAACTAGGAGCAGGAGTATTGGGATTTCACAGAGGAGCCTTTAACGTAATCAACTTTGCCTTCAACATGTGTTGTAACACTTGAGCTAGTGACATGTTGATTGTGGTGAATTGTCTCTTAAGCATGACCTCTTTATGCTGATTCCCCTGTTGGTGTCATTGCATGGGTGTAGGATTAGAGACCAATATTTCCCCAACAGATTGATTGTGGTCGTCTGCCTTATTACGACCCTTCTGGCCATATACAACATTGGCTTCCCTCTTACCAGCAAATGGCTTCTTCTCAGCATTAGAAGATGCATCTATCGGGATCTTCCCACTCTTGATACCACTTTCGATTCTTTCTCCAGTCAGAACCATCCTTGTGAACCCAGATGAGGAACTCCCAATCAGCAGATTAAAGAACGGGCCTGTCAGAGTGCCCATGAACATATCTACCATTCCCCGATCATTCAGAGGAGGTTGTACCTGTTAGAACAAAGTTTGGTTCTAATAATTTCTTAGAGTTTTGATGATAACAATGAAATAAATTTTGTGATATATATTTTATACTCTGACTTGTATGTTCTCTAAGTTCAGATGATGTTCTGACTTATACATCTTAGAAAGAAACAACATTCTACGCAATTCCAAAGAAAACTAAGAAGGAACCACTCCAAAGAAAACTCTGATGAAGAGCAATCCTAAGCAACCTCTGATAAAGCTAGTTGAAGCAAAGATCTGATAGAAGCACGTTGAAAGAAACATCTGATAATGCAAGATTATAGCAAACTCTGATGAACACATAACTTGAAGAATACTCTGATAAAAGAAAAGATTAAGTAAACTCTGAAATGGCAACGCTGCAAGAAAACACTTCAACTTCCAAGGACAAGCTCTGACAGTACCGTTGGTTATTAAATTCTTAGACGGCTAACACACTAAAGTGTACTACGCGCACAAGCATTGGAAACGTAAATACCAAGCCTACACGAAACACGCATCATTGCAAACACGCTTCATTAAATGCATGAAATATCATCAAGACATTGACGGTCAAGAATTGGAAGCTATATATATAAGACTTTTTGTTTCAAAGAAAGGTTACTGACTTACGTGAAACATACTTACGCTCATTGTTTTCATACTTATAAACTAATACTGGATAGTGGGTAGATCTGAAGTATTGGGCAACAATCTTAGTGATAAATCACAGTTTGTGATAAATCTTTTTAGAAGTAAATCTGTTTCAGTACTATTAAGAGATAATTTTGTAAGTGTTCCTTGAGAGACCAGTTGGGTCATATTTCTCAAGAGACTTTGTAATTGCACCAAACCTCATGTGTTTGATGGAAAAGACTTTGAATACTGGAAGGATAGGCTAGAAAGTTTCTCTCTAGGTCATGATGTTGATCTATGGGATTTGGTCCTAGATGGGTACACTCATCCAGAAGACAAAGACGGAAACAAAATTGACAGAAAGAACATGGATAAACAACAGAAGTTAGATTTCAAGAATCACCACAGAGCCAGAAACATCTTTCTGAACACTATCTCTAAAATTGAATATGAGAAAATCACCAACAGATATACAGCACATGACATGTTTGAATCCCTCAAGATGACTCATGAAGGAAATGCTCAAGTAAAAGAGACAAAAGCTCTGGCTCTCGTCCAGATGTATGAAGCATTAAAAATGGAAGAAAATGAGTTTATTGAAGCTATGTTCTCGAGATTCCAAACTCTGATTGCTGGCCTGAGAGTTCTGAACAAAGTATACACCAAGGCAGACCATGTTAAGAAAATTATCAAAAGTTTACCTAGAAGATGGGCACCTATGGTCAGTGTATTCAAAGTGTCAGAAGATCTGAATGATGTGTCCCTTGAAGAACTTATCAGTGCTTTAAGGAGTCACGAGATAGAAATTGATGAACATGAGCCTCAGAAGAAAGGTAAGTCTGTCGTCCTTAAATCCATTAAAAAATTTGAAACTAACGCTTTTCAGGCAGAAGAAGGAAACTCTGAACATTCTGCATCAGAAGAAGATGAGTTATCTCTGCTCTCCAGAAAGATCAATCAGATGTGGAAGCATATAAAAAAGAAGTTCAGGAACTACAAGAGGTCAAAAGATAAACCAGAATCTTCTGGACATAAGAAGTCAAGCAGAAGAGATATAGCCGTCTATGAATGTAAAGAACCTGGACACTACAAAATTGATTGTCCTAAGTTACAAAGAGAAAGACCAAAGAAAAAGTTTGGAAGAAATAAAGGCATGATGGCCACCTGGGATGATTCAGAATCTTCTAAAGTTGAATCTGACTCAGAAGATGAACACGCTAACCTAGCGTTTATGGCTACTACAACAGATGACGATGACTCAGACTCTTATTCAGAACCAAAAGAGGTATTCTCTGAATTTTCTAGAATTGAACTTGCTGAAAGCTTATCTGAACTGCTTGAAAACTACAGTAAACTCAAAATCAAATACAAGAAACTCAAAAAGAATCTTACATCTGATTTTGAAACAGAAAACTCTGAACTTAAAGAAAATATTTTTAAACTCAAAGAGGAAATTCAAAAATTTGAAAAGATTTCTATTTCAGATTCTGCTTCAAGTTCAAAAGATATTCTTAAAGAATATGACTCTAGTTTTCAAACGTTTCTTGCTAAAAGCATAGATAGAAGAAAAATGGCTTCAATGATCTATGGTGTTAGTGGAAATGACAGAAAAGGTATTGGATATAAAGCTCCCAGAGGGAAATAAATATATAAACCTAAGCCTGTTGAGGAAATGGTTATCACATATAAACCACTTCACAAATAATTTAGTTTTGGACACACACATGATATCAAATACACTTCTCACTTTGAAAATTCTTATGCAAAATCAAAGTTCAATCTGAACTTTAGAAACTCTAACCCAAAAGGACCCAAAAAGAAATGGGTACCTAAGGAGAAAATAATCTATGTTGCAGATGTCCTTAACAGCTCAGTTGAAACACCAGTCATGGTACCTGGACTCTGGACGCTCGCGACATATGACGGGAAGAAAGTCTAAGTTCCAAAGTCTGGAACTTAAATCTGGAGGTGATTTTAAATTTGGAGGAAATCAAAAAGGAAAGATTATTGGTTCTATAACCATTGGAAACGGTAACCTTCCTTCTATAACTAATGTTCTATTAGTAGAAGGATTAGTGCATAACTTGCTGTCCATAAGTCAATTAAGTGACAACGGTTATGACATTATCTTTAATCAAAAATCATGTAGAGTTGTTAGTCAAAAAGATGGAACAATCCTTTTTACTGGCAAGAGAAATAACAACATCTATAAAGTTAATCTTTCTGATCTTAAATCTCAAAATGTAAAATGCCTTATGTTTGTTAGCGATGAGCAATGGATCTGGCACAAAAGATTGGGACATGTTAGCATGAGAAGAATATTTCAAATTAACAAACTCAATCTTGTCAAAGGACTTCCAAATGTGAAGTTCAATTCAGAAGCTTTGTGCGAAGCTTGTCAAAAAGGAAAATTTTCAAAACCTTCTTTTAAGACAAAAAATGTTGTTTCTTCCTCTAGGTCGTTGGAACTTCTTCATATTGATTTGTTTGGACCAGTTAAAACTGCATCCATCAGAGGCAAGAAGTATGGATTGGTCATTGTTGATGACTACAGTAGATGGACATGGGTTAAGTTTTTAAAACACAAGTATGAGTCACATTCTGTGTTCTTCGACTTCTGCATCCAAGTTCAAAATGAAAAAGATTTTAGAATCATAAAAGTTAGAAGTGATCATGGAGGAGAATTTGAAAATCATGATTTTGAAAAGTTTTTTAAAGAAAATGGAATTTCTCATGATTTCTCTTGTCCTATAACTCCCCAACAAAATGGAGTTGTAGAACGAAAGAATAGAACTTTGCAAGAAATGGCCAGAACCATGATTAATGAAACTAATATGGCTAAACACTTTTGAGCAGAAGAAGTGAACACAACTTGTTATATTCAAAATAGAGTCTCTATAAGACCTATTCTTGAAAAGACTCCTTGTGAATTGTGGAAAAATAGAAAATCCAACATTTCATATTTCCATCCTTTTGGATGCACTTTCTATATTCTGAATAATAAAGATAATTTGAACAAGTTTGATTCTAAGGCACAAAAGTGTTTTCTGCTTGGATATTCTGAATGCTCAAAAGGCTATAGGGTATACAACACAGAAACTCTGACTGTTGAAGAATAAATCAAAGTCAGATTTGATGATAAGCTTGGCCAGCAAAAGCCAAAGCAAAATGAAAATTCTGCTGTAACAGAAGATCATCTTACAAACTCTGAAGATTCAGAAGCAAAAGACAACTCAGAAGACCCTCCTAATGAAAATGCTCTTGAAAATCTAAGAATTTATAAACAAACCTCACAAAATAAATTCCCCAGAATCACATCGGCACATCCAGAAAATGTGATTATAGGAAAGAAAGAAGATCCCATCAGAACAAGATCCTCCTTCAGAAATAATGAAGAATCACTGTTTGGATTGGTCTCTCTAATTAAGCGAACTTCAATAGAGGAAGCTCTGCAAGACAATGATTGGATCCTAGCTATGCAAGAAGAATTAAATCAATTTTCCAGAAATGATGTGTGGGACCTAGTTATAAAACCTAAAGGGTTCAATACCATAGGAACTAATTGGGTATTTAGAAACAAGTTAAATGAGAAAGGAGAGGTTTTCATAAATAAGGCACGATTGATTGCTCAGGGTTATAGTCAACAAGAAGGAATTGATTATAATGAAACTTTTTCTCCAGTCGCCAGGTTAGAATCAATTATATTGTTAATTTCTTTTGATGTTCAACACAACATCTCATTATATCAAATGGATGTTAAAAGTGCTTTTTAAAATGGTTACATTGAAGAAGAAGTTTATGTCCACCAACCTCTGGGTTTTGATGACTCAAAATTTCCAGAACATGTTTTTAAACTGAAAAAGTCCATGTACAGTCTGAAACAAGCTCCCAGAGCTTGGTATGAACGTCTGAGTAATTTTCTTTTAGAAAAGAATTTTATCAGAGACAAAGTGGACACAACTTTATTCAGAAAAACATTTAAAAATGACATTTTAATCTGTCAAATATATGTTGATGATATTATATTCAGAACTTCTAATGTCCCTTTTGGAAGAGAATTTGCTGAGTCTATGCAGGCAAAATTTGAGATGAGCGTGATGGGAGAACTGAAATTCTTTATGGGAATTCAAATTAATCAAACTCCAGAAGGTACTTACATACATCAGAAAAAGTATGTTAAAGAACTTCTGAAGAAATTCCAACTTTCAGAAAGTAAAGAAGTAAAGACACCAATGTATCCTACATGTATTCTGGGAAAAGATGAGGTAAGTAAGAAGGTAGATCAGAAACTCTTCAGAGAAGATCCAAAGATTTTAAACTAGAAGGTTATTGTGATGCTGACTTTGTTGGAGATAGAATAGAACGCAAAAGCACCTCTGGAAGCTGTCAGTTTCTGGGTGATAATGTTATCTCATGGTACAGCAAGAAGCAAGCTACTATTGCACTATCAACCATTGAAGCTGAATATATATCTATTGCTGGATGTAGCACTCAGATAATCTGGATGAAGAACCAGTTGGAAGATTATCATCTATATGAAAGTAAGATTCCTATCTTCTGTGATAATACCTCTGCTATTTATTTTTCAAAAAATCCCATCCTACATTCTAAGGCAAAACATATAGAAATTAAACATCATTTCATAAGGGACTACATTCAGAAGGGAATTTTAAACTTAAATTGTGTAGACACAGACCATCAATGGGCTGACATTTTTACTAAACCCCTCTCTGAAGACATATTCAAATTGATTCTGAAAAACATCAGCATGGAATTTTGTCCTGAATGAAAATATTGTTTTTGTGATCGGCGGGAATATAACCGACTGTTTTTGGAATGTTGGTTTGCGTTTTGCTTTTGTTTTTGCAAAATGTCGCAGTAAGCAAGAGTCGCCACCGTCTTTTATTTTATCCAACAAGGAAAGGAAAAAAGCACAGAAAAATTCCTTTTTTCGAGATGTTTCTCGGGTTCGGGAGGTAGATTATAGAAAGGGAAGGTGTTAGCACCCTTTCTATCTGTGGTTATCCACGGGCTCTTAGGTACTTGCTCAAAGTGTTTTCAAAAATTTGCTTTTCTTTGTGTTTGTGGGTTTAAAAAGAGTTTTTTGTTTGGAAGGAGTGTAAGTGCGAAAAGTTTTGTTTTGTTTTTAAAAGGAGCAAGTACTTAAGAATCATCTACCTACTCGAAAAGGGAATTAAACTGTGCAAATGTCCTTTAGACAATGCTATCTGTTGTACCCCAAAATTTGCCCTCCCATATTCTTCAAAGTTTTGACAAGCATCATCTCAATTTGCTCAAGTCTTCTCAAGGGCTACACAGTCAACCACTCTCCTAAGCCAGTCAAATTAGGGTTTTGGTTCTTGCAAAGAAAGTTGAGGTTTTCAAGGGCTCAATCAAGTCCCACATGCGCATACACTTTGTCAAGCACCTACATGTCAAGTTTCAAGGCTCACAAGGTCAAGTTGCACAGTCAAAAACCCTAATTGCTCCACAGTCAACTGCAGGGGCAAAATGGTCATTTGGTAGTCAAAAGTCAAATTTTTTGGTCAACATCTTATTTTGAAGCCACAATCATCATTTGATCAATTCTTGATCATGATTCCTCAAGAATGGCTCAAAAATCATCAAGGTGTCAAAAGTTTCTATTTTTGGACAGCTGAAAAGTCAACTGTAACTTGACCAAGGCATAACTTTTTCATGGTTCATCAGAAAAATCCCATCCAATGCTCATCTTGAAGGGGAAGACATTTCCTACAACTCATCTTCACATTCCAAGTCCAAGAAATGCTCTCACAAAAAGTTACCAATTTCAACATTATAGGTCATTTTCAAAAGTAAACAAAAAGGCACTTTAAGTCAAACACCATAACCTAAGATTGGTAAATCAAAATGACATGGGACCAAAGACATTGGTTAGAGGACTTCAAGACCTTTCCAAAATGTCCAAGAACATGTTCATAGCTTGTTTCCACTTTTTCCATTTGTTTCAGCTTGGCCATGCCTCCCACGTGTCCCACAATTTATTTCAAGATTAAAAATTAATTTTCCCATTTTTATTTAATTTTATTTAATTTAATGTATTTTAAATCTTTAAAATTCAAATAAAAATCAAAGAAATTAATGGAGGGATATTTTGTGGTTTGAATAGCTTTGATACACCATAAAACATATACCAAATTCGTTCAAGACCTATTATGGGCATAAAAATTCAAATTTTCACAAGAATGGCAAGTTGTTTAAATGGTGTTCATGGCATAATCTCAAACTTCATTGCAAGGGTTAATGGCTCACATTATTGCTTGATTCTCATTCAAAGACATATATGCAAGCCTCTCATACCATTTACAAAGGGCTAAGCATCTCTAAAACGAAAAAAACCATATTCAAAAAAATCAAGCAAAAAGTCAAAGCTGAAATCCACCTTCCAAGGCAATTCAAAGCCTTTTCTCGTTTCTAACACTTTGCAGGAACTCTCAGGAGTCTTTTGGAATCAAAACCAAGCGCTCAGGCCTAAGGAATCGCCCCACACGAACTCACGGAAACTAATGGCTTCCAAACAGCGTCCATCATGCATCTCAAGTGATCATCCTGCCAAGTGGCCACTAATGCCCATCTGATGGCTATGAGGCGTGGACCATGGTGTTCCCAGTCAATGCTTGCACACTTGATTCCAGTTTCAACAACACACCCCCATTCCTGGCCCAATACCCCCTCCATTTGGGTTCATTTTTCTTTCTTTTCATTTTATTTCTTTAATTTAATTTCTAACCCCTTTTATTTTATTGGTTATTAGTAATTAATTTAATTAATCATTTTCATAAAAAACAAAAAATATAATTAACACTTTTATTATTATTTTTTATTTTGTAAATAAATCATAATTGAACTAGTTTTTAATTAGGCCATTTGAACATTTTAATAATTAAAATAGATTTAGATTTAGGTTAATCTTTAACTTTGTTTCTTTTTATTTCTATTTTATTTCATAAAAAATATAAAAAAAATCAAAAAATATTTTCTTGTAATTAAAATAATTAATTAGTTTTCAATTTCATTTAATTACCAAAAAAAAAGACAAAAAAAAATTTAATTCCCTTTTCTTTATTCATGCGTATTTAATTTGTCCGATTATTATGTAATTGCTCCGGATATGTAATAGTAAATAGGACCTTTTACTGTTTTTTTTATTTTCCGCACTTATTTACTTAAAACGGGTCTTTGTAAAAATTTGGCGATGTATAGACCCGCGCCTTGTAATAGCGTAGGATTTACGTTTCCGCAATTTATTTTCCGCACCCCCTTTAACTGTTAACTTGTATGAAAGAATGCATGACAATTAAAAACAAAGCGTAGCTCACCAAATGCATGACAAGATATAACATAAACTGAAAATAACACAAGAATTCACACACCACTTCTAGGGTACGCCTCACTGTTGCCTTACCCTCGAAACGTGGTCGTCGAGTACAGGACGTTTTAGTAAGTCCTTATGTCCATAAACATGGCATAAGGGTAGCTTCTAAGGTGTCCTATTATTGCTCTGGTGACCACACTGTCCCTACAAGTTCGAAACGTGGTCGTCAAGTATAGGACGTCTTAGCGGTCCTTATGTCCATGATCCAGTTGCCTCGAAACATTTTCCTCGAAACAGTTGCCTCGAAACAGTTGCCTTGGATTAAAAAAGGATCAAGGACATAAGGGTAGCTTCTAAGGTGTCCTACTGTTGCTTCGGCAACCACACTGTCCCTAAACTCGAATTGACCCGAACACCTCCAACGTTGGTTCTACCTACCTCTCAATGGTAGGATGGCACTACCTAAAGGACACTTACACAACCTAATTCCTTAGGGTAGGTAGATGACTCATAGATACTTGCTTTAATTCAAAACAAATCAAAAAAAACTTCTTTTCACACCTTACACTTTCAAAAGCTTTCAAAACAAATTTTTCAAACACTCTTGAGGACAGATACAAGAGTTATTCAGAAATCTTTCAAAGAAACTTTTTCAAACCCACTCACATTTTGAAAAGAAAACATTTTGAAAACATAAGAGCAAGTACCTAAGAGCCCATGGATAACCATGGATAGAAAGGGTGCTAACACCTTCCCTTTCAATAAATCTACCTCCCGAACCGAGAGACAATCTCATAAGGAATTTTGCTGTGCTTTTGTCCTTTCCATGTTGGAGAAAATAAAAGACGGTGGCGACTCTTGATTCCGCGACATTTCGCGATCCAGCTAAAAACAGTCAGTTCTATTTCCACCGATCACAGAACTGGCGACTCTGCTGGGGATAAATACTCAAAGTGAGGTGTACCTTAGGATAGTTCATAACTGTGTTTTCAATTGTTGTGCTTTGTTTGCTTTATTATTGTGGGTTGCATCAGAGTTACATAGATCCTAACCCAGATCTGGGGATACCCTGTTAGGTAGCATAAGCTGTGAGGGACCTGTCCGGCGTAGACCGACATGGGTGAAGCAGTGGCTACGTTGGTGTGGCACCTTGGTCTGTACCGATATCCCTTGTGTTGCAACGAGGAGAATATGGGTCTTCCGAGGAGTCATTAAGCACCAACTGACCTTAGAACCTTAAAATGACCCAACTTGGCCAATAGAACAGTAGCAGTATGCTACGCCCATTGAGGCTAAACTCTCGTGATGGTTCTGGCCGCAAGAAAAGGTTGCGATGCTGGAGTTATGACTGATTGAGGGTAGTCAGTGATATTGGGATCCTCTAGAACCCGGTTACTTCTGATAGGACAGGTCCTAACCAACAAACTGAAAGAGGGTAATACCTAGACCCCATGCTGGCCTAAACTCTAAGGGCTTCTCTTGTGTGACTTGTGTGCCTGCCAACTTGACTATTTGCATGCTTGTTATCTGACACTTGAGTTTTCTTGCAGGTTTTGTTTATAGTCCTTAATCTGGACTCATAACAGGGTTTACCTACATTACTCCACAACATAACATCATACCATCATACCATTGCATACATCCTACATAAGGACTAATCCATTTCAAGGATCTCAAGGGCTTGTGATGCAGGTCATGATGAATCAAATGTCTAGCAAGGTGCAAAGGGGATTTATTTTCCTCTAGCCAAGGTTAACAGCTTGAGTCAGGGGCTATGACCCACTGGATATGGTGAGCCTTGACTCTTGAAGAAGGACTCTCAACAACATGAAGTTCCCTCAATCAAGCTACCCAAGTTCTAACCATCTTCTTGTTTACCCCGCGAGATCCTTGAAAACATCGCATGCATACATACATATCATTGCATTACAGGTACCCTTGGTACAGGTCACTTACCTTCTTCGCTATTTATTTCAGCAGTCATCATGAATCCTGAATCATCCAATGGACAAGCTATCAAGGCCCTCCAGGCCCAGAACGCCCAGTTCCAGGAGCTGGTCATGAGCTTAGCACAAGGACAACAGGAATTGAAGACTCTGCTCTTGAAAAAGAAGAAGAAGAGGACTGTTTTGTTCAACCCTAGACGCAGATCTGGGAATACACTGCAGAATGAAGCTGAGCGGACTACTCCTTCTGTTGGGGAAGGCAGTCACCAATAGGGAAGGGTTCCTAGTCCATTGGTCTCCGACACCGAGACGGATTACAATGATGAGCAGTACCCTCCAGCTGAGGACAGGTATAAGCAACTAGAGGACCGTCTAAATGCCATGGAGATTTAACAGGTGCCCGGGTTGGACTTCGGAGACCTAGGCTTATCTTCTGGGGTGGTGATCCCTCACAAGTTCAAGGCACCTGCCTTTGTAAAATACGACGGGGCCTCTTGTCCTAAGTTGCACCTCCGTTCATACGCAAGGAAGATCCAGACCTACACGGCAGACAAGAATCTATGGATCCATTTCTTCCAGGAGAGTCTTTCAGGGACTCGGCTCGAATGATTCTATCAGCTGGATGGAACCAGTATTCGTAATTGGGAGGACTTGGCAACTGCTTTTTATAAGCAGTATCAGTATAATGCCGACCTCGCTCCTACGCGTACCCAACTCCAGGGTATGTCACTGGGGACGGGTGAAGGTTTTAAGGAGTACGCCCAAAAATGGAGAGACCTTGCTGGAAGGGTACAACCACCTCTGACTGACCGTGAGCTTGTTGACTTGTTCTTGGGAACTTTGTCTGGTCCATTCTACAACCATCTGATTGGGAATTCTTCTGCTGGGTTCACAGATCTTATCTTGACTGGGGAGAGAATTGAAGCTGGTATCAAGTCGGGGAAGATTCAAGAAACCGCACCAGCTGATGCTCAGAAAAAGCCCCATAGTGGGAAGAAAGAGTCTAATGCTATACATGGTAAAAAGGGTCGTCATGATGTAGGGGCAATCCAGATCTCTGAACCCACGCCCGTTCAACTAAGAAAGAGCAATAGGTGTAGGATAAAGTATCAAGATATGAAGTATATTGACATCAACATGTCTTTGTCTCAGGCATTACAACAATTGTTGAAGGCAAAACTGATCACACTAAAGGATCCTCCTCAAAATCCCGATACTTCCTCTTCCAAGTACAACCCGGGTGTGAGATGTGCCTACCATTCTGACAGTCCTGGACATGACACCGACGAATGTTGGACCTTGAAGAACAAGATCCAAGACTTGATTGATGCCAAGGAGGTCAAGTTTGAACACTGATCCTACACCAAATCATCGAGAATGTCTTTTGTTCATTAGAATTTTCAATTTGTAATTTTCTTTTGATTGTTCAAACATTTATTCATGTTAAACTTTATTATTTCATTAATGCATTAGACGTGTCTGTTTTGAAGTAATTGTGTTTACTATGCTTAAAATTGCTTTTATTGATGCTCAACTCTCAATTAATAATTCTAAGCCTCTTGAGGGAGGATGACGAAAACGATACCACGATCTACAGTATGCTTTTGAACAGACCCCGCTGATGAGGTACAGGCATTGTTTCCATTCCTAAACACTGGAGTTATAAGGAAGATAATCCCTAGTCAACCCCTTTGAGCCAAAGAAGTAGGAGTTTCTCTTTTTAAAAAAAATTAAAACCCTTTAATCATAACCTGGGGAAGGGTAGTCCTCTCAGTTGATCCAAGTGCACAACGAATAGCACCAACGGAGTTCTTACAAAACAAAAGACAGTGATGGTTCCGAATAATCATAAAGGCAGGCAGTCATTATCTCTCAAAATAAAAAGCCCAATAAGTCAAAAAACCTATGAAGGAGACTTACGAAGCTGGGGCATCCCGCTGACTGTAATTCCAAAAAAGGAAACAGTTCAGGCAAAAAACAGGGATAACAAAATCAAAAAAGAAAGAGGTCCTACAAACCCTCGACAAAAAATGGAAATGACTGCCTATTCCCAATAAACTGTCAATATCCGAACCATCACTGGAATATCAGAGCAAAGACTCAGACAAGGTCTAACGCACGATCGGCTGAGTTTAGGGTCGAAGAACATCACGAAGAGCGGGTGGGTACAAATAAATTTGAGCCTTTATCCTTTGTTTCTTAAACCGTGAACCAGGCCACATTATAACCCTTAAAAGTCCTAGCTGAAGCATGGGTTAGTTCGAAAGCATACTGTTACGAAAGGTATCTTGACTCCTTAAGGCTTACTGTAAAATACTGAGTTGACATCATATCTTTACAAAACTCACTTGCTTTTACAAAAAATGCATTTTTCAAAATTTCAAGACAGACATAAGCTTTTGCTTTCTTAAAATAACATTGTTTACATATGACTAGTTATTTGAACAGCAGAGAAATTCGCACGACGAATATCCTATGAACAAAAATCTTCTCAACAAAAGAGTCACCTCCAGTGGAAGAAACACTTCCAATCAAGGGGAATGGCATGATCAGTGTCCATCATCTGGGGCAGTCCAGTCAAGATTCGGAGAATCTCTCAAAAGGCCAACCAGCTTGAGGCAAATCTCCATCTGGATCACCTGGGGCATTCCGACAACGAATCTTGCCTGATCAGGCATCTTCTAGTGGTACGACGACACGGCACTACTAACAGTGACAACTCCCTGCTCTCTGAGAACACGGACATAGTCGAAAAAATACTACGCCTAATCAAAGACCCGCTAGGTTGACACACCTAGGCAAAAATAAGGGCTTCCCGGCGAACCAAAAGGGTTCGGGCAAAAGTAAGGGATGAAATGAAAAAATCTGTACACCCGACAAGTCGAAAACCTGAAAAGGCGGCTTGGGCAAAAAAGGGTTATCCCAGTGGACTGAAAACCCGAAAGGGCGGTCCAGGCAAAAGTTAGGGATCACAGCGTACGACTATGTCCCGGCATCTCATCACTTGCCTGCCAGAAGAAGATTTGTCAAGTCGACAGTCATCAAGCACCTCTACAGGTACCTTCTTCTCCCGCAGAAACTGGGGCAATGGGAATTGTCCGAACGGTACAAGCTGCTCTGTCCACCGAGGTACCAAGGTAAGTTCAGCTGAAAAACATGACCAAGTTACCTCCACTCCCCCACAGAGTAAGACAGGTTTCAGCAATACTCTCCCCGAGCAGAGTTGGTCTCCCATCAGCCCTGAAAAGGCACAGTATCTCCAGCAAGTCATCAACACTCTCCCCAAGCAGCGTTAATCTACTGTCAGCCTTAAGGAAGTTGGGTATCCCCAGAAAATCTCAACATTCCCCAGTGGAGTACATATATTCCTCAGCAAGCATCCCCGGCAGTCTTAATATAAGATTGTTCCCCGGCGGAATACCAGACACCCCAGTGGAGCCATTCCCCAGTACAGTCTCAAAATTCTCCCCAGGAGAGTTGAACCGTCTCCCCAGTAGATTCTTAAAGCTTATCCCCAGTAGATTCTGGAAGCTTATCCCCTGCCGAGCAAACGCGTCTCCCCGGCTTTATTCAGAAGGTTACTCCTCACCAGAGCTTATAACTAGGTTATCCTCAGCTAATTACCACGGAAAGATCGTCCTCGGCGAAATTCTTCCTATCCCTAACGGAGTTCATCAAAACTTCCAACAAAGCTTATCAACGGTATCCCCAGCGGAGTTATCCTCAATGTCTCAGCAAAGTATCTCCTCCCACAGAGTACTGTTCCCCAGCAAGGTAGCTAGAGTAATTTTTCCCCGCAGAGTAACCCATTCGCCAAGTTTATTCCCCAACGGAGTTATCTTCTCCTACCGGTATTCTTGCAACTATCATCCCCAGCGGAAACAACAAAGCACTATTCTCCAACATCAGCCCAGGATGTGACTTCCCGGCGCCCGTCAAGGATTTATTTTCCTAAGACGAAAACATACATTCATAAACATCACATACATCATGATACATGCATGAACGCATCGCACAATCTCATTTATGTTGAGAACATCATTGCTTGATCCATATCATGCATTGCATATGACTGACCTTTACCTTTCAGGAAAGATCCAGTTAAGTTCTCAGCTATATTCCAAGACTTTAGTCTGGTTCAGTTAAATCGATTCTAAGATTTTTCTGATTCTTATCCAGTCAAAGTTAATCCAAGACCTTCTCTGGTTCAGTCAGATCGACGCTAAGATCTCCCTGTTTCTTATTCCAGTTGAAGATTCCAAGACCTTCCCTGGTTCAGTTAAATCGACTCCTAAAGATTTTTCTGATTCTTATCCAGTCAAAGGCCTTCTCTGGTTCAGTCAGATTGACCCTAAGATCTCCCTGATTCTTATTCCAGTTGAAGATTCCAAGACCTTGCCTGGTTCAGTTAAATCGACTCCTAAAGATTTTTCTGATTCTTATCCAGTCAAAGGCCTTCTCTGGTCCAGTTAAATCGATTCCTAAAGATTTTCCTGATGAAGACTCAGTTGAAGATTCCAAGACCTTGCCTGGTTCACTTAAATCGACTCCTAAAGATTTTTCTGATTTTTATCCAGTCAAAGGCCTTCTCTGGTCCAGTTAAATCGATTCCTAAAGATTTTCCTGATGAAGACTCAATAGAAGATATCCCAGATTCTCTCATCGTTACTGTTGAGGTAGTAATCGTCCAAGGTTCTCTCATCGTCCTGTTGAGGTAGTAACCGCCTAAAGGTTCTCTCATCGTCCCGTTGAGGTAGTAATCGCCCAAGGTTCTCTCATCGTCCCGTTGAGGTAGTAATCGCCCAAGGTTCTCTCATCGTCCCGTTGAGGTAGTAATCGCCCAAGGTTCTCTCATCGTCCCGTTGAGGTAGTAATCGCCCAAGGTTCTCTCATCGTCCCATTGAGGTAGTAATTGTCCAAGGTTCTCTCATCGTCCCGTTGAGGTAGTAATCGTCCAAGGTTCTCTCATCGTCCCGTTGAGGTAGTAATCGTCCAAGGTTCTCTCATCGTCCCGTTGAGGTAGTAATCGTCCAAGGTTCTCTCATCGTCCCATTGAGGTAGTAATCGCCCAAGGTTCTCTCATCGTCCCGTTGAGGTAGTAATTGCCCAAGGTTCTCTCATCGTCCCGTTGAGGTAGTAATCGCCCAAGGTTCTCTCATCGTCTCATTGAGGTAGTAATCGCCCAAGGTTCTCTCATCGTCCCGTTGAGGTAGTAATCGCCCAAGGTTCTCTCATCGTCCCGTTGAGGTAGTAATCGCCCAAGGTTCTCTCATCGTCCCGTTGAGGTAGTAATCGTCCAAGGTTCTCTCATCGTCCCGTTGAGGTAGTAATCGTCCAAGGTTCTCTCATCGTCCCGTTGAGGTAGTAATCGTCCAAGGTTCTCTCATCGTCCCGTTGAGGTAGTAATCGTCCAAGGTTCTCTCATCATCCCGTTGAGGTAGTAATCGTCCAAGGTTCTCTCATCGTCCCGTTGAGGTAGTAATCGTCCAAGGTTCTCTCATCGTCCCGTTGAGGGTGTATCTATTGACAACTATTCTCCGGACTCGATTCCTGTATCTTGCCAGGGCACGTCTGAAGAGTTTAAAGATTCGATACCTGTATCCGGCCAGGGCACATCTACACAAAGAGTTTAAAGATCAACACCTGTAACGGGCCAGGTAATTATCTTTCTTTCTCAGGTACGCAAGTTCTCGCTAAGGAATCTCTTACGCGATCGACACCTAGATGGCATCTATAAGCCCATCCACTTACCAACAGTTCCAAATGGCATCTATAAGCCCATTCCCGACAAGGTTCTGTCACATCTCCAGATGGCATCTACAAGACCATCCTCCTATCCACCATCTCTCCAAATGGCATTTGTAAGCCCATTCCCGCTGTCACACTGCTGATACTCAACTATGTGAGTGCAAATTTCTGGGCACTCTAGTGTTCAATCATCTTCCACCTTCGGATCACGAAAGGCACACACGCCAATCTACATCCTCAGGTCTAAGAAGATTGAATAGGGGCAACTGTTGTACCCCAAAATTTGCCCTTCCATATTCTTCAAAGTTTTGACAAGCATCATCTCAATTTGCTCAAGTCTTCTCAAGGGCTACACAGTCAACCACTCTCCTAAGCCAGTCAAATTAGGGTTTTGGTTCTTGCAAAGAAATTGGAGGTTTTTAAGGGCTCAATCAAGTCCCACATGCTCATACACTTTGTCAAGCACCTACATGTCAAGTTTCAAGGCTCACAAGGTCAAGTTGCACAGTCAAAAACCCTAATTGCTCCATAGTCAACTGCAGGGGCAAAATGGTCATTTGGCAGTCAAAAGTCAAATTTTTTGGTCAACATCTTATTTTGAAGCCACAATCATCATTTTATCAATTCTTGATCATGATTCCTCAAGAATGGCTCAAAACTCATCAAGGTGTCAAATGTTTCTATTTTTGGACAGCTGAAAAATCAACTGTAACTTGACCAAGGCATAACTTTTTCATGGTTCATCAGAAAAATCCCATCTAATGCTCATCTTTAAGGGGAAAACATTTCCCACAACTCATCTTCACATTCCAAGTCTAAGAAATGCTCTCACAAAAAGTTATCAATTTCAACATTATAGGACATTTTCAAAAGTCAACAAAAAGGCACTTTAAGTCAAAGACCATAACCTGAGATTGGTAAATCAAAATGACATGGGACCAAAGACATTGGTTAGAGGACTTCAAGATCTTTCCAAAATGTCCAAGAACATGTTTATAGCTTCAAAATTGAGCAAGATATGCATTGGAGAAGTTGGGAAATTTTTGTGAAATGGCCAAAGTCAATTATCCTTGAAATTTCATTATTGACAAAAGGGGCCCACTTTTTCCACTTGTTTCAGCTTGGCCATGCCTCCCACGTGTCCCACAATTTATTTCAAGATTAAAAATTAATTTTCCCATTTTTATTTAATTTTATTTGATTTAATGTATTTTAAATCTTTAAAATTCAAATAAAAATCAAAGAAATTAATGGAGGGATATTTTGTGGTTTGAATAGCTTTGATACACCATAAAACATATACCAAATTCGTTCAAGACCTATTATGGGCATAAAAATTCAAATTTTCACAAGAATGGCAAGTTGTTTAAATGGTGTTCATGGTGTTGTACCCCAAATTTTGACCCAAGATACCATCTCCCATCTGCATCATTACATTACAAGTGTTTTGATCTATTGATTTTAAAAATTCATAACTTTTTTTCAGGCCGAGAGCTATTTATTTTGAACACTAAATTATTTAATCGATTCATGCTAAAACAATGTTTATTAATTATTTATTATCTTAAATTTAAATAATTGGAATTTGTTTTCAATTATTATATAATTTAAAGATGTATAGATAATAAAATAAATATTAGAAAAGAGGCGTATTAATCGTGCAGACAATGTTTATTTATTATTCACTATCTTAAATTTAAATAACTGGAATTTATTCTCAGTTATTACATAATTTAAAGATTTATGAATAATATAATAAATATTTGAAAAAGTTCATTAATTGGTCAATAATGATTATTTAATTATTTATCATTTTAAGTTAAATAATTGAAATTCTATTTTAATTATTATAATTTAGAAAATTATGAATAATGAATCAAATAATTGAAACTATTAATTGATCAATGATATTATTTATTTATTTATTTATTATTCTGAATTTAGGTAATTGAGATTCGTTTTCAATTATTATACGATTTAAAGAATTATAAACGATAAAGTAAATAATTAGAGAGAAGGAGGAAATTAATTGGAAAATATTGGAATTTTATTCATTTTTCTTCTAATTGTACAATTATTGTGTAAATATTGTATTTATTACAACGAATTTACAATAATAATTTTACAAAGTTAAAATGAAATAAAAACTAATCTAATGTTTTCTAATTCTAAATATTCTATCCAATGCCTTTTTGTCTGCTCACTTGATTTTACCTGTAAAACGATTAAAAGAAAATTAGAATTGAACAAATAATTAAAAGCAAAAATTATTTAATGTTCATCATTAAAAGCAACGGCTGGAATCAGTTTACCCTTTTTTGCAAATCACGGGATTTCTCCCGGTTCACAAAAAAGGGAGGAATTTTTATTTTTTCATAAATGAATGCACAATTGTGAAACATGCACAAATTCATTTTATTTTTCAAAACTGCATAATTAAAAATTAATTGCATTTTTCAAAGTCCAATGCATATTTCAAAATATACACAGCATACAAAAGTCCATGCATAATTTCAAAACAGCATATGCAAGCACAAACAAAAGCCAACGTAAACGTATGCCCACATATAAGAAGAAGCCAAAACAAATAGGCTCTACTGTTGCATTGGAAGTCAAAGAAATATGCAGTTCAAAACCATTATGCAAGCAATAATATTTCCTCATTCATCATATTCCAGCTCTGTTACAATTTCAGAAAAAAATAGTACACATCATTTTATGTATCAATGTACTTGAGAGAGAGAAGAGAGAAAGAAAAATGGTTTTGCAGGTTTTGGCTTAGGCAGGAATTAGAATACAGACAGAACAGCAGCAAGGCAATAAGAAAAGGAGCATAGAAAAGATTACCAAATTGGATGTAACAGTATAGTATGCAGAGGCCAAAGTCAAGAAATATTAAAAATATACCAAAGCCCTCAACGTAAACCTGAAGGCAAATAAAACCGTTATAACATAACAAAATCACTACACACATATCATCATCTGTCTATCTCCAAGCATTCAAAAACAAAGAAAACTATCAAAAAGCAAAAGCCATTTTTTTCTCAAGCCATCTAAACCTGTTACTGCATAAACCTGTATAGAACCAAAACCAGTAGGTCCAAAAAACCATTCAAAAATCCTCACCAACCTGATTGAGCCATAAAACCAATATCACCAAAAATCGTTCAAGACCATAAACATGGCCAAAAACCATTTCCTAAGCCATTTAACCTGCTACTGCATTATCAAACCTGCCTACCACCTCATCTAAACCTGTACCACCAAAAAACCTCAACCATTTTCACACACCATTCAAAAAAACCTACTGCATTACCAGAACCAAAACCATATATCAGAAACCATATCAGAACCTAGAACCATAGCCTACTGTCAAACCTGCCGTACCAACATAAATCCAAACATGGCCTAAACCATCAAGCCCCAAAAACTTACTGCATCACCATTTCGAAACTCACAAATCATAAACCATTGAAACCATGTCCAAACACACATAAGGCCTCAGAATTCGTCATCATAGGCTATCATAAGGCAACAGTAACAAGGCAAGGAGGAGAAGAAGAGGGAGCTAATCAAAACAAAGTGTTCCAACATAGCATGTTCAAGGCAACCAGAAAAGCCTCAGCATAGCATCATTGGCCAAAAGCAAAAGCATACAGAAGTGAGAACGAAGGAGAAAACTAGTCAAAAAAAACTCAAACGTCCAAAACATTGAAGCATACAGTACCAAGGCAAGAAGAAGAAGGACACAAATACACAAACCAGGGTCCAGTAGTCTGAAGCAAGCTCGCGATGCATCACCTTTCCTCGCCGCCCTTGGCCTCCGTCGCACGCCCCAACTTCCTCCTCCGTCTCCGCCTCTAGGTAACGATTTCTTTTCCCCCTTTTACTTTCATAACACCTCCAGCAAATAATAATAGAGAATCAGAATCAAGCAGAAAAAACATGAACATGCATAATCAAAACCTAACGAAGTAAAGGACGAAGCTTGTATCGTAAAAAAATCCGCCGCCCCCTAACGTTTGGCTGGAGGGAAGAGGAAAGCGGGATGCTGGTGGCCATTGAGGCGAGAAGCTCAGGCAAAAGCTCAGGCAAGGCAAGACGCGAAGACGAAGAAGAGAGAGAGATCGCCGCTCTGCACATAACCAAACCCTAATCCCTTTTCCAATTAACAAATCATGTTTAACCCTAAAAACGTTTGTAAAACCAAATGGGCCTCACCCCATTTTCCTGCCTAAGCCCAACGATTTGCTTTATTCACCCCCTATCTTGCTTCTGATGCTATTAATCTTGGGCCTCCTAAAACCCCTTTTGGCCCATTTTGTTTTTTCCTTTAGTTTGTTTTAATGAATCAACTTAATTCACTTTTTGTTTCTAATTAATAATAATAAACAACCTTTTTATATAGTTAATTAAATATATTTATTCTTAATGGTATTAATTACTAATGAACAATTTTGTTATATTAATTAGGGCCTTTTATAAAATTAGTTAAAAATACTCAATTTAGTATAAGACATTAAGTCATCTTTTAATAATACTTTATATTAAAAAAGAAAAACATATTAAATTTAGAAACATATGGAAATGAAAAATATTTTATTTAATTAATTCACTCGTTTTAGTTAATATTAATACAAAAATATATAAACATATATAGAGACTTAAAAACTAAAAAATATTTTGTCTTCTTTAATTAATCCTCATGCTTTTTATCCATATTAAAAAATGCGTAAAAAAATGAAAGCTATTAAAAATACTTTCTTTTCATTAATATTAAACAAAAACCATAAAAAATGCATTATTCACATCATTTAGTCTATCATTTAACTATTGTAATTTAATCATTATCCGCATAATTTTTCCTGTTTATTTATTTCATATTTATTTGTTTATTCTGTTTATGTTTAAATCCAAGGGAAAAACGATTAAAGTTGTCGACTTCATGTCCTCAAGTCTAAATTGCGCGAACTTTCACATTTCATTAAAACTTAGGATAATTTTTCCTCAAATATTCAATCTTTTCGAAACTTATACCTTTTAAGCAAAAACTTTGACATTAGGTCGTCGTATCTTCAAAAAACCGTCCGTACCCCTTTTCGGCCAAAACGATTCATTTTTTCAATCAAACGAACAATTTTAATAAACAGATATTTCAAAAGGTTCCTATAGAGTACTATAGATACATTGGGTGCTAATACCTTCCCATTGTATAACCAACCCCCGAACCATAGATCTTTTCAAAAACGCCTTGTATTTTTATTACTTTTAAAAGGTATCATTTACATTGCATATTTAGGGTTTTATTTCGCTCTTTTCCCTTTTCCTTTGGAAACAATAAAGCGCGGTGGCGACTCTTGCTTTTGTGAGACGAATTAATCAATAATTCGATCTCCGATTTACCCCGCTACATTTTTTATCGCTACAGAATTGGCGACTCTGCTGGGGAAGATTGACCTCTTGCTGGTCCATCCCTAAGTGGGTTAAGCCTAATTTGTCTTATCTGTTTTACTATTATTCGATTTGCTTGATTATGTGTTTAAATTGGGGTGTTTGGGTTTTTTGCAAAGGACGAATCCTATACCCGGATTAAGTAACACATAAGGAATAGGACGGGCGGTATAGTCATGTTAACTTTGAGGGAGTAATCCCGAAGAAGGAGGCATGAGATCCCCCACTTAATGGAAGGCCCTCTTGAACTTAATATTTGTTTACCGAGTAATCGGGAGGACATTATTATTTTCGACCTAGGAGCCCGAGAAGTTGAGGACCGTAGAACCCTAACCCATCTTGGCCTTTTTAGGTGTAGTGCGGAGACTATAACAGAGTAATTCGGAAGTAGTTGTTACGCGATGCTACGCTCGGACGAGTTTCTCTTGAGAATATTGCTAATTATTGAGTAATCAAGACGTTGGTAATATCCGAAGGAGGAATGTAGGCTCTGAGAACTCTTAGAACCTTGTCTTACAGGTGTGATTGAACAATTAGTACATACCTTTGGGTGGGCTTTACCCTCGACTCCATGCTGAACGTTGAACCTTTGAACCCCATGTTTGCAAGCTTATGCGTGACTGTTGCATTATCATTCATTCATGCATTCATCAACATCTTTGTAAAAAACTTGTTTTTCAAGGAACTTCGGAATAATTTTTGCAGACATCTCAGGTTATTATGGAACTTGGAAGGAGAAATACTCGAAGCTTTAGTTTCAAGGAGCCCGAGATTGAAGAACTGAAGAGTTTGATTCCGAAGATCGAGACTCCGACGGATTTTCAGAAGAAGTATGGGTCCATTGTACCGCTCATGAAGCGCAAGATAAAGGAAGGCATCCTCAACACGTTGGTTCAGTTCTATGATCCCTTGTACCGATGTTTCACCTTTCCGGATTACCAGTTGATGCCCACTTTAGAGGAGTACTCCTATATTCTTGGTTTGCCGATCACCGATCGTGTTCCTTTTTCTGGATTAGAAGAGGAGCCCAAATCTCACGAGATAGCAACCATCACCCACTTAAAGAAGTCAGAGGTAGAGGAGAACATGACGACGAAAGGGGGAATCCGGGGTTTGTCGGCGCAGTTTTTGTTGAAGAAAGCTCGTCATTTTGCTGAGACAAAGGATACTGTTGCTTTTGAAGACGTGTTTGCTTTACTCGCGTATGGTCTATTCTTGTTCCCTAATGTTGATAAGTTTGTGGATATCAACGCCATCAGAATTTTCCTGATTGGAAATCCGGTCCCTACGCTGCTAGGAGATACATACTACTCCATCCATCTTCGAAACTCTTATCAAGGAGGGATGATTATTTGTTGTGCACCGTTGCTGTATCAGTGGTATGTTTCGCATCTACCTGGGTCTGATGTTTTCTGGGATCTCGAGAAGGAACCGCGTTGGGCGCTAAAGATTATGGCTCTCACTCATTTCGACATTGAATGGTATAATCGAGTTTACCACGACGTGAAGATCATCGATAGCTGTGGTGCTTTTCCTAACGTACCTCTTCTCGGTACGAGAGGTGGAATCAACTATAACCCTGTTCTCGCGCGCCGTCAGTTCGGGTATCCGATGAGAGATAAACCAAACAACATCCATGTGAGTGGTTTCTTTCTTCAGGAAGGACAGGATCATCAGGCAGCTAAGAGGGAGATCGAAGGAGCTTGGCGCCACATCCATAGAAAAGGGAGAGATATCTTAGGACATAGAGGTGCCGTTTCTTTGGAGCCTTACCTACAGTGGGTCCGTGCTAGGGCTTGTGCTCTCAAGATGCCCTATAAACTTGAGAAACCTTTATTCCCTGCCATTGCACCATCATCTGTTGTTATCCCTATCGCGGATATAGGAGAGTACCAAGGAAATCTGGCTAGGATGAAGTCCGAGAGGGATGCTTGGAAGGAAAAGTACCATATGTCTGAATATGAGAATCGAGTCCTGACTCGACAGTTAAAGGAAAAGGAGGAGTTGTTGTTTATTCAAGACGGCCGGTTCATTGATCACGATGAGAAGCTTCGTCAAAAGGATGCCTTGCTGAAGAAGTATGCTAGTGAAAGGAAGAGAAAGAGGGAAGGTTCGGTAAGCGTGGCTCTCGTTCCTAATCCGCAGGAGGAAGTCATTAATCGACTGATAGCTGAGAAGAAAGAGATGGAAGACTTTTATGAAGAGAAGATCAAGAAGCTTCGGTTACGGCTGGTGTTTGGTCCTTCATCTGAGGATTCCGAGTGATCTTTAGCTTTTAGTTTATTTCATTGATGTCATTTTGTAAAACTATGTAAAAAGGCTTCATGCTCCGAAGTTGTAATTTATTGCTTTATTATGGGCTTCATGCTCCAAAGTTGTAATTTATTGTTTTATTTTAGATTTCATGTTTTAAAATTGTAATTTATCACTTTATTATGGATTTCATGTTTCGAAGTTGTAATTCATTGCTTTCATTATTGGATTTGTTATCCCAAAGTTGTAATTTACTGTTTTGATATTCCAAATTGTAAGTTGTAATTTATCGCTTTCGATTAATGGATTGAGTTTTTGTTGTTCCAAATTCCTTTACCATTGATGTATGCAGAATTATCAAGGTTCCTTGAAAAACTTTTAAAATGAATCATCATTTGCATCGCACATCATGCATCATTCCACATTCCACTTTACATGTTTTCTAGAGTCTTGTCCTTGTTCTTTTTCCACTCCCAAAGGTTGTCAAGTTGTCTCACCGATACGACACTCGGGCCAATCGTCAGAGGAAAATGGAAGATTTGGAACAGGAAAATCATGAGCTTCGTGGGGAAGTTGCTACACTTCATGTCGAGATGGAAAGGTTAACTGCGTTAGTGGAAAGTTTGGTGGCTGTTCAGAATCAGCCATCAACTACATCTGCCGAGATTCAGACTCCAACTCCAGTGGTCTCCGAGATTGTCACCGTCCCTGCCTCCGTGACTCAAATCAACTCTCCGCTTCAACATCAGATGCCGAAAGGTTTTCCGTGGGGAATGCCTTACAACTTTGTGCCAGAGGGGTATCAGCCTGCCGTACAACCTCTATTTCAACCTGCTTTGTCTCTTCCTTAGCCAGAGACAACTGCTATGCCGCCAGTAATTCCGTCTGTGACACCTTTTCCGCAACCGATTATGACAACCGTTGCTCCTGTGGTCCACTCCGTGCCATACTTGAATGAACCTACTTATCCTGCCGAGCCTGCTGAAAGTTTGGGTCTCTTTGATAGAATGGAAGAATTTCAGGATCAGTTCCAGGAAATGCAGAAAGAGCTTAGAGCATTGAAAGGGAAGGATTTGTTTGGGAAGAATACGCATGACCTTTGTTTAGTTCCGAATGTCAAGATTCCAGCAAAATTCAAAGTTCCAGACTTTGAAAGATATAAGGGTGATTCGTGTCCTAGAAGTCATTTGACAATGTACGTGAGAAAGATGTCTACGTATTCCGATGATCATGACTTGTTGATTCATTATTTTCAAGATAGTTTGACGGGTGCTGCTCTAAAGTGGTATATGGGTTTAGACAGTATTCGGATCCGCAACTTTAACGACCTTAGGGAAGCCTTTGTCCATCAGTACAAGTATAACGTTGACATGGCACCGGACAGGGATCAACTCCGGGCGATGTCGCAGAGAGACCGGGAATCTTTTAAGGAGTACGCCCAGAGGTGGCGTGAAATCGCTGCTCAAATCTATCCACCTCTTGAGGAGAAGGAGATGACGAAGATATTTTTGAAAACTTTAGGTTCCTTTTACTATGAAAGAATGATAGCCAGCGCACCCAGTGACTTCACCGAAATGGTAAGCATGGGTATGCGATTAGAGGAAGGGATTCGCGAAGGGCGTTTGGTTAAAGAAGGGAGTCCGTCTAGCAATGCTAAGAAGTTTGGAAGTGTTTTCCCGAAAAGAAAAGAGTTCGATGTCAGCGCTTTGTTCCCAGGTAGACCTAGGAGAGGTTACTCTCATGTTGCGGCAGTCACTCCGGCTGTCCGCCCAGCTTTGATGACCCCAGTTCATCAAACCCCGCCAACTCAACAACGACCATTTCAGCAGCAGCCTCGACAACAGGCTTATCCATTCAACAATCAGAACCGTTCACCCAGAAAACCGCAGTTCGATGCCATTCCTATGACTTATACTGAATTGTTCCCTGCTCTTATCAGAAAGAATCTCATAACGACAAAGCCTCCTCCTGTCGCACCGAACAGTACTTCTCCGTGGTACAAGGCGGATCAGTTTTGTGAATATCATCAAGGGTCGCCGGGGCACAACCTTGAGAATTGCTTTGCTCTGAAGGCGGACGTGCAGAGATTGGTCAAGAATGGTATCTTGTCGTTTAAGGATGTTAATCCAAATGTTAGAGATAATCCTTTGCCTCGACATGGGGAAGCTTCAGTGAATATGGTGGAAGGTTGTCCGGGGAAATTTCGAGTTTTTCAAGTTGAACATATAAGAGAGTCGTTGATCAGGTTACATCAGAGTTTGAGAAGACTTGCCTTTGTGAGGCATCAGCATGATTATGATGTTTGTGAATTTTGTTCAAGAGAGGATGATTGTCCTATTGTGAAGGAGGATATTCAAAAGTTGCTAGATCAAAGAGTTATCACTATTACCTATGACAGAAATCCGGAGGATGAAGTGAATGTTATCATACCACAATTCAATTTGCCTAAATCAGTAGAGATTGCTTACGACAGTCAGACTGCACATGTTGATCCTTTGATTATTTACCCACCTGGCCCTGTGCCTTACAGCTCAGACCAAGCTGTGCCGTATAAGTATAATGCCACAATGATTGAGAATGGGGTAGAAGTCCCTATACCAAAATACCGTCTTTCGTTAACATTGCTGATGTGAGTAGAGTTACGAGAAGTGGACGTGTTTTTGCAGCGGTACCTTTGAAGAGACCAGAAGTTCAAGTCAGGAGACCCATACCGGCGGAGATTCCAGTGAGAAATGTTAAACCAAGGGTTGAGATAGGCCGATCCAGTGAACCTATCCCTCACCCTGAGGATGATGAGATCCTGAAGCTTATCAAGAGGAGTGAATATAAGATTGTGGACCAACTTTTGCAAACTCCTTCCAAGATTTCCTTGCTTGCTTTACTGAGAGATTCTGGTGCCCATAGAGAAGCTTTGATGAAGGTCTTGGACCAGGCGTTCGTGGATCATGATGTGACGGTTGACCAATTTGACGGGATTGTGGGGAATATTACCTCGTGTAACAATCTTGGTTTCAGTGATGAAGAACTCCCGGAGGAGGGGAGAAACCATAATATGGCTTTGCATATCTCAGTAAGTTATGGAAATGATACCTTATCAAGTGTGTTGGTGGATACAGGTTCGTCGTTGAATGTGATGCCCAAGACTATGTTATCTCGGCTTTCATATCCGGGTGCTCCTATGAGACCTAGCGGAGTAATTGTTAAAGCGTTTGATGGTTCTAGGAAGACAGTCAATGGTGAAGTGGATCTTCCTATAGTGATTGGTCCCCACACTTTTCAAATCACTTTCCAAGTGATGGACATTCGTGCTGCCTACAGTTGTTTATTGGGTCGTCCCTGGATCCATGATGCCGGGGCAGTCACCTCTACGCTCCATCAGAGACTAAATTTTGTAAGGCATGGGAAGCTAGTGATGATTGGGGGAGAGCAAGCTATGGTGGTAAGCCATTTATCATCATTCTCTTTTATTGATGCGGACGAGGATGTTGGGACCCAGTTCCAAGGTCTTTCTGTTGCTAAGAATACAGTGAAGAAGCAAGGGGCATCCATCTCTTCTTTTGAGGATGCGCGGCGAGTGGTGGAAAGTGGTTCGACAGAAGGATGGGGCCAAGTTTTGACGTTACCCGAGAACAAGTCTGGGGAAGGTCTGGGTTTTCATCCAGTGTCTGCAAGAGTCAAGAAAGAGGTGGTTGTTCGTCCGATTCAAGAGGTTTTCCGAAGTGCAGGGTTTATACATCCTGAGGTTGATGCTATCATAGATGTTGATTCCGAGGAAGATTTGCCCGTTTTTGTGACGCCTGGATTGGCTTGCCAAAACTGGATAGCTGTTGATGTTCCTGTGGTTATGCACATTTCCGAGTAATGTTTTGTTTTGTTTTTCTTTGAAAAAATTCGCTCTGCCCAAGGCGAAATGTATTTTGTGTCGGGCTATGAAAAATAATTCCTTTTGCTCTGCCCAAGGCAAAAGAGAAATGTTTGGGCTCTTTGTTTCAAGTATTTCCCTTTAATGAATAAAAATGTTATTTTGTCCACTACTGTTTTATTTTTCACTTTTTCGGGGAAATAGTAATGAAAATTAATTAATAACCTTTTGTTTTATTTGCACAAATCGATTTCTAAAATAAAGCATAATCATATGTGCAGATTAATCCATGACTTAACCATCGAAAACAATAATCCTATGCCCTCTCCCAACTTTGAATTCCCTGTGTTCAGAGCCGAAGAAGAGGATGATGAAGAGATTCCTGTTGAGATTTCCCGTTTGCTTGAGCATGATGAGAAGATTATTCAACCATTTGAAGAATCTTTAGAGTTGGTCAACTTGGGTGATGAAGAAGTTAGAAGGGAAGTCAAAGTCGGAGCATTGCTTATCCCGGAAGTAAAGAAGAAGATGCTGGAGCTTCTCAAAGATTATGTTGACGTGTTTTCTTGGTCCTACCAAGATATGCCAGGGTTGGACAATGACATTGTGGAGCATCGTTTACCGTTGAGACCTGAGTGTCCGCCGATCAAGCAGAAGTTGAGAAGGACTCGTCCTGATATGGCTGACAAGATCAAAGAGGAGGTTCAGAAACAGATCAATGCAGGTTTCCTTGTTACATCGGTTTATCCTCAGTGGTTAGCCAACATAGTGCCTGTTGCAAAGAAAGATGGCAAAGTTCGGATGTGTGTAGACTACAGAGATCTGAATAGAGCTAGTCCGAAGGATGACTTCCCATTACCTCATATTGACGTATTGGTCGACAGTACTGCCAAGTTCAAAGTCTTTTCTTTCATGGATGGTTTCTCTGGTTACAATCAAATCAAGATGGCGCCGGAAGATATGGAGAAGACCGCTTTCATTACACCTTGGGGGACATTTTGCTATCGGGTTATGCCGTTTGGTTTGAGGAATGCTGGCGCAACATACCAAAGGGAAATGACTGCTTTGTTCCATGACATGATGCATAAAGAGATCGAAGTGTATGTGGATGACATGATTGCCAAATCACAGACTGAGGAGGATCACTTGGAGCATTTGTTGAAGTTATTCCAGCGTTTAAGAAAGTATAAGCTCCGTCTGAATCCCAACAAGTGCACTTTTGGTGTTCGATCTGGAAGACTTCTGGGTTTCATTGTCAGCCAGAAAGGTATTGAAGTAGATCCTGATAAAGTCAAAGCCATTCGGGAGATGCCCGCTCCCAAGACCGAAAAACAAGTAAGAGGATTCCTTGGGAGACTGAATTACATTTCTAGGTTTATATCTCATATGACTGCTACCTGTGGGCCGATTTTCAAGCTTCTCCGAAAGAACCAAGGATGTGTGTGGACAGAAGATTGTCAGAGAGCTTTTGATAGCATCAAAGAATATTTGCTTGAACCTCCCATTTTGATTCCTCCAGTGGAAGGAAGACCATTGATTATGTACTTGACCATATTAGAAGATTCCATGGGATGTGTGCTTGGTCAACAAGATGAGACTGGAAGAAAGGAACATGCTGTATACTATCTGAGTAAGAAATTCACAGACTGTGAGTCCCGATACTCATTGCTTGAGAAAACCTGTTGTGCTTTAGCTTGGGCTGCTCGCCGTCTGCGCCAGTATATGATTAACCACACCACTTGGTTGATCTCCAAAATGGATCCGATCAAGTATATCTTTGAGAAGCCCGCCTTATCTGGAAGGATAGCCCGTTGGCAGATGTTGTTGTCTGAATATGACATTGAGTATCACACTCAAAAAGCAATCAAAGGGAGTATTTTAGCCGATCATTTGGCTCACCAACCAATTGACGATTATCAATCCATCAAGTTTGATTTCCCAGATGAAGATGTTATGTACTTGAAAGCTAAAGATTGTGAAGAGCCGTTACCTGAAGAAGGACCTGATCCTGAATCACATTGGGGTTTAATTTTTGACGGAGCTGTGAATTCCTATGGAAATGGAATTGGGGCAATCATCGTCACTCCCCGAGGTACTCATATCCCGTTCACGGCGAGACTGAAGTTTGACTGCACGAACAACATGGCGGAGTATGAGGCATGTATTATGGGTCTCGAAGAAGCAGTGGATCTAAGGATTAAGATTCTTGATATTTACGGAGATTCAGCATTAGTGATTAATCAAATCAAAGGAGAATGGGAGACTCGTCATTCTGGTTTGATCCCTTACAGAGACTATGCTAGAAGACTGTTAAATTTCTTCAACAAAGTGGAATTACATCATATCCCTAGAGATGAGAACCAAATGGCTGATGCTTTAGCTACTTTGTCTTCAATGTTTCAAGTGAATGATTGGAACGATGTGCCTATAATCCGGGTTATGCGCCTCGATAGACCTGCTCATGTGTTCTCAGTAGAAGAGATTACCGACGATAAACCTTGGTTCTATGACATTAAACGTGTTCTTCAAACTCAAGAGTACCCGCCTGGGGCATCCAATAAAGATAGGAAGACGTTGAGAAGATTAGCAAGCAGTTTCTTTCTCAATGAAGAAGTTTTGTATAAGAGGAATTATGATATGGTCTTGCTCAGATGTGTAGACAGACGTGAAGCAGACATGCTGATGCAAGAAGTACATGAAGGATCCTTTGGCACTCATGCCAATGGACATGCAATGGCTAGAAAGATGTTGAGAGCTGGTTACTATTGGATGACCATGGAATCTGACTGCTGCAAGTATGTGAAGAAATGTCATAAATGCCAGATTTATACGGACAAGATGCACGTGCCGCCGACCCTCCTCAATATTATCTCTTCACCTTGGCCTTTCTCTATGTGGGGAATTGATATGATTGGAATGATTGAACCCAAAGATTCAAATGGTCATCGTTTCATCCTGGTAGCGATCGATTATTTTACTAAATGGGTGGAAGCAGCATCTTATGCTAATGTAACTAGACAGGTGGTAGTCAGATTTATAAAGAATCAGATCATTTGCCGATACGGTATCCCGAGCAAGATCATCACTGACAATGGTTCGAATTTGAATAACAAGATGATGAGAGAACTTTGTGAAGAGTTCAAGATTGAACATCATAATTCTTCTCCTTACAGACCGAAGATGAATGGGGTTGTTGAAGCTGCTAACAAGAACATCAAGAAGATTGTCCAGAAGATGGTGGTAACTTATAAGGATTGGCATGAAATGCTTCCGTTTGCTTTACATGGATACCGTACTTCAGTTCGAACTTCAACAGGCGCGACCCCATTTTCCCTAGCTTATGGTATGGAAGCAGTACTCCCCGTGGAGGTTGAGATTCCGTCTCTGAGAGTGTTGATGGAAGCTAAACTTTCTGAGGCTGAATGGTGTCAAAGTAGATATGATCAGTTGAATTTAATCGAAGAAAAGAGATTGACAGCTTTGTGTCACGGTCAATTGTATCAGCAGAGAATGAAGAAGGCTTTTGATAAGAAGGTTCGACCGCGCGAGTTCAGAGAAGGTGACCTAGTGCTCAGGAAAATATTATCTTTCCAACCTGATTCAAGGGGCAAGTGGGCTCCGAATTATGAAGGACCGTATGTCGTTAAGAATGTTTTCTCCGGAGGGGCCTTGATTCTCACCAATATGGACGGTGAGGAGCTCCCGCGTCCCATGAACGTCGATGCAGTCAAGAAGTATTTCGCTTAGGCAAGCTTTTGGTCATCCCGGCTTTGGCATTTGAGCACATTTTGGAATTCAAAGTTGTTAGGGAGAATAGTGATCATTGTTTCTGTGTAACCTTTTATTTCATGTACTATTTCCCAAACTTTTGTAAACTGTTGGAGGCGCATAGTTAGCGAACTACCAGCTTATTAATGAAATTTGAGCATTACCTTTTGTGGGCAAAATTTTAATTTTTACGGCAATATTTGAAACAAAGTATTTAAAATATTCTTATTTCTAAAATGTGTCGTGAATAACGAAAGGAATATTAACAGTCGTTCCGAAGATGGTCAAGCCATGAAATGCAAAATAGTACAGTAATTTATCCTTGCACGATGAGCGTTTTTTCTTTCAAAATCGTCATGAGGCGTTGGTTGTGTAAACTTTTGTTTCTAGTGGTACCAAGTTTGGTGACTCCCCAGTTGTTCCAGTTAAGTGTTGTTTTGGCTACCCTTGTTTGGGAGATTTTTGAAGTGCGGTACACTTCGTCTCATGCCAGTGGTTTATTGGTGCTAGAGGTTTGGATTTGGATGCTTTTCTCCTCAGAAGACTTGAGCCTTGTAGCGTTACGCTCTGACGTTGCTTTGTGTTTCCAGTTCCGGTCATCTTCCGTCTTTTCAAGATTGACCGAGTATCTATTTTGCTGTGACATCTTATTATCTCCAAGATATTCCATCTGTCTGTTTTGTCAGCATAACATTCATTCACTCATTTACACTCATATCAGCATGCATATCCATATTTGCCGTTGATTTTGGGTCATACTTTGTTTATTCGAACAACGTACATATTTCTTTCCAAGTAGAAGGTTAGCTTAGGCAGAAAATGTGCTTCCTTTCTAAATTCCCCAACTGAGCTAATCCTCGTGGATGATTTTTGATTCAGCTTACCCTGTCCATTTCTGGATAGGATGAATCCCCAATCGAATTACTTTCTCATTGGGTAGAGTCTTGTTTGACTGTCTTCTCTCTGGTTTATTCCTGGATGAAGTTGTTGCCTCTTGCATAGGCTATCTCTTTGATTTTCCCCAGTGAGTTTGCGACCTAGACGACTGGTGCATTTATTTTGCACATTTAAGTATATGATCTCCTCGGGGAAGATTGATTCATGTTTCTTTCTGACGAAGATGTTATTCTCTGCCAGTGTCATCGCAATTTCCTTCATTATGATTTTGGGAAAACGACAAGCGGCAGCTCTTCACGAGCAACTTGTACGTTATTATTATTTTGGAGAACGACAAGCGGCAGCTCTTCACGAGCAACTTGTACGTTATTATTATTTTGGAGAACGACAAGCGGCAGCTCTTCACGAGCAACTTGTACATTATTATTATTTTGGAGAACGACAAGCGGCAGCTCTTCACGAGCTACTTGTACGTTATTATCTTTGGAAAACGACAAGCGGCAGCTCTTCACGAGCAACTTGTGTGTTGTTATTAGTTTCGGGAAACGAAAAGCGGCAGCTCTTCACGAGCAACTTGTGCGTTGTTATCTTGTGGAACACGATAAGTGGCAGCTATTCATGAGCAACTTGTGTGTTGTTATTATCTTGTGGAACACGACAAGCGGCAGCTCTTCACGAGCAACTTGTGTGTTGTTATTAGTTTTGGGAAACGACAAGCGGCAGCTCCTCACGAGCAACTTGTACGTCATTTTATCTTGTGGAAAACAGCAAGTGGCAGCCTCTTTATTTGAGCAGCTTGTATGTTATCGGTATTTTCTTTGGACGAAAGTAAGTGGAAGCCTCTTTATTTGAGCAGCTTGTATGTTATCGGTATTTTCTTTGGGCGACAGCAAGAGGCAGTTTTCTTTATTTGAACAACTTGCGTATCTACAATATTATTATATCAGCATTAATGAGTATATCTCCGAAAATCTCGCTGAGAAGTTCGTTATGAATCATTATCTTCAGAGATCGGTAATCTGTTATCAGCAATTTGATACCCTCTGTCTATCATTGACCTTGAGTTGCGAACTCACTGTTTTGGGTCAATAATCTGCTATGGCCTATGCAAGATGCTCTCTTTGTTAGGGTCATAGGTCGTATTCCCTCGATTTTATTCGCTGTCAAGAGTTTGTCGTTCGAAGTCGATAGCTTGTTTCCCCAGTAATATATAATCCATGTCTCTGTGTTGTTGGTGTTCGATTCCTCCAACATTGTCTTGTTTCATACAATATCATTCACTGTGAATTCAATCATTGCATTCATATCAAACATAATGACGACATCTTAGGACAAAATTTGCGTAATTATGTATTTAAGTACCTTCAATCTCGTCGAAACGAAGATTTCGATCTTCATATCTCCGGATAGAAGAAACTTAAATAGGGGCAGCTGTTGTACCCCAAATTTTGACCCAAGATACCATCTCCCATCTGCATCATTACATTACAAGTGTTTTGATCTATTGATTTTAAAAATTCATAACTTTTTTTCAGGCCGAGAGCTATTTATTTTGAACACTAAATTATTTAATCGATTCATGCTAAAACAATGTTTATTAATTATTTATTATCTTAAATTTAAATAATTGGAATTTGTTTTCAATTATTATATAATTTAAAGATGTATAGATAATAAAATAAATATTAGAAAAGAGGCGTATTAATCGTGCAGACAGTGTTTATTTATTATTCACTGTCTTAAATTTAAATAACTGGAATTTATTCTTAGTTATTACATAATTTAAAGATTTATGAATAATATAATAAATATTTGAAAAAGTTCATTAATTGGTCAATAATGATTATTTAATTATTTATCGTTTTAAGTTAAATAATTGAAATTCTATTTTAATTATTATAATTTAGAAAATTATGAATAATGAATTAAATAATTGAAACTATTAATTGATCAATGATATTATTTATTTATTTGTTTATTATTCTGAATTTAGGTAATTGAGATTCGTTTTCAATTATTATACGATTTAAAGAATTATAAACGATAAAGTAAATAATTAGAGAGAAGGAGGAAATTAATTGGCAAATATTGGAATTTTATTCATTTTTCTTCTAATTGTACAGTTATTGTGTAAATATTGTATTTATTACAACGAATTTACAATAATAATTTTACAAAGTTAAAATGAAATAAAAACTAATCTAATGTTTTCTAATTCTAAATCTTCTATCCAATGCCTTTTTGTCTGCTCACTTGATTTTACCTGCAAAACGATTAAAAGAAAATTAGAATTGAACAAATAATTAAAAGCAAAAATTATTTAATGTTCATCATTAAAAGCAACGGCTGGAATCAGTTTACCTTTTTTTGCAAATCACGGGATTTCTCCCGGTTCACAAAAAAGGGAGGAATTTTTATTTTTTCATAAATGAATGCACAATTGTGAAACATGCACAAATTCATTTTATTTTTCAAAACTGCATAATTAAAAATTAATTGCATTTTTCAAAGTCCAATGCATATTTCAAAATATACACAGCATACAAAAGTCCATGCATAATTTCAAAACAGCATATGCAAGCACAAACAAAAGCCAACGTAAACCTATGCCCACATATAAGAAGAAGCCAAAACAAATAGGCTCTACTGTTGCATTGGAAGTCAAAGAAATATGCAGTTCAAAACCATTATGCAAGCAATAATATATCCTCATTCATCATATTCCAGCTCTGTTACAATTTCATAAAAAAATAGTACACATCATTTTATGTATCAATGTACTTGAGAGAGAGAAGAGAGAAAGAAAAATGGTTTTGCAGGTTTTGGCTTAGGCAGGAATTAGAATACAGACAGAACAGCAGCAAGGCAATAAGAAAAGGAGCATAGAAAAGATTACCAAATTGGATGTAACAGTATAGTATGCAGAGGCCAAAGTCAAGAAATATTAAAAATATACCAAAGCCCTCAACGTAAACCTGAAGGCAAAGAAAACTATTATAACATAACAAAATCACTACACACATATCATCATCTGTCTATCTCCAAGCATTCAAAAACAAAGAAAACTATCAAAAAGCAAAAGCCATTTTTTCTCAAGCCATCTAAACCTGTTACTGCATAAACCTGTATAGAACCAAAACCAGTAGGTCCAAAAAACCATTCAAAAATCCTCACAAACCTGATTGAGCCATAAAACCAATATCACCAAAAATCGTTCAAGACCATAAACATGGCCAAAAACCATTTCCTAAGCCATTTAACCTGCTACTGCATTATCAAACCTGCCTACCACCTCATCTAAACCTGTACCACCAAAAAACCTCAACCATTTTCACACAACATTCAAAAAAACCTACTGCATTACCAGAACCAAAACCATATATCAGAAACCATATCAGAACCTAGAACCATAGCCTACTGTCAAACCTGCCGTACCAACATAAATCCAAACATGGCCTAAACCATCAAGCCCCAAAAACTTACTGCATCACCATTTCGAAACTCACAAAGCATAAACCATTGAAACCATGTCCAAACACACATAAGGCCTCAGAATTCGTCATCATAGGCTATCATAAGGCAATAGTAACAAGGCAAGGAGGAGAAGAAGAGGGAGCTAATCAAAACAAAGTGTTCCAACATAGCATGTTCAAGGCAACCAGAAAAGCTTCAGCATAGCATCATTGGCCAAAAGCAAAAGCATACAGAAGTGAGAACGAAGGAGAAAACTAGTAAAAAAAAACTCAAACGTCCAAAACATTGAAGCATACAGTACCAAGGCAAGAAGAAGAAGGACACAAATACACAAACCAGGGTCCAGTAGTCCGAAGCAAGCTCGCGACGCATCACCTTTCCTCGCCGCCCTTGGCCTCCGTCGCACGCCCCAACTTCCTCATCCGTCTCCGCCTCTAGGTAACGATTTCTTTTCCCCCTTTTACTTTCATAACACCTCCAGCAAATAATAATAGAGAATCAGAATCAAGCAGAAAAAACATGAACATGCATAATCAAAACCTAACGAAGTAAAGGACGAAGCTTGTATCGTAAAAAAATCCGTCGCCCCCTAACGTTTGGCTGGAGGGAAGAGGAAAGAGGGATGCTGGTGGCCATTGAGGCGAGAAGCTCAGGCAGAAGCTCAGGCAAGGCAAGACGCGAAGACGAAGAAGAGAGAGAGATCGCCGCTCTGCACATAACCAAACCCTAATCCCTTTTCCAATTAACAAATCATGTTTAACCCTAAAAACGTTTGTAAAACCAAATGGGCCTCACCCCATTTTCCTGCCTAAGCCCAGCGATTTGCTTTATTCACCCCCTATCTTGCTTCTGATGCTATTAATCATGGGCCTCCTAAAACCCCTTTTGGCCCATTTTGTTTTTTACTTTAGTTTGTTTTAATGAATCAACTTAATTCACTTTTTGTTTATAATTAATAATAATAAACAACCTTTTTATATAGTTAATTATATATATTTATTCTTAATGGTATTAATTACTAATGAACAATTTTGTTATATTAATTAGGGCCTTTTATAAAATTAGTTAAAAATACTCAATTTAGTATAAGACATTAAGTCATCTTTTAATAATACTTTATATTAAAAAAGAAAAACATATTAAATTTAGAAACATATGGAAATGAAAAATATTTTATTTAATTAATTCACTCGTTTTAGTTAATATTAATACAAAAATATATAAACATATATAGAGACTTAAAAACTAAAAAATATTTTGTCTTCTTTAATTAATCCTCATGCTTTTTATCCATATTAAAAAATGCGTAAAAAAATGAAAGCTATTAAAAATACTTTCTTTTCATTCATATTAAACAAAAACCATAAAAAATGCATTATTCACATCATTTAGTCTATCATTTAACTATTGTTATTTAATCATTATCCGCATAATTTTTCCTGTTTATTTATTTCATATTTATTTGTTTATTCTGTTTATGTTTAAATCCAAGGGAAAAACGATTAAAGTTGTCGACTTCATGTCCCCAAGTCTAAATTGCGCGAACTTTCACATTTCATTAAAACTTAGGATAATTTTTCCTCAAATATTCAATCTTTTCGAAACTTATACCTTTTAAGCAAAAACTTCGACATTAGGTCGTCGTATCTTCAAAAAACCGTCCGTACCCCTTTTCGGCCAAAACGATTCATTTTTTCAATCAAACGAACAATTTTAATAAACAGATATTTCAAAAGGTTCCTATAGAGTACTATAGATACATTGGGTCATAATACCTTCCCATTGTATAACCAACCCCCGAACCATAGATCTTTTCAAAAACGCCTTGTATTTTTATTACTTTTAAAAGGTATCATTTACATTGCATATTTAGGGTTTTATTTCGCTCTTTTCCCTTTTCCTTTGGAAACAATAAAGCGCGGTGGCGACTCTTGCTTTTGTGAGACGAATTAATCAATAATTCGATCTCCGATTTACCCCGCTACATTTTTTATCGCTACACATGGCATAATCTCAAACTTCATTGCAAGGGTTAATAGCTCACATTATTGCTTGATTCTCATTCAAAGACATATATGCAAGCCTCTCATACCATTTACAAAGGGCTAAGCATCTCTAAAACGAAAAAAAACCATATTCAAAAAAATCAAGCAAAAAGTCAAAGCTGAAATCCACCTTCCAAAGCAATTCAAAGCCTTTTCTCGTTTCTAACACTTTGCAGGAACTCTCAGGAGTCTTTTGGAATCAAAACCAAGCGCTCAGGCCTAAGGAATCACCCCACACGAACTCACGGAAACTAATGGCTTCCAAACAGCGTCCATCATGCATCTCAAGTGATCATCCTGCCAAGTGGCCACTAACGCCAATCTGATGGCTATGAGGCATGGACCATGGTGTTCCCAATCAATGCTTGCACACTTGATTCCAGTTTCAACAACACACCCCCATTCCTGGCCCAATACCCCCTCCATTTGGGTTCATTTTTCTTTCTTTTCATTTTATTTCTTTAATTTAATTTCTAACCCCTTTTATTTTATTGGTTATTAGTAATTAATTTAATTAATCATTTTCATAAAAAACAAAAAATATAATTAACACTTTTATTATTATTTTTTATTTTGTAAATAAATCATAATTGAACTAGTTTTTAATTAGGCCATTTGAACATTTTAATAATTAAATAGATTTAGATTTAGGTTAATCTTTAACTTTGTTTCTTTTTATTTCTATTTTATTTCATAAAAAATATTAAAAAATCAAAAAATATTTTCTTGTAATTAAAATAATTAATTAGTTTTCAATTTCATTTAATTACCAAAAAAAAGACAAAAAAAAGTTAATTCTCTTTTCTTTATTCATGCGTATTTAATTTGTCCGATTATTATGTAATTGCTCCGGATATGTAATAGTAAATAGGACCTTTTACTGTTTTTTTTATTTTCTGCACTTATTTACTTAAAACGGGTCTTTGTAAAAATTTGGCGATGTATAGACCTGCGCCTTGTAATAGCGTAGGATTTACGTTTCCGCAATTTATTTTCCGCACCCCCTTTAACTGTTAACTTGTATGAAAGAATGCATGATAATTAAAAACAAAGCGTAGCTCACCAAATGCATGACAAGATATAACATAAACTGAAAATAACACAAGAATTCACACACCACTTCTAGGGTACGCCTCACTGTTGCCTTACCCTCGAAACGTGGTCGTCGAGTACAGGACATTTTAGTAAGTCCTTATGTCCATAAACATGGCATAAGGGTAGCTTCTAAGGTGTCCTACTGTTGCTCTGGTGACCACACTGTCCCTACAAGTTCGAAACGTGGTCGTCAAGTATAGGACGTCTTAGCGGTCCTTATGTCCATGATCCAGTTGCCTCGAAACAGTTGCCTCGAAACAGTTGCCTCGGATTAAAAAAGGATCAAGGACATAAGGGTAGCTTCTAAGGTGTCCTACTGTTGCTTCGGCGACCACACTGTCCCTAAACTCGAATTGACCCGAACACCTCCAACGGTGGTGCTACCTACCTCTCAATGGTAGGATGACACTACCTAAAGGACACTTACACAGCCTAATTCCTTAGGGTAGGTAGATGACTCATAGATACTTGCTTTAATTCAAAACAAATAAAAAAAAACTTCTTTTCACACCTTACACTTTCAAAAGCTTTCAAAACAAATTTTTCAAACACTCTTGAGGACAGATACAAGAGTTATTCAGAAATCTTTCAAAGAAACTTTTTCAAACCCACTCACATTTTGAAAAGAAAACATTTTGAAAACATAAGAGCAAGTACCTAAGAGCCCATGGATAACCATGGATAGAAAGGGTGCTAACACCTTCCCTTTCTATAAATGTACCTCCCGAACTGAGAGACAATCTCATAAGGAATTTTGCTGTGCTTTTGTCCTTTCCATGTTGGAGAAAATAAAAGACGGTGGCGACTCTTGCTTCCGCGACATTTCGCGATCCAGCTAAAAATAGTCAGTTCTATTTCCACCGATCACACTATCCCACTATTGATGAGTAGGTAGCACCTTCGTTGGAGTTTAAGGGTCAATTCGATTAAGGGACATGTGGTCACTAAAGCAATGTTAGGATGCCTTAGCGGTAACCCTAATGTCTTAGATCATTTTATCCGAGGCAACCGTTTCGAGGAAACTTATGATCTTTGGACAAGAGGGCGACCTCTAAATCTTCCTATACTCAATGACCATGTTCGAAAGCAACCAAGTGAGGTGTACCCTAAGAGTGCGCATGTGCGAGCGTGTTAGTTTGGTTAATTTTATTTGTACATGTTATAGGTGAGCTATTGTTGATTTTAAGTTCATACATTTGATCTTGTCATGCATTCCCTATTATCAAACATCTAACAGTTTATAGTTGCGGTATTTAAATTTGCGGAAATTAAATCTAAACTATTACAAGGCGTCGGGTATTCACATCGCCAAAAACAAACCCTTTAATTTAAATTGCGGAAAGTAAAATAAAGCGATAAATAAATAAACTCCTAATTAAAAGCTATTACATACCGGAAGCAATTACAATATTGGAAATATGGATCGCATGCGAAAAATTAAGACGCCGCATTTTTTAGGGTTTTGACCCTTTTTTATTAAAGAAAAGATTTTTGCTTATTTTAGAATTAAATGGTATTAAATTAAATGAACAATTAAATTAAATTAAATAATGAAAATATTTTTGGATTTTTTGAGTTTTTAAGGAAATAAAATAAAATTGATTAAAAATATTAAAAACCTAATTCTGCATTAGTTTTAATTTATTGCAAAAATATTAAATGTTTAAACCTATTTAAAAGTAAGTTAATTAATTAATATTTATTTAAAAAAATAAAATAATGAAATTAATAATAAAAGTAATATTTTTTTTCTTCTGATTTTTATGAAAAAAAATAATAAATTATTTGGGTGATTAAATAATAATAATAATAATAATTAAATAAAGAAAATAAATAAAAGAGAAAATATAAAGAAATAACCCATGGGGGGGTGTTGGGCCCAATTCTGAATGTGAGAATAGCAATTCCAAGCCCATTTACTGCAAGCCTGCTTTGACCTTTTGGAATCCCACGCGCGCCTGTTGACTTGAGTGTATGGTGTACCTCCAATATGGGCCTTTAAATTTGGCCTAGAGGCCATCTGACATGTGGATCTTTGAGGCATATGGTGGACTACATTTTGAGCATTGCATGAGAGTACCTGAAGAAAAGGAAAACAAATGTATTGGGGAACCTGGGATTTGAACCCAGGTCCCATGGGGGTTTTCACCAACGTGCTTGCCAACTCAACTAACCTGCTCATTTGTTAATGGAATACAAAACAAATATTATATTTAAAACAAGCCATTATGCCTGGGGAAAAAAGGGCGCTGATTTGAAACTAGCTAATGGGAAGAAGACACGCTTTCGTCTTCTTCGTTGAAAAACCAGGATTTTTACTTGCGGATTTTATCCGCAGTAGAATCCATGGCTGCCTTCTAAAATCATCTGTAGGCCTTAGAAACAAATTTTAAGAGCATCATCATACTCGTCTCTTTCCACTGAACACAACCATGGTCATTATTTGTCCTAAATTTTCCTGAAATCAAAACGCCTAAAAAAACAAGAACACAAACCCTAGCTTCGGATACAGGGATATAGGCCAAGAAAATAAAATTAAATAATGCAGAAATGCTCTAAATGAATCGATTAACATGATAGTGTCAAGATTTTGGCAAAAAGATGCAAGATTCATAGGTTATGTTTTCGTGTACAGAGCCATATTCATGAGGACTTACAGTGCGATTGGGGATGTCTCAGGGCTTGATTCTGATTGCTTTAGCTCCAGTGGATGTCAGGCAAGAAGGCTATGTGGAGATTTTGCTTTGAAAACGCCTCCAATATGGATTTCGATCTCCAACTTTTTCAAGCTTTTTTTTCAGTTTTGGTTTTTTGATTTTGGGCAGCTTCAGGTCGTGTTCTTTGTATGTCTAGCTTGTGTGAGTATATTGGAATGAATTAGGTTAAATCTTTGGGCTTGAATCCATGTGCATTGAAGATTGAAGATATGATTTGATCACCATTAACAAAGCTTCCATATTTGTCTCAAATCAAATATTTTGTGCATAATAAATCTTGATACGAATTTGATTGGGTGTATCATGTTAATTGAAAGTTGTAATGATCAAAAAGATCTTATTCCATCAATTTTTGGATTTTATTTGAATTAATATTGATTTAAAATGAATTAATTCAATAAAAATTAAATAAAATAGAAAAATTAATTAATGGACATGAAACTTAATATAGGACACGTGTGTGGTGTGAAAAGATCAAATCAAGTGGAAAAAAGTGGGCCCTTTTGTCAAATATTGGAGTTTTGAGGATAGTTGACTTTTGGCAATTTTGGAAAAATGCCCAACTTCAACAATGCATAACTTCCTCAATTTTTCACTTTTGGAGGTGTTCTTTTACTTTTTAGAAACCTTGAGATGTCCTCTAACCAATCCTTTTGGTCTCATTTAATTTTGATATTCCATGCTCAAGTTATAAGCTTTGGAAAAAAAGGTGTTTTTGTTGACTTTCAAAAATGACCTATAATGTCCAAATTTGTAACTTTTTGTGAGAGCATTTCTTGATCTTGGGGTGTGAAGATGGATTGTGGGAAATTGCATCATCTTCAAAATTAGATTTGTATGGTTCATTTATCATAAAGTATGAGAAAGTTATGCTTGGTCAAAGTTGAGTAGACTTTTCCTACAAAACCCTAATTTAGCAATTTTTGAATCTTGATGAATCTTGAGCAATCCTTGAAGAATCATGATCAACCCTTGATCAAATGATGAATTATCCTTCAAAATGATAATATTGACAAAAAAGCTTGAGGTTTGACTATTTGTAGGTCACAGTTGACTTTTGCCCTAGCACAATCGATATTTGGATCTCTTGAGCAATTGACTGACCAAACTTTCTCTACAAGGCTTGAAATTTGACATAGATGACCTTGAGAACATATTAGGAAATTGGGGAGCTTTTGAGACCATTTGGATGTAAGGACCTTGATGCAACACAAAACCCTAATTTTGAATTGACTGCCTTATGAGGTGATTTGACTGTCCAACTCTTGAGCTAACTTGAGCCACTTGGAGATTATTCTTGACATGTCTTAAGAAATATGGGAGGGCAAATTTTGGGGTACAACAGTTTCCCCTGTTCAATTTTCTTAAACCTGAGGATATAGATTGACTTTCGAGCCTTTCGTGATCCGAAGGTGGAAGATAATTGAACACTAGAGTGCCCAGAAATTTGCACTCACATGGTGTAGTATCAGCATTGTGATGTCGGGAATGGGCTTACAGATGCCATTTGGAGATTATTGGTAGGAGGATGGTCTTACAGATGCCATCTGCAGGAGTGTCGATCGCATAAGAGATTCTTTAGCGAGAACTTGCATACTTGTTGTTGTAGAAGATTCCGCTGGGGAAGCCTAACTTTTGTTGAGATTTAGGAACTTGCCTGTACTTCAACTGAGAGAATGCCTCGGCTGAGTCTTAAGAACCTGTTCCTAATTCAATTGGGGGGAAACATCTTCATCAAAATCTAGGAACTGTTTAGTCTTCAACGTAGTATACCGTTGAAATTAGAGAACTTGTCCACACTATGACGGAGGAAAACATCAAGATATAGGAACTGACTAGTGCTCAACGTAGTATACCGTTGAGGTTATAGTACTCGTCCACACTATGACATGGGGAAACATCTTCATCAAGATCTAGGAACTGTCTGGTGCTCAACGTAGTATACCGTTGAGGTTAGAGAACTTGTCCACACTATGATGGAGGAAAACATCAAGATCTAGGAACTGACTAGTGCTCAACGTAGTATACCGTTGAGGTTATAGTACTCGTCCACACTATGACGTAGGGAAACATCTTCATCAAGATCTAGGAACTGTCTGGTGCTCAACGTAGTATACCGTTGAGGTTAGAGAACTCGTTCACATTGTGACGGAGGAAAACATCAAGATCTAGGAACTGACTAGTGCTCAACGTAGTATACCGTTGAGGTTATAGAACTCGTCCACACTATGACATAGGGAAACATCTTCATCAAGATCTAGGAACTGTCTGGTCTTCAACGGAGTATACCATTGAAATTAGAGAACTCGTCCACACTTTGACGGAGGAAAACATCAAGGTCTAGGAACTGACTAGTGCTCAACGTAGTATACCGTTGAGGTTATAGCACTCGTCCACACCATGACATAGGAAAATATCTTCATCAAGATCTAGGAACTGTCTGGTGCTCAACGTAGTATACCGTTGAGGTTATAGAACTCGTCCACACTATGACGGAGGAAAACATCAAGATCTAGGAACTGACTAGTTCTCAACGTAGTATACCGTTGAAATTATAGCACTCGTCCACACCATGACATAGGGAAACACCTTCATCAAGATCTAGGAACTGTCTGGTGCTCAACGTAGTATACCATTGAGGTTAGAGAACTCGTCCACACTATGACGGAGGAAAACATCAAGATCTAGGAACTGACTAGTGCTCAACGTAGTATACCGTTGAGGTTATAGAACTCGTCCATAATTTGACGTAGGGAAACTGTCGAGATTGAGAACCTTATTTAAAATTCAACCGAGGATAATTCAATTGAGATTTAAGAACTGGTCGGGTCTTCGACTAAGTTGAGAACTTAACTGCATCTTTCCTGAAATGTAAAGGTCAGTCATATGCAATGCATGAGATGGATCAAGCAATGATGTTCTCAACATAAATGAGATTGTATGGTATGATGCGTATATGCATGTATCATGATGTATGGGAATATAGTGTTTTAGCTGGGGAAAATAAATCCCGGAGCTGCTGGAAAATAGAGTTGAATTCTTCGTTTCCACTGGGGATGATGAACGAAGATGATAAACTTGCAGGAGAGGAAAACTTTGTTGGGGAATAAACTGATGAAGAGATTACTCTGTGGGGAATTATTCTGTGGGGAATTGATGTTCTGCTGAAGATTTTAACGATAAACTCCGCTGGGGATACCGCTGATAAGCTCTGCTGGGGATTTCAATGATAAACTCCGCTGGGGATTCCGCTGATAAGCTCTGTTGGGGATTTCAATGATAAACTCCGTTGGGGATGGATTACCATTGCTGGTGATATTGAATCTATTGAGGATTGAAGTCCTGCTTGTGAAAGGAAAGAACTTCGTTGGGGATGATCTTTCAGCTGCAACTTGCTGGGGATAACCCTGTTAGACTACTTGTGGGGATAAATCTCTAACTTTGGCTGGGGAGATTTATTTGCGTTCTGTAGGGGATAAGCTTCCAGAATCTACTGGGGATGATGATTCGATTCCTTTGGGAAATCTTTTTTCAGACCGCGCTGGGGAAATGGCTCCACTGGGGTATCTTATATTCTGCCGGGGAACATTCTTATATTCCGTTGAGGAATATTAAGACTGCCGGGGATACTCTTATGCTTGCTTGGGAATATCTTTATACTCCGCTGGGGATTATTAAGACCTTCTGGGGATACCGAACCTTTTTAGCGCTTGATGGTGGATTAACTCTGCTTGAGGAGAGTATTGCTGATTCGTTCATGGTTGCAAGTCTCAGCTAGGGGAGAGCTACCATTACTTGTCTTAATCTGCGGGGAGTGAAGGTATCTTGGTCACATTCTTCAACTGAATCTACCTTGGTACCTGGTGGACAGAGAAACCATATAACTCGGACAATTCTTATTGCCCCTGTTTCTAATATTACCAGTAATTCATCTTTGTTTCGCATGTAAATATTTATGAGCAGCAATTAATGTCAAATGCATATATCAAAAATGAACAATCGACGTTCTTTGCAAAACAAAACAGATAAAGGAAAAACAATTTGAAATTTGTCTGAAAATGAATTTGTATTGATTTTGAAGTTTGGCCTGTAAATAGGCGTTTTTGTATAAGAGGTTGACGTCCTAGTAAGAGAATGCCGCCGAATAAATAGAATTTACACAATTTGTAAAAAGAAATAAAACAGCTATATGAATGATTCCACTAGGTTCCAACTCTGCTATTTCCTTTATGTCTTCAAGCATCTCATCACTTTGTTACTTGGTTGAAGGTAGATCAGATTGATTAGTGCCGTCCGAGCTTGATAGTCGATACCGAAGTCTTGATGCAAGGTGATCCAATGAGACATAGTTTTACACTTTAATCCCTAATTTTTGCCTGGACCGCCCTTTCGGGTTTTCAGTCCACTGGGATACCCATTTTTGCCCAAGCCGCCTTTTCAGGTTTTCGACTTGCCGGGTGTACAGATTTTTCATTTTCATCCCTTATTTTTGCCCGAACCCTTTTGGTTCGCCGGGAAGCCCTTATTTTTGCCTAGGCCAGTCAACCTAGCGGGTCTTTGATTATGCGTAGTATCTTTTCACTATGTCTGCATTGACGGGGTGAGGAAGGTCGTCACCATCCATGGTGGTTAGAATCATAGCTCCTCCTGAGAAAATGTTCTTAACCACAAATGGCCCTTCATAAGTAGGGGTCTGTGATCGGTGGATCTGGAACTGACTGTTTAACGCTGGTTCGCGAAATGTTGCGGGAGCAAGAGTCGCCACCGTCTTTTATTTTCTCCAATAGGAAAGGACAAAAGCACAGAAAAATTCCTTTAAAGAGATCGCTCTCGGTTCGGGAGGTAGGTTATAGAAAGGGAAGGTGTTAGCACCCTTTCTATCCATGGTTATCCATGGGCTCTTAGATACTTGCTCATATGTTTTCAAAAATGGTTTGTTTGCTTTTCAATGTGGGTTTAAAAGTTTCTTTTGAAAAATTTCAGATCGACTCATACGTCAGAGTGTTTGAAAAGTTTGCTTTGAAAGCTTTTGAAAATGTGTCAGTGTGAAAAGTCTTTTTGAGTTTGTTTTGAGATTAGAGCAAGTATCCTTGAGAACCTACCTACTCTAAGGAATTCGTCTGTGTAAATGTCCTTTAAAGTAGTGCCATCCCACCATTGAGAGGTAGGTAGCACCACCGTTGGAGGTGTTCGGGTCAATTCGATATTCGGGACATGGTGATCACCAGAGCAATGGGAAGACACCTTAGAAGCTACCCTCATGCCAGGTTCCCGGATCATGAGGACTTACTAAGACGTTTTCTACTCGACGACCACCTTTCGAAAGGCAACAGTGAGGCGTACCCTAGGGGTGGTGTGTGCGAATTGTGTGTCATGTTTCAGTTTATTTGTCTTTTGTCATGTTATTGGTGATCTACGCTTGATTTTAATTAAGGCCATTCATTCTTGCATGCATATTTAACAGTTATAAGTTGCGAGGAAATAAAGCTAGACTATTACAAATGGCGCGGGTCCACATCGCCAAAATAAACCGGACCCGATTTAGCGGAAAAAATAAATAATGCGAAGAAATAAAGTGCGAAAAGTAAATTACATGGCTTAGGGACAATTACATAATTATAATTAACGACATAAGATAAATGCGTAAATTAAATAACTGATGACGGGCGTTGGACCCTTTTTGCAAATAATTAAAAGTTAATGAGAATTAAAAATTAAATGATTAAATGTTTTTTTGGTATTTTGTGTTTTTTAGATTTAATGAGAAAAAGGGAGAATTAATTAAAATTAAATTAAACGGCAAATCCTAATTTTAATATGTTTTATTTATTAAGAAAGAATTAAACGGCAAACCCTAATTCTAATATGTTTTATTTATTAAGAAAGAATTAAAATATGACCTAAATTAACCTAATTCAATTATGTGCAATTTAAATAGGAAAATAAATAAATAAATAAATAAATAATTATTATTGCTCTAAAAAAAAAAGGGAAAAAATATCAAAAGGAATAAAAATAGCAATTAACCTAATTCTACATTTTTTGGATTTTTTATTAAAATAAAAGGGATTTAAAGTTGAAAACCTAATTACACTAAATAATCTACATTTTAATTTATTTATGAAAATAATTATTATAAAATAAATATTATATTTTTGTGTTTTTCTGATTTTTTTAGTGTTTTTTATATTTTATTAAAAAATAAATTAATTAATTAAAGCAATAAAAATAATTAATATAATAGTTAAAACAATAAAAATAAATAATCAAACCAGGGTGGGGTGTTGCCCCAAATAAGGAGGTTCAAATCTGAAAAAGCCTGGCCCAATAAGAGTTGATTCGTTGACTTTCTTGGATCAGGTGTCAGCGCTTTGACCTGGTGCATGGTGCATCTTAAATCTTGACCCTTGATCTAAATCTCCAGGATGCGTGGGCGATGGATATTGAGTGTGTATGGTGAACGTTCACGTTAGGCCTGCATGTGATTGATCATTGAAAAATAATATTAAGCTTTTGCCAGACCTGGGACTTGAACCCAGGTCTTGAAGGTCACAAGCTCAACGCTTAACCACTGAACCAAACGTGTCAATTGGTATATTATTATAAACAAATAATCAAAAAGCAAAACTAACGCCCACTAACTAAAACGCGCGCAAGTTTAAACTAACGAACCACCAGCTGACAACTCATCATCGTCTTCATCTTTTTTTTATTTTTTCCTGAAACATAAGCATATGGCAACGGTTTTAGAAACGTCGCTTTAGGAGGGATTCAAGAAAATAGCGACTAGCTTTCCTTGCTATATAAATCCATCGCGAGGCATGCTTCTTGTTCATGGGACCACGCTGAGTTCAACCATGGCGTTCAGAAGTCCCAATTTTTCTTCTATACAAAACCCCTAATTCGAGCTCCTGAAAACCCTAATTTTTGGCAATGGCATAATCATATATGGTTAACAAAAACGCAATTAAACATATTGGTTAGCACAGAAACATCATGACAAACAATAATCCACAAAGAAAAATGCAAGGGGATGCTTAGATAATGATATGCGATTTGGAAAAATTCTTGGTTCAGTTTGACTTAGAGATACCGTTTCAAGGCGTTTGAGTTGTTGTTTTTGATTGAGAAAGGTTCAGGAAGGTCTCAGGATGCTATTGAAACAAAAATCAAAGCTTTAATCGTCCTAGAACCTTGAATTCAGTATTGAGTTTTTTGTCAAAAATTTCAATATGCCAAAGGTGTGTTATGCGCAGCTTTCAGTTCTCTAGCCATTAGGTCTTGTTCTAATACTTGTAAGGAAGCAATTAGGTCAACAATTTCAACCAAAATCTCTTGCAATTATGATTTCATATATTTGATTTTGAAAAATCTTTTTCATATCTTTTCATGTGCAACTTGGTTCAAATTTGATCAAATCTTATCAAAACTTGCCATAATCCATTAAGCACGAAATATTGACATGATAATGTGCATAAAAAGATTTTTTAGGTTAAGGTTTATATTTTTCATGAATTAAAATCATTTAAATGAATATAAATTAATATTAATTCAAATAAATAATTAAAAAATATGAAAATACTTCCCTTTGGGCCTAGTGGTCGTGCATAGGCTTGGCATGAAGAAATTTGGAAGAAAAAATGGGCCCATTTGCATTTTTAGGCCTTTTGCATCAATGTTGACTTTCAAAAATTTCCAAAAATTTCCCAACTTCCACAAGGCATAACTTGGTCAATTTTTAAGCTTTTCACATGTTCTTGGACATTTTGGAAAGGTCTTTGAGTCCTTTAACCAATGCCTTTGGTCCCATGTCATTTTGATTTACCAATCTCAAGTTATGGCCTTTGACTTAAAGTCACTTTTTGTTGACTTTTGAAAATGACCTATAATGTTGAAATTGATAACTTTTTGTGAGAGCATTTCTTGGACTTGGAACATGAAGATGAATTGTAGGAAATGTCTTTCTCTTCAAAATGAGCTTTGGATGGAATTTTTCTGATAATCCATGTGAAAGTTATGCCCTGGTCAATTTCAGTTGACTTTTTCAGCTGTCCAAATATAGCAACTTTTGCATCTTGATGATTTTCTGAGCCAAATTTTGAGAATCATGATCAAGCATTGATCAAATGATGTTTGTGGCTTCAAAATGATATATTGATCAAAAATTTGAACTTTTGACTGTCAAATGACCATTTTGCCCCTACAGTTGACTGTAGTGCAACTTAGGGTTTTGACTGTGCAATCTTGAGTTGAATGCCTTGAAACTTGATATGAGGACACTTGACCATCTTTGTAGGCATATGGGACTTGATTGGGCCTTTGAGAAGTTCATTTGCTTGACCAGAACTCAAACCCTAGTTTTGACTGTCTAGGAGACAGTTGAGCTGTATAGTCCTTGGGGAATTTTGTGACCTTGACTCTGACAATTCTTGATGAATATGGGAGGGCAAATTTTGGGGTACAACAGTTGCCCCTGTTCAATCTTCTTAGACCTGAGGATGCAGATTGGCTGACGTGCCTTTCGTAATCCGAGGGTAGAAGATGATTGAACACTAAAGTGCCCAGAAATTTGCGCTCACATAGTAGTAGTGATGATGAGGGAATGGGCTTATAGATGCCATTTAGAGGTTGCTGGATAGGATGATGGGCTTATAGATGCCATCTGGATGTTGATCGCATAGGAGATTCCTTAGCGAGAACCTGCATGCCTGCAAAACAGAAAAATGAGTACCTGACACGTCGCAGGAGCTGATTTTAGATGCTTGATACAGATATGTCCTGACTGGTTACAGGAGCTGAGATCTGGAGCTTCAAACGTTGATGAATGAACCAGGGATGGTTGCTGCCTTAACCTGAATGATAAGTGAACCTTGGATGATTTTAACTTCAACAACGCTCGTTGAGAAAATCTTGGTGAGGGTTACCATCTTCGTAGTATCAGGAAGAGAACCAAAGGACATTATAATCTCAAAGGGAGTCACCTCACTCGCCGTTGGAGAGGGAACTATAGGAAATTATAATCTGGAAGGAAATGTCACCTCACGCTCATGCCGGAGAGGGAAACATCTTGAAAGGGAATTGCCACTTCACTCGCCGTTGGAGAAGGGACCATAAGAGAATATCACCTCACGCTCATGCCGGAGAGGAAAACATTTGAAGAAGGAATTACCACCTCACACGCCGTTGGAGAGGGGACCATAAGAGAATATCACCTCACGCTCATGCCGGAGAGGAAAACATCTGAAAAAGGGATTACCACCTCACACGCCGTTGGAGAGGGGACCATAAGAGAATATCACCTCACGCTCATGCCGGAGAGGGGAACATCTGAAGAAGGAATTACCACCTCACACGCCGTTGGAGAGGGGACCATAAGAGAATATCACCTCACGCTCATGCCGGAGAGGGGAACATCTGAAGAAGGAATTACCACCTCACACGCCGTTGGAGAGGGGACCATAAGAGAATATCACCTCACGCTCATGCCGGAGAGGAGAACGTCTGAAGAAGGAATTACCACCTCACACGCCGTTGGAGAGGGGACCATAAGAGACTATCACCTCACGCTCATGCCGGAGAGGGAAACATCTGAAGAAGGAATTACCACCTCACACGCCGTTGGAGAGGGGACCATAAGAGAACTTCTACTGAGTCTTTATCAGAAAAATCTGTTTGGGGTCGATTTAACTGGACTAGAGAAATCCTTGAAATATGTTTGAGAATTTCAACTGTATCTTTCCTGAAAGGTAAAGGTCAGTCATATGCAATGCATGATATGGATCAAGCAATGATGTTCTCAACATAAATGAGATTCGTATGATATGATGCAGTGCGTTATGCATGCTATGATGATGTATGTAAAGTTTTACGTATGTTTTCGTCTGGGAAAATAAATCCTTGACGGGTGCCGGGAAGTCATATCCTGGGCTGATGTTGAGTAAGAGATTTTGCTTCCGCTGTGGATGATTGTTGCAAGAATACCGGTAGGAGAAGATAACTCCGTTGAGGAATAAACTTGGCAAACGGAATAATTCTGCGGGAGAAAAGATACTCTAGCGATCATGCTGGGGAGTGCTACTCTGTGGGGATAGCGATGCTTTGCTGAGTTGATGAAGATAACTCCGCTGGGGATACCATTGATGAGTTATGCTGGGAGATTCTTGTTGTGCTGGAAGTGTTGACAGACTTCGCTGGGGGTAGGAAGATACTTTGCCGAGGACGCTCTTTCCGTGGCTTTTGGCTGAGGATAACCCAGTTATATCCTGTTACGGAAATAACTCTTTAAATCAAGCCGGGACGACGCGTTCGTGCTCTGCGAGGGGTAAGCTTCCGGAATCTACTGGGGATAAGCTTGCTGCTTGGGGAGATATGAATTCCAACTTTCCTGGGGAAACTGGATTGGACTTTTCTGGGGGAGGTTTGAATTGCAGGGAAGTGATTCCTTTGAATAGTGGTATACTGCCGGGGAACAATCTTTAGACCAAGACTGCCGGGGATGCTTGTTAGGAATATATGTATTGCTGCTGAGGAATGTTTGAGATCGGCTGGAGGATACTCAATTCCCTTGATTTTTGACAATTTTGCTTGGAGAAGAGTGTATTGACTTGCTGAACCACTCTCTGGGGAATTAAGATGTACTTGGCCGTATTCTTTAGCTGAACCTATCTTGGTACCTTGGAGGATAAAACAATTAGACTGCTCAGACAACTCTTTTATTGCCCCTGTTTCTAGTGTCACCTGCAATGAATTCTTTTGTTTCGTATGTAAATATTTATGAGTTAGCAAATTATTGTCAATGCATACATCACAAATTGAACCTTGGACGTTCTTCGCAAAACAAAACAGAAAAAAGAAAAACACTTGGGCACGTTTAACTGAAAAATATATTTTTATTGATTTTGAATGGCCTGAATAGGCGTTTTGTGTACAAGAGGCTGACGTCCTAGTAAGAGGTACGTCGCCGATCAAAAGAGTTTATACAAGTTTTGTACAAAAGAAAATAAAACAGCTGTGTGAAAGATGAATGATCCACTGGGTTTCAACTCTGCTATTGCCTTTATAACTCCAAGCGTCTCATCACTTGATGACCTTGGTTGAAGGTGAAGCTGACTGATCGATGCCGTCTGAACTTGATGCAGATATCGGATTCTGGATGCGAAGTGATCAATGAGACATAATTTTACGCTTTTATCCCTAATTTTTGCCTGGACCGCCCTTTCGGGTTTTCAGTCCACCGGGATACCCATTTTTGCCCAAGCCGCCTTTTCAGGTTTTCGACTTGCCGGGTGTACAGATTTTTTTCATTTTCATCCCTACATTTTGCCCGAACCCTTTTGGTTCGACGGGAAGCCCTAATTTTTGCCTAGGCATGTCAGCCTAGCGGGTCTTTTTCATGCGTAGTATTTTTTAACTATGTCTGCATTGGCGGGGTGAGGAAGGTCGTCACCATCCATGTTGGTTAAGATCATTGCTCCTCCTGAGAACACATGCTTAACCACAAATGGCCCTTCATATGTAGGGGTCCATTTGCCCCTTGGATCACTCTGAGGAAGGATGATTCGCTTGATCACCAGATCCCCGACTTGATATTCCTGTGGTCTGACCTTTTTGTTAAATGCCCTGATCATCCGTTTCTGATACGTCTGACCATGGCAGATAGCAGCAAGTCTCTTTTCGTCGATGAGGTTGAGTTGGTCAAGTCGTGTCTGGATCCAATCATCTTCGTTCAGGTTTGCATCCTTCATTATCCGGAGAGAGGGAATTTGTACTTCGATCGGCAAGACTGCCTCCATGCCATAAACCAGAGAGAAAGGAGTTGCCCCGGTTGATGTCCTAGCTGAGGTACGGTACCCATGCAGAGCGAACGGTAACATCTCGTGCCAATCCTTGTATGTTACTGTCATCTTTTGCACGATCTTTTTGATGTTTTTGTTAGCTGCTTCTACAGCCCCATTCATCTTCGGTCTATAAGGAGAAGAATTGTGGTGCTGTATCTTGAACTGTTCGCAAAGCTCAGCAATCATCTTATTGTTCAGATTGGTACCGTTGTCTGTAATGATCCGCTCCGGGACGCCGTATCGACAAATCAGGTTGTGCCGAATGAACCGTGCCACAACAGTCTTGGTTACTGTAGCATAGGATGCGGCCTCAACCCACTTTGTAAAATAGTCGATCGCCACTAGGATGAAGCGATGTCCGTTGGATGCCGTAGGTCTTATCTCGCCGATCATGTCTATGCCCCACATTGCAAACGGCCACGGCGCAGTCAGAACATTCAGGGGAACCGGAGGAACATGCACCTTATCTGCATAGATCTGGCACTTGTGGCATGTCCTAGAATGTTGGTAGCAATCAGCTTCCATTGTGGACCAGTAATATCCTGCCCGTAGAATTTTCTTAGCCATAGTGTGCCCACTGGAATGCGTACCAAAGGTCCCTTCATGTAGCTCTTCCATGATTCTTTCCGCTTCAGTCTTGTCCACACAACGCAGTAAGGTTGAATCATGGTTTCGCTTGTACAAGACGCCGTTGCTTAGGAAGAACTTGGCTGCGAACCTCCTCAGGAATTTCTTATCATTGATAGAGGCCTCTTCAGGGTATTCCTGAGCTTCCAGATATCTCTTCACTTCGTGGTACCAAGGTTTCTCAGTTACCAATTCAGTTTCGAGATCACAACAGTATGCCGGTTCGTCCAATTTCTCGATGGTGATCTGGGGAGCTTCGTTATCCCATTTAACCTTGAACATTGAAGACATTGTAGCTAACGCGTCCGCTAACTGATTCTCTTCTCTTGGAAAGTGCTCAAAGGTTATCTCTGTGAAGTGGGGAATCAGGGTCAACACACATTCTTTGTAAGGAATCAAGTTTGGATGTTTCGTATCCCACTCTCCGTTGATCTGATTGATCACAAGAGCGGAATCTCCGAAGACACTGAGGAACTTGATCCTTAAGTCGATCGCGGCTTGAAGACCCATGATACACGCCTCATACTCCGCCATGTTGTTGGTACAGTTGAAACATAGCCGGGCAGTGAGTGGAGTATGAGTACCCTGAGGGGATATGATGATAGCGCCGATACCATTTCCCAAAGCATTGGAAGCTCCGTCAAAGTGCATAGACCATCGGGATCCTGGCTCAGGTCCTTCATCCGGTCCAGGTACTTCACAATCAATTACAATCATGATGCTTTCGTCCGGAAACTCGAAGTTCATTGATTGGTAGTCATCTACAGCTTGATGAGCTAAGTGGTCTGCCAATACACTCCCTTTGATGGCTTTCTGGGTTGTGTACTGAATGTCGTATTCCGTCAAGATCATTTGCCATCTTGCAATTCTCCCAGACAGAGCAGGCTTTTCAAATATATACTTTATCGGATCCATTTTTGAGATCAACAAAGTAGTGTGAGTCAGCATATACTGTCTCAGCCGGCGAGCAGCCCATACCAAAGCGCAGCAAGTTTTCTCAAGCAGTGAGTATCGGGTCTCACAGTCGGTAAACTTTTTGCTAAGGTAATAAATGGCGTGCTCTTTTCGGCCAGACTCGTCATGCTGCCCCAGCACACACCCCATTGAGTTGTCTAGCACTGTCAGATATAGTATCAGAGGTCTCCCTTCAACCGGTGGCATAAGGATAGGTGGTTCTTGGAGATACTCTTTGATTCTGTCGAAGGCAGCCTGACATTCATCGTTCCAACGTACTACCTGATCTTTCTTCAGTAGCTTGAAGATTGGCTCACAGGTAGCAGTCAGATGAGAGATGAATCGAGCGATGTAATTCAGGCGCCCTAAAAAGCCTCTGACTTCCTTCTCCGTCTTAGGAACTGGCATCTCTTGAATAGCTTTGACCTTAGCAGGGTCCACTTGAATACCTTTATCACTGACCACGAAGCCTAGCAACTTCCCAGATCTTACCCCGAAGGTGCACTTGTTCGGGTTCAATCTCAGCTTGTACAATTTCAAACGGTCGAACAATTTCTGCAGATGATCTAGATGCTCTTCTTCAGTCTGGGACCTAGCAATCATGTCGTCCACATACACTTCGATATCATGATGGATCATATCGTGAAATAAGGCAACCATGGCACGTTGGTAGGTTGCCCCAGCATTCTTTAATCCGAACGGCATGACCTTGTAACAGAAGGTGCCCCACTGAGTAACAAATGTAGTCTTTTCCATGTCTTCAGGTGCCATCTTGATCTGATTGTAGCCTGAAAAGCCATCCATGAAAGAGAATACCTTGTGCTGAGCTGTATTATCCACAAGGACATCAATGTGAGGTAAGGGGAAGTCATCCTTGGGGCTGGCCCTGTTCAGATCCCTGTAATCAACACACATTCTGACCTTGCCGTCCTTTTTAGGTACCGGCACCACATTAGCAACCCACTGAGGGTAAGAAGTCACTGCAAGGAACCCGGCATCAAACTGTTTCATCACCTCGGCCTTGATTTTCTCGGACATCTCTGGACGCATCCGACGAACCTTTTGTTTAACTGGAGGGCAGTCCTCTCTAGTCGGCAAATGATGGACAACAATATCGGTATCCAACCCTGGCATGTCTTCGTAGGACCAGGCAAAGATCTCCATATAGTCATGTAACATCTTGGTTAACCGTTGCTTCACGCTGAGCTCTAGGTTAGCACCAATCTTTACCTCTTTTCTATCTGCTTCAGTACCCAGGTTTATAGTTTCTACTGGCTCTTCATGGGGTTGAATTGCCCGCTCTTCCTGAAGCAACAGTCTTGCAAGCTCGCCAGGCACTTCGCAATCATCTTCACCTTCGTCTTCGGCTAAGTTGATCGGATTTTCGAAGTCATAATTGGCATTAGCAGAGCTGTTATCAATGAGATCCAGAGTGGATTGGAACCTGTATGAGTGAGTGTGTGTGTAAATACAGCTGTTTTTGAAAATTATGTAAAGGAAAGGAAAGATAGAAAAGGAACACAATATTTGCAATGCGAAAATAGTCCAAGATTTTCATTCATGATGTTTGAAATGACAGTTCATATGCCCTCACAAATAGAACCACGGTGCCTCGGGTAAGACACCGGGCCATAGAGTTTATCATTGTTTATTACAAAATATCAAAACAAAGAAATTTATTACTTAGTGTCAAAAGAAAAAGAGAGGTTGTCCTTGGCGCTCCAATTGTTAAGTCCACCATCAGCAGCCGGGTAGATCCAACTATCGAACTCAGCTTCATCAACTTCCTCTTCGTCCCCGATAGCATTAACTCCATGAGCAGGCAGGGGAGCTGTCACCACATTAGGCTTGTCAGATGCCTCAAACTGAACCTCCTTAGCATCAATGAGGTCCTGCAGCTTGTTCCTTAGTGCCCAACAGTCATCAGTAGTATGCCCCGGGCTGTCTGAATGGTAAGCACAACGGGCATTCGGGTTGTACTTAGGAGAGGTAGTGTTTGAGAACTTTGGCGCCTCCTTAACAGTCACCAAATTGGTGGATAGTAACTGTGGCAGGATTTGCGATAGGGTCATGCTTAACCGAGTGAACTCTCTCCGGGGTCTATCAGCCCTTTGAGGATTGTTTGGCCGGGGAGCGGCAGCAGGCGTAGCAATCATGACCGCACTGACAGATTGGCGGCGATCAGGTCTTTCTGATTTTCTGGAGCCATACACAGCACTAGACTCCTTTTTAAACGGCTTCTTGTCCGAACTAGATGATGATGCTCCCTTTGCAATCTTCCCAGATTTCAGCCCAGCTTCAATTCTTTCTCCAGTCAAGATCAAATCGGTGAAACCAGCAGAAGAATTCCCAATGAGATGGTTAAAAAACGGCCCAGATAGGGTTCCCAAGAACATGTCCACTAACTCTCGATCAGTCAAAGGTGGCTGCACCCTGCCAGCCAGATCTCTCCACTTCTGCGCGTACTCTTTAAAACCTTCGCTTACGCCCAACGACATACCCTGGAGTTGAGTACGCGTGGGGGCAAGGTCGGCATTATACTGATACTGCTTATAGAAAGCAGTAGCCAGCTCCTCCCAGTTACGAACTTTGGTCCCATCCAGCTGATAGAACCATTCGAGATGAGTCCCTGAAAGACTCTCCTGGAAGAAGTGGATCCACAGATTCTTGTCCGCAGAGTACGGCTGAATCTTCCGAACATAAGACCTTAAATGCAGCTTGGGGCAAGACGCCCCGTCATACTTGGAGAAGGTCGGAGCTTTGAACTTGTGTGGAATGATCACACCAGTCGACAAACCCAGATCTCCGAAATCCAGCCCAGGTGCCTGTTGCACCTCCATAGCTTTCAGCCTGTCCTCCAGTTGTTTGTATCTGTTGTCTTCAGGAGGGTACTGCTCTTCATCAAAATCTGTCTCGTTGTCAGAGACCACCGGACTAGGAACCCTTGCTTCTGCCTGAGAAGGACTCTTGCCAACAGAAGAAGCAACCTCTTCATTGTGTAGAGTATTACCCAACCTTCGGCCCGTGTTGAATAGAACAGTTCTTCTTTTCTTCTTCTTCTCCTTCTTCAGGAGCATGGCCTTCAGCTCATCTTGGCCTTTAGCTAGACCCAGGATTAACTCTTGAAACTGCGCATTCTGCGCCTGGAGAGCCTTGATTGAAGTCTCAGTTGATTCAGATCCGGGATTCATGATGCTGAAATAAACAGCGAAGAACTGTAAGCAACCTGAAAAGGGAAAAACCTGCTATGCACATGATGTATGAAATGCGTCTGCAATGCATTCAAGGGTTCGAAAGTTCAAATTTGTTGTAGACAAGAAAAGAACACACGTTATCATTAATGAAATCATTGTTTGATACATCAAGGCCTCATGGGCAAAAAGGAAATACAAAAGTCAAGTCAATCCCAAAATACACTGCGCATCCTCTTCGGAGCTATGTAGGTGTTGAGGTTCCTCTCCTCATGCAATAGACGGGTGAGCTCCAAGACCTTCTTTTCACTGGCGTGCAGACTAGTCTCCAAAGAATTCCTTTCCTCCTTAAGCTGAATCCAGCTCTTCTGCATCTCTTCCCAGGATGTGGGCATATCAGGGTGCTGAATAACATGAGACACTTCCCCTTCCAAGACAGGTTCTTTGATTACTGGAAGCATGTGAGGATAAGGCATGACTAGCTTCTGAGAACGGGCCCGTACCCACTTGAGATAGGGTTCCAAAGGGATGGAATTCCTGTGCCCCAGTGTCTTGCTGTCTATTCTACTGGGCATCCTCCAGGCTCTGATAAATCTCTGACGAAGCCCTTGAGTATCACTGTCGAAGTCAAAAACTATGTCGGGAATTAACATGTCATGAGGACCATCCCTCCGAGCATAACCAAACTGTCTCCAAGCCAGGCATGGGCTATAAGTAATACCTCCTCTGATTCCAAGTAAAGGAACATTAGGGTACTCTCCACAATGATCAATGATAGTGACATCTCCTCTGGATCTAGGACACCAATGTATATCTGCATGTGTAAGAGTCATCAACCGTTGTGACCATCTCAAACCCCGCTCATTCTTCAGGACTGATTGTGGAAGGTGCGAAATAAACCACCTTCCCAGGAGAGGAGTGCAACACATAAGGACACCTCTTTTTCTCATGGTTCGAGTGTAACATGAGTGAAGGATGTCCCCCAGCAACGTAGGTATAGGATTCCTGGACATAAAGATCTGAACGGCACTGATATCAATGAGCTGATCTGGGTTAGGGAACAGTACCAAACCATAAACAAGGAGGGCCACAACCTCTTCAAAAGCTTGCAAGTCAAGAGAGTTCCAACATTCAAGGGCTTTTTCAAACAGAAATCTGGCTAAGAACCCTTTGACACCACTTCTAACTTCCCAATGTCCCTTGAGGTCAGATGACTGCAGGTGCAAGGCTTTAGCAATCTCTTCGAGTTTAGGTTCCTTTTCTGTACCGTTGAAAGGCAGCTGATCAAGGATAGGGATCTTCAGGAGCCGGGAGAACTCCTCCAATGTAGGTACCAACTGATAGTCCAAGAAGGTGAAACAGTGATGCAGAGGGTCAAAGAATTGGAACAAGACCTTTATCATATCTTCCTCAATGTTGGTGTTGACCAAGCTGATGAGGCTTCCATGCCTTTCACTGAATGAAGAGTTCTCGGGAATCCTGGATATAAGCTCCTTAAGCTGAGGAGGGATCCTTACAAGATTGACCTGAATTGTCTTCCTACGAGCAGTTTCCATGTCCTACAAAACAAGAACAAAGATGAAAATTCGAACCCCTGAAATGGTTAGTCAATGCATATGATGCTGGATGATGTCATGATGCTATGATTAAACACACCACAGATATTTACAACGACAAACATGTAGGGCAAACAAGGCACACAAGACAAGCCCTTAAGGTTTAAGGCCAGCATGGGGTCTGGGTAGTACCCTCTTGAGTTGGTGGGTTCAACCTGTCCTAATCAAAGTAACCGGGTTCTAAGGTTCCCAATATCACGGGATTGCTTTCATTGTTCATCGTTTCGATTTAGCCACTGAACTGGCGACCGAAATATTCCAGGAAAGCAACCCTCAATTGAGTGTAGTATCGAGTATCAACCAACCTCGGACTGCACCAAAGTCAGTTATCTCACTACCCTAAAGAGGCCAAGATAGTTCAATTAAGGTTCCTAAGGTCTGTTGATGCTTCACGACACCACGCGGAGGCCCCGTACTCTCCTTGACTGAACTCAAGGGTTACCGGTACACACCAAAGTGCCACATCAACGTAGCAGACTGTTTCAACCGTGTCGGTATACCCCGCACAGTTCCCTCACAGCCTTGTTGCTACTTTCTAAGAAAGGTATCCCCCAGATCCGGGTGTAGGACCTATAGAACTCCCAAGCAACCCACAATTTAAAGCACACAAAGCAATACAATTGAAAACATAGTTATAAGCTAACCCTAAGGTAAACCTCACTTTAAGTTTTATTCCCCAGCAGAGTCGCCAGTTCTGTGATCGGTGGATCTGGAACTGACTGTTTAACGCTGGTTCGCGAAATGTCGCGGGAGCAAGAGTCGCCACCGTCTTTTATTTTCTCCAATAGGAAAGGACAAAAGCACAGAAAAATTCCTTTAAAGAGATCGCTCTCGGTTCGGGAGGTAGGTTATAGAAAGGGAAGGTGTTAGCACCCTTTCTATCCATGGTTATCCATGGGCTCTTAGATACTTGCTCATATGTTTTCAAAAATGGTTTGTTTGCTTTTCAATGTGGGTTTAAAAGTTTCTTTTGAAAAATTTCAGATCGACTCATACGTCAGAGTGTTTGAAAAGTTTGCTTTGAAAGCTTTTGAAAATGTGTCAGTGTGAAAAGTCTTTTTGAGTTTGTTTTGAGATTAGAGCAAGTATCCTTGAGAACCTACCTACTCTAAGGAATTCGTCTGTGTAAATGTCCTTTAAAGTAGTGCCATCCCACCATTGAGAGGTAGGTAGCACCACCGTTGGAGGTGTTCGGGTCAATTCGATATTCGGGACGTGGTGATCACCAGAGCAATGGGAAGACACCTTAGAAGCTACCCTCATGCCAGGTTCCCGGATCATGAGGACTTACTAAGACGTTTTCTACTCGACGACCACCTTTCGAAAGGCAACAGTGAGGCGTACCCTAGGGGTGGTGTGTGCGAATTGTGTGTCATGTTTCAGTTTATTTGTCTTTTGTCATGTTATTGGTGATCTACGCTTGATTTTAATTAAGGCCATTCATTCTTGCATGCATATTTAACAGTTATAAGTTGCGAGGAAATAAAGCTAGACTATTACAAATGGCGCGGGTCCACATCGCCAAAATAAACCGGACCCGATTTAGCGGAAAAAATAAATAATGCGAAGAAATAAAGTGCGAAAAGTAAATTACATGGCTTAGGGACAATTACATAATTATAATTAACGACATAAGATAAATGCGTAAATTAAATAACTGATGACGGGCGTTGGACCCTTTTTGCAAATAATTAAAAGTTAATGAGAATTAAAAATTAAATGATTAAATGTTTTTTTGGTATTTTGTGTTTTTTAGATTTAATGAGAAAAAGGGAGAATTAATTAAAATTAAATTAAACGGCAAATCCTAATTTTAATATGTTTTATTTATTAAGAAAGAATTAAACGGCAAACCCTAATTCTAATATGTTTTATTTATTAAGAAAGAATTAAAATATGACCTAAATTAACCTAATTCAATTATGTGCAATTTAAATAGGAAAATAAATAAATAAATAAATAATAATTATTATTGCTCTAAAAAAAAAAGGGAAAAAATATCAAAAGGAATAAAAATAGCAATTAACCTAATTCTACATTTTTTGGATTTTTTATTAAAATAAAAGGGATTTAAAGTTGAAAACCTAATTACACTAAATAATCTACATTTTAATTTATTTATGAAAATAATTATTATAAAATAAATATTATATTTTTGTGTTTTTCTGATTTTTTTAGTGTTTTTTATATTTTATTAAAAAATAAATTAATTAATTAAAGCAATAAAAATAATTAATATAATAGTTAAAACAATAAAAATAAATAATCAAACCAGGGTGGGGTGTTGCCCCAAATAAGGAGGTTCAAATCTGAAAAAGCCTGGCCCAATAAGAGTTGATTCGTTGACTTTCTTGGATCAGGTGTCAGCGCTTTGACCTGGTGCATGGTGCATCTTAAATCTTGACCCTTGATCTAAATCTCCAGGATGCGTGGGCGATGGATATTGAGTGTGTATGGTGAACGTTCACGTTAGGCCTGCATGTGATTGATCATTGAAAAATAATATTAAGCTTTTGCCAGACCTGGGACTTGAACCCAGGTCTTGAAGGTCACAAGCTCAACGCTTAACCACTGAACCAAACGTGTCAATTGGTATATTATTATAAACAAATAATCAAAAAGCAAAACTAACGCCCACTAACTAAAACGCGCGCAAGTTTAAACTAACGAACCACCAGCTGACAACTCATCATCGTCTTCATCTTTTTTTTATTTTTTCCTGAAACATAAGCATATGGCAACGGTTTTAGAAACGTCGCTTTAGGAGGGATTCAAGAAAATAGCGACTAGCTTTCCTTGCTATATAAATCCATCGCGAGGCATGCTTCTTGTTCATGGGACCACGCTGAGTTCAACCATGGCGTTCAGAAGTCCCAATTTTTCTTCTATACAAAACCCCTAATTCGAGCTCCTGAAAACCCTAATTTTTGGCAATGGCATAATCATATATGGTTAACAAAAACGCAATTAAACATATTGGTTAGCACAGAAACATCATGACAAACAATAATCCACAAAGAAAAATGCAAGGGGATGCTTAGATAATGATATGCGATTTGGAAAAATTCTTGGTTCAGTTTGACTTAGAGATACCGTTTCAAGGCGTTTGAGTTGTTGTTTTTGATTGAGAAAGGTTCAGGAAGGTCTCAGGATGCTATTGAAACAAAAATCAAAGCTTTAATCGTCCTAGAACCTTGAATTCAGTATTGAGTTTTTTGTCAAAAATTTCAATATGCCAAAGGTGTGTTATGCGCAGCTTTCAGTTCTCTAGCCATTAGGTCTTGTTCTAATACTTGTAAGGAAGCAATTAGGTCAACAATTTCAACCAAAATCTCTTGCAATTATGATTTCATATATTTGATTTTGAAAAATCTTTTTCATATCTTTTCATGTGCAACTTGGTTCAAATTTGATCAAATCTTATCAAAACTTGCCATAATCCATTAAGCACGAAATATTGACATGATAATGTGCATAAAAAGATTTTTTAGGTTAAGGTTTATATTTTTCATGAATTAAAATCATTTAAATGAATATAAATTAATATTAATTCAAATAAATAATTAAAAAATATGAAAATACTTCCCTTTGGGCCTAGTGGTCGTGCATAGGCTTGGCATGAAGAAATTTGGAAGAAAAAATGGGCCCATTTGCATTTTTAGGCCTTTTGCATCAATGTTGACTTTCAAAAATTTCCAAAACTTTCCCAACTTCCACAAGGCATAACTTGGTCAATTTTTAAGCTTTTCACATGTTCTTGGACATTTTGGAAAGGTCTTTGAGTCCTTTAACCAATGCCTTTGGTCCCATGTCATTTTGATTTACCAATCTCAAGTTATGGCCTTTGACTTAAAGTCACTTTTTGTTGACTTTTGAAAATGACCTATAATGTTGAAATTGATAACTTTTTGTGAGAGCATTTCTTGGACTTGGAACATGAAGATGAATTGTAGGAAATGTCTTTCTCTTCAAAATGAGCTTTGGATGGAATTTTTCTGATAATCCATGTGAAAGTTATGCCCTGGTCAATTTCAGTTGACTTTTTCAGCTGTCCAAATATAGCAACTTTTGCATCTTGATGATTTTCTGAGCCAAATTTTGAGAATCATGATCAAGCATTGATCAAATGATGTTTGTGGCTTCAAAATGATATATTGATCAAAAATTTGAACTTTTGACTGTCAAATGACCATTTTGCCCCTACAGTTGACTGTAGTGCAACTTAGGGTTTTGACTGTGCAATCTTGAGCTGAATGCCTTGAAACTTGATATGAGGACACTTGACCATCTTTGTAGGCATATGGGACTTGATTGGGCCTTTGAGAAGTTCATTTGCTTGACCAGAACTCAAACCCTAGTTTTGACTGTCTAGGAGACAGTTGAGCTGTATAGTCCTTGGGGAATTTTGTGACCTTGACTCTGACAATTCTTGATGAATATGGGAGGGCAAATTTTGGGGTACAACAGGGTCCATTTTCCCCTGGGATCACCTTGAGGTAAGATGATGCGCTTGATAACCAGGTCTCCAACTTGATACTCTTGTCGTCTGACTTTCTTGTTAAATGCCTCGATCATCCGTTTTTAGTACGTCTGACCATGACAAATAGCAGTAAGTCTCTTTTTGTCGATTAGGTTCAGCTGATCAAGCCGGGTCTGGATCCAGTCATCTTCGCTTAAACCTGCATCCTTCATAATTCGAAGAGAGGGTATCTGAACTTCAATAGGCAAGACTGCCTCCATGCCATAAACCAAGGAATAGGGTGTTTCCCCTGTTGACGTCCGTGCTGAGGTACGGTACCCATGAAGAGCGAATGGTAATATCTCATGCCAATCTTTGTATGTCACCGTCATCTTCTGCACAATCTTCTTAATGTTCTTATTAGCCGCTTCGATAGCCCCATTCATCTTCGGACGGTAGGGAGAAGAGTTATGATGATGTATCTTAAATTGCTCGCAGAGCTCGGTGATCATCTTGTTGTTGAGATTGGTACCATTGTCCGTAATGATCCTCTCTGGTACACCGTATCGACAGATCAGCTTGTGTCGAATGAACTGTGCCACGACGTTCTTGGTTATGGTAGCAAAGGGAGCTGCTTCAACCCACTTTGTAAAGTAATCGATTTCTACCAGGATGAAACGATGTTCGTTGGATGCCGTAGGTATGATCTCGCCAATCATATCAATGCCCCACATTGCAAAAGGCCAAGGTGATGTCAAGACGTTTAGAGGGACTGGAGGTATGTGCACTTTATCAGCATAGACTTGACATTTGTGACATGTCCGAGAATGCTGATAACAATCGGCTTCCATTGTGGACCAATAATATCCTGCCCAAAAGATTTTCTTTGCCATGGTGTGTCCACTGGAATGAGTTCCGAAAGTCCCTTCATGTAAATCTGCCATGATCCTTTCTGCTTCATTCTTATCCACACATCGCAGTAGGGTCGAATCATGATTATGCTTGTAAAGGATGCCATTGCTGATGAAGAACTTTGCTGCAAACCTCCTCAGAAACTTCCTATCATTAACAGATGCACCCTCGGGGTACTCCTGAGCTTCAAGATACCTCTTCACTTCATGATACCAGGGCTTTTCTGTTACCTCTTCAGTCTCAAGATCACAACAATGTGCAGGTTCGTCTAATTTCTCAATGATAATTCGGGGAGCTTCGTTGTCCCAATTGACTTTGAACATAGAAGACATCGTAGCCAGCGCGTCCGCCAACTGATTCTCCTCTCTAGGGAAGTGTTCAAAGGTTATCTCCTCGAAATGGGGAAGCAATATCAACACATACTCCTTGTAAGGGATAAGATTTGGGTGTTTCGTATCCCACTCGCCTTTGATCTGACTGATCACGAGAGCGGAATCTCCGAAGACACTCAGAAACTTAATCCTTAGGTCAATTGCTGCTCGCAGACCCATGATGCACGCCTCATACTCCACCATATTGTTGGTGCAGTTGAAACATAGTCGGGCGATGAATGGAGTATGAGAGCCTTTAGGAGATATGATCATGGCGCCAATGCCATTACCCAAAGCGTTTGAAGCTCCATCAAAGTACATAGACCATCGGGATCCTTCCTCGGGTCCTTCATCCAGTCCAGGTGTCTCACAATCAGTTACCAACATGATATTCTCGTCCGGAAATTCAAAGTTTATAGACTGGTAATCATCCACTTCCTGATACGCCAAATGGTCTGCCAACACACTTCCCTTGATAGCGTTTTGGGTGGTATACTGGATGTCATACTCAGTCGATATCATCTGCCATCTTGCTATTCTTCCAGACAAGGAGGGCTTCTCAAAGATATACTTGATTGAATCCATCTTTGAAATCAACAAAGTAGTGTGAGTCAACATATACTGTCTCAGCCGGCGAGCAACCCATGCCAAAGTGCAGCAAGTTTTCTCGAGCAGTGAGTATCAGGTCTCACAGTCGGTAAACTTTTTGCTAAAGTAGTAAATTGCATGCTCTTTTCGGCCAGACTCATCATGCTGCCCCAATACACACCCCATTGAGTTATCGAGCACTGTCAAGTATAAGATCAAAGGTCTCCCTTCAACTGGTGGCATCAGGATGGGTGGCTCTTGGAGATACTCTTTGATCCTTTCGAAGGCGGCCTGACATTCATCGTTCCAACGTACCACTTGATCTTTCTTCAGTAGCTTAAAGATTGGCTCACAAGTAGCAGTTAGGTGCGAGATGAATCGGGCAATGTAGTTCAGTCATCCTAGAAAACCTCTGACTTCTTTCTCTGTTTTGGGAGCTGGCATCTCCTATATAGCTTTCACCTTTGCAGGGTCTACTTGAATACCTTTGTTGCTCACGACGAAGCCCAACAGTTTACCAGATCTCACCCCGAAGGTGCACTTGTTCAGGTTCAACCTCAACTTGTACAACTTCAACCTGTCAAATAGCTTTTGTAGATGGTCAAGGTGTTCTTCCTCAGTCTGGGACCTTGCAATCATATCGTCGACGTATACTTCAATCTCATGATGTATCATGTCATGAAACAAAGCAACCATGACACGCTGATATGTTGCCCCAACATTCTTCAACCCAAAAGGCATGACCTTGTAGCAAAAGGTACCCCACTGAATAACAAAAGTTGTCTTCTCCATGTCTTCGGGAGCCGTTTTAATCTGGTTATAACCAGAGAAGCCATCCATGAAGGAGAATACCTTATGCTGAGCATTGTTGTCAACCAGGACGTCGATGTGAGGTAAAGGGAAATCATCCTTGGGGCTTGCCCTGTTCAAATCCCTGTAATCAACACACATTCGGACCTTACCATCTTTCTTCGGTACTGGAACCACATTGGACACCCACTGAGGGTAAGAAGTAACTGCTAGAAAACCGGCGTCAAACTGTTTCATAACTTCATCCTTGATTTTCTCAGACATCTCTGGGCGCATACGGCGAACCTTCTGTTTTACTGGAGGACAGTCTTCCTTGGTAGACAGGCGATGAACAACAATATCAGTATCCAAACCAGGCATATCTTCGTAAGACCAGGAAAAGATCTCAACGTAGTCACGTAGCATCTGAATCAACCGTTGTTTCACACTAGCTTCCAGGTTTGCACCGATCTTGACCTCTTTCTTATCTGCCTCTGTACCCAGATTCACTGATTCTACCGGCTCCTCATGCGGTTGAATAGCCCTCTCTTCTTGGAGTAGCAGTCTTGCAAGTTCACCAGGCACTTCGCAATCATCTCCACCTTCGTCTTCGGCTAAGTTGATCGGATTTTCGAAGTCATAACTGGCAGTAGCAGAGTCGTTACCAGTGAGATCCAGAGTGGATGTGGACCTGTATATCTGAGTGTGTGTAAAATAGTTGTTTTGCAATATATAATAAAGAAAATCAAGGAGCGCAAAATTTGAAATGCAAGAACGTCCAATGCTTTTATTAATGATATATTAAAATGGCACACAAAAAGCCCTCACAAATGAAGCCACAGTGCCCCGGGTAAGACACCGGGCCATAAAGTTTAAAACATTGTCTGGTACATATTCAAAACAAAAGTTTCATTACTGGGTAACAAAAGTAATAGGGATGAAGTCCTTTGTTGTCCAGTTGCTTGGTCCACCGTCGGTCGTAGGATAGATCCAGCTGTCGAATTCAGACTCTTCCACATCATCTTCAATGGCATTCACTCCCGAGTTGCTGATGAACACGGGAGGTCTTCCGATTCGTGCATTCTGGACAGCCCTTTGAGCTTCTGCATTGAAACCCAAACCAAACTTGTTAGTTTTCTGTGTAAAATCAGGAAGTCAGCCCCAATTTTCACACTCACCCTTCTCAATAACAGCCCGAGCATCTTTTAAGGAAGCCATTTTCATAGGAGCATCTTCAACCACAGTCTCAGCTGATGCCAGTGTCTGGGGAACCTCTTCAAAGTGCTGAAATGGGGTCTCAATGAACTCCCCATCCATTTCCACATATTGGAACGAGTTGAGGTGGCTGACCATGTACTCTTCCTCCCCTTGTACTGTCACAATCTTCCCTTTGACCGGGTACTTCAACTTTTGGTGGAGCGTTGAGGTTACGGCCCCGGCTTTGTGGATCCATGGACGACCCAACAAACAAGAATAAGATGACCGAATGTCCATCACATAGAAAGTAGAATTGAAGATCTGAGAACCAACCTTGATCGGGATATCAACCTCTCCATGCACCATTCTTTTAGACTCGTCAAAGACCCTGACAATAATATTACTTGGTTTCAGCTCCAACCCTTCATAATCCAACCGGTCTAGAGCTTTCTTGGGCAAGACGTTCAATGAGGAACCAGTATCAACCAACACGTGTGCAAGAGTAGTGCCCCTGCATTCAATGGAGACATGCAAGGCATCGTCATGATTCTTCCCCTTAGTCGTCAAGTCGGCATCCGAGAAACCCAACCCATTATCAGCAGTCAAATTAGCCACACAATCTGTAAACTGATCAGCTGATGTCTCTTGTGGCACGTGGGCAGTTTTCAAAAAGGTAATCAGAGCCTTGGCATGGGCCTCTGAGCACAACAACAATGACAACATAGAAATCTTGGATGGGGTTTGCCCTAGCTGCTCAACTACGTTGTAGTCACTCTTTTTAATGATTTTCATAATCTCTTCCATCTCTTGTTTGGAAGCTTCAACAGTAATTGTCTTTGGTGCCTCCGTCTGGGCAGGCGCATCAACGGTGATCCCTTTGCCCTGGGTGTCAGATGACTCGACAACAGGGGTAAGAATAGGAACTTGAACAGGAATGGTAGGTACACTGGTAGGTGTAATAACAACATGTCTTCTGACAGTTGGTGGAGCAATATCAGGTGAGAAAAGTCTTCCGCTGCGGGTGACTTTAGCAGGTCCAGTAATGTTGCCGATGTCAGTACCAGCATCCAACTCTTGCTTAACTCCATGAAAATAAACATCAGCCCCATAGTTCCAAGGGACAGCTTTGTCAGAGGTGTAGGGGATGGGCCCCGGAACAGTGATGATCACAACTGCGATTCTCGGAACAGATGTAATTCTAACAGGCTTCCTTGAGGGAGCCTTAGAATAATTTTCGAAAATGGTAATGATGGCAACTTCTTCAGAATGAACTGAGGGAACAACAGTCTTCTCAAACAGGATCTCTTTACTGTCCATCAGGTTTTGGATACCTGACTTCAAGAATGGGCAAATGGTAGGTAAAATAGAACACATATGGCAACCTTCATCATAGCCCGGAAATAAACCAGCTAGAAAAAGGTTCTTCTTTACCGTCAACAGAGGGGTAACAATTTCATCCACAGAAACTACAAACAAGTCTTCTTCTAGAGCATTCACTCCATGCTTGGGCATGGGAGCAGTTACAACATTAGGCCGCTTGGGTGCCTCAAACTCAATCTCTTTCGCATCAATTAGGTCTTGTACCCTGTTCTTCAAAACCCAACAATCGTCCGTATTGTGCCCCGGGCTATCAGAGTGAAAAGCACAGCGGACATTAGGGTTATACCTTGGTGATGTAGTATTTGGACTCTTCGGGGCTTCCTTTAGAACCACCAAATTAGTCTTCAGCAATTGTGGCAGAATCTGAGACAAAGTCATGCTGAGACGAGTGAATTGCCTTCGAGGTATCTCGTCCTTCTGTTGATTGTTGTGCTGAGGAGCACCAGCGGGTTTTGAAATAACAACCGCATTGACAGCTTGGCGGTGTTCAGGTATATTCTGTCTTCTCGAACTGTAGACATCACTGGACTCTTTCTTAAACGGCTTCTTCTCGGTGCTTGATGAGGCACCCTTCTGTATCTTCCCAGCCTTAATACCAGCCTCAATCCTCTCACCAGTCAAAATAAGATCTGTAAACCCAGACGAAGAGCTTCCAATCAAGTGGTTGAAAAATGGACCAGACAGGGTCCCTAGAAACATGTCAACAAGTTCCCGATCAGCTAAGGGTGGTTGTACTCTTCCGGCGAGGTCCCTCCACTTATGAGCATAATCTTTAAATCCTTCACCCGTTCCCATTGAGATACCCTGGAGTTGGGTACACGTAGGAGCGAGGTCGGAGTTGTACTGATACTTCCTGTAGAATGCAGTAGCCAAATCTTCCCAACTGCGGATACTGGCTCCGTCCAACTGATAGAACCACTCAAGCCGAGTCCCTGAGAGACTGTCTTGAAAGAAATGGATCCATAGGTTCTTATCAGTAGTGTAAGGCTGGATCTTCCTCACATATGATCGGAGGTGCAGCTTCGGACAAGAAACTTTGTCATACTTAGCAAAGGCTGGCACCTTGAATTTGTGGGGAATCACTACCCTAGATGATAGACCTAGATCTCCGAAGTCCAAACCAGGAACCTTCTGAATTTCCATAGCACTCAACCGGTCCTCCAGTTGCTTGTACCTATCCTCAACAGGAGGGTACTATTCTTCATCATAGTCCGTCTCATTGTCGGAGACCACATGGCTAGGAGCCCTCCTTTCTTGTGGACTATCTTTCCCTCCAGATGAGGTGGTCAGATCAACTTCATTTTGTAGCCTATTTCCAAACTTGTGCCCTGTGTTAAACATGATGGTCCTCTTCTTCTTCTTCTTCTCTTTCAGAATCAGGGTCTTCAGGTCCTGCTGACCTTTAGCTAGATTCATGAACAACTCTTGAAATTGGGCATTCTGGGCCTGGAGGGCCTTGATAGCTTGCTCAGTTGAAGGTTCAGTGGACATGATGATTGCTGAAATAAACAACGAAGAAGATAAGAGACCTGTAAAGGGTACCTGTTTATGGAGTGCATGGGATGAAATGCGTATGATTTATGATTTCAAAGACAATCGGGATTCAAATTTGTAAACAAGAAAGGAAACACACTTTATTAGATTTAAACTTCAAAATTTAAATTGTTCAACTGATGCCCTCAGGGCGTTACAAAAATAGAAATACTGAAAAGTAAATAAAAACTGGAAAGGAAATCATCAAAAGTCAATAAATGCTCCTATGGCCTCTTCTTATCAGTGCGGACATAATCGTTGAGAATCCGCTCATTCTCCAACTGTCTAGTCAACCTTTGGATCTTCTGCTCCTGCTCATTGAACTTCTCCCGATAAGAATCCCTTTCTTCCCGTAGTTGCATCCAAGATCTCTTCAGTGCCCCAATGTCAGTGGGCATGTAAGGATGGAGAATGGTTGGAAGAACCCATTCTTCATTAGCAACTTCAAGAGTGACAGGCCGGACGGATTCATATGGCATACCTAGATTCTGGGAACGGATGCGGACCCATCTGAGATATGGCTCCATTGGCAGAGAAGTCTTTGGGCCCAGCTCATGTGGATCAGATTGGTGAACTCTATCCCAAGCCCTTATGAATCTGCGACGCTGCTCGTCATTATCCCCTTGAAAATCAAAGATGATATGAGGCATTAACATCTCATGAAGTCCTTCTCTTCTGGCTCTTCCAAACTGACGGAGAGCTAAGCATGGGTTGTAAGAAATTCCTCCACGGGTTCCTATCAATGGAATGTTAGGATACTCTCCACAGCGATCGATGATAGTCACCTCATCCATACCCTTGAGAGTCCAAATAATGTCGTTATGAGAGAGAGACATCACCCTATAAGCCCAGCCCATTCCTTCTTTATTCTTCAACACTGACTTGGGAAGGTGCGAAATAAACCACCTTGCCAATAAAGGAGCACATCACATCAAGGTTCCCCATTTTCGGGTAGTACGAGCATAGAGCTGATGAAGAATGTCACCCAAGAGAGTGTGTACATGGTTCTGAGAGATGAAGATCTTTGTCACATTCACATCAACAAAAGTGTCAGGATTCGGAAACAAAACCAAGCCATAGATCAGAAGAGCCAGAATATCCTCGAAGGCCTTGAAGTCTAGGCTATCCCAGAAGTAGCTTGCCTTACCAACCAAGAACTTAGTCAGAAAGCCTTTTGCTCCACTCCTAGTCTCCCAATTAGCCATTACCTCCTCTTTAGTCAAATGAAGGGCTGCAGCAATTTCTTCGGGCCTAAGGGTCTTCACCCAACCAGTAAATGGGGTCTGCTCCAGAACAGAGATATTGAGCAGCTCAGAGAACTCTTATAGGGTAGGAACCAGCTGGAAGTCCTGGAAAGTAAAACAATGGTACAACGGATCATAGAATTGGACCAGGACACTCATCATCTGCTCGTCCAATTTGGAGGTGACCAAACTGAGAAGAGAACCATGCCTCCTGATGAAGGAAGTAGTGTCAGGCATCTTGGCAACCAACTCTTTAATCAAGGTAGGGACTTGGAGAAAGTTGATCTGGATGGTATTCTTACGCATAGGCATCATGATGACCTACAAAATAGAGAAAAGATAAAACCCTCCTGTCTTTGAAATAGGTTAGTCTTATGTGAGATGTATGCAATGTTATGATGTCATGATGTCATGATAGTAGGCACACCACAAGTATCCACAAATAGCAAACATGGTAAAGGCACACAAGTCACACAAAAGAGCCCTTAGATTTCAGGTTGGTATGGAGCTTAGGTACTACCCTCTTTCAGTTCAGCTGGTTTAAACAGGTCCTAAAAATAGTAACCGGGTTCTAGAGGATCTCAATATCATTGACTACCCTCAATCGGTCATAATTCCAGTTTAGCAACCTTTCCTTGCGGTCGGAATCATCGCGAGAGTTTAGTCTCAATGAGTGTAGCATACTGCTACTGTTCTATGGCCAAGTAGGTCAATTTAAGGTTCTAAGGTCAGTTGGTGCTTAATGACCCCTTAGAAGACCCATATTCTCCTTGTTCCAACACAAGGGATATCGGTACAGACTAAAGTGCCACACCAACGTAGCTACTGCTTCAACCGTGTCAGTCTACGTCGGACAGTTCCCTCACAGTTTATTGCTACTTACCTAAAGGGTAACCCCAAATCCGGGTTAGGATCTATAGAACTCCAATACAATCCCACAAATATAAATCATACAAAGCATACAATTGAAAACACAATGATCTAATCCTAAGGTACACCTTACTTATTAATTCCCCAGCAGAGTCTCTAGTTCTGTGATCGGCGGGAATAGAATTGACTGTTTTTGGAATGCTGGTTTGCGTTTTGTGTTTGTTTTCGCAAAATGTCGCGGTAAGTAAGAGCCGCCACCGTCTTTTATTTTATCCAACAAGGAAAGGAAAAAAGCACAGAAAAATTCCTTTTTTCGAGATGTTTCTCGGGTTCGGGAGGTAGATTATAGAAAGGGAAGGTGTTAGCACCCTTTCTATCTGTGGTTATCCACGGGCTCTTAGGTACTTGCTCAAAGTGTTTTCAAAAAATTTCTTTTCTTTGTGTTTGTGGGTTTAAAAAGAGTTTTTTGTTTGGAAGGAGTGTAAGTGCGAAAAGTTTTGTTTTGTTTTTAAAAGGAGCAAGTACTTAAGAACCATCTACCTACTCGAAAAGGGAATTAAACTGTGTAAATTTCCTTTAGACAATGCTATCCCACTATTTATGAGTAGGTAGCATCGTCGTTGGAGTTTAAGGGTCAATTCGATTAAGGGACGTGTGGTCACTAAAGCAATGTTAGGATGCCTTAGCGGTAACCCTAATGTCTTAGATCATTTTATCTGATGCAACCGTTTCGAGGCAACTTATGATCTTTGGACAAGAGGGCAACCTCTAAAACTTCCTATACTCAATGACCACATTCGAAGGCAACCAAGTGAGGTGTATCCTAAGAGTGCGCATGTGCGAGCGTGTTAGTTCGGTTAATTTTATCTGTACATGTTATAGGTGAGCTATTGTTGATTTTAAGTTCATACATTTGATCTTGTCATGCATTCCCTATTATCAAACATCTAACAGTTTATAGTTGCGGTATTTAAATTTGCGGAAATTAAATCTAAACTATTACAAGGCGTCGGGTATTCACATCGCCAAAAACAAACCCTTTAATTTAAATTGCGGAAAGTAAAATAAAGCGATAAATAAATAAAGTCTTAATTAAAAGCTATTACATACCGGAAGCAATTACAATATTGGAAATATGGATCGCGTGCGAAAAATTAAGACGGCGCATTTTTTAGGGTTTTGACCCTTTTTTATTAAAGAAAAGATTTTTGCTTATTTTTGAATTAAATGGGATTAAATTAAATGAACAATCAAATTAAATTAAATAATGAAAATATTTTTGGATTTTTTGAGTTTTTAAGGAAATAAAATAAAATTGATTAAAAATATTAAAAACCTAATTCTACATTAGTTTTAATTTATTGCAAAAAATATTAAATGTTTAAACCTATTTAATACTAAGTTAATTAATTAATATTTATTTACAAAAATAAAATAATGAAATTAATAATAAAAGTAATATTTTTTTTGTTTTCTGATTTTTATGAAAAATAAATAAATTATTTGGGTGATTAAATAATAATAATAATAATTAAATAAAGCAAATAAATAAAAGAGAGAATATAAAGAAATAACCCATGGGGGGGTGTTGGGCCCAATTCTGAATGTGAGAATAGCAATTCCAAGCCCATTTACTGCAAGCCTGCTTTGACCTTTTGGAATCCCACGCGCTGCTGTTGACTTGAGTGTATGGTGTACCTCCAATCTGGGCCTTTAGATTTGGCCTAGAGGCCATCTGGCATGTGGATCTTTGAGGCATATGGTGGACTACATTTTGAGCATTACATGAGAGTACCTGAATAAAAGGAAAACAAATGTATTGGGGGACCTGGGATTCGAACCCAGGTTCCATGGGGGTTTTCACCAACGCGCTTGCCAACTCAACTAACCTACTCATTTGTTAATGGAATACAAAACAAATATTATATTTAAAACAAGCCATTATGCCTGGAAAAAAAATAAAAAGCGCGCTGATTTGAAACTAGCCAATGGGAAGAAGACACGCTTCCGTCTTCTTCGTTGAAAAATCAGGATTTTTACCTGCGGATTTTATCCGCAGCAGAATCCATGGCTGCCTTCTAAAATCATTTGTAGGCCTTGGAAACGAATTTTAAGAGCATCATCATACTCGTCTCTTTCCACTGAACACAACCATGGTCATTATTTGTCCTAATTTTTCCTGAAATAAAAATGCCTAAAATAACAAGAACACAAACCCTAGCTTCGGATACAGGGTTATAGGCCATGAAAACAAAATTAAATAATGCAGAAATGCTCTAAATGAATCGATTAACATGATAGTGTCAAGATTTTGGCAAAAAGATGCAAGATTCAGAGGTTATGTTTTCGTGTACAGAGCCATATTCACGAGGACTTACAGTGCGATTGGGGATGTCTCAGGGCTTGATTTTGATTGCTTTAGCTCCAGTGGATGTCAGGCAAGAAGGCTATGTGGAGATTTTCCTTTGAAAACGCCTCCAATATGGATTTCGATCTCCAACTTTTTCAAGCTTTTTTTTCAGTTTTCGTTTTTTGATTTTGGGTAGCTTCAGGTCGTGTTCTTTGTATGTCTAGCTTGTGTGAGTATATTGGAATGAATTAGGTTAAATCTTTGGGCTTGAATCCATGTGCATTGAAGATTGAAGATATGATTTGATCACCATTAACAAAGCTTCCATATTTGTCTCAAATCAAATATTTTGTGCATAATAAAGCTTGATACGAATTTGATTGGGTGTATCATGTTAATTGAAAGCTGTAATGATCAAAAAGATCTTATTCCATCAATTTTTGGATTTTATTTGAATTAATATTGATTTAAAATGAATTAATTCAATAAAAATTAAATAAAATAGAAAAATTAATGAATGGACATGAAACTGAAGATAGGACACATGTGTGGTGTGACAAGATCAAATCAAGTGGAAAAAAGTTGGCCCTTTTGTCAAAAATTTGAGTTTTGAGGATAATTGACTTTTGGCAATTTTGGAAAAATGCCCAACTTCGACAATGCATAACTTCCTAAATTTTGCACTTTTAGAGGTGTTCTTGGACTTTTTAGAAACATTGAGATGTCCTATAACCAACCCTTTTTGTCTAATCTAATTTTTATATTCCATACTCAAGTTATAAGCTTTGGCAAAAAAAAGGTGTTTTTGTTGACTTTCAAAAATGACCTATAATGTCCAAATTTGTAACTTTTTGTGAGAGAATTTATTGATCTTGGGGTGTGAAGATGGATTGTAGGAAATTGAATCCTATTCAAAATTAGCTTTTGATGGGTCATTTCTCATAAAGTATGAGAAAGTTATGCTTGGTCAAAGTTGAGTTGACTTTTCCTACAAAACCCTAATTTAGCAACTTTTGAATCTTGATGAATCTTGAGCAATCCTTGATGAATCATGATAAACCCTTGATCAAATGATGAATTATCATTCAAAATAAGAATGTTGACAAAAAATCTTGAGGTTTGACTATTTGTAGGTCACAGTTGACTTTTGCCCTAGCACAATCGATTTTTGGATCTCTTGAGCAATTGACTGACCAAACTTTCTCCGCAAGGCTTGAAATTTGACATAGATGACCTTGAGGACATATTAGGACATTGGGGATAATTTGAGGCCATTTGGATGTAAGGACCTTGATGCAACACAAAACCCTAATTTTGAATTGATTGCCTTAGGATGTGATTTGACTGTCCAACTCTTGAGCTAACTTGAGCCACTTGGAGATTATTCTTGACATGTCTTAAGAAATATGGGAGGGAAAATTTTGGGGTACAACTGTTTCCTTCTATATGTGTTTCCAGAATGTTCTGACATGAATGTTTTGATTGACTACTCTTCAGAAGTGAGAAGAGGAGTTACATTAGAAGCCATTCATCATGTTCTGAAATGTGTCTAACGTTTCATTACTAGAATGGTCAGACGTTCATTATACTAAAACAGATGTCTCACGCTACCCTCAGAAGTTGAACGTGTGTTTCAATTCTGAAAGGTAACGCATGCGTGCACTACTAGTGAGACGTCGTTCCTAGGTAACTGTTCAGATTTGATCAAAATCCTGCATCCCCTTAATGTCAAATCTCATTAATTTTTTTAATTATTATGTTTTAAATTGTTCTAAATTCTTTAACTTCTCATTAATTTTAAAAAAAACTCTCTTTTTGGGCTATAAATACCCTTGCATAATCCCTTTTCTATTTTTTACTCTCTCTCTCTCTCTCAAACTTCAATCGCCTCTGCGTTTTTGTGAAAACTCTCTCAACCTTTTTCAAAATCCTAAACCTAAATGTTCCAAATGGATTTATCTTCATCCCCTTCCTCAAGCATTCCTGTGTCTTCAAGTAGCACTCAACAAGCAGAAAAGTATGTCACTCCTGAGTGAACAACGCCGATACCTGTTGATAGCTTGGAAGTGGTTACTGGACTTATGGTAGATTTTGATAATCTGAAGGAAAATGGGTTTGACTTGTTTCCGACTGTGGATTTCCAAGGAAAGAAAAATTTATTTGATCGTCTTGTTGGACCATTATTCCCTCATCTAGTTAAGGAATTCTAGATTCATGTCATTTCTTCCCCAAAGGTCATCCTTTTGTTTGTCATGGGCAAAGAGATTTCCATTACTGAGAATCTCATAAGGAAGCTTCTAGGCTTTGAAGGAAATGGCGTTATTGGAATCTCTAGTGGACGAATGGATGTGTCCAAGGTTTATGATGAAATATTTACTACTGGGAAAGCTTCAAACAAGATCAGAGACTTGAAGAACTATTATAAAGTCTGGGCAAGAATCATTCGTGGCTGCATTCATCACATGAAGGAAACTAGTTCTCCTTACTACATCAATGTTGACCAACAATATCTTCTGTTCTATCTTGGAACAAATGTGAAGATTGATCGGCCCTACCTTCTATTCAACCATCTCTAGACGCATGTGAAGGAAACTAGGGAAGTTGAAAGGGTCAGAAACCCTAAGTCAAAGAGAAACTGGATCCCTCTGGGAAGACTAATCTCATACATTCTGACGGAGAATGGTCTGATAGCTCACTTATAAGATGCAAACTTGCTTGGAGAGTTGGATCCTACATGTGGAAAAGCTTAGACTGGGATGAACCTGATGAAAAGGAAGCTGATTGACAAACTTCTGGTGGAACCTACACCATACGTATCAGTAACAGTCACCAGAAGGAGAATTCCCATTGCAGATTTTTCCTCTGTTCAACTCTGGTGATCATCCCAAGATAATTCTGCACTTCATTGAAGCGTGCAAAGAAAGTGGCATCCCCATTGACCTCGCTTGGCTTCAAGGAAGAAATATACCTGCACCAGATATTTTCCTCCAGAAGAAGAAAAGGCAAGCTGGAGAAGGCCCCTCTGCTCAACCTCAGAAGAAGAAGAAGAAATTTGCAGGTACATCCTCTTAAACCATTTTTGTTAATGATTATGTGCACATGGAAACATCTTATGAACCTCAAACCCTAGAAGATATAGAAGTTTACATAGACCTAACACAACCCTCTGAGCCCCTAGATAACAACCCTGAAATTGATCAAGTATTATCTGACATAAATAATTTTGATGCTGAAGCACCTCAACAAACTCAACCTCAACCTGACATACCTCCTTCTGCTCCCCACCATCAGAATCTAAATAACCCTGCTGAAAACCCTCTTCCAACATCCCCCATCAGACCTTTATCACCAAGACCCTTTGAGTGGTATGATGGTTCTTGGAGACTACCTAGAATAAATGTTCCTCTATCTACACAACCTTCATCCTTCATCCTACCCTCTGAAAACATTTTTTCTTTAAATGTATCACCAATACCTTCTCCTTCTTCCTCACCTCAAACCATAATCATCATCTCTCCTGACGTCACACCACCTCCTTCACAAGCAATTCCCTCACCTTCCTCACAAGAACCCTCTTCACCTCTCTCTCTAGAGCCAACCCTTAGTCCATCCTCATCAGAACCTTCTGAACCCTTTGTCCCTTCTGACTTTCTTAGGACTGTAGTTGATCTTGAATCACTATGTTATCTACAAATAAAATACACCAAAAAGGTCATTCCCAAACCAACCCCAAATACTGATCAATCAGATGTTCCTGTATGTTTTCAGAATTTTGTAACAGAAATGCAGACGTGGATTGACCTGTTGAAGGCAGACAGTACCAGCAACCTGAATCCAGAAGCATGTGATTTTATATGGGAAGTGTGGTACCCCAAAATTTGCCCTCCCATATTCTTCAAGATGTGTCAAGACCAAGCTTCAAAATCCCTCAAGGGTTGCACAGTCCAATTGCCTCCTAACACAGTCAAAATTAGGGTTTTGGTTCTTGCAAGGAAGTTGAGGTTTTCAAGGGCTCAATCAAGTCACATGTGCCCATATACATTGCCAAGCATCTACATACCAAGTTTCAAGACTTACAGCATCAAATTGCACAGTCAAAAACCTTAAATGCTCCACAGTCAACTGCAGGGGCAAAATGGTCATTTGACAGTCAAAATTCAAAAAATTTGTTCAACATCTTATTTTTAAGCCACAATCATCATTTGATCAATTCTTGATCATGATTCCACAAGCATGGCTCAAAAAGTCTCAAGATGCAAAAGTTTCTATTTTTGGATAGTTGAAAAAGTCAACTGCAAATTGACCAAGGCATAACTTCTTCATGGTTCATCAGAAAAATCCCATCCAAATCTCATTTTGAAGGGGATGACATTTCCTACAATTCATCTTCACACTCCAAGTCCAAGAAATGCTCTCACAAAAAGTTATCAATTTCAACATTATAGGTCATTTTCAAAAGTCAACAAAAAGGCACTTTAAGTCAAAGACCATAACTTGAGATTGGTAAATCAAAATGACATGGGACCAAAGGAATTGGTTAGAGGACTTCAAGACCTTTCTAAAATGTCAAAGAACATGTTCATAGCTTCAAAATTGAGCAAGATATGCATTGGAGAAGTTGGGAAATTTTTGGGAACTTTCAAAAGTCAACTTTGCCTAAAAAGCTTCAATTTTGCTAATGGGCCTCAAATTCTTTCTTGAATCATTACCCAAGGCCTATGCACGACCCATTGAGCTTAAAAGGATTTATTTTATTATTTTTAATTAATTAATTGAATTTTTATTATTATTAATTCATTTAATTGGTTTTAATTGTAGAAAAATATCAAAGCATGGTTGGCAAATCTTTTTATGAAGCAAATACACTCCACATATGCTAAAGATTTCGTGCATCACTCAAGGGGACAAGATCTTCCATAATTGGCAAGGTTTTCATGGAAAAAGAATTAAAATCACATAATTGAAAATCAAATATTCAAGTCATAAATTCATGGACTTTTGGGCCATGGTTTTGACCTAATTTGCATCACATACAAAGGCATGAGCTAACCCTATTCAGAAAGACACGTGAAAGCTGCTAAAAACGCATAACCAATTTGCAAAATTTCAAGAAGAATTTGAAAACTGAAATCCTATTTGCAGTACAATTCAAGGCCTAAAATTGTTTCCCATACATTGCTGACATTGCCATGAAGCTATTACAATCAAGAACGAGGCTTAACACCATCAAAATCCTCCCCACCAAGTCACACGGTTTGCCTTATTTTTCAAACTTGCATATCATGTTTCACGTGCTTTTAATCTGTTTTCTTGTTTGATTTACACTAATAGTGACCTTCTGAAGCGATTGGTACAGTTTAATTGAACTAACGTTGCCTGGATCAAAATCCACCATGGACGAAACCTAGGGTTTCTGAAGCTCCAAATTAGGGCTTTAGGCATCAGGAAAAATTGGAACACGTCATGACTATGGTTGAATTCGTCAAGGCCAGACGAATTCAACCAAACCCTCGCGCTCAATTTATGTGATCCACAAGGCTATTCGCTATTTTTGGGACTTTCACTTAGTGGGGGTTTAAAACCCCCGCTATCTTATTCATGTTTATAGGTACAAACGAAGAAGGAGATAGCGTGGCAGTGCATGGTTGGGCAGTTCAAATCTGGCGCGTTTTGTTTTGTTTTATACCACTATGATTGCTTTTCTTACATAATAATTACTGTCTAATATATGTACAAACGTGCTTAGTGGCTCAGTTGGTTGGGAACGTGGCTGGCAGGTATAGGGACCTGGGTTCGATTCCCAGGTCCCCCCACATAATTCATAATTTTTGTCTTAACCCATTCCAATGCAGCTTTCATTCAATGGCCCATCATGCGCCCTCACGCCTCAGCCTGCGAAGTGGCTTCAAAGATCCATCTAATGGCCAGAAGGTGAATTCCATGGTGTACCCCAGTCAGACAGCATGTGCACACAATCCTGAAAGTCAAACAGGCTTAGTCTAATGGGCCAGAATTCCTCAAATCACACCTCCACTTTGGGCCTGACACCCCCCTTGGTTTGCATACTTTTTAATCTAATTTTCTTTTCTTTCTAATTCTTTTTAATTGTTTTAATTGTTTTTATTAATTCACCATTAATCAAATTTTTATAATAAAATCAGAAAATAAAATTGTAAAATATATTTAATTATTATTAATTTCACCACTAACATATTTTTGTAAATAAATTCTAATAACTAATCTAGGTTAATTTAGGGTTAAAATTTAATCTCTTTTTTTTAATAAATAAAAACTACATAGAATTAGGTTTTGACATTTTTTATCTTTTTCTTAATTAATTATTATTATTATCATTATTCATTATTATTATTAATTACCATTATTTTTGTACATAAATATGTAAATTAATTAATTAGCTTAAATTAGGTTAACTTTAATATTTTCTTAATAATTAAAATAATTTAGAGCTAGGGTTTTCTTTAATTCTTTTTTCTTTATTTTCATAAATACCAAAAAACATAAAAAAACAATTTCTTTTCTTTAAATAATTAGGTCCTAATTCAATTTAATTTCAAGCAAAGGGACAAAACCCTCGGACGTTCCAATTTATTCTTTTCGCGTATTATTTTCTTTTGATGATTATGTAACTGCTTTCCGGATGTAATAGTAATTAGGTTTATCGCTTTTCTTTTACTTTCCGCATCTTTTATCAAAAACGGGTCTTTGTATTTTGGCGATGTATAGACCCGCGCCTTGTAATAGCGTAACTTTTACCTTTCCGTATTTTACTTTCCGCACTCTTAAATTCTAAATTGCATGAAAGAATGTATGTTAATTAAAAATAATGCGTAGCTCACAATGCCATGAACAAAGATAAAACATAACATGAAAACAACACACAATACACACACCACTTCTAGGGTACGCCTCACTCGTTGCCTTCGAAACGTGGTCGTCAAGTATAGGACGTTTTAGCGGTCGCTCTTATGTCTAAGATCCAGTCGCCTTGAAACGTTTGCCTCGGATAAAAGGATCTAGGACATTAGGGTTGCTTCTAAAGTATCCTACTATTGCTTCGGTGACCACACTGTCCCTACAAACGAATTGACCCGAACACCTCCAACGGTGGTGCTACCTACCTCTCAATGGTGGGATGGCACTACCTTAAGGACTTTTACACAGCCTAATTCCTTAGGGTAGGTAGATGACTCATGGATACTTGCTCTCTTCAAAAACAAATCAAAATACTTTTCACACCTTACACTTTCAAAAAGCTTTCAAAACAAATTTTTCAAACACTCTTGAGGACTGATACAAGAGTCATTCAGAAATCTTTCAAAGAAACTTTTTCAAACCCACTCACACTTGAAAAGCAAACATATTTTGAAAACATAAGAGCAAGTATCTAAGAGCCCATGGATAACCATGGATAAAAAGGGTGCTAACACCTTCCCTTTCTATAAATCTACCTCCCGAGCCGAGAAACAGTCTCATAAGGAATTTTGCTGTGCTTTTGTCCTGTCCATGTTGGAGAAAATAAAAGACGGTGGCGACTCTTGCTTCCGCGACATTTCGCGAACCAGCGTTAAACAGTCAGTTCTATTTCCACTGATCACAGAACTGGCGACTCTGCTGGGGATACTAAAGTGAGGTGTACCTTAGGATAGCTCATACTTGTGTTTTCAATTGCTTTGTTTTGTTTGCTTTATTATTATGGGCATTTGTCTTGGAGTTTCATAGATCCTAACCCAGATCTGGGGATACCCTGTTAGGTAGCATAAGCTGTGAGGGACCTGTCCGGCGTAGACCGACACGGGTGAAATAGTGGCTACATTGGTGTGGCACCTTGGTCTGTACCGATATCCCTTGTGTCGCAACGAGGAGAATATGGGTCTTCTGAGGAGTCATTAAGCACCAACCGACCTTAGAACCCTAATTTGACCCAACTTGGCCATAGAACAGTAGCAGTATGCTACACCCATTGAGGCTAAACTCTCGCGATGGTTCTGGCTGCAAGAAAAGATTGTGATGTTGGAGTTATGAGCGATTGAGGGTAGTCAGTGATATTGGGATCCTCTAGAACTCGGTTACTTTTGATAGGACAGGTCTTAACCAACGAAACTGAAAGAGGGTAGTACCTAAACTTCATGCTGGCCTAAACTCTAAGGGCTGTCTTGTGTGACTTGTGTGCTTTCAAACTTGACTAATTGTATATTTATCATCTAACAACACGAGTTCCTTGCAGGTTTTGTTTACAGTCCTTAATTGGGACTCACTACAGGGCCTACTTACGTCACTCCATGCATAGCATAACATCATACCATTGCATGCATCCTGCATAAAGACTAACCCATTTCAAGGATCTCAAGGGCTTGTGATGCAGGTCATGATGAACCAACTGTCCAGCAAGGGGCAAAGGGGATTTATTTTCCTCTAGCCAAGGTTGTCAGGGGCTATGACCCACTCGATATGGTGAGCCTTTAACCCTTGAAGAAGGACTCTCAACAACATGAAGTTCCTTCAATCAAGCTACCGGATTCCAACTCTTAACAATTTTCTTGTTTACCCCGTGAGATCCTTGAAAACATTGCATGCATATCATACATATCATTGCATTATGGGTACTCTTTTTTGACAGGTCACTTACCTTCCTCGCTGTTTATTTCAGCAATGGCCTCCCAACAAGACAACCAGGATCTTCATGCTCAAGAGACTCAATTCGGGAAATCCTCCTAAATCTATCCAAGGGGCAGGAAGAGCTGAGAACACTCCTCATGGGGACTTTGGTCAGGAACAGTCCAGAAGACGATAAAGACGAACGAATGAAACGTCTGCAAGCTGAGGTAGATACAATGAGAACCCAGATGCTGGGGCAAATGGCTCTCATCCAAGGCTTAGCTCGGGAGCAAGAAGAGTTGAGGACCATGATCAGTCAACTTCACCAAGAGAGATACAACATGAAGCAGACAGTCCAAGACAGGGACCAGGTCATTGATCAGCCTCCAAGAGGACAAGAGTCTGGTATGGTGAAGAATAGACCTCTCCAAATTGCTACCACTTCAAAGGTCCAACCACAACCTCGCCCAGAGCAACAGGTTGATCAGAGTAGGCCAAACAAGCCCAGGAGGCAGTTCACCCAGCTCAACGTATCGTTGTTTCAAGCTTTACAATACCTGTTGAGTCTGAATCTGATTACACTAAGAGCTCCTCCCCGGAACCCCAACATCTCCGCTCCTAACTATCACCCCAACAAAAGATGTGCATACCACTCTGATAGTCATGGACACGACACTGCCGACTGTTGGGCTCTGAAGAACAAGGTCCAGGACCTGATTAATGAAGGAGCAGTGGATTTCACCCGAGAGGGTTAGGCTGAGTGCTCCTACCATCCCTACAGGATTCACCATTTGAAGTAACAAGTCCTGAGATGAGAAGACTTTTTGTCCATTAGAATTTTCAAGTTGTAATTTTCTTTTGATTGTTCAAACAATTATTGTCATAGCAAACGTTATTACTTTATCAATGCATCGCATATGTCTGTTTTGAATCAATATATTCGCATTCGCTATATTCAAAATTGCTTTCATTTTTTGTGATGTTCAACGCTCGACTAATAATTCTAAGCCTCTTGAGGGAGGATGACGAAAACGATACCATGATCTACAGTATGCTTTTGGACAAACCCCGCTGATGAGGTACAGGCATTGTTTCAAAACCTAAACACTGGAGTTATAAGGAAGATAATCCCTTGTCAACCCCTCTGAGCCAAAGAAGTAGGAGTTTTTCTTTTCGAAAATTAAAACCCTTAATCATAACCTGGGGCAGGGTAGTTCTCTCAGTTGATCCAAGTGCATAACAAATGGCACCAAAGAGGTCCTTACAAAATAAAAAAAAACAGTGATGGTTCCCTATAATCGTCAAGACAGGCAGTCGTTATCTTTCAAAAAACAAAAGCCCAATAAGTCAAAACCTATGAAGGAGACTTACAAAACTGGGGCATCCCGCTGACTGTAATCACAAAAGAACAGTTCAGGCAAAAAAAATAGGGATAACAAAATCAAGAAAGAGTAAGAGGTCATACAAACCCTCAACAACAAAAAAGGAAATGACTGCCTATTCAAAATTAACTGCCAATATCTGAACCATCACTGGAACATCAGAGCAAAGACTCAAACAAAGTCTAACGCACAATCAGCTGAGGTTAGGATTGAAGAACATCACGAAGAGCGGGTGGGTACAAATAAATTTTGAGCCTTTATCCTTTGTTTCTTAAACCGTGAACCAAGCAACGCTACAACCCTTAAAAGTCCTAGCTGAAGCATGGGTTAGTTCGAAAGCATACTGTTACGAAAGGTATCCTGACTCCTTAAGGCTTGCGGTAAAATAACGAGTTGACATCACAGTTTACAAAAAATTCACTTGTTTTATGAAAAAATGCATTTTCAAAAACTTCAAGACAGACATAAGCTTTGCATTTTTAAAATAACATTGTTTGCATATGACATTTTTGTTCGAACAACAAAGAAATTCGCACGAAGAATGTCTAGTGAACAAAAGTACTTCCAACCAAGGGTCAGACGTGATCATTGTCCATCATCTAGGACAGTTAAGTCAAGATTCGGAGAATCTCTCAAATGCCAAATAGCAAGGGGCAAACCTCCCTCCGAGTCACTTGGGGCATTGGACATGAATTCCAGCTGCGAACTTTGCACGATCAAATATCTTCTGGTGGTATGGCAACACAATGCTACCAACAGTGATAACTCCCTGCATTCTGAGAGCATGGACATAGTAAAAAGATACTACGCATGATAAAAGACCCGCTAGGTTGACATACCTAGGCAAAAATTAGGGCTTCCTGGAGAACCAAAAGGGTTCGGGAAAAAATAAGGGATGAAATGAAAAAAATCTGTACACCCGGCAAGTCGAAAACCTGAAAAGGCGGCTTGGGCAAAAAAGGGTATCCCGATGGACTGAAAACCCGAAAGGGCGGTCCAGGAAAAAGTTAGGGATCAAAAGCGTACGTCTATGTCCCGTCATCTCGTCACTTGCCTACCAGAAAAAGATTGGTCAATCGGCAGTTATCAAGCACCTCCACAAGGTATCTTCTTCTCCCACATCAGAAACAGGGGCAATAATGAGTTGTCCAAGCGATCTAGTTGCTCTGTCCACCAAGGTACCAAGGTAGGTTCGGCTGAAGAACATAACCAAGTTACCTCCACTCCCCGCAGAGTAAGACAAGATTCAGCAATACTCTCCCCAAGCAGAGTTGGTCTCTCCTCAGCCCCGAAAAGGCACAATATCTCCAGCAAGTCAACAACACTCTCCCCAAGCAGAGTTGGTCTACTGTCAGCCTTAAGGAAGTTGGATTATCCCCAGAAGATCTCAATATTCCCCAGCGAATGGAGTATACAGATGTTCCTAAGCAAGCATCCCCGACAGTCTTGGTATAAGATTGTTCCCCGCGGAATACCAAACACCCCAATGGAGCCATTCCCCTGTCCAGTCCAAAAGTTTTCCCAGGAGAGTTCAATCAATCTCCCCAGTAGATTCAGGAAGCTTATCCCCCAGTAGATTCTGGAAGCTTATCACCTGCAGAGTGTGAACGCTCCCCCGACTTTATTCAAAGGTTATTTCCCCAACAGGATATAATTGGGTTATCCTCAGCCAATTGCCACGGAAAGATCGTCCCCGACGAAGTCTTACTATCCCCAACGGAGTTCATCAATTCCCCAGCATAATAGATCAACTGGAATCCCCAGCGGAGTTATCATCAACATCTCAGCAAAGTACTTCTCTTCCCATGGAGTAACTCCCCGCAGAGTAATCTCTCCAGCAAAGTTTATTCCTCAACGGAGTCACCTTCTCCTACGGGTTTATTCTCGCAACCATCATCCCCAGCGGAAACAAAGAACGCTACTCTTCAACATCAGCCCAGGAGTTAACTTCCCGGCATCCGTCAAGGATTTATTTTCCTCGACAAAAATACATCCATAAACATCACATCTTCATACATTATAGCATGCACATACGCATCATGAACATACAATCTCATTTATTTTGAGAACATCACACATTTAATACATCATGACATCGCATACAACTAACGTTTTGTCTTTTCAGGACAAAAGTCAATACAATGATAATTACTATCAACTGTCGCAATTCCAGATTCGATACCTGTATCTAGCCAGGGCATGTTTGTGAGCGACTATTTTCCGGACTCGATTCCTGTATCCAGCCAGGGCACGTCTAAAGAGTTTGAAGATCTGATTCCTGTATCCAGCCAGGGCGTATCTGTTGACGACTACTTCCGGACTCGATTCCTGTATCCAGCCAGGGCACGTCTGAAGAGTTTGAAGATCCGATTCCTGTATCCTGCCAGGGTGTATCTGTTGACGACTATTTTCCGGACTCAATTCTTGTATCCAGCCAGGGCACGTCTGAAGAGTTTGAAGATCCGATTCATGTATCCAGCCAGGGCGTATCTGTTGATGACTATTTCCGGAGTCGATTCCTGTATCCAGACAGGGCACGTCTGAAGAGTTTGAAGATCCGATTCTTGTATCCTGCCAGGGTGTATCTGTTGACGACTATTTTCCGGACTCGATTCCTGTATCCAGCCAGGGCACGTCTGAAGAGTTTGAAGATCCGATTCCTGTATCCAGCCAGGGCGTATCTGTTGACGACTATTTCCAGACTCGATTCCTGTATCCAGCCAGGGCACGTCTGAAGAGTTTGAAGATCCGATTCATGTATCCATCTAGGGCGTATCTGTTGACGACTATTTTCCGGACTCGATTCCTATATCCAGCCAGGGCACGTCTGAAGAGTTTGAAGATCTGATTCCTGTATCCAGCCAGGGCGTATCTGTTGACGACTATTTCCAGACTCGATTCCTGTATCCAGCCAGGGCACGTCTAAAGAGTTTGAAGATCTGATTCCTGTATCCTGCCAGGGTGTATCTGTTGACGACTATTTTCCGGACTCGATTCCTGTATCCAACCAGGGCACGTCTAAAGAGTTTGAAGATCCGATTCCTGTATCCAGCCAGGGCGTATCTGTTAACGACTATTTCTGGACTCGATTCCTGTATCCAACCATGGCACGTCTGAAGAGTTTGAAGATCTGATTCCTGTATCCTGCCAGGGTGTATCTGTTGACGACTATTTTCCGGACTCGATTCCTGTATCCAGCCAGGGCACGTCTGAAGAGTTTGAAGATCCGATTCCTGTATATAGCCAGGGCGTATCTGTTGACGACTATTTCCGGACTCGATTCCTGTATCCAGCCAGGGCACGTCTGAAGAGTTTGAAGATCTGATTCCTGTATCCTGCCAGGGTGTATCTGTTGAAGACTATTTTCTGGACTCGATTCCTGTATCCAGCCAGGGCACGTCTGAAGAGTTTGAAGATCTGGTTTTTGTATCCTTCCAGGGTGTATCTGTTGACGACTATTTTTCAGACTCGATTCCTGTATCCTGCCAGGGCACGTCTGAAGAGTTTGAAGATCTGATTCCTGTATCTTGCCAGGGTGTATTTGTTGACGACTATATTCCAGATTCGATTCCTGTATCCAGCCAGGGAACGTCTGAAGAGTTTGAAAATCCAATTCCTGTATCCAGCCAGGGCGTATCTGTTGACGACTATTTCCGGACTCGATTCCTGTATCCAGCCAGGGCACGTCTGAAGAGTTTGAAGATCCGATTCCTGTATCCTGTCAGGGTGTATCTGTTGACGACTATTTTCCGGACTCGATTCCTGTATCCAGCCAGGGCACGTCTGAAGAGTTTGAAGATTCGATTCCTGTATCCTGCCAGGGTGTATCTGTTGACGACTATTTTCCGGACTTGATTCCTGTATCTAGCCAGGGCACGTCTGAAGAGTTTGAAGATCTGATTCCTGTATCCTGCCAGGGTGTATCTATTGACGACTAATTCCAGATTCGATTCCTGTATCTAGCCAGGGCACATCTGTGAGTAACTCATTGTAGACTCGATACCTGTATCCGGCCAGGGCACATCTACATGAAGAGTTTAGAGATTTGATACCTGTATCCAGCCAGGGCATATCTACATAAAGAGTTTGAAGATCAACCCCTGTAACAGGCCAGGTAACTATTTTTCTTTCTCAGGTACGCAAGTTCTCGCTAAGGAATCTCTTACGCGATCGACACCTAGATGGCATCTATAAGTCCATCCTCTTATCCATAATCTCTCCAAATGGCATCTATAAGCCCATTCCCTACATCACGCTGCTAACATTCTACTATGCGAGTGCAAATTTCTGGGCACTCTAGTGTTCAATCATCTTCCACCTTCGGATTACGAAAGGCACGCCAGCCAATCTACATCCTCAGGTCTAAGAAGATTGAACAGGGGAAACTGTTGTACCCCAAAATTTGCCCTCCCATATTCTTCAAGATGTGTCAAGACCAAGCTTCAAAATCCCTCAAGGGTTGCAGAGTCCAATTGCCTCCTAACACAGTCAAAATTAGGGTTTTGGTTCTTGCAAGGAAGTTGAGGTTTTCAAGGGCTCAATCAAGTCACATGTGCCCATATACATTGCCAAGCATCTACATACCAAGTTTCAAGACTTACAGCATCAAATTGCACAGTCAAAAACCTTAAATGCTCCACAGTCAACTGTAGGGGCAAAATGGTCATTTGACAGTCAAAAGTCAAAAAATTTGGTCAACATCTTATTTTGAAGCCATAATCATCATTTGATCAATTCTTGATCATGATTCCATAAGCATGGCTCAAAAAGTCTCAAGATGCAAAAGTTTCTATTTTTGGACAACTGAAAAAGTCAACTGCAAATTGACCAAGGAATAACTTCTTCATGGTTCATCAGAAAAATCCCATCCAAAGCTCATTTTGAAGGGGATGACATTTCCTACAATTCATCTTCACACTCCAAGTCCAAGAAATTCTCTCACAAAAAGTTATCAATTTCAACATTATAGGTCATTTTCAAAAGTCAACAAAAAGGCACTTTAAGTCAAAGACCATAACTTGATATTGGTAAATCAAAATGACATGGGACCAAAGGCATTGGTTAGAAGACTTCAGGACCTTTCTAAAATGTCCAAGAACATGTTCATAGCTTCAAAATTGAGCAAGATATCCATTGGAGAAGTTGGGAAATTTTTGGGAACTTTCAAAAGTCAACTTTGCCTAAAAAGCTTCAATTTTGCTAATGGGCCTCAAATTCTTTCTTGAATCATTACCCAAGGCCTATGCACGACCCATTGAGCTTAAAAGGATTTATTTTCTTATTTTTAATTAATTAATTGAATTTTTATTATTATTAATTCATTTAATTGGTTTTAATTGTAGAAAAATATCAAAGCATGGTTGGCAAATCTTTTTATGAAGCAAATACACTCCACATATGCTAAAGATTTCGTGCATCACTCAAGGGGACAAGATCTTCCATAATTGGCAAGGTTTTCATCGAAAAAGATTGAAAATCACATAATTGAAAATCAAATATTCAAGTCATAAATTCATGGACTTTTGGGCCAAGGTTTTAACCTAATTTGCATCACATACAAAGGCATGAGCTAACCCTATTCAGAAAGACACGTGAAAGCTGCTAAAAATGCATAACCAATTTGCAAAATTTAAAGAAGAATTTGAAAACTGAAATCCTATTTGCAGTACAATTCAAGGCCTAAAATTGTTTCCCATACATTGCTGACATTGCCAGAAAGCTATTACAATCAAGAACGAGGCTTAACACCATCATAATCCTCCCCACCAAGTCACACGGTTTGCCTTATTTTTCAAACTTGCATATCATGTTTCACGTGCTTTTAATCTGTTTTCTTGTTTGATTTACACTAATAGTGACCTTCTGAAGCGATTGGTACAGTTTAATTGAACTAACGTTGCCTGGATCAAAATCCACCATGGACGAAACCTAGGGTTTCTGAAGCTCCAAATTAGGGCTTTAGGCATCAGGAAAAATTGGAACACGTCATGACTATGGTTGAATTCGTCAAGGCCAGACGAATTCAACCAAACCCTCGCGCTCAATTTATGTGATCCACAAGGCTATTCGCTAATTTTGGGACTTTCACTTAGTGGGGGTTTAAAACCCCCGCTATCTTATTCATGTTTACAGGTACAAACGAAGAAGGAGATAGTGTGGCAGTGCATGGTTAGGCAGTTCAAATCTGGCGCGTTTTGTTTTGTTTTATATCACTATGATTGCTTTTCTTACATAATAATTACTGTCCAATATATGTACAAATGCGCTTAGTGGCTCAGTTGGTTGGGAATGTGGTTGGCAGGTATAGGGACCTGGGTTCGGTTCCCAGGTCCCCCCACATAATTCATAATTTTTGTCTTAACCCATTCCAATGCAGCTTTCATTCAATGGCCCATCATGCGCCCTCACGCCTCAGCCTGCCAAGTGGCTTCAAAGATCCATCTAATGGCCAGAAGGTGAATTCCATGGTGTACCCCAGTCAGACAGCATGTGCACACAATCCTGAAAGTCAAACAGGCTTAGTCTAATGGGCCAGAATTCCTCAAATCACACCTCCACTTTGGGCCTGACACCCCCCTTGGTTTGCATACTTTTTAATCTAATTTTCTTTTCTTTCTAATTCATTTTAATTGTTTTAATTGTTTTTATTAATTCACCATTAATCAACTTTTTCTAATAAAATCAGAAAATAAAATTGTAAAATATATTTAATTATTATTAATTTCACCACTAACATATTTTTGTAAATAAATTCTAATAACTAATCTAGGTTAATTTAGGGTTAAAATTTAATCTCTTTTTTTTAATAAATAAAAACTACATAGAATTAGGTTTTGACATTTTTTATCTTTTTCTTAATTAATTATTATTATTATCATTATTCATTATTATTATTAATTACCATTATTTTTGTACATAAATATGTAAAATAATTAATTAGCTTAAATTAGGTTAACTTTAATATTTTCTTAATAATTAAAATAATTTAGAGCTAGGGTTTTCTTTAATTCTTTTTTCTTTATTTTCATAAATACCAAAAAACATAAAAAAAACACTTTCTTTTCTTTAAATAATTAGGTCCTAATTCAATTTAATTTCAAGCAAAGGGTTAAAACCCTCGGACGTTTCAATTTATTCTTTTCGCGCATTATTTTCTTTTGATTATTATGTAACTGCTTTCCGGATGTAATAGTAATTAGGTTTATCGCTTTTCTTTTACTTTCCGCATCTTTTATCAAAAACGGGTCTTTGTATTTTGGCGATGTATAGACCCGCGCCTTGTAATAGCGTAACTTTTACCTTTCCGTATTTTACTTTCCGCACTCTTAAATTCTAAATTGCATGAAAGAATGTATGTTAATTAAAAACAATGCGTAGCTCACAATGCCATGAACAAAGATAAAACATAACATGAAAACAACACACAATACACACACCACTTCTAGGGTACGCCTCACTCGTTGCCTTCGAAACGTGGTCGTCAAGTATAGGACGTTTTAGAGGTCGCTCTTATGTCTAAGATCCAGTCGCCTTGAAACGGTTGCCTCGGATAAAAGGATCTAGGACATTAGGGTTGCTTCTAAAGTATCCTACTATTGCTTCGGTGACCACATTGTCCCTACAAACGAATTGACCCGAACACCTCTAACGGTGGTGCTACCTACCTCTCAATGGTGGGATGGCACTACCTTAAGGACTTTTACACAGCCTAATTCCTTAGGGTAGGTAGATGACTCATGGATACTTGCTCTCTTCAAAAACAAATCAAAATACTTTTCACACCTTACACTTTCAAAAAGCTTTCAAAACAAATTTTTCAAACACTCTTGAGGACTGATACAAGAGTCATTCAGAAATCTTTCAAAGAAACTTTTTCAAACCCACTCACACTTGAAAAGCAAACATATTTTGAAAACATAAGAGCAAGTATCTAAGAGCCCATGGATAACCATGGATAAAAAGGGTGCTAACACCTTCCCTTTCTATAAATCTACCTCCCGAACCGAGAAACAGTCTCATAAGGAATTTTGCTGTGCTTTTGTCCTGTCCATCTTGGAGAAAATAAAAGACGGTGGCGACTCTTGCTTCCGCGACATTTCGCGAACCAGCGTTAAACAGTCAGTTCTATTTCCACCGATCACAGAACTGGCGACTCTGCTGGGGATACTAAAGTGAGGTGTACCTTAGGATAGCTCATACTTGTGTTTTCAATTTCTTTGTTCTGTTTGCTTTATTATTATGGGCATTTGTCTTGGAGTTTCATAGATCCTAACCCGGATCTGGGGATACCCTGTTAGGTAGCATAAGCTGTGAGGGACCTGTCCGGCGTAGACCGACACGGGTGAAACAGTGGCTACGTTGGTGTGGCACCTTGGTCTGTACCGATATCCCTTGTGTCGAAACGAGGAGAATATGGGTCTTCTGAGGAGTCATTAAGCAACAACCGAACTTAGAACCCTAATTTGACCCAACTTGGCCATAGAACAGTAGCAGTATGCTACACCCATTGAGGCTAAACTCTCGCGATGGTTCTGGCCGCAAGAAAAGATTGCGATGCTGGAGTTATGACCGATTGAGGGTAGTCAGTGATATTGGGATCCTCTAGAACCCGATTACTTTTGATAGGACAGGTCTTAACCAACGAAACTGAAAGAGGGTAGTACCTAAACTTCATGCTGGCCTAAACTCTAAGGGCTGTCTTGTGTGACTTGTGTGACTTGTGTGCTTTCAAACTTGACTACTTGCATATTTATCATCTAACAACACGAGTTCCTTGCAGGTTTTGTTTACAGTCCTTAATTGGGACTCACTACAGGGCTTACTTACGTCACTCCATGCATAGCATAACATCATACCATTGCATGCATCCTGCATAAAGACTAACCCATTTCAAGGATCTCAAGGGCTTGTGATGCAGGTCATGATGAACCAACTGTCCAGCAAGGGGCAAAGTGGATTTATTTTCCTCTAGCCAAGGTTGTCAGAGGCTATGACCCACTCGATATGGTGAGCCTTTGACCCTTGAAGAAGGACTCTCAACAACATGAAGTTCCTTCAATAAAGCTACCGGATTCCAACTCTAACAATTTTCTTGTTTACCCCGCGAGATCCTTGAAAACATTGCATGCATATCATACATATCATTGCATTACAGGTACTCTTTTTTGACAGGTCACTTACCTTCCTCGCTGTTTATTTCAGCAATGGCCTCCCAACAAGACAACCAGGATCTTCATGCTCAAGAGACTCAGTTCGGGGAAATCCTCCTAAATCTATCCAAGGGGCAGGAAGAGCTGAGAACACTCCTCATGGGGACTTTGGTCAGGAACAGTCCAGAGAACGATAAAGACGAACGACTGAAACGTCTGCAAGCTGAGGTAGATACAATGAGAACCCAGATGCTGGGGCAAATGGCTCTCATCCAAGGCTTAGCTCGGGAGCAAGAAGAGTTGAGGACCATGATCAGTCAACTTCACCAAGAGAGATACAACATGAAGCAGACAGTCCAAGACAGGGACCAGGTCATTGATCAGCCTCCAAGAGGACAAGAGTCTGGTATGGTGAAGAATAGACCTCTCCAAATTGCTACCACTTCACAGGTCCAACCACAACCTCGCCCAGAGCAACAGGTTGATCAGAGTAGGCCAAACAAGCCCAGGAGGTAGTTCACCCAACTCAATGTATCGTTGTTTCAAGATTTACAATACCTGTTGAGTCAAAATCTGACTACACTAAGGGATCCTCCTCGGAACCCCAACATCTCCGCTCCTAACTATCACCCCAACAAAAGATGTGCATACCACTCTGATAGTCCTGGACACGACACTGCCGACTGCTGGGCTCTGAAGAACAAGGTCCAAGACCTGATTAATGAAGGAGCAGTGGATTTCACCCGAGAGGGTCAGGCTGAGTGCTCCTACCATCCCTACAGGATTCACCATTTGAAGTAACAAGTCCTGAGATGAGAAGACTTTTTGTCCATTAGAATTTTCAAGTTGTAATTTTCTTTTGATTGTTCAAACAATTATTGTCATAGCAAACGTTATTACTTTATCAATGCATCGCATGTGTCTGTTTTGAATCAATATATTCGCATTCGCTATATTCAAAATTGCTTTCATTTTTTGTGATGTTCGACGCTCGACTAATAATTCTAAGCCTCTTGAGGGAGGATGACGAAAACGATACCATGATCTACAGTATGCTTTTGGACAAACCCCGCTGATGAGGTACAGGCATTGTTTCAATCCCTAAACACTGGAGTTATAAGGAAGATAATCCCTCGTCAACCCCTCTGAGCCAAAGAAGTAGGAGTTTTTCTTTTCGAAAATTAAAACCCTTAATCATAACCTGGGGCAGGGTAGTTCTCTCAGTTGATCCAAGTGCATAACAAATGGCACCAAAGAGGTCCTTACAAAATAATAAAAAACAGTGATGGTTCCCTATAATCGTCAAGACAGGCAGTCGTTATCTTTCAAAAAACAAAAGCCCAATAAGTCAAAACCTATGAAGGAGACTTACAAAATTGGGGCATCCCGCTGACTGTAATCACAAAAGAACAGTTCAGGCAAAAAAAAATAGGGATAACAAAATCAAGAAAGATAAAGAGGTCATACAAACCCTCAACAACAAAAAAGGAAATGACTGCCTATTCAAAATAAACTGCCAATATCCGAACCATCACTGGAACATCAGAGCAAAGACTCAAACAAAGTCTAACGCACGATCAGCTGAGGTTAGGATTGAAGAACATCACGAAGAGCGGGTGGGTACAAATAAATTTTGAGCCTTTATCCTTTGTTTCTTAAACCGTGAACCAAGCCACGCTACAACCCTTAAAAGTCCTAGTTGAAGCATGGGTTAGTTCGAAAGCATACTGTTACGAAAGGTATCCTGACTCCTTAAGGCTTGCGGTAAAATAACGAGTTGACATCAAAGTTTACAAAAAATTCACTTGTTTTATGAAAAAATGCATTTTCAAAAACTTCAAGACAGACATAAGCTTTGCATTTTTAAAATAACATTGTTTGCATATGACTTTTCTGTTCGAACAGCAAAGAAATTCGCACGAAGAATGTCTAGTGAACAAAAGTACTTCCAACCAAGGGTCAGACGTGATCATTGTCCGTCATCTGGGGCAGTTAACTCAAGATTCGGAGAATCTCTCAAATGCCAAATAGCCAGGGGCAAACCTCCCTCCGAGTCACTTGGGGCATTGGACATGAATTTCAGCTGCGAACTTTGCACGATCAAATATCTTCTGGTGGTATGGCAACACAATGCTACCAACAGTGATAACTCCCTGCATTCTGAGAGCATGGACATAGTAAAAAGATACTACGCATGATAAAAGACCCGCTAGGTTGACATACCTAGGCAAAAATTAGGGCTTCCCGGCGAACCAAAAGGGTTCAGGCAAAAATAAGGGATGAAATGAAAAAAATCTGTACACCCGGCAAGTCGAAAACCTGAAAAGGCGGCTTGGGCAAAAAAGGGTATCCCGATGGACTGAAAACTCGAAAGGGCGGTCCAGGCAAAAGTTAGGGATCAAAAGCGTACGACTATGTCCCGTCATCTCATCAGTTGCCTACCAGAAAAAGATTAGTCAATCGGCAGTTATCAAGAACCTCCACAAGGTATCTTCTTCTCCCACATCAGAAACAGGGGCAATAATGAGTTATCCAAGCGATCTAGTTGCTCTGTCCACCAAGGTACCAAGGTAGGTTCGGCTGAAGAACATAACCAAGTTACCTCCACTCCCCGCAGAGTAAGACAAGATTCAGCAATACTCTCCCCAAGCAGAGTTGGTCTCTCCTCAGCCCCGAAAAGGCACAATATCTCCAGCAAGTCAGCAACACTCTCCCCAAGCAGAGTTGGTCTACTGTCAGCCTTAAGGAAGTTGGATTATCCCCAGAAGATCTCAATATTCCCCAGCGAATGGAGTATACAGATGTTCCTAAGCAAGCATCCCCGACAGTCTTGGTATAAGATTGTTCCCCGGCGGAATACCAAACACTCCAATGGAGCCATTCCCCAGTCCATTCCAAAAGTTTCCCTAGGAGAGTTCAATCAATCTCCCCAGTAGATTCAGGAAGCTTATCCCCCAGTAGATTCTGGAAGCTTATCACCTGCAGAGTGCGAACGCTCCCCCGGCTTTATTCAAAGGTTATTTCCCCAACAGGATATAACTGGGTTATCCTCAGCCAATTGCAACGGAAAGATCGTCCCCGGCGAAGTCTTCCTATCCCCAGCGGAGTTCATCAATTCCCCAGCATAACAGATCAACTGGAATCCCCAGCGGAGTTATCATCAACATCTCAGCAAAGTACTTCTCTTCCCACAGAGTAATTCCCCGCAGAGTAATCTCTCCAGCAAAGTTTATTCCTCAACGGAGTCACCTTCTCCTACGGGTTTATTCTCGCAACCATCATCCCCAGCGGAAACAAAGAACGCTACTCTTCAACATCAGCCCAGGAGTTAACTTCCCGGCATCCATCAAGGATTTATTTTCCTCGACAAAAATACATCCATAAACATCACATCTTCATACATTATAGCATGCACATACGCATCATGAACATACAATCTCATTTATTTTGAGAACATCACGCATTTCATACATCATGACATCGCATACAACTAATGTTTTGTCTTTTCAGGACAAATGTCAATACAATGATAATTACTATCAACTGTCGCAATTCCAGATTCGATACCTGTATCTAGCCAGGGCATGTCTGTGAGCGACTATTTTCCGGACTCGATTCCTGTATCCAGCCAGGGCACGTCTGAAGAGTTTGAAGATCCGATTCCTGTATCCAGCCAGGGCGTATCTGTTGATGACTATTTCCGGACTCGATTCCTGTATCCAGCCAGGGCACGTCTGAAGAGTTTGAAGATCCGATTCCTGTATCCTGCAAGGGTGTATCTGTTGACGACTATTTTCCGGACTCGATTCTTGTATCCAGCCAGGGCACGTCTGAAGAGTTTGAAGATCTGATTCCTGTATCCAGCCAGGGCTTATCTGTTGACGACTATTTCCAGACTCGATTCCTGTATCCAGCCAGGGCACGTCTGAAGAGTTTGAAGATCCGATTCTTGTATCCTGCCAGGGTGTATCTGTTGACGACTATTTTCTGGACTCGATTCCTGTATCCAGCCAGGGCACGTGTGAAGAGTTTAAAGATCCGATTCCTGTATCCAGCCAGGGAGTATATGTTGACGACTATTTCCGGACTCGATTCCTGTATCCAGCCAGGGCACGTCTGAAGAGTTTGAAGATCCGATTCTTGTATCCTGCCAGGGTGTATCTGTTGACGACTATTTTCCAGACTCGATTCCTGTATCTAGCCAGGGCACGTCTGAAGAGTTTGAAGATCCGATTCCTGTATCCAGCCAGGTCGTATCTGTTGACGACTATTTCCGGACTCGATTCCTGTATCCAGCCAGGGCACGTCTGAAGAGTTTGAAGATCCGATTCCTGTATCCATCCAGGGCGTATCTGTTGACGACTATTTTCCGGACTCGATTCCTGTATCCAGCCAGGGCACGTCTGAACAGTTTGAAGATCCGATTCCTGTATCCAGCCAGGGCGTATCTGTTGACGACTATTTCCGGACTCGATTCCTGTATCCAGCCAGGGCACGTCTGAAGAGTTTGAAGATCTGATTCCTGTATCCTTCCAGGGTGTATCTGTTGACGACTATTTTCCGGACTCGATTCCTGTATCCAGCCAGGGCACGTCTGAAGAGTTTGAAGATTCGATTCCTGTATCCATCCAGGGCGTATCTGTTGACGACTATTTCCGGACTCGATTCCTGTATCCAGCCAGGGCACGTCTGAAGAGTTTGAAGATCTGATTCCTGTATCCTGCCGGGGTGTATCTGTTGACGACTATTTTCCGGACTCGATTCCTGTATCCAGCCAGGGCACATGTGAAGAGTTTGAAGATCCGATTCCTGTATCCAGCCAGGGCGTATCTATTGACGACTATTTCCGGACTCGATTCCTGTATCCAGCCAGGGCACGTCTGAAGAGTTTGAAGATCTGATTCCTGTATCCTGCCAGGGTGTATCTGTTGATGACTATTTTCCGGACTCGATTCCTGTATCCAGCCAGGGCACGTCTGAAGAGTTTGAAGATCCGATTCCTGTATCCTGCCAGGGTGTATCTGTTGACGACTATTTTTCGGACTCGATTCCTGTATCCTGCCAGGGCACGTCTGAAGAGTATGAAGATCTGATTCCTGTATCTTTCCAGGGTGTATCTGTTGACGACTATATTCCAGATTCGATTCCTGTATCCAGCCAGGGAACGTCTGAAGAGTTTGAAAATCCGATTCCTGTATCCAGCCAGGGCGTATCTGTTGACGACTATTTCCGGACTCGATTCCTGTATCCAGCCAGGGCACGTCTGAAGAGTTTGAAGATCCGATTCTTGTATCCTGTCAGGGTGTATCTGTTGACGACTATTTTCCGGACTCGATTTCTGTATCCAGCCAGGGCACGTCTGAAGAGTTTGAAGATCCGATTCCTATATCCTGCCAGGGTGTATCTGTTGACGACTATTTTCCGGACTCGATTCCTGTATCCAGCCAGGGCACGTCTGAAGAGTTTGAAGATCCGATTCCTATATCCTGCCAGGGTGTATCTATTGACGACTAATTCCATATTCAATTCCTGTATCTAGCCAGGGTACATCTGTGAGTAACTGATTGTAGACTCGATACCTGTATCCGGCCATGGCACATCTACATGAAGAGTTTAGAGATTTGATACCTGTATCCAGCTAGGGCATATCTACATAAAGAGTTTGAAGATCAACCCCTGTAACAGGCCAGGTAACTGTTTTTCTTTCTCAGGTACGCAAGTTCTCGCTAAGGAATCGCTTACGCGATCGAAACCTAGATGGCATCTATAAGTCCATCCTCCTATCCATAATCTCTCCAAATGGCATCTATAAGCCCATTCCCTACATCACGTTGCTAAAATTCTACTATGCGAGTGCAAATTTCTGGGCACTCTAGTGTTCAATCATCTTCCACCTTCGGATTACGAAAGGCATGCCAGCCAATCTACATCCTCGGGTCTAAGAAGATTGAACAGGGGCAACTGTTGTACCCCAAAATTTTCCCTCCCATATTCTTCAAGATGTGTCAAGACCAAGCTTCAAAATCCCTCAAGGGTTGCACAGTCCAATTGCCTCCTAACACAGTCAAAATTAGGGTTTTAGTTCTTGCAAGGAAGTTGAGGTTTTCAAGGGCTCAATCAAGTCACATGTTCCCATATACATTGCCAAGCATCTACGTACCAAGTTTCAAGACTTACAGCATCAAATTGCACAGTCAAAAACCTCAAATGCTCCACAGTTAACTGCAGGGGAAAAATGGTCATTTGACAGTCAAAAGTCAAAAAAATTGGTCAACATCTTATTTTGAAGCCACAATCATCATTTGATCAATTCTTGATCATGATTCCACAAGCATGACTCAAAAAGTCTCAAGATGCAAAAGTTTCTATTTTTGGACAGCTGAAAATGTCAACTGCAAATTGACCAAGGCATAACTTCTTCATGGTTCATCAGAAAAATCCCATCCAAAGCTCATTTTGAAGGGGATGACATTTCCTACAATTCATCTTCACACTTCAAGTCCAAGAAATGCTCTCACAAAAAGTTATCAATTTTAACATTATAGGTCATTTTCAAAAGTCAACAAAAAGGCACTTTAAGTAAAAGACCATAACTTGAGATTCGTAAATCAAAATGACATGGGACCAAAGGCATTGGTTAGAGGACTTCAAGACCTTTCTAAAATGTCCAAGAACATGTTCATAGCTTCAAAATTGAGCAAGATATCCATTGGAGAAGTTGGGAAATTTTTGGGAACTTTCAAAAGTCAACTTTCCCTAAAAAGCTTCAATTTTGATAATGGGCCTCAAATTCTTTCTTGAATCATTACCCAAGGCCTATGCACGACCCATTGAGCTTAAAAGGATTTATTTTCTTATTTTTAATTAATTAATTGAATTTTTATTATTATTAACTCATTTAATTGGTTTTAATTGTAGAAAAATATCAAAGCATGGTTGGCAAATCTTTTTATGAAGCAAATACACTCCACATATGCTAAAGATTTCGTGCATCACTCAAGGGGACAAGATCTTCCATAATTGGCAAGGTTTTCATGGAAAAAGATTGAAAATCACATAATTGAAAATCAAATATTCAAGTCATAAATTCATGGACTTTTGGGCCAAGGTTTTGACCTAATTTGCATCACATACAAAGGCATGAGCTAACCCTATTCAGAAAGACACGTGAAAGCTGCTAAAAACGCATAACCAATTTGCAAAATTTCAAGAAGAATTTGAAAACTGAAATCCTATTTGCAGTACAATTCAAGGCCTAAAATTGTTTCCCATACATTGCTGACATTGCCAGGAAGCTATTACAATCAAGAACGAGGCTTAACACCATCATAATCCTCCCCACCAAGTCACACGGTTTGCCTTATTTTTCAAACTTGCATATCATGTTTCACGTGCTTTTAATCTATTTTCTTGTTTGATTTACACTAATAGTGACCTTCTGAAGCGATTGGTACAGTTTAATTGAACTAACGTTGCCTGGATCAAAATCCACCATGGACGAAACCTAGGGTTTCTGAAGCTCCAAATTAGGGCTTTAGGCATCAGGAAAAATTGGAACACGTCATGACTATGGTTGAATTCGTCAAGGCCAGACGAATTCAACCAAATCCTCGTGCTCAATTTATGTGATCCACAGGGCTATTCGCTATTTTTGGGACTTTCACTTAGTGGGGGTTTAAAACCCCCGCTATCTTATTCATGTTTACAGGTAAAAACGAAGAAGGAGATAGCGTGGCAGTGCATGGTTGGGCAGTTCAAATCTGGCGCGTTTTGTTTTGTTTTATACCACTATGATTGGTTTTCTTACATAATAATTACTGTCCAATATATGTACAAACGCGCTTAGTGGCTCAGTTGGTTGGGAACGTGGTTGGCAGGTATAGGGACCTGGGTTCGGTTCCCAGGTCCCCCCACATAATTCATAATTTTTGTCTTAACCCATTCCAATGCAGCTTTCATTCAATGGCCCATCATGTGCCCTCACGCCTCAGCCTGCCAAGTGGCTTCAAAGATCCATCTAATGGCCAGAAGGTGAATTCCATGGTGTACCCCAGTCAGACAGCATGTACACACAATCCTGAAAGTCAAACAGGCTTAGTCTAATGGGCCAGAATTCCTCAAATCACACCTCCACTTTGGGCCTGACACCCTCCTTGGTTTGCATACTTTTTAATCTAATTTTCTTTTCTTTCAAATCTTTTTAATTGTTTTAATTGTTTTTATTAATTCACCATTAATCAACTTTTTATAATAAAATCAGAAAATAAAATTGTAAAATATATTTAATTATTATTAATTTCACCACTAACATATTTTTGTAAATAAATTCTAATAACTAATCTAGGTTAATTTAGGGTTAAAATTTAATCTCTTTTTTTTAATAAATAAAAACTACATAGAATTAGGTTTTGACATTTTTTTATCTTTTTCTTAATTAATTATTATTATCATTATTCATTATTATTATTAATTACCATTATTTTTGTACATAAATATGTAAATTAATTAATTAGCTTAAATTAGGTTAACTTTAATATTTTCTTAATAATTAAAATAATTTAGAGCTAGGGTTTTCTTTAATTCTTTTTTCTTTATTTTCATAAATACCAAAAAACATAAAAAAACACTTTCTTTTCTTTAAATAATTAGGTCCTAATTCAATTTAATTTCAAGCAAAGGGTCAAAACCCTCGGACGTTCCAATTTATTCTTTTCGCGCATTATTTTCTTTTGATTATTATGTAACTGCTTTCCGGATGTAATAGTAATTAGGTTTATCGCTTTTCTTTTACTTTCCGCATCTTTTATCAAAAACGGGTCTTTGTATTTTGGCGATGTATAGACCCGCGCCTTGTAATAGCGTAACTTTTACCTTTCCGTATTTTACTTTCCGCACTCTTAAATTCTAAATTGCATGAAAGAATGTATGTTAATTAAAAACAACGCGTAGCTCATAATGCCATGATCAAAGATAAAACATAACATGAAAATAACACACAATACACACACCACTTCTAGGGTACGCCTCACTCGTTGCCTTCGAAACGTGGTCGTCAAGTATAGGACGTTTTAGCGGTCGCTCTTATGTCTAAGATCCAGTCGCCTCGAAACGGTTTCCTCGGATAAAAGGATCTAGGACATTAGGGTTGCTTCTAAGGTATCCTACTATTGCTTCGGTGACCACACTGTCCCTACAAACGAATTGACCCGAACACCTCCAACGGTGGTGCTACCTACCTCTCAATGGTGGGATGGCACTACCTTAAGGACTTTTACACAGCCTAATTCCTTAGGGTAGGTAGATGACTCATGGATACTTGCTCTCTTCAAAAACAAATCAAAATACTTTTCACACCTTACACTTTCAAAAAGCTTTCATAACAAATTTTTCAAACACTCTTGAGGACTGATACAAGAGTCATTCAGAAATCTTTCAAAGAAACTTTTTCAAACCCACTCACACTTGAAAAGCAAACATATTTTGAAAACATAAGAGCAAGTATCTAAGAGCCCATGGATAACCATGGATAGAAAGGGTGCTAACACCTTCCCTTTCTATAAATCTACCTCCCGAACCGAGAAACAGTCTCATAAGGAATTTTGTTGTGCTTTTGTCCTGTCCATGTTGGAGAAAATAAAAGACGTTGGCGACTCTTGCTTCCGCGACATTTCGCGAACCAGCGTTAAATAGTCAGTTCTATTTCCACCGATCACTGGAAGCATTCAGAAGGAAACCCAATGATGAAACCTTCAACTTGCAAGATATGTGATATTCTCAGGTTCTTGAGAATTTCTCCAAGTATATGAATGCCTTCTTGATAGAAGGGGTAAACATCTGGGATCAAAACTCTCCACTGCAGATTACTGGTGCTCCATTACCACTTGCTGACCCCATGGAGATATCAGAAGATGAATCTGAAGATGGCGTTAAGTCAGAACCAAATCCTTTGGACATGACTCTGTATCACCAACCTTCTGCTGAAGCTGCCTCTGAGAAAGTGCATACTCTTTTGATCGATCTTGGCACCCTTCTCTCCAATGTTTTCAACTCAAGCTCTGCTACTTCTTCTCCAAAGGTTGACTCCTCTGAAGCTGCTTCAACTTCTGCTCCAACTTCTCTGGTGCTGGACACTCTGAATGAACTGAAGAAGAACAATGAGGCCATCCATGAACGTTTGTATAAACATGATGAAACCAACAAAGAAATCATATATTGGATGATGAAACAAGAGGATTCCTCAAATGAAATCAAGAATCTTCTGCTTTCTCTTGTTTCTCGTCGATCTTAGTTTTTATTTCTCAAATTTTTTTCTTGTTGTTTTTGTTTTGTAACTCTATTTTCTTTTGAATCTTCAATATATGACAATTTTTGAATTTCTTTATTTTTTTTTACTTTTTGATTATGACAAAAAGGGGGAGAAACTAAGATTTTGATATGATCCATGAAAACAGTTATGGAACTAAGTCTCAAACATTCCTAACGAAATACAAAGTTCTTTTCTGTTTAAGAGATATGCAGGAACTCAAGAAACTCTGAAAGACTAAGCTCTGAACATCATCAGGAAAATAATTGCTAAAGAAACTCTGAAAGAAAAAGTCTAAAAGCTCTGAAGAACAAATCTCAGGAAGTTTCCCTTATGCTTTTAAACTCTTTAATTATTCTTTATTTCAGAAGAAGAAATATCAATCTCAGGGGGAGATTATCTATCTCAGGGGAACAAAAAATTTTTAATCAAAATCTGAATTGTTTTGTCATCATCAAAAAGGGGGAGATTGTTAGAACAAAGTTTGGTTCTAATCATTTCTTAGAGTTTTGATGATAACAATGAAATAAATTTTGTGATATATATATTTTATACTCTGACTTTTATATTCTCTAAGTTCAGATGATGTTTTGACTTATGCATCTGATAACGAGAAATCGTATCATATAATTACTATGCTTTTTACCGATTTTATAATACATTGAGTCGTCTAACTCCCGATTATTCCAAGTTTTTGTGTCTTTTCACAGGTACAACATTTGTCAACTCAAACCAATGAAAAAGGACTACATGAAGGAAGCTAGACAAGAAACAGAAAAGAAAAGAACCAAATCTGCAAAGTTTGGAGATTTTAAAACGGTGACGACTGTCACACCTTGTGACGACCGTAACGCCTCCCCAACTTGAAAGAACGCTCGTCACACATCATTGACGAGCGTAATGCGCTATTTAAGCGCATTACGACCGTCACCCGCCTGTGACGACCGTCACACGCGTGAAGAGGAGCGTTATGAATTAGTGGAGACGTGGGTAACGAGAGGGCTAAATTGTTCTCCTATACTCCCTCCACTCAGTAACCATGCATCCTATATTTCCTCCACTCAAGCCTTTTCCAAGATTCTTTCAACTGCAATATTTTCTCCTATATATATATGTGGTAGTGCAAAGGGATGAAGGTCGAAGAAATTCTCCCAGAACAAAATTTCTACTTTCTGCAATTATTTCTATTTCCTTGTTTTAGAGTTTTTTTTCTACAATACTGTAATTTCTATTTCCAACATTAGTTTTAGGGTGTTAATTCTTCATTTAAGAATTAACACAATTTATTGATTTCGATCGAGCTGCAAGGAATATTGTAACATCCAAGATTACCATAGCAACGTTATTTCTAGGTTTTTTATGCAATTAATATTTATTCATTCTTGTATTATGCCAATTATTTTTATGGATTATATTTTGAATTGCAGAGTTATTAAATATATTATGTCCGACTAAATTATTTGTACCGGTATGTGACTCTTAAGTACCGAAAGAATTCAGTGATACCTTGGCCAAAAACATTTATAAAACAATTTCTGGTTTCCAATTTCCATGTTTAATTTAACTACCCTTGTCATGAGAGTGAGAGGATAATTAACACGATTTTGCCACGAGAGTGGGAAATTAATTAAGGTAAGAACCTGCATGCGAGAGCTGGGGTTCAACCCAGATAGTGGTAACGAAACATTAATTTTTAAACACACGAGAGTGTTTTAATAAATTAATTAAACTCAAATTGTTTTCAAAAAGTGTTATTAAATTTAAAGTGCATCCACTAGGTTTAGTAGCATGACTTATTTCATGAACACGAGAGTGTATGTCTCAGGTTTTTAAACAATTCGTTTTTACCGAAATACTTTATAGGCCAAGCGATTCACCGAATTCCTGAAGTCCGACTATCACATACCGATATAATTATTACTATTATTTTTAATTAAACTATTCCCCTCTAAAGTCAGATATTCATCGCTTAGTTAAACAAATTGTAGCATTAGATCGTATGCCATTGATCCTCAGTCTCTGTGGGTTCGATAATCATTTAAAACTAGAACGACTAAACTGTATACTTGTAGTTAGTATCCCATAGACTCATAAAGTCTCGATCAAGTTTTTGGCGCTGTTGCCGGGGACTGATTAGTCAATTAAGTACGATTCTTCTGTTGCCCGTTTAGACTAGGCAACAGAAACCCTTTTTCGATTTGTATGCCAAGGACTCGCTCACAAGGCGAACCACTTGACAAATCGACAGACGAACCTGAACGCATCCTTTCCGTAAGACGTGCAGTCAGGGATTATTGTTTAAATCACGCTATTCCTTTACCCAAACCCGAAATCAAGATTGATTCTGAAACAGATTCTAATTCTTCCTTTGAAACCGAAACTAATCCAGAATTAGACATGGCTGAAGAACAAAGGACCCGTCCACTGAAGGAGTACGCAGATCCATCACAACAAAAACCCCACAACAGCATTACTGCTCCAGCAATAAATCGAAACGATTTTGAGTTGAAACCGTCATTGATATCAGCTATCCAACAACGCCAATTCTCTGGAGATCCTTTTGAGGATCCAAATGAACATCTTACAAAATTCGTTCAATTTGCCGACACAGTTATAGCAAATGGTGTTAGTAAAGATGCAATAAGATTACGTCTTTTCCCTTTCTCGCTAAGAGATAGAGCTTGGGCTTGGTTGCAATCCTTGCCGTCAAATTCCGTCACTACGTGGGAAGGACTTAAGATTGTATTTTTAGCACGATACTTTCCTCCAAGCAAGACTGCTGCACTAAGAGCCCAAATCAACAGATTTAGGCAGAAGGATACTGAATCGCTATTCGATGCATGGGAACGCTACAAAGATATGATGTGAATGTGCCCACATCACGGACTAGAAAAATGGCTGATCATCCACACGTTTTATAATGGACTCTTGTACAACACAAGACTCTCTATAGATGCCGCCGTAGGTGGTACACTGATGGACAAGCCTTATAACGAAGCTAACCAACTCATTGAAAATATGACTCAAAACCACTATCAGTGGAGAGGAGAAAGAACATCTGTGGAGAAAACTCAAACCAAAGGTGGGATGTACGAGATTAGTAGCCTAGATAAAGTTAATGCTAAGGTAGATGCTCTTACCCAAAAGATAGAAAGCTTGACCTTACCTTCTGCAGCCACCGTGGCTGCAGTTACCCCAAACTGCGAAGTTTGTGGAGTCCCTGGTCATGTTGGAACCGAATGTCAAATCTTAGCAGGAATATCAGTTGATCAGGTAAATTACGCTCAAGGTAATCCTTATGTTAATACCTATAATCCTGGTTGGAAGAACCATCCTAACTTCTCGTACAAGAGCAATAACGCTTTATATGCACCTGGCCAAGCACCTGCTGTACCTCCAGGTTATCAAAAACTCGTTGTTAATGTTCCTAACATTCCTAAGAAATCTAACCTTGAAATCCTAATGGAACATTTTATCGCTAATCAAGCTCAACAAAACAAAGAATTCCTCAATCAAAATGTTCACACCGGTGAACAATTGAAGCTATTAGCAAATAAGGTAGATGCACTAGCAACTCACAATAAAATGTTAGAAACCCAAATCTCCCAAGTAGCACAACACCAAGCTAGTTCTGCCGCACCTGCTGGTACATTTCCTGGACAGCCGCAACCCAATCCTAAAGGACACGCTAATGCTATCACATTACAAAGTGGGACAGCCATTGATGAACCGGTAGATCCTAGACTCCAAAACCCGACCATGTATCAGAAACCTGAAAAGGAAGTAGAGAAGTCGAAAGATCAATATGAGAATGTAGAGGAAGACGCGAATGAGAACAGAGAGGCTTCAGAAAAACCTTACGTGCCTCCACCACCATATAAACCACCAATTCCATACCCTCAAAGACTTGCAAAGTCCAAGAACGAGGGGCAATTCAAGAAATTTGTAGAACTTCTGAAACAATTAAATGTTACTATTCCGTTTACAGAAGCTATAACCCAAATGCCATCATATGCTAAATTCCTAAAAGAAATATTGTCTAATAAGAAAAAAATCGTTGAAAACAAAACCGTTATGCTAACTGCCAAATGTAGCGCCATAATTCAAAATAATATGCCTCCAAAGCTAAAAGATCCTGGTAGTTTCTCCATACCATGTGTAATTGGAAAATCTGTCATAGACAAAGCTCTATGCGATTTAGGAGCAAGTGTTAGTCTAATGCCCTTATCTATTTGTGAGAAGCTCAAATTAGGCGACATGAGACCTACCAAGATGTCCCTACAACTAGCCGACAGATCAGTCAAATTCCCTGTTGGTATGCTAGAAAACATTCCTGTCCGAATAGGACAATTTTACATACCGGCTGACTTTATTATAATGGACATCAAGGAAGATTCAAACATTCCCATCATATTAGGAAGACCATTTTTAGCTACTGCAGGAGCCATCATTGACGTTAAGAAAGGAAAGCTTACCTTCGAGGTAGGAGAAGAAAAAGTAGAATTCATTATTTCCCAATTCTTCAAAGCCCCTGCTATAGATGACTCATGTTGTCTCCTAGATATTATTGATGAATGTGTCAAAGAACTAGAAAGCCAAGAAGACACCTATTCTGAGATGCTGAAAATTCCGACACCAACTATTCTCAAGGACGATGAATGGAAACAAGAACATTTAGATGCCAACCTAAGCGAATGTTTCGCCTTAACACCCAATCCTACCCCAAATGATAAGAAAACTGGTATAGAACTTAAAACGTTACCTGAAGATCTTAGGTATGAATTTTTAGATAAAGAACTCGAACGGCCAGTTATAGTCAATGCCAATTTAGGGAAGATCGAAACCGAAAAACTTCTTAGTGTGTTAAGGAATTATCCAACCGCGTTAGGCTATAATATATCAGATCTAAAAGGAATAAGCCCTTCTCTCTGTATGCACCGCATTATGTTGGAGGAGGACTGCAAGACTTCTAGAGAACATCAGAGACGAATAAATCCTATCCTAAGTGAAGTCGTTAAGAAAGAAGTGCAGAAACTGCTAGAGGCAGGCATCATATACCCAATATCAGATAGTAACTGGGTTAGTCCAGTTGACGTAGTACCTAAGAAAGGAGGTGTTACAGTTATAACAAACACAAAAGGCGAATCGGTGGCACAACGTACTCAAACAGGATGGAGAATGTGTATCGATTACAGAAAACTAAACAAAGCTACGCGCAAGGACCATTTACCATTACCATTCATTGATCAAATGCTCGAGCGCTTAGCCAAACATTCCCATTTCTGCTATCTTGACGGATACTCAGGATTCTTCCAAATTCCCATTCATCCTGATGATCAAGAGAAAACCACGTTCACATGTCCCTATGGTACCTTTGCATACCGAAGAATGCCATTTGGACTATGTAACGCACCTGCAACTTTCCAACGATGCATGATGGTGATTTTCGCAGATTTTTTAAACGGAATTATGGAAGTATTCATGGACGATTTTTCTGTCTGTGGAGAAAGTTTTGACGGATGTTTAGCAAATCTTGAATTAGTACTGAAACACTGTGTCAATGTCAACCTAGTGCTCAATTGGGAAAATGTCACTTCATGGTGAGACAAGGAATTGTGTTGGGTCACATTGTATCAAACAGAGGGATTAAAGTCGATAAAGCAAAAATTGAGATTATCAAAAACCTTCAACCACCCAAAACAGTTAGAGAAATAAGAAGTTTTCTAGGACACGCTGGTCTTTACCGACGTTTTATAAAAGATTTCTCTAAAATCACTAAACCACTAACTGAATTATTAATGAAAGAAGCTGAGTTTATTTTCGACGATAAATTCTTAAACGCATTTGAGACGCTTAAGGAAGCCTTAATTTCAACACCTATTATGCAACCTCCTGATTGGAACCTACCATTTGAAATAATGTGCGATGCGAGCGATTATGCTGTAGGTGCGGTCCTAGGACAACACAAAGATAAAAAGATTCACGCTATCTACTATGCAAGCAGAACACTCGACCCCACACAAATGAATTACGCCACTACGGAGAAGGAACTCTTAGTTATTGTATTCGCATTGGATAAATTCCGTTCCTATTTAGTGGGCGCCAAAATCATTATTTACACGGATCATGCTGCGATCTGATACTTGCTAAGTAAGAAAGACACCAAACCGCGACTACTCAGATGGATCTTACTCCTACAAGAGTTTGACTTGGAAATAAAAGACAAAAGAGGAACTGAAAACGTGGTAGCAGACCATTTATCAAGATTAGATGGAATCCAAACCGAGAGTGTTCCCATAAACGAAGATTTCCCTTATGAACGCCTTATTGCTAAACTAGAGATAGCTCCTACCGACAGTTTAGATCAACACAATGAACCTTTAACAACTGCGGTAGTGAAAGCCATTTGTACAAACACCACATTACCATGGTACGCTGATTTCGTCAACTATTTAGCTGCGGTGTTTTACCACCCGATTTAACGTACCAACAGCGGAAGAAATTCTTCCATGATCTTAAACACTACTTTTGGGATGAACCATTACTCTTTAAAAGAGGCGCTGATGGTATCTACCGTCGTTGTGTTCCTAACGATGAAACAGACGACGTTATTTCCCATTGCCATTCTACCCCTTGTGGTGGACACACTAGTACATCGAAAACTTATGAAAAAATACTTCAAGCTGGCTTCTTTTAGCCTACCTTATGGAAAGACATCCACGTAGCAATTATGAACTGCGATAGATGTCAACGCACAGGAAATATATATAGACGCGACGAAATGCCGCAAAAAGGGATTCTTGAAGTAGAAATTTCGATGTGTGGGGAATTGATTTCATGGGACTGTTCCCCGCATCTTTTGGAAATAAGTATATATTGGTAGCAGTTGACTACGTATCAAAATGGATTGAAGTCATCGCTGCACCCACAAACGATACATGAGTGGTAATTAAACTATTCAAGCATGTTATCTTCCCACTATTCGGTGTACCAAGACTAGTAATCAGTGATGGCGGTTCCCATTTTATCTCTAGAATTTTCGAAAAATTACTTTCAAAATATGGCGTTAAACATCGCATAGCCACACCATACCATCCTCAAACGAGTGGACAGGTGGAAGTGTCAAATAGGGAGATAAAACACATCCTTGAGAAAACCGTAGCCACATCCAGAAAAGATTGGTCCTCCAAGCTAAATGATGCTTTTTGGGCATATAGGACAGCTTTTAAAACCCCTATCGGAACAACGTCGTTTAAATTAGTTTATGGAAAATCTTGTCATTTGCCAGTAGAATTAGAACATAAAGCTTACTAGGCAATTAAAACCCTTAACTTAAATTACAAGATTGCTGGCGAGAAAAGAATATTAGATATCCATGAATTAGAAGAATTGCGTTTAGACGCTTATGAAAATGCTAGAATTTATAAGGAAAGAACAAAAAAATGGCACGATAAGCGTATCTCGCGGAAAGAATTTAAGGAAGGAGACATCGTACTCCTATTCAACTCTAGACTGGAACTTTTCCCGGGAAAATTACGTTCCAGATGGTCAGGACCGTTCGAAATTAATAAAGTTTTCCCAAGTGGTGCGATAGAAATTACAGGAAATTCTATCGAACCATTCATAGTCAATGGCCAGCGCTTAAAGCATTACTTTAACGTCGGAAATCTCAACTATTCGGCTTATCTTCATTTAAGTGAGCCACCTACCCCGATACCTAACTGAATATGTATTCTCTGTCGAGCCCTCGACATAAAACAAAGGCGCTTCATGGGAGGCAACCCATGTTTTCCTTTAATTATTTTTATTGTTTTAATATGTTTTTAATTTTCTGTTCTTTTTCTTAATCTTTAAAACTTTCATGTTGCATCTCTTACTCCTTTTTATTTTTGTGATCGGTGGAAATAGAACTGACTGTTTTTTAGCTGGTTTCGCGAAATGTCGCGGTAAGCAAGAGTTGCCACCGTCTTTTATGTTCTCCAACATGGAAAGGACAAAAGCACAGCAAAATTCCTTATTCGAGAATGTTTCTCGGTTCGGGAGGTAGATTTATAGAAAGGGAAGGTGTTAGCACCCTTTCTATCCGTGGTTATCCACGGGCTCTTAGGTACTTGCTCTTATGTTTTCAAAAGATTGTTTGCTTTACAAGTGTGTGTGGGTTTTGAAAAAGTTCGTTTGGAAAACTTCTAAGTAACTCTTGTATCAGTCCTCAAGAGTGTATGAAGTGTTTTGTTTAAAAACTTTTAGAAAGTGTAGGTGTGAAAAGTTGTTTTTGTTTGTTTGAAAAGAGCAAGTACTTAAGAGAATCTACCTACTCTAAGGAATTAGGTTGTGTAAGAGTCCTTTAGATAGTGCTATCCCACCATTGAGAGGTAGGTAGCACCATCGTTGGAGGTGTTCGGGTCAATTCGATTAAGGGATAATGTGGTCACCAAAGCAATGGTAGGATACCTTAGTGGTAACCCTAATGTCCTAGATCCTTTTCTTTTTATCCGAGGCAACCGTTTCGAGGAAACTGGATCATTGGACAGAAGGGCGACCTCTAAGACACCCTATACTTGATGACCACGTTCGAGGCAACCAGTGAGGCGTACCCTAGGAAGTGGCATGTGTTTTGTGTTTTGTTTTTCAGTTAAGGTTTTTGTACATGTTATTTGTGAGCTACGGATTGATTTTATTTATATACATTCTTTCATGCATTTAACAGTTAGGGGTGCGGAAAGTAAATTGCAGAAATGTAAATTCTAACTATTACAAGGCGCGGGTCTATACATCGCCAAAAAACAAAGACCCGTTTTGGTAAATAAGTACGAGAAATTAAGTAAAGCGGTAAAATTCCTATTTAACTATTACATATCTGGAGACAGTTACATAAATAATCAAAATAAATAAATGCGTGCGAGTAAAAATTAATCGGGAACGTCCTAAGGGTTTTGACCCTTTTAAGAAAAGAAATGAATTTTTTGTCCTTTTTTGTGATTAAATGGAATTAAAACTAATTATTAACTAATTAATTTAATTAAAAGAAAAAATAGTTTTTTGTGTTTTTATGTTTTTAATGAAAATAAAATAAAGGAATTAAAATTAAAAGTTAATAAAAACCTAATTCTAAATTTATTTTAATTATTAAGAAAAAAGGTTAAAGTTGCCTAATTAAAATTAATTCAATTTATTAGTATTTATTTACAAAAATAAAATGAAATTAATGATAATAATAATATTAGTTCTTTTTTTTTATTTTTATGAAAAAAAGTTAGTTATGTTAATAGTTAATAAAAGGGAAAAAATAAAATAAGACAAACAAAATATAAAAATGACAAAATAAAAATTGCAAACCCAAGGGGGGTTTTGGGCCAGATTGGGGTGTTTTTATTGGAATCTGAAGCCCATCAAGAAGCCAGCTTTGTTTGACTTTGGAGATTGCCTGCGCCTGTGTTGACCTGAGAACATGAAGCTCCTTCCCTTGTGGCCATTGGATTTGCACTTGGAGACACTTGGCGCTTTGGATTTGTGAGGTGCATGATAAGCCTTCTTTGAAGCCTGCACACAAGTATGTAAGAAAAAATAATATGGGATTTTGAGGGGACCTGGGAAAACTTACAGCGCGGTATGATGGACCTTAGGACGTGGCAAGGGTTGCTTTAGCTTCAGAGTATGGCAAAGAAGAGAGTCACGTTCTCCTTTTGGCCTGAAAATACTTGCAACACTCCTTTTGATCTCACACTTTTTTTTGACACTTTTTGGATTTTGCTCTGGCCGTTTGTGCACACTCTAGGTTGTGAATGAGGCTTTCAAGGCTTGTATATATAGTAATGAGTGAGAATAAGTCACATTTAGGAGCCTTTAACCATTGCAATTAAGCTTTGGATTTTGTCTTAACCACCATTAAAGGCCTTTCAAAGCTTGTTCAAAATTTGAATTTTCATGCCTAAATGAGCTTAGCACGAAATTGGTAGGTTGCAAATGCTTCATGAAGGCTATTCAAACCATAAGATACCATTTAATTAATTTTTTTAGATTTACTTGAATTATTATGGATTAAAATGAATTAAATCCATAAAAATTAAATAAAAATAGAAAAATAATTATTTGTTCTTGAAATTGATCACGGGACACGTGGGTGGCATGACAAGGATGAATCAAGTGGAAAAAAGTGGGCCCTTTTGTCAAAAATTGAAGTTTCAAGGATAGTTGACTTTTGTCATTTCACAAAAATTTCCCAACTTCTCCAATGAATATCTTGCTCAATTTTGATCATATGAACATGTTCTTGGACACTTTGGAAAGTTCTTGAAGTCCTCTAACCAATACCTTTGGTCCCATGTCATTTTGATTTACCAATCTCAAGTTATGGTCTTTGACTTAAAGTGCCTTTTTGTTGACTTTTGAAAATGACCTATAATGTTGAAATTGATAACTTTTTGTGAGAGCATTTCTTGGACTTGTAATGTGAAGATGAGTTGTAGGAAATGTCCTCCCCTTCAAAATGAGCATTGGATGGGATTTTTCTGATGAACCATGAAAAAGTTATGCCTTGGTTAAGTTACAGTTGACTTTTCAACTGTCCAAAAATGGAAACTTTTGCATCTTGATGATATTTGAGCCATTCTTGTGAAATCATGGTCAAGGTTTGACCAAATGATGATTGTGGCTTCAAAATAAGATGTTGACCAAAAATTTTGACTTTTGACTGCCAAATGACCATTTTGCCCCTACAGTTGATTGTGAAGCAATTAGGGTTTTTGACTGTGCAACTTGACCTTGTGAGCCTTGAAACTTGACATGTAGGGGCTTGACAATGTATATGAGCATATGGGACTTGATTGAGCCCTTGAAAACCTCAGCTTCCTTACAAGAACCAAAACCCTAATTTGACTGGCTTAGGAGGGTGGTTGACTGTGTAGCCCTTGAGTAGACTTGAGCAAATTGAGATGATGCTTGTCAAAACTTTGAAGAATATGGGAGGGCAAATTTTAGGGTACAACAGTTGCCCCTGTTCAATCTACTTAGACCTGAGGATGTAGATTGGCTTGTGTGCCTTTCGTGATCCGAGGGTGGAATATGATTGAACACTAGAGTGCCCAGAAATTTGCACTCACATAGTAGAATATCAGCAATGTGATGGAGGGAATGGGCTTACAAATGCCATTTGGAGAGATGGTGGATAGGAGGATGTGCTTAAAGATGCCATCTGGAAGTGTGACAGAACCTTGTCAGGAATGGGCTTATAGATGCCATTTGGAACTGTAATGGATAGCTGCATCTGAATAAGAAATAGAATGGCCTCCGTGTCTGGAGCATATCTAGTCTGTGTCTAATTGCTGACGTCCGAATAAATAGTAGAATAACCACCGCGTCTGGGGTATATCCATACTGTGTTTGAATGAGTGACAGAATGTCATCCGAATCTGGATCATATCTGGACTGTCTTTTGAATGAATCTGGACTAAACAATAGAATAGCATCCGGGCTGGAGCATCTCTAAGTTGTCTTTAGAAGCTTGAATCTGAATAAGCAATAGAATAGCATCCGGGTCAGGAGCATCTATAAGCTATATCTCAAAGGAAATCTGAATAAGTATCAGAATGTCGCCATGTCTGGGTTACAACTGAACTGTTTCTAGCAGGAAGTCTGAATAAGCATTAGAGCAGCATCCAGATCTGGAGCATCTCTAGGCTATCTCTGGAGAGAAATCTGGAATAAACAATAGAATAGCATCCCTGGTTGGAGCATCTCTAAGTTATCTTTAGGAGTTTGAATCTGAATAAGCAACAGAATAGCGTCCGGGTCAAGAGCATCTCTAAGCTATCTTTGAAAAGAACTCTGAATAAGCAAAAGAATAGCGTCCATATCTGGAGCATATCCCAGCTACATCTGAAAGGAAACTCTTGAATAAGCAAAAGAATAACGTCCATCTCTGGAGCATTTCTAAGCCATCTCTGAAGATAAAATCTGAATAAGCAAAAGAATAACATCCATATCTGGAGCATCTCTAAGCTATATCTGAAAGGAAACTCTTGAATAAGAAAAAGAATAACATCCATCTCTGGAGCATTTCTAAGCCATCTCTGAAGAGAAAATCTGAATAAGCAAAAGAATAGCATCTATATCTAGAGCATTTCCCAGCTATATCTGAAAGGAAACTCTTGAATAAGAAAAAGAATAACGTCCATATCTGGAGCATTTCTAAGCTATATCTGAAAGGAAACTCTTGAATAAGCAAAAGAATAACGTCCATCTCTGGAGCATTTCTAAGCCATCTCTGAAGAGAAAATCTGAATAAGCAAAAGAACAGCATCCATCTCTGGAGCATTTCCCAGCTATATCTGAAAGGAAAATCTTGAATAAGCAAAAGAATAACATCCATCTCTGGAGCATTTCTAAGCCATCTCTGAAGAGAAAATCTGAATAAGCAAAAGAATAGCATCCATATCTGGAGCATTTCCCAGCTATATCTGAAAGGAAACTCTTGAATAAGCAAAAGAATAACATCCATCTCTGGAGCATTTCTAAGCCATCTCTGAAGAGAAAATCTGAATAAGCAAAAGAATAGCATGCATATCTGGAGCATTTCCCAGCTATATCTGAAAGGAAACTCTTGAATAAGCAAAAGAATAACATCCATCTCTGGAGCATTTCTAAGCCATCTCTGAAGAGAAAATCTGAATAAGCAAAAGAATAGCATCCATATCTGGAGCATTTCCCAGCTATATCTGAAAGGAAACTCTTGAATAAGCAAAAGAATAACATCCATCTCTGAAGCATTTCTAAGCCATCTCTGAAGAGAAAATCTGAATAAGCAAAAGAATAGCATCCATATCTGGAGCATTTCCCAGCTATATCTGAAAGGAAACTCTTGAATAAGCAAAAGAATAACGTCCATCTCTGGAGCATTTCTAAGCTATATCTGAAAGGAAACTCTTGAATAAGCAAAAGAATAACGTCCATCTCTGGAGCATTTCTAAGCCATCTCTGAAGAGAAAATCTGAATAAGCAAAAGAACAGCATCCATCTCTGGAGCATTTCCCAGCTATATCTGAAAGGAAACTTTTGAATAAGCAAAAGAATAACATCCATCTCTGGAGCATTTCTAAGCCATCTCTGAAGAGAAAATCTGAATAAGCAAAAGAATAGCATCCATATCTGGAACATTTCCCAGCTATATCTGAAAGGAAACTCTTGAATAAGCAAAAGAATAACATCCATCTCTGGAGCATTTCTAAGCTATCTTTGAAGAGAAAATCTAAATAAGCAAAAGAACAACATCCATCTCTGGAGCATTTCTCGGCTATCTCTGAAGAGAAAATCTGAATAAGCAAAAGAACAGCATCCATCTCTGGATCATTTCTCGGCTATCTCTTCAATCTCTTTAATGTAGATATGCCCTGGCTAGATACAGGAATCGAATCTGGAATTGCGACAGTTGATAGTAATCATCTTTGGGATTGACCTTTTTCCTGAAAAGGAGAAACATCAGTTGTATGCAATGTCATGATGCATGATGTCATGATGTCCCAAAATAAATGAGATAGTGTGTTATGATGCGTATATGCATGCTATAATGTATGAAGATGTGATGTTTATGAATGTATTTTCGTCTAGGAAAATAAATCCTTGACGAATGCCGGGAAGTTGGATCCTGGGCTGATGTTTGAAGAGTAGAGTTCTTCGTTTCCGCTGGGGATGATGGTTGCAAGAATAAACCGGTAGGAGAAGATGACTCCGTTGGGAAATAAACTTGTTGGAGAGATTACTCTGCGGGGAATTACTTTGTGGGAAGAGATACTTCGCTGAGATTTTAATGAGAACTCCGCTGGGGGATTCCATTGATAAGTTATGTTGGGGAATTTGATGAACTCCGCTGGGGGTGGGAAGAACTTCGCCGAGGATGATCTTTCCGTGGCAATTAGCTGAGGTTAACCCAGTTATAAGCTCTGGTGGGGAATGACCTTTGAATAAAGTCGGGGAGACGCGTTCGTGCTCTGCAGGGGATAAGCTTCCAGAATCTACTGGGGATAAGCTTCCAGAGTCTACTGGGGAGATTGATACGACTCTCCTGGGGAAACTTTGGACTGTACTGGGGAAGTGGCTCCACCGGGATGTCTGGTATTCCACCGGGGAACAATCTTAGATTAAGACTGGTGGGGATGCTTGCTTAGGAACATCTGTATACTCCGCTGGGGAATATTGAGATCTTCTGGGGATACCCAACTTCCTTAAGGCTGATAGTAGACTAACTCTGCTTGGGGAGCGTATCGCTGACTTGCTGGGGATATTGTGCCTTTTCAGGGCTAACGGGAGACCAAATCTGCTCAGGGGAGAGTATTGTTGAACCTTGTCTTACTCCCGGGGAGTGAAGGTCTCTTGGTTACGTTCTTCAGCCGAACCTACTTTGGTACCTTGGTTGACAAAGCAACTAGATCGCTTGGACAACTCATTATTGCCCCTGTTTCTGATGTGGGAGAAGAAGATACCTTGTGGAGGTGCTTGATAACTGCCGATTGACAAATCTTCTTCTGGTAGGCAAGTGACGAGATGACGGGACATAGTCGTACGCTTTTGATCCCTAACTTTTGCCTGGACCTCCCTCTCGGGTTTTCAGTCCATCGGGATACCCATTTTTGCCCAAGCCGCCTTTTCAGGTTTTCGACTTGCCGGGTGTACAGATTTTTTCTATTTCATCCCTTATTTTGCCCGAACCCTTTTGGTTCGCCGGGAAGCCCTTATTTTTGCCTAGGTGTGTCAACCTAGCGGGTCTTTGATTATGCGCAGTATTTTTTTGACTATGTCCGTGCTCTCAGGATGTAGGGAGGTGCCCCTGTTAGTAGTGTTGCATTGCCCTACTACCAGAAGATCTTCGTTTGATCGTCCAATGCCCCAAGTGATCTAGATGGAGATTTACCCCAAGCTGGTTGGCCTTTTGAGAGATTCTCTGAATCTTGACTTAACTGCCCCAGATGATGGACAATGATCATGCCATGCCCCTTGATTGGGAGTGCTTCTGTTCATTAGACATTCGTCGTGCGAACTTCTATGTTGTTCAACAAATAGTCATATGCAAGCAATGTTATATTAAAATGCAAAGCTCATGTCTGTCTTGAAGTTTTTAAAAATGCATTTTTTCATAAAAACAAGTGAATTTTGTAAAATGTGATGTCAACTCAGGATTTTACAGCAAGCCTTAAGGAGTCAGGATACCTTTGTAACAATATGCTTTCGAATTAACACATGCTTCAGCTAGGACTTTTGAGGGTTATAATGTGGCCTAGTTCACGGTTTAAGAAACAAAGGATAAAGGCTCAAAGTATATTTGTACCCACCCGCTCTTCGTGATGTTCTTCAAACCTAAACTCAGCTAATCGTGCATTAGACCTTGTTTGAGTCTTTGCTCTGATATACCGGTGATGGTTCGGATATTGACAATTTATTTTGAATAGGCAGTCATTTCTTTTTTGCTGAGGGTTTGTTGGACCTCTCTCTTTTTGATTGTATTATCCCTGCTTTTGCCTGAACTGTTTCTTTTAGGATTACAGTCAGCGGGATGCCCCAGTTTTTGTAAGTCTCCTTCATAGGTTTTGACTTATTGGGCTTTAGTTTTTTTTTTGTAATGACTTCCTGTCTTTATGATTATTCAGAACCATCACTGTCTTTTTCTTTGGAAGGACTCCTTTGGTGCCATTCGTTGTGCACTTGGATCAACTGAGAGAACTACCCTGCCCCAGGTTATGATTAAGGGTTTTAATTTTCGAAAAGAAAAACTCCTACTTCTTTGGCTCAAAGGGGTTGACGAGGGATTATCTTCCTTATAACTCCAGTGTTTAGGAATTGAAACAATGCCTGTATCTCATCAACGGGGTTCGTTCAAAAGCATACTGTAAATGTTGTGGTATCGTTTTCGTCATCCTCCCTCAAGAGGCTTAGAATTATTAATTGAGAGTTGACATCAAAAAATGAAAGCAGTTTGAATATAGCGAATGCGAATATATTGATTCAAAACAGACATATGCGATGCATTGATAAGGTAATAAAGTTTTCTATGACAATAATTGTTTGTATAAGCAAAGAAAATACAACTTGAACATTCGAATGAACAAAAAGTTTTCCAGTCTCAGGACTTGTCACTTCAAATGGTGAATCTTACAGGGATAGTAGAAGAACTCGACCTGACCATATGGGGTGAATTCCACAGCTCCTTCATCAATCAGGCTTTGGATTTTGTACCTCAACTTCCAACAGTCGTCAGTACCATGCCCCGGGCTGTTAGAATGGTATGCGCACCTGGCCCCAGGATTATAGTTGGGTGAAGAAGTCTTAGGATTAGGGTGAGATCCTATCAACGTCACCAGATTCAACTTCAACAGGTGTTGCAAAGCTTGGGACAGAGACGTGTTGAGCTGGGTGAATTGCCTCATGGGCTTGTCTGGCTTACTCTGATCAACCTGTTGCTCTGGGCGAGGTTGTGGTTGGATCTGTGAAGTGGTAGCAATTCGGAGAGGTCTATTCTTCACCATACCAGACTCTTGTCCTCTTGGAAGCTGATCAATGACCTGGTCCCTGACTTGGACTGGTTGCTTCATGTTGTATCTGTCTTGATGAAGCTGACTGATCATGGTCCTCAACTCTTCTTGCTCCCGAGCTAAGCCTTGGATGAGATCCATTTTCCCCAGCATCTGGGTTCTCATTGTATCTACCTCAGCTTGCAGACGTTTCAGTCGTTCGTCCTTATCATCTTCGGGACTTTTCTTGGCCAAATTCCCCATGAGGAGTGTCCTCAACTCTTCCTGTCCCTCGGATAGGCTTAGAAAGATCTCCCTGAACTGAGTCTCTTGATCATGAAGACCCTGGTTATCTTGTTGGGAAGCCATTGATGAAATAAACAGCGAAGAAGGTAAGCGACCTGTAACAAGGGTACCTGTAATGCAATGATATGTGTGATATGCATGCAATGTTTTCAAGGACCTCTCGGGATAAACAAGAAAGATTGCTAGAACTTGAATTTTGTAGCTTGATTGAAGGAACTTCATTTTGTTGAGAGTCCTTCTTCAAGAGTCAAGGCTCACCATATCGAGTGGGTCATAGCCCCTGACTCAAGTCATTAACCTGGCTTGAGGAAAATAAATCCCCTTTGTCCTTTGCTAGACTTTTGATTCAGCATGACCTGCATCACAAACCCTTGAGATCCTTGAAATGGATTAGTCCTTATGCAGGATGTATGCAATGGTATGATGTTATGCTATGCATGGAGTGATGTAAGTAGGCCCTGTAATGAGTCCCAATTAAGGGCTGTGAACAAAACCTGCAAGGAATTCATGTTGTTAGATAACAAGTGTGCAAGTAATTCAAGTTTGAAGGCACACAAGTCATACAGAGCCCTTAGAGTTTAGGCCAGCATGAAGTTTGGGGTACTACCCTCTTGAAGTTGGTGGGCTCAAAAACCTGTCCTATCAAAAGTAACCGGTTTCTAAGGAGCTCAATATCATTGGGTTGTTTTCTGTGTTCATTGTTTTGATTTAGCCATTGGACTGGCGACTAAAATATTCCAAGAAAACAACCCTCAATGAGTGTAGTATCGAGTATCAACCAACTTCGGACTACACCAAAGTCAGTCATCTCACTACCCCTAAAGAGGCCAGGATGGTTCAAGTAAGGCTCCTAAGGTCATTTGATGCTTCACGACACCACGCGACGGCCCCGTACTCTCCTTGACTTGACTCAAGGGTTACCGGTACTCACCAAAGTGCCACATCAACATAGTAAACTGCTTCAACCGTGTCGGTATACCCCGCACAGTTCCCTCACAGTTTGTTGCTACTTTCTAAGAAGGTATCCCCCAGATCCGGGTTAGGATCTATGAAACTCCCAAAACAAGCCCACAATTTTAAAGCAAACAGATCAAGCAATTGAAAACATGATGATGAACTATTCCTAAGGTACACCTCACTTTTAATGTCCCCAGCAGAGTCGCCAGTTCTGTGATCGGTGGAAATATAACTGACTGTATTTTAGCTGGTTTCGCGAAATGTCGCGGTAAGCAAGAGTCGCCACCATCTTTTATGTTCTCCAACATGGAAAGGACAAAAGCACAGCAAAATTCCTTATTCGAGAATGTTTCTCGGTTCGGGAGGTAGATTTATAGAAAGGGAAGGTGTTAGCACCCTTTCTATCCGTGGTTATCCACGGGCTCTTAGGTACTTGCTCTTATGTTTTCAAAAGATTGTTTGCTTTTCAAGTGTGTGTGGGTTTTGAAAAAGTTCGTTTGGAAAACTTCTAAGTAACTCTTGTATCAGTCCTCAAGAGTGTATGAAGTGTTTTGTTTGAAAACTTTTAGAAAGTGTAGGTGTGAAAAGTTGTTTTTGTTTGTTTTAAAAGAGCAAGTACTTAAGAGAATCTACCTACTCTAAGGAATTAGGCTGTGTAAGAGTCCTTTAGATAGTGCTATCCCACCATTGAGAGGTAGGTAGCACCGTCGTTGGAGGTGTTCGGGTCAATTTGATTAAGGGACAATGTGGTCACCAAAGCAATGGTAGGATACCTTAGTGGTAACCCTAATGTCCTAGATCCTTTTTTTTTATCCGAGGCAACAGTTTCGAGGCAACTGGATCTTTTGGACAGAAGAGCGACCTCTAAGACACCGTATACTTGATGACCACGTTCGAGGCAACCAGTGAGGCGTACCCTAGGAAGTGGCATGTGCTTTGTGTTTTGTTTTTCAGTTAAGGTTTTTGTACATGTTATTTGTGAGCTACGGATTGATTTTATTTATATACATTCTTTCATGCATTTAACAGTTAGGGGTGCGGAAAGTAAATTGCAGAAATGTAAATTCTAACTATTACAAGGCGCGGGTCTATACATCGCCAAAAAACAAAGACCCGTTTTGGTAAATAAGTACGAGAAATTAAGTAAAGCGCTAAAATTCCTATTTAACTATTACATATCTGGAGACAGTTACACAAATAATCAAAATAAATAAATGCGCGCGAGTAAAAATTAATCGGGAACGTCCTAAGGGTTTTGACCCTTTTAAGAAAAGAAATGAATTTTTTGTCCTTTTTTGTGATTAAATGGAATTAAAACTAATTATTAACTAATTAATTTAATTAAAAGAAAAAATATTTTTTTGTGTTTTTATGTTTTTAATGAAAATAAAATAAAGGAATTAAAATTAAAAGTTAATAAAAACCTAATTCTAAATTTATTTTAATTATTAAGAAAAAAGGTTAAAGTTGCCTAATTAAAATTAATTCAATTTATTAGTATTTGTTTACAAAAATAAAATGAAATTAATGATAATAATAATATTAGTTCTTTTTTTTATTTTTATGAAAAAAAATTAGTTATGTTAATAGTTAATAAAAGGGAAAAAATAAAATAAGACAAACAAAATATAAAAATGACAAAATAAAAATTGCAAACCCAAGGGGGGTTTTGGGCCAGATTGGGGTGTTTTTATTGGAATCTGAAGCCCATCAAGAAGCCAGCTTTGTTTGACTTTGAAAATTGTCTGCGCCTGTGTTGACTTGAGAACATGATGCTCCTTCCCTTGTGGCCATTGGATTTGCACTTGGAGACACTTGGCGCTTTGGATTTGTGAGGCGCATGATAAGCCTTCTTTGAAGCCTGCACACAAGTATGTAAGAAAAAATAATATGGGATTTTGAGGGGACCTGGGAAAACTTACAGCGCGGTATGATGGACCTTAGGATGTGGCAAGGGCTGCATTAGCTTCAGAGTATGGCAAAGAAGAGAGTCACGTTCTCCTTTTGGCCTGAAAATACTTGTAACACTCCTTTTGATCTCACACTTTTTTTTGACACTTTTTGGATTTTGCTCTGGTCGTTTGTGCACACTCTAGGTTGTGAATGAGGCTTGCAAGGCTTGTATATATAGTAATGAGTGAGAATAAGTCACATTTAGGAGCCTTTAACCATTGCAATTAAGCTTTGGATTTTGTCTTAACCACCATTAAAGGCCTTTCAAAGCTTGTTCAAAATTTGAATTTTCATGCCTAAATGAGCTTAGCACGAAATTGGTAGGTTGCAAATGCTTCATGAAGGCTATTCAAACCATAAGATACCATTTAATTAATTTTTTTAGATTTACTTGAATTATTATGGATTAAAATGAATTAAATCCATAAAAATTAAATAAAAATAGAAAAATAATTATTTGGTCTTGAAATTGATCATGGGACACGTGGGTGGCATGACAAGGATGAATCAAGTGGAAAAAAGTGGGGCCTTTTGTCAAAAATTGAAGTTTCAAGGATAGTTGACTTTTGTCATTTCACAAACATTTCCCAACTTCTCCAATGCATATCTTGCTCAATTTTGATCATATGAACATGTTCTTGGACACTTTGGAAAGTTCTTGAAGTCCTCTAACCAATGCCTTTGGTCCCATGTCATTTTGATTTACCAATCTCAAGTTATGGTCTTTGACTTAAAGTGCCTTTTTGTTGACTTTTGAAAATGACCTATAATGTTGAAATTGATAACTTTTTGTGAGAGCATTTATTGGACTTGGAATGTGAAGATGAGTTGTAGGAAATGTCATCCCCTTCAAAATGAGCATTGGATGGGATTTTTCTGATGAACCATGAAAAAGTTATGCCTTGGTCAAGTTACAGTTGACTTTTCAACTGTCCAAAAATGGAAACTTTTGCATCTTGATGATTTTTGAGCCATTCTTGTGAAATCATGGTCAAGATTTGACCAAATGATGATTGTGGCTTCAAAATAAGATGTTGACCAAAATTTTTGACTTTTGACTGCCAAATGACCATTTTGCCCCTATAGTTGATTGTGAAGCAATTAGGGTTTTTGACTGTGCAACTTGACCTTGTGAGCCTTGAAACTTGATATGTAGGTGCTTGACAATGTATATGAGCATATGGGACTTGATTGAGCCCTTGAAAACCTCAACTTCCTTGCAAGAACCAAAACCCTAATTTGACTGGCTTAGGAGGGTGGTTGACTGTGTAGCCCTTGAGTAGACTTGAGCAAATTGAGATGATGCTTGTCAAAACTTTGAAGAATATGGGAGGGCAAATTTTGGGGTACAACAATTTTCTTTTTCTTTTTCTTCTATTTTTATTTTTCCTTTAAACTTTCTTTTTTATCTAACTTCGGCATTCTTAACCTGAAAATACTAACTTAGTTTTTCAAATATTTATTAAATATTTTCAGGGGGGTAATTCTTTAGCTTTCATATTTCGCTCCATGGAACGAGTAAACTACATGAATATCACCTTGAGAAGCAGGCACCAGAGAAGACGCTTTGAGGATCTGGCTGAGCGTGAAATGTGCCCTACAATCTACGCTGATGACCATGCTATGATTGCTCTTGGCATTCGTGAGAGTGTCATGTATCTGCTACACCAGATAGGCTGGGACACTGCTCCTATTCGGAGACGGTATTGTACCTACAAGAAGCTGACCCTTGAGTTCCTGAGCACACTGAGCTACATTCTAAATCACGGGTTAGGGTTCAACCGTGGGTTGATCACTTTCAGGATGTTTGACGTGGATTACGGCTATAACCTTAGGGAGTTTGCCAACCTGCTAGGATTCCCTTTTAGCCCTGATGTTATTACTATGACCCAGGAGGACCTCTTGCTTAATTCTGACTTTGATTTTTTCTGGGGTAGCATTGCAGGAAATAACCATCCAGAGCCGTCTGACCTTTATTCTGAGTCCATCCACAACCCGACTATCAGGTACTTTCATAAGATCATCGCCCATACACTTTTTGGTAAAGAGCAAAATGTTACGTCGGTATCACGTGATGACCTCTTCATTATGTACTGTGCCTCCCAGAGCCGTCCGGTAAACGGTGCCGCTTATATGCTAGCTAACACGGAGCGTATTATCCAGACTCTAAATGCACCAATCCTGTTGGGTGGTTTAGTCAGTATGATCTCTAATGTCATTGGACTCCGAAGGCCTATGCTAGGATCAGCCCCGCATTATGGAATAAAGCCGATGAACATTGAATTTTGCTTCAACACTAGCTTTATAGGGAATCTTGGGCCAGATGAATTTGAGTTGTTAATTAATCATGAGACTGTCCACCAGTTTATGCTCCTGAACCCTATCACTAGTGTGCACAATAGAGCTAACTGGCTTTTTGACCTCCACCATCCTGCTACACCACCTTCGTCACCTTCCACTGTTGACATTTATGAAGTACCCAACACCTCTCACGATGCTGAAGACCTTGCCACACCACCGGGATACCATCAGTTTCCCGATCCATGGGAGCAGCAGGTAGTTTCTACTGAGACCGCCACCCAGGCTCCAGAGATCCCACCACCGCCTCCACCTACTGTTACCCTGCACTCTTTGCATGAAGAAATTACTGAAATGTGGGGCGAGCTTACATCTCTCTGAGTGGACTTCATCGCTTTCATGGATTTGGTGACCGACCAGCTGGATTTCATGCACCAGCATATGTTCCCTACTCCCCGTGGCTAGAGTTTCCGTTGTTATCATTGATTTGTTCTTCTCTCCCATTTGTGCATACAGTGAGGTCACTATTTAGTTTTAGTGTGGGGAGGATTCTAGTTGTTCTAGCATTTTATCATTTATTTATTTAAGTTATTTCTATTTTCGAAACAATTATTATGGATTAATGCAATATCAAGTATTTATCAAGTACCAAGTTTTACTGCATTACTGCTATTATTTTATTTTCATTCTTACTGCTATTATTTTATTTTCATTCATTTTCATTTTTCAGTATAGTTTTTTATTTTTAATCTACTGTTTATATTTTCCACAAATATTATTTCATTAGTATGTTAGTAAATATTATTTTAAATTATAATATTAGAAAATTTCAAAAATATAATTATTAGAATATTTCAAACTTATAATATTAAGAAAATAATAAAAATATATATAAACATTTGTAACGGTCTTGTAACGGTCTTCTCATTAATGACATTGAACTTGTTACGCTCGTAACACCCTCGTGACGAGTGTAACACACATTTTTACCGTATTACGACCGTCACACCTTCGTGACGACTATCACGCGCACAATATATCAGAACGGCTATTACAGAACCGTTCCAACCATTGCCTTCAAAATCCACCAAACCTCCATTGCTGCAAAATCACGTTACATACCCATTCCACTCCATTTTCTCAAACTTCCAACATTCTCAACCCACTACTCCATTCTCATTCCAACCCTTCTTCAATACCGTTTTACAAACACCATGGCCAACAATCAACAAGCTCCTGCTCTCACTTTCAGATTCGGCGAACAAGGCGAAACCCAACGGGTCAAATTTCAGAAGTTTCAACGCCGAGGTCTCCAACCTACACGGTATGTTGATCTTGACTATTTGAGGAGTTTGGGACTACTTGACAGTGTTCGACAATTGTTGCAAAGTGTGGATTTATGGAACCTGTGCCGCGAACCACGACCGATTTATGAAACTCTAACCCTTGAGTTTTTGAGTTCCTTTGTATACATCACTCCGCCAGGTGCCACGAACCAACTGTCAGGCCTGGTCAAATTTCGCATGTTTGGCATACAGCACGAGCTTCCCCAAACCGACATCGCGCGGCTTTTAGGATTATGTTCTGATGAAGGTGTCCATCTCCGGGTGCCGGATAATTTTGGTGAGGAAGCCTTCAACTTATGGCACAGTATGACGAATATCCGTGCTGGATCCTACGACCACCTAAATGCCACCCACATTCATAATCCGGCCATCCGCTATTTCCACCGCATCCTCAACAACACAATCTTCGCCCGTGACATCAACCATAAGCTCAACTCCAAGGAGCTCTTCTTTATGCATTGCGCATTCACTGGGAAAAAGATCAACGCCGCCCCGTTCTTACTGGCTCACATCCACTCTATTTGTGCTAGAGGCGGAAACCCCTTTTATTTCAGAGGGCTGGTCACTTCACTTGCCATAGCTCTGAACTATGGTCCTGCTCTCGCGAATATGCCTTCTATGGCACCGGCTTTGCTAACTTTGGATCACTGCAAGGCCGCACATCTCATTTATGAGCGGGAGGATGGTAGATTCCACCCTGTGATCAGGAACACTGTTTATCAGAACATCATTTTGCCTTACAGGGACCGAATCGATCCACGAAACCGAGCTAACTAGTTGTTCGATCTTATAGTTCCCGTGGGGCGTGCTCCCACTCATGAAGACCATCCTAATACCCCCGCGGACGAAATGCAAGAAGAGCTGGACAGTTCTCCCCCCGTCCACGATATTCCTGGATCCTCATCTGCACCACCTCCTATTACTCTTGAAGAGGTCCTCCGCGCCATTCATATGCAAAATCAAATGAGCGCAGCGCTTGAAAGAAGACAACATGAGCAATATGAGTATCTATGCGCTCAAAACACTCAGATCTTGACTGGACAGTGGAATATGAACGAGAGGTTGGATAAGGCCCTGTAAGAGCTCAACGCCTTAAGGCTGGACGTCAGCACCCTTGGTTTCCAGGATGATGACACAGAAGCCACTCCTACCAGACACTCTCGCACCAGGAGAAGAGGACGTGGTCACCAGTAGTTTTCTTTATTTTTCTATGTAGTTTATTATTTTTTCTGTTTCATTTCCTTTTCATTTGTTTTTGTAATTGTACTTCCCCGCCTATATACCGCAACATTGAGGACAATGTCGAATTTATTGTGGGAGAGGTACCTTTCCATCTTTTATAAACTAGTAAATTTTTATGATATGTCTCGATTTAAATTCTTCACTTTATTTAGCCATACCAAAATGTTTTATCTTCGCATTATCCCGACATACCTATTTTAATGAAATCCCAGTTGAGGAAGCCGAAAACGACATAACAAGACCGATACGGTTATGACACCGTAGACTTCCTACTTACGCGATCCGTTTCAATAACCATTATACCGATATCTGGAGTTTTTAGTTCTACAGTAACCCCTAGTAGTTTATACTAGCACTCAGCACCGTCTTGACACAAACCACGTGGAGAATCGATGAATATAAGTGTTTGATGCCTGATCATTAAAATTTCCTTCCTATCTCGCTGCTAAAAGAAAAGAAATTTTGTGCACCAAAATATACGGTCACATATAAGAGTTGAGAAAATAACGAAGGAATCCAGTGTTGGTTGGTTCAGAGGCATCTGGTTCTGAACTCGGTAGGGCGTGCTACAGTCCGATCCCCCACAACCTCCAACTTGGATAACATATGTAGGGTTGCCACATTCGTGTACCAGACCCCGTGCTAAAGGATCAAAGTCACTAACCGGTTACTCCACTACGTGCGTGCTAAGACAAAGGGCTTAATGTGATTGCGCCAGAACGAAACCGGGTGAAATAGATACGAGCAACTCTGGGCAGAATTATAACGGAACTGTTGGATAGCTCGTTTGAAATGGAAGCCTACGACTAAGCTTATTGCTTGTGTCATTAGCGTATATTTAGTGTTTCACTCAAGTATTGGCCAAACCGATGAGGATTTCTCGAAATTGCTTTAAAAATCCAAGGTATGTCATGCATATGTGCTTGACAAAGCTTGTCCGACTTTTCGAATGACTATTTTCTTGAGGACAAGCAAAGGTTTAAGTATGGGGGAATTTGATAACGAGAAATCGTATCATATAATTACTATGCTTTTTACCGATTTTATAATACATTGAGTCGTCTAACTCCGGATTATTCCGAGTTTTTGTGTCTTTTCACAGGTACAACATTTGTCTACTCAAACCAATGAAAAAGGACTACATGAAGGAAGCTAGACAAGAAACAGAAAAGAAAAGAACCAAATCTGCAAAGTTTGGAGATTTTGAAACGGTGACGACCGTAACGCCTCCCCAACTTGAAAGAACGCTCGTCACACATCATTGACGAGCGTAATGCGCTATTTAAGCGCATTACGACCGTCACCCACCTGTGACGACCGTCACATGCGTGAAGAGGAGCGTTATGAATTAGTGGAGACGTGGGCAACGTAAGGGCTGAATTGTTCTCCTCTATTCCCTCCACTCAGTAACCATGCATCCTATATTTCCTCCACTCAATCCTTTTCCAAGATTCTTTCAACTGCAATATTTTCTCCTATATGTATATGTGGTAGTGCAAAGGGATGAAGGTCGAAGAAATTCTCCCAAAACAAAATTTCTACTTTCTGCAATTATTTCTATTTCCTTGTTTTAGAGTTTTTTTTCCTACAATACTGTAATTTCTATTTCCAACATTAGTTTTAGGGTGTTAATTCTTCATTTAAGAATTAACACAATTTATTGATTTCGATCGAGCTGCAAGGAATATTGTAACATCCAAGATTACCATAGCAACGTTATTTCCAGGTTTTTTATGCAATTAATATTTATTCATTCTTGTATTATGCCAATTATTTTTATGGATTATATTTTGAATTGCATAGTTATTAAATATATTATGTCCGGCTAAATTATTTGTACCGGTATGTGACTCTTAAGTACCGAAAGAATTCAGTGATACCTTGGCCAAAAACATTTATAAAATAATTTCTGGTTTCCAATTTCCATGTTTAATTTAACTACCCTTGTCACGAGAGTGAGAGGATAATTAACAAGATTTTTCCACGAGAGTGGGAAATTAATTTAGGCAAGAACCTGCATGCGAGAGCTGGGGTTCAACCCAGATAGTGGTAACGAAACATTAATTTTTAAATACACGAGAGTGTTTTAATAAATTAATTAAACTCAAATTGTTTTCAAAAAGTGTTATTAAATTTAAAGTGCATCCACTAGGTTTAGTAGCATGACTTATTTCATGAACACGAGAGTGTATGTGTCAGGTTTTTAAACAATTCGTTTTTACCGAAATACTTTATAGGCCAAGCGATTCACCGAATTCCCGAAGTCCGACTATCACATACCGGTATAACTATTACTATTATTTTTAATTAAACTATTCCCCCCTAAAATCATATATTCATCGCTTAGCTAAACAAATTGTAGCATTAGATCGTATGCGATTGATCCTCAGTCTCTGTGGGTTCGATAATCATTTAAAACTAGAATGACTAAACTGTATACTTGCAGTTAGTATCCCATAGACTCATAAAGTCCCAATCAGCATCTTAGAAAGAAACAACATTCTACGCAAGTCCAAAGCAAACTCAGAAGGAAGCATTCTGAAGCAAACTCTGATGAAGAGAAATCCTAAGCAACCTCTGATAAAGCTAGCTGAAGCAAAGATCTGATAGAAGCATGTTGAAAGAAACATCATATAATGCACGATTAAAGAAAACTCTGATGAACATATAACTTGAAGAATACTCTGATAGAAGAAAAGATCAAGTAAACTATGAAATGGCAACGCTGCAAGCAAACAGTTCAACTTCCAGAGATAAGCTCTGACAGTATCGTTGGTTATTAAATGCTAAGACGACTAACGCAGTCAAGTGTACTATGTGCACGAGCATTGGAAACGTAAAGACCAAGCCTACATGCAACACGCATCATTGCAAACACGCTTCATTAAATTCATGCACTATCATCAAGGCATTAACGTTCAAGAATTGGAAGATATATATAGAGTACTTTTTATTTCAACGAAAGGTTACTGACTTATCTGAAACATACTTACGCTCATTGTTTTCATACTTATAAACTAATACTGGATAGTGGGTAGATCTTAAGTATTGGGCAACAATATTAGTGATAAATCACATTTTGTGATAAATCTTTTTAGAAGCAAATCTGTTTCACTACTATTAAGAGATAATTTTATAAGTGTTCCTTGAGAGACCAGTTGGGTCAGATTTCTCAAGAGGGCTAGGACTAGTTTGAGTCTTAGAGGTGTTAGTCACTTGCAGTTGACTTGTGCATTGTATTGTTAGTCACACCTGTTTGGTTGTGCATTTGTAATCAGTTTTATTATAGTGGATTAAGTCCTCGTTGAGAGAGGCGAAATCACCTTGGCGGGTGGACTGGAGTAGTTTGAGTTTCAAATGAACCAAGATAAAAATACATGTGTCCTTCCATTAGTATTGCGCAAGAAAAAGGAAAAACTTATTCAACCCCTCCCCCCCCCCCCCCCCCCCTCTAAGTGTTTTCTCACCCTTCAGTACATCCCTCCATTTCTGGGCATATTCATTGAAGCCTTCGCTAGAACCCATAGACATGCTTTGAAGTTGTGTACGAGTTGGAGCAAGGTCAGCATTGTATTGGTACTGCTTGTAGAAAGCAGCAGCCAAGTCTTCCCAGGTATGAATGTCTATTCTTTCTAGCTGACAGAACCATTCCAGTTGCGTGCCAGCTAAATTTCTTGGAAGAAATGGATCCATAACTTTCGGTCAGTAGTGTGAGGCTGGATCTTCCTGACATAGGACCTTAAGTGTAACTTAGGACATGAGACACCGTCATACTTAGCGAATGTGGGAACCTTGAGTTTTGGTGGGATGATCATGCCAAAAACTAGCCCTAATTCTTCAAAGTCCAAGCCAGGTATTTGCTGAACCTCCATAGCATTGAGACGATCCTCCAACTATTTGTATTTATCATCAGTAGAAGGATATTTCTCCTCAGAATAATCATCTTCGTCTTCATCAGCCTCCGGGTTGCTATCTTATTCATGATTATCCCCCTTATTTGATGGAGTTGAAAGATCTAGAGATCCTTTAACCGGTCCTCTGAGTCTTCTTCCCATATTCAGGATGCCAGCCAGTTTCTTTGCCTTCTTCTTCTTCTCTTTGACGATCAGATCTTTCAGGTCTTCCTGCCCCTGGGTCAAAGCCGGGAACATTTGTTGGAATTGAGCATTTTGAGCTTGAAGGTCTTTGATTGTTTGTTCAAGAGCCGTTTATTTTGTTGAAATAAACAGCGAGGAAGATGAGAACCCTGATTTGAAACTTGTTTATGCAATGACATGTATGATATGCGTATGCAATGTTTTCAAGGACTCGCGGGGTAAACAAGAAGATGTCAGAAGTTGAAACTTGCAGTTTTGATTGAAGAACTTTGTACTGTTGAACGTCCTTCTACGAGAATCAAGCTCACCATGTCAAGTGGGTCATAGCCCCTGACTCAAGTTGTTGAGTTTTGATCTTTTGACGGCATTGGTTAGAGGAAAATAAATCCCCTTTCCCCTTTCTATATGTCTGCTTTATCATAACCTGCATCACAAACCCTTGAGATCCTTGAAATGGTTAAGGAAATGTTGTGGCATGATGTTATGATGTGTACGTTATGCATCAAGAAAAATGTAGGGCGATGAAGACAAGTATGTCATGCAGGAAAACCAATTTATTGGATAATGCATACAAATAAGGTCCTGTAAGGAATACAAACAAAATCCCTGCAATGAGTTCAAGTTGTTAGACAATAAAGGAAAACAAGTCACACAAGCAGCCTTAGGTTTAGGCTTGCATGGGGTTTGTAGGTAAGTACCCTCTTGAAGTTTTATTTGGCTCAACCTGTCCTATTAATAGTAATAGGGTTCTAAGGAGTCTCAATATCATTGACCTTCCCATCAGGAATTGTTTCAGCTCACGCACCAAAGTATTGCGGCCAAACAATCTCGAAAGTCCAGTCTCAATGAGTGTAGCATCGAGTATCAACCAATCTTCGGTCAGAACCAAATCTGGTTATCTCACTACTTCCTAATGGCTAGGATGAGCCGATTAAAGGTTCTAAAGGTCAGTTAGCGCTTAGTGACACTATGAGGAAGCCTAATGTTATCCTTGACTTACTCAAGGAACATTAGTATAATCCAGAGTATCGCGCTAACGTAGCCACCACTTCGTCTGTGTCGGTCTACACCGTACAACCTCCATGATTTATTGCTACTTACCTAAAAGGTGCCCAGATCTGGGTGTAGGATCTTTACAAGAATACCCCAACAAACCCTCAAAGATAAAGCAAGCAAACACACAATAAAGCATTTAAAATGATGAACTAAAACTCTAAGGTAACCTCACTTTTTATATCCCCAGCAGAGTCGTCGGTTCTGTGATACGGTGGCAGAACCGACTGTTATACTGATTTTGCATTTTGTATTTGCAAATTTTACGGTAAGCAAGAGTCGCCATCGTCTTTTCTTTTATCCAACATAGGAAATGGTGAAAAGAACAAAAAAAAATACTTTTTCGAGAGTTTTCTGAGTAAGGGGGTAGATTATGGAAAAGGAAGGTGTTAGCACCCTTTGCATCTGTGGTTTTCCACGGGCTCTTAGAGGTTTGCTCATTTTTAAAATAATTTTGTGCTTTGTGTTTGAAAATGTTTTGAAAGTGCCTTAGTACGGAGAACTTTGTAATGTTTCTCGGGATAATGGAGAAAGTATACAAAGTGTTTTGAAATGTCTTTTGAAAAGTAGTTTTTGTATAAGTGAAAAATATTTGAGCAAACTTCTAATAGCTATCTACTTTTATACTCGAAAAGGATTGTTCTTTTCCTCTTTTCCTTTAGACAGTGCTATCCTACTATTAGTGAATAGGTAGCCCTATTCTTGGATGTTTGAGGGACAATCGAAAGGGACGTTACGGTCACGAAGGCAACTTGGCAAGAAATTTTAGTAATTGTCCTAAAGTTCTAAGATCAATTTTAACCGAGGCAACATCGAGAGGGTCATCGAGGGACTAGTGATCTTTAAACTAGAGGGTAGCCACTAAAATCTCTCATGTTTCGAGATTTGTGATTGTATTCCGAAGGCAACCAAAGTGGAGATACCCTAGAGGTGCATATGTGCATATGTGTTAAGTTTAGTTATTTATCTTGCATTGTTAAGTTTTCTAACGTTTGATTTAAGTCTTATCATGCAGTCTTAGTTACTAGCAGTTAATATTTGCAGAAATTTAAAGTGCGGAAAGTTAAATCTACACTATTACAATGCTTCGGGATGGGGGATTTACAATATACAAAACAGGGGGAAAGGTAAAATAAAGAAAGCAATAAAAGTCCTACTTAAGCTATTACATACTAGTATATAGTTACATTATTAAAAAATGTGAAGAACAAAATAAATTCGCGCGAGATAAAGACGAACGTCTAAAACCCTAAGAAAAAAAAGGCTAAGTAAACAAGAAAATATTTTTTTATTTTTGTTAAGAAAATAATTAACTCAAAATTTAATTTTAATTAATAAATATTGAAGGAAATAAGTCTTAATTCTAATATTTTTTGCATTTTTATTTATGAGAAATAGTTGAAACATAAATTAAATCCTAAATTCTAATTCATTTTAAATTAAGAAAATAGTTAAAATTTAATTAATTAATTCAATAAAATTAATTATTTAAAAAAAGATCTAATCCTAATTTTTTGGTGATTTTTTTGATTATTTGGCTAATTAAATAAATAAATAAGGGGAAAAAAACAAGGAAAAAAAACAAATACAAAAAAAATGCAAAGTGGGCCTGGGTGATAAAAAATGGGGCGGTGTGTTGTTTAAATTCGCCTGGCCCAATTGTAAGGAGCCCAACATTGCCAAGGGATCTAGTGAGGATAGCTTCTGCATGTCCATGGTGATCTACACGTTAGATGTCTTGATCCTGATCAGATGTGCATCTGATGGTATAAGATTGATGGCGCATGATGAGCTCTTGGCCATAAGAAGTATTGAATCTGCATAAACATGTTAATAAAATGCAAAATGCTGGACCTGGGACTTGAACCCAGGTCCTTTCCCTCATATGCGTGCTGCTTTACCAACTGTACTGCTTGTTCAATAGTTATACAAAATACAACAATAATAACATAATGTGAGATTTCAAGTGATTATTAAAAAATAAAATAAAAATATGCGCTTCATTTGAACAGGCCAATGGGACACTGCCACATATTATCTTCTTCCTCCATTCGTCGTCTTAGACCTTGGACCTATAGTGACAGTTTTTGCTTGTCACTGTAGCACATGCATCCTGTAAAAGTCATAATACGCAACAAAAATCAAATGTGAGGCCATGGATCAACTAACCTCGTCCTCCTGAGCATGATGGTACCAGTGGTTAAGCCTAATTATGACTAACAAAGGAAACCCCAATTCTAAGGTCCAAACACTAGAAATGGTAACACTCGATTCCTGCATCAAAACCCAATCCAACCATACATATAGCTTGCAAATACAAAAATAGTCAGTAATGCATGGTTAAAATGTGTTTATGTTACATAAATCAAATAAAGTAAAATTGAGAAAAAAACGCAAACCGTGAGATGTAGGTGATGCGTTTTGGGCTGTTTCAAAGCCTGGTAACGGTTGGAAAAGCTTCAAGGGACCTCCAGGAGTGGATTAGGATCCTTGCTTGGGACTAAAGCAGAATGGAAACTGAAATTCAAACTTGACAACTTTGTGATTTTTTTGCAATCTTTTCTGGCACTCTTGACAGTCTATCGTCGTCCATTTGACTTGTTGGGATGTTATACTTATAGTGTAGATGGAGGAGACAATATAACATGGAAATAATCAAGTCATAATGCTAGGCTTTCATGTCAAAATCCAACAAATTAAAAGGCTTCCAAATTTTAAAATCTTGCCCTTTCCATGCTTGAATGAACCTGGTCATTCTTTGTACGAAACTGTTGTCCTGAAATTAAATCAAAACAAAAGCCCAAATGTCATGATCCATCAGTTACTATTTTATATGATTTATCTTGTATTTATGTGAATAAAAAACAAAATAAATATGAATAAAATACCTAAAAAATGAAAGGCAAGGTATGAAATTATAGGTCGTCTATAATATTAGGAATATGTTTCAAGCCTAATAAAATAAGCCATTGCTTCAAAAGTTCAAATTTTCTCAATGCACCATTCTTGAAATTTCCCAAATTTTCCCAACTTGGGCAAGCCATAACATGCTTCATTTTCATCTCATGATGATGATATTGTACTTTTTGGAAAACCCAAGATATCTACTTCAATCCCTCTTTGTTTAATTTTGCATTTGAAGACTTTATCTTGATGTAAAAGGTCTTGGCAAAAAGTGTCTTTTGTTGACTTTCTCAAAATGACCTGTAATGTCTGAGCTTGAATCTTTCAAATGGCACACCTCTTGAACTTGAGAGTTGAAGAGAAGTTGTGTGGAATTGGATTCTATTCAAAATGAGCTTTGGTTGGGGGAAAATGGATGAAGTATGTGAAAGTTATGCCTGGTCAAAGTTTGGTTGACTTTTCCTATAGAAACCCTAATTAGCAATTCTTGACTTTTGATGAATTAGGAGCATTTTTTGAGGAATCATGATCAACCTTTGATCAAATGATGGATATTACTTCAAAATTTTGATGTTGACCAAAAACCTTAAAGTTGGACTGCAAGTGGGTCACAGTTGACTTTTGACCAAGTACATTTCATTTTCAGGCATTTGAGCAGTTGACTGAGAAAACTTGTAGTGCAAGGTATGAAATTTGTCATGGATAATCTTGAAGACATATCAGGACCATGGAATAAATTTGAGACATTTGGAGCTCACACATCTTGGTGAAAAATGAAACCCTAATTAGAAGGCCAATGCTTAGGAGGAGAGTTTGTCTGATCAATTCTTGGTCAACCTTGAGCAATTGAGGACCTATAGGAGTATGTCTTGTGTGAAAATGGGAGGGTAAATTTTGGGGTATAACAACCACCTTTTCTCTTCTATTATTTTTACTGACCCTATCCTTTTCGGCTTTTAACCGTTCAACTTGTTGAACTTTATGTACCAATTGAGTTGTATCTCTTAAATACTGGATATCTAATTTCTTTTTGATGGAGTAGTCTAAACCACTTGCATCCATTTCGACTAGTTCTTGTTCTTGCACTTGAGTGAAACACCTTGCCTTCAATAATCAGAACCTATTAAGTAGTCATATATTAGCTTACTAAATTTATGCTCAATACTAGCCAATTCTTTCAAGCTACTATTTGATTGACCCATGTAAAACTGCTCATGGAATAATCTTTCTAAACGAGTCCAATTATGGATCGAACTCGCGGGAAGAGTGGTGAACCAAGTAAAAGCATTTTTGATCAAGGAACTAGATAAATATTTTAATCTTAGGTTTTCATTATTTTCTATGTCCCCAACCTTGGTTAAATACCTGGCTATGTGTTTGACGATGGATTAACTGGTGTCACCAGAGAACTTCGTGAACTTTGGGACTTTCCATCCCCTTGGTAATTCAGTCTGTAAAACATATTCAAACAAAGGGGAGGTATATATTGGCCTTCGAAGGCCTACATTTACCCTATTTCAAGCCATTATTCTTTCTAGCATGGCCACCAGATTATTTTCCCCTGCGAATTCATCTTGTCGAACACGGTGAAGGACTTCGTCAACATCCTGCTTTCGATTAAACATCACGACTCTTAGGGATTGAACCTCCCTTGGTATTGATTGTTCAACCCTAGGTTGTTTGACTCTTTGGCCTTGGTTAACCTCGCCAATATTTTGTGCCACTGGTTGTGCTTGGTTAATTGTTAGATCTCTCTCAAAAACCACTCCTTGGTTTTCTCTTAGACATTCCTGACGGGGGTGTCGAATTGGCGCCTGTGGGGCACCAAAGAAATATGCAATTCACGCCATCTGCGCTTCCAATTGTTGATTCGTCTAGGCATTCTGTTGATTAACTTGGGTTGCACTTTGAATCAACGAGTTAAAAAGTGTGCCCATTTTTGGGATAAACCACCAACCATTTCACAATTGTTGTCATCTATTTGTTGTTAAAATGCTTCCGCAGAGTTCATTGTCATGGTAGGTAGTTGGGCAGTGAATCCTAGGGGTTAGAAATTTCGACTCATGTTGTTAATACCTAATCCTGATCCTTATAAGGGTTAAAAAGTAGACACTCGTGGATCAAGGAGTGTTGATGTACTATTATTTAAACTTGCCATTACTGATGTTGGCATGCCATAATTTTTTTTCACGTCCATCCAATGGTATTGTAAACCCATATGCAAAATGTTTGAAATTATTCGTCTCAGGTGGTCTTGGGTCACTGGGGGACCCTGCGTTTGCACTGGGGGAAGAACTGGTCTAGTATAAGTATTTGTCGGTATTAACGACATACTTGCTTGGACTGGTATAGATTTGGTCACAGAAACTGCAGTCGTATTTTCCCCTATCGAATGGGGGTGGTTGTCCTTCATTATAGCTTGGTGGGTTGACCATTCTTCTAACGTTTTTTTGGGCAATGCTTCGTTAGTTCTGGCTATTCTACTAATTCTTAATCTCAGACAACAATGTTAAAGGAACAATTTTTGTACGAAAATAATGATTTTTTTTAACAAAACAGACACTTGGTCCCACTGGATATGCCAATTTGTTTACCGTGAAATTTGGTAAACAAGCGTCAGTCTTCCAATTTCTAATGATTTTGATTACTTGCAGGATCAACTAGATTGATCCTATGACATAAGTGTATATTTTATGTTTTCTAAATTTTCTGGATGTCGATCTCTTCGGTAGAGATTGTTATTTCAAAGGTAGTAATAAAATATTTTAAACTAAAAACTGGAATGTAAAGCAATTGCGACTTAAACTTAAAGGGAATATAAAGGACTTCAATTGAAAAGGAATAATATTGAATATAAAATTGGTGATTCATACGTACATCTCAGCAACTCGTTTCTCGAACACTTGGTACTTTGAGTTATTTTGAGTAATTTGTACAAAGAAGTGAACACACCGAAATCTAAACTAAAGACTCTTATTTATACTAATCCTAAAGGAACAGTCTTCTTATCAGAGAATGATACGTTCTTGCTTGCATGTACTCGACCATTCAAAGGTCTTCACGCGTCTCTTTTCAAAAAGGAACAAGTAAGCGCCAAAATTTGAATATTGAACTTTTACTTTAAATATTTTCGTCGTACCCACCTTAAGCATCTTTCGAATATGGGCTTCGATTTTGCTTTATTTCTAACAAAAGTCTAGTCGAAAAGACTATTATATGCCTATGTCGAAGCATTCTCCAAAAACTCTTGTTTTTTTTAGAAGACCTTGATTATTTTTATAGAAATTGAAACGTCGAATTTTAATCACTTATTAATTATTTAAATATATATTAAGATCCATTTGTAAAAAAAAAAATCTACATTAGAATCCCCTTCATTTCTCTTTCTCTCTGTTTTTTTTATTATTATATTTTTGTGTGTAAATAACATGCATTTTCAATAATATAATAGTATTAGTATTTTTTTTATGGAGTTTGATTGATTAGTATATTGAAGTATATAGTTTTTTTTTTTAATTCTACATTGAATTTGATCGGACGAAAATAAAAGCAAAGAATAAAATACAACACTAATGTAAAGGGCTTTGATGTTAACGAAGCATATTCCATAACTCAAATAAAATTAACATAATTTTAAAGAGTACAATAAAAGTGTTGTTTTGAAATGGAGAAAGAAAAAACAGCAAAATACAGTTTGGTTCAATTTTGTTTTTTATGTTTAACTTGTTATGTATTGACGGGTGTATTTGGACAACCTGGCAATAGATACTACCTAGGGTCTTTATCTCTTAATTAGTTTATTATTTACATCGATTATCTAAGAATAGAAAAGTTGAGACGTATATTATTTATCTTAATATTAACATAAAAATAATAATAATATTCTTACATAATTTCTTATATTATATTGTATTTTTACTATTCATGTATATGGTAAATAATAAAATATTATAATAATAAAATAATTTTTTTAATAAAATAACTTTTTTAATTATAAAATACTGATATAAAATTGTGTGATTAATAAATTTCATAATTTTATTAACTACTATTTTATATTTCATTAATCAACTTTATTTTAATATTAAAATTTATTTTTAATAGCTGAGTATTTTCATTAATCAATTTTAATTTTTTTATTTAAATTAAAAAAAAACAACTTTAATTTACACTGTTCAAACACTATTCACGGACATTGTTCATGGATATGATACTATTTATTAGTGTAAGAAAGACTTTTTATATCGGATAAAAAATACATTTTACATCAGTCTGGTTCGATGTAAATCAAGTGATGTCTGATGCGGAAAAAAAATACAATTTAAAAAAAAAATGTATGCAATATTTTACATCAGTTGCTTAAGTGATCTTATGTAATATATGGTTTTTAACATCGGTTGCCACAATGGCCCGATGTAATATATGGTTTTAACATCGGTTGCCTCAATGATCCGATGTAATATATTTTCTTTTTTTTTAGCGAAATCGAGGTGGATTCCCTATAATTTTTTTGGTACTTAATTTTTCATATTTTTCCAACATCACACAGACCACATTTAGGTCGCTATTTTTCATATTTTTACCACATCACACAGTCGCTATTTTTCATATTTTTACCACATCACACAGTCGCTATTTTCATATTTTTCTAACCAGTAAAGTGTAATTTCATTGCACCAAATAGCTAGGATGCACATATATATTCTTCAAAATGAACCATTGATTAATAAAATTACTAATCTAGAATACACACAAGTGTACAAAATTATAAGGAAGTTTACACACTACAACAACAAAACCAGTGAAATTATACAAAAATATCCAATCATTTATAAGTCATTTCCCACACTTGAAATACTAACATGCAATCCACAAGAAGATGAGTTGTAGCTTTAGTAGACAACACCAAAATCACATTTGCTGACAATAAATAATAGAATTAATGAACTTTTTGGCCCCTCTAAATATCTCAAACTTTATTTTTAGTCCCTCTAAAATTTTCCTTCAAAGAATAGTGCTCTTAAAAATTTGAAATTTAACATTTGGCCCCTCCTGCAATTTAACGATGGTTTTACCGATAATTTTTAGCGACGGTTTTTAATTTAGCGACGGAATTAGAGACTATTTTAGCTACGATTTTGTCATGAGAGATCAAAAGTTAAATTTTATATTTTTAGGAGGATCATTCTTTGAAGAAAAATTTTAGTGGGACTAAAAATGAAGTTTAAGATATTAAGAGAGACCAAGAAGTTCATTAACCCTAAACAATAACACCAATTAACATCAGCAGACAACACCAAAATCAAGAAACTCAGATTATATATATATATATATATATATATATATATATATATATATATATATATATATATATATATATATATATATATATATATATATATATATAGCCAATTCTATATAACTCACCAGATAAAACTTAATTTTTATATAACTCAAAGAAACATTTTGCCCAACGGAGTCGCAAATCATACAAATCATCTTGTGTTAATTTTGTTGGGTCATCAAATACCTATAATACGTAAATAACAATATAGAGTTATTCTTTGAAAATTAACATTAAGTTGCAAAACACAAAGTAAATAACAAAGTAAAGTTTTTTTAATTATCTGCATCCAAGACTCAGTTATATTGGCAGAGACAATATTCAACTAAAATCTAAATAATAGAAACAAATAAGTCAAGTTGCTGCCCAAGAGCCCAAATCTGCAACACCAGCCCAACACATGCACCAAACTTTGTTCAAAGTTGTCCCAAAAGCCCAAAATGAGCCCAACAAAGACACACACAAAAACTGGTTCAAACCCGTTCCGAATAAACCCAAAATCATGTTGCAAAACTGCCTTGATATTAACCTGTCCTAATAGTCCAAAGAGATGATCAAGCTATGCCAAGCCTTCGCACCAAAATGGCTAAAAGCAGCCTGTACCAAGAAAGCAAAAAAGGAAGTTAAAACAAAAACTAAGAATTGAACGAAAATGGCAAGTAAGACTGCATCAAAGAAATCACTAAGGAAATACCCAAACAGTTCAAAATTGTCTACATCCCCCCTTCCTCCAAAAAAACCACTTTCATTCACTATATAAAGACCTATCTTCTCTTCCAAAAGGGAAACAGATTTCACATAACAAAACCCTGGCAATAAATCCTCAAAACCTTATACTCACACCATATCCCTACATAATTCATTTTCCAAAGCATCATTCAATCTTAAACACCATCAACACCCTGTGACTTCTACAACGACTTCACACTTCAATCATTTCAAACCTTAACTTCACTAAACATTCTTCAACTAGCTCCAAACATCTGCTACAAATATCTATACATACTGCATAACCCTTAAATCATCCTCAACCCTCGTTCCAAAACACAACCCTGCATAAACCACGCCTTCAACTCACCTTTACTTTCACAAACTCTCTTCATTCAACGCTATCATTATAAACCATACTCAGAGCAACCAAAAAGACATTACTGCAATCCACACTCAAGAGAAAGATTTACTCAGATTACGACAATTCCAACACAGAGTTTCGCTTAGCACAACGATTCAACAAAAACTCACTAAATCAGAACTCGCAAAGAAGAAAAGAGGAAAAGATGAAGAAAATCAAAAGTGAAAGCTTAGGATTAACACATATATGGGCATCTAAAGTTTGTTCTCTGATCTTCGTAAGAAAGAGGAATGGCGGAGGTTGCCGAGGTTTACGGTGCGAACGGTTGCAAGAAAGAGGAATAGCAGAATAGCAGAGACAAGTTGAAGATGCAGAGGCAGGTTGACAAAGGTTGACGGTGCAGAGGCAGGTTAACGATGAAGGAGAAAGATGAGTGAATGCGGCACAAGGAGAACAATGAAGGAGAAATATAAGCGAATGCGGCACAAGGAAAATGGTTTAGGGTTTTGTTATAAAAGGCCACATTTTTTACATCGCTTGGGCCTATGGCCCGATGTAACAGTCATCTTTAATATTTTTTATATCAGTCATCTTTAATAGTTTATTTAATAATTAAAATATTATTATATAATATATTTAATTATGTCTAAAATATTAAATAGTAGAATTATTTAAAGTTAACCTTCATTATACAAATGTATTGCAAATATTTAACAAGTAACACAAGTGGCTTGGTGGAAAGGCATTAGTGTTGTGAGCAAGATGTGTCAATTTGGAAACCCATGTGGAACAATCAATTGTTAACATAATTCGGTGTAACTCACCTACTATGGAGCATCCAAGTCAGGAAGAAAATCCTTTATGATAGTATTAATTTAAAACTAAACAAATCTAGTTTACAACTTATCTCCTAATCACTACCTTGTGCTACTCTGACAATAACAAAAACAGAAGAACACACTTCAGTTTACGATACTCAATTTTGCTTAAAAGCTTTTAACTGAGAATAATAACTTGACACATAATCTAGTTTTTGCTTAAAATCTCATGAGTGATTGGCAAGTAACAATGAACTATCGATTTACCTCAATGTATCAGAAGATACATGGGTGACATACAAAAACAAGCAAAGCACCTAAGGTACTCTCAAAATCCTAAACCTTATTTCAACCACACACGGTCTCTTGATGTAAATTCTTGTTATTTTTAGGTTTAGCAAGTCCCTATATATAGACTCTTGCAGTATGAACTTGGACTCTTCAATCAAATCCAATCTTCTAATTTTAAATCAGCTGCAAGATCTTCAACAAAAATAAGAATCAATCTTCAAAGTTTCCTAAAAAGTCTCAAAGATCTTTTTTATGAAACCAAATCAAATATGCATTGTTCCTAATAAAATCTTCTTGACCTGTGAAAACAAGTGAGATATATCTAAGAAGATCTCACAAAATTAAATCAAATATATCAAGAAAAATAACAGCAGCACCTGTTGTACAGTTGGCCAAGATGTCAAGACATATGACTCAACAACTGTTTGATATTCATGACAACAGAACCTGTCATGACAGTTAATCAAGATTTTGTGACATTTTGCTCAACATCAGTTAAGAACCATATTTTAGAAAATTTTATGCCAATCATAAAACCATATATATAACAACAAAGTTTGTTAATCAAATGTAAAAAGTTGGTTAATGAAGTTATGAAGTGGGTTAATAGACTGTCCAAATTTTTAATAGTTATGAAGTTGGTTAATAAATTTGGTTAATCACATTATTTTGTTTCCGTACTGCCTCGATCTATAAAAAAAAGTAAAAAAATTATTATAATTTTTTTGTTTTAAAAATTATTATTGTAATATTTTACTGTTCATTATATTGATGAACAGTGAAATATATACTCTTGATTAAATGCATCTTAAGGTGCATGCTATTAAAATACACCTTCGTAAAAATAAGTAGGTTTATTATAACAAACTCCTGTGGGGTTTGCTACAATAAATTAACTTATTTTTATGAAAGTGTATTTTAATAAGTTTTAACTAAAAATTAGTTGAATGCATCCTAAAATGCATGTTGTTAAAATAGACTTTCATAAAAACAAGTAGGTCTATTGTAGCAAATCCCACAGTCTCAACCACTCACATTTGAATTTCAACAATTTTTTTTCAAGTGCAACTCGACCGCATCACTAGATTTGATCCATATTATGGTCTTATTATCGCTTTTCTACCAAGTCTAACCTGGGATCTGATATCACTTGGTAGAGCAGTCTGGGGAGCTTAGGAAGCAGCAATGGACTAAACGTCCATGATTCATAAGAGATCTTAACACCATATTTAATCCAAAAACCTTAAGGTTTAGAGTTAACATGTAGTGTTAAATTTATTGGGTCTTAAACTTTTAACCTAATGCAACTCTAGACGCTCCTTGGACTCACCAAAAAGTGGTATAAGATCCTTGATTTAATTAATTGGGGGAGAGAATAAGATTCTAGTGTAGATGAAGACTAAAGGTATGGGTGACTCACACTTGAGACACATATTGTTGGAACTCAAGTATGAGCTGTTAAGTACCACATAGAGAAGAAACTAAATAAATGTTGGATATATAATAGAGGTGACATGTATTACCCAAAGTCTCTTAGGAGTCTTAGATGGTTAACCCGTTGAAACTCTCAACATTCCTCAGACTCTCACACAGTTTAAGTCAAAATCATGTGTCAAGCAAGCAACATGTATCATCTATTATGAATAAGTTGATCATAATTAAAATTATGTAGTTCATTTCTTCTATTAGATTTGCACATGGATGAAAACAATCTCACAATTAGGATTTAAATTCTTTGAGGCAATGTATATTAAGTATGTCACTCATGTTTGATAATTGTTAGCCTAAGAATTTTTGCTCAGAATTTCGACATGAGATATAAGATGTATATAAATGCTTAGTATAGATAGTTAAGTCTTGATTTCGGCACCAAGGAGATTTTTCACAAATTCAACAGGTGAACTTTTCGACGGATATGGTTGGATGACTCGAGGGCCTTTTTGACAACATGGATTTTTTGAAGTAGTTAAAAAAACCAAAGACACGTGGAAACACAACATGAGACAAAATCCCTCATCGCAAAATACGTGTCAAATTCTTGATAGTTAGTTGTTGTTGTTGTACCCCAATTTTTGACCTAAGATCCCATTTTTATTTTTGCATTTTTACAAAAGTCAAGGTCATTAAATACAGTTTTGTTTTAACCTCTCACCTTCGAGCTTTGATTATACAGAAATTGTCAAGTGTTTTAAACATTCTTAGCCTATGTATCACTAATGTCTAATCAAGCACGAAATGTGTGTTTGTTGTTTCTTTGATTTCATGTGTTGACAGGTCTCCTTCGATTCAGCCTGCTTCAATTGGACAAGTGCTGCCTGCAAGCCTACTTCGATTCAGCCTGCTTCGATTGGACAAGTGTTGCCTGCATGCCTCTTTCGAATCTGGACAAGTGCTGCCCGCATGCCTCTTTCGAATCTGGACAAGTTTACTGCCTGTAAACATGCTTCGATTGGGTAACATTGCTTCCTTCGAACACAAGATTTTGATTGGGCAATATGTTTGTTTCGATCCACATGTTTCTATTAGGCAATACAATCTCCCTTCAGTCACAAGCTTCGATTTGGCCATGTAGTTTCCTTCGAAGTGACCCCCTTTGATCCACAAGCTGGACATGTGATTTCCTTCAAGGTTACCTCCTTCGATTCACAAGTTGGACCACTGTACTGCCATGCAACAAACACTACTGAGCCTGCTACAACAGTCCTGCACCAACCTGCCACTAAACTCTAAAAGACTGAAAAGCCTGCGTTGACAATCCTGCACTTGTACAAAAATGGAGTGCATAAGAACTGCACTGAAGAAAACAAGGGGGGAATATGCCCAAACTGTTCAAACATTATTTTGTTTTCCCCCCAAAACCATATAAAAGCTTCATCCACCTCGCCTATAAATACAAGGCTTCACAACATGTTCAAAGAGGACTTTGGGCCAGACGAACCTCTGCAAAAATTCTCAAACAGTGAAACTCTCAAAGTTCTCAAACACAGTAAAATTCTCAAAAAACACCAAACTTTCTCAAACACAAAAATCTCTCAAGTCCCTTCAATACTTGTGAGAACAAACCCAGAATCCCCAAACATTTACTTCCTTCGATTATGAAGAACAACCACACTTCAGTCTCCTTCGAACCAAAAGCAAATCCTCTGTACCTTGTTACCATTCGAATCCAGCAGGAAGAACCTCACTCCTGTTATCCTCTTTTGAATCCAGCATCAAAGGCCAAACCCCTGGTCCCTCCCTTCGAATCCAGAAGCGCTCCAGGCAACCACCTTACTGCCCAGCACACATTCCAGCCTGAAGCCAGGTAAGTCATTCTTACCCTTGAACTTTTCATTTAATGCCATAACATGTAAATAATACTTTTGTTCTTTTCAAGCATGTACATATTTGTTCCTTTCGTTTCCATCTTGTTACCATGTTTTTAAAAGTTAATCCTTTCGTTTTACTTTCTGTTTTAGCTTTAGCTATTAAACAGTTTGAAAGACAAATACTAGCATGGCCCCAGGCCATTTTGTCATTTAATGTTTGAATTGAAAGAAACAGGAAACAGGAAATAGGAACGAAGCTTCTGGCTTCTGCCATCTCTCTCCAGGTCGAACGAAAGAGACAACCAGGAGGCAAACCATGTCCAATCGAAAGACACTCCCTCACTGCTTTCAACCTCCAGTCGAAGAAGGAAACAAGGCAGAATCAAAAGACTTCGCCATACACTGACTTCCAGGCCAATCGAAGGATAAAACCTCACTGGTGCTAGTCCCAGTCGAAGGATACAACTCGCTGCTGCCTTTGCCCAATCGAAGGACAGGACCTCGCCCCTGCCAAGGCCCAATCGAAAGACATGACTTCACTGTTGCCAGCCCCAATCGAAGGAGGCCAACAAAATGCCAGTCGAAGGATGCTACTGCCTGGGTAGAAATACACTCAGTTTTCTTACTTTTTTTTCTTTTCCTTCATATTTTTTCATGCCTTTTGATATGTTTGTAATAGCGTAGGTTTTTATCTTTCTGCATTTTATTTACTTTGTACAAATGCTAGTAATTAGGCAAGATAAAATCAACAAATAAACAAACCAAAAAAATAAAAAACACTCTTTAATCATTACTTGAACATACTTTAAAACATGCAAAAACACTCAACAAATCAAAACTCCCCCAAGGGCATGTTATCCCCGTTCTACCGCGATACCGGCCGTGCCTATCGCTAGAATGCGCGCGTTAATGTCGCCCACTAAAAAACACAAACAAATCAACCTTTTTTCTAGAGGAACTACAATATTTTGATTCCTTCATTGGATACGTAGGCAAAGGGTTGCGAAACCCTCACGAACGCAATAATAAAAACTCATTTTTCCCCTTAAACAAACATAGTTGTAGATAAATACACCCTTGTACATAAAAAACAATTTTAACCAAAAACAGATATTTCAAAAGGTTCCTGCGGAGTACCGCAGATGCATTGGGTGCTAATACCTTCCCATTGCATAACCAACCCCCGAACTCTAGACCTCTTTTCAAAAACGCTTTGTATTTTCATTACTTTTAAATATGACTTTACATTGCATGTTTTAGGGTTTTATTTCGCTCTTTTCCCTTTTCCCTTGGAAATAATAAAGCGCAGTGGCGACTCTTGCTTTTGTGAGTCAAGTTAATTAATAGCTTGATCTTCGATTTTAACCCCTTTTGAATTGGCGACTCTGCTGGGGAAAGATTGACCTCTTGCTGGTCCATCCCTAAGTGGGTTAAGCCTAATTTGTCATATTTGTTTTTTGTTATTATTGTTTGTTTATTTGATTATATGTATATATTGTGGTTATTTGGGGTGTTGATTACAAAGGACAAGTCCTATACCCGGACTAAGTTACACTTAGGAATAGGACGGGCGGTATAGTCATGTTAACTTTGAGGGAGTAATCCCGAAGAAGGAGGCATGAGATCCCCCACTCAGTGGAAGGCCCTTTTGAACGTGATATTTGTTTACCGAGTAATCGGGAAGACATTATTATTTTTGACCTGGGAGCCAGAGAAGCTGAGAACCGTAGAACCCTAACCCATCTTGGCCTCTTAGGTGTAGCGTGAAGATTATAACGGAGTAATCCGGAAGTAATTGTTACGCGATGCTACGATCGGATGAGTTTTCTCTTGAGAATATTGCTGATTATTGAGTAATCAAGACGTTGGTAATATCCGAAGGAGGAATGTAGACTCCGGGAACTCTTAGAACCTTGTCTTGCAGGTGTGATTAAACCGTTAGTACATACCTTGGGGATGTTCTTTACCTTTGACTCCATGCTCGTGACGTTAAACCTCTCAACTTTATTTGTGACCTTGCTTGTGGTTGTTGCATAGCCATGCATTAATGCATCCATAAAACCCTTTTCACTTGACTTTCAAGGAATTTGGAGGTCTTTCTTTGTAAACATCACAAGTTTCGTCAAGCTCAATGGATCTTGGGTGTTGATAGGGTGAAAACCCTAATCAACCAAAATGGATGATTGATCTTGATGATAACTTGATCAACGCTTTGATCCAATATAGAATTCATCTTCTATCTTCATACTTTGATGTTTACAACTTAATATCTTGAGTTCCTTGAAAGTCAAATAAAAACTCTCTTTTGCATATCATGCATCATTCTACATTTTTTGTTTCACTTTCAAAGGTCTTTTTCCATGTCTTATTTTTTTCTTTGGTCTCACCAGTACAACACTCGCGCTAAGAGAACAATGGAAAATATCAAACAAGAGATTTCTGAACTTCGTAGAGAGATGACAATTTGAAAGCTAGTGTGGAGCCCTTAACTGGTTTGGTCTGAATTTCGGTTGCCGCCTAAGTCAACCCCTTTGCTAAAGCTTAAGTGAATCTCTGTTAATTTTGGCCTTGAAGTTTAGGAGAGGTTTCCTTCAGCAAAAACCCAGATGGAAAGCCTTCTCAGATTATTAACTTATTTTTGATTTTGTAAATTTTCTTGTTTATCAAAACATTGTTTGCATGTAAGAACTTGTTTGCATCTGAATGATCATCTTAATACAATGAGTATGTTTGTCTTGAAGAAATTCATATTTGTTTTCAAAAACTTTAAATTTATTTTTGCATTATGATACCAACTTGTTGCCCATTCTCTTGCCTAGGCATAGATTGAAGGGAGGATGATGATCTAAAGAACACAAAATCTCTGGTTGTATGCTTTTGAATAAAATCTCGCTGATGATGTACAAGCATTGTTTCAAATCCCTAAACACCGGAGATATAAGGAAGATAATACCTTTCTAACCCCTTTTGAGCCTTTGAAGTAGAAGTTTCCTTTCTATACAAAAAAACCTCAAATTTTAACCTGGGGCAGGGTAGTTTTCAGTTAATCTGATTGAGTGTTCAAAATTCATAAGGAAGATATTTCTAAAGAAACTACGAAGGCTATCCTTCATGTATAATGAAGCCAGAAGATGTAGAACCACAATGTTATCCCTCATTCATAAAGAAACGAGGCAATCCAATCCTCTCAACGAGTAAAGACAAGCTAATGTCACACATTTTGTTCAAAAGTCAAAAATCAAGAAAAAATGAAAAAGCCTGCTAAGTCAAAAACATGAAAACGTGCGACTTAGGCAAAAATTAAGGCATCCCGCTGGACTACCAATTCAAAAGAATTAGTTCGGGAAAAAGTTAGGGAAAATAAAAATTGCAGAAAAAGGACTACAAAGAAAAGTCCTCAGCAAAGAACAAATTGGTGACTACAAACACGAAGACATGAGGGTGGTTTCTACTCCGAAAGCCTCGTCGTTTCCTTAACCGTCGCAAAATCCTTTTGAGATATGAACGCTCATGTTGAATTAACTGAACATAGGGTTGGAGAACATCACGAAGAATGGGTGGGCACCTATACATTTTGAGCCTTAAAAACCTTTTTTCTAAAAACCATGATCCAGGCCACGTTACAACCGTCAAAAGTCCTAATTGAAGCAAGGTTATTTTGAAAGCATACTTCAATGAGATAGTGTTCCTGACTCCCATGAATGTTTGTTAAATAGATAGGTTGGTATCATATGCTTTTTCTACACAAAAATAAATGGTGCTCTAACTCGCAAAGTTTGTGCGATATCTTTTCAAAATCTTCAAGACTTACGTAATTGTTGCATTAGAATTTTCATTCTCATAATAAACTTTTTCTAACTGCAAAACATTTGTTTGATATCAAGGAAGCTCACATAAGCACCAGTGATGAGTTTATTCTTTTAAGGCCTGAAGCTCTGTTGAGTAATTGGCGAATCAGTTCAAGAAAAAATCATATCCAGGGGCATGTCACCTGAAGACCTTGAGCACGAACATGTTGCTTCTCCTAGTTAATGCTTTCCCAACTTGTTTACTCTTTTGGGGAAAAATTTGAAGACTTTGTTGTGCCAACTACAGTCAATCCGGGGCAATCACGTCGAGATTTGATGAATCTCTCTAAGAGTTTGAAGACACTAGAGCATGGTGAATGCCAGGTCTTTTGTAAAATCCTCTTGAGACGATTTCTCCTCATCAACCATATAGCACGGGGCATTTTAGAAGTGAAGTTATTCGCAAGAATTGTCGTGTAACATGCAGCTTATCAGCAGTAAACTTGGGGCATCCAAAATTAGTCCCAGGGGCATTCCAGATTTGTTAAGATATGTGATATGTTTTGCACACATTATCAGAGGGTGGTGTTCCCAATATCTTCAGCTAAGCAAGATTTTTTCCAACTGAAGCATTGTTCGTGTTGTTATCCTTTCAATGGATTGTTGATGATAGAAGACTGGACTTTGGATTTTCTACCTGAAAATATCTTCCTCTTCAGAGAGATTTAAGCTTTGTAAAAGGACTTTGCTACAATGATGGCTTTTGATCTATCTCCAGTAATGTTCCCATCCTGTTGAGATTAGCCGAGTGTCAAGTTGTACTATGATGTCTTATCATCTTCTGTCTATCTCCTCTGTCTATTTTGTCAGCATATACATGACATTCATTTATTCATTCACACTTGCATCATGCATACACATTGATATTTGTTGATGTTCTCGATTTGTATACCTTGGTTATCATACTTCCTCTTTCCAAATAGAGTGTCAACTTAAGCAGAAAGTGAGCCTCCTTTATAATTCCCCACTGAGTTATTCCTCGAGGAAGAATCTTGCTTTAGCTTTCCTTTTCCATCTCTGGATAGGATAAATCTCCATTTGAGTTGTTTCCTCATTGGGTGGAGTCTTGTTTGGCTATTTTCTCTCCAGTTTATTCCTGGATTGAGCTTTGTCTCTTGTGAATGATACCCTGTGGATATCTCTAGGCTGTGAAACCTAGATGGAGAGTGCATTTATTTTGCAATGTAAATACTCGGTCTCCTCAGGAAGGATTTATTCATGCCATTTAAGATGAACTCTATTCCCTAGTAGTGTTATCATAACATTCTTCTGGAATATCGACGTGACAACAAGCGACTGACTCTTTATTTGAGCAGTTTGATTATTTCCGAATTTCTTCATGTTATGACAAATGACGGTCTCTTCATGAGCAGTTTGTCCATCCCCGATGAAATTATTGATTCTCACCTCCAGCAATATCTTCACGATATTTTGGTGATACTTTTGGAAAGCAACAAGTGGCGGACTCTTCATGAGCAGCTTGTGTGCTTTAATATTCTTTGAAGACAACAAGTGGCAGCTTCTTTATGAGCAGCTTGTGGGTTATTGGCAACAAGTGGCTGACTCTTCATGAGCAGCTTGTGTGCTTTAATATTCTTTAAAGACAGCAAGTGGCAGCTTCTTTATGAGCAGCTTGTGGGTTATAAGCAACAAGTGGCGGACTCTTCATGAGAAGCTTGTGTGCTTTGATATTCTTTGAAGACATCAAGTGGAAACTTCTTTATGAGAAGCTTGTGGGTTATTGGCAACAAGTGGCGGACTTATCATGAGCAGCTTGTGTGCTTTAATATCCTTTGAAGACAGCAAGTGGCAGCTTCTTTATGAGCAGCTTGTGGGTTATAAGCAACAAGTGGCGGACTCTTCATGAGCAGTTTGTGTGCTTTAATATTCTTTGAAGATAGCAAGTGGCAGCTTCTTTATGAGCAGCTTGTGGGTTATAAGCAACAAGTGGCGGACTCTTCATGAGCAGCTTGTGTGCTTTAATATTCTTTGAAGACAGCAAGTGGCAGCTTCTTTATGAGCAGCTTGTGGATTATTGGCAACAAGTGGCGGACTCTTCATAAGCAACTTGTGTGCTTTAATATTCTTTGAAGACAGCAAGTGGCAGCTTCTTTATGAGCAGCTTGTGGGTTATTGGCAACAAGTGGCAGACTCTTCATGAGAAGCTTGTGTGCTTTAATATTCTTTGAAGACAGCAAGTGGCAGCTTCTTTATGAGCAGCTTGTGGGTTATAAGCAGCAAGTGGCAGCTTCTTTATGAACAACTTGTGTGCTTTGATATTCTTTGAAGACAACAAGTGGCAGCTTCTTTATGAGCAGCTTGAGGGTTATAAGCAACAAGTGGCGGACTCTTCATGACCAGCTTGTGTGTTTTAATATCTTTGAAAGAAACAAGTGGCAGCTTCTTTATGAGCAGCTTGTGGGTTATAAGCAACAAGTGGCAGACTCTTCATGAGCAGCTTGTGTGTTTTAATATCTTTGAAAGAAACAAGTGGCGGACTCTTTATGAGCAGCTTGTTTGATTTAATGTTCTTTGAAGACAGCAAGTGGCAGCTTCTTTATGAGCAGCTTGTGGGTTATTGGAAACAAGTGGCGGACTCTTCATGAGCAGCTTGTGTGCTTTAATATTCTTTGAAGACAGCAAGTGGCAGCTTCTTTATGAGCAGCTTGTGGGTTATTGGCAACAAGTTGCAGCTTCTTTATGAGCAGCTTGTGGGTTATTGGCAACAAGTGGCGGACTCTTCATTAGCAACTTGTGTGCTTTGATATTCTTTGAAGACAGCAAGTGGCGGCTTCTTCATGAGCAGCTTGTGTGCTTTGATATTCTTTGAAGACAACAAGTGGCAGCTTCTTTATGAGCAGCTTGTGGGTTATAAGCAGCAAGTGGCAGCTTTTTTATGAGCAGCTTGTTGTGCTTTGATATTCTTTGAAGACAACAAGTGGCAGCTTCTTTATGATCAGCTTGTGGGTTATTGGCAACAAGTGGCAGACTCTTCATGAGCAACTTGTGTGCTTTAATATTCTTTGAAGACAGCAAGTGGCAGCTTATTTATGAGCAGCTTGTGGGTTATTGGCAACACGTGGCGGACTCTTCATGAGCAACTTATGTGCTTTAATATTCTTTGAAGACAGCAAGTGGCAGTCTCTTTATGAACAACTTGTGGGTTATTGGCAACAAGTGGCGGACTTTTCATGAGCAGCTTGTGTGCTTTAATATTCTTTGAAGACAGCAAGTGGCAGCTTCTTTATTTGAGCAACTTGTATGTCATAGTGTTTTTGGAAGACAGCAAGTGGCGGCCTCTTTGTTTGAGCAGCTTGTGTATCCCCAACAATAATGTCTACTCAGCAAATGGCATCCCTTCGGAAAAGTCCCGTGGGGAAGTTTGCATTTTATCCTTTTCAAACGATATCTTGGTTAAGGAAGGAATGTGTTACCGTTCTTGGTAAAATTCAGAAGTCAGAAATGTTTATTCCCAGTCTCAGTACTGATGTAAATCATTTCTTTTTCCAGTCACAGTACTGATGTAAATCATTTCTTTTTCCAGTCACAGTACTGATGTAAATTATTTCTTTTTTCCAGTCTCCGTACTGATGTAGATCATTTCTTTTCCAGTCTCCGTACTGATGTAAATCATTTCTTTTCCAGTCTCAACACTGATGTAGATCATTCAAGAGTCTTTCATTTGAAGCCTATGACTCTTGTTTCCCCAGTGGAGTTATAATCTCTTCCCCTGTGGGATTACTGTATAATGTGCTTGGTTTCTCCAGCATAGTTTGTCTCATATGGCGTCATTCCCCATAAAATTCAGAGCATTGCATTCATATCATATCATAAACACAATTGTGGTATCTTAAGGCCAAAAATTGTGTATTATATATTTAAGTCCCTTCAATCTCGTCGAAATGAAGATCCTAATCTTCATATCTCCAGATAGAAGAAACTTAAATAGGGGCAGCTGTTGTACCCTAATTTTTGACCTAAGATCCCATTTTTATTTTTGCATTTTTATAAAAGTCAAGGTCATTAAATACAGTTTGGTTTTAACCCCTCACCTTCGAGATTTGATTATGCAGAAATTGTCAAGTGTTTTGAACATTCTTAGCCTATGTATCACTAATGTCTAATCAAGCACGAAATGTGTGTTTGTTGTTTCTTTGATTTCATGTGTTGACAGGTCTCCTTCGATTCAGCCTGCTTCGATTGGACAAGTGCTGCCTGCAAGCCTACTTCGATTCAGCCTGCTTCGATTGGACAAGTGTTGCCTGCATGCCTCTTTCGAATCTGGATAAGTTTATTGCCTGCAAACATGCTTCGATTGGGTAACATTGCTTCCTTAGAACACAAGATTTCGATTGGGCAATATGTTTGTTTCGATCCACATGTTTTGATTAGGCAATACAATCTCCCTTCAGTCACAAGCTTCGATTTGGCCATGTAGTTTCCTTCGAAGTGACCCCCTTTAATCCACAAGCTGGACATGTGATTTCCTTCAAGGTTACCTCCTTCGATTCACAAGTTGGACCACTGTACTGCCATGTAACAAACACTATTGAGCCTGCTACAACAGTCCTGCACCAACCTGCCACTAAACTCCAAAAGACTGAAAAGCCTACGTTGACAGTCCTGCACTTGTACAAAAATGGAGTGCACAAGAATTGCACTGAAGAAAACAAGGGGGAATATGCCCAAACTGTTCAAACATTATTTTGTTTTCCCCCCTAAAACCATATCAAAGCTTCAGCCACCTCGCCTATAAATACAAGGCTTCACAACATGTTCAAAGAGGACTTTAGGCCAGACGAACCTCTGCAAAAATTCTCAAACAGTGTGTGATCGGTGGATCTGGAACTGACTGTTTAACGCTGGTTCGCGAAATGTCACGGAAGCAAGAGTCGCAACCGTGTTTTATTTTCTCCAAATGGAAAGGACAAAAGCACAGAAAAATTCCTTATTGAGATTAGTTCTCGGTTCGGGAGGTAGATTTATAGAAAGGGAAGGTGTTAGCACCCTTTCTATCCATGGTTATCCATGGGCTCTTAGATACTTGCTCATTGTGTTTTCAAAATGTTTGTTTGCTTTTCAAGGTGAGTGGGTTTGAAAAAAAGTTTCTTTGAAAATTTCAGTTCGACTCTTGTATCAGTCCTCAAGAGTGTTTGAAAAATTGTTTTTGAAATCTTTTTGCAAAGTGTCGGTGTGAAAAGAAGTTTTCTTGATTTTTGTTTTGAATTAGAGCAAGTATCTACGAGTCGTCTACCTACCCTAAGGAATTTGTCTGTGTAAATGTCCTTAAGGTAGTGCCATCCCACCATTGAGAGGTAGGTAGCACCACCGTTGGAGGTGTTCGAGTCAATTCGAGGGTTCGGGACATGGTGATCATCAGAGCAATAGGAAGACACCTTAGAAGCTACCCTCATGCCATGTTCATGGACATGAGGACTTACTAAAACGTCCTCTACTCGACGACCACTTTTCGAGGGGCAAGGCAATAGTGAGACGTACCCTAGGGGTGGTGTGTGATTTGTGTGTTATTTTCAATTATGTTTGTCTTGTTCATGCATTGGTGATCTACGCTTTGTTTTTATTTTTTGGCACTCATTCTTTCATGTGGTTATTAACAGTTAAAAGGTGCGGAATTTAAAAGTCCTACGCTATTACGAAGGCGCGGGTCTACATCGCCAAATTAATCCAAGACCCGATTTGAAATAAGAATGCGGAAAGATAAATATCCTAATTAATCTATTACAAGGCTTTGGGGTAAATACATTACATTCACAAAAGAAATAAAAATAAAAGCGCGAGAAGGAACTATAATCAAATGCGAGGGCGTTGGACCCTTTGAAGAAGTTAAATTAAAATTATTAGTGAATTAATGATTAAAGAAAAAGAAGAACTTAATTTTTTATGTTTTTTGTATTTATGAAATTAAGGAAAATTAAAATGGAATTAAAAGTTAATTAAAACCCTAGTTCTAAATTGTTTTTAATTTATTAAAAAAAATATTTTAATTTGACCTAATTTACATTAATTATTTACATGGCATATTTATTTACAAAAATAATTAATTATTGATAATAATAAGAAGAAATTTTAATTAAAAAAAATAAAAACCTAGAAACCCTAATTCTACATTTTTTAGTTTGTTAGAAAAAACATTAAAATTAAACCTAAGATTAAAACTAAATTAGTTAACAAAATTTATTTACAAAATAAAACATTAGTGAATTAAATAAAAAAATGTATTTTATTCTTTTTGTTTTCTGATTTTTTGGTATTTTTATATTATAATTAAAACAAATAAAATAAAAAGAAAGAAAAAAAAAGAAAGAGGGAAAGAGATACAAACAAGGGGGGTGTTGACCCAAAGTTGGAGGTATTTTCCAAGCAATTTTGGCCCATTTGAATCAGGCCTGGTTGACTTTTGATGGTCACGTGTAGACCCCTGGACTAAGGTGCATGATGGAACTCATATCTTGGCTTTTGGATTGATCTCAGGAGACATGTGGCAAGCACCAGCGCTGGATGTTTGGTGGACTTCTGGACATGTTGAGTACCTAATCACGTTGCAAGAAAAAATAGAAAGAAATATGGGGGACCTGGGGATCGAACCCAGGTCCCAACGTTCATCACAATTGCCTTCAACCACTACACCACTCAGCGCGTTTGGAATATATATTGCAAAATAAATAACATAACGTAAAATAATGATTAGTGGTAAAAAAGGCGCCAGAATATGAATGACCCTATCACGTGAGGACACTTAATCTTCTTCTCTGTTTTCCTGTAACAAAACACGTTAGATAGCGGGGGTTTTAAACCCCCACTACATGAAGCCACGAATAATAGCGAATATGGCCTGGTTCATCATAAATTGAGCGCGAGGCATGACTTTGAATCGTCATGAGCTTCTGATTCTAATGGCATAGGTCTTGTTGTCTGATTTTTCCATATGAACAAATCCCCAATTTCAAGCTTGTGAAAACCTAGAAAATTTCCATGGCAGATTCTCGTACAGGGCACGTTAGTTCAATTAAAATATACCAACAACTTTAGAATGCTTATGTTAGTGCAAAACAACAAGACAAATGCATGAATGATACGTATAAATCAAAACACGAATGTGAGAAATATTAAGAACAGGGCGACTTCATTCTACCAATTCTTTGTGTTAGAGGCTGTGGTTTTGATTGGAATAGATCCCTGGTAACCTTGGCAAGCTATTGGAATGGTTATCTTGCCTTGAAACGCACTGAAACTGTGTTTTCAGTTTTGGAAATTTTGGTGAAAAGTGCAAAGTTCTTCTGAGGTCTGAGGCGTAACTCCCAGGTCTTGAGCATCAGGTTTAGGTTTGTGTTTATATGAGGAATGAATTAGGGTAAGAATTCAAGCCAAAAAACCTTTGCATTCATGAATCCAACATTTGATTTTCAATGAATCTTTTTCAATCTTTCCCATGCCCTTTTGATACCAATCATGGCCAAATCTTTCCATATTGAGTGTGCACGAAATCTTGGAGTTATGATAGACTTATTAGCTGCATAAAAAGATTTAAAATGCATGCTTGAGTATTTTTGTCATATTTTATTTAATTAAATGAATTAATGGTGATAAAAATTCAAATAAATAATAAAAAATAATGAAATAAATCCCCTTTGGGTCAAATGGTCGTGCATAGCTTTTGGATGATGATTCTTGGAAGAAAATGAGGCCCATTAGCAATTTTGAGGCATTTGAAGCAAAGTTGACTTTTTCAAAATTCCCAAAAATTTCCCAACTTCCACAAGGCATATCTTGCTCAATTTTTAAGCTTTGATCATGTTCTTGGACATTTTGGAAAGGTCTTGAAGTCCTCTAACCAATTCCTTTGGTCCCATGTCATTTGGTTTACCAATCTCAAGTTATGGTCTTTGACTTAAAGTCCCTTTTTCTTGACTTTTGAAAATGACCTATAATGTTGAGATTGATAACTTTTTGTGAGAGCATTTCTTGGACTTGAAGTGTGAAGAGGAGTTGTAGGAAATGTCATTCTCTTCAAAATGAGATTTGGATGGAATTTTTCTGATAAACCATGTGGAAGTTATGCCTTGGTCAAGTTACAGTTGACTTTTTCAACTGTCCAAATATGGAAACTTTTGCATCTTGAGACTTTTTGAGCCATGCCTTGAGAATCATGATCAAGAATTGATCAAATGATGTTTGTGGCTTCAAAATAAGATGTTGACCAAAAATTTGAACCTTTGACTGTCAAATGACCATTTTGCCCCTATAGTTGACTGTTGAGCAATTAGGGTTTTTGACTGTGCAATTTTGTGCTGTAAGTCTTGAAACTTGACATGAGGATGCTTGACCATGTTTGTAGGCATGTGGGACTTGATTGGACCCTTGAGAACTTCAATTTCTTTGACAGAACCAAAACCCTAGTTTTTGACTGTTAGGAGGCCCTTGAACTGTGCAACCCTTGGGATATTTTGAAGCATGTTCTTTGCAAATCTTGAAAAATATGGGAGGGAAAATTTTGGGGTATAACAGTTGCCCCTTTTCAATCTTCTTAAACCCGAGGATGTAGATTGGCTGACGTGCCTTTCGTAATCCGAGGGTGGAAGATGATTGGACACTAGAGTGCCCAGAAATTTGCGCTCACATAGTAGTGTGATGGTGGGAATAGGCTTATAGATGCCATTTGGAGATTGATGGATAGGATGATGGGCTTATAGATGCCATGCTGAGAGGTGATGGATAGGTGGATGGGCTTATAGATGCCATCTGGATGTCGATCGCATAAGAGATTCCTTAGCGAGAACTTGCGTACCTGAAAAAGAAAATGATTACCTGGCCTGTTACAGGAGCTGGTCTTCAAACTCTTTATATAGATGCACCCTGGTTGGTTACAGGAATCAGGTCTGGAGCTTCAAACGATGATGAATGAATCAGGGATGGTTACTAACTCAACGGGACGATGAGAGAACCTCGGGTGATTACTACCTCAACAGGAACGCTGAGAGAACCTTGGACGATTACTACCTCAACAGGAACGCTGAGAGAATCTTGGATGTCTTATACTGGGATAAGAATCAGGGAGATCTTAGGGTCGATCTGACTGAACCGGAGAAGGCCTTTGACTGGATAAGAATCAGGAAAATCTTAGGGTCGATTTAACTGAACCGGACAAGGTCTTGGAATATCTTCAACTGGATAAGAATCAGGGAGATCTTAGGGTCGATCTGACTGAACCGGAGAAGGCCTTTGACTGGATAAGAATCAAGAAAATCTTAGGGTCGATTTAACTGAACCGGACAAGGTCTTGGAATATCTTCAACTGGATAAGAATCAGGGAGATCTTAGGGTCGATCTGACTGAACCAGAGAAGGCCTTTGACTGGATAAGAATCAGGAAATCTTAGGGTCGATTTAACTGAACCAGGCTAGGTCTTGGAATATCTTCAGCTGGATAAGAATCAGGGAGTTCTTAGGGTCGATCTGACTGAACCGGAGAAGGCCTTTGACTGGGTAAGAATCAGGAAAATCTTAGGGTCGATTTAACTGAACCCGACAAGGTCTTGGAATATCTTCAACTGGATAAGAATCAGGGAGATCTTAGGGTCGATCTGACTGAACCAGAGAAGGCCTTTGACTGGATAAGAATCAGGAAAATCTTAGGGTTGATTTAACTGAACCAGACTAAAGTCTTGAAATATCTTCAACTGGATAAGAATTAGGGAGATCTTAGGGTCGATCTGACTGAACCAGAGAAGGCCTTTGACTGGATAAGAATCAGGAAAATCTTAGGGTCGATTTAACTGAACCAGACTAAAGTATTGAAATATAGCTGAGAACTTAACTGGATCTTTCCTGAAAGGTAAAGGTCAGTCATATGCAATGCATGATATGGATCAAGCAATGATGTTCTCAACATAAATGAGATTGTAAGGTATGATACGTTTATGCATGTATCATGATGTATGTGATGTTTTTGAAGGTATGTTTTTCGTCTAGGAAAGTAAATCCTTGACGGGTGCCGGGAAGTCACATCCTGGGCTGATGTTTGAGAATAGCGTTTTGTTGTTTCCGCTGGGGAAGATGGTTGCAAGAATACCGGTAGGGGAAGATAACTCCGTTGGGGGATAAACTTGGCGAATGGATTACTTTGCGGGGAGAAAAGTACTCTAGCTACCTTGCTGGGGAACAGTACTCTGTGGGGAGAGAGGTATGCTGTTGAGATATTGGATGATAACTTCGCTGGGGGATACCACTGTTATGTTGGAAGTGTTAATAGACTTCGCTGGGGATAAGAAGACTTTGCCGAGGACGATCTTCTCATGGCTTTTGGCTGAGGATAACCCAGTTATGTCCTGGTAGGGAAATAACATTTGAATAAAGCCGGGGGACGCGTTCGTGCTCTGCGAGGGATAAGCTTCCAGAATCTACTGGGGATAAGCTTCCTGCTGGGGAGATGATTCAAACTTTCCTGGGGAAATCTTGATTGGACTCTCCTGGGGAAATTTTGAGATGTACTGGGAGTGACTCCATTGAATGCCTGGTATACCACCGGGGAACCGTCTTAGACCAAGACTGCCGGGGATGCTTGTAAAGAATATTCGTATATTTTGCTGAGGAATGTTGAGATCTGCTGGAGGATACCCAACTTCCTTAAGGCTGATTGTATAACTTTGCTTGGGGAGAGTGTATTGACTTGCTGGCTCACTCTTTGGGGGGTTAAGATATACTGGTTACGTTCTTTAGCTGAACCTACCTTGGTACCTTGATGGACAGAACAATTAGATCGCTTAGACAACTCATTATTGCCCCTGTTTCTAATGTTACTTGTAATTGATCCTTTGTTTCGTATGCAAATATTTATGAGTTAGCAATTAGTGTCAATGCATATATCACAAATTGAACCTTGGATGTTCTTCGCAAAACAAAATAGAAAAGGAAAAACTATTGGCAATTTTAACTGAAAAGTGATTTTATATTGATTTTTGAATCGCCTGTAAATAGGCGTTTATGTACAAGAGGCTGACGTCCTAGTAAGAGAACGCCGCCGAACAAAAGAGTTTATACAAATCTGTATAAAGGAAAATAAAACAGCTGTGTGAAAGAATAATCCCACTGGGTTCCAACTCTGCTATCGCCTTTATATCTTCGAGTGTCTCATCACTTGATGACCTAGTCGAGGATGAAGCTGATTGATTGATGCCGTTAGAACTTGATATTGATACCGGATTCTGGATGCAAGGTGATCCAATGAGACATAGTATTACGCTTTATCCCTAACTTTTTCCTGGACCGCCCCTTCGGGTTTTCAGTCCACCGGGATACCCATTTTTGCCCAAGTCACCTTTTCAGGTTTTCGACTTGCCGGGTGTACAGATTTTTTCATTTCATCCCTTCATTTTGCCCGAACCCTTTTGGTTCGCCGGGAAGCCCTAATTTTTGCCTAGGTATGTCAACCTAGCGGGTCTTTTTTTATGCGTAGTATCTTTTAACTATGTCTGCATTGGCGGGGTGAGGAAGGTCGTCACCATCTATGTTGGTTAGAATCATGGCTCCTCCTGAGAACACATGTTTAACCACAAATGGCCCTTCGTACGTAGGGGTCCATTTTCCCCTTGGATCACTTTGAGGAAGGATGATACGTTTGATTACCAGATCCCCAACTTGATACTCTTGTGGTCTGACCTTTTTGTTAAATACCCTGATCATCCGTTTTTGGTACGTTTGACCATGACAAATAGCAGCAAGTCTCTTTTCATCAATTAAGTTTAGCTGATCAAGTCGTGTCTGGATCCAATCATCTTCGCTCAGGTCTGCATCCTTCATTATCCGGAGAGAGGGTATTTGCACTTCGATCGGTAAGACTGCCTCCATACCATAGACCAAGGAGAAAGGAGTTGCCCCGGTTGACGTCCTGACTGAGGTACGGTACCCATGTAGAGCGAACGGTAACATCTCGTGCCAATCTTTCTAAGTCACTGTCATCTTCTGTACAATCTTCTTGATATTTTTATTTGCTGCTTCTACAGCCCCATTCATCTTCGGCCGATAAGGAGAAGAGTTATGGTGTTGTATCTTAAACTGCTCGCAGAGCTCAGTGATCATCTTGTTATTGAGATTGGTACCGTTGTCTGTAATGATTCTCTCTGGGATGCCGTATCGACAAATCAGATTGTGCCGAATGAACCGTGCCACAACATTCTTGGTTACAGTGGCGTAGGAAGCTGCTTCAACCCACTTCGTGAAGTAATCAATCGCCACCAGAATGAAGCGATGCCCATTGGACGCTGTAGGTTTAATCTCACCGACCATGTCTATGCCCCACATTGCAAATGGCCAAGGTGCAGTCAGGACATTTAGAGGAACTGGAGGAACATGCACCTTGTCTACATAAATCTGGCATTTGTGACATGTCCGAGAATGTTGGTAGCAGTCGGCTTCCATTGTGGACCAGAAATACCCTGCCCGAAGGATCTTCTTTGCCATAGTGTGTCCACTGGAATGTGTTCCGAAGGTACCCTCATGCAGCTCTTCCATGATCCTTTCTGCTTCAGTCTTATCCACACAACGCAGTAAGGTCGAATCATGGTTTCGCTTATACAGGATGCCGTTGCTAAGGAAGAATTTCGCTGCGAACCTTCTCAGAAACTTCTTATCATTGACAGAGGCACCTTCATGGTATTCTTGAGCTTCCAAGTATCTCTTCACCTCATGGTACCAAGGCTTCTCAGTCACCAATTCAGTCTCGAGATCACAACAGTATGCTGGTTCGTCCAGTTTCCAGATAGTGACCTGGGGAGCCTCATTGTCCCATTTGACCTTGAACATAGAAGACATTGTAGCTAACGCGTCCGCCAGCTGATTCTCCTCTCTCGGGAAATGTTCAAAGGTTATCTCTGTGAAGTGGGGGATCAATGTCAATACACATTCTCTGTAAGGAATAAGATTCGAATGTTTCATATCCCACTCCCCTTTGATCTGATTGATCACGAGAGCGGAATCTCCGAAGACACTCAGAAACTTGATCCTTAAGTCGATCGCAGCTTGAAGACCCATGATGCATGCCTCATACTCCGCCATGTTGTTAGTGCAGTTGAAACATAGTCGGGCATTGAGTGGAGTATGAGTGCCTTGGGGGGATATGATCACAACGCCGATGCCGTTACCCAAAGCATTGGAGGCTCCGTCAAAGTGCATAGACCATCGGGATCCTTCCTCAGGTCCTTCATCCGGTCCAGGTACTTCACAATCAGTCACAATCATGATGCTCTCGTCCGGGAACTCGAAGTTCATTGACTGATAGTCGTCTACTGCCTGATGTGCCAAGTGGTCTGCCAATACACTTCCTTTGATAGCTTTCTGGGTCGTGTACTGGATGTCGTATTCTGTCAAGATCATTTGCCATCTTGCTATTCTCCCAGACAGAGCAGGCTTTTCAAATATGTACTTTATAGGATCCATCTTTGAGATCAACAAGGTAGTGTGAGTCAGCATATACTGTCTCAACCGGCGAGCAGCCCATACCAAAGCGCAGCAAGTTTTCTCGAGCAGTGAGTATCGGGTCTCACAGTCGGTAAACTTTTTGCTAAGGTAATAAATGGCATGCTCTTTTCGGCCAGACTCGTCATGCTGCCCCAGCACACACCCCATTGAATTGTCAAGTACTGCCAGGTATAGTATCAGAGGTCTCCCCTCAACCGGTGGCATAAGAATGGGTGGTTCTTGGAGATACTCCTTGATTCTGTCAAAAGCAGCCTGACATCCATCGTTCCAACGTACTACCTGATCTTTCTTCAGCAGCTTGAAGATTGGTTCACAGGTGGCAGTTAGGTGCGAGATGAATCGAGCAATGTAATTCAGGCGTCCTAAAAAGCCTCTGACCTCTTTCTCTGTCTTAGGAACTGGCATCTCTTGAATGACTTTAACCTTGGCAGGGTCCACTTGAATACCCTTATCACTTACAACGAAGCCTAGCAACTTTCCAGATCTAACCCCGAAGGTGCACTTGTTCGGGCTCAACCTCAGCTTGTACAACTTCAGACGGTCAAACAATTTCTGCAGATGATCAAGGTGTTCTTCCTCAGTTTGAGACCTTGCGATCATGTCATCAACATACACTTCTATCTCATGATGGATCATGTCATGAAATAAAGCAACCATGGAACGTTGGTAGGTTGCCCCAGCATTTTTCAGTCCAAAAGGCATGACCTTGTAGCAGAAGGTGCCCCACTGAGTAACAAAGGTAGTCTTCTCCATGTCTTCAGGAGCCATCTTGATCTGATTGTAACCTGAAAAACCATCCATGAAAGAGAAAACCTTATGCTAAGCAGTATTGTCAACCAGGACATCAATGTGAGGTAGAGGGAAGTCATCTTTGGGGCTGGCCCTGTTCAGATCCCTATAGTCGACACACATTCTGACCTTACCATCCTTCTTAGGTACCGGCACCACGTTAGCAACCCACTGAGGGCAAGAAGTTACTGCAAGAAACCCGGCATCAAACTGTTTCATAACCTCAGCTTTGATCTTCTCAGACATCTCTGGACGCATACGACAGACCTTTTGCTTGACCGGAGGGCAGTCTTCCTTGGTAGGCAAATGATGGACCACAATATCAGTATCCAAACCAGGCATGTCTTCGTAGGACCAGGCAAAGATTTCCATGTAATCATGTAACATCTGAGTTAACCGTTGCTTCACGCTGAGCTCTAGGTTGGCACCAATCTTAACTTCCTTCCTATTTGCCTCAGTACCCAGATTTATCGTTTCCACTGGCTCTTCATGTGGTTGAATTGCCCTCTCTTCTTGGAGTAACAGTCTTGCAAGCTCGCCAGGCACTTCGCAATCATCTTCACCTTCGTCTTCGGCTAAGTTGATCGGATTTTTGAAGTCATAACTGGCAGTAGCAGAGTCGTTACCAGTGAGATCCAGAGTGGATTGAAACCTTTATGAGTGAGTGTGTGTAAATACAGCTGTTTTTGCAAGAAAGGAAAGAAAGAAAAGGAGCATAAGATTTGAAATGCGAGAAAACGTCCAAGGTCTTTATTCATGATATATGAAATGACAATTAATATGCCCTCACAAATGAAGCCACAGTGCCCCGGGTAAGACACCGAGCCATAGAGTTTTAATTCATTGTTTATTACAACTAACAAAACAAAGGAGTTTATTACTGCGTAACAAAAGTAACAGGAGTATGATCTTTAGCAGTCCAATTGGTCAATCCACCATCAGTCGTCGGGTAAATCCAGCTATCGAACTCTGACTCTTTTACTTCATCTTCATCCCCAATGGCATTCACTCCTGGATTGGTAATGAGCACAGGAGGTCTTCTGGTCTTTGCCTTGCGCACAGCCCTCTGAGACTCTGCAGTAAAACCCAGTCCAAACTTGTCAGTTTTAGGTGTAAAATCAGGGATCCTGCCCCAGTTACACATTCACCTTTCCTGATTACAGCCCGGGCGTCTTTCAAGGAAGCCATCTTCAAAGGAACATCCTCTTCAACCACTGTTTCTACCGCTGCCAATGTTGGAGGTACCTCTTCAAAATGATGAAAAGGGGTTTCAATAAACTCCCCGTCCATCTCAATATACCTGAAGGAATTCAAATGGCTCACCATATACTCCTCCTCTCCCTGCACAGTGACAATCTTCCCTCTGACGGGGTACTTGAGCTTCTGGTGTAGGGTAGAGGTCACTGCCCCATCTTTGTGGATCCAAGGTCGACCCAGTAGACAAGAATAAGACGGACGGATATCCATCACATAGAAAGTCGAGTTGAATACTTGAGAACCCACACGAATAAGAATGTCTACCTCTCCATGAACCATCCTCTTAGAACCGTCAAAGGCTCTGACAATGATGTTACTAGGTTTCAGCTCCAGGCCCTCACAATCCAACCGGTCTAAGGCCTTCTTGGGTAGCACATTCAGGGAAGAACCAGTGTCCACCAACACGTGCGCAAGAGTAGTGCCCCTGCATTCAATAGAGACATGCAGGGCGTCATTGTGGTTCTTTCCCTTAGCAGTAAGGTCAGCATCCGAGAAACCCAAACCATTGTTGGCTGTCAAATTGGCTACGCAATCAGTAAACTGGACTGCAGATGTCTCCTGTGGCACATGGGCCGTCTTTAGAAATGAAATCAGGGCCTTAGCATGGGCCTCTGAGCACAGCAGCAAGGAGAGCATAGAGATCTTGGAGGGGGTATGCCCCAGCTGTTCAACAACATTAAAGTCACTCTTCTTGATTATTTTCAGAATTTCATCCATCTCTTGTTGGGAGGCCTCAGCATTCACAGATTTTGGTGCCTCCATCCGTGCAGGCTCATCTTCAATCCCTTTGCCCCGAGCATTAGATGACTTGGCAGCAGGGGAAGTAACTTGATCAGAAACGGGAACAGGTACACTTGCAGGTGTTATAGTGAGGGGTATTCGAATAGCTGGTGGCGCAATGTCAGGCGAGAAGAGCCTGCCACTGCGGGTAACTTTGGCTGGACCAGTGATGTTCCTGACGCTGGTACCAGTGTTGAACTCTTGCTTTATTCCATGTACATATACATCTTCCCCATAGTGCCATGGGACAGCCTTATCGGATTCATAGGGGAGAGGCCCCGGAACAGTAATCACCATGGGTGCGACAGTCATGATTTTAACAGGCTTCCTTGGGAGAGCCTTGATCGGATTATTGAAAATGGTAACAACAGATACTTCTTCCACCGGAACAATTTGAACAGCAGTCTTCTTAAACATAATCTCTTTGCTGTCCATCAGGCTTTGGATGCCCAACTTCAGCAAAGGACAACCAGAAAGGGAAACAGCACAGAAAAGGCAACCTTCGCTACAACCCGGAAATAAACCGGCCAGCAGTAGGTTCCTCTTAATAGTCATCAGAGGAGTAGCTACATCATTCACAGAAACGGAATACACATCTTCATCAACGACATTCACTCCATGCTGGGGCATAGGAGCAGTCACCACATTTGGCCTCTCAGGCGCTTCAAATTGTATCTCCTTTGCGTCAATAAGGTCTTGCACCTTATTCCTTAAGGACCAGCAGTCATCAGTGGAATGCCCCGGGCTATCAGAGTGATAAGCACAGCGAGCATTTGGATTGTACTTCGGAGACGCAGTATTCACGACCTTCGGGGCCTCTCTGACAGTCACCAAGTTGGTGGATAGAAACTGTGGCAAGATTTGTGATAGGGTCATACTCAGTCGGGTAAACTCTCTTCTGGGTCTTTCAGCCCTGGGTGGATTGGTTTGCCGAGGAGCGGCAGCAGGCTTTGCAATCATCACCGCGTTGACAGATTGGCGGCGTTCTGGTTTCTCTTGCCTCCTAGGCCCATACACAGCACTGGCCTCCTTTTTAAAGGGTTTCTTCTCAGAACTTGAAGATGCACCCTTCTGAATTTTACCGGACATCATTCCAGCCTCTATTCTCTCTCCAGTCAGAATAAGATCAGTGAACCCTGCAGACGAATTCCCGATAAGATGATTGAAAAATGGCCCAGATAGGGTCCCCAAGAACATATCCACCAGTTCACGTTCTGTTAACGGAGGCTGCACCCTGCCAGCCAGATCCCTCCACTTCTGTGCATACTCTTTAAAACCTTCGCTTGATCCTAGCGACATACCCTAGAGTTGGGTACGTGTAGGAGCAAGGTCGGCATTATATTGATACTGCTTATAAAAAGCAGTAGCCAACTCCTCCCAGTTACAAACTTTGGTCCCATCCAGCTGATAGAACCATTCGAGATGAGTTCCTGAAAGACTCTCCTGGAAGAAGTGGATCCACAAGTTCTTGTCCACAGTGTACGGCTGAATCTTCCGCACATAAGATCTGAGGTGTAGCTTGGGACAAGACGCCCCGTCATACTTGGTGAAAGATGGTGCCTTAAACTTGTGAGGAATAATCACACCAGTAGATAAGCCCAAGTCTCTGAAATCCAGCCCAGGCACTTGTTGGATCTCCATTGCATTCAGTCTGTCTTCCAACTGCTTATACCGGTCTTCAGCCGGAGGATACTGTTCCTCATTAAAGTCAGTCTCGTTGTCAGAGACTACTGGACTTGAAGCCTTTCCCCCCTGGGGACTGCCTTTGCCTACAGAAGAACCAGCTTCTTCATTCTGCAGAGTGTTGCCAAACCTTCGGCCCGAGTTGCAAAGAACAGTTCTCTTCTTCTTCTTCTTCTCCTTCTTCAGGAGTAAAGCCTTCAGCTCTTCTTGGCCTTGAGCCAAACCCATGATCAGCTCCTGAAATTGTGCGTTCTGCGCCTGAAGGGCCTTGATAGACATCTCAGTTGATGATGAGTCAGGGTTCATGATGCTGAAATAAACAGCGAAGAACAGTAAGCAACCTGAAAAGAAGAAAACCTGCTATGCACATGATGAATGATATGTGTTTATGCAATGCATTCAAGGGTTCAAAAATTCAAATTTGTTGTAGACAAAAAGGAACACACATTATCATTAAGGAAATAATTGTTCAGTACACCAAAGCCTCATGGGCACATATTACAAAGCAAATCAATCCCAAAAGACACTACGCATCCTCTTTGGAGCTATGTAGGTGTTGAGATTCCTCTCCTCGTGCAATAGGCAGGTGAGCTCCAAGACCTTCTTTTCACTAGCATGTAGACTGGTCTCAAGAGAATTCCGTTCTTCCTTAAACTGGATCCAGCTCTTCTGCATCTCTTCCCAGGACGTGGGCATGTCAGGATGTTGAATGGTGTAGGACACCTCTCCTTCCAAGACTGGCTCTTTGATCACAGGGAGCACATGAGGATAAGGCATTATTAACTTCTGGGAGCGGGCTCGTACCCACTTGAGATAAGGTTCCAATGGGATGGAATTCCTGTGCCCCAGTGTCTTGCTGTCTATCTTATTGGGCATCCTCCAAGCTCTGATAAATCTCTGGCGAAGTCCTTGTGCATCGTTGTCGAAGTCAAAAACTATGTCAGGAATTAACATGTCATGAGGGCCATCCCTCCGGGCATAACCAAACTGTCTCCAAGCCAGGCATGGGTTGTAAGTAATACCTCCTCTGATTCCAAGTAAAGGAACATTAGGATACTCCCCGCAACGATCAATGATAGTGACATCCTCTCTGGACCGAGTACACCAATGTATATCTGCATGTGTAAGAGTCATCAACCGTTGTGACCATCTCAAACCCCGCTCGTTCTTCAAAACTGATTGTGGAAGGTGCGAAATAAACCACCTTCCCAGGAGAGGAGTGAAGCACATAAGGACACCTCTTTTTCTCATGGTTCGAGTGTAACATGAGTGAAGGATGTCCCCCAGCAACGTAGGTATAGGATTCCTGGACATGAAGATCTGGACAGCACTGATATCTATAAGCTGATTTGGGTTAGGGAACAACACCAAACCATAGACAAGGTGGGCCACAACTTCTTCAAAAGCTTGTAAGTCAAGGGAATTCCAACATTCCTGGGCCTTTTCAAACAGAAACCTGGCTAAGAACCCTTTGATGCCACTTCTAACTTCCCAATGTCCCTTGAGGTCAGATGATTGTAGGTGTAAGGCTTTAGCAATCTCTTCAAGCTTGGGTTCCTTTTCCGTACCGTTGTAGGGTAGTTGATAAAGGATAGGGATCTTCAAAAGCCGGGAGAACTCTTCCAATGTAGGAACTAGTTGATAATCCAGGAAAGTGAAACAATGATGCAGAGGGTCAAAGAACTGGAACAAGACCTTTATCATATCTTCCTCAATGTTGGTATTGACCAAGCTGATGAGTCTTCCATGTCTTTCACTGAATGAAGAGCTCTCGGGAATCCTGGATATAAGCTCCTTAAGCTGAGGAGAGATCCTTACAAGGCTGATTTGAATTGTCTTTCTGCGAACAGTTTCCATGTCTTACAAAACAAGAACAAAGATGAAGATTCAAACCCCTGAAATGGTTAGTCAATGCATATGATGCTGGATGATGTCATGATGCTATGATTAAACACACCACAAATATTTACAAAGGCAAACATGTAAGGCACACAAGTCACGCAAGATAAGCCCTTAGAGTTTAGGCCATCATGGGGTCTGGGTATTACCCTCTTGAAGTTGGTGGGCTCAACCTGTCCTATTAGAAGTAACCGGGTTCTAAGGGTCCCAATATCACTGGATTGCTTTCATTGTTCATCGTTTCGATTTCGCCACTGAACTGGCGACCGAAATATTCCAGGAAAGAAACCCTCAATTGAGTGTAGTATCAAGTATCAACCAACCTCGGACTGCACCAAAGTCAGTTATCTCACTACCCTAAAGAGGCCAAGCTAGTTCAATTAAGGTTCCTAAGGTCAGTTTATGCTTCACGACACTACATGGAGGCCCCGTACTCTCCTTGACTGAACTCAAGGGTTACCGGTACACACCAAAGTGCCACATCAACGTAGCAGACTGTTTCAACCATGTCAGTATACCCCGCACAGTTCCCTCACAGCCTTGTTGCTACTTTCTAAGAAGGTATCCCCCAGATCCGGGTTAGGATCTATAGAACTCCCAAGACAGTCCCACAATTTAAAGCAAACAAGTCAAAGCAATTGAAAACACAGTTTATGAACTATCCTAAGGTACACCTCACTTTATAAGAGTCCCCAGCAGAGTCGCCAGTTCTGTGATCGGTGGATCTGGAACTGACTGTTTAACGCTAGTTCACGAAATGTCGCGGAAGCAAGAGTCACCACCGTCTTTTATTTTCTCCAAATGGAAAGGACAAAAGCACAGAAAAATTCCTTATTGAGATTAGTTCTCGGTTCGGGAGGTAGATTTATAGAAAGGGAAGGTGTTAGCACCCTTTCTATCCATGGTTATTCATGGGCTCTTAGATATTTGCTCATTGTGTTTTCAAAATGTTTGTTTGCTTTTCAAGGTGAGTGGGTTTGAAAAAAAGTTTCTTTGAAAATTTCAGTTCGACTCTTGTATCAGTCCTCAAGAGTGTTTGAAAAGTTGTTTTTGAAATCTTTTTGCAAAGTGTCGGTGTTAAAAGAAGTTTTTTTGATTTTTGTTTTGAATTAGAGCAAGTATCTACGAGTCGTCTACCTATCCTAAGGAATTCGTCTGTGTAAATGTCCTTAAGGTAGTGCCATCCCACCATTGAGAGGTAGGTAGCACCACCGTTGGAGGTGTTCGGGTCAATTCGAGGGTTCGGGACATGGTGATCATCAGAGCAATAGGAAGACACCTTAGAAGCTACGCTCATGCCATGTTCATGGACATGAGGACTTACTAAAACGTCCTCTACTCGACGACCACTTTTCGAGGGGCAAGGCAACAGTGAGACGTACCCTAGGGGTGGTGTGTGATTTGTGTGTTATTTTCAATTATGTTTGTCTTGTTCATGCATTGGTGATCTACGCTTTGTTTTTATTTTTTGGCATTCATTCTTTCATGTGGTTATTAACAGTTAAAAGGTGCGGAATTTAAGAGTCCTACACTATTACGAAGGCGCGGGTCTACATCGCCAAATTAATCCAAGACCCGATTTGAAATAAGAATGCGGAAAGATAAATATCCTAATTAATCTATTACAAGGCTTTGGGGTAAATACATTACATTCACAAAACAAATAAAAATAAAAGCGCGAGAAGGAACTATAATCAAATGCGAGGGCGTTGGACCCTTTGAAGAAGTTAAATTAAAATTATTAGTGAATTAATGATTAAAGAAAAAGAAGAACTAATTTTTTTTATGTTTTTTGTATTTTTGAAATTAAGGAAAATTAAAATGGAATTAAAAGTTAATTAAAACCCTAGTTCTAAATTGTTTTTAATTTATTAAAAAAATATTTTAATTTGACCTGATTTACATTAATTATTTACATGGCATATTTATTTACAAAAATAATTAATTATTGATAATAATAAGAAGAAATTTTAATTAAAAAAAATAAAAAGCTAGAAACCCTAATTCTACAATTTTTAGTTTGTTAGAAAAAACATTAAAATTAAACCTAAGATTAAAACTAAATTAGTTAACAAAATTTATTTACAAAATAAAACATTAGTGAATTAAATAAAAAAATGTATTTTATTCTTTTTGTTTTCTGATTTTTTGGTATTTTTATATTATAATTAAAACAAATAAAATAAAAAGAAAGAAAAAAAAAGAAAGAGGGAAAGAGATACAAACAAGGGGGGTGTTGACCCAAAGTTGGAGGTATTTTCCAAGCAATTTTAGCCCATTTGAATCAGGCCTGGTTGACTTTTGATGGTCACGTGTAGACCCCTGGACTAAGGTGCATGATGGAACTCATATCTTGGCTTTTGGATTGATATCAGGAGACATGTGGCAAGCACCAGCGCTGGATGTTTGGTGGACTTCTGGACATGTTGAGTACCTAATCACGTTGCAAGAAAAAATAGAAAGAAATATGGGGGACCTGGGGATCGAACCCAGGTCCCAACGTTCATCACAATTGCCTTCAACCACTACACCACTCAGCGCGTTTGGAATATATATTGCAAAATAAATAACATAACATAAAACAATGATTAGTGGTAAAAAATGCGCCAGAATATGAATGACCCTATCACGTGAGGACACCTAATCTTCTTCTCCGTTTTCCTGTAACAAAACACGTTAGATAGCGGGGGTTTTAAACCCCACTAAATGAAGCCACGAATAATAGCGAATAGGGCCTGGTTCATCATTAATTGAGCGCGAGGCATGACTTTGAATCGTCATGAGCTTCTGATTCTAATGGCATAGGTCTTGTTGTCTGATTTTTCCATATGAACAAATCCCCAATTTCAAGCTTGTGAAAACCTAGAAAATTTCCATGCCAGATTCTCGTACAGGGCACGTTAGTTCAATTAAAATATACCAACAGCTTTAGAATGCTTATGTTAGTGCAAAACAACAAGACAAATGCATGAATGATATGTCTAAATCAAAACACGAATGTGAGAAATATTAAGAACAGGGCGGCTTCATTCTACAAATTCTTTGTGTTAGAGGTTGTGGTTTTGATTGGAATAGATCCCTGGTAACCTTGGCAAGCTATTGGAATGGTTATCTTGCCTTGAAACGCACTGAAACTGTGTTTTCAGTTTTGGAAATTTTGGTGAAAAGTGCAAAGTTCTTCTGAGGTCTGAGGCGCAGCTCCCAGGTCTTGAGCATTAGGTTTAGGTTTGTGTTTATATGAGGAATGGATTAGGGTAAGAATTCAAGCCAAAAAACCTTTGCATTCATGAATCCAATATTTGATTTTCAATGAATCTTTTTCAATCTTTCCCATTCCCTTTTGATACCAATCATGGCCAAATCTTTCCATATTAAGTGTGCACGAAATCTTGGAGTTATGATAGACCTATTAGCTGCATAAAAAGATTTAAAATGCATGCTTGAGTATTTTTGTCATATTTTATTTAATTAAATGAATTAATGGTGATAAAAATTCAAATAAATAATAAAAAATGATGAAATAAATCCCCTTTGGGTCAAATGGTCGTGCATAGCTTTTGGATGATGATTCTTGGAAGAAAATGAGGCCCATTAGCAATTTTGAGGCATTTGAAGCAAAGTTGACTTTTTCAAAATTCCCAAAAATTCCCAACTTCCACAAGGCATATCTTGCTCAATTTTTAAGCTTTGATCATGTTCTTGGACATTTTGGAATAGTCTTGAAGTCCTCTAACCAATTCCTTTGGTCCCATGTCATTTTGATTTACCAATCTCAAGTTATGGTCTTTGACTTAAAGTCCCTTTTTGTTGACTTTTGAAAATGACCTATAATGTTGAGATTGATAACTTTTTGTGAGAGCATTTCTTGGACTTGAAGTGTGAAGAGGAGTTGTAGGAAATGTCATTCTCTTCAAAATGAGCTTTGGATGGAATTTTTCTGATAAACCATGTGGAAGTTATGCCTTGGTCAAGTTACAGTTGACTTTTTCAACTGTCCAAATATGGAAACTTTTGCATCTTGAGACTTTTTGAGCCATGCCTTGAGAATCATGATCAAGAATTGATCAAATTATGTTTGTGGCTTCAAAATAAGATGTTGACCAAAAATTTGAACCTTTGACTGTCAAATGACCATTTTGCCCCTATAGTTGACTGTTGAGCAATTAGGGTTTTTGACTGTGCAATTTTGTGCTGTAAGTCTTGAAACTTGACATGAGGATGCTTGACCATGTTTGTAGGCATGTGGGACTTGATTGGACCCTTGAGAACTTCAATTTCTTTGACAGAACCAAAACCCTAGTTTTTGACTGTTAGGAGGCCCTTGAACTGTGCAACCCTTGGGATATTTTGAAGCATGTTCTTTGCAAATCTTGAAAAATATGGGAGGGAAAATTTTGGGGTACAACACAGTGAAACTCTCAAAGTTCTCAAACACATTAAAGTTCTCAAAAAACACAAAACTTTCTCAAACAAAAAAATCTCTCAAGTCCCTTCAATACTTGTGAGAACAAACCCAGAATCCCCAAACATTTACTTCCTTCGATTCTGAAGAACAACCACACTTCAGTCTCCTTCGAACCAAAAGCAAATCCTATGTACCTTGTTACCATTCGAATCCAGCAGGAAGAACCTCACGCCTGTTATCCTCTTTCGAATCCAGCATCAAAGGCCAAACCCCTAGTCCCTCCCTTCGAATCCATAAGCGCTCCAGGCAACCACCTTACTGCCCAGCACACGTTCTAGCCTGAAGCCAGGTAAGTCATTCTTACCCTTGAACTTTTCATTTAATGCCATAACATGTAAATAATACTTTTTTTCTTTTTAAGCATGTACATATTTGTTCCTTTCGTTTCCATCTTGTTAACATGTTTTTAAAAGTTAATCCTTTCGTTTTACTTTCTGTTTTAGCTTTAGCTATTTAACTGTTTGAAAGACAAATACTAGCATGGCCCCAGGCCATTTTGTCATTTAATGTTTGAATTGAAAGAAACAGGAAACAGGAAATAGGAACGAAGCTTCTGGCTTCTGCCATCTCTCTCCAGGTCGAACGAAAGAGACAACCAGGAGGCAAACCATGTCCAATCGAAAGACACTCCCTCACTGCTTTCAACCTCCAGTCGAAGAAGGCAACAAGGCAGAATCAAAAGACTTCTCCATACACTGACTTCCAGGCCAATCGAAGGACAGAACCTCACTGGTGCCAGTCCCAGTCGAAGGATACAACTCGCTGCTGCCTTTGCCCAATCGAAGGACAGGACCTCTCCCCTGCCAAGGCCCAATCGAAAGACGTGACTTCACTGTTGCCAGCCCCAATCGAAGGAGGCCAACAAAATGCCAGTCGAAGGATGCTACTGCCTGGGTAGAAATACACTCAGTTTTCTTACTTTTTTTTCTTTTCCTTCATATTTTTCATGCCTTTTGATATGTTTGTAATAGTGTAGGTTTTTATCTTTCTGCATTTTATTTACTTTGTACAAATGCTAGTAATTAGGCAAGATAAAATCAACAAATAAACAAACCAAAAAAATCAAAAACACTCTTTAATCATTACTTGAACATACTTTAAAACATGCAAAAACACTCAACAAATCAAAACTCCCCCAAGGGCATGTTATCCCCATTCTACCGCGATACCGGCTGTGCCTATCGCTAGAATGCACGCGTTAATGTCGCCCACTAAAAAACACAAACAAATCAACTTTTTTTCTAGAGGAACTACGGTGTTTTGATTCCTTCATTGGATACGTAGGCAAAGGGTCGTGAAACCCTCACGAACGCAATAATAAAAACTCATTTTTTTCCCCTTAAACAAACATAGTTGTAGATAAATACACCCTTGTACATAACAAACAATTTTAACCAAAAACAGATATTTCAAAAGGTTCCTGCGGAGTACCACAGATGCATTAGGTTCTAATACCTTCCCATTACATAACCAACCCCCGAACTCTAGACCTCTTTTCAAAAACGCTTTGTATTTTCATTACTTTTAAATATGACTTTACATTGCATGTTTTAGGGTTTTATTTCGCTCTTTTCCCTTTTCCCTTAGAAATAATAAAGCGCGGTGGCGACTCTTGCTTTTGTGAGTCAAGTTAATTAATAGCTTGATCTCCGATTTTCACCGCTACAGTTGTTGATAGTTATTGATGTACATAATATATAAGTAGATTTCGTTTCATTAATGAAGGTTCCCATTTTCATTCTTTTTTCTTTAGAATTCACACATCTGAGTCACATAGATAAATAATTTTTTAGAAATGTATAAACCCGTGTCCCACTTTTTAATTTAAGCATTTTTTATCTAGTTGCTTTACTATTTTCTTCATTTACTTTATCTATTTAAACACTTATGCATTTACTTCTTTGAACTTTTATCCAATTTCTCTAAATTCCAACTGTTAGATTCATAATTTTATGATTGACATAAATTTTGCTAAAATATGGTTCATAAAAATATTGTAACCGGTTTTAAATTGAGTCGCTACACTTAATTTTTTTCCTAAGGACGGGAATATAAAGGATAACTCTAATTTGGTCAGAGATTCTAATTTATTTGACTCGTTCTTAGACGAAGGGAAGGTGTTAGGCACCTCTCGTCTATCTTGTTCACAAGGATACTAGGGTTTAGAATTATGGCTTAGAAGATAGGGTTTTAATTTTTTATTAGGAGAACTCGCCACGATTTTAGTCGTATGCCTACGTATCATCTTAGGAGAAATCAGAGTCCTAATTCGTAGTTCACAGTGGATTGATATTTTTTATGGATTATGAAGATATTTGAATTCCCCTTGTACTTAGTCCAGGTTTGTGAATAGCAGAGTTTGTTAGACGAAGTGCACAGTTAATTAAAATATATTTGTAATGCTTTTTGAAAATTGATTGTTGTTTAATTTGATTTAATAAAAAGGAGTTTATTGTTGGTTAAATATTTTTTAATGTATTAATTATAAAAAATATCTTATTAATGCATGATTTAAAAATGAATATTTTTAATACACTAAAATAAATATTTGAATGAGTTTTAGAAAAATAATATTTGATTTATTATAATAATAGTTGATAATATTAAAATTTATAAATATTAAAACATAAAAATAATTATAATAAAAATAATAAAGGAAATTAAATAAAACGCAGGAGGGGTGTGAATTATGTTAGGCTAGTAAAACAGAGAGGTATGTGTAGCAGGATCCTGAATTCAGATGTTGAATTCAGGCCCAACACAAGGGGGTTGAATTAGAGCTATGTAGTAAAATATGGGGGTGCAGGCAGTAAGGGTTCAAGAGCCAGATATTGGACTTGCCCCATTAGACTAAGAGGTGTGAGAAATAAAATGAGAGGGGGTTATCTAAGGGCTTGAGACCTAAGTTGCCTCTAAAACTCTAACACTAAATAAATAACAAAACAATCAATAATAATAAACAAATAATAAAAAGAAAAAATAAATAAAAAAATCATGGTGGGGCGTCCCCCTATTTCTCTAAAAGAGATGAAACCAAAATATTATATATTTTTTATTAGATTAGTTAAACTTAATTTAAAACATAATAGTTAAAAAATATTGAAAAAGAGAGATCTAGGTTAAGAACTTAGTATTTATTTCTACCATCTTCTCATTCATTCTGTACTTGACACATGGCAGCTTAATTTTAAAAAATAATGAATAACACTATAATTATCAATTCACATACCAGGAAAATAAAATAAACACATGGTCTCTTTCTCTCTCTCGGTCAGCGTCTTCCACCCTTTTCCATCTCTTTCTCAATATTTAACTCTTCTTCTCTCTCACACATATCCAAAAAAGAAAACAAAATCAATAAACAAAATATTGAGAAAAGTAAGAACAAAAACCTGAAGATTAAATTCATGAGGGCGTGATAGAAGTTCGGCGCAGGTTGTTGGTGTTGCTGTAGAAAATTTGGTGACTATATAAAGTAAAAAATGGTAGTAAGAGTGTTAGTATGTAGAAAACTTGTAAAAAAAGTAGGTTATTAGTAAGAATATGAATTAGTAAAAAAATAAAAATAAAGAAAAAGTGATGAAAAGATGGTCTCCTATTCTAATCTAGGTGTTACAATTATTATATGTACAGTGGGTTTGTACGTGAGTGGATTGTGAGAGTGAGCGGAGGAGTTTTGTACAGTGTGAAAATTGGTATCTATATAAAATATAATTTTCGAAAGAAAAATACCATCAGAGAGTGTTCATCATATGATTTAAAAAAAGATAAATTAAAATTAAGAAAAAGATAAAATTGGAAATAATAGGAAGGCCTCATATGAAATCATTGGCCAAAACAAAAAACCAAGTAGAAACTTTGAAAAGAAATTCAAAAAATATTTTGTAAAAGTGAAATTGTGAAATTGTAGATGGAAAATTAGGACAATAGTGAGTCCTATTTATAGACTCAAAATTAGGTTAAACAAGACTTAGAGACTAAGTTATCCAAAAACCCAAAAGAAAGTCCAAAATTTGATCTCCATAAAAGAAAAGAAAATTAGTAACAAAAATAGCAAAAAAATATTTAAAAGTGCAACACACAAGATATGAACTCAAGACCTCATACTTGCAAGCTTAATTCCTTACCAATTGTGTTATATTACTCATTTGTAAATAAACCCAATATCCCAATTGAAAGTATATGAAAGATGCACAGATATTTGCTATTTTAAAAATACAAAATTTGAAATAAATTTTTATATTATTAACTGGACTTGAGAACGAAATATTTATGAAACCCAAAACGTTAGTAATACCCAAAAATTTATGAAACCAAGTTTTTTTTTTAAATATATAATTTGAATATTTTTTAAAAAAATGAGGAGCGGAAATTTGGAGTATGACAGATGCCCCTATTTAATCACTCTTTGATTGAATGGTGCGAGAATATGCAGTTCTCGTATGTTCAAATCAGAGGGTTATTAAATAATGGAAGACCCCAAAATTTGACCAGAACATTATAAGGATACACTGATATAGCATACCCAAGAGCACATGGAAATATGCAAAGATGATGATGTATAATCCTATCATAATTCATACAAAGAGTAAATAGGAAAATATGATGATGTATTATCCTACCAGAGTTTGAATATAGAGTGAGATTCAAGAGTAAGATTGACCTAGATATGACAACGCGGATAACTCGTCCATACCTAAGAAAGAGATCGTAGATTTTACGGATTTATCATAACCTAGAAGGTAAACAACACAATTTGAAAGATTGATAGTTTATTGCTGCATTGAGACTGATGCAACGAGCTACATCGCAATTATAGTGTAAATAATGCATGTTTGAATTTTGAATTACTAATGCTTCGAGACAAACATAGTAAGCTAATGACGCAATTTCGTATATTCATTACAACCTAGGGGATGAATAACATAAATTTTGATAACCAAATCCTAGATAACTAAACCAAAGATATAAATTGTAGATATACCAGTTATGTTTGTTCTCAACTAAGGTATTTGCTGAATCAAAGTTATACCAGTTGTGTCTGTTCTCAACTAAGGTATTTGCTGAATAAGATTGAAGTTATACCAGTTGTGTCTATTCTCAACTAAGGTATAAGACCGACATGAAGAATTGAACCCCAAATTTTCGTTGATGATGTCGATTATGTGTGTTCTCAACCCAGACTTGATCAACATGAAGAAATGAACCTCAAATTCACTAATGATGTCGGTTGTGTCTGCTCTAAACCAAGACTATCAACATGAAGAAATGTACCCCAAATTCGCTGATGAAATTAGTTGTGTCTGTTCTCAACCAAGACCTAATTAACATGAAGAAATAAACCCTAAATTCATTGATGATGTTGGTTGTGTCAGTTCTCAACCAAGACTATCATCATGAAGAAAGAAACCCCAAATTCACTGATGATGTCGGTTGTATCTGTTCTCAACCAAGACTATCAACATGAAGAAATGAACCCCAAATTCATTGATGATGTCGGTTGTGTCAGTTCTTAACCAAGACTATCAACATGAAGAAATGAACCCCAAATTCACTGATGATGTCAGTTATGTTAGTTCTCAACCAAGACTATCATCATGAAGAAATGAACCCTAAATTCACTTAAAGTTTTAACTATTTAGTTCGCACAGATAAGCTTTCTAATGATGGACCCCAATAAAATTCGCAATTTTAACCAAAGTAGTTTTACAAGATGCCATGCATGATACCCTAAATTGATGTGCTATCCAAGTGTGATATATGCCCAAACTTTTCCTTATATGTACATGCATCAAATGTTTATATATACCCCAAAATGTTTCGTATGTGTATGCCCCAAGTATTTTGCAAATGTTTTCGATAATTCTCCTTTTTAAACCATCGGGTTCTCGTAGTCACCAACTTCCCAATGTTGTCTGTTGCTAATTTTTGTATCTCCAAGTCGATTTGAATTTTGATACATCATGGTGAACAGTGTCACCGATTCCCCAACATCGTATAGTGCATTGTCGTGGTGTATTTGTGTTGATAAGTGTCGGCAGGATTTTGATATTTGTATCACAAGCATAGACGTAGGAGTGAAGCTCTTTTGACCTTTTTTCCTAATCAAAATAAACTTTGATGTTCTATCAAATACTCTTTGGTGTTTTTGTATGTTAGATGCACCAAATGTCATGAATGACCTTGATACTTTGATATGGTTATGTGCACGTCATGCTTGATGTGAGGCTCTTAACGAGAAACCTACTGCTGAGATTTCCATGGAATCTACTGTCGAGGTTCTGTTGAGAACTACCATCTACCGAAGTCTTCTAGATAATCAATTGTCGAGATTAACCTGGGGAATCTGTTGCCGAGATTCGATTGTGAACTACTTTCTGCCGAGGTATTCTGGAAAATCATCTATCGAGATTAACCAGAAGAATCTACTACTGAGATTCTGTTGAGAACTACCTTCTACCAAGGTCTTCTAGATAATAAATTGCCGAGATTAACCAGGGGAATCTACCACCAAGATTTGATTGAGAACTACCTTCTGCCGAGGTCTTCTGGATAATCAACTGTTGAGATCAACCAGGGGAATATACCAAGATTCGATTAAGAACTACCTTCTACCAAGGTCTTCTGGATAATAAATTATCGAGATTCTGTTGAGAAACTACCTTCTACCGAGGTCTTCTGGAAAATCATCTGTCGAGATTAACCAAGAGAATCTACTGCTGAGATTATGTTGTGAACTACTTTCTGCCAAGGTCTTCTGGAAAATCACCTTTCGAGATTAACAAGGAGAATCTACTGCCGAGATTCTATTGTGAACTACCTTATGCCGAGGTCTTTTGGAAAATCATCTGCTGAAATTAACCAAAAGAATGTACTGTCGAGATTTTATTGGGAACTACCTTATGCTGAGGATTTCTGGAAAATCATCTACCGAGATTAACCAGGAGAATCTATTGTCGAGATTCTGTTGTGAACTACCTTCTGCTGAGGTCTTCTAGAAGATCATCTTGCGAGATTAAACAGGGGAATCTACTGCCGAGATTCCATGTAGAACATATTACTTGATTGAAAATGATGATTGTCTTTGTAACACCCCATTTTCCCATATGAATATTTATAATAAAATATACGGCAAATGCATCAGAGTTCATAATGGGATGCCACATAAATCATAAAATCCATAAAGTTCTCAAAATACTTTATTACTTCGTGTATCCAAAAATGGTTATTCGGCAGCAGAAATCAATATAAAAGTAGTTCATTGGCATTCTAGCCTTAACAACAATTCAAATCCACAATACGTAGTCCATCATAATTTTAAAATAAAACGTGAAACATTTAAAATCATGCAAAACATAATGAAAATCCCAAATCCCGAGTTACATATCAGAGGACTCCTAAGACTCGATTTGGTAATATCACTTCGAGAACTACTCGGGTACCGAATTATCTGTACTCCTGAAGAGTACAGACACAACAACACAAAAGGGGTGAGAATTTCATTCAGTAATTATATGGTGAAATAAAACAGGCTAAGGAGTAGTAAATCACAACATACAAAAAATTCATCACAAACAACCATCATCATATCATATAACATCAATTCAGTGTTTATGCAATACAATAGTACTACATCAACATGCATGTCTTACCATCAAGTCATAAGCCTTCAACTCAATGCCAATTGGGAAATAACAGAGCATAAGCCCTCAACACAATGCCAATCCAGGCCAACATCAAGGCATAAGCCCTCATCCATGAATGCATGAAATATGAACATGCAACAACGTGAAATCATACAACCACAAGTCATAAGCCTTCATCACCATGGAAATTTAAGCCATCCGCATCATCCTCATCATAATCACTATCATTGCCTCATATCGCATCATCAGTAAAAGAACATCGCAAGAAAACAACCCACCGTTTCGGTGTAACAACGGGGAATAATTCCTATTTTAACTTAGTTACTAGAATTATCCTTATAAATCTTTATTTTACTCCTTATAAATATAGTTCATCGCTTTATTTATCCAACACTTCGAATGGCACATCAAACGGAGTCTGGAAACTCAAGTTACGATCTTTAGAAAAATCTGTCAAAATTGGATTGCTTGAGTCGACGCATGCCCCCTTTGAGTCGACACATAGGTATTATGTCTACCCCGGGTGTGCTCAGGTAGACCCAATGAGTCGACAGATACTGAGTCTTGAACCTGCATGAGTCGATGCATGACCTCTTTGAGTCGACACATGTTATTTTATGCTAAATTTTTCTGCAATTTCACTACCTTTTAGGTCCTAAAACATCATCTAATCATAGGAATTCATCATCCATTATCATCCTATATTTCTACATCAATTATACATCATTTGGGAATTATTATTCATCTTATATTTCATCAAATCCTCATTAAAAATCCTCAAAATCCTAATTCTCATTACTCATAGGTTCTAGATTGTAGTTTTATGTAACAATCATCATAACAATGCAAATCACAACAACAATCATAATATAGCATCACAGATCCATGTATAATCATATACAACACATCAATTCAACAAACCAAACAAAATATGCATCAATCATATACAACAACCTAAGAGGGAAAGAAACCCTCACTACCCTCTCATGTAAGATCACCAATTAGAGAATCCATTCACCCCCTTATCTTAATTCAAAGCTTTGATCTTCCCAAAAGTTATGGAATCCTCTTGCCCTAGCTTTTCTCTTCTCCTTTCCTTTTCTCGTTCTACGATCTATTTTGTCATACTCTCACTCTTGTTTTTCTTATAACACAACTTAGACCCCTAATACCTATATCCCAAAAATGCCCTCACTTAGCATTATACCATTTACCATCATGCCCTCACACTTTCTACTAATTGTGAGCAACCCCTTCATAGATTGATTTTGAATGATTGCAAATATAATATAACATGTTTGAATAAGCCAAACTTACATTTCTCTCATAATGCATCATTATGAGTCGACACATCAAGTTTTGTATCGATACATAGCTTTATGAAGTCCCTGGAATTGTATCTCAAAACTTATATGTATCGATACAAAAGCTTATGAGTCAATACATAACTCTTTGATGATCTTGGAATGTAAATCTAAAAACTGCATGCATCGATACATAAATTTCATGCATCGACACATAATATTTTGATGGCCCTATAATACTTGTATGAATCGACACAAAACCTTATGTATCGACACAAAACATTCTGATGATCCTGGAAAAAGTTTTAAAACTTATATGTATCGATACATAATATCATGTGTCGACTCATACTATGTTTTAAATTCAAAAGTTAAGTTTACAATCAGTATGTATCGACACATACACATTACGTATCGACACAAAACATTCTGATGATCCTGGAAAACATTTTGAAACTTATATGTATCGATACATAATATCATGTGTCGACTCATACTATGTTTTAAATTCAAAAGTTAAATTTACAATCAGTATGTATCGACACATACACATTATATATCGACGGGTACAAAAGTGTTGGATCTGTAAAACGCTATAACATGATTTTGTATCGACTCAAAACATAATGTATCGACTCAGCCTGTTACATATAACTAACATGAGTCGACATATGACAAACATGCATCGACTCATATCACTTTCTTTTTGACTAACCGTTTTCTGTTATAAATATAAGCAAGCATTTCTTTAGAAGCAAGATAGCAACATAGAAGATTGTGTGCAAAACAATTGTGAGCAACCAGAAGCCTTTCATCCCTTCATCTTCATCATCTTCTCAACCATCTTAAATTCAAAAACAACAAAGAAAATAAAACATCCTTGTTGAATTGAATCAAGTGGTTTGAGATAACGTTCAGCTGAGTATTGAAGAAGTCTAGCTGAGTTGAAGGTTGAAGAGGAAGCTTCAAGAAATAAACCAGAGGGTTTGTCCTTCAAGAACGAGTGTGTTCTTGAGGGTTTTGTCAGCCACGGTCACGCGAGTCAGATTCAGCGGTAGCGAGGGGTTTGGAAATCAGAAGGATTTTGAACAAACAGGTCGTGGAAGCGGAGGATCATTCGGTGACTTTGCAGGGAATCTTGATACAACTCATATCAAGTGGTGGTTCTTAAAATAAGAAGAAGATCATAGGGATTTCTTTCTTTCTGTGTAGTGTAACCTTGCTATCAAACATTCAGCATATTGATATAAAAGTTCTCAGTTTCGATTATGAAATTGAGAGGGAGACGTACCCACACGCGAGGACGATAGTGGGGAACTTCCTTACCAAACAGCCTGTGTATCGTTCTCTCTTTCTTTCTCTTTACAATTTTACATATTCTATATTTTTTCAATTCAATTGGCGTGCTAAGTTTTATAGTCTAATGATAAACATAGTGGCTCAAACATTTTCACCAAACCACCACTATTAAATCATTATACAAGCATACACCAAGTGTTTGACAAAATTCCTATCAAATTTCTAAATTCATTGGAAATACGGTTTTATGATAAGTGCATTGAAACGTCAAGATTTCTGAGTTGTACATTCATCCATTTCATTTAATAAAAATCCAGCAAAGTTTTCACATGTCAAGCTTTCTAGTAGTCGGTTCAAAGTAGACGGTATTGATTCAGGACATTGATTTTCGCTGCTTTCAACTCGCTTTGATAAAACAATTTTAAATCCTTGAAAAAGTAAGAGGTGATTTATTCACCCCCCCCCCCTCTCGGTCACTTGCCACACCGTCTAACAAGTGGTATCAGAGCACCGGTTAGCTGGTGCTTTGTATCTAGTCGTAATGCTATGGCCATGAATGTATGGACTGCCATTCAAAATGGTCATTTTCAAATCACCATGACGAATGATGCAGGTGCAATAGTACCTAAACCTGAGGATCAATGGAATGAAATGGATGAAAAGAAATGGTCGTGCGATTGGAGAGGCAGAAATATGATGATCTCAGCACTTGGTGTTGATGAGTATTATAGGGTGTCTCACTGCACATCCGCTAAAGAAATGTGGGACGCTTTAGAAATTTCCCATGAAGGCACAACTGAAGTTAAACAATCCCGCATTAATACACTCAATCAAGAGTTCGAGATCTTTCGCATGAAGCAAGGAGAATCTGTCTCTGACATGCAGAAGAGATTCATACATCTTGTGAGTCATTTAAATGCACTTGGAAAACCTGTTTCCAATGAAATTGCTACTGATAAAATTCTAAGATGTCTTAGCAGGGAATGGCAACCTAAAGTAACAACTATCAAGGAAGAAAATTACCTCACTACGCTTACCATTACAACTCTGTCTGGAAAGCTGGAAGAACATTAACAAGAATTGCAAAGTCTTGAAAAATACGAAAATAAGAGTAAGAAAGAAAGGAACAAAGACAGGGAGGGTGAGAAGAAGTCAATAGCTCTAATGACTTCTAGCTCTAAGTCCTCAACCAAAGAGCAAGATGATAATGGCTCAACTAGTGATGAAAATTCTGATGATGAAGAAATGGGACTTTTTGTTCGGAGATACAATAGATTTATCCGAAAGAATGGAATCAAGCACTCCGATAAGAATCTTATAAGCTTTCGAAAACAATCCAAAGAACCAAGGCAAGAAGAAAATAAAAATCAAAGAGGTAAAGGACCTTGTTACAATTGTGGTAAAGTTAGACACTACAAACCAGACTGTCCAAAGATGAAAAAGGATAAAGGAAAAAGCTCCACCAAAGAAGTTCAACAAACAAAGAAGAGCTTATATTGCATGGGAAAGCGATAGCGATTCATCAGACAATGACAGTTCAAGTTATAGTGATGAAAGTGCAAATTTATGTCTGATGGCACAAACAAAAAATCAATTCTACAACAAGAAAGACAACCACAACAAACAAGTAAGACAAGCATATCCTAACAACTTTTCTTCTATGACCTTTTCTGAACTAAAGTTAGATTTTGAAAAACTGCAATACAAAGCTGAAGATGCCTTTAAGAGATTATCCTCCGATAAACAAATATTTTCATTTCTCGAGAGTAAAGTCTATAAAGCTGAAAAAGAATTAAAAAGTCTAAAAGCTAGTATTGCAGAAAGTTCAAAAGATAAGGATGTTACAGGATGTATTCCCAGAAGGGAATGTGAAGTTTGTCATATTTGGAAGCAATAGGTTAGGACTCTTAATGCCAAATTAGAAAAAGCTTTACAGCCTAAAGTTACTTTTGCAATCGATCCTAAGATTTTTAAGAAAACATTAAATCCACCGTATTCAAAATACTCTTTTGTTAAAAAATTACCAAAGGATACAATGAGCAGAAGTAAAACAATACATCATCATCATGGTTTATGCCATTATTGTTGTCACTTTGGACATACCATTGAAAAATGCAAGTTGAGGAGGTTCCTTGTTCCTAAAGGCATTTACCAATGGAGGCCTAAAGGCAACCATGTTACCAGTTACCCACATGGACCCAATAAAAATTGGGTACCTGCCTCTCTCTTTTGATATTGCAGGAAAAATGCCTCATACCCATGGATAGAAGATGGTTTTTAGACAGCGGGTGTTCAAGACATATGACTGGTGACATATCGCTCTTCATTGACTTCAAGGCAAAGAAGAAAGGATTTGTTACCTATGGAGACAATAACAAAGGAGCTATACTCGGTAAAGGTAGTGTTGGTAATCCCTCTATCACTACTATTTCTAATGTCCATTTAGTAGAGGGGCTTAAACACAATTTGCTCAGTATTAGTCAATTATGTGACAAAGGTTATAAAGTTACCTTCACAAATACTTGCTGCATAATTGAAAATACTGAAAAAGATATTGTGTTTAAGGGCATTAGAGTAAAAAATGTCTATATGCTTGACCTTTTTAATGTATCCTTAACAAGCTTTAAGTGTCTAGTCACCTTGAATAATGATTCATGGCTTTGGCATAGACGCTTAGCGCATGTTAACTTTGATTTGCTTAATAAGGTTGTATCCAAGGATCTAGTAGTAGGTCTTCCAAAGATAAAATTTACAAAGGATCACCTATGTGATGCATGTCAAATGGGGAAGCAAACAATGGTCTCTTTCAAATCCAAAAACATGATTTCCACTTCACGACCCCTTGAGCTTCTCCACATGGACCTTTTTGGACCCTCTAGAACAAAAAGTTTAGGAGGAAATTATTATGGTTTTGTTATTGTTGACGACTACTCTAGATTTACTTGGACTATATTCCTTCATAGAAAAAATGAAACTTTTTATGCTTTTAAGAGTTTTGCAAAACTATCTCAAAATAGAATGGAATTGAAAATAATTGCAATTCGAAGCGATCATGGAGGTGAATTTCAAAACCATCTCTTTGATAAGTACTGTGACAAGCATGGTATTGAGCATAATTTCTCAGCACCTCGAACTCCACAGCAGAATGGAGTTGTGGAGCACAAAAATCGCGTCTTAGAGGAGCTAGCAAGAACAATGCTCAATGAAGGTGGATTGCCAAAATATTTATGGGCTGATGCAATTAGCACAGCCTGCTATGTTTTAAACAGAATACTAATTTGTCCAATTTTGGATAAAACACCTTATGAAATCTTGAAAGGAAGAAAGCCAAACCTGTCACATCTTCATGTATTTGGTTGTAAATGTTTTGTCTTAAATAATGGAAAAGAAAATCTTGGAAAATTTGATACAAAAGCAGATGAAGGTATCTTTCTCGGATACTCACAATCAAGCAAAACATATAGGGTATACAATAAACGTCTACTTACAATTGAGGAGTCAGTTCATGTCTCTTTTGATGAATCTTATCTGAAACGTGTCGGAAAAGGTATTTCTCTTGATGGTGCAGGTGCATCTACTGAAAATATACTCAAAGAAACTATTGATGAAAATGTTCAATCCAAAACAATTGATGATAAGGAAGAAAAAGATACAAGCCCTTCAAAAGATGAGGAAGAAGAGCAAATGGAAGCAAATGATCTTCCACTAGCTTGAAAGTCCTCTAAAGACCATCCCATTGACAACATATTGGGAGACATCTCAAAAGGAGTAATGACTCGCTCCAAGATAAGTAATTTTTGTTATCATTTTGCTTTGGTTTCACAAGTAGAACCTAAGAATGCCAAAGAGGCCTTGATTGATGAATTTTGGCTAATGGCCATGCAAGACGAGCTAAATCAGTTTAAAAGAAATGATGTTTGGGAACTTGTCCCTCATCTGCGAGACCATCATATCATAGGCACTAAATGGGTTTTTAGAAATAAACTTGATGAAAACAGAATGATAACCCGCAATAAAGCATGCTTGGTAGCACAAGGTATAACCAAGAGGAGGGCATTGATTATGAGGAGACTTATGCTCCAGTTGCTCGCCTTGAGGCTATACGTCTTTTGCTCGCTTATGCGTGTGCAAAAGATTTTAAGCTTTATCAAATGGATGTAAAGAGTGACTTTCTTAACAGATTCATAAATGAAGAAGTGTATGTCTCACAACCTCCCGGTTTTGAAAATAACGAATATCCAGATCATGTATTTAAATTAAAACGAGATTTATATGGTCTTAAACAGGCTCCTCAGGTCTGGTATGAAAGACTTAGTAAATTTCTACTTGATCATGGCTATTCAAGAGGTCAAGTGAATTCTACTCTTTTCATTAAACGTAAAGGAAAGCACATCCTTTTAGTTCAAATATACGTAGATGACATTATTTTTGGTTCAACTAATCTACACTTGGTCGAGGAATTTTCCAAAGTCATGCAGGGTGAATTTGAGATGAGCCTCATGGGGGAGCTAAACTACTTTATCGGTCTCCAAATAAAGCAGCTCAAGGAAGGAACAATTATATGTCAAACAAAATATTGCCAAGAGTTGCTTAAACGATTTGGGATGAACAACTCTAAACCAATTGACACTCCCATGCCTACCAACGGAAATTTAGACAAGGATGAACACGGTAAGAGTGTCGATGTCAAGAAATATAGAGCTATGATCGGATCACTCTTGTATATTACAGCATCTAGGCCTGACATCATGTTTAGTGTTTGCATGTGTGCACGATATCAATCGGATCCTAAGGAATCCCACTTGAAAGCTATCAAGCGTATACTTAGGTATCTCAATAATACACCTAAGTATGGGCTATGGTATTCCAAGGAAAGCGATTGCAGTTTAGTAGGTTACTCTGATTCTGATTTTGCTGGCTGCAAATCAGATAGGAAAAGCACTAGTGGAACATGTCACTTGTTTTCAAACTCTTTAATAAGTTGGCATAGAAAAAAGCAAGTTTTTGTTGCTTTGTCAACTGCTGAAGCTGAATATGTTGCAGCCCGTAGCTGTTGTGCTCAGATCTTATGGCTGAAGCAACAATTACAAAACTACGATATTCAATTAAAACGTATTCCAATCAAATGTGACAATACAAGTGCTATAAACCTTACTAAGAATCCAGTTTTACACTCACGCACTAAACACATAGAGATTAGACATCACTTTCAACGCGATCATGTTGAAAAGGAGGATGTTACGTTTGAGCATGTTGATACTAAAAATCAACTTGCTGACATCTTTACAAAACCACTTGCAATGGACCTCTTCTTCAACATCCGCCGTAAGCTATGGATTTTAGATCTCTCATACGTGATGTCCTAAACATATATGTAATTGAAACATATCTATGTCACACCATACTGTTAAGATGTGCTTTTTCAGCTTTAGTACGTGTGTTCACTTATCTAATCAAACGAGGTAATATCCTGCCTATCTTCACCCTAAATCACCTATAAGTTGATCTAAATGTTCACTGAAAATGTCTTCGTATATCTCTTTTACATAAATTGTTTAAATTTGACATATGCAATTTACCTCATATCATTTTGTTTCTTTCAAGTGCTTGTACAAATGTCTCTTTCAAACATTTTATCGTGCTTATGTAATCTAACTTTTTATCTGTCAATGCATTACTTTTAACGTGATTACTTTATGTTTACTCTGCTATTTACTCACTTATTGATAACTTTATGCTTGACATTCTGTGTGAATGCCAAGTCCATTAACCGCTGAAATTGTATATAAATTTTCCTATGTGCTGAGTTTCTTGAAAATGTTGCTTATTCTATTTTTGATATGGTCAAAGGGGGAGAAGAAGAGTGTGTCAGTGAAGAGTGTGTCAGTGAAGATTGTGCTTGTATTAGGAAGAAGATACAAAAACTCAGGGGGAGCAAGCTTTTTTCATTCACACTATATCACGACACATCATCAGATATTTGCCATCATCAAAAAGGGGGAGTTTGTGAGCAACCCCTTCATAGATTGATTTTTAATGATTGCAAATATAATATATCATGTTTGAATAAGCCAAAATTACATTTCTCTCATAATGCATCATTATGAGTCGACACATCAAGTTTTGTATCGATACATAGCTTTCTGAAGTCCCTGGAATTGTATCTCAAAACTATTATGTATCGATACAAAAGCTTATGAGTCGATACATAACTCTTTGATGATCCTGGAATGTAAATCTAAAAACTGCATGCATCGATTCATAAATTTCATGCATCGACACATAATATCTTGATGCCCTGTAATACTTGTATGAATCGACACAAAACCTTATGTATCGACACAAAACATTCTGATGATCCTGGAAAACATTTTGAAACTTCTATGTATCAATACATAATATCATGTGTCGACTCATACTATGTTTTAAATTCAGAAGTTAAATTTACAATCAGTATGTATCGACACATACGCATTATGTATCGATACAAAACATTCTGATGATCCTGGAAAACATTTTGAAACTTATATGTATCGATACATAATATCATGTGTTGACTCATACTATGTTTTAAATTCAAAAGTTAAATTTACAATCAGTATGTATCGACACATACGCATTATGTGTCGACGGGTACAAAAGTGTTGGTTCTATAAAACGCTATAACATGATTTTGTATCGACTCAAAACATATGTATCGACTAATCCTGTTACATATAACTAACATGAGTCGACACATGACTAACATGCATTGACTCATATCACTTTCTTTTTTACTAACCGTTTTCTGTTATAAATATAAGCAAGCATTTCTTTAGAAGCAAGATAGCAACATAGAAGATTGTGTGCAAAACAATTGTGAGCAACCAGAAGCCTTTCATCCCTTCATCTTCATCATCTTCTCAACCATCTTACATTCAACAACAACAAAGAAAATCAAACATCCTTGTTGAATTGAATCAAGCGGTTTGAGATAACGTTCAACTGAGTATTGAAGAAGTCTAGTTGAGTTGAAGGTTGAAGAGGAAGCTTCAAGAAATAAACCAGAGGGTTTGTCCTTCAAGAACGGGTGTGTTCTTGAGGGTTTTGTTAGCCACGGTCACGCGAGTCGGATTCAGCCGTAGCGAGGGGTTTGGAAATCGGAAGGATTTTGAACAAACAGGTCGTGGAAGTGGAGGATCATTCGGTGACTTTGCAGGGAATCTTGATACAGCTCATATCAAGTGGTGGTTCTTACAAGAAGAAGAAGATCATGGGGATTTCTTTCTTTCTGTGTAGTGTAACCTTGCTATCAAACATTCAGCATATTGATATAAAAGTTCTCAGTTTCGATTGTGAAATTGAGAGGGAGACGTACCCACACACGAGGACAACAGTGGGGAACTTCCTTACCAAATTGCCTGCGTATCGTTCTCTCTTTCTTTCTCTTTACAATTTTACATATTCTATAATTTTGCAATTCAATTGGCGTGATAAGTTTTACAGTCTAATGATAAACATAGTGGCTCAAACATTTTCACCAAACCACCACTATTAAATCATTATACAAGCATACGCCAAGTGTTTGACAAAATTCCTATCAAATTTCTAAATTCATTGGAAATACTATTTTATGATAAGTGCATTGAAAAGTCAAGATTTCTGAGTTGTACATTCATCCATTTCATTTAATAAAAATCCAGCAAAGTTTTCACATGTCAAGCTTTCTAGTAGTCGGTTCAAAGTAGACGGAATTAATTCAGGACATTGATTTTCGCTGCTTTCAACTCGATTTGATAAAAAAAATTTAAATCCTTGAAAAAGTAAGAGGTGATCTATTCACCCCCCCTCTCAATCACTTGCCACACCGTCTAACACTAATTGCCATCTTGTCCTTATTTTCTCTACACTTCTATCATTCTATTATTCTAATTACTTAAATCCAAATAATTCTAATTAATCACTATTAAATCTAAATAATTCCAAAATAATTATTTAAATTTCAAACCTTCTTACTAACTCATCCTACACCACACAAGTCATCATCTAAAAAACCTTATTAATAAAATCATCGCTATTTGCATCACAATTGCATCACGAATACACATCATATACCGTCACAAGGACTCGCACAAGGCACCAAAACATCATAAATAAGCATCAAAACATCAAAACACCATATACTTCACATAGACTCATATATTAATACTAAATTAATTAATTAAATAATTAATCTAAAATTCAAGGTGTTACACCTCTCCCCCGCTTAAAAGAATTTTCGTCCTCGAAAATTACCTGACAGAAACAACATTGGATAAGACTATTTCATCTGATCCTCGCGTTCCCAAGTACAACTCTCACCATCAGGTATACCCCACAACACCTTCACTAAGGATATCTCTTTCTGTACATCATCCATCTGAATCACATGCGAAGAATCTGGCAATACTTCCTCAATTGAGACACATGAAATACATTATGCAAATTCATAAGTGACGGTGGCTAAGTAACTCGGTAAGCCACCTCATCTACCTTCTCCGATATCTGATATGGCCCAACAAATTGTGGCGTAAGTTTCCTCAATTTCAATGCTCTACCGACACCGGTTACTAGAGTAACTCTCAAAAACACCTGACTGTCTTTCTTGAACTCAATGCCCATTATCCTCTTATCATGGTAACTCTTCTGACGACTTTAAGAAACATTCATCTTCTCTTGGATCATATTTATCCTCTTAGTTGTTTCTTGCACAACCCCAGGTCCGAGCACAACACTCTCTCCTGACTCATACCAACACAATGGAGTTCTACACATCCTACAATACAAGGCTTCATACGGTGCCATCCCAATTCTAGAATGTAAACTATTATTATCAGTAAACTCAATTAACGGCAAGTGGTTGTCCCAAACACCTCCTTGTTCCAACACACAAGCCCTCAATAAATCTTCCAAAGATTGGATAGTCCTCCCCGTCTGACCGTTCGTCTGCAGACGATATGCAGAACTCAACCTCAACTTAGTACCAAAAGAATTATGCAACCATCCAAAATTTTAAAGTAAACCTTAGATCTCTATCCGACACAATAATCGAAGGTATTCCATGCAATCTTACAATTTCTTCAATATACATATCAACTAGCTTCTCCATCGGATGCTCAATCTTCATCGATAAAAAATGCACTGACTTAGTCAACCTGTCAACTATTGCCCAAGTTAAATCATTGCCTCTAACAGTCTTTGGCAATCCCATCACAAAGTCCATGGAAATAATATCCCATTTCCACTCGGGAATAATCAACGATTTCATAATACCCATCGGCTTCCGATGCTCATATTTCGACTTCTGACAAGTCAAACAAGCATAAACAAAATTAACAATTTCCTTTTTCATACCCGGCCACCAAAATAACTTCTTCAAGTCTTGATACATTTTTGTAGCACCTGGATGAATACTCAATCCACTTCTATGTCCTTCCTCAAGAATACTCTTCTTAAGTTCCGGAACATCTGGAACATACACTCTATCGCCAAACCTCATCAAACCATTCTCATTAATTCTAAACTTATCTCCTTTACCTTGGTTAATTAAAGTCAATTAATGAACCAACTTTAAGTCAAACATCTGACCTTCTCAGATTTCCTGTATTATACCACTAGTCATCTTTAATAAACCGAACTTCACACTATCAGGAGTTTCTACACACACCAAGCTCATATCTTGGAATTGTTCGATCATCTCCAATTCTCGAACCATAAGCATCAACACATATAGCGACTTCATACTCAACGCATCGACAACTACATTTTCTTTATCAGGATGGTAACTCAAATCAAAGTCATAATTCTTCAATAATTTAAGCCACCTTCTCTGTCTCATGTTTAATTCCTTCTGGTCAAACAAATACTTCAAACTCTTATGATCACCAAACATATCAAACTTAGAACCAAAAATATAATGTCTCCAAATCTTCAACATAAATACCACTGCTGCTAACTCTAAGTCACGCGTAGGATAATTCCTCTCATGAACTATGAGTTTTCTAGAAGCACAAGAAACAAATTTTCCATTCAGCATTAGCACACCACTAATTCCCATCTTATATGAATTCATAATACACTACAAATGACTCACTCAGATTAGGCAAAACCAATACCGGCGCAATCGTCAATCTTTTCTTTAGTTCTATAAAACTTTCTTCACATGCAACATCCCATACTTGAAATGATGAACGACTATCCTTTTGATATAACATCAATCACTTTACACACCATCAAGCTAATAAGACAAGTCTATCATGTCCAACATGATCCCATCTACTATCAACAAGAGATTAAGGGTGATCGGTTCCTCAATTTGTCAACAGGTAGCCGACAATCATGATGGCGCATAAACCATCGTTACTAAACTGGAATAGTGTTTCTTTAGAACTTATGCTCAAAGTTACCTAAAGCACCATGGTCCAATTAATCTCTCCTCAAACCATGATCTACACCGTGACAAGTTAGCATAAAGTCCCTTCCTTTTCAACATTGTAATTCAAATCACAATGTTCGACATTCCCTTATTCTTACTTAGATTAACTCATAATGTCCTTAATAAACATTGCAACAAACTAACCCTAATATTTTTAATGCCTACACAAGTTCTAAAATTTGTCCTCTAACTATCCTCACCCTTCATCCAAATATTAAGGTAACCCCCCTTAATTCGATTATACGGTAGACATACTTGCCTAACAGTTGCTTCATCAAATCATTAATCCTTTTGAAGTGGATATTTAATCTCAATCATTACTTACTCAATGGTCGGTAATCCACACACGACCTCATTCTATTATTGTCACAAACATGAAAACCTCTAAGCCTCATATCCCAAGGGTTATCCTTCTTGCTTAGCAAATACAAACACCAGTTATCTACTATCACTGAACTCAGATCCACACTCTGGAGGCAAGTCGCAAATATCTTTAGGAAAAAGATCAGGAATCACACAACACTAGTATATCACTAGCCGTCACATTGCTCTCTATTCTCCGAGAAGAAAACATCAAAAATACCTGATCTTTATTTCTGAAGACATCCCAACTTGACCTGCAGACAAAATCATGAATTCGTACTCTCTCCAGTTTCCAGAAACAACATAGCTCTAATAATACTTGCGCTCTTTGTAACTCAGCAGTGTATTGCACCAACTCCCATACCTGAAACATCTCAGAGAAGCAAAACCTTATCCCCCACTTGTTTCAAACCAACCCTTGAAATAAATAGTTAGAAAAATAAGCAAGTACCGGCAGTGTTTCACACACATGTCGCACACTAAGGAACAAACAACATTAGACAACCTGGCCGTACAGACTGACCTGTTTTGATACTAATTGTAACACCCCATTTCCCCATATAAATATTTATAATGAAATATAAGACAAATGCATCAGAGTTCATAATGGGATGCCACACAAATCATAAAATCCATAAACTTCTCAAAATACTTTATTACTTCGTGTATCCAAAAATTATTATTCGGCAGCAGAAAATCAACATAAAAGTAATTCATTGGAATTCTAGCCTTAACAATAATTCAAACCGTAATACGTGGTCCATCATAAGTTTAAAAGAAAATGTGCAACATTTGAAATCATGCAAAACATAACAAAAATCCCAAATCCTGTGTTACATATCAGAGGACTCCTAAGACTCGATCTGGTAGCATCACTTCAAGCACTACTCGGGTACCTGATTATCTGTACTCCCGAAGAGTACAGACATAACAACACAAAAGGGGTGAGAATTTCATTAAATAATTACACGGTGAAATAAAACATGCTAAGGAGTAGTAAATCACAACATACATAAAATTCATCTCAAACAACCATCATCACATCATACAACATCAATTCAGTGTTTATGCAATGCAATAGTCCTACATAAACATGCATGTGGTACCATCAAGGTATAATCCTTCAACTCAATGCCAATTGGGAAATAACAGAGCTTAAGCCCTCAATACAATGTCAATCCAGGATAACATTAGGGCATAAGCCCTCATCAATGAATGCATGCAATATGAACATGTAACAACGTGAAATCATACAACCATAAGGCATAAGCCTTCATCACCACGGAAATTTAAGTCATCCACATCATCTTCATCATAATCACCAACATTGCCTCATACCGGCATCATTAGCAAAAGAACATCGCAAGAAAACAACCCACTGTTTCGGTGTAACAATAGGGAATAATTCCTATTTTAACTTAGTTACTAGAATTATCCTTCTAAATATTTATTTTACTCCTTATAAATACAGTTCATCGTGTTATCTATCCAACGTTTCGAACAACGCATCAAACGGAGTCCGAAACTCAAGTTACAGCCTTTAAAAAAATCTGTCAAAAATTAGATTGCTTGAGTTGATGCATGTCCCCTTTGAGTCGACGCATAGGTATTATGTCTGCCCCGGGTGTGCTCAGGTCGACCCAATGAGTCGATGCATACTGAGTCTTGAACCTGCATGAGTCGATGCATGGCTTCTTTGAGTCGATGCATGTTTTTTTATGCTGAATTTTTCTGCGATTTCACTACCTTTTGGGTCCTAAAACATCATCTAATCATGAATTCATCAGCCATTATCATCCTATGTTTCTACATCAACTATACATCATTTGGGCATTATTATTCATCTTATATTTCATCAAATCGTCATCCAAAATCCTCAAAATCCTAATTCTCATTACTCATAGGTTCTAGATTGGGGTTTTATGCAACAATCATCATAACAATGCAAATCACAACAACAGTCACAACATAGCATCTCAGATCCATGTATGATCATATACAACACATCAATTCAATCAAAATAAACAAATTATGCATCAATCATATAAAACAACCTAAGAGGGAAAGGAACGCTCACTACCCTCTCGTGTAAGGTCACTAATTAGAGAATCCATTCACCCCCTAACCTTAATTCAAAGCTTCGATCTTCCCAAAAGCTATGGAATCCTCTTACCCTAGCTTTTTCCTTCTCCTTTCCTTTTCTCGTTCTACGACCTGTTTTGTCGTACTCTCGCTCTTGTTTTTCTTATAACACAATTTAGACCCCTAATACATATATCCCAAAAATTCCCTCACTTAGCATTATACCATTTACCAGCATGCCCTCACTCTTTCTGCTAATTACCATCTTGTCCTTATTTTCTCTACACTTCTATTATTCTATTATTCTAATTACTTAAATCCAAATAATTCCAATTAATCACTATTAAATCTAAATAATTCCAAAATAATTATTTAAATTCGAAACCTTCTTACTAACTCATCCTACACCATACAACTCATCATCTTAAAAACCTTATTCACCAAATCATCGTTATTTGTATCACAATTGCATCACGAATACACGTCATATACCGTCACAAGGACTCACACAGGGCACCAAAAGATCATAAATAAGCATCAAAAAATCAAAACACCATCTACTTCACATAGACTCATATAATCATACTAAATTAATTAATTAAATAATTAATCTAAAATTCGGGGTGTTACAGTCTTCACATGAAACATGTTTTATGCTATGCGTGTATATTTTGATTGATACATGAAATATAATGATTGATTGATGCATGTAATGAGTAACTTGGATATGCATCAATGGATGTTGGAATTTTGAGGTGCCAATGAGAATTGGGCTTAAGGGTAGACGCCAAGTGAGATTGGGATCTTTTTTAGATCCATGTTGTTGGAATTCAAATGGATGTGATTATAGGTATAGCTTGACTCTGGATTAAAGTGACCTAATGAATGCATGACAACAATTTATGTAGACTCGTATGCTTTTGACTAGTTCCCCTGTGATGGGTCGTGGATGATTAAAGTAGAGGTTACTCATGAAATAAGGTTATTTGTCTCACGATTGTAGAGCGTGAAGCTAACATGATTTCCTGATACTCGATTTGAACTTGAAGATTGCTGATGTAGGAGAAGGATCCACTGGTGATTATGAAAGTAAGCAGAGAGCTTGCCCCTTTGTGGAATAACTTTCCCCAATAGGTCTTGGATGAGGTTCTCTTTGATATGAGATTATATATAGTTTAATCATAATATGAGTGACCCCACTATCTTTAGTTTTGAAACGTTATACCCTTTGATGAACTTCTTTTTGAATCAATCTCCTATCGATCAAGTCTCATAGTGGTTTGCCCCCAACATTCGAATTTTGAGAGATATGCCCCTATATTTAGGATATGGAGGAGTGTCCTAAGAAGGAACTTGGATCCCGCCATTCTGTGATATAGGTTTTAACATAGATCACCCCAAGTGTCTGAATCTTGAAAAGTAGGCCTTTTATTAAGTGTTATGAGAAGTGATCCAAGCTGACCAAATCTTAGAATAAGTTCCCTAGTCAACAGGATCCTCAGATGATGTGACGCTATGGTCATTAGAATTTGCCCCTGTTTATAGGTGTTCTCTTAGATGCTTTGTCCCTAGTTAGAAGCTCCCTGGAACAAATCGCTTTTGATTAAATCAATTTTTAAATCTCCTTGAATGTAAGTATTGATTCGTAGATAAAATTGTACAATAGGAAAAGTAATTCTGCTTTACTCACATGCAAGTTTTGAAATTGAAGTTTGAATAGAAATGGATGATTATAAATGGAGATTTGAAGAAGCGAAGTGGTTGGAAATAATTTTAACAAACATAGGAGTCAGTTTAACAAAAATTTTGTCGAGTATGCTTTCACAGTTAACCTCGCTTCAATTAGGACTTTTGAAGGTTGTAACATGGCCTTGGTTCATGGTTTAAGAAACAAAGGATATAAGGCTCAAAATTTATTTAGCCCACCCCATTCTCCTTGATGTTCTTCAGTCCTAAATCCAATTAATGCAATATATATGTTCAATCTCTAAGAGAAATTTCATAGTCACGCAGATGATGAGAGGCGTAGACAAAGTTCAAGCGTTGATGCGAAGAATTAATAAGATCCAAGCACCAATGAAAATAATTGATAAGATCCAAGTATTGACGAGAATCCTTGATTATTCTTGAGATGGTAGTCACAAGATTATTCTCTAATTTATTTGTTTTCAATCCCTAATTTTTGCCTAAGTCAAGTTTTTTTTACTTGACTTAGCGGGCTATGTTATTTTCTATTTAATTTCTTTTTTTTTTTGCTTTTGAACATTTGTGAACTGCCATGCTAATTGTTGTAAGCTTCACCTTTGTTGCTCCCTTGATGTGATATGATGCAAGTGAGAAGGAAGACATTGTGAACTTTATCTTTGTTGTTTCCTCAATCTTGACGGGTGTGCTGAGGAAGAAGATGTTGTGAACTTTATCTTCATTGATTGCTTCCTCAATCTTTGTTGATATGTACAAGGTAGATGATGTGCTTGAATCTTTGCTTAGACCATTTCCTCAATGATATATCGAGGAAAGAGATATGCTTGAACCTTTGCTTGGATGGACTTGATTCTCTTGAGAATAGAATGCACCATTGAATTAATTAAAAGACTACCCTGCCCCTGGTTAAAATTAAGGTTTTTTTTAAATCGAAAAAAACTCCAACTCCTAGCTCGAGGGGGTTGACTATGGATTAAATCCTTATTTCTCCATTGTTTAGGAATTGAAACAATGCCTTACATCGTCAGCTCAGTCTTACCTTGAAAGCATACGTTTAGAAAAATACAATTATTTAGTTTTCATCATTCTCCCTCAAAGTTTGTTAAAGTTGAAAAATGAAAAAGAAGAGTGAAAATGGAAAGTCATTGATTATATGGAAATATGATAACAAAAGAGTGAAACGAATGGATTGATTTCAAAATATGCCTACTCATTTTATTAGAATTACTCATCCAAAGATACAAGTTTACACAAAATACAACTTAACAACTAGGAAATTACAATTTGAAATTGATAATTCTGATGATCCTATGGAAGAGATTTTTTGTTGATCCTCTTGACTTTATGAGAACTTCTGGATGTTCTTGGACTTGTCAGAGCATGGGGATGACCGTTGACGTTTCTTAGGAATACCTATTTCATTGATAGGGTAGTTGCTCTTGATGTAGAGGAATCACCAATAGTAGTGGTATTTGAGGTGTTGTGTAGGCATGTAGTCGTCATGGTGATGAATTGCCCCCTCTCTCCAATAATACTTGTATCTCCAAGCTCCATTGAGTCTTCAACAGATAATCTCCTTCATCAACAGTTTCATACTTTCTTAAGTTCGTTTGGAGTACCAAGAAATTAATTAGCATATGGATGAAAATATATTTTATTTTGGCTCTTAAGGGTATGAAAATATTTTCATGGAGAGGCAATGCGATATAGACGTAGTATGAGGGTAAACATAAGGGTACCCTATACGAGTTTAATGATAGACATGATGATATGCTACACTAACTCAGAGATTGAGACAGGCAAGAACTCCTTAAGGACGAAGATAATAACAGACATGGATATGATGATATCCTACATTATCTTAGAGATTGAGATAGGCAGGAATTCCTTAAGGATTATGGCCAATGAAAGATGATGAGGAATCCCTACAAGCTAGGGATTATGATATAAAAAGGAAAAATCATATAGGCTAAACCTAGTAATGGACGAAAAGATAACCCTTACAAATTTAGGGATTGTAGTGGGATTTTATGAAAGGTATCCTTAGTTGGTAGGTTCTTAGTTTTGGCCTACGGATATTCTACCCTCTCAATAAGGTGGTTCCCTTAAGGATGTCATAAATGACACTAGAGTGAAAGGCACAAGGGTCTCCCTTAAGTGGAGCCTCTTTGCAGACCAAAACTTTCGTCTCTAGGTCATGAAAGGTCTCGTCATGAGATTTTGGTTTAAGGGTTATACAAAGAGTCATAGGTTTCATTCCAAATTCCTACCCCTCAAGAGGATGTCTCTTGAGATGCATTCCTTTCACAGAATTCCACCGACTCTACGCGAAGTCATCACATAGACTCATATGGATGATGTATCTCCTTGGCTAATAGACGAACCTTATTTCTAAGGGTTTTGAAAAATATTTTTTGAAATTAAAATCCCACCACAACAAATAATATGATATTCACAATAATATGAAATAAATAAAACCAAATAAATAAATAAATATTGAAATAAAAAAATATAGACAAACCCTAACAAAACCCTAAACCTAAAAGAGAGAAGTTTCTAAACCCTAGGGTTGAGCTCCCCAGCAGAGTCGACAGCTGTTGTAACCAGTTTTAAATTGATTTGTCGCCTTTAATTTTTATTCTAAAGAAGGGAATATAAAGGATAACTCTAATTTGGTCAGAGATTCTAAATTGTTTAACTCGTTCTTAGACGAAGGGAAGGTGTTAGACACCCCTCATCTACCTTGTTCACAAGGATACTAGGGTTTAGAATTATGGCTTAGGAGATAGGGTTTTAATTTTTATTAGGGGAACTCGCCACATTTTTTATTCGTATACCTATGTATCCTGTTAGGAGGAACCAAAGTCCCGTTCGTAGTTCACAGTGGATTTGTGTTTTTTATGGATTACGAAGATATTTGAATTCCCCTTGTACTTAGTCTAGGTGTGTGAATAACGAAATTTGTTAGACGAAGTGTGCGGTTAATTAAAATTTATCTGTAATTCTTTTTAAAAATTGATTATTGTTTAATTTGATTTAATAAAAAGGAGTTTATTGTTGGTTAAATATTTTTTAGTGTATTAATTATAAAAAATATCTTATTAATGCATGATTTAAAAATGAAGATTTTTAATACAATAAAATAAATAGTTGAATGAGTTTTAGAAAAATAATATTTGATTTATTATAATCATAGTAAGTAATGTTAAAATTTTTAAATATAAAAATATAAAAATAATTATAATAAAAATAATAAAGGAAATTAAATAAAACGCATGAGGGGTGTGAATTATGTTAGGATAGTAAAACAGGGAGGTATGTGTAGTAAGGCCCTAAATTCATATGTGGAATTCAGGACCAACACAGGGAGGTTTGAATTAGAACTATGTAGTAAAATATGGGGAGACAGGCAGTAAGGGTCTAAGTCTAGATATTTGACTTGACCCATTTGGCTAAGGGGTGTGAGAAGTAAAATGAGAGGGTGTTATCTAAGTACTTAAGACCCAAGTTGTCTCTAAAACTCTAACACTAAATAAATAACAAAACAATCAATAATAATAAACAAATAATTAAAAAAAACAACAAGTTGGGCGTCCCCCTATTTCTCTAAAAGAGATGAAACCAAAATATTATATATTTTTTACTAGATTAATTAAACTAAATTTAAAGCATAATACTTAAAAAATATTGAAAAAGAGAGATCCAAATTAAAAACTTAGTATTTATTTCTACCATATTCTCATCCATTATGTACTTGATACATGGCAGTTTAATTTAAAAAAAAAGGAATAACACTATAATTATCAATTCACATACCATGAAAATAAAGCAAACACATGGTCTCTCTCTCTCTCTCTCTCTCTCTCTCTCTCTCTCTCTCTCTCTCTCTCTCTCTCTCTCTCTCTCTCTCTCTCTCTCTCTCTCTCTCTCTCTCTCTCTCTCTCTCTCTCTCTCTCTCTCTCTCTCTCTCTCTCTCTCTCTCTCTCTCTCTCTCTCTCTCTCTCAGTCATCATCTTCCACATTTTTCCATCTCTTTCTCAATATTTAACTCTTCTTCTCTCTCACACATATCCAAAAAAGAAAACAAAATCAATAAACAAAATCTTGATAAAAGTAAGAACAAAAACCTGACGATTGAATCTATGATGGCAAGATAGAAGTTCGGAGCAGGTTGATGGTGTTATTGTAGAAAATTTAGTGACTATATGAAGTGAAAAAGTGGTAGTAAGAGTGTTAGTGTGTCGAAAGTTTATAAAAAAAAAGTAGGTTATTAGTAAGAATATGAATTAGTAAAAAAATAAAAATAAAGAAAAAGTGGTCTCCTATTCTAATGTAGGTGTTAGTATTATTATATGTATATTGGGTTTGTACGTAAATGGATTGTGAGAGTGAGTTGAGGAGTTTTGTACACTGAAAATTGGCATCTATATAAAATATAATTTTCGAAAGAAAAATACCATCAAAGACTATTTATCATATGGTTAAAAAAAGATAAATTAAAATTAAGAAAAATCTAAAATTGAAAATAATAGGAAGGCTTCATATGAAATGATTGGCTAAAACAAAAAACCAAGTAGAAACTTTAAAAAGAAATTGAAAAAAAAATATTTTGTAAAATTGAAATTGTGAAATTATAGATGAAAAAATTAGGACAATAGTGAGTTCTATTTATAGACTCAAAATTAGGTTAAATAAGATTTAGAGACTAAGTTATCCAAAAACCCAAAAGAAAGCCCAAAGTTTGATCTCCACAAAAGAAAATAAAATTTAACAAAAATAGCAAAAAAATGTTTAAAAATGTAACACACAAGATTAAAACTCGCGACCTCATACTTGCAAGCTTAATTCCTTACCAACTGTGTACTATATTACTCATTTATAAATAAACCCAATTGAAAGTATATGAAAGGTGCGCATATATTTGATATTTTAAAAATACAAATAATTTAAAATAAATTATTGTATTTTTAACTGGACTTGAGAATGAAATATTTATGAAACCCAAAACGTTAGTAATACCCAAAAATTTATGAAACCAAGTTTTTTTTATAAAAAAAAATGAGACGGACAAATTTGGGGTATGACAAAAAGTTGTTGAGTCAGATGTATTGACATCTTGGCCAACTGTACAACACTGTCTATTGTTACTATTTTTGACATATGTTCTGACATGTTATACCAAAACAGCAGAACAATACAATTGTTTAAATCCTTGAAGATTTGAATATAAAATATGAAATTCTAGATGATTTTAGTTTTGATACAGGCGTAGCTAATCAAATATATTTTAGGAACAATGCAGATTTGATTTGGTTTCATTAAAAAGGATCTTGGAGACTTTTTAGGAAACTTTGAAGATTTGTTCCTATTTTTGTTGAAGATCTTGCAGTTGATTTAAAATTAGAAGATTAGATCTGATTGAAGAGTCAAAATCCATATTGCGAGAGTCTATAAATAAGGACTTGCTAAACCTAAAATATCAAACATTCACAACAAAAAGCTTGAGTGCATAATATAAGAGTTTAGGATTTTGAGAATACTTTAGGTGCTTGTTTGTTTTTGTGTGTCACTCATATATCTTTTAATACATTGAGGTAGACTGATTGTTTATTGTTAATTGCCCATCACTTATGAGCTTTTAAGCAAAAAGTTGATTATGTGTCAAGTTGTTATTCTCCCTCGTGAGCTTTTAAGCAAAGAGTTGAGTACTATTTATTGGGAATGTAATCTTATGTTTTGGTTCTTGTCACTGGTTTGTGACTGGTTTTATCACTAAGGTGATTGTGGGAAGTGAGAGGTGAAGGTAGAGAAAAGACAAGAAAGAGAGGGGGGGGGGGTTGAATTGGCTTTATAGAAAATATTCCCCTTTAGAAATTATAATTACTCAAATGATAAAAGCCATAAATATAACAAAGAGTAAAGAACACAAGTGATTTATCCAGGTTCACCTTAACAAGGTTAATCATGTCCACCCCTCAAAGTGATTTGCCTTTAACAAGGATTTAATATACTATAACCAAATTGATTATGAATGCATAGGTAACTTCCGGTAACTAATAAACAATGACACATTAAGTGGTCCAACTAGATATAACATTCATTGACCCAACAAAATCCGATCACTTAAGATCTCCCATTAAGATTTCACAATGACCAGCAGCTACTGTCTTCTTGAGATTATAACTTCACTAGGTAACTCAAGGAACCTTTCAATGATATGTTCAGTGATCCAATTTAACGAATATAATAATTATTGACCCAACAGAATCCGATCACTTAAGATCTTCTATTAGGATTTCACAATGACCAGCAACTACTATCTTTTTGAGATCAAACCTTCACTCAATCTCTCAAGGAACCAATCAATGATCTGTTCAATAATCCAATTTAATGGATATAAAAATAATTGACCCAACCGAATCCAATCACTTAAGATCTTCTATTAGGATTTTCTACAATGACCAGCAACCACTGTCTTCTTGAGATCAGACCTTTACTCAATCTCTCAAGGAATCAATCAACAATAGTTGATAAGGTTTTGTGTTTACATGATTGCTTCTTCTAAGCAGTTTACACAAATGATTTAAGCACATATTGTTTAACACATTTTTGAGCAAAAACTGTTGTGTTAAAACAATTTACATGAAGAGATTAGAACTATAACACAATACGAGCAACAAATCTTGTGTAAATTACAATGTTTTATCAAGATGTATTTGATCATAAGTTGGGTAGCATCTTGTAGTGTTCTTTTTATTCATCTTCTTATTGATAAAGTTACAAGCAACAACTTCTTACTTCTTCTGAGATCTACCAAGATGTATATGATGATAGTTTGTATAACATCTTGTAGATTTCTTCTTCTTTATCTTTCTTATTGAGCAAGTTACGAGCAACAACGCCTTGCTTATTATGAGATTTATCAAGATGTATATGATGATAGTTTATATAGCATCTTGTAGATATCTTATTTTTTATATTTATTTCTTTTCTCTCATTTCTGTGTAATGGTCTTCAGCATGTTTAGCATTGTTGCTTTGACAGCTTCAGCATCCACGACTTTTTAGCTTGATGGTCAAGAGCACTTTACTTCAAATCTTTGATCTTAATTTATAGCATTGAGAGAGACGTTGTGATGATTAAAAAATCCTTTCCTCCATCAATGGTTAGTTCCCAATGAATAGAATAAGGTGTAAGAGTTTGGACAGTACAGAGTGATACTACATTGTCTATCACTTTATAATGTTTTACTTTAATCTTATCTTCAATATGTGTTTTTCTACTTAGCTTGTAGATATAGATCTGTTAAGGGTAGAAAGATAATATGGGAAACAACTATTTGTTCCCAGTGGTCATAATGAGAGTAGTACACAATATAGTATCAAAGGATTGTCCTTACGCCATCCTAGAGGGTAGAAGTCACAAACACTTTTTGTAGCTTTTGTACACCATCACACGCTAACCATTTTGAACTTCTTCTATTCTTCAGAGGCTTCAGATAATCTGAATGTTTGAAGCTTTTTGTATAAGAATAACTCTGAAGTCTTCGAACCTAAGTCTTGGAGTCTTCAGAACTTTTCCCATCAGAACCTTATCTTTAGAGTCTTCAGCAGTTGGTCGTAAGGACTTGCTTTCATTCAGATCATCAGAACTTGTTCAACAGAACCTCGTCTTCATAATCTTCAGAACTTGGAACACACTGTTAGCTCCTAAATTCGACACCCTTGTTTCATTGATATCAGCCATTAAAGCTGAAGGATGTTTTCGACCAGCTAGGTCCGTCGAAATGTCCATCGAAAGATGGCAAGGGGGAAGTTGGTTGCCTTCGACGTCGAAGGTGTTTCTCGTCGAAGATGCTTCTCGACGAAGGTGTTCGATGGTTCAGAGTGGAACGGTTTGAAATTCAAGCGTTTGGAGGGAAAACGGTTTCCAGCGGTTACCAAGTGCAACGTGCAAAGATCTGGAGCGTCGAACGTTGAGAACGTTCCAAGTGGAATCATCTCGAAGCAGTGTAACTGCCCGACGGTTACTTGGGATGTTTTAGTATAAATAGTAGTAGTCATGTAGTTTCTCGCGTGTGTTCACAATTCTATACAAAGTCACTCATATATATTCGAGTACCCAGCGTGTGAGAAAGAATTGTTGAGAAATGTATGTGTGAAACACCAACTTTATTAATCAAAGTCATTTACTTTTCCAGAAATTTACTTGCTTTCTTCTTTACTTTCCTGTCGAAATCCTTTACTTTAAGCCTTCATTTCTTTTACCAAGTCCTTTCTTCATGCACTTTACTTAAAGCCCTTTTATTTTATTGTCACTTAACCAATATCCAATTTAACCAAAACTTCAAAATCAACCTATGTCCTAGGATCAATCTGATCGATCCTGCGAGTAACCAAATAAGTAACCATTTGGAGGATCAGCGGTTGTTTACCAATAATCACGGTAAACAAATTGGCACACCCGGTGGGACAATGTGTTGATTGTTGAAAATAATCTCATCTTTTCGAGGAGCGTTGTATGTTATTGAGAAGTGGTAGAATATACACTAACGATAACAATACTGCCAGAAGAAGGGAAGAGATGGCGAATCCGCCAAACAATAACGAAATCCCACAAACGAATGTGGGACCAACGGTTATCTCGACCGTAAGTGAAGCGACGACTGCTGGTTCGACACCAGCAGTAACGGTCACAGCAACGGGGCCATTACCTCCGTTCACAGGCCCCAGAGCGCCTTTGGGAACTCCCCCATCAAGGGGAAATTTAGGCACAAGGCCTTTTGTTCCCCCAGGATTTATGCCACTCTATGGCATGCCAACTTCTGACTTGGCTAGCCTGACGAATGCTGCGTCCACTTTTTCAGACCCTTTAGTGAGTGCCTCTTCGCCACTCCAAGGCTCTGGAGTAGGCATGGCGAATAGAAATAGGACCCAACTCTTAGGAGGAACGTCCCAAGTAGCCCATGGCCTTACAAATGCCTCGACAGCAGTCTTGAGGCAACAAATGGACGAAAGCAATCATGATATGGTGCAAATGTTGGCACAAACTTTGAGTACAGTGCTAAACCCTCTAATACAAAACACTACTCAATCGAATCAGCAAGTGACAGCGCAAATGACGCGTTTGGCTGATTTCTTTGGGGTGCCCCAACCTATTCGACAGCCCCAAAGGGCGCAAATAAGGGGAAACCAGGGGATATTCTTAGAGGAAGAAACCACCATCAACCAGGTTCAACAGCCTGTCGAAGAAAACCTTAGGGCACGATTGGAGCAACCTGTCGAGGAACCTAGGGTAATAACTCCAGAGGTAAGGTTAGTTAATAGAAACCAAAATGCTGACGAAGTAGTTCAGCATATCCAATACCAAAACACGGGTTTGGAAAACAATCTGGCAACCATGATCGAAAGGATCATGACTCAGAATGGGATGAACATGGGCTTTCGAAGGCCCAACTTTACATCTCCATTGTTAGAATACGTGTTACAAACAGATTTACCTCCTAGATGTAAAGTCCCCAAATTCACTAAGTTCTCAGGGGACACGACATAATCTACTGTCGAACATGTGGCGAGATACTTGATCGAAGCAGGAGATATTTCGAATAACGAAAATCTGAGGATCAAGTACTTCCCAAGTTCTTTAACAAAGAACGCTTTTACTTGGTTTACAACTCTCCCCCCCAATTCGATCCATCATTGGACCCAGTTGGAAAGATTGTTCCATGAACAATTCTATATGGGGCAAACCAAGATAAGCCTGAAGGAATTGGCCAGTGTAAAGAGACGTTTCACTGAACCTATAGACGAATATCTAAATAGGTTTAGGTTGCTCAAAGCGAGATGTTTTACACAAGTGCCAGAACATGAGTTAGTCGAAATAGCCGCAGGCGGTTTAGATTATTCCATTAGGAAGAAACTAGACACCCAATACCTGAGAGACATGGCCCAACTGGCCGATAGAGTTCGACAGGTGGAACGCCTCAAAGATGAAAAAGCAAAGGCAACGAAAACTCACAAGAGAGAGAGGATAGCGTACGTTGAGATGGATGACGAAGATCCAGAATCCTTCGACGACACTATAACTGTCGAAGAAGGAGAAGTCGATTTAGCGGAATTGAAACAAGGGCCACCATACTCTTGTAAACTGTTAGTCCCCTCAAGTGGGAAAAATCCCATTGGTCCAGAAAGGACCAACGATAGGTTCCCAAAAAAGACTTATAGTTTTGACATCACAAAATGTGATGAAATATTTGACTTGCTTGTTAAAGATGGCCAAATGATAGTACCCCCAGGGGTAAAAGTGCCTCCTCTTGATCAAAGAAAGAAGAGAGGTTTTTGCAAATATCATAATTTTTTGGGCCATAAAACTTCTCAATGTTTTCTTTTCAGGAATCTTGTGCAAGACGCTATCGAAGAAGGGAGGTTGAAGTTTGCTGACAAAACCCCCATGGCTGTCGACTCAAATCCGTTGCAGGCTGAAGCCCACTATGCTGAGCCCTCTGAGGTGAACGTGATAGAGGCAACCAGGAGCCAGTCGAAGAGGCCAGGAATCACAATGGTCGAAGTCTCAAAGGACCATATCAACATGCCAATCTTTGGCAGTTTTTCTGGAAATTTATCCAGGAGGACAATTGAAGCAGTTCAGAAAGCGGTCGAAAGCCCAAAGTTGGAGACCGCTGAAGCACAAAAAACTGGACCGAAACCCAGTTCCCACTTGGCCACAATTCAAGGCCAGACGGAGAATCTGGAGATACAAATGAAGCAGTTAACTCTTGCCAACAAAGATACAATGAATATCAACATGGTCGAACTCTCTGACCCAAAAGCATCAGAAGAGGCCATGAAGCAAGAACAAGCTAATAAGACTGCTTTCCCTCGGGAAAATGAAAATCTGGCAGATTTTCTACAAAGATGCCAAAAAAAGAAATCAGAGGTGATGCTGTGTCCAAGATGCAGTTCGATCTTTGACAAAAAAGCTGCTGAGCACATTCAAGGCGTAAGAGCAGCGAACAAGAGAAGGGAAAATGTTGATCTTCGACATGACCCCAGAAGAGCCTCCCAAAGAGGTTCAAACCAAGAAAAGAGGCCATTGACTTTTAGGCCTCCAACAAATGTGCCGGTAGATACCTGGTACAAAACCTCTGGTCGGAAAAGGCCAAGTGAGGAGAGATGGCACTCTTTCGACGTGCCAAGGGGTTCGTCTTTAACTCAAAAGAAAGAGCCTCAAGTTGCTGCACCTAAAGTTGCACAAGTGTCAAGCAACTACAATGGGAAAAATCCCATGTCTCGATCTCAATGGAGGAGATACCAAAGGAGACGAAAAGCTGAGAGGGAGGCTGCCAACGAACCAAAGGCAGAAACCAGTTCGAATGTTCCTCAAAGGAAGCAAAGGAAACCTCTAGAAAGAGAGCCAGTAACCAACAGGCTAGTTTGGCCTAACCAAGGTGAAGTCGAGGACGAAGATGATTCTGAGTCTGATGATACTTTGGACATAATGGTGAATATAGTCTCAGTGCTGCCCAGAGAATTCAACCGACAAGTGGAGGTCGAAGCAAGTGACTGGGAAGTGGAGCAAGAAATGGCCAAACACAGGCCAGTGTGCTATTTCGTCATGGACAATGGAACCACTGAGGAACAAAATGGATTCTTCGAACCACCCACAGAGGCGATGAAAAATCACCTCAAGCCTTTATTTATAAGGGCCAAGCTCGAAGAAACTACAGTGAATAAAATATTGGTGGATTGTGGGGCAACCATCAACATTATTCCTCACTCTATGCTAAGGAAAATTGGCAAAAGGGATGAGGACATTAAGCCTCACAACATGGTCTTGTCGAACTATGAGGGCGGCATAGGGACCACTATGGGAGTGATCCAATTAGATATCAAAGTAGGGTCTATCCTTCGACCAACAATGTTTATGGTCATATCGGCCAAACCTAACTACAATCTTTTGTTGGGCCGTGAATGGATTCATGGTGTTGGAGCTGTGCCATCATCAATGCATCAGAGGTTGCTCCTATGGCGTCCAAATGGGATGGTCGAAAACATAGAGGCAGATCAAAGCTATTACCTGGGCGAAGTGAATCACCTGGGGTTGGCAGATTTCGACAAGAACTTGGCTCACATAGGGCCATGTCCAACACCTGACTTCGACATGGCGCCAGCGCCAAACACTTTTTGTTCCCTATACCTGCATCCAGAGCATGGATTCCAGTGGGACAGAGAAGACTTGTCCCACATAGACTTCAGTGGGTTAACTGATATCCAACCAACTGGTTGGGGAAGTGAATTCAGTGATAATGACTGAGTCACAATCTTTGAAGCGAATTTCGGCTTATGTAGCCGAAACTAAGATGATAACGGCTCTCGAAGCCGAAGTGAAGTACATGGCCACACAGGCCAATGATCAGCAGTTATCTGCTGCAGGTCCAGGAAAGGATTTCGATCCAGAACCCCCTGATATCATGCAAGAAGAAATGTAGGAACAGAGGCTCGACGCCATCTATGACGATGAGCCTTTGGGCTTCGAAAAGGACCCCTTGGCGAACAACATTAAAATGTTAGCGCAAGATCCTTTAGAAGAAATCAACTTAGGCGGAGGGTCAGAGAAAAGGCCAACTTACATCAGCGCCAAAATTGACCCATAACTTAGGTTGGAAGTAATCCAATTGTTGAAAGAGTTCAAGGACTGTTTTGCATGGGATTACGACGAAATGCCTGGTCTCGACAGAGGATTGGTAGAACTTCAGTTGCCAATCAAACCTGGGAAGAAGCCAATCAAGCAAAATCCAAGACGCTTCGCTCCAGAAATACTGTCGAAGATCAAAACGGAAGTCGAAAGACTTCTGAAATGCAAATTCATACGCGTTACAAGGTATGTCGAATGGATTGCAAACATTGTGCCAGTAATTAAGAAAAATGGTACATTAAGGGTGTGCATAGATTTCAGAGATTTGAATGCTGCTACACCCAAAGATGAATATCCCATGCCTGTGGCGGAAATGCTAGTCGATTCTGCCGCTGCCTATGAATACCTGAGTATGCTCGATGGTTATTCAGGATATAATCAAATATTCATTGCTGAAGAGGATGTGTCAAAAACAGCTTTTCGATGCCCTGGGGCCCTAGGCACTTACGAATGGGTAGTGATGCCTTTTGGCCTAAAGAACGCTGGGGCAACGTACCAGCGAGCAATGAATACTATCTTCCATGATTTTATTAACACTTTTATGCAAGTATATATTGATGACATTGTTATAAAATCTGTTTCCAGGAAGAATCATATTGACCACCTTCGACAATCATTCGAAAGAATGAGAGAACATGGTCTGAAGATGAACCCTTTGAAGTGTGCGTTCTGTGTGAAAGCTGGAGATTTCTTGGGCTTCGTTGTCCACAAGAAAGGAATCGAAATCAACCAGAACAAGACGAAGGCAATTCTGGAAGCGAAAGCGCCATCGAATAAGAAGGAACTGCAATCTCTGTTAGGCAAGATAAATTTCTTGAGGAGATTTATATCTAACCTAAGTGGGAAAGCTCAGGCCTTTTCACCCTTACTTCGACTGAATAAAGAGGGGTTCGAATGGGGGCAAGAGCAACAAGAAGCCTTCGACAAAATCAAAGGGTACCTCACTAAGCCACCTATTTTGGTGCCTCCTTGTAGCAATAGGAGTATGAGATTGTACATAGCTGCATCCGACAAAACTTTGGGAAGCATGTTAGCCCAAGAAGATGAGAATGGAGTCGAAAGACCCATTTACTATCTTAGTAGAGTTTTGAACGCTGCAGAAACTAGATATAGTGAAGTTGAAAAATTGTGTCTATGTCTATATTTCTCTTGTACAAAACTCAAGAAATATATAAAACCAGTTGATGTGTATGTCTCGTCTCATTTTGATGTTTTCAAGTATATGTTGTCGAAACCTATCTTGCATAGTCGAATTGGAAAGTGGGCATTAGCATTAACTGAATACTCCTTGACCTTTATGCCTCTTAAGGCAGTGAAAGGACAAGTGGTTGCAGACTTTATAGTCGACCACTCAATTCAAGTTGAGGATATTAATTATGTGGAGATAGAACCTTGGAAATTCTACTTCGATGGTTCCAGCCATAAGGATGGAACAGGAGTAGGAGTTTTGATCATTTCTCCTGAAAAAATTCCAACAACATTCAAGTACAAGATATCAGGTTCTTGTTCGAACAATGAGGCTGAGTACGAAGCTCTAATTACTGGCCTTGAAATATTGTTGGAATTGGGGGCAACTCGAGTCGAAATAATGGGAGACTCAGAGTTAGTCATTAAGCAAGTCACAAAAGAATATAAATGCATAAGAGAGAATCTCATTATGTACTTTGTGATAGCAAATCGTTTATTGAAAAAATTTGAAACGGTCAATATTCGACACATACCCAGAGTCGAAAATCAAATAGCCAACGACTTGGCACAGATTGCATCTCGGTATAAGATTTCAAAAATGAGATTACAAAGAGCAATCGAAGTTCGAGAAAAGATAAAAGCAACTTGTCTATCACCAACAGACTTGGAATCGACAAGGCTAGGATATGCTGATCAAAGTAACTTCGAAATTTCGTTCATAGATAATTTGTCAGAGCAAGATTGGAGGAAACCCATTGTGGATTATCTTCAAAATCCAGGAGCTTCGACAGAACGAAAAACAAAGTACAGGGCGTTGAGTTATGTACTCATGGGTAATGAGTTATTCAAGAAGACGCCTGAAGGGGTATTGCTAAAATGTTTAAGTGAAACTGAAGCATACATAGCCCTTTCGACTACGCATGCTGGAGCATGTGGGGCTCATCAGGCAGGCCATAAGATGAAATGGTTGTTGTTTCGACAAGGACTATACTGGCCCACTATGCTGAAAGATTGTGTTGAGTTCGCCAAAGGGTGCCAAGAATGTCAAGTCCATACAGGCATCCAGCATGTACCAGCAAGCGAACTTCACTCGATAGTGAAACCTTGGCCCTTTAGAGGATGGGCGTTGGACCTCATTGGAGAGATTCGACCAGCATCATCAAAGAGTCAAAAGTATATACTGGTAGGCATTGATTATTTTACTAAGTGGATCGAAGCTATCCCTTTAGTCAATGTAGACCAAGAAAATGTCATTGAATTTATTCAAAAGAACATTATCTTTAGGTATGGAATCCCTGAGACTATAACAACTGATCAAGGATCAGTTTTCACTGGTCGAAAGATGCAGGAATTCGCTCAGGAAACAGGTTTCAAACTCCTAACATCAACGCCTTATTATGCACAGGCAAATGGTCAAGTCGAAGCAGCAAACAAAGTAGTGATTGGCTTGATAAAAAAGCATGTTGGGAAGAAACCAAAGAATTGGCATAAGACGTTAGACTAGATTTTGTGGGCTTGTCGAACATCCCCAAAAGAAGCCACGGGTACAACACCATATAGGCTAACTTTTGGCCATGACGCAGTGTTGCCAGCAGAAATTTGTCTTCAATCTGCAAGGGTTCAGAGACAGTATGATATTCCCTCTGAAATTTACTGGAATATGATGTTAGACGAACTAGTGGATTTAGACGAAGAAAGATTGCGTGCTCTTGACCTACTCAGGCTTCAAAAGAAAAGAGTAGAAGACTCTTATAATAAAAAGGTGAAACCTAAGGTATTTTCGCCTGGAGAACTAGTTTGGAAGGTGATTCTTCCCATGGATCGAAGAGATCGAAGCATGGGAAAATGGTCACCCAAATGGGAAGGACCATTCAGAGTTATCCAGACTTTTTCTGGTGGAGCCTATGAAGTCGAAGAGCTAGGTGAAGATAAAAGACTCTTGAGAGTAAATGGTAAATATTTGAAAAAATACAAACCTACACTCCAAGAGATAAAAATAAAGTAACAAGACTAAATTAACCATATAAAAGCCAAAATGGAAAATTTTTATATAATTTTAGCCAAGATGGCAATGTTATCGAATACATATTACAAAATATCAAAATATGGTTTAGAAGCAGAATCAATCAAAAGGGAATAGAGTCCTTGAGTCGAAGGTATTTGATTTGCTGCAGCTCCAATCTTTTCTTGCACCAGGCATTCGCCTGCACAAGCTTGGCAATCTGATCGTCGAAGCCTTGGGTCTTCTCAGCAAATTCTAGGCCTTGTTTGATTTCAGTTTGACTTTCGGTGTCTGGGACGGTCGACAGAAGTTCCTCCTTGCGCTTAGTATTGGCATTTATCTTAGCCTCTATTTCTTCGATTTGCGCCCTGAAGGAAGCATTCTCTCGATCGATGGCATCAACTTCTTCTTGTGTGGATGCTTTTTGCTTCGACAACTCCGCAATTCGAGAAGTTGTCTCTGAAACAGCAGTCCATGCAGAAGAGCTTTTGCCATATAACACCTCAAGCTGGCTATTAAAGCCCCTTTGTCGCCTATAATCTGCTGAGACTTGATCAATAATGGAGTGTAACTCCATGATCAAGCCTGAAACTTCTGGAGCTACAGCTAACAAGTCGACAGCATTCAAAACATCCCTCAAGTATGATGGAGCAGTGGGGTCCCCCTCCAAAGCCTTCATCAAGTCCTTCTTGAAAAACTGGGCCTTAACTTTCGCCAAAGCCTCATCGAGGGGAGAAGTTTCAGTGGACTTCCCCGACAGGGTAGGAACCTCCTGACTAGCATCAGACGAACTCTTGCTCTCGATGATGGAGTTCAGATAGCTAACAGGATCGGTTTGTTTCAAGAGTTCTAAGTCCTCTTTCGACCTGTGCTTTGTTGAGGTAACAGCCCTTGCAACAGCATTGTCTTGGGTTTGAGGCTGTTGAGTGACAGTTGCCTCGACTTGATTCCCTTCGACTCGGACTGTGGCGGTACCAGTGTCATCTTGGTGTCTTTCGCCAGCGTCATCTTGGTTCTCTTCGCCAGCGGCACCTTGATCCTCTTCACCAGCATTGCCATGGCCCCCTTCGTCACGATTCTCTTCCGACAGATCCACCACCTGAACCTCTTTTGGCTGTTGTTCTTCCGTTTGAGGATCTTCTGCTGGTTTTTCTACCGTCTCAGCATTGGCCTCATTTATTTCAGTATGGGCTTCGTCATTCTCCAAGCCTTTTTCTTGTGGCCTGCTGAGTTCAGCAGACTCCAATGTTTCAGAAGTCCTTGGCGGTGAGCTTTCAGTGGTGTCCTGAAAAAAAGAAGAAGAATCTTCAAAATTCGAAAGAGACATAATCAAATGCAGGTATCTACACCTAAGTTACAAAGAGGTCTGAGAGATTACCTGTAAATTAGCTTCAGCCCCAGGGCTGGAATTGTCGCTTTCGACAGGCTTATTGAGAAGAACGTTTAATTCCTCCTCTGTTGGCTCCTCAATGATTACTGGATGTGGCCTGGGCTTTCTCCCAGCAACCTTTATTCTAATTGTTCGACCCTCAGGAGCAGGAGCAGGAGCGTCCTTCGTCAGCTTTCGCCTTTTTAGAGGAGCAGGGGGAGAATCATCTTCTTCGTCGCTCCCAGATTCGACCACCAGTGCTGGTCGTTTCTTGGGCGAAGGTGCCTAAAAAATCAATGGGAATTCGATTTAGCAATTGCATCGAAAGTCAAAAATCGAAAGCCAGAAGAAAATAATGAAAGTCTGGTTACCGATACAGAAGGCTTTTTCGAAGGGCCTTCCCCCTGTTGGTTTGTTGTGGTCTTCGTCGGCGCTATAGTCTTCGCCGGCGGTGGAGGTTTTGTTGAGGGGCCTCCTCCCTGGTGGCCTTCTGCAGCCTTCTTGGCTGCAGGCTTTCGAATAACTGAAAGCAAATAAAATAGTTAACAGGCTAACAGTCGAAAGAGAAAGACAAAGTAACGTGAAAGGATGAACTTACATTTCTTTATTTTGTCCAAGACGAGGACAAAAGATTTCTGAAGCTCATCCACGAAGTCCTTCTCGTCGAAAAACTCCTCAGCGTAATAACTTTTCCACCACTCCTCGAAGGATGGTGAGCAAAGAAAGTTGAGCTGGTAGTCGAACAACGAGAGAACTGTTCGACCAGCATATCTTCCGATATGTTTAGTGGCACCTTCTTCGGTGTAGTCATTGTAGAAGTACAACATAGACTTCTCTCTTGGAAAAATTGGAGAAGGTAGGGTTTGAATAATACCAAACTGGCGAGACACCAGGTTTGGTTGATATGCAATCAGACTCAAGTGAGTCTTAGAGCTCCTGAATCGAAGAGGCATGATCCTTGGTGTGAGGAACGCCTCCCACATTGTTGTATGTTCGTCAACTTGAGGACCACTCGACGTCCTAGGATGTGGCCTTGTGAACCACGCTGGGCCTACCTTCCGTCGAGCAAACGGAGCCATAGTCGAAGCAAACTCTTTCCTTCGAGCAAACATCAGAACGAAGTTGGTGAAAGTTTGCTGAAGCTCCAGTCCATCTTCCATAGGAGTCAACAGAGCCAGTCTGGTTCCTTCGACGCGTCTGTTCGCTATCTCTGGAGCCTGCTCATTTATTTGAACCTTCTTAGGCAGGAAAGATTCGAAGGTGGCATTGAGCCACAGTTGGAGCAGCCAAAAAGGTCCAGCAAGCAGCAAACTGGCCCTGTTCTCGATAATCTTCAGAAGAGTCGCCCCATTACTAATCGAATCGTAGAGGCTGGCCAAAATCAATTCTGCCAAACAGATATTTTGGCCATGATAGAGTTGAGTGGCGAGAGTGACCATCTTCTTGGTCACCTGTAAGGACTTCGAGCAAAATACAAAGCGTGTCAGCCATAAGGCTAGAAACGCAATGTGTTCGACATCCGACACAGTATCTGTCGACCTGTCGTGATAGTGATTGATGAAGGTGGTGTAGGTTGGCTTTGTGGCAGAGAACCCAATTTGATCCTCCGACATCTCCTCCGGATCGAAGTAATCCCCGGTGGGTCGAAGGCCAGTGATAGCGGCCACATCGAAGAGTGTAGGAGTCAGCATCCCACAGGGAAGATGGAAAGTGAAGTGGGAGTAGTCCCAGAAAAGTAGAGAAGCTATCAACATCTCTGGAGAATAGTTCAGACCTGTCTTCGACAGCATGACCAGGTCGAAAATCCCCATATCTTTCCAGATCGAAGCTTGGCGCTTCTCCATTTTTTCCAGCCAAGCAACGTAATCAGGAGTAAGGCTAGGGCCAGACCTGAAAGCCCTAACACCTTTGTTGAAGAAACGGAGGTCGATTTTCTCTTTAGCAGGGTCTTCATTATCCTCTGCGTCTTTCTTGGCGCATGCAACCGGTTTGAGTCTCTCAACTACCAGAAAATAACTCTTGATCTTCATGGCCTCAGCAATACTTGGATACAAGGGGCCAGACATAGCAAAGATCTGGTTGGAGTATCCAACCGGGATCATAAGGTGGTGTGAGTAAGCATCACGAACAGCGATGTCCAAGGGTTCAGGGACCCTTCGTTGGCCCGTGGAAGTTACTACTGGAGCGGTGACGAAAACCTTAGGTTTGACGTTTCCAGATGGTACGGTGGCACTAGGAGCATTGGAGGGATCAGATGCCATTGTTAATGGTGAGGATGAAGACGAAGTGAGGGAAAAAGGGTTTTTGCAAAGATGACAAGTTTGTATGCAAATGGAGAAGGATGAAAGTTAGATAGCGTAAAAAGTCCCACAGTGGGTACTTACTGCTATTTATAGTAGTGGGGGAAAATCCCCAAAACCGAGGACATTAAATGCCATTTAATGTTGCAGGAGATAGTGGGACACGTGGCATCCCCCTGTTGTTTTAGCCGTTCTGCAGAAATAGAGGGGCGCAGCGTGCGTCCTCGTTTTTGGGAATTGTCATAATGACAAATTCTGAAATGACGTTTGGCACTGCACGCCGTACTGAGGTGACGTCTTAGGTACGGATAAATGATGGTTTTCTTGGGATTGCCAATGGTTGGTAGAAGACAACAAAAAGTGCACAATTTAATTTGTGACTAAGCATGAAAAGACAGGTGTCGAATGGCGTTTCAAAGAATGCCTTTTTCTTTCAGAGTCGAAATAAGGCATTCTTGGGGGGCAATTTGTTAGCTCCTAAATTCGACACCCTTGTTTCATTGATATCAGCCATTAAAGCTGAAGGATGTTTTCGACCAGCTAGGTCCGTCGAAATGTCCATCGAAAGATGGCAAGGGGGAAGTTGGTTGCCTTCGACGTCGAAGGTGTTTCTCGTCGAAGATGCTTCTCGACGAAGGTGTTCGATGGTTCAGAGTGGAACGGTTTGAAATTCAAGCGTTTGGAGGGAAAACGGTTTCCAGCGGTTACCAAGTGCAACGTGCAAAGATCTGGAGCGTCGAACGTTGAGAACGTGCCAAGTGGAATCATCTCGAAGCAGTGTAACTGCCCGACGGTTACTTGGGATGTTTTAGTATAAATAGTAGTAGTCATGTAGTTTCTCGCGTGTGTTCACAATTCTATACAAAGTCACTCATATAGATTCGAGTACCCAGCGTGTGAGAAAGAATTGTTGAGAAATGTATGTGTGAAACACCAACTTTATTAATCAAAGTCATTTACTTTTCCAGAAATTTACTTGCTTTCTTCTTTACTTTCCTGTCGAAATCCTTTACTTTAAGCCTTCATTTCTTTTACCAAGTACTTTCTTCATGCACTTTACTTAAAGCCCTTTTATTTTATTGTCACTTAACCAATATCCAATTTAACCAAAACTTCAAAATCAACCTATGTCTTAGGATCAATCTGATCGATCCTGCGAGTAACCAAATAAGTAACCATTTGGAGGATCAGCGGTTGTTTACCAATAATCACGGTAAACACACACATAAGCAAAGTTTAGAAGTCCTCCAAAGCTTAACCACCAAGTCATGATCAAAACCTCTTATACTAACATTTCTAAAAATAGTGGCATAAGACAAATCCCAGAATCTTGACTTCAACTGTAACATGTAACCACATGTTTTCTTCCAGTAGTGTTTATGTTCAATACCTAATGACATCACACGCCTTGATAACAGAGAGAACATTAAACAAAAGCTACACACTATGTGATACTGTGGAGAATTGACTTGAAGGTTTTGCAATTGATCGCAAATGTTGCGGTTAGCAAGAGTCGCCACCAACTTTTCTTTTATCCAAAAGGAAAGGTGAAAAAGCACAGGAAAGACCTTTGAGGTTGTTTCTTTGAGTTCGGGGGGTAGATTATGAAAAGGGAAGGTATTAGCACCCTTTTCATCCATGGTTTTCCATGGGCTCTTAGTTACTTGCTAGATCACTTTCTTTTTGTTTGAAATTGTGCTTTGTGTGGTTTTTGAAAGTATTTTATAAAGAGGCCATTGTTTAGGAAATCTTTGTAATGATTATCGTTCGTAAGAATGTATACAAAGATGTTGGTCTTTTGAAAATGTTTTCAATGTTTGTAAGATGTTTGAAAGTGTGTGTGTTTTTTTTAAAATAGCAAGGATGTTTGTTTTGAAATGGAGCAAGTAATTAGGTGCAATCTACCTACTCAAATGTCTTTCTTGTTCATTTTCTTTTCCTTTGACATTGTTGTCTTACCATTGATTTGGTAAGCAACCCTATCTTTGGATGTAAACGGGACGGGCGTGGGTCATCATATAACCATGATTAGAAATGTAGCAAGGTATCTTAGCATTCTTTTTGAGGGACTAAGATCATTTGTAAGGCAACTTTGATAGCGTTATCGAGGGAATATGTTCTTGTATTTGCTTGTTTTTGCTTAGATACCCTACATGCGCAATATGGTAATTTTGTATAAGGCAACCAAGTGGGATAACCCTAGGGGTGCTTGTGTACAAGTGTATCATTTTCATGCTTGTTTTTGTCTTGAGTTAGGGTTTTCTAAGTGTTGATTTTAGTCTTGTTATACAAACCCTAATTACTAGCATGTTATATAAAGCGATAAATTGCAGAATTTTAAAGTTACTACGCTATTACAATATTTGTGGGGGGGGGGGGGGTATACAATTTGTGAATGGGGATTGCAAGAATTTAAACCTAATTATTCTGTTACAACTATATTGAATTGGTATGAATATACAAGGAATTAAATAAATACAAAGTATAACAATGAATAAATGTACAAGGATGCAAAATGTAAAGAAAATGAATTTTGTTTGGTTTTCATGAAAAAAGATTTTGTCTTAATATAATTAAATAAAGAAAATAGTTAATTAAGTTTGAATTTATTTAAGAAATTTTTTTAAATGAAAACCCTAATTCTATTAATTAATCAAAAGAAAATAAGTTTAAGAGAAATATTTTTAGTATTTTTATCTTTAAAATATTTATAGTATTATAAAATATTTTTAGTCTTTTTTATATAAAAAATAATGTATTTTAAATAGTGTGAAAATAAAATCATAATATTAATTAAGTTTATAATATTTACTTAATAAAATAAATAAAGTATAATAAATAAAAATAGTTTTATTTATGGAAAAATAAAATAAAATGAGTCAAAATATAAAATATATCATTTTTTGTATTTTTATGATTTTTAGTATTTAGAAAATAAATTTAAGAAAAGAAAAATAAAATAAATAAATAAGTAATAAAACTTGGGCCAGGGGGTGTCAATGGGAAACAGGGAGGTCAACTAGAAAATAAAAATAAGCCAGGCCCAAAGGGCCCAACGCCTGCCACACAAAAAAGTCAGAATTGTAAAAATATGAGAAAAAAACAAAAGGGTACCACTGGGGCTCGAACCCAGGTCCCATAGGTTACAAGCGCACGCTTCTACCACTAGGGTGGCTATACATCCGTTAATACAAATGAAACAATAAATATGTAAGGCAAAACGTATTCTGAAGACTTCATCTTCAACCTCCAGCCAGACCAACTGTAACTTGCTTATTTCTCATCAAAAATGAAAACTGTAAACATGAAACTTGTAGCAAATTTTCTCACGATTCCAGAAATGTAAAGTATTAAAACTATAGATAAAAAATAAGCAAGAAATTTAATGGCCCTAATCTGAACCCTAAAAATTTCAAAAATTTCAGTTTCAAAATTATCTAAGCTCAGGCAAAATTAATGGAAACTAAGGACATGGTTAGCTTCAGGGCAATAATATCTACATGTTTTATTCACAAATAAACTATTGATGGTGCCTGTATGAAGAGTTCCAAGTTGAGAAAACTTACCTCAAAACTGGAAATCGTGTTTGGAGTTGGAGCTTGTTTCAAGTGATGGTGATGATCAGCTTAGCTTCCTTGAGGTCCTAGGAAGCTAATGCATTGGTTTGCTTGAGTTGAGAGTGGCTGAAATGACTTGGAGAAGTCAATGTGCAATGCTCTGTTTTTGGTTATGGAAGATGGGGTAAATGATATTACAGAAATGAAACAGGGACATGGACAAGTTATATTTGAAGTGTAGGAGCTTTAGGAACTAAAAGGCCAAAGAACGCACGAGGGAAATAGAAGATACAAGTTCAAGGTCAGAACCTGCACAAAAATGGAGTTTTTGTGCAATTTCCGGCTAGAGGGAATTTTAGAGAGTTTTAGCTTTGCAAAAATCGTGTCCTAAGTTGCATAATAGTGTCTTAATGTATAGGAAAAAGGTTTTGAGAGCTTCGATGATCAGAAGTATAAGTTTACATGTTATGGCTTTTGGCTTGTTTTTGAAGCAAGCTTGACAAGCATTGTTCCAAGGCAAGGTACAAGGCTATCTAAAGTATTTAGGCACTTTAAACATGCTTATCTGATTGTGTATAGGATGCTTGTGTAGAAAGAACAAATGCAAAGCTCAAGAGAAGTTGACTTTGTGATTAAAGCCACTTTACTAGAATGGCAATGTTACTTTGTGCCATTAATGGAAATGCAACTTTGATAAAGCTTGAATCAAGTGGATAATATCTCAAAAGTAAGTGTAATCGTCTGATTATAGAGAGATCTTGAGTTTTAGAGGCCTGAAAAACAAGATTGTGCAGCATAGGTTTGAAATTGAATTCTTGTTCATCACAAAATGCCTTGTAATTCAAGTGACAAAACCCTAACTTCATCTCTTCGATTCTCCCTACTCAAGAATGATCTCAAGGAGCTCTTGGACATTTTGGAAATTTTGCAATGTGCTATACAACCCATCTTTGAATTGATTTTGAAGATTCCCCTTGGAACTATATGAAAAAGTGCCATGAAGTTGGGTCAAAATCCGGACCAAATTAGGGCAAAATTTCACTAAGTGTTTAGTTTCGTGACCCTATGTTCTTGAAATTATAACTTGAGATCCAAGCACTTTTGGAAGAAGCTGTGTGAAGAAAATTTGTATATTTCATGGATATCTACAACTTTAATGTTTGAAGTTTCTTTTGAATCATCTTGCATCATGGTGAAAATTTGGCTCAAAGTTATGAAAAAACATGAATTTTCAACACTTAGAAAAATTTCTAAGTTTAGAAATTTTGACTTTTCAAAATGAAATCTTGACTTTTTGATTTCTTGATTAATAAGTTTCATATTTTGACATGTTATGATGATTATGATCTTTGGCACTTGAATTTGACCAAAAAGTCAAAGTTTGACTTTTCAGTATACAGTTGACTTTTGATCAGTTGACTGTAAAATTCTTCTGTCAATCCAATGGACTTGCAATGTTTTGAACCATATCATTAGGTTAAAATGATGCAATTGGAATCTTGAGATCATTCCTTAAACCAATTGGCCATTTTCTAGGTCAAAAACTAGGGATTGCCTTTTCCCAATCAAAACCCTATTTTGACCATTTTGCCCTTTTGGAGATTTGATCAAATTTCTTGAGGAGTTGTGGTCCAAACTTGATCAAATGATACATATGAGTTTATAATGTTTATATGGATTAAAAAAATGAAGTTTGACTGTAAATTGGCCATAGTTTACTTTTTCCCCAATACAACTGATTTTTAGGTCAACTACTCAATTAACTGATCAAAAGTGTGATCCAAGGCTTGAAACTTGGTATGAGTAATCTTGGGGGTCCATAATGATCCATGAAAGTCATATGAAGCATTGGAAGTTCAAAAATCCTTGTGCAATCTCAAACCCTAATTTTGGTCATCAGTGCATAAGGAGGTATCTTGAGCTGATCAAACCCTAATGCAGTCTTGAGCCCAAGGAGATGTTGTGAGAAACTTCTTGATAAGTGGGAGGGAAAATTTTGAGGTAAAACACACTAGAACAAAACCATTAGTGTATACAATTGTTCTTTATGATACCATGTAAAGTTATCATCAAAATCTTATGGCAAGGTGTAGAAACACTTCTTGTTCTTACAATCTCCCCCTTTTTGATGATGACAAAACCATGTATTTTGATAGAATAATTTTATATAGGGTAATCACTGTAACCGACAAATTTTAAATTAAGCTCACAGCTCCCCCTGAATCTTTTAATCCCAAAATTTCATTTATGCTTGTTCAGAGTCTCCCCCTGAGCCCAATACTCACAAAATAAATGTTGAGTTTTTAGAACATAGAATTAGAGAAGGAATACTTCCTTACAACAACTCATTAGAGTCTGACTAAAACACCTGGTTTTTATCTCAGAACCTGGTTACTGTCAGCACTTGATAAAGAATCAAAACTTAATTTTGAGCCTGATTGAATAATGCCACGCATCATGTATCACCACTTCTATTTCTTTATTCTAATATCACAACCAAAACACTATACTTCTGGAGAAGTTCACTACTTCTTAAGCATCAGGGTTTGACATGATATTTTCCAATATATCATAAATATAGATAATTCACAACTTCTGAATAGAACATACATTGTAGAAGCAGACATTGCAGAGGCACACGTATCTGAAGCATGCATATCAGAGCACATATTTTGAGTGGCATCTTTGTAATAGAGCATACATCAGAATGTTTACTTGACTTCCTTTCAGGAGAGAACAACTTCTGAAGGTTTAAGTCTAAATTCCATATTTTCAGAAAGTTCACAACTTCTTAACACTATGATATCAAGCAAGATTACCTTACTTTCAGTAAGTTTATAAATTCTGAATTGTGTTTGGTACATTTGTTTGAATATTCATATATTCATAAAGTGTACAAATTCTTGTATATGAAAATAGAGTCGATATCATCCATAATATTCTTAACCTTAGACATCAGGATCTTCATATTCAACCTGTCTTAGAATACTCATTGAACTTATTCAAAGTTCCTGGATTGAAACATCAAACAAATAGTTAGTAGCAACAACACTATATATGTTCGAGTTTAAGATTCTGAGAATAAATATTATCAAAATCATTTTACTTTCTCCCCCTTTGTCAGAAATAAAAAAGGTGATAAAGAGACAAAAATAAACTTTGAATAGAACTAATAAAAGAAAAAGATTTCCTTAATTGAAAAAGAAGGAGTGCATACTCGATTCAACACACAAAAGAAACAAGCATAAAAGAAATCTAGACAGTAAACAGACACCATTTAACCATCAAAGACTTCACACTTTTTCTTCACCTGACCATTAGCAGGACCAGTTCTCCGGATGCATTCAACAACTCATTATCGAAAGAAGATCTCAGAGGGAACTCTTCCAAAAGGTATGAAGGACTTAAATTCATTTCTGGAGAGTGTGATGGATTTTTGCAGAAAATTAAAGATAGTCTGTGGCAAGTTTATTATGGTATCATTGACCAAAAAAAAATAAAAGAAGTTGATCTTCAAGAGACATGATATCTTTGTGAACTCTTCTAGGATGAAAATTGGTTAACAGAAACTTGAACCAACTTTTTGGAATGGGAAGAAGAGTTTCAGAATTTTTAGGCTCATAACTAGATGTTGAGTCATAGAGGGTAGCGAGCTCTTCATCAAAAAGATATCGACTCTTAACATGTTCAATAGTAAAGCCAACGTTCTCACACCCAGTAGCAATGACAAATGAAAAGGGGGTGATGGTTATGGGAATATCTAAGACACGAGAAGGAATGGAACATCCTTCACTCACAATGTAGGCATGTTTCAAGAAGTCTTTGACAAGGTTTGTGTAGATAGGTTTATCCAACATGGGGAAGTAATTTGTCCATTCTTGAAAGTAAGAGACTGAGGTGATACTGCAAGAAATTTGTCTATTACCAAGCTGACAAAGTTTGATTTGTTCTTTAGTTATAACTTCAAGAAGACTCTCATCTCTATGGAAAGTAACTAGAGACATGATGAGAGAAGAGAGAAGGCATAAAATTTATATGATGATAAAATCATTCAATGGTTCAAGGGAAGAGAAAAGAGATGTATATATATATATATATATATATATATATATATATATATATATATATATATATATATATATATATATATATATATATATATATATATATATATATATATATATATAGAGAGAGAGAGAGAGAGAGAGAGAGATAGAGAGAGAGAGAGAGAGAGAGAGAGAGGATGGAGGACGTGACTGAATGGACAAATGACATAGGTTGAGAGGCGTATCACGCAAAATATTTTCTAAGGACATATTGACAAGTTAAGACATAACAATTACAGCTAGGTTCAAAAGAAGTACTAGAAAACTAGAGAGGGATTCTGACATTAGGTATAGCAAAAAAAATTCTATCTATTTCCTAAAAAACTATGTCTTTCAAAGTATTATGTTAAGTAAGAAGATTTGGAAGTGACAATAGATTATTCACATTGTTCAAAATTTTGTTTAATACTCAGAAAATTTTAATCCCTAGAATTTTTTTTATCAAAATTTGATTATTAAATACTTTCAACTATTATTAGATTTATTGATTTACTTATTTCCTAGAAATATTTTCAGCATGAAATATATTTAAGATTACTTGACACAAACATAGTTTTTCATTCATTCGTGGAGAAAGTACAGACATCATACAAACAATCAAAACAAAACAACGAAGAAACCCTCATAACCCACTCCTGACAGGCACAAAATACACCCTGACTAGACTTCAAGAACCTCAGATTTGTCTTCCTCAAGAGCATCATCAGGTCCATTATGACAAACTTCTCCAACAATCCCGGCCTTAAAGAAGAGAGCATAGAGGACTCTTCCAAATGGGACAAAGGAAAGGTGAAGATTTCTGGACTCGCCAATAGAGTTCTTGAGATAGTTGAAGATGGTTTAGGGTAGATTTATCCTAACGTGATGCATAAGAAAATAAATCCGAACTCTATCTTCATGAGATAAAATATGCATGTTTATTCCTCTGGGACGAAGATTGGTCAAGAGAAATTGAAACCATAAGGTGTCGGTAGGAAGGATATTTCTTGGATTGTTTGGTTCATACATCTTAGAGGGATCATAAATGGATCTGAGTCTTTATTGGAGAACGAGGTTGGTTTGAAGTCCTTCAACAGTGGTACCTGCTTTAGTACACCTTATTGTAGCAAAAATTATTGTTGGAGTGATGGTGGTGGGTTTTCCAAAAATAGTTGAAGATATGGAAACATCATCAACATAAGCATACAACCAAAACTTATGGATCAGATGAGGGTAGATGGGTCCATGCAACATATCAATGTAGCGAAACCATCCTTGAAGGGTGAAGCTTTCAATGAGACCGAGATCAACAGTTGTAGCGGTAGAAATGTTGAGGATAAGCCATTGGATTGACTTGACTCGCATAGATCAAATAAAAATTGCAACCGCACTTTATTGTTTCCAAAGGAAATGGGAAAAGTGCGAATAAACCCAAAAGAGAGGGGGAGAGAATTTAGATACGGGGGTTTTTTATCCAAAGGGAAGGTATTAGCACCCTAAACATCTACAGTACTCCGTAGGAACCTCTTTGAAAATTTGTGTATTTTGGCTATAAAAGGTGTATACAAAAATAGATGGCGGAGATGATAAAAGAAGTATTTTTTTTTACAATTTTTGCACCCACCGCAGTTGCGAATGTTTAGTGCCTACATACCATCTTCCGTGCAATAGGGGACCAGGGTACTCGTAGCTCACCTCAAAAAATTTAAAACACAAGTGTGTTGGTTAATTTTAAGAGAAGAGACATCATTGTCATATCTGAGTGGAAAACATACTTACTACCCATGATTATGAGAAAAGAGAATTCACATAATCTCAAAGTGGAGGATATAGCTTGATTTTAAAATCAACAAAGCCTCACTCAACACCCAAGTGGAAAATATCTCACTTCACTAGATATCATAAAAGTATAGTAGCTTGCATTACAACAAGGATCAATAAGAGTCTAATCTTTTGAGAAAAGTTTTAAAGGAAAAAAGCCCAAAGTGGAAAATGGTTTGAAGGAGGTTAATTGACTTTTTGTCTTGAGAAAGATGTCAAAGTATGGCTAAATTGATTAAAGTTTTATTAAAAAAAGATTTTTGAAAATGCATGGACCTAAGTCCAAGTTTATTTTGAAAGCAATTCAAGTTAGAAAACAAGAAGAATTTTGAAAAGGAGGGAGAAGATATGTTAAATTAAAGAAGATGGGAGGATATGAAAGGACTATCCTAAAGTATAAGGTAAAAGATAAGGAAAAGAATCATATAACCAGCAAGAAGCCAACACTTGTAATAAAAAAGTCAATATAGAATTCCCACCCTTTGGATTGAAAACAAGCAAGCAAAAATACTAAACCTCTTAGGAATATTAAGCTTCAGATGAATTAAGTGTTCATAAAAATTGGGTAGAGTAACGGCTGTATACAGAGGAATTCCCAATCACAGACAAAGCACATAATCAGAATAACCTTCACACAAAGAAAATTAACCTAATTCCTTGGAGTAAACCCCAAGAACTTCAGACAAAATAACAACAGAGTTACAAGGTCCCAAGGGTAATCAAGACTTCTAATCCTAAGCCCAAGAGGTCCACAACTCCATTATGCCAAGGATAGTAACCAAATAGTCCAAGTAATCTTAAGTCTTTTTTATTGTTTAAGTTGGTTATTAAGTGTCTTCAAAAAGAAAATGAAAGCTCAAGTCAACAAAATAAAAATGACATCAAGATAAATGCTCAAGTGAGCAAAGATGAAAATAGCATGAAATGTAAATGCTAAAAAGTAAATGGTGTATAAAAGTAAAGGCATAAAATAAAGGACATAAAGTAAAAGCACAAAGTAAAGTTAATTGTTAATGAATTAGAAGTTAGAGGTAAGTTGAATGACTATCTTGAGACTTGCATTTAAAAACTCATTAGAAGATTGATAAAATCAAAAATTCTCAACAACAAGTTTCATTTGATTTTTGTCAAGTATATCATTCATTTCAAGTACTCAAGGCAAGCATATATGATCAATGATGTTTAAATGATTCACTTAGACCAAAATTCGTGAAAGTTCATTAGAGGATTGATACAATCAAAGCCTCTTAACAATGAACCTCAAGTTTATTGGATGAAATGTTTCAAATTAAACATATTTGGGCTTGCAAACATAGGTTTGGGCCACAAATGATCATTGTTCGAATTGGGATAAATTTAGCGCTATGTAAAGCAATCATAAGTGGACTTATGTAGAAGTCACACCTATTTTAAGGTCGATCAATAGCAATCTATGTACCACATGTTAGAGAAATGATATGTAGATTATTCCCTAACAACATGTAGTACAAGTAAGAAAGGGATAAGATGAAGAGGGTGGGGATGTAGCGGATAAAATTAGGGTTTCAAATATCATCAACATCATTCATCCATTTTGATGGATGTGGTTTTTCAATATATCAACGTCCAAGATCCAATGAAGTTGAGGAACTTGTCCCAAAATAACACCCAAATCAGGATAATAAAAAACTAAAAAAAATATTTAATAAAACAATATTTAAATGATTAATAAAAGGGGAGTAATTGGTAAAATACACAATATACTAAAACACCACATAAAAAATCCTAAACAAAAGTCATAGGTCAAACATTAGTCCATAAGTGTTGAAAAAAGTTTTTAGAAATTTTTAAAGTTAGCAACTATTTTTAAAATTTAAAGAAATAAACAAAATAAACAAAAATTTGTGAAAAATAGTAAAATCATAAATAAAAATAAAATGAGGTCACCAGTATTTGTCAAGAGGTCATTGGATCCTTTCATAATTTTTTTAGAATTTAAAAATCAAGAAAATTAGTTTTAAACAATTCAAATAAAGTGAAAAATCATAAAAAAAACCAAATCATAAAATAAAAATTGTGAAAAATAAGAATCAAAAAGAGAAAAATCAAAATTATTTTTGGGATTTTTTCCAGAATTTTAGAAGTTGAAATGAATTTTTCATGAACTTTTGAAGTTTAAAAAACAAATAAAATATAAAATCAGAAAATAAAAATAAAACCAAAAAGATGTGGACCATTGGATCAATGTCAAAACGCGTCAGTAATCAAATCCAATGGATCTGGTGTACTGTGGATGATATGATCATTAGTGAATAACACATATGATCCTTTATTTTAAAAATATATAAAACAAGCAACTTGTGGGGCTCTGATTGGTTGAAGATGTCCATGTCATCATCTTCAACCTTCAGATTTTTGACAAAGTCAACCAAAACACACGATTTACAGGTCCCTCAAATGGAAAAATTAGAGGTTCATACCGGTGCCATTCGATTTGTCTCATCAAGAGGAAGACAATTGTACCCTCGCAAAAAATTTATTTAACTTCTAACTCAGTCGATTTGAAGAAAACCAGAAGAAAAAAAGTTGGAAAGGGATTTGAAAATTCATGAGTAAAACTTACTTCCAGTTGAAAGCTAATGATGTGATCAGTATTAGAGTGATGAGAGCTACATTGTAGCAACAAGTTTGGAGAGAATTGATGGAAAAATCTACCTGTTGAAGTCCAAATTTAGAGCTCTGAAACTTGACTTGGCTAGAACTTTTAAGGGCGCCTTAAGGCTTGGTTCTTCTTCTGTTATCTCCAGTGAAGTTCAAGGATGAAGAATTAGCAAAGAAATTTGATCGAAAGATACTTTAGAATTGAATCCAAAGTTGCAGAATTATGAGTTATGAAGGGAGTTCAACAGAGGTTCTTTGGATCTCTAAAGCTTCCTTTATGAGTGGGATATTGTTCACTATTTATAAGGAAGTGAATGGAATCAAGAGGATGGGTGGATGATGTAATTTGAGTTGAAATCGTGCACACCTGCATCATGAGTAAAGTGTGACTTGCAAGTTATCAAAACTCAACCATTCCTTGCGTTTTGATGTGTTAAACCTTTCAGGAAACTTAGTTAATCATGTTTAAACATTAAACACATGGAAAAATTGTGTTTAGAGATCACACTAATCAATTTACAATCTGATTGTAAATGAAACTTTAGCTCCAAGGTACCAACTTTGAATCCATGGTGCACCCAACTCAAGAAGCTTTATCACATGATTCCTGGAGCATTTAGAAGACAATCTCACAATCTTTATAATATGCCAAGAAATATATTATTTGGATACTTGAGCAAAAATTTATGTTCAATTCAATTTGTGAAAAAACACACGGATGTTTTGTACTTAGAAAACTTTTAAGTGTTGAACTTCAAAATGACCTATAATGTTCTTCAAAATTAACTGACTTTCCACTCAAAATTTGGTCTTGATATATGAAGATGACATGAAGTAGACCTCTCAAATTGAATTATGGAATTGAGATAATTCAAAAATCATATAAATTGAAAGAGTTATGGTCTTTGGAAGATGATGAACAAATTTGGGGAAAATCCCAAAAGACCTACAATCATTTCAATTCTTCAACCACTTTCCAAGCATTCTTAAGTTATGCACATAAAAAAAAGTTGTAGTAGGCATCTCAAATATTATTCTAGAAAAATAATGGGCTCAAGGAGATAAAAATTTACCAAGTTATGATCATTTGAAGTCAAACCCTAAAATTTAAAGGCTCTTCAAGGAGACTTGTAATCTTTCTCAACTTTTAGTGATCTTCCATTCAAAATTAGCCATAGACTTCGGAACAGAGCTTGTTAAGGGTTATTTAAATAAAATAATGGCTTTGGAGTCACTCAAAAATCTCAAAAAATGAGCAAGATATGGCCCTTGGAAGTCAACAATCCTTAGCTCAGAGAGTGTCAAAATGACTTGAAACCCCTTTTAACTTTTGATGATTTTTCTTGCACAATTGGATATTGTCATGTGAAGAGAGTTTGTTGTTTATGATGATAATGAATCCATAGAAAAAAGAACTAACTCAAATTTTGAAAATTGAGAGAGTTATGCCCTTGTGATCATTGAATCTAGTATTTTCTCAATTAGGTCAAACTTGTTGAGCCAACCTTGAATCTTTTGGACTTTCTTAGAAAAATAAAGCATGATAAACCATAAGAGGCCTTGAGATGATATTGTCTTGAATAACACTCAAAGATGGAGCTTAAGTATCAATAAATCTTGTGGGAGAAGGCATGGAAATAAACACACGAACCTATGAATCTTCTTGATGAATTCCACCACCAACTTTGGGGAGATCTTGACCTAAATAAAGGGAGAGAGCTCCTTGAACCACAAATATTTGATGCCATAGACATGACCTTGAAGATTGAGATCCTGAAATCCATTAGAGAACCATTTGATTAAGAATCACCCCTCAAACCCTAGATTAGATAGTGAGATGAATGCAATTAATATCACCTACAATATGAACATTCAAAGGAACATATATACACATATTGGTTTATTTAAAAGAAGACATGTACAAGACACACAATTCAAGGTTCTTGGTAATCCCTCAAGTGAAAACTTAAATATAGGATAAAGAGAGAAACAACCCTAATGTGTGTGTCTTGATGCATTGTGACATGAGATGATGAGAAATCTTAGGGGGGAAAATTGGGGTATAATAGCTTCCCCCATTTAAGTGTCTTCTACCCAGAGATACGAAGGTTAAAATCTTCATCTTGACACGATTGAATATACTTAAATATAAAACAAACCCTATTTGTGGACCTAAGATGCCATGAAATGCTTATGATCATGAATGCAAACAAACAACTCCAAGGGTGACACAGAACACCACTGGGTAAGCAGAAGATAAAACAATAGATCAAAAGAGACTCCAACCAGGAAAATAAATCGTTGGGGAATAGAAGACTCAACTCTACTAGGGTAAAGCCCAAAGAGGATGAAATTCTGGAATTAGATATGTAATGTCGAATGAGATGTCACGACACAAATATTTGTTTACAAGTAAAGAGAAGTAATAAGAAAAGCACTAAAAACACAAGAGATTATTCACCCAGTTCAATGTACAACAACACCTACTTTGGGGGCTACCAAGCCAGGAATAAGTCCACTAAATAGTATCAATTCATAGACCCTCATTAAACTACCAGTTTACGATCTAATCACTTAATCACTACCCGTTCTATACTTCTACCTAATACTCACCTAGGTATGAGGCCCTCCTTAAATCCCTTCAATCACTTACAGTGAAGAAACAACATGATTAATACGTTTAAAAACTTCAATCATTCAATTTTAAAAGCTGAGGAATGATACACAATTAACAACCCAAATAACAACACAAGTATTAATTTAATACTAGAGTGTTTGACAATTAAAACACTTAGACTTTTTAAAATAGAAAGAAAGTATTCTTATTCAAAAGTTGCAGTGGTTTGAATAAGGAAACAAGTCCTTATATATGCGCAGCTGTGGGCTTGGGCTTAAAATCAAATATTCAATTCTTTTGAATATTTCCTTAAAAACAGGCCAAGATAAAATCTATGCAATTTGAAAAATATCCCTCCATATTTTTTGCAACCTGTGAGTCACAAATCTTGAATTATGGAGCACAGGAAATCAAGAAACAGAAAAACATAAACGGATGTTGGCTGAGTTCAGTTCAGGAGGCAGATGTCAAGACATCTGCTTTGACATCATTCAAAACAGTTTGTTACAAATGTCAAGACATTTAGCAAAATATTAACAGCACATTGTTTTACCAAAATTGCTTCCAATAAACACTAAAAAACTCCCCCTTTGGCAAATTTTGGCTAAAACAATATCAGAGTAATATATTATCAGAGCAATATCAGAGCAGCAGCATAAGCAAAGCAAGCAAGACAAAAACAACTCAGTTAGAAATAAGCTTATATTAGGGAAGATATCAAAACATCTTTTGAGACATGAGGCTCCCCCTCAAGTAATATGCCCCCCTCAATTAGATGTCAGTCAGTGGTTAGTCAGTCACTTTCTCATAGAAATCAAATGTCAAGCACATGCAAGTGCTAAAATGAAACAAAAAGGTCAAATTAAGAAACATCAATTAGTCCAACTATCATCAGGACCAGTTGACTTGGTTGAGCCATAACTGCCTTCCTCACTAGAGTCTTCACCTTCAGATTTCATTGTGTCATCAAGGTTGTTGTCATTTTTCAGGTCCTTGATCATCTTTTCAAAGGTTAGCTTCCTTGCTGAGCTAACTCTGATCACATCATTCAATTCCTTGCAGGCTTCTCTTAATTCTTTGATCATATCATCCTTGGTGGAAGTCTTTTTAACAGGTGCAGATGTCAAAACAATGTTTGGGACATGTTTTCCTGAAAAGAGCTTAAAATGAAGGGTCAAGGCAGACTCCCTCTTGCACACTACATCATTTCCACTTAGGATTCCAGGATGCTGATTAAGGATAATTCCACAGAGGAGGGAAGGAAAAGAAATTAGCATTTTAATGGCACAAGTTCCTGCATGCTTGATGGTCTGATCAAAGATGTAAGTCCCATAATCAAAATGTTTCAGGTTTCCAATAGCATAAATGAACTTTCCTAATCCAATGGAGATGGATGAAGTGTGATTAATGGGAACCAAATTTGCAGCTCCAATCCTATGTAAAATAGCATATTTCACACTCAATTTGCTGACAAGAAGTTTATTTTTCATGGGCCATTCACTTACTTGATTAGCAGTAATGACTCTGCACATTTGATTATCTGTAACTTCCAGCTCAAAGCAGACATCTTCAGACCTTTCTAGAAATCTATTTATGATGGCAGGAGAAAATTCTACACCCTTTCCTCTAACAAAAACCTTTCTATACTCCTTAGTTTTATGGTCAGTACAGTCAACATGAATATTAACAATAAACTCCTTAACAAGAGTTTCATAGCAATTGCCAAACCTGGTAACTGTTTTCATCAATCCAGCATAAGATATCAGCTCCATGATTTCTTTACATTCCAAAGCACCAGCTCCCAGTTCTCTCTCTAGGGAAATACTTCTTTGATACACATACTTCCACTTTTTAGCATTCCCAACAGAATGGAAGGAGATGTTGTCAAGTGGGACATCAGGAACCCTAACAGAAATATTCTTGCTTGCGGACTTTTTGATAGGAAAGATGTCCTGGACATCTTGCTCGACATCATAGTCTGAGTCAACTTCTTCAACAAACACAACTTTCTTCTTACTCTTGGATCTTTTTACAGCATCCTCATCATCATCATATGTGGAGCTAACAGGTCTAGATTTTCTTTTGCTAGAGGGAGGAACCACTTTGATTCCTGACTTTAGGGGTCCATACATGATTTTCTTCTTGGTTGTCTTGGCAGGGGGTGTGACACTTGCATCCTTTACTTTCCTGGATTTTAGCCTTCTTGCAATACCAGGTACCATATTAGTAATGAGTTCATTGTCAGACAACTCTTCTACATTGAATACACTCTCAACATTGTGACCTTCTCCATCCTTGGAGGCAGCAGCATCTTCCTTAGTAGGAGAGTTCTCTTCAACATCTTGTTCAACATTTTCTTCTTCCACTTCCTTCAGAGTAGAGATAGCAACCTTCTCAAGTTTTCCTTCAGCATCATCTTTCTTGAAGGTTGATGATTCAACAACAACACTTTTAGGGTTACTTCCTTTGTTAGCCGGAGGAGGCATGCGAGAAAGGGGATTAGAAATCCCAGGCATAGCAAAGCCTTCATTCAATACTCTGTCTACTAGTCTTGTGATGCTTCTATCAACATTAACAATCTCTTCTTATGTCCTATTATCAGTAGCAATGGAAGAGTTACCTTTATCATTTTTGGATTTCTTTGCAGGTGATGATCTGGGTTTGTTGACCTTCTTATCAAGAGGTGGTATGGTTGTTAGAGGAGTACCATCGAGTAGTCTGTCAAGGGAAATATTTTCAGGGAGGTTAACAAATTTTGAGGAAGATGATGTATGATGTTGAGACATGTTTGAGAAATTTTAAATAAAGGGATGAAGAATGGCAATGGTTCTTTTTCTATAGAGAAGAATGAAGAGTTTGTGAAAATAGAAGGATGTTATTTCGTAGCATGGGGGAAACACTTTGAGGCAGTCCTGCAATGATTACTTTCGAAATTTTATTTGTTGGAAACACAAATAATATAATATCACTTTAATGATATTCCCACACGCCTTTAATTTCTACAAGTTCTCATATAGGAAAGTCCCTAATTTTTCTCTTAAGTTCTCAAACTGATTAGCATCCAAAGCCTTAGTTAAAATGTCAGCCAGTTGCAATTCAGTGGCTACATATTCTAAGGCAACAATCTTTTCTTCAACAAACTCTCTTATGAAGTGATGACGGATATCAATATGTTTGGTCCTACTGTGTTGAATTGGATTCTTTGATATGTTAGTGGCACTTAAATTATCACAGAATAATGTCATGACATCTTGTTTGAAATTGTACACTATGAACATTTGTTTCATCCAAACCAATTGAGAACAACTGCTTCCTGCAGCAATATACTCAGCCTCTGTAGTGGACCGAGACACACAATTTTGCTTCTTATTGAACCAAGATATGAGATTATTTCCCTGAAAGAAGCATCCTCCTGATGTACTTTTTCTATCATTAGCACTTCCTGCCCAATCAGCATCACAAAAACCAGTTAAGGCAGAATTAGATCCATGAGAGTAGAGCATTCCATAGTCACTTGTACCATTCACATATTTAAGAATTCTCTTCACATGGTTGGCATGGATAACTTTAGGATTAGCTTGATATCTTGTACACAATCCTACAACAAAGGAAATGTCTGGTATGCTAGTTGTGAGATATAGAAGGCTTCCTGTTGTACCCCAAAATTTTCCCTCCCACTTTTACTCAAGGCATGCTCTTAGAGATTCTCAATTGCTCAAGGATGACCAAGAATTAACCAGACAAATTCTCCTCCTAAGAAATGAACCTTTAATTAGGGTTTCAGTTTTCATCAAGATGTGTGAGCTCCAAAGGTCTCAAATTTTTCCCATAGTCCTAATATGCCTTCAAGATTTTCCATGACAGATTTCATGCCCTACGCTACAAGTTTGCTCAGTCAACTGCTCAAGTGTTGGAAAATCAACTGTACTAGGTCAAAAGTCAATTGTGGCTTATGTACAGTCAAACTTCAATATTTTTTTGTCAACATCAACATTTTAAAGTAATATCCATCATTTGATCAAGGGTTGTCATGATTCCTCAAGAAATGCTCCTAATTCATCAAAAGTTAAGAATTGCTAAATTAGGGTTTCTATAGGAAAAGTCAACTGAACTTTGACCAGGCATAACTTTCACATACTTCATCCATTTTTCCCCAACCAAATCTCATTTTGAAGAGGATCCAATTACCTACAACTTCTATTCATCCCTCAAGTCCAATACATGCACCATTTGAAAGATACAAGCTGATACATTACAGGTCATTTTCAGAAAGTCAACAAAAGTCACTTTTTCCCAAGACCTTTTACCTCAAGATAAAATCTTCAAATACAAAAATGATCAAAAGAGGGATTAAAGAATTACATATTGGGATTTTCAAAAAGTCCAAGATCATCATCATGAGATGAAAATTAAGCAAGTTATGGCTTACCCAAGTTGGGAAAATATGGGAAATTTCAGGAATTATGCATTGAGCAAACTTGAAGTTTTAGGTCAATGGCTTAATTTCTTGGACTTCAAGCATTTTCCTAAGTTTATAGAGGACCTCTAAACTCATTATTACCATGACTTACATTTTCTACCTTTTTTGTACATATTTATTTTATTTTATTTAAATAAATATAAAATAAAATGTATAAAATAATTGGAAATGGGCTTTGAGCATTTGGGATGATGTTTTGGACAGCTTAGAGGCCCAAAAATTCGTGCAAGCATGTCCAAGTTCATAACAAATTCAAAAAGGGACAAGAAACCATGTCTTTGGAAAAGTTTCAAAGTGATATTCATGGCCTTAAAACACCAACTTAATGTCTATTTATTCCTTTGTCCTCTTGTCCCCTCCATCCCCTCTATATAAGGAGCACACTAGCAAGCTTCAAGGACACGAAAAACAACCTGAAAGAACCATACAAAATTGCAAAAAGTAAGCAAAGTTGTCAAACTCTAAAACACATTTCCAGACATCCTCAGCCCAAACAAAGGAATCAAACACGTTTCTAAAGGTCCCCTGGAGCTTTTTCATTCATTACCATGCCCTGAAGCATCACGAGACGTCTTAACCAGCTCTCACGGTTTGCATTTCTTTTTCAAATTTGTTTATTTGATTCATGTGATATAAGCTCGTTTCAACCATGCATATTTGTTCATATGAATGTTTACAAGCTTTCTGTATAGTTGTATTTAAGTTTTGATGCAGGTACGATTCTTGGCCATGGTTAGGGTTTGGACCTCTGAAATGGAGTTTTTCGAATCAGCCAAAATTAGACCCAACTAAGGGTACCATCGTGCTCAGGAGGTCGAGGCCAATTGATTCATGGCCTCAAATTTAATTTATGCTGCATATTCTAGATGTTTCTAGATGTAGGTGCTATAGTGGCAGACCAAAACCGTCACTATATGTCTCTATAGCTAAAACGACGAAGTGAGGAAGAAGATGAGGCGTGGCAGTCTCCAATTGGACCATTCAAATAAGCGCGTGTTTTATTTATATGTTTAATATATTAGATTTTTTTTATATATAATATTATGCTTTAGTTATGTAAACGAATGAACATGTTAGCTCAGCTGGCAATGCGCGTTTGTGTGAAGGGAGAGGACCTGGGTTTGAATCCCAGGTCCAACATTTTCTCATTTTTCTAACAATATTAATGCAGATCCCATGTAAAGCATAGTCAGATGTGCACCATGCACCCTCAGCCTATGCCATCAGATGTACATCTGATCCAAGCCAGCACATCCAAGCACGCAGTATATCATATGCCTTCAAGACTTGTCCACACAAGATCAAGCATGAAGTCTGGGCTTTACAGCTTTGGGCCCAACGAATTTCAAACATCACCCCCTATTTTTCTTTTGCTATCAGGCCCATCTAGCATTTTTGTTGTATTGTTTTAGTTTTATTTATTTTTGTTTTCTTTATTTATTAATTAAACAAATAATATAAAAAAAATCGCAAAAAAATATTAAGTTAGTATTTTTAATTAAACTAATTTTGTAAATAAATAAATATTTTAACTATTTTCTTTAATTTAAAATGAATTCGAACTTAGGTCTTGATTTAGATTTAATTATTTTCTTTTCATAATAAAAAAAATTAAAAACTTTGACTATTTTTCTTGATTAACTTTATTTTCTAAATAGACTTTAGGATAATTAATTTAATTATTTTCTCAAATCAAAAATAAACAAAACATATTTTATTATTTCATTTAGATTTGCTTTGGGCTTTAGACATCTTTACCTTTCGCGCGTCATTTATTCTCGCATTTTTACATTATTGTACCTGTATACTGAAGGTAATAGACTAATTAGGATTTTTACCACTTTCTTTATTTCCCCCCCCCCCCCCCCCCCCCCCCCCCCCCAAGTTTTGTACATTGTAAATATCCCTCTCCCCGAAGCCCTGAATAGCGTAGGGTTATATTTTCGCACTTTACATTTTTCTGTACATATTAACTGCTAGTAACTAGGATTGCATGACAAGACTGGACAATTAAAATGTTAGCAAACTTAAATGTGCAAGATAAATAATTGAACTAAACACAATTGCACATGCGCACCTTTAGAGTATCCCACTTTGACTGCCTTCAGAAAACGGTCACAATTCTCTAAACGTGAGAAGTTTTAGTGATTGTCCTCTAGTTTGAAAGATCACAAGTCCCTTGATGACCCTCTCGATGTTGCCTCGGTAAAAAGTGATCTAAAACTATAGGACAGTTACTAAAATTCCTTGCCAAGTTGCCTCCGTGATTGTAACGTCCCTTTGAATGTCCCTCAAACATCCAACGACTAGGGCTACCTACTCACTAATAGTAGGATAGCACTGTCTAAAGGATAGGAGGAAAAGAACAAACCTTTTAGAGTAAAAGTAAATAGTTGTTAGATGCTTTCTCAAATAAAACAAACTTTTCACACTTACATATTTCAAAAAAAACTTTCAAAAACATTTGCTTTGTCAACACTCTTGAGGATTGATACAAGAGTTATCACAAAGTGAATCTCCGCACTAAGGCATTTCAAAACATTTTTCAAAACACACCAAGCACAAGGTACTTTTAAAATGAGATAAGCATCTAAGAGCCCGTAGAAAACTACGGATGGAAAGGGTGTTAACACCTTCCCTTTCCATAATCTACCCCCCTTACTTAGAAATAATCTCGAAAGGTCTTTTTCTGTTCTTTTCACCCTTTCCTTTGTTGGATAAAATAAAAGTCGGTGGCGACTCTTGCTTACTACAACATTTGCAAACACAAATGCAAAACCAGTATTAACAGTCGGTTCTGCCACAGTATCACAAAACTGGCGACTCTACTGGGGACAAATAAAAAGTGGGGTTACCTTAGAGTTAGTTCATTTTAAAACTGTTTTAATTGTTTGCTTTGTATGCTTTATCCTTGGAGGGTTTTCTTGGGTTGTTACTATAGATCCTACACACGGATTTGGGGCACCTTTTAGGTAAGTAGCAATAGATCATGGGAACTGTGCGAGGCATACCAACACGGTTGTAGCGATAGCTCCGTTAATGTGACACTTTGGTTGGTATCGGTAGCCCTTGAGTAGTCAAGGAGAATACGGGGCCACTTTGTGGTGTCATGAAGCATCAACTGGCCTTAGAACCTTTAATTGAACAACTTGGCCATTAGGAAGTAGTGAGATAGTTGTCTTTGGTGTAGCCCAAAGTCGGTTGATACTCGATACTACACTCATTGAGATTTAACTCTCGAGTTTTGTTTGGTGGCAAGTAAGTTGTCGATCGGAACGAAACTTGTGGGAAAGATCAGTGATATTGAGATCCCTTAGAACCCGATTACTTTCTAGGACAGGTTGAACCAACTAAACTTCAAGAGGGTACTTACCTTAAAACCCATGCAAGCTTTAAACCTAAGATCTTTGTGTGATTTGCTTGTGGCTTGCTATATTTGTGTTTTCTTAGCATAATTATGATATCATAACATCATAACATGGCATATCATACTAACCATTTCAAGGATTTTTAGGACTTATCTTTGTGCTATTTTGTAGGACATGACATCCACTCGCATGAATACTATCCAAGTAAACCTCATAAGGGTACCTCCTCAACTCAATCAATTAGCATCAAGGGTTCCTGAGAGCTCTCCATTCACTGAAAGACTTGGTCGACTTCTCAATCTGGTCATCTCAAGCCCTAATGAAGAAATGTTGAAGGTGCTCTTTCAGTTCTTCGACCCTTTACATCACTACTTCACCTTTCCTGATTACCAATTGGTGCCTACTATGGAGGAGTTTTATCAGTTATTGGGGGTGCCCATTCTTGATCAGTTACCCTTCAATGGTATGGAAAGAGGCCCAAAACCTGAAGATATTGCTCATGCTCAGTCTTTACAATGGTCCGATGTAGTGGCAAATTGGGAAACAAGAAGAGGCGTCAAAGGGCTTCTAGCTAAGTTTCTATTTGAGAAGGCTCTCCATTTTTGGGATACCCTGGATTTACAAGCTTTTGAAGAAGTGTTGGCCCTTCTCATCTATGGGATGGTACTATTTCCTAATTCGGACCAACTCATAGATGTGAATGTGGTCAAGGTTTTTCTGTCTCATAATTTGGTTCCTACTTTACTTGGAGACATCCTACACTCTCTGTATGCCCACACTGTAAAGAGAAGAGGGACCCTGCTGTGTTGCACTCCTCTGTTGGCTAGGTGGTTTATTTCACACCTGTCTCAATCTGTGTTGAAGAATTAGCAGGGCATGATATGGTCTAATAGGTTGATGTCCCTCACACATTCGGACATTCATTGGTGTCCTCAATCCTTGGAGAATGTTACCATCATTGACTGATGTGGGGAGTTCCCTAATGTCCCTCTCCTAGGCATTAGGGGAGGAATAACTTATAATCCTTGTTTGGCGTTGCGACAATTTGGTTATTCTAGGATGGATGGTCCTCATGATACACTTGTCCAAGGAATCGTATTCGACTATGAGAATGATGTTCAGGGTTATCGTCAGAGGTTCATAAGAGCTTGGGGCATGGTGAACAAAGTTGATAGCAAAACACTAGGGCATAAGAACTCCACTCCTTTAGAGCCTTATCTTAAGTGGGTAAGAGCTCGTGCTCAAAGTCTCAGGATGCCATATGAGGCCATTCTACCCAACATTATGGAGCCAGTTGCTGAGGGAGACACTCCTTACATTATTCTTTATCCTGACATTCCGACTAATTTCGAGGAGTTACAAAAATCCTAGATTCAACTCAAAGAGGAACGGGATACCTTTGAAACCCAATTCTACACCAGCGAGAAGAAAGTTTTAGAGCTCCTGGGCATGATATAAATGACTGTTGGGCTTTAAAGATTAAGGTACAGGATCTCATTAAGGCGAAGGAGATTGAGTTTGACCTTCCCGAGACACCTAACGTAATAACGGCGCCAATGCCCAAATATGGCCAAGGTGTCAATTTTATTGATGATGACTGTTTTGTTTCTTCCATGAATGAATTAACTACTCCTCTCCTGACTTTTAAAGAGAATCTATTGAAAGACGATTTATTTCCGGGCTATGGTGAAGGTTGCCACTTATGTATGACTCTACCAGATGGCTGTTTGTTATTGAAGATGGGCGTCCAGCGCCTGATGGTTAACAATGAAATCTTGTACGAGAAAGTTCCTCTTGCCAGAAGTTCATGTGAAGATGTTTCGGTAATCACCATTTCCGACAATCCTCCCAGGGTCTTCCCCAAAAGACCCGTCAGAATTACATCTGTTCCAAAGTTTGCTCCCCTGATCATCACCATGTCGGGGCCAATACCATATTCCTCGGATAAAGGTGTCCCCTAGAATTATGGGGCTGACGTCTATTACCATGGCGTCAAGCAAGACCTGTTGGCTATTAAAGACAAAGTTGCTGAAAATACTGATCTTGACATCGACATTATTGTTGGGACCAGTAAAATAACGAGAAGCGGAAGAGTTTTCTCTCCCGATATCTCTCCATAAACTATTGCTACTCCTTTGGTCATTCCTGCTAGTACTCATATTACTACTCCTGTGATCATTCTTGTTGCTCCTATCAGTATTCCCAATGCTACACCTACTGCTAGCCCTGTTATTATCCCTGCTACCGAGTCGGTCGAGACTCAGGGCAAGGAGGTATTGGTTGAGCATGTCCGGACGAAGGCGCATCCAGAAGCCATTCTTGAGGCTTCTAAAAAAGAGATGGAATAGATTTTAAAGATGATTAATAGGATTGATTATAATGTCGTGGAGAAATTGGGGCGGACTCCCTCCAAAATCTCAATGTCGGGCTTACTGCTTTGCTCTAAAGCCCACGCTAAGGCTTTAGTAAAATTCCTGAAGTCTTCCCATGTGCCTCAGGAGACCTCCGCTGATCAATTCGAGAATTATGTGGCTAGCATGACTACTGATAATGGCCTGGGATTCTCTAATGCAGATTTAACTCCCAAGGGAAGGAAACACAATGATGCCCTGCATGTCTCTATTGAGTGCAGGGGCACTACATTAGCCCATGTTCTGGTGGATATAGGTTCATCACTGAATGTCTTACCCAAGAATGCTCTAGACAGGTTGGATTGCAAGGGTTCACACTAAAGCCCAGTAACATTATGGTAGGGGCCTTAGATGGTTCTAAAAGAATGGTGCATGGGGAAGTGGACATCCCTATCAAAGTTGGTACTCAAACTTTTAATTCCACTTTCTATGTGATGGACATCCGCCCGTCCTATTCCTGTTTATTGGGTCGACCCTAGATCCATGGGCTGGTGCTGTAACTTCCAGCCTACATTAGATGTTGAAGTACCCAGTTAATGGGAAAATGATCACAATCCATGGGGAGGAGGAGTACATGGTGAGCCATCATAAATCTTTCAGGTACGTTGAAATGGACAGTGAGATCATTGAGACCCCCTGTCAGAACTTTGAGGAGGTTCCACAGACCGTCGTTGCGACCAAGACTGCTACCAGTATACCAAAGACTACTAGACCTCCACTGAAGATAGCTTCTCTAAAGTACGCCAAGGTAGTAGTTGAAGAAGGTTGGTGTACAATTTGGGGCCAACTTCCAGAAATTCCTTATAAATATGACAAGTTTGGTTTGGTTTTTACTTCAGGAGCCCAGAGAGCTGTTCGTCTTGCTCGTGCCGGGGGACCACCTTTATGGATCAGCAACCATGGAGTCAATGCCCTAGAAGACAGTGATAGTGATTATGACCTGGACAAGTGGATCTTCCCAACCGTCAGTGGTGGACTCAGCAATTGGGAGGCTAAAGACTTTGTGCCCATTACTTTTATTCAAGAGTAATTTGTCTTTTTGTTTTTGAGGAAATGTAATATTTGAACAATTGAAACATGAAAGCCTTGTGTCTTACTCGAGGCACATTGGTTTAGTTGTGAGGTTCGTTACTTCATTCCCATATGTCATTAATAAAACATTGGACGTTTCGCATACAAATTTTACGCTCTTTGTTTTTCTTTTCTTCTTTTTACTTTATCAAAAATATACAGCTATACTCTTACACACACCCATGTATCAAACTGTAGATCCATATCCACTCTGGGTCCCATTGATAACAATTCTACTATTGCTAGTTATGACTTTGAAAATCTGATCTACCAAGCCGAGGACGAAGGTGAGGAAGATTGTGAGGTACCAGGAGAGCTTGCCAGACTGTTACAACAGGAAGAAAGGGAAATACAGCCTCATGAAGACCCGGTTGAGATAGTTAACTTAGGTACTGAAGAGGACAAAAAAGAAGTCAAGATAGGTGCCGATCTGGAGCATAGTGTCAAGGAACGGTTAATTCAGATGCTACATGACTATGTTGAGGTTTTTGCCTGGTCATACAAAGACATGTCGGGACTTGAAACCGATATTGTGGTTCATCGCCTACCTACAAAAGAGGATTGCCCTCCAGTGAAATAGAAGGTCTGTCGTATGTGGTCAGATTTTTCAGAAAAGATCAAGGATGAAGTAATGAAATAGTTCAATGTCGGTTTCTTAGTTGTCACGTATTATCCACAATGGGTCGCCAATGTTGTTCTAGTACCTAAGAAGGATGGTAAGGTACATATGTGTGTGTTACAGAGACCTTAGCAGGGAAAGCCCCAAGGATGACTTTCCACTTCCCCATATTGATGTTCTAGTTGACAACACCGCACAGCATAAGGTATTCTCCTTCGTGGATGGCTTCTCCAGATACAATCAGATCAAAATGGCAACTGAGGACATGGAGAAGACGACCTTTTTCACACAGTGGGGAATTTTCTATAACAAAGTTATGCCATTTGGGTTAAAGAACATCGGGGAAACCTATCATCGTGCCATGGTAGCTTTGTTTCATGATATGATCCATCACGAGATAGAGGTCTATGTGATAGCCAAGTCTGAGACTAAAGAGAAGCACCTTGATCACCTACAAATGCTTTTTGAAAGGTTGAAGAAATAAAAACTGAGGCTAAACCCGAATAAGTGCACTTTCGAAGTAAGATCCAGTAAGCTCTTAGGCTTCGTTGCCAGCGACAAAGGTATTGAGGTAGACCCTGCAAAGGTCAAAGCTATACAAGAAATGCCGACTCCTCGCACTGAGAAGGAAGTTAGGGGATTCTTGGGATGTATGAACTACATAGCCAGGTTCATTTCACATCTAACCGCTACTTGTGATCCAATCTTCAAATTACTGAAGAAAGATCAAGCAGTGAAGTGAAATTACGATTTCCAGAATTCCTTTGAAAAAATCAAGTAATATCTTGAACAACCTGTAGTCTTGATGTTGTCAGTTGAAGGAAGACCTCTGATCATGTACTTAACAATATTAGAGAAATCAATGGGGTGTGTGTTGGGGCAGCATGACGAGTCTGTTCGAAAAGAGCATGCAATATACTACCTTAGCAAAAAGTTTACTAATTGTGAAACAATATACTCGTTGCTCAAGAAAACTTGTTGCGCTTTGGCATGGGCTGCTCGCCGATTAAGACAGTATATGTTGACTCACACTACCTTGTTGATATCTAAAATGGATCCTATGAAGTACATCTTTGAGAAGCCCGCTCTCTTCGGAAGAATAACAAGATGGAAAATGATCCTGACTGAATACAGTATTCAATATACAATCCAGAAACCAATTAAGGGAAGTGTATTAGCTGATCATTTGGATCATCAGGCTGTGGATGACTACCAATCCATGAATTTTGAGTTCCCGGACGAGAACATCGTGTTAGTAACTGATTATGAAGAACCTGGACCGAATTAAGAACCTGAAAAAGGATCCTGATGGACTATGGTTTTTGACGGGGCTTCCAACTCTCTTGGCAATGGCATCAGCACTATAATCATATCTCCTGAAGGCTGTCACACTCCTTTCACTGCCAGATTATGTTTTAATTGCACCAACAATATGGCTGAGTATGAAGCATGTATCATAGGTCTCAAAGCTGCTATCGACTTCATAATCAAATTCTTGAGTGTATTTGGAGATTCGGCCCTAGTGATCAGTCAAATCAAAGGATAATGGGACACAAAGAATCCCAATCTCATACCTTACAAAGAGCATGTGTTGACACTGATTCCATACTTTGAAGAAGTTACTTTCAAGCATTTTCCACAACAGGAAAATCAACTAGCGGACAAGCTAGCAACAATGTCATCCATGTTCAAGGTCAGGTGGTATAATGAGGCTCCTCAAACATCTATTGAGAGAATGGATGAACCCGCATATTGTCACGAGATTGGTATTAGAGAAGTAGTGGAGAAGCCTTGGTTCCATGAAGTCAAGAGATATCTCGAAGCCCATGAGTACCCTGAGGGAGCTTCAGTCAACAATAAGAAGTTCCTAAGAAGATTCTCTGCCAAGTTCTTCCTCAGTAGCAGGATCCTCTACAAGCGCAATCATGATTCTACCTTGCTTTAGTGTGTAGACAAGGGTGAGGCAGAAAAGATTATGGCCGATTTGCACAAAGGTGCCTTTGGCACCCACTCTAGTGGGCACACAATGGCTAAAAATATCCTATGGGCAGGATACTACTGGTCCACTATGGAAGCAGACTATTATCAGCATTCACAGACTTGTCATAAGTGCCAGATCTATGCTGATAAAGTACATGTGCCTCCATTTCCTCTAAACGTCTTGACTACTCCTTGACCATTCGCAATATGGGGCATCGACATGATTGGAGAGATTATATCGAAAGATTCTAATGGGCATCGCTTCATCCTGGTTGCCATTGATTACTTCATGAAGTGGGTCGAGGCTGCTTCATTTTCTTCTGTTACCAAGAACGGTGTGGCCCGATTTATCAGACATAACCTTATCTGTCAGTACGGTATTCCAGAAAGAATCATTACAGATAATGGTACCAGTCTCAACCACACTATGATCACTGATCTCTACATGAAATTCAAGATTTAGCATCATAACTCTTCTCCTTACCGGCCAAAGATGAATGACGTTGTAGAAGCTGCAAAAAAAATATCAAGAAAATCATACAGAAAATGAAAGTGACATACAAATACTGCCATGAGATGTTACCATTTTCTCTCTATGGTTACTGCACCACAATGTGCATATCAACAGGGGCAACTCCTTTCTCTTTGGTATATGGTATGGAAGTTGTCCTACCCATAGAAGTCCATATCCCTTCCTTGAGAATCATGAAGGACGCATGTTTGAATGAAGACAAATGGGTTCAGACTCGACTTGATCAATTAAACTTGATTGATGAGAAGAGGCTCACGGTTGTCTTCCATGGTCAGATGTACCAAAAGCGTATGATCAAAGCTTTTAACAAGAAGGTCAGATGACAGGAATATCGGGCTGGTGATCTGGTGATCAAGTGCATCATACTTCCTCAAGGTGATCCTAGGGGAAAGTGGACTACCACATACGAAGGGCCGTTTGTGATTAAGAATATATTTTCTGGTGGAGCCATGATCTTAACTACCATGGACGATGACGACCTTCCACACCCGGTAAACATGGACATAGTTAAAAGATACTACACATGAACAAAGACCCGCCAGGTCGACTGACCTAGGCAAAAATAAGGGCATCCCGGCGAACCAAAAGGGTTCGGGAAAAAATTAGGGATATACATAAAAAATTTATACACCCGGCAAGTCGAAAACCTGAAAAGGCGGCTTGGGCAAAAAAGGGTATCCTGGTGGACTGTAAACCCGAAAGGGCGGTCCAAGCAAAAGTTAGGGATTTTAAGCGTATGACTATGTCCCGTTGGATCAACTTACAGCCAATCTTCAGTATCAACTATCGAGCTCAAGTGGCACTAATCAATCCAGTCAGCTTCAGACAAGCAGCGAAAGAGATGAGACGCTCAAAGGCACAAAGACGATAGCGGAATGGGAACCCAACGAGATTATTTCACATAGCTGTTTTTTCTTTGTATACTATTTTTGTATAGCTTCCATTCTTACGACGACATTCTCTTACCAGAATGTCCGTCTCTTTGTAAAAAAACGCTTATTCAAGTTAATACAAAACTATTCCTTTGAAAGTGCAAAACTTCTGTTTTTATTTTTCTGTTTTGTGTGCGAAAACGTCCAGTGATTATTTTTGAACATATGCATTTGAATGTGATTACTGCTTAAAAATGTGCACCTAAAAACAGAAAGACAATTGCTAATGACTTTAAGAAACAGGACAATATCTAAGGGCCATCCACAAAATTCCCGCAGATATTTCCTCTAGCAGATACCTTCTCTGGTAGATAAAGAGGCAGCGATATCCTACTACAAGGTCACTGCCATATTCTCAGTATGCAACCTAATGGTGTCAGATTCTCATATCCCTAGCGGAGCAAGAATCTTCAAATTACTGCTCCAACAAAAGACTCCCCAGTGAAGCCACCAAAGCTTCTTGGGATTCCCCAGTAGGATTTCAACAAAATCTTTAAGTTGTTCTTAGAGCTTCCCTTCCCCAACAGAGTTTATTTCTCTAACAACAGAAGTTTATCTCCCAGTGTTTCAACTTCAACAAATTTGAAGGCCTACATTCTCCCCCAACTGCAATCTGGGATTTATTTTCCCTAGTTCAACAACACTGCAATTGAACAACTGGCACATTCATACATTGCATTCATACATCATTTTACAAAAATCATAGCATATGCAGCACGAATGCGTATATCACAATCTCATTTTGAGAGCACCATGCAATTCATACATCATGACATCACATGAAACTAGTTTTACCTTTTCAGGTTAAATCAGCAGACAGACAAACACCATCAATATATACAGTAGGTCAAAGATTAATGCCTGAAACCAGATGGGGAAACTATCTACACGACCAAGTGGTATGAACTCCCGGTGCAAGACATGTTTATCAAGAAATACAGTAGGCCATGGATTAATGCCTGAAACCAGATAGGGAAACTATCCATGTGACCAATATTGTCAAGTTTTAGATTAATACATGTACCAAGCCAGAAGAACTATTTGTGGATGACCGACTGTAGATTAATACCTGTAACAAGCCAGGAAAACTATCTACATGATAAGATTAAATATTAATAACCTGAAACAAGCCAGGAAAACTATCGTTCTTTCTCGGGTCAGAGATTAATACCTGATAGCAGCCAAGACAACTATCTCAATGACCGATAATTTTCAAGTTCCAGATTAATACCTGAAACCAGATAGGGAAACTATCTGAGAACAACTGATTTGTAGATTAATACTTGGAACCAGACAGGAAAACTATCTACACGACCGGACGAAGCAATCTCACATGGATTCCTCCTCAACTTTCCAGTTGCAGTCTAACACAGACTCATCCTGGAACAGCCCAACACAGGCTCTTTCTAATATATTTTTAGGTAACGGTTAATTCCATTATCCCCAACAAGTTACTGTGAAACCTGGATTCCAACTAGAAAGTAGGAAACTCTCATCCCTACAGTATAGAGATAACTCCTCAATAGAGCCTTAGACAACTGAAGTTCCTAGATTATATTCCCCATAAAGTTTTCCTCAAGCGCGAGAACAACATAAACTCACATTTCCCAACGGAGTCCTCCTCATACAGCAGAAACAAGAATCCCCATAAAGAATCCTCTTATGAAGTCAACACCTACTTTAGATAGTATCTTTAAGCCCATCTCAAAGAGTCTCTATCATCTTCTCCAAATGGCATCTGTAAGCCTATTCCCGACATCATCAACCATCAGTGTTACTAGTGCAAATTTCCGGGCACTCTAGTGTTCAATCGTCTTCCACCTTCAAATCACGAAAGGCAGACAAGCAAATCTAAATCCTACGGTTTAAGAAGATTGAACAGGGGCAGCTGTTGTACCCCAAAATTTTCCCTTCCACTTTTACTCAAGGCATGCTCTTAGAGATTCTCAATTTCACAAGGATGACCAAGAATTGACCAGACAAATTCTCCTCCTAAGCAATGAACCTCTAACTAGGGTTTCACTTTTCATCAAGATGTGTGAGATCCAAAGGTCTAAAATGTTTCCCATAGTCCTAATATACCTTCAAGATTGTCTATGACAGATTTCATGTCCTACACAACAAGTTTGCTCAGTCAACTGCTCAAGTGTTGGAAAATCAACAGTACTAGGTCAAAAGTCAATTGTGGTCTATATACAGTCAAACTTCAATATTTTTTACCAACATCAACATTTTGAAGTAATATCATTCATTTGATCAAGGTTTGATCATGATTCCTCAATAAATTCTCCTAATTCATCAAAAGTCAAGAATTGCTAAAATAGGGTTTTTATAGGAAAAGTCAACTAAACTTTGACCAGGCATAACTTTCACATACTTCATCCATTTTTCCCCAACCAAAGTTCATTTTGAAGAGGATCCAATTCCATACAACTTATCTTCAGCCCTCAAGTCCAAGAAATGCTGCATTTCAAATATACAAGCTCATACATTACAAGTCATTTTCAGAAAGTCAACAAAAGTCACTTTTTGCCAAGACCTTTTACCTCAAGATAAAATCTTCAAATACAAAATTGATAAAAAGAGGGATTGAAGTAGACATCTTGTGCTTTCCAAAAATTCAAATATCATCATCATGAGATAAAAATTAAGCAAGTTATGGCTTGCCCAAGTTGGGAAAATTTCAGAAATTTCAAGAATTAGGCATTGAGCAAACTTGAAGTTTTAGGTCAATGGCTTAATTTCTTGGACTTCAAGCATCTTCCTAAATTTATAGAGGACCTCTAAAATCATTCTTACCATGACTTACATTTTCAACCTATTTTGTACATATTTATTTTATTTTATTCAAATAAATATAAAATAAAATGTATAAAATAATTGGAAATGGGCTTTGAGCATTTGGGCTGATGTTTTGGACAGCTTAGAGGCCCAAAAATTCGTGCAAGCATGTCCAAGTTCATAGCAAATTCTAAAAGGGATAAGAAACCATGTCTTTGGCAAAGTTTTAAAGTGATATTCATAGCCTTAAAACACCAACTTAATGGCTGTTTATTCCTTTGACCTCTTGTCCCCTCGATACCCTCTATATAAGGAGCATACTATCAAGCTTCAAGGACACGAAAAACAGCCTGAAAGAACCATACGAAATTGCAAAAAGTAAGCAATGTTGTCAAACTCCAAAACACATTTCCAGCCATCCTCAGCCCAAACAAAGGACTCAAACACATTCCTGAAGGTCCCCTGAAGATTTTGCAATCATTACCACGCCCTGAAGCATCACGAGACGTCCTGACCAGCTCTCACGGTTTGCATTTCTTTTTCAAATTTTTTTATTTGATTCATGTGATACAAGCTCGTTTCAAACATGCATATTTGTTCATATGAATTTTTACAAGCTTTCTATATAGTTGGATTTAAGTTTTGATGCAGGTACGACGCTTGGCCATGGTTAGGGTTTGGGCCTCCGAAATAGGGTTTTTCGAATCAGCCAAAATTAGACCCAACTAATGTTACCATCATGCTCAGGAGGTCGAGGCTAATTGATTCATGGCCTCACATTTAATTTATGATGCGTATTCTGGATGTTTCGAGATGCAGGTGCTATAGTGACAGACCAAAACCGTCACTATAGGTCTTTGTACCTAAAAGGACGGAGCAAGGAAGAAGATGAGGCATGGCAATCTCCAATTGGACCATTCAAATAAGCGCGCATTTTTTTTAATATATTAGATTTTGTTTTAAATATAATATTATGCTTTGGTTATGTAAACAAATGAACATGTTAGCTCAACTTACAAGGCGCGTTTGTGTGAAGGGAGAGGACCTGGGTTCGAATCCCAGGTCCAACATTATCTCATTTTTCTAATAATATTCATGCAGATCCCATGTAAAGCATGGCCAGATGTGCACCATGCACCCTCAGCCTAGGCCATCAGATGTACATCTGATCCAAACCAGCACATCCAAGTGCGCAATATATCATATACCTTCAAGACTTGTCCACACAGGATCAGGCATGAAGTCTGGGCTTCACAGCTTTGGGCCCAACGAATTTCAAACAGCACCCCCTATTTTTCTTTTTCTATCATGCCCATCTAGCATTTTTGTTGTATTATTTTAGTTTTATTTATTTTTGTTTTATTTATTTATTAATTAAACAAATAATCAGAAAAATCACAAAAAATATTTAGTTAGTATTTTTTAATTAAACTAATTTTATAAATAAATTAAATAAATATTTTGACTATTTTCTTTAATTTAAAATGAATTAGAACTTAGGACTTGATTTAGATTTAATTATTTTCTTTTCATAATAAAAAAAATAAAAACTTAGACTACTTTTCTTTATAAACTTTATTTTCTAAATAAAATTTAGGATAATTAATTTAATTATTTTCTCAAATAAAAAATAAACAAAAAAAAAAGATTTTATTATTTCATTTAGGTTTGCTTTGGGCTTTAGACGGCTTTACCTTTCGCGCGTCATTTATTCTCGCATTTTTACATTATTGTACCTGTATACTGAATGCAATAGACTAATTAGGATTTTTACCACTTTCTTTATTTTTCTCCCCCCAAGTTTTGTACATTGTAAATATCCCCCTCCCCGAAGCCTTGTAATACCGTAGGGTTATATTTTCGCACTTTACATTTTTCTATACATATTAATTGCTAGTAAGTAGGATTTCATGACAAGACTAAACAATTAAAACATTAACAGTCCTAAATGTGCAATATAAATAGCTAAACTAAACAAAATTGCACATGCGCACCTCCAGGGTTTCCCAATTCGGTTGTCTTCGGAAAACGGTCACAATTATCGAAACGTGAGAAGTTTTAGTGATTGTCCTCTAGTTTGAAAGATCACAAGTCCCTCGATTAACCTCTCGACATTGCCTAGGTAAAAAAGTGATCTTAGAACTTTAGGACAGATATTAAATTCCTTGCCAAGTTGCCTCCGTAACCGTAACGTCCCTTCGAATGTCCCTCAAACATCCAACGACTAGGGCTACCTACTCACTAATAGTAGGATAGCACTGTCTAAAGGATAGGAGGAAAAGAAAAAACCTTTTCGAGTACAAGTAGATAGCTGTTAGATGCTTGATCAAATAAAACAAACTTTTCGCACTTACATATTTCAAAAACAACTTTCAAAAACATTTGATTTATCAACACTCTTGAGGACTGATACAAGAGTTATCACAAAGCGAACCGCCACACTAAGGCATTTCAAAAAACATTTTTTAACACACACAAAGCACAAGGTACTTTTAAAATGAGATAAGCATCTAAGAGCCCGTAGAAAACTACAGATGGAAAGGGTGTTAATACCTTCCCTTTCCATAATCTACCCCCCTTACTCAAATAATCTCGAAAGGTCTTTTTTTGTTCTTTTTACCCCTTCCTTTATTGGATAAAGGAAAAGTTGGTGGCGACTCTTACTTATCGCAACATTTGCGAACAAAAACGCAAAACCAGTATTAACAGTCGGTTCTGCCATCGTATCACACTGCCTATCATACTTATGTAAAGACTTTGATCTACAGTTACTCCTTTTTCATCTTTAGTCAACTCCAAATGTGTGGGAGCAGGGGTTCTTTTGTGACTGGAATTTTCCATCCCAAACTTCTTCACTATATTCTTGGCATACTTGCTCCGAGAAAAAAATATGGAATCTTCCATTTCTTTAACTTGTAGACCAAGAGAATAGGTTAATTCACCAACAAGACTCATCTCAAATTCTGACTGCATTTGCTTAACAAAATGTTGAACCATATCATTTGACATCCCACCAAACATAATATCATCAACATTAATCTGTATAATCTTGATCTTCCCTTCTTCTTCCTTGACAAAAAGATTTTTGTCTATGCCACCTTTCCTGTATCCATTCTCAATAATAAATTCTGCCAGTCTCTCATACCAAGCTCTTAGAGTTTGCTTTAATCCATACAGAGCTTTCTTCAGTTTGTAGACATGTTTAGGAAAACTTGGATCAATAAATCCCTTTGGTTGTTCCATATAAACTTTTTCATTCAGATAGCCATTTAAGAAGGAACTTATTACATCCATTTGAAATAATTTAAATTTATGTATGCATGCAACTCCCAAGAGTATTCTGATTGATTCAAGTCTGGCCACAGGGGAAAAAGTTTCATCAAAGTCAACTCCTTTAATTTGAGTATACCCTTGCGCAACTAACCTTTCCTTGTTTCTAGTGACCACTCCTATTTCATCAGATTTATTCTTGTACACCTATTTTGTACCAATCACATTTGTCCCTTTAGGTCTTGGAACAAGATCCCAAACTTCATTTCTACTGAATTGTTCTAGCTCTTCTTGCATAGCATTGATCCAGAACTCATCAGTTAGGGCCTCTTTGACATTTTTAGGCTCAATCTTTGACACAAAGAAAGAGTTTGATATCCCATCTCTTGATCTGGTAATAACTCCTTTATTTAGATCTCCTATGATAAGCTCATTAGGATGGTCTCTTTGGGTTCTAATTGAAGGTATTTTATTCAGATGACTAGGCTCAAGATCTTCTTGAGATGGATTAGAGTCAATACTTCTGTCATTTGATTATGTTGGAATATCAGACACAGATGTTCTAACATCTTCTGAGACATCTTCTTCAGCACTTTATCCTCTATCATTAATAATAACATTTATTGACTCCATCATAAATTTGGTTATGGAGTTAAAAACTCTGTAGGCTCTGCTATTTGTAGAGTAACCCAGGAATATTCTTTCATCACTCTTGGGATCCATCTTCCTCCTTTGTTCATGATCAGCTCAGATGTAACATTTACTTCCAAAAACATGAAAGTATTTAACAGTTGGTTTTCTTCCCTTCCATATTTCATACAAGGTGGCTGAAGTGCCTTTCCTTAGAGTGACTCTATTATGGATATAGCATGCAGTATTCATAGCTTCAGCCTAAAAATGGTAGGGTAGCTTCTTAGCACGAATCATGGCTCTTGCAGATTCTTGGAGAGTTCTATTCTTGCGTTCCACAATCCCATTTTGTTGAGGAGTAATGGGAGAAGAGAATTCATGGTTGATTCCTTCAGAGGAGCAAAAGACAGCAAATTTATTATTCTCAAATTCCTTTCCATAATCACTTTTGATTCTTATGACATGACTTTCCTTTTCCCTTTGAAGTTTTTGACATAGATCTTTAAACACTTCAAAAGTTTCTGATTTTTCTCTAATAAAGCTTATCCATGTGTATCTAGAAAAATTATCTACAACAACATAGGCATACTTCTTACCACCAAAAATTTTAACCTACATAGGTCCCATCAAGTCCATGTGAAGAAGTTCCAAAACTTTTTATGTAGTGAGATGTTGGATCTTATGATGTGACATATTAGTTTGCTTTCCAATCTGGCAATCACCACATATTCTACCTTCTTCTATCTTGAGCTTAGGAATCCCTCTCACAGCTTCTTTAGATATAATTCTTTTCATACCTTTCAGATGCAAGTGCCCTAATTTTTAATGCCATAGTTTAACTTCATTCTCTTTTTCTAAAACACATGTTGAGGAGAGGTTCAACTCTTGAGGAACCCATAAATAACAGTTGTCTTTAGATCTTATTCCTTTCATAATAACTTCATTCTTTTCATTGCACACAATACATTCTTCCTTGGTGAAGTTAACTTTGAATCCTTGATCACACAACTGGATTATACTTATCAGTTTAGCTGTTAACCCTTTAACAAGTAACACATCATCATGCTTAGGGACTCCTGAACAATCAAGCTTACCAACACCTTTGATTTCACCTTTTGCTCCATCACCAAAAGTCACATAACTAGTGGAATGAGATTTGACATCCACCAACAGATTCTTGACACATGTTATGTGTCTAGAACAACCTCTATAAAAATACCAGTCGTCTTTGGTTTATACTCTAAGGGAGGTGTGAGGTATGAAACTAGCAACATTAGACTTGGGAATCCATTGATTCTTCTTTTTGCTATTTTGGGGAATCTTATCAGTCTTGGGAGGAGCAGTAGTCTTAGGATACCCGTACAACTTGAAACAAAAGGGCCTTATATGACCAAGCCTTCCATAGTGATGATATTTCCAGGTTTGAAGATTCTCCTTGATGTGATTAAACTTTTTGTTGCCATGAGGTCCTTTCTTGCCATGATGTTTAGACATTTGATTCGACATCCTTGATTTAGATTTTGCATGAGTGGAATGTGATGAAGATTCTTCTTAGTTAGGTTTCTATTTCTCATTAAACCCTAGACCACTCTTGTCTCTAGTCACTCTCCCCACTTGAAGAATTTCATCTAGTTTGTCAGATCCATTATTTATCATCTTGAGAGATTTGACCATTCTATCTAGGTCTGAATTCAAGGAAGTCACCTCACTTTCTATATTAGAAATAGTTTTTAAAAGTTCTTCCCTTTTTACCTTCAACTGAGTTATGATGACTTTCTGTTTGTCCCCTTCAATGCACACTTCTGCACTTCTAAGACATAATTCTTTGTATAAAGCAGCTAGCTCATTGTGATACGGTGGGAAGAACTGACTGTTTTTTGGAATGCTGGTTTGCGTTTTGCGTTTGTTTTTGCAAAATGTCGCAGTAAGCAAGAGTCGCCACCGACTTTTATTTTATCCAACAAGGAAAGGAAAAAAGCACAGAAAAATTCCTTTTTTCGAGATATTTCTCGGGTTCGGGGGGTAGATTATAGAAAGGGAAGGTGTTAGCACCCTTTATATCCGTGGTTATCCACGGGCTCTTAGGTACTTGCTCAATTGTTTTCAAAATTGTTTTCTTTGTACTTGTGGGTTTGAGAAAAGTTTTTGTTTGAAACTTCGATTTAACTCTTGCTTCTGTCCTCAAGAGTGTAATGAAGTGTTTTGAAAACTTTGTTCGAAAAGTGTAAGTGTGAAGAGTTTGTTTTGTTTTAATTGAGCAAGTATCTAAGAACTATCTACCTACTCGAAAAAAGGAATCGTTCTATGCTAATTTCCTTTAGACAATGCTATCCCACTATTAATGAGTAGGTAGCACCGTCGTTGGAGTTTGAGGGTCAATTCGATTGAGGGACATACGGTCACTAAAGCAATGTTAGGACACCTTAGCGGTAACCCTAATGTCTTAGATCATTTGTTTGAGGCAACAATATTCGAGGAAACCGTTTCAAGGCAACTATGATCTTTTAGACAAGAGGACGACCTCTAAAACGACTTGTACTCAATGACCGTGTACGAAGGAAACCAAGTGGGGTGTACCCTAAGAGTGTGCATGTGCGAGTGTGTCGTTTTCAGTTATTTTTATCTTTGCACATGTCAAGGGTGATCTAATTTGATTTTAAGATTAAGCATTCAGTCTTGTCATGCAAACCCTATTATCAAACATCTAGCAGTTATAATTTGCGGAATTTAAAATGCGGAAATTAAATTACAAGGCGTCGGGTATTTACATCGCCAAAAGCAACCCTTTGAAAATAAAATAATGCGGTAAAAATAAATAAGTAAAGGTCCTAATTAATTATTACAATCCATAAGCAGATACATAATTGGATAAGGAAAAGTAAATCGCGACGCAAAATTAAATCGGATGCACAATTAGGGTTTTGACCCTTTTGAAAGAAAATGCTTTTTTTTTGTTTTTATTTTAAGAAAAGAAATTAATCCTAAATTAAATAACTAAATTAAATTAATAATTTAATTAATGAAAAATAAATTATGACATATTTTGGTTTTTTGTTATTTTAAGAAAGAAAATAAAATTAATTAAATTAGTAGTTAAAACCTAATTAAATCTAATTAATTTTAGTTAATTTACAAAATAAGTTAAGGTTATTCTAGAATTAAAAACCTAATTTAATTAATTAGTGTTTATTAATAAAAATAAAATTCTGAATTAAAAAAGTATTTTTGTGATTTTATTTGATAAAAAAAGAATTTTGTTATTGGTTAGAAAATTAGTTAAATAAAATAAAACAAATAAATTAAATAAACAAAACAAAATAAAATGAAAAAAGTAGAAGAATTGGGCCTGATTAGGAGGTGCAAGGAGCAATTTGTAGGCCCATTAGAAGCTGGCCCTTTTGACTTTTCCTGATCCAGTAGGCGCGTATTGACCTGGTTCTTGGTGGACCTCCAATCATTGACCACCAGATTTGGCCATTGGCCATCTGGCGCTTGGATGGGTGAGGGCATATGGTGGATTACAGATGGGCGTATGCATGCAATTACCTGAAAAATATGAGGAAAATACAATTTGCTAGAGGCAGGGATCGAACCCCTGACCTCCAACCTTTGGATCCTTTATGGCTTAGGTGGCAACCACTGAAGCACGCTGCTGTTTTGTTAACAATAATAATAATATATATATATTATATAAAAAACAAAGCAATTGCCAAAAAGAAAAAAAAACGCGCGCAATTATTTGAATTGGCTAATGGATGGACGACACGTCTTCATCCCTGTCCTCCCAATGCTGTAACATTACCTGCGGATTTTTATCTGCAGCAAAGGACGCAGCTTCGTCCCAAAGTCGTCCTCAGGCAATAAAAATGATTTTCAAGGGCATGGTCGTGTTCGTCTCAACCTCCTGAATACAACCATGTCTATCATGTGTCTCAATTTCACCTAAAACAAAAACCCCTAAAAACAGAAACAAAACCCTAGCCATGGCGTTTCATGATATATAGCGTATAAATCAAATTGGTTATTTCCAATAGTTTGCAAATGATGTGAATGTCAAGAATATGCAGTTATTTCATTCAATGGGTGCAAGAATACTGATTTGCGATTTCAAGAAGGAAGCGGATCCGCGATGTACTTACAGTGCTTTAGGACGCTTGAAAACGTGTGGTTAGGATCGTAATAGCTTCTAGAGATGACCAGCAATTGATATAGACAACTCTCGCGTCCTGAAACTACCTCTAACCTGGATTTTGATCTCCAAATTTTTTGTGATTTTTTTCACTTTTGTTCTGCCTCTACCAATGCTCTCTAACCCTGATTTTCGTGTTCTTGCCTTGCTTATGTATCGTACCTTGCATTAGGTTAACAAACTTGGTCCAAATCTCTCCATATTGATGTTTGGATATTTGATATGATCTCCATTTACAAACTTGCCAAATTTGCTTAATTTCAATCTTTTTGCACATGATTCACTTGATACGAATTTGATTCACATAATAGCTGTGTTTGGAGCCTGAAATAGCCAAAAAAATCATGTGTTATCAATGCTTTATATTTTACATGATTTTATTTGATTTAAAATTAATTAATTCAAATAAAAATCAAATTAAATAGTAAAAATGAGATATGGACACATGGTTGGAGCTAGGGAACGTGGGCTACAATGCAAACTCAAAACAAGTGAAAATGAATGGGCCCATTTGGCAAAATTTGAAGTTTTGGGGATAGTTGACTTTTGGCAATTTTGCAAAAAAGTCCAACTTCAACAATGCATAACTTCTTCAATTTTGAACTTTTTGAGGTGTTCTTGGACTTTTTAGAAATCTTGAGATGTCCTCTAATCAACCCTTTTGGTCTCATCGCATTTTGATATTCCATTCTCAAGTTATAAGCTTTGGAAAAAATGTGTTTTTTTTTTTACTTTTCAAAATGACCTATAATGTCCAAATTCATAACTTCTTGTGAGTGCATTTTTTGATCTTAGGGTATGAAGATGGATTGTAGGAAATTGCATCCTCTTTAAAATGAGATTTGGATGGGTCATTTCTCATAAAGTATGAGAAAGTTATGCTTGGTCAAAGTTGAGTTGTCTTTTCTTGTAAAACTCTAATTTAACAACTTTTGAATCTTGATGAATTTTGAGGAATCCTTGATGAATCATGATAAAACCTTGATAAAATGATGAAATATCCTTCAAAATGAGAATGTTGACAAAAAATCTTGAAGTTTGACTGTTTGTAGGTCACAATTGACTTTTGCCATAGCACAGTCGATTTTTGGACCTTTGAGCAATTGACTGAGCAAACTTCCTCTGCAAGGCTTGAAATTTGTCATGGATGATCTTGAGAACATATTAGGACATTGGTGAGCACTTGAGGTTATTTGGACTCAAGGATCTTGATGCAACACTAAACCCTACTTTGGGGTAGACTGCCTTAGGAGAGAGCTTGGATGGTCAATCTTTGAGCAACCTTGAGCTACTTGAAGATTTTTCTTGCAATGTTTTGAGAAATATGGGAGGGAAAGTTTTGGGGTTCAACAACTGCCCCTGTTCAATCTTCTTAAACCTGAGATGTAGATTGCTTTTCATGCCTTTCGTGATCCGAAGGTGGAAGATGATTGAACACTAGAGTGCCCAGAAATTTGCACTCGCATGAAGTGGTATCAGCCTTGTGATGTAGGGAATGGGCTTACAGATGACATTTGGAGATTGGTGATGAGGGGAGATGGGCTTAAAGATTCCATCTGAAGGAGTGTCGATCACGTAAGGGATTCCTTAGCGAGAGCTTGTATACATGTTGTTATAGAAGATTCCGCTGGGGAAGTCTAATTTTTGTTGAGATTTAGGAACTTGCTTGTACTTCAACTAAGAGAACATCTCTGCTGAGTTTTAAGGACTTGTCCGTAATTCAAACTGGGGGGAAACATCTTCATCGAGATTTAAGAACTCGCCCGTAATTCAACTGAGAAAATCCTGAGATTTAGGAACTCGCCTGTAATTCGACGGAGGACTTTGTCGAGATTTAGGACCTTGTCTGTAATTCAACTGAGGATAATTCTGTTGAGATTTAAGAACTGGTTAGTAATTCGACTGAGGGAAACATCTTCATCGGGATTTAAGAACTCTCCCGTAATTCAACTGAGAAAACTTCTCTGCTGAGATTTAGGAACTGTCTGTAATTTGACGGAGGATAATTGTCGAGATTTAGAACCTTGTTTGTAATTCAACTGAGGATAATTCAGTTGAGATTTAAGAACTGGTCAGTAATTCGACTTAGGGGAAACATCTTCATCAAGATTTAAGAACTTGCCCGTAATTCAACTGAGAAAACTCTGTTGAGATTTAGGAACTGTCTAATTCGACGGAGGATAATTGTCGAGATTTAGAACCTTGTCTGTAATTCAACTGAGGATAATTCGGTTGAGATTTAAGAACTGGTCAGTAATTCGACTTAGGGGAAACATCTTCGTCAAGATTTAAGAACTTGCCCGTAATTCAACTGAGAAAACTCTGCTGAGATTTAGGAACTGTCTGTAATTCGACGGAGGATAATTGTCGAGATTTAGAACCTTGTATGTAATTCAACCGAGGATAACTCTGTTGAGATTTAAGAACTGGTCAGTAATTCGACTTAGGGAAACATCTTCATCAAGATTTAAGAACTTGCCCGTAATTCAACTGAGAGAACTCTTCTGAGATTTAGGAACTCGTCTGTAATTTGACGGAGGAAATTTTCGAGATTTAGGACCTTGTCTGTAATTCAACTGTGGATAATTCTGTTGAGATTTAAGAACTGGTCAGTAATTCGACTTTGGTAAAAGCTTTATAGCTTCTGACTTTTATGAGAATTTAACCGCATCCTTCCTGAAAGGTAAAGGTCAGTTGTATGTAATGCATGATATATATCAAGCAATGATGTTCTCAAAATAAATGAGATTGTGTTGTATGATGCGTATATGCATGTGTCATGATGTATGGAAATGTAATGTTTTTAGCTGGGGAAAATAAATCTCGGATAGCTACTGGAGAAAAGAGTTAGATTCTTCGTTTCCGCTGGGGATGGCGAATGAAGATGACTGTGAGGATAAACCTGCAGGAGAGGATAACTCTGATGGGGAATAAATTGCTGAGGAGATTACTCTGTGGGGAAGAGATGCTCTGATGAGGATTCCACCGATAAATTCCGCTGGGGATGAATTACCGTTGCTGGTGATACTGAATCCTGTTGGGGATTGAATTCTTGTTTGTGAAAGGAAAGAACTCCGCTGGGGATGATCTTTTAGTTGCGACTTCACTGGGGATAACCTTTTAGACTCTAATGGGGATAATCCTTTGAGCTCTGTTGGGGACAATCTTCCAAAGTCTACAGGGGATGATTCTCCAAATTCCACTAGGGAAGCTTTTTCAGACTGCGCTGGGAAAAATTTCAAACTCCACTGGGGATATTTTGTATTCTATCGGGGAATATTCTTATACTCCGCTGGGGAATATTAAGACCTTTCAGTGCTGATGGTAAATAAACTCTGCTTGGGTAGAATATTACCGATTCATTCATAGTTGTAAGTCTCAGCTGGGGAGAGCTATCATTACTGTCTTTTCTTACTCTGCGGGGAGTGAAAGCATTTCAGCCACATTCTTCAGCTGAATCTACCTTTGTACCTGGTGGATAAAGAAAATGTACAGTTTGGACATTCTTATTTGCCCCTGTTTCTGATATTACCAGTCATCGTTTTTGTTTCGCATGTAAATTTTTGTGAGCAGTAATTAATGTCAAATGCATATATCAAAAATGAACATTGGACGTTCTTTGCAAAACAAAACAGAAAAAGGAAAAACAGTTTGAAATTTCTCTGAAAATGAATTGTATTGATTTTGAAGTTTGGCCTGTAAATAGGCGTTTTTGTACAAGAGGCTGACGTCCTAGTAAGAGAACGCTGCCGGATATATAGTTTATACATTTTGTGTAGAAGAAAACAAAACAGTTATGTGAATAATCCCACTGGGTTCTAACTCTGCTATTGCCTTTATGTCCTCGAGCATCTCATCATTTTGCTACTTGGTTGAAGGTAGTTCATATTGATTAGTGTCGTCCGAGCTTGATAGTCGATACTGAAGTCTGGTTGCAAGGTGATCCAATGAGACATAGTGTTATGCTTTGATCCCTAATTTTTTCCTGGACCGCCCTTTCAGGGTTTCAGTCCACCGGGATACCCTTTTTTTGCCCAAGCCACCTTTTCAGGTTTTCGACTTGTCGGGTGTACAGTTTTTTTCTTCATTTTCATCCCTTATTTTTGCCCGAACCCTTTTGGTTCGCCGGGAAGCCCTTATTTTTGCCTAGGCCAGTCGACCTAGCGGGTCTTTGATTATGCATAGTATTTTTTCACTATGTCTGCATTGACGGGGTGAGGAAGGTCGTCACTGTTGTACCCCAAAATTTGCCCTCTCTTTTCCACAAGAAATCACAGCTTCGGGATTTTCCTGATTTTTCAGATTGGTTTAAGAATCGGTCAAATAGACTTTTCTCATCAGTCGGACAAAATTAGGGTTTCCATTGATTTTGAATCAGTTCAAGAAGATTGTTAGGGTTTGGTTGAGTTTGGCTCAGGGTTTGATCAGGCAGGCGCTTCTTTGACAATAAATCAAGAATTAGGGTTTGCACGCGCATTTTCAGAAGAATTTGAATCCACAATGTATTAATTGGTTGTTACACTTCTTTGACGTCTGCTCAAGATTTCAGTTTGTTTCTCAATAAACCTAAACCTCTGGTTTAGAAGTTGAGGCTTCTGGTTTAAAATTTGCAGTGTTTGGTTTAATCAGTAAAGGCATAAGCATATGGACGTTTATTTGATTAACTGTGCATTGCTTATGTTTAATTGGGACGCGGAGTTTATTATTGATTGCAAGACTACAGTGTTTATTAATTATTTATTTTATCTAAGTTAGAATAATTGGATCTACTTCCAGTTATTGTAATTCAAGAAAGCTTAAATAATTAAATAGACAATTGAAATAAAGGAGATATCTGACAAAAAGACTTTTAATTATTTTTAACTATTGGTACAAGTGTTATTTAAATACAAGTAATTTTATTTACAAGTATTTATAATAATATTTATTACAAATGGTTAAAATAAAATAAAACGGTATCCTAATTTTCCTAAGTCTTCATCTTCTACTGATGCTCCCCATTTCTCAACTGACTTTTATCTACAAAGACAAAAAAGAAAAGAAGTCAACACAGATGAAATCAAAGGCAGACAGTTAATCAGAAACTCCTCATTAAAAGTGATTGGCCGGAATCAGTTTGTTCACCCTCTCTTCAAATCACAAGAGGACTCTTGGTTCACAAAGAGGGAAAAGGAAATATGTTTGTAAATATAAAAATGTACAAGGCTGCATAATGCCAAAAACAAATTGCACAGTTCAAAATTCAAAACCAAATCACAGGTAACAAACTGAATATGCCAAAACAAGTTACAAAGTTCAAATTGAACAAGCAGCATAAATGCAAACAGCCAAGTTACAGTTACAAAGGCAAACTATGCTGTCAAAGGCAAACTGAATGTCAAAACAAACTGTCCAAAGGCTGTCAAGGAGATATCAAGAAGTACACAAAATGCAGAAAATCTGAAGAAAGAAGATATGCAGAGCAAAGCTAACAATGCAAGCAACATATTCAAAAATTTGTCATCATTTTCCAGGCCAAGCACTTTTTCAGAAAAGTACAGTTTTAAGTAATATAAAAATGCTTTTTATCTGTGGAGAGAGAAAAGACAGAGAGAAGGGGAAGGCTTACAGTTTTGCAGGCTTAGGCTTAAAAGATATAAAACAAAGAGTTATCAGAACAAGAAAAGGAGGCAGAATATCACAAAAGACAATATACCACAAACTGTATCAACACAAGCCTATAACCAAGGTATCAAGAGGCCTGTTTTCCTCCAAGCCATACAAGCATATCAAGCCTAAACCTTAAACCTGCTTAAGCTTGCTTCAAAACCGTTTGCCTGCATAAAACCTGCTTCAAGCCAGCCTGTGACCCCAAATAAGCAAAAACTGTTAAACATTTCCAACCTGTGTTCAAAACAAGCCAGAATACCACAAACCTGCATAAATCTCAAACAAAATTCAAACTACACAAAGTCAAAAACTTCAAGCCTGAAGCCTGTCAAAACCAGTACAACAAACCTCAAACCAAAAGCCTAAAACTTCAAGCCTGAAGCCTGTCAAAACCAGTACAACAAACCTCAAACCAAAAGCCTAAAATCACAAACCTGTGTTCAAAGCCAAAAGGCCAGCATAAACCAGAAAAGCCTAAACAATAAGCTTGAAACCTGTTACAACCTAACAAACCTATTTTCAAGCTCATACCAAAAACCTGCATATTAACCTGCTTGCCTCAAGTATTCAAGCCAAGCATAAGCCCTGAAGCTTGCTCTAACTACCTGAAGCCTGCACAAACTTCAAACTACCAGAAGCCTGCTTCAAAATAACCAGAAAAAAGCACAAGCATATCAACCTGCCTAAACTCAAGACATAGTGACCCAAAGCAAACCTAACAACCTTCAAACCAGAAACCTACAAGCCCTAAAGGCTTGTAACCTCAAGCCCTGTACAACCTAAAAAACTTGTTACAATTTCAATCCAACAAAAAACCAGAAAAACCTTGAAGCCTTTCAAACCTATCAAGCAAATCCATCCAAATGTCCAAACAACAGAAATGAAAGCCCTCATAATGACTTCATCATAGGGCCAACAACAACAATAAGGAAACTCAGAACCAACATGTCAAGCAACTGAAGCTAGCAAATACATTAAAGCAACAAACCAATCCAAACTCTCAGAACTGAGTTCATCATCGAGTAAAAAAGCCAGAAGTGAAACAATAGGCAACTCAGATATCAAGATCATCAATATCAGAACAACAAGATTCAACAACATCAACATTTCAACAACAAGTATTCAGAGGCAAGCATTCAAGCAGACAGAAGGGGAACAAGCAAGCATCTCAGAAGCAACAAACAAATGTCCAAGTGTACTCTAAGAGCAAAAGCTCATCATCGAGAAGCACAACAATAAGCAAAGCGTTCAGATAAGCAGAAGAGGAAAAGAAGTTTCTGAAATGGATGAGCTAGGGTTTTCAGGGATATCATCATAAAACCTAACAAAAGAAAGATACCAAGAATACCAGAACAAAGCTTATCAACATCATACTCCCTCCGCCTGGCCGCCTGAGACACGCCTCCAGCTGATTCCTCCGTCTCCTCTCCAAAGGTTAATTTCTTCTTCCCTTTTCTTTCACACCTCACACAAACAAATGATAATATAAAGATCAGAATTTGTCAAAGATTAAAAACATGCAAAACTTGAAACCTAAAGCGTAAGACGGACAGAACTGAGAAATCATTACCTTACAACATCGCCTAGATACGAACGTGGAGAGAGGGAAGATGGATGATGGCGTCTGGTAGCTGAGGCGAAGGGAGGAGGTCAGAATCCATGGTTCGAGCGAAGAAGAGACGAAGAAGACGATGATAGAAACGGCGCCTCTGTAAAACTGTAACCCTAATCTGAGTAACAACAAAACAAACCCTTAGAAAAATGTCAAATGCGCGTTTGGGCATGTTCCCTCACCAAAAGCCTTAAGCCCATCTCAACACTGGCGCCTACACCCCCCCTCTGATTCCCTTTGCAAATCTTTTTGGGTCCAATGCCTCTTAAAGCCCATATAACCTTTTTTTATTTTTTTTAACCAACACCTTTTTTTATATATAACTTAATTCTTTTTTTTATTGTTAATTAATATACTAATTTCTCATATAAAAAATGTTGCTAATACTTTTCATTATAATTAAAAAATACATAAATATTAGATTTTATTAAGATTAAACATTTTTTTATTAAAACATTTTTGTTTAAATTTAAACCTTGTATAAAACATTAATAAAGAATACATAAAAAAATAGAATTTTTTAAAGTTAAATATTTCTTTTTTTTTTAATTAAAAACTTTTGTTTTTACATATTTAACAAAAACCCAAAAATAAATAAAATACTTAATATTGCATTAGGTTAACATATTTTTCTCATAATGTGTAAATAACCACATACACTTTCACAAATACTTTTGATACATTGCTTTTATTCTTATACATTGCTACATTTTACATTGAGAATGCGATTCGATTTAGTTGTAAATATATTTGGACACTACTATTCCGATAAGTCTCATCCCCCATTTGTAAACATTTGTACCCCCATCCCCGGATACTTGTTGTAATAATTTAGGGCTTTAAATTTCCGCATTTAAAAGCTTTCAAATTATGCCATGATAGACCTAGGGTTTGTATGTAAATAAAATCAACCGCTAGATAACCTAATACAAGACAAATGCATGACAATCAATACACAATTCACACTTGCACCCCTAGGGTAATCCCGCTTGTTGCCTTCAAAAATGGGCCATGTTGCATGTTCAGTTTCTTTGGCAAAACAAAACAAATCAAATGATCATAGTCCCTCGATGACGCTTTCGAAGTTGCCCAAACAAAATGATCATAGTCCCTTCAAGCAAAATTGCCAAAGACACTTGGCACCATTGCATTCATGGTCTATATGATGACTCGCGCCCGTCCCGCTAAACATCCTAACACAAGATTGTCCACCAAATACAATGGTGGAACAATACTGTTAAAAGGGTTAAAACATAGAAATTTTTTTGAGTAAATTTAGGGGTAGACAACTCTTAGTTACTTGATCAAACTTGCAAAGCACACTTGCCTACTTTCAAAACACACTCCACAACACAAACTTGCAAAAACAACTTTCAAAACATTGAAAACATCTTTTCAAAAAGACAAACACCTTTGTAAAACATTCGAATAAATAATTGTTACAACGGTTGCCTAGACAAGGCATCTTTTTCAAAACATTTTCAAAAACCATACACACATACAAACACCATTTCAAGCAATTGAAAATCAAGGCAAGTGATCTAAAACAAGTAACTAAGAGCCCATGGATAACCATGGATGAAAAGGGTGCTAATACCTTCCCTTTTCATAATCTACCCCCCGAACCCACGAAAACATCTCAAAGGTTTTTCCTGTGCTTTTTAACCTTTCCTTTAGGATAAAATAAAAAGGTGGCGACTCTTGCTAAACCGAACAAGTGCGAATACAAATGCAAAACCTCAAGTCAGTTCTCCCACCGTATCACAGAACTGGCGACTCTGCTGGGGATAAAATTTAAAAGTGGGGTTACCTTAGGGTTTTAGATCACCTTTACATACTTGCTTTGATTGCTTTGATTTATTTGATTGCTTTACTTTTTTGGATCCTTGTTTGGGTTTGTTGTAAATCCTACACCCGGATTTGGGGGCACCTTTTTAGGTAAATAGCAATAAAACTGTGAGGGAACTGTGCGGGGTATACCGACATGGTTGAAGCAGTAAGCTATGTTAGTGTGACATATTTGTGAGTACCGGTAACCCTTGAGTTCAATCAAGGAGAGTACGGGGCCGTTGAGTGATGTCATGAAGCACTAACGAACTCTTAGAACCTTAATTGACCATCTTAGCCTTTTTAGGAGTAGTGAGATGACCGACTTTGGTGCAGTCCAAAATTGGTAGATACTCGATACTACACTCATTGAGGGTTGTTTTCTTGGAATATTTTGGTCGCCAGTAAGTGGCTAAACCAAAACAATGAACACAGAAAATAATCCAATGATATTGAGCTCCTTAGGACCCGGTTTCTATGATAGGACAGGATGAGCCAACTAACTTCAAGAGGGTACTTACCTACAAACCCCATGCAAGCCTAAACCTAAGGACTTATTTGCTTTGTATGAATATGATTACCTATATATACACTTACTTGCTTCTGTATACATGTACATAACATCATGACATCATACCGTAGCATTTTCATTAACCATTTCAAGGATCTCGAGGGTCTTTTGATGCAGGGTCACATTGAACCAGACATCTACCAAGGGGAAAGAGGATTCTCCTCTAAACAAATGCCGTCAAAGATCAAGTGCAACAACTTGAATCAGGGCCTATGACCCACTTGACATGGTGAGCTTGATTCTCGTGGAAAGACATCCACAGGTGCAAAGTTATCCAATCAAAGATCGAAGTTCAACCTCTAACATTCTCTTATGTTTACCCCGAGAGATCCTTGAAAGCATGCATTCACATATCATGCATTGCATCATAACAGTTTTCCTTTTCAGGTTTCCTTATTCTCCTACTGTTTATTTCAGTAAGAGATGGCTCTAGAGAGAACTGTCAAGGATATCCAGGACCAAAATGCTCAACTTCAAGAGATGTTCTTGAACCTGTCCCTGGGGAAAGAAGAAGTGAAAGCTCTCCTCACAAGGGGCATGGTCCAGGGGAATTCAAGCAATGCCAGGAGTGATCAGTTGGAAGAACTTCAGTCTGAGCTGACAACAATGAGGATCCAAATGATGGGACAACTGGTGGGCCAGATAGCTCTCATCCAGGACTTGGCTCAAAGACAAGAGGAACTCAGAGTTCTCGTCAACCAACTGCTTCGGGACAACCAAGTGGGGCAAGCATCTGAGGTTGAAGAGCAAGTCACCATTCAACCCCATTTAAGACAAGAAGACAAGGGAAAGACTCCTCTACTTGCTTCAGGGTCACAAGCTCACCAACAACCTCGTCAGCGTCAACGGGGTAATCGGCGTAAGCAAAATACGTCGGGAAGACAGTTCACTGAGACTGACATACCGTCATCTCTAATATTGGAGCGCTTGTTGGAGGTCAATCTGACTGCTTTGAGGGATCCTATTCGGAAGCCCAATACCTTCGCTCCTAACTATCATCCCGACGCATTTTGTGTATACCACTCCTATAGTCCGGGACATGACACCGACGACTGTTGGGCCTTGAAGAACAAGATTCAAGATCTGATTGACATTAGAGTGCTGAGATTCATGCCAGATGGCGAGATGAAAATCTTCCATTAAGGGTATCTCCACCTAAAGTGACAAAGCTCGAACTGAGATACTTTTGTTTCATTTGAACTTTCAAGTTGTAATCTCTTTGTTATTCAAACAATTATCTTTTAATGTCAAACTTTGTTTCATTAATGCATTGCATATGTTTGTCTTGAATTCATCCATTCGTTTTCACTACTCTTATGCTTTCTTTATGATATTTAACTCTTGATAAAAAGCTGCAAGCCTTTAGAGGGAGGATGACGAAACAATACCGTAATCTCATACAGTATGCTTTTGAACAGACCTTGCTGATGATGTACAGGCATTTCTTTCAATTCCCAAACACTGGAGTTATAAGGAAGATAATCCCTATTCAACCTCTTCGAGCCAAAGAAGTAGGAGTTTTCTGTTCTAAACAAATTGAAACCTTTGATTTAAACCTGGGGCAGGGTAGTCTCTCAGTTAATTCAAAAAAAGGTGCGCATTGAAGTCTCAAAATCTCAGTTCGTAATACAAATGAACAACATCAAAAAAAGAAAAGACATTCCTTTGGAATCAAAAGGCAGTGATGGTTCCCTATCACATAGGCAGTCAATCTCTCAAAAGAGAAAAACCCATTAAGTCAAAACCTATAAAGGAGGCTTAAGAAACCTAGGGCATCCCGCTGACTGTAATCTCGAAAACAGGAACAGTCAGGCAAAAGTTAGGGATAACCAATCAAGAAAGAGGTCATTACAAATCCTCAACAACATGAAAAGTGTTGCAAAAAAAAGAGGATGACTGCCCTCCAAATTCAACTGGTGAACCATCGCCAAAAGGTCGTTCCAAACTCGAATAGAGTTCGACGCACAATTAACTGAGTTTAGGATTGAATGACATCACGAAGAGCGGGTGGGTACAAATACACTTTGAGCCTTTATCCTTTGTTTCTTAAACCGTGAACCAAGCCACGTTACAACCCTTCAAAAGTCCTAATTGAAGCATGGGTTAGTTCGAAAGCATACTGTTACAAAAGGTATCCTGACTCCTGTAAGGCTTTGCCCTAAATCTTGTGTTAAATTGGTCTTACAAAAGTTTTCTGCTAAAAAATGCATTTTTCAAAACTTCGAGACAAACATAAACTTTGCATTACTTGAATATCGTTGTTTGCACATGGTTATTTGTTTGACAGCGAAGAAATTCCTACAGCGAATGTTCGGAGGAACGAAAACTCTCTCAGTGAGTAAAATCACTTCAAGAAGGATGACACTTCCATTGACAAATCTCTTATCAACAAGGGGGCATGACATGTCACTATCCAATTAACCTGGGGCAGTCCAGTCAAGATTTCAACAAATCTCTCAAAAGTTCAGTGAACTTGGGGCAAGTCTCCGTCATCATCACTTGGGGCATTCGAATGTCAATCACCAAGGTCATCAAATTTCCATCATCACCTGCTGGAAGTTGCAACCACCAACAGGATAACGGACAATTGAAGCTCCTAAAAGTTTGTTTCTCTCAAGAATGAAGACTCTCATCCTTAAAACCTCAGAAGATTGGTATACTCCCAGTTTCTGACCGTTAACAGAATGAAGATTCTCATCACCTCAGAAGATTGGTATACTCCCAATTTTTGACCCTTAACAAAATCAAGATCAACATCTTCCCAGATTTCCTTCTAGAGATAGTTCAGATGTGACCCAGATTTGGCGACATTCCGATACTTATTCCAGATTTCATGCTAGAGATAGTTCAGATGTGACCCAGATTTGGCAACATTCCGATACTTATTCAAGATTTCCTTCTAGAGATAGTTCAGATGTGACCCAGATATGGCAACATTCCGATACTTATTCCAGATTTCCTTCTAGAGATAGTTCAGATGTGACCCAGATTTGGCGACATTCCAAAACTTATTCCAGATTTCCTTCTAGAGATAGTTCAGATGTGACCCAGATTTGGCGACATTACGATACTTATTCCAGATTTCCTTCTAGAGATAGTTCAGATGTGACCCAGATTTGGCGACATTCCGATACTTATTCTAGATTCCCTTCTAGAGATAGTTCAGATGAGACCCAGATTTGGCGACATTCTGAAACTTATTCCAGATTTCCTTCTAGAGATAGTTCAGATGTGACCCAGATTTGGCGACATTCCGATACTTATTCCAGATTTCTTTCTAGAGATAGTTCAGATGTGACCCAGATTTGGCGACATTCCGATACTTATTCCAGATTCCCTTCTAGAGATAGTTCAGATGTGACCCAGATTTGGCGATATTCCGATACTTATTCCAGATTTCCTTCTAGAGATAGTTCAGATGTGACCCAGATTTGGAGACATTCCGATACTTATTCTAGATTCCCTTCTAGAGATAGTTCAGATGTGACCCAAATTTGGCGACATTCCAAAACTTATTCCAGATTTCCTTCTAGAGATAGTTCAGATGTGACCCAGATTTGGCGACATTCCGATACTTATTCCAGATTTCCTTCTAGAGATAGTTCAGATGTGACCCAGATTTGGCGACATTCCGATACTTATTCCAGATTCCCTTCTAGAGATAGTTCAGATGTGACCCAGATTTGGCGACATTCCGAAACGTATTCCAGATTTCCTTCTAGAATAGTTCAGATGTGACCCAGATATGGCGACATTCCGATACTTATTCCAGATTCCCTTCTAGAGATAGTTCAGATGTGACCCAGATTTGGCGACATTCCGATACTTATTCCAGAGATAGTTCAGATGTGACCCAGATTTGGCGACATTCCGATACTTATTCCAGATTTCCTTCTAGAAATAGTTCAGATGTGACCCAGATTTGGCGACATTCCGATACTTATCCCAGATCAATACCTGCAGCAATCAAAAGATTCTTGCAATCCCGAGCGGAGCTAAAACTTCCAACTATCAATCCCCAAGTAGAATGAAGACTCTCATTCTCAGTTCTTCAGAGTATTCAAATATTCTCCAGTGAAGATCCCCTCAAGACAGGAATCCCCAGTAGATTGGCATACAACCCAAGCTCCTGATTCCCCAACAGTGGTCCCAGGACTTCTCATTTTCAACGATCAAAAGATTCTTGCAATCCCCTGCAGCAGTCAAAGATTCACTTTCCCCGACAGCAGTCAAGATTCTATTATCTCCAGCTATCCAAGATTCATCTATCCTCAGCAAGACAGCTCATCCGCTTACATGCACATTCATTACATTCATATCATAAGCATTGATGAAGTACAATCCATTACATCATGACATTGCATACAACTAACTCTTTACCTTTTCAGGAAAGATCAATCAACAGACAAAGATTATCATCCTCCGAGATTCCTTCTAGAAATAGTTCAGATGTGACCCAGACCTGGCGACATTCTGATACTTATTCCAGATTCCTTCCAGAGACAGTTCAGATGTGACCCAGACATGGCGACATTCTGATACTTATTCCAGATTCCAAGACTTTTGAAAACAGTTTACGGACACTTCCTAACATGGATGTTGCTCTATTGCTTATTCAACTTCAAGACTTCTGAAAACAGTTTACGAGTTCTCCAGACACGGATGTTAACCTATCGCTTGTTCGGATTCTTCAACTTCTGAAAACAGTCCAAGGATTCTCCAAACACGGAGGTTAATCTATCGCTTGTTCAGACTCAACTTTTGAAAACAGTTTACGGACGCTTCCCAACATGGATGCTGATCTATTGCTTATTCATCTCCAAGACCTCTGAAAATAGTTTACGGGTTCTCCAGATACGGATGTTAACCTATCGTTTGTTCAGATTCAAGACTTCTGAAAATAGTTTACGGATTCTCCAAACACGGATGTCAATCTATTACTTATTCATACCCCCAATTCAGAGATGTTCCAAAACATGGATACCTTTCTGATACTCACCCACTCACCAATGACATACAGTTCAAAACACATTTCTAGATGGCATCTCTAAGCCCATCCTCCTACCAGCAATTTCCAGATGGCATCTCTAAGCCCATCCCCCTGTCACATCTCCAGATGGCATCTTTAAGCCCATCACCAAATGGAATCTTTAAGCCCATTCCCTCAAAATTACGCTTTGACGAGTGCAAATTTTTTCGGGCACTCTAGTGTCCAATCTCCTTTTACCTTCGAGTCGCAAACGGCAAACTTGCCAATCTAACTCTTCAGGTTCAAGAATATTGAATAGGGGCAACTGTTGTACCCCAAAATTTTCCCTCTCTTTTCCACAAGAAATCACAGCTTCGGGCTTTTCCTGATTTTTCATATTGGTTTAAGAATCGGTCAAACAGACTTTTCTCATTAGTCGGACAAAATTAGGGTTTCCATTGATTTTGAATCAGTTCAAGAAGATTGTTAGCGTTTGGTTGAGTTTGGCTCAGGGTTTGATCAGGCAGGCGCTTCTTTGACAATAAATCAAGAATTAGGGTTTGCACACGCATTTTCAGAAGAATTTGAATCCAGTGTATTAATTGGCTGTTACACTGCTTTGACGCCTGCTCAAGATTTCAGTTTGTTTCTCAATAAACCTGAACCTATGGTTTAGAAGCTGAGGCTTCTGGTTGAAAATTTGCAGTGTTTGGTTTAATCAGTAAAGGCATAAGCATATGGACCTTTATTTGATTAATTGTGCATTGCTTATGTTTAATTGGGACGCCGGGTTTATTATTGATTGCAAGACTACAGTGTTTATTAATTATTTATTTTATCTAAGTTAGAATAATTGGATCTACTTCCAGTTATTGTAATTCAAGAAAGATTAAATAATTAAATAGACAGTTGAAATAAAGGAGATATCTACCAAAAAGACTTTTATTTATTTTTAATTATTGGTACAAGTGTTATTTAAATACAAGTAATTTTATTTACAAGTATTTATAATAATATTTATTACAAATGGTTAAAATAAAATAAAACGGTATCGTAATTTTCCTAAGTCTTCATCTTCTACTGATGCTCCCCATTGCTCAACTGACTTTTATCTGCAAAGACAAAAAAGAAAAGAAGTCAACACAGATGAAATCAAAGGCAGACGGTTAATCAGAAACTCATCATTAAAAGTGATTGGTCGGAATCAGTTTGTTCACCCTCTATGCAAATCATAAGAGGACTCTTGGTTCACAAAGAGGGAAAATGAAATATGTTTGTAAATATAAAAATGTACAAGGCTGCATAATGCCAAAAACAAATTGCACAGTTCAAAATTCAAAACCAAGTCATAGGTAACAAACTGAATATGCCAAAACAAGTTACAAAGTTCAAATTGAACAAGCAGCATAAATGCAAACAGCCAAGTTACAGTTACAAAGGCAAACTAAGCTTTCAAAGGCAAACTTAATGTCAAAACAAACTGTCCAAAGGGTGTCAAGGAGATATCAAGAAGTACACAAAATGCAGAAAATCTGAAGAAAGAAGATATGCAGAGCAAAGCTAACAATGCAAGCAACATATTCAAAAATTTGTCATCATTTTCCAGGCCAAGCACTTTTTCAAAAAAGTACAGTTTTAAGCAATATAAAAATGCTTTTTATCTGTGGAGAGAGAAAAGAGAGAGAGAAGGTGAAGGCTTACAGTTTTGCAGGCTTAGGCTTAAAAGATATAAAACAAAGAGTTATCAGAACAAGAAAAGGAGGCAGAATATCACAAAAGACAATTTACCATAAACTGTATCAACACAAGCCTGTAACCAAGGTATCGAGAGGCCTGTTTTCCTCCAAGCCATACAAGCATATTAAGCCTAAACCTTAAACCTGCTTAAGCTTGCTTCAAAACTGTTTGCCTGCATAAAACCTGCTTCAAGCCAACCTGTGACCCCAAATAAGCAAAAACTGTTAAACATTTCCAACCTGTGTTCAAAACAAGCCAGAATACCACAAACCTGCATAAATCTCAAACAAAATTCAAACTACACAAAGTCAAAAACTTCAAGCCTGAAGCCTGTCAAAACCAGTACAGCAAACCTCAAACCAAAAGCCTAAAACTTCAAGCCTGAAGCCTGTCAAAACCAGTACAACAAACCTCAAACCAAAAGCCTAAAATCACAAACCTGTGTTCAAAGCCAAAAGGCTAGCATAAACCAGAAAAGCCTAAACAATAAGCTTGAAACCTGTTACAACCTAACAAACCTGTTTTCAAGCTCATACCAAAAACCTGCATATCAACCTGCTTGCCTCAAGTATTCAAGCCAAGCATAAGCCCTGAAGCTTGCTCTAACTACCTGAAGCCTTCACAAACTTCAAACTACCAGAAGCCTGCTTCAAAACAACCAGAAAAAAGCACAAGCATATCAACCTGCCTAAACTCAAGACATAGTGACCCAAAGCAAACCTAACAGCCTTCAAACCAGAAGCCTACAAGCCCTAAAGGCTTGTAACCTCAAGCCCTGTACAACCTAAAAAACTTGTTACAATTTCAATCCAACAAAAAACCAGAAAAACCTTGAAGCCTTTCAAACCTATCAAGCAAATCCATCCAAATGTCCAAACAACAGAAATGAAAGCCCTCAGAATGACTTCATCATAGGGCCAACAACAACAATAAGGCAACTCAAAACAAACATGTCAAGCAACTGAAGCTAGCAAATACACTAAAGCAACAAACCAATCCAAACTCTTAGAACTGAGTTCATCATCGAGTAAAAAAGCCAGAAGTGAAACAACAAGCAACTCAGATATCAAGATCATCAATATCAGAACAACAAGGTTCAACAACATCAACATTTCAACAACAAGTATTCAGAGGCAAGCATTCAAGCAGACAGAAGGGGAACAAGCAAGCATCTCAGAAGCAACAAACAAATGTCCAAGTGTACTCTCAGAGCAAAAGCTCATCATCGAGAATCACAACAATAAGCAAAGCGTTCAGATAAGCAGAAGAGGAAAAGAAGTTTCTGAAATGGATGAGCTAGGGTTTTCAGGGATATCATCATAAAACCTAACAAAAGAAAGATACCAAGAATACCAGAACAAAGCTTATCAGCATCATACTCCCTCTGCCTGGCCGCCTGAGACACGCCTCCAGCTCATTCCTCCGTCTCCTCTCCAAAGGTTAATTTCTTCTTCCCTTTTCTTTCACACCTCACACAAACAAATGATAATATAAAGATCAGAATTTATCAAAGATTAAAAACATGCAAAACTTGAAACCTAAAGCATAAGACGGACATAACTGAGAAATCATTACCTTACAACATCGCTTGGATACGAACGTGGAGAGAGGGAAGATGGATGATGGTGTCTGGTAGCTGAGGCGAAGGGAGGAGGTCAGAATCCATGGTTCGAGCGAAGAAGAGACGAAGAAGACGATGATAGAAACTGCGCCTCTGTAAAACTGTAACCCTAATCTGAGTAACAACAAAACAAACCCTTAGAAAAATGTCAAATGCGTGTTTGGGCATGTTCCCTCACCAAAAGCCTTAAGCCCATCTCAACACTGGCGCCTACACCCCCCCTCTGATTCCCTTTGCAAATCTGTTTGGGTCCAATGCCTCCTAAAGCCCATATAACCTTTTTTTATTTTTTTTAACCAACACCTTTTTTTATATATAACTTAATTCTTTTTTTTATTGCTAATTAATATACTAATTTCTCATATAAAAATGTTGCTAATACTTTTCATTATAATTAAAAAATACATAAATATTAGATTTTATTAAGATTAAACATTTTTTTATTAAAACCTTTTTGTTTAAATTTAAACCTTGTATAAAACATTAATAAAGAATACATAAAAAAAATAGAATTTTTTAAAGTTAAATATTTCTTCTTTTTTTTAATTAAAAACTTTTGTTTGTACATATTTAACAAAAACCCAAAAATAAATAAAATACTTAATATTGCATTAGGTTAACATATTTTTCTCATCATGTGTAAATAACCACATACACTTTCACAAATACTTTTGATACATTGCTTTTATTCTTATACATTACTACATTTTACATTGAGAATGCGATTCGATTTGGTTGTAAATATATTTGGACACTACTATTTCGATAAGTCTCATCCCCCATTTGTAAACATTTGTACCCCCATCCCCAGATACTTGTTGTAATAATTTAGGGCTTTAAATTTCCGCATTTAAAAGCTTTCAAATTATACCATGATAGACCTAGGGTTTGTATGTAAATAAAATCAACCGCTAGATAACCTAATACAAGACAAATGCATGACAATCAATACACAATTCACACTTGCACCCCTAGGGTAATCCCGCTTGTTGCCTTCAAAAATGGGCCATGTTGCATGTTGAGTTTCTTTGGCAAAACAAAACAAATCAAATGATCATAGTCCCTCGATGACGCTTTCGAAGTTGCCCAAACAAAATGATCATAGTCCCTTCAAGCAAAATTGCCAAAGACACTTGGCACCATTGCATTCATGGTCTATATGATGACCCGCGCCCGTCCCGTTAAACATCCTAACACAAGATTATCCACCAAATACAATGGTGGAACAATACTGTTAAAAGGGTTAAAACATAGAAATTTTTTTGAGTAAATTTAGGGGTAGACAACTCTTAGTTACTTGATCAAACTTGCAAAGCACACTTGCCTACTTTCAAAACACACTCCACAACACAAACTTGCAAAAACAACTTTCAAAACATTGAAAACATCTTTTCAAAAAGACAAACACCTTTGTAAAACATTCGAGTAAATAATTGTTACAATGGTTGCCTAGACAAGGCATCTTTTTCAAAACATTTTCAAAAACCATACACACATACAAACACCATTTCAAGCAATTGAAAATCAAGGCAAGTGATCTAAAACAAGTAACTAAGAGCCCATGGATAACCATGGATGAAAAGGGTGCTAATACCTTCCCTTTTCATAATCTACCCCCCGAACCCACAGAAACATCTCAAAGGTTTTTCCTGTGCTTTTTAACCTTTCCTTTAGGATAAAATAAAAAGTCGGTGGCGACTCTTGCTAAACCGAACAAGTGTGAATGCAAACGCAAAACCTCAAGTCAGTTCTCCCACCGTATCACAGTCACCATCCATGGTGGTTAGAATCATAGCTCCTCTTGAGAAAATGTTCTTAACCACAAATGACCCTTCGTAAGTAGGGGTCCATTTGCCCCTGGGATCACCTTGAGGTAAGATAATTCGCTTGATCACCAGATCCCCAACTTGATACTCTTGTCGTCTAACTTTCTTGTTAAATGCCTTTATCATCCGCTTTTGATACGTTTGACCATAACAAATAGCAGTAAGTCTCTTTTCATCGATTAAATTCAGCTGATCAAGCCGAGTCTGAATCCAGTCATCTTCGCTCAAACCTGCATCCTTCATAATCTGAAGAGAGGGTATCTGTACTTCAATGGTAAAGACGGCCTCCATACCATATACCAAGGAATAGGGGGTTTCCCCTGTTGACGTCCTCGCTGAGGTACGGTACCCATGAAGAGCGAATGGTAACATCTCGTGCTAGTCTTTGTATGTCACTGTCATCTTCTGCACAATCTTCTTAATGTTCTTATTAGCCGCTTTAACAGCCCCATTCATCTTCGGCCTGTAGGGAGAAGAGTTGTGATGTTGTATCCTCAACTGCTTGCAGAGCTCAGTGATCATCTTATTGTTGAGATTTGTACCATTGTCCATAATTATCCTCTCTTGTACACCATATCGAAAAATCAGATTGTGCCGAATGAAACGTGCTACGACGTTCATGGTTACAGTAGCAAAGGAAGTTGCTTCAACCCACTTCGTAAAGTAATCAATTGCTACCAGGATGAAACAATGCCCGTTGGATGTTGTAGGTCTGATCTCGCCGATCATGTCAATGCCCCACATTGCCAAAGGCCACGGAGTTGTCAAGACGTTCAGAGGTACTGGAGGTATGTGCACCTTATCAGCATAGACTTGGCACTTGTGACAGGTCCGAGAATGCTGATGACAGTCGGATTCCATTGTGGACTAATAGTATCCTGCCCGTAGGATTTTCTTTGCCATGGTGTGTCCACTCTAATGAGTCCCGAAAGTACCTTCATGTAACTCTGCCATAACCCTTTCTGCTTCGTTCTTATCCACACATCGCAGTAAGGTTGAATCATGGTTACGCTTGTAGAGGATGTCATTACTGATGAAGAATTTCGCCGCGAACCTCCTCAGAAACTTCTTGTCATTGACAGATGCACCCTCGGGATATTCCTGAGCTTCAAGATACCTCTTCACCTCGTGAAACCAGGGTTTATCTGTTGCCTCTTCAGTCTCAATATTACAACAATGTGCGGGTTCGTCCAACCTTCCAATGATAATCCGGGGAGCTTCGTTGTCCCAATTGACTTTGAACATAGAAGACACCGTAGCCAGCGTGTCCGCCAACTGATTCTCCTCTCTAGGGAAATGTTCAAAGGTTATCTCTTCAAAGTGGGGAAGCAATGTCAATACATACTCCTTATAAGGGATAAGATTTGGGTGTTTCGTATCCCACTCGCCTTTGATCTGACTGATCACGAGAGCGGAATCTCATAACACACTCAAGAACTTAATCCTTAGGTCAATAGCTGCTTGAAGACCCATGATGCATGCTTCATACTCCGCCATATTGTTGGAGCAGTTGAAACATAGTCGGGCGGTAAACAGAGTATGAGAGCCTTTAGGAGATATGATCATGGTGCCAATGCCATTACCCAAAGCGTTCGAAGCTGCATCAAAGTACATAGACCATTGGGATCCTTCCTCAGGTCCTTCATCCGGTCCAGGTTCTTCATAGTCGGTTACCAACATGATATTCTCATCCGGAAATTCAAAGTTCATAGACTGGTAATCGTCCACTGCTGATGTGCCAAATGATCTGCCAACACACTTCCCTTGATTGCCTTTTGGGTCGTATACTGGATGTCATACTCAGTCAAGATCATCTGCCATCTAGCTATTCTTCCGGACAAGGCAGGCTTCTCGAAGATATACTTGATTGGATCCATTTCTGATATCAATAGAGTAGTGTGAGTCAGCATATACTGTCTCAGCCAGAGAGCAGCCCATGCCAAAGCGTAGCAAGTTTTCTCGAGCAACGAGTATCGGGTCTCGCAGTCGGTAAACTTTTTGCTAAGGTAATAAATAGCATGCTCTTTTCGGCCAGACTCGTCATGTTAACCCAGCACACACCCCATTAAGTTGTCGAGTACTGTCAAGTATAAGATCAAAGGTCTCCCTTCGATTGGAGGCATCAGAATGGGTGGCTCTTGAAGATACTCTTTGATAATTTCGAAAGCGGCCTGACATTTATCATTCCATCTTACCACTTGATCTTTCTTCAGTAGCTTGAAGATTGGCTCACAAGTAGCTTGAATCGGGCAATGTAATTCAACCGTCCCAAAAAGCCTCTGACTTCTTTTTCTGTTCGGGGAGCTGGAATCTCCTGTATAGCCTTCACCTTTGCATGATCCACTTGAATACCTTTATCACTTACGACGAACCCCAGTAGTTTACCAGATCTCACCCCGAAGGTGCACTTGCTCGGGTTTAACCTCAGCTTGTACAACTTCAACCTATCAAATAACTTCTGAAGGTGGTCAATATGTTCTTCCTCAGTCTGGGATCTTACAATCATGTCGTCAACGTAAACCTCAATCTCATGATGGATCATGTCGTGGAACAAAGCGACCATGGCACGCTGATACATTGCCCCAACATTCTTCAATCCAAAAGGCATGACTTTGTAGCAAAAGGTACCCCACTGAGTAACAAAGGTTGTCTTCTCCATGTCTTCGAGAGCCATTTTAATCTGATTATAACCGGAGAAACCATCCATAAAGGAGAATACCTTATGTTGCGCGGTGTTTTCAATCAGAACGTCGATATGAGGCAGCGGGAAATCATCCTTAGGGCTCGCCCTGTTCAGACCCCTATAGTCAACACACATTTGAACCTTACCATCCTTCTTCGGCACAGGAACCACGTTGGCAACCCACTGCGGGTAAGAAGTAACTGCTAGAAAACCAGCGTCAAACTGTTTCATCACTTCAGCCTGGATTTTCTCAGACATATCCGGGCGCATTCGGCGGACTTTCTGTTTCACTGGAGGACAGTCTTCCTTGGTAGGCAGGCGGTGAACCACAATATCGGTATCCAACCCAGGCATGTCTTTATAAGACCAGGCAAAGATCTCAACATAGTCATGCAGCATCTGAATCAACCGTTGCTTAACACTAGGCTCCAGATTTGCACCGATCTTGACCTCCTTCTTGTCCTCTTCTGTACCCAGATTTACTGTTTCCACAGGCTCTTCATGCGGTTGTATGGCCCTCTCTTCCTGAAGTAGCAGTCTAGCAAGTTCACCAAGCACTTCGCAATCATCTTCACCTTCGTCTTCGGCTAAGTTGATCGTACTTTCGAAGTCATAACTGGCAGTAGCAGAGTCGTTATCAGTAGGATCCAGAGTGGATGTAGACCTGTATATATGAGTGTGTGTAAAATAGTTGTTTTGCAATATATAATAAAAGAAAAACAAGGAGCACAAAATTTGAAATGCAAAAAACATCCAATGCTTTTATTAATGATATATGTAGATGACACACATAAAGCCCTCACAAATGAAGCCACGGTGCCCTGGGTAAGACACCGGGCCGTAAAGTTTAAAATTGTCTATTACAAACACAAAACAAAAATCTCATTACTGGGTAATAAAAGAAATTGAGACGAAGTCCTTTGCCGTCCAATTGCTTAATCCACCATCGACAGTGGGGTAGATCCAACTGTCAAACTCAGACTCTTCAACATCATCTTCAATGGCATTCACTCCTGAATTGCTGATAAACAGGGGAGGTATTCCGATCCGTGCACTCCGAACAGCCCTTTGAGCTTCTGCAGTGAAACCCAAACCAAACTTGTTAGTCTTATGTGCAAAATCAGGGAGTTGGCCCCAATTTGCACACCCACCTTTCTCAACAACAGCCCGGGAATCCTTTAGGGAAGCCATCTTCATTGGAGGATCTTCAGTAACAGTTTCAGCTGACACTAACGTCTGGGGAAGCTCTTCAAAATGCTGAAACGGGGTCTCAATGAACTCCCCGTCCATCTCCACATACCAGAATGAGTTGAGGTGGCTCACCATGTACTCCTCTTCTCCTCGTACTGTCACAATTTTCCTCTTCACTGGGTATTTCAGCATCTGGTGGAGCGTAGAAGTTACTGCCCCAGCTTTGTGTATCCATGGGCGACCCAGCAGACAAGAATAAGATGGCCGAATGTCCATCACATAGAATGTAGATGCGAAAACCTGAGAACCAACCTTAATCAGAATATCCACTTCTCTGTGTACCATCCTCTTGGACCCGTCAAAGGCCCTGACTACAATGTTGCTTGGTTTCAACTCCAACCCTTCACAGTCTAACCGGTCTAGAGCTTTCTTAGGTAAAACATTCAGCGACGACCCAATATCCACCAATACGTGAGCAAGAGTAGTGCCCATGCATTCAATGGAGACATGCAGGGCGTCATTGTGATTCTTCCCCTTAACAGTCAAGTCGGCATCAGAGAAACCCAACCCATTATATGCTGTTAGACTAGCCACGCAATCTTTAAATTGATTATCTGATGTTTCTTACGGTACGTGTGCAGTTTTCAGGAAAGCAATCAGAGCCTTGGCATGGGCTTCTGAGAAAAGCAACAGAGACAACATAGAGATTTTGGATGGGGTTTGCCCCAGCTGCTCGACTACATTGTAGTCGATCTTTTTGATGATCTTAAAAATTTCCTCCATCTCTTGTCTAGAGGCTTCAACAGTAATCGTCTTCAATGCCTCCATCTGGGCAGGCTCACCGGTGGTCCCTTTGCCCCGAGCGTCAGATGACTCGGCAACAGGGGTAAGAATTGGAACTTGAACAGGGACAGTAGCAGGTGTACTGGTAGGTGTAATAACAACAGGCTTCCGAATAGTTGGTGGAGAGATCTCAGGGGAGAAAAGTCTTCCACTGCGGGTGACTTTACTAGATCCAACGATATTGCTGACGTCAGTATCAGCATTCAAATCTTGTTTAACTCCGTGATAATACACGTCAGCCCTGTAGTGCCATGGGACAACTTTATTTGATGTATAGGGGATATGCCCAAGAATGGTGATGATCAACGGTGCAATTCTTGGAACGGATGTAATTCTAACAGGCTTTCTCGAGGAAGACTTGGAAGAATTGTCGGAAATGGTGATTATAGCAACTTCTTCAGTAGGAACCAAAGGAACAAAAGTCTTCTCAAACAGAATTTATTTATTATCCATCAGGCGTTGGACACCTGACTTCAAAAGATGGCAACCGGTAGGTAGGACGGAACACATACGGCAACCTTTATCACAGCCCGGAAATAAACCGGCTAACAAAAGGTTCTTCTTCACAGTCATCAATGGAGTAACAATGTCTTTCACAGAAATCACAAACGAGTCTTCATCTACATCATTTACTTCATGCTTGGGCATAGGAGAAGTAACAACATTAGGTCTTTCAGGTGCTTCGAACTCAATCTCCTTAGCATCAATCAAGTCTTGTACCTTATTCTTCAAAACCCAACAATCATTCGTATCGTGCCCCGGGCTATCAGAGTGAAAAGCGTAGTGGGCGTTTGGATTGTACATCGGTGATGTTGTGTTGGGATTCTTCGGGGCCACCTTCGGAATCACCAAGTTGGTCTTCAATAACTACGGAAGAATTTGGGATAAAGTCATGTTGAGCTGAGTGAATTGTCTTCGCGGCCTCTCGGCCCTTGGCTGATTGTTGCGCTGAGGGGCAACAGCAGGTCTTGATATAACCACCGCATTGACTGCTTGGCAGCGTTCAGGTCTATTATGGCTTTTTGAACTGTAAACAACACTGGACTCCTTCTTAAAAGGATTCTTCTCGGTTCCTGACGAAGCACCCTTCTGTAATTTATCGGATTTGATACCGGCCTCAATTCTTTCCCCGGTCATAATCAGCTCTGTAAACCCGGACGATGAACTTCCAATCAGATGGTTGAAATACGGACCAAATAAGGTCCCCAAAAACATATCCATTAGCTCCCTATCAGCCAAGGGAGGTTGCACTCTTCCAGCAAGGTCCCTCCATTTCTGAGCGTAGTCTTTGAAACCTTCACCCGCGCCCATAGACATACCCTGGAGGTGGGTACGCGTGGGAGCAAGGTCGGAATTGTATTGGTACTACTTGTAGAAAGCAACAGCTAAATCCTCCCAATTACGGATACTAGCTCCTTCCAGCTGGTAAAACCATTCAAGTTGAGTCCCTGAAAGACTATCTTGAAAGAAGTGGATCCAGAGATTCTTGTCAGCTGTGTATGGCTGAATCTTTCTAACATACGAGTGGAGGTGCAGTTTTGGGAAAGAAACCCCGTCGTATTTAGCAAAGATTAGTACTTTAAACTTGTGGGGAATCACCACCCAGATGACAGACCCAAATCCCCAAAGTCCAGACCAGGCACTTTCTGAACTTCCATCGCGCTCAACCGGTCTTCGAGCTTCTTATATCTATCCTCAGCCAGAGGATACTGGTCTTCGTCAAAGTCCGTCTCGTTGTCGGAAACAACAGGGCTAGGAGCCCTCCTTTCTTCCTAATTTTCTCCCCCTTCAGATGAGTGAGTCAAATCAACCTCTTCTCGCAAATTGTTTCCAAATCTGCGACCCACATTTAATAGGAACGTCTTCTTCTTCTTCTTCTTCTTCTTCTTCTTCATCTTCTTCTCTTTCAAGATAAGGGTCTTCAGATCTTGCTGACCCTTGGCCAAACTCATGAACAATTCCTGGAACTAGGCGTTTTGAGCTTGCAGAGCCTTGATGGCTTGTTCAGTTGATGTTTCAGAAGACATGATGCTGAAATAAACAGCGAAGAAGATGAGAAACCTGTAAGGGTACCTGTGATGAAGTGCATGGGAATGAAATGCGCATGATATGATTTCAAAGACTTTAGAGATTCAAATTCGTAAACCAAAATGAAACACACTTTTATTAGATAAACTTTGAATTCAATTGTTCAACAGATGCCTTTAAGGCGTTACAAGAAAGAAAAACTGAAATGTAAATCAAAACTAGCAATAATCAAAAGACAATCAGTGCTCCCATGGTCGTTTCCCGTCGGTGCGTACATAGTCGTTGAGGATCTTCTCATTCTCCAATTGCCTTGTCAACTTTTGAATCTTATGCTCTTGCTCGTGATACCTTTATCTGTAAGTATCCCGCTCTTCTCTCAGCTGCATCCAAGATCTCTTTAATGCCCCAATGTCAGTAGGCATGTATGGATGGAGGATGGTAGGAGGAACCCCTTCTTCATCAGCAACCTCAACAATTATAGGCAAGACGACTTCGTACGGCATTCCCAGCTTTTGGGTACAGATTCGAACCCATCGGAGATATGGCTCCATCGAAAGAGAAGTCTTCGCACCTAGCTCGTGCGGATCAGACCTGTGTACCCTATCCTAGGCTCGTATGAACCTGCGGCGTTGCTCGTCACTATCCCCTTAGAAGTCAAAGATAATGCTTGGCATCAGTAACTCATGAGGTCCTTCTCTCCTAGCTCGCCCAAACTGGTGTAAGGCCAAACAAGGGTTATAGGTGATCCCTCCATTGATTCCTAGAAGTGGAACATTGGGGTATTCCCCACAGCGATCAATAATAGCCACATCTTCCATGCCTTTAATAGTACAAATGATATCAGTGTGAGCCAGGGACATAATCCTGTAGGCCCAACCCATGCCTTCCTTATTTTTTAAAACTGATTTGGGGAGGTGAGAAATAAACCACCTCGCCAGCAATGGTGCACAACACATAAGGGTTCCCCATTTCTGAGCAGTAAGGGCATAAAGAGAGTGCAGAATGTCACCCAAGAGAGTGGGCACTGGATTACCAGACATGAAAATCTTCACTGCATTCACGTTGACGAAAGAATCTGAGTTAGGAAACAACACCAAACCATATATGAGAAGATCTAGAGTGTCTTCGAATGCCTGAAAGTCTAGACTATCCCAGAACTGATTAGCCCGATCAACTAAGAATTTAGCCAAGAAGCCTTTTGTCCCACTCCTAGTTTCCCAATTAGACATTACCTCAGCCTTTGTCATATGGAGGGCTGAAGCAATCTCTTCCGGCCTAAGAACTCTCTCCCAACCTGTGAACGGGGTCTACTCTAGAATGGAGATACCAAGTAGATCAGAGAACTCTTCCAAGGTAGGGACCAACTGGTAGTTCGGAAAAGTAAAGCAGTGGTACAGTGGATCAAAGAACTAGCACAAAACACTCATCATCTGTTCATCTAATCTGGAAGTGACCAAACCCAGTAGGTGACCATGTCTTCTGATGAAGGAGGAAGTATCTAGAACCTTTGCAACCAATTCCTTAAGTTGAGTTGGAATTTGGACGAAGTTGATCCGAATAGTGTTTCTACGCATGGGTGCCATGACCTACAAAATAGAACAAAGATGAATCCCCTCTGTCTTTGAAATGGGTTAGTCCATTGCAAGATGCATGCAATGTTATGATGCATGATGTCATGATAGAAAACACACCACAAGTATCCACAAATAGCAAACATGGTAAGGGCAAACAAGTCACACAGATAGCCCTTAGATTTCAGGCTGCCAAGGAGCTTAGGTACTACCCTCTTTCAGTTCAGTCGGTTCAAACCTGTCCTAGAAATAGTAACCGGGTTCTAGAGGATCTCAATATCACTGACCACCCTTGATCGGTCATAATTCCAGTTTAGCAACCTTTTCTTGCGGCCGGAATCATCGCGAGAGTTTGGTCTCAATGAGTGTAGCATACTGCTACTGTTCTATGGCCAAGTTGGTCAATTACAGGTTCTAAGGTCAGTTGGTGCTTAATGACCCCTTAGCAGACCCATATTCTCCTTGTTGCGCCACAAGGGATATCGGTACATACTAAAGTGCCACACCAATGTAGCTACTGCTGCAACCGTATCGGTCTACGCCGTACAGTTCCCTCACAGTTTATTGCTACTTACCTAAAGGGTGTCCCCCAGATCCGGGTTAGGATCTATAGTAACTCTGATTCAAGCCCACAAAGATAAAGCATACAAGTCAAGCAATTGAAAACATTATGAACTATTCCTAAGGTACACCCTACTTATAATCTATCCCCAGCAGAGTCGCCAGTTCTGTGATACGGTGGGAAGAACTGACTGTTTTTTGGAATGCTGGTTTGCATTTTGCGTTTTTTTTCGCAGAATGTCGCGGTAAGCAAGATTCGCCACCAACTTTTATTTTATCTAACAAGTAAAGGAAAAAAGCACAGAAAAATTCCTTTTTTCGAGATATTTCTCAGGTTCGGGGGGTAGATTATAGAAAGGGAAGGTGTTAGCACCCTTTCTATCCGTGGTTATCCACGGGCTCTTAGATACTTGCTCAATTGTTTTCAAAATTGTTTTCTTTGTGCTTGTGGGTTTGAGAAAAGTTTTTGTTTGAAACTTCGATTTAACTCTTGCTTCTCTCCTCAAGAGTGTAATGGAGTGTTTTGAAAACTTTGTTCGAAAAGTGTAAGTGTGAAGACTTTGTTTTGTTTTAATTGAGGAAGTATCTAAGAACTATCTACCTACTCGAAAAAAGGAATCATTTTATGCTAATTTCCTTTAGACAATGATATCCCACTATTAATGAGTTGGTAGCACCGTCGTTGGAGTTTGAGGTTCAATTCGAATGAGAGACATACGGTCACTAAAGCAATGTTAAGACGCCTTAGCGGTAACCCTAATGTCTTAGATCATTTGTTTGAGGCAACAATATCTGAGGCAACCGTTTCGAGGCAACTATGATCTTTTAGACAAGAGGACGACCTCTAAAACGACCTGTACTCAATGACCGTGTACGAAGGCAACCAAGTGGGGTGTACCCTAAGAGTGCGCACGTGCGAGTGTGTCGTTTTCAGTTATTTTTATCTTTGCACATGTCAAGGGTGATCTAATTTGATTTTAAGATTAAGCATTCAGTCTTGTCATGCAAACCCTATTATCAAACATCTAGCAGTTATAATTTGCGGAATTTAAAATGCCGAAATTAAATTACAAGACGTCGAGTATTTACATTGCCAAAAGCAACCCTTTGAAAATAAAATAATGCGGTAAAAATAAATAAGTAAAGGTCTTAATTAATTATTACAATTCATAAGCAGATACATAATTGGATAAGGAAAAGTAAATCACGACACAAAATTAAACCGGATGCACAATTAGGGTTTTGACCCTTTTGAAAGAAAATACTTTTTTCTGTTGTTTTTATTTTTAGAAAAGAAATTAATCCTAAATTAAATAACTAAATTAAATTAATAATTTAATTAATGAAAAATAAATTATGACATATTTTGGTTTTTTGTTATTTTAAGAAAGAAAATAAAATTAATTAAATTAGTAGTTAAAACCTAATTAAATCTAATTAATTTTAGTTATTTTACAAAATAAGTTAAGGTTATTCTAGAATTAAAAACCTAATTTAATTAATTAGTGTTTATTAATAAAAATAAAATTCTGAATTAAAAAAGTATTTTTGTGATTTTATTTGATAAAAAAAGAATTTTGTTATTGGTTAGAAAATTAGTTAAATAAAATAAAACAAATAAATTAAATAAACAAAACAAAATAAAATGAAAAAAGTAGAAGAATTGGGCCTGATTAGGAGGTGCAAGGAGCAATTTGTAGGCCCATTAGAAGCTGGCCCTTTTGACTTTTCCTGATCCAGTAGGCGCGCATTGACCTGGTTCTTGGTGGACCTCCAATCATTGACCACCAGATCTGGCCATTGGCCATCTGGCGCTTAGATGGGTGAGGGCATATGGTGGATTACAGATGGGCGTATGCATGCAATTACCTGAAAAATATGAGGAAAATACAATTTGCTGGAGGCAGGGATCGAACCCCTGACCTCCAGCCTTTGGATCCTTTATGGCTTAGGTGGCAACCACTGAAGCACGTTGTTGTTTTGTTAACAATAATAATAATAATAATAATAATAATAATAATAATAATATATTATATAAAAAACAAAGCAATTTCCAGAAAGACAAAAACGCGCGCAATTATTTGAATTGGCTAATGGATGGACAACACGTCTTCATTCATGTCCTCCCAATGCTGTAACATTACCTGCAGATTTTTATCCGCAGCAAAGGATGCAGCTTCATCCTAAAATCGTCCTCAGGCAATAAAAATAATTTTCAAGGGCATGGTCGTGTTCGTCTCAACCTCCTGAATACAACCATGTCCATCATGTGTCTCAATTTCACCTGAAACAAAAACCCCTAAAAAGAGAAACAAAACCCTAGCCATGGCGTTTCATGATACAGAGCGCATAAATCAAATTGGTTATTGCCAATAGTTTGCAAATGATGTGAATGTCAAGAATATGCAGTTATTTCATTCAATGGGTGCAAGAATAGTGATTTGTGATTTCAAGAAGGAAGCGGATCCATGATGTACTTATACTGCTTTAGGACGCTTGAAAATGCATGGTTAGGATCGTAATAGCTTCTAGAGATGGCCAGCAATTGATTGAGATAACTCTCGCGTTCTGAAACTGCCTCTAACCTGGATTTTGATCTCCAACTTTTTTGTGATTTTTTTCACTTTTGTTCTGCCTCTACCAATGCTCTCTAACCCTGATTTTCGTGTGCTTGCCTTGCTTATGTATTGTACCTTGCATTAGGTTAACAAACTTAGTCCAAATCTCTCCACATTGATGTTTGGATATTTGATTTGATCTCCATTTACAAACTTGCCAAATTTGCTTAATTTCAATCTTTTTGCACATGATTCACTTGATTCGAATTTTATTCACATAATAGTTGTGTTTGGAGCCTGAAATAGCCAAAAAAAATCATGTGTTATCAATGCTTTAGATTTTTCATGATTTTATTTGATTTAAAATAAATTAATTCAAATAAAAATCAAATTAAATAGTAAAAATGAGATATGTACACATGGCTGGAGCTAGGGAACGTGGGCTACAATGCAAACTCAAAACAAGTGAAAAAGAATGGGCCAATTTGGAAAAATTTGAAGTTTTGGGGATAGTTGACTTTTGGCAATTTTGCAAAAAAGTCCAACTTCAACAATGCATAACTTCTTCAATTTTGAACTTTTGGAGGTGTTCTTGGACTTTTTAGAAATCTTGAGATGTCCTCTAATCAACCCTTTTGGTCTCATATCATTTTGATATTCCATGCTCAAGTTAGAAGCTTTGGAAAACAAAGGTGTTTTTGTTGACTTTTCAAAATGACCTATAATGTCCAAATTCATAACTTCTTGTAAGTGGATGAGATGTCAGATGAGATGTTCTTGACATTTTATCTTTGGTTCCTATCCATTATTTTTATCACTTTGTTAAACTATCTTCTGAGTATAGCCAGGGCATTTGATATTCCTCCATCTGTATCTAAATCACAGTCTTCCTCTTCACCTTCAGCATTTGATACAAAGGCTATGCTTTTGTTCTTCTTTTCAGATCTTTCATTGATGCTTAATTCAAATGTCAGGAGGGATCCAACAAGTTCATCCACTTTCATTTTGTCAATGTCTTGAGCTTCTTATATAGAAGTCACTTTCATATCAAATCTCTTGGGAAGAGACCTGGGCATTTTTCTCACCAATTTGTTTTCTGGTATTTTCTCTCATAATGCACTGGATGCATTAGCAATTTCAAGAATGTTCATATGGAATTCATTAATACTTTCATCATCCTTCATTCTCAAATTCTCAAATTTTATGGTGAGCAAATGAAGTCTTGGCATCTTAACTTTGGATGTGCCTTTATGAGTAGATTGAATAATTCCCCATGCATCCTTAGCTACTTCACATGTGTTCACTAATCTGAAAATGTTCTTATCAATTCCATTGAATATAGCATTCAAGGACTTAGAATTTCCAAGAGAAATTTCATCTTCTTCTTTAGACCAATCTTCTTCTGGTTTTAACTCAGAAGTAGGTTCTCCATTTTCTCCCAATTTGACAGGGTGTTTCCATCCTTTTAAAACAGCTTTCCAAGCCTTGTTGTCCAAAGACTTTAAAAAGGCCACCATACATGGTTTCTAGTAGTCATAATTACTTCCATCCAGAATGGGTAGTCTGTTCACAAATCCTCCTTCCTTGTCCATAGTACCAGAAAGTATCTTCCCTAGATCTCACCCAAATAAAGAGCAGGATGCCTGCTCTGATACCAATTGAAATTCTGGTATCAGATATGTGATGTCGAATGAGATGTCACGATACAAATATTTGTTTACAAGTAAAGAGAAGTAATAACAAAAGTAGTAAAACATAAGAGATTATTCACCCAGTTTAATGTACAACAACACCTACTCTGGGGGCTACCAAGCCAGGGACAAGTCCACTAAATAATATCAATTCATAGACCCTCAGTAAACTACCAGTTTATGATCTAATCACTTAATCACTACTCGTTCTATACTTATACCTAAGACTCACCTAGGTATGAGGCCCTCCTCAAATCCCTTCAATCACTTACATTGAAGAAACAACATAATAAATAAGTTTAAAAACTTCAATCATTCAATGCTTAAAAGCTTATGAATGATACACAATTAATAACCCAAATAACAACACAAGTATTAATTAAATACTAGAGTGTTTGACAATTAAAAGACTTAGACTTTTTAAAATAGAAAGAAAGTATTCTTCTTCAAAAGTTGCAGTGGTTTGAATAAGGAACCAAGTCCTTATATATGCTCAGCTGTGGGCTTGGGCTTAAAATCAAATATTCAATTCTTTTGAATATTTCGTTAAAAACAAGCCAAGATAAAATCCATGCAATTTGAAAAATATTCCTTTTTTTTGTAGCCTGTGAGTCACAAATCTTGAATTATGGAGCACAGGAAATCAGGAAACAGAAAAACATAAACTGATGTTGGCTGAGTTCAGTTCAGGAGGCAGATGTCAAGACATATGCTTTGACATCATTCAAAACAATTTTCTATAAATGTCAAGATATTTAGAAAAACATTAACAACACATTGTTTTAAAAAAATTGCTGCCAATAAACACTTATAGAGGAGATAAGGCATCACTAACTCAAATATTGAGGGAAAAGCAATACATGACAACGATCGACAGATAACTGTGAACTACCCACTCCTAGAAGGGATAGCAAAAAGAGAGTAATGTCGACTCACAGGGGATCTGAAATTAACGACCCAAAGGATGCAAATAGAAGCGATAAGATAATACCAATAAATACCAATATTAGGGTCGGTAACAAATGATTAGCATCAATACTTATGATTGGAAACATATGATTGACATCATGACTCATGGATGGGAACAAATGAACTCTTTTAGAGCAAATTGGATCTCAACAATGAACTATCCTCCATAATAAAGAGACTACCATCCATCGGAGTACAACGTCTCAACAACGAACTATCTCCCATAATTAAGAGACTACCATCCATCGGAGTAAATCCTCAACAATAAACTATCTCCCTTAATAAAGAGACTACCATCCATCGAAGTAAAACCTCAACAACAAACTATCTCCCATAATGAAGAGACTACCATCCATCGGGGTAAAACCTCAAAAAAGAACTATTTCCCTTAATGAATAGACTACCATCCATCGGAGTACAAACCTCAACAACAAACTATTTCCATTAATGAAGAGACTACCGTCCATCAGAGTAAATCCTCAACAACGAATTATCTCCCTTAATAAAGATACTACCATCCATCAGAGTACAACATCTCAACAACGAACTATCTCTCTTAATGAAGAGACTACCATCCATCGGAGTAAATCCTCAACAACGAACTATCTCTCGTAATGAAGAAACTGTCATCCATCGGAGTACAACATCTCAATAATGAACTATCTCCCATAAAGAAGAGACTACTATCCATCGGAGTACAAATATCAACAACGAATTATCTCCCATAATGAAGAGACTACCATCCATCAGAGTAAAACATCTCAACAAAAAACTATCTCCCTAATGAAGAGACTAACATCCATCGGAGTGCAAATCTCAACAACGAACTATCTCCCTTAATGAAGAGACTACCATCCATCGGAGTAAATACTCAACAGTGAATTATCTCCTTTAATGAAGAGACTACCTTCCATCGGAGTAAAAACATCTTCTCAGTAATTAATAGACTTACTGGGGAAGAGAAGGTTGCTCAAATAAAAAGGCTTGCCACGTGCTGCTTATGAAGTGTCAATACATTCCTGCTAAGGTGATAAAGTCTTCTCGTGCAAAATAAATTCACATTTTCAATCCAGGACTCAAATCCTACATAAATCAAAATAATATTGTTGTCGGGGACTACAGATTCAAACCAGAAGTAAACTGGGGTGAAATAGTCAACTAAGACGCCATTAAATAAGGAATAAACTCAAATGGGAATCAAATTACACCCAGGTAATGAGCTAGTTAGGAAGGCTAAAGAAAAATTCTTCCACGAGGGATAACTCAGTGAAGAAATTAAAAGGATACACACTTTTTGCTTAAAGTTGATACTCTATTGGAGAGAGGGAACCATAACTCTGCAAAGCAGATCAATGAATGCGAATGAGAAATGAATTTTAAATTAGTTATGCATTGATGTGTATGGATGTATGAATTTTATCATGTATATGCTGACAAAATAAACATACAACACTGGGAATAACCAGACAAAACCAACTTGGGTAAAGACAACACTCGACTAAATCACATTCAGATTGAAGATTCCATAAGAGAATAAGCACCAACTGAGGAAACAAATTCCTACTTAATGACTTAACTCCAATGTGAAGAAACATGGCTTGAAAATAATCACGGCACAATCTGATAGCAATAAACCAATACAGTTGCAGGGATATAACACTCTCCAGGTTTCACCGGGAATAACATACAGACTTCACTAAGGAAGACAAAACCACATCTTCTAGACTTCGACTAGGGATTCTGTACTGACATCCCTAGGGAAAACAACGCCACATCGTCGAGGGGAGTCTAAATACAATCTTCAATATCAAGAGTAATGGTTGTGCAAACTTCTCTAGGATAAATTATGAAACTTTATGGGGATAGCATCATCTTCGCTTCATTTGGGGATCTAAGAAGTTAACAATGCAGCAAGAAGTCAAAATTATGGGGATTTTAAACCAAACTCAACACTTGGAGAGAGAAACCCCAAAAAGTTGACAGTTGCCTCAACACTTCTTAGAAAAGATATTGCCCTTGTTTGACTACTCGGGGAGCACACAATAACAACAATGACATAACTGGAGAGAACAATGCTCTGCAAGAGGTTCTACGTCAATTTTCAACACACAAAGGGAGAGAGAAACCCATCAAATGAGAAAAGGCTTCATCACTTTACCAACTCCGCTTGATCACTACCCAGCTGGGGAAAAGGATCACACTTAGCTAAAGCAAATCGCATCAAGACCTGACTGGGGAATATGGGATAAAGGTATCAAACCACCCAAACCCAAAACCATATAACAACTTGGAAAAAATTTGAACCAAGACTTAACTAGGGAAAATGGGATCATAAACCCAACATCTCACCACATATCAACTGGTATGAAATCCAACTATCCAAGGAACAATTACATGTGGACTATGTGCATATCAGTAAGAGTAACCTGTGAATACCTCTTGGGGAATCTTTTCAAAACTTCAGAGTTCATCCATCCTTGGAACCACTACTTTTTTCCCACTTGAATCACAGAATGGAAGTAAAAAGTAATTTGCAAATTCTTTTCAAAAGCATGATTTTATTATTAAGTCTTTTTTTTTGAAAATTACTATCAATAATAAATGAAATTTTTGTAAACAGAATAAAAATAAGAACTACAAAGAATTGCATAAAGGCTCAAACTTTATTAATAGAATGGTAATCCTCAAATGGAAAGACTCCACGGGTGATTACAAAGTTTGGAAATGGTAAATATCATGGAAAAGTACATTGAAATACAATGACCACTATTCTCCCTAACAACTTTGAACTCCTGAGCAGAGGCTTCAGTTGAAGTATGGTGGGAATCCGAGAAGATTGTTGCTTCAATGATCAAGTCTTGTCTGACGCAATTACTTGCCAATAAATCCCTAACTTTTGTCTAGGTTGCCCTCGTGGGTTTTCTACCTACCAGGAAAATTTATTTTGTTTATGTCTTTAACTTTTGCCTAGACCATCCTTTCGGGTTTTCAGCCTACCGAGACGCTCTTTTTTGCCTAAGCCTCCCTTTCGGGTTTTAAACTTAGCGAGTTGTTCTTTTATTTCTTTAGGTGAAGTATTTCTTGACTGCATCATCATTCATAGGACGTGAGAACTCCTCACTCTCCATAGTTTCAAGAATAAATGCACCTCCAGAGAAGGCTTTCTTGATAACATACGGGCCTTCATTATTGGAAGTCCAGTTGCCCCTAGAATCAGCGTTAAAAGACATGATATTTCTGAGCACGAGGTTGCCTTCTATGAATTCATGAGGCTTGACCATTTTATCAAAAGCTTTCTTCATTCTTTTCTGATATAATTGACCATGGCACAAAGTCGTCATTCTCTTTTCTTCAATTAAGTTCAACTGGTCAAACTTATTATGGACCCATTCAGCCTCCAATAACTTGATTTCCATTAGTACACGCAAAGAGAGAATATCAACCTGAATGGGGAGCACTGCTTCCATACCATACACAAGAGAGAATGGGGTTTCCCCTATTAAAGTGCGGACGAATGTACGATACCCATTCAAAGAAAAAGGGATCATCTCATGCCAATCCTTATAGGTAACAACCATCTTCTGGATGATTTTCTTAATGTTTTTATTAGCAGCTTCAACAATCCCCATTCATCTTAGGCCTATAAGGAGACGAATTATGATGGATAATCTAAAATTCTTCACAAAGTTCTGTCATCATTTTGTTATTCAAATTTGAGCCATTGTCGGTGATAATCCTTCTTGGCGCACCATACCAACATATAAGATTGTTCTTGGTAAAGCCCACAACCACCTGCTTGGTGACACTGGCATACGAAGCTCCTTCCACCCACTTGGTGAAGTAGTAAATTACCGCTAAGATGAAATGATGTACATTCGACGCCTTGGGTTCAATCTTTCCAATCATATAAATACCCCACATAGAAAAAGGCCACGGGGAAGAAATAACATTGAGAAGTGTTGGTGGCATATGAATCTTGTCAGCATAAATCTGACATTTGTGGCACTTCTTTGCAAATTTATAACAGTCTGGTTCCATTGTCATCCAGTAGTAACCTGCCCTAAGCATCTTCTTTGCCATCGAGTGTCCATTGGCATGGGTACCAATGGAACCTTCATGGATTTCACACATAAACATGTCTGCTTCGTGTCTATCCACGCATCTGAGCAAGACCATGTGATAATTTCTCTTGTATAGAACATCTTCATTGAGGAAAAATCTACCTACCAACCTTCTCAATGTCTTTTTATCCTTGTTTGACGCACCAACTGGGTATTCTTAAGTCTGGAGAAAATGCTTGATATCATAATATCATGGGTTTTTCATATGACGTCCCCTTTGTAGAAAACATATGAGCTAGTATATCAAGATGTCGAGCTGTAATCTAAGGTGCATTGTTCCAAGCATTTACTCGGTACATGGAAGCCAAAGTGGCTAAAGAATCTACCATCTGATTCTCATCTCTAGGAATATGATGGAATTCAACTTTATTGAAAAAAAGTAATAATCTTCTTGCATAATCTTTATAGGGAATCAAGCCAATGTGACGAGTCTCCCATTCTCCTTTGACCTGACTTACTACCAATGCTTAATCGCCATATACATAAAGAATTTTGATTCTGAGATATATAGCCTCTTCAAGACACATGATACAAGCTTCATACTCCGCCATGTTATTGGTACAATCAAATTCTAACCTTGTAGTAAAATGGATATGTGACCCATGGGGAGTGATAATCACAACACCAATTCCTTTTCCATATGCATTTACAGCTCCATCAAACACCATACCCCATCAGGATTCGGGATCAGGACCTTCCTCAGGAAAAGGTTCATCACAATCTTTTACTTTCAAATACATCACATCCTCATCAGGGAAATCAAACTTAACAGACTAATAATCATCAAGTGGTTGGTGAGCAAGGTACTCCACCAACACACTGCCTTTAATATCCTTTTGAGTACGGTATTCAGTATCATATTCAGACAACAGCATCTGCCAATGGGAAACTCTTCCAGTAACAGCAGGCTTTTCAAAAATATATTTAATCTAATCCATTTCGGAAATCAACCAAGTAGTATGGTTAAACATATATTGCCGCAATCGCTTTTGCACTCATGCCAAAGCACAACATTTTTTTATAACATAGAATACTGTGACTCACAGTTAGTGAACTTCTTGCTGAGATAATAAATGGCATACTATTTTCTTCCTATTTCATCTTGTTATCCAAAAATAGAGCCTATGGAGTTATCCAACACATTCAGATACATAATTAATGGTCTTCCTTCAATAGGAGGAGGAAAGATAGGAGGCTCAAGCAGATACTCTTTAATGCTTTTAAATGCCCTTTGGAAATCATTCGTCCATACATAACCTTGATCTTTCTTCAACAACTTGAATATTGGTTCACATGTTGCACTCATATGGGAAATAAATCTGGAAATGTAATTCAAACGTCCAAGGAAGCCTCTAACTTGATTTTTAGTTCTTGGGGAGGGAATTTCCTCAGGATAAACTTCAATTCCTTTTTGGATGATAATTAAACCTAGCAACTTTCCTAAACGAACACCAAAAGTACACTTATTTGGATTCAAGCAGAGACAATACTTCCTCAAACGCTGAAACAATTTCAACAAGTCTTTTATATGCTCTCCCCTAGTCTGAGATTTGGTGATCATATCATCAACATATATCTCAATTTCCTTATGCATCAGATCATGGAATAGGGTTGTCATAACCTTCTAGTACGTTGCACCAACGTTCTTCAACCCGAAGGGCATCACTCTGTAACAGAATGTTCCTTAGGGTGTGATAAAAGTTGTTTTTCCATGTCCTTAGGAGCCATCCTGATTTGATTGTATCTACAAAATCCATCCATGAACGAGAACACTTTGAATTTTTTTTTACTATCTACCAACATATCAATATGTGGTAATGGGAAATCTTCTTTCGAACTTGCTTTATTTAAATCTCTATAATCGATGCACATGCAGACTTTTCTGTCTTTTTTTGGTAGAGGAACAATATTGGAAATCCACTGAGGGTACACTGATGTCACACGAAAACCAACATTAATCTGCTTCAAAACCTCTTCTTTAATCTTCACTACCATGTCAGGATGAGTTCTTTGCAGCATCTGCTTGATTGGTGGACATTCTGGCTTTAGCGGAAAATAATATTCCATAATATTGGTATCCAAACCAGGCATGTCTTGTTAAGACCAAGCCAATATATCCACATACTCTTTCAACAACTCAATTAACCTACTCTTTACCTCGAGATGAAGTAGAGTTCCAATCTTGACTTCTTTTGGATCTTCCTCTGAACCCAAGTTAATCGTCTCCAAAGGCTCTTTATACGGCTAAATGGAATTTACTCGCGCTCAAGCAACCTTGAAACCTCTTCTGGGATTTCATCATATTCTTTTTCTTTAGCCACATACACAGGATCTTCCAAGTTGAGAGAGGGTCCATGGTCATTACACTCAACAGGTTTTTTAATTAATTTGCACATAGGATTTATGATTGTTTTTATAAACTGACACATGTAACAAAAGATTATGCAGATTTATTTACAGTTATTATTTATTTTGAAAGGTTTTTTATGATTACCATTTTCCAAGAAAAATCAGAAAATAAAGACATAATTTAGAAATCAAAAACAACTTTTATTAATGATTTTTAAAATCAAAACAACAGACATGCCCATACAACATCATTACTTTCACCTTGGGAAGAGTGAAAGATTTTTGAAAAGGAGAACAAATAAATTACTTTGATATATGAATGCAAGAAGGAACATCAACAGTGATCCAATTCTAGATTTTGACTCCATGTGTCACGAAGTTTGACATCTCTTGCTCTGACTCATCTTCGATAATAGCGTTGATCCTTGGAGTAGTCAGATGAACATATCTTGCACTGTGAAAGATGTCTTGATATTTACTCAAAGTGGACTTCGGCTTCATGACTTCCTTATTCATGGAGAAACCCAAAACAGTCCCATTTCTATTCACAGGTGGATTAATAACTTGCCCCCACACCTTGTTAGGGCCTTTTTGCACTACCTGCTGCACATCCTTAAATGAGGTGAGAGAATATTCATTCTTCCTTATATTATCAATGGACAAAGCATGGAACTGAGTTCCAACAGCGGCTTCATCAACTTCTATAATTCTAAATGAATACAAATGAGATATCAACAGGGCTTGCTCACCGTTCATAATGACTACCTTTCCTTTACGAAAAAAATTTCAGCTTCTGATGCAAGGTTGAAGTAACATCTCCATCTTCATGGATCCATGGTTGTCCCAATAAACCACTATAGGAGGGGATAATATCCATAACCTAAAAGGTGATTTAAAATAGGCGTGGACCTATGTGAATAGGTAAATCAACTTATCTGATGACATACTTTCTCGAACCATCAAAATCTTTCACTATAATGCCACTAGAGCGCATAGGAGTTCCCCGGTACTTAAGCTTCATGAGAGTACTTCTCGGTATGACATTCAAAGCATATCCATTGTCAATCATCACATTGTAAAAAGATTCATTCTTACAATTCATTGAAATATGCAGAGCTAGGTTATGATTTCTTCCTTCATCAGGCAACTCGTCATCACAAAAGCTCAGATTGTTAGAAGATGTAATATTCCCCACAACACTGCTGAACTGATCCAGAGACATATCACTTTCAACAAAATCCTGATCCAACACCCTCATCAGAGATTCCTGATGAGCAAAAGAGTTCATCAACAAGGCTAAAATGGAAATCTTTGATGGAGTTTACAACAATTGATCCATAATCTTATAATCACTCATCTTGATGATTTTTATTATGCCATCCACATCCTTTTCCAAGGTAGCGCCACTAGGTTCTCCTACCACTTTCTTAGGCTCAGCATAAGTCTCAACAATCTTTTTTCCAAGATCAACATCGTCTCAAAAGGTAGGGGCGAAAAAACGACCATTGCGAGTTACCCGACTAGCTTCAGCAATATTCTCAACATGGGACAAAGGTTAGATAGGAATTTCCAAACCATCTTCCAGTACAGTTACACTTTACTTATAAGGAACAACCTTATCTGATTCGTATGGGATAGGACTAGGAAGATAAGTAACCACGGGAGCAACAGGAGGCTTGCTATGGTACTCAATTGCTACAGGAGAGGGATCACCAAAACATGGTACAATAACATTCACCCCTACTTCTTCAGAATACTCAAGCATCATAGAATCATTATCAGAAAACATACCTTCATCATGAGAAAATAACTCATCGGCATAAATGTACTCATCATCAGACATGGCATCATCAGAATAGTCTTAAATCACATTAACTCCATTATAATCATCCCTGTTGTTTGTGACTCTGATAGTACCATCATCTAACAACAATTGAACACATCTTCCTACAACATAACAACCACGAAAATCGCTACAGTAGGTATGACAGGATCCGTAATGATGTACCTCCTAGCCATCCATGTGACAAAATATGGTGTGCAGCTGAACCAAATCATCATTCATGTAATTCACGTCAAAAATATGGAACTCACTAGGATATCCATAAACCATATTCACATCTTCTTCATATTCAGCCATTGGCCTGATTATGTGGATAAGACCTTCATCCATCATTTCTTGAAGATCAACTCTCACCTTATCGCATCCATGGATATCTGAACTATAAATACTACAACCAGCATGGTCATGTGTATAATAGCTGAATTCACAAATATTAACATGCATCTTTACTAAATCACCTCTGACCAGATTGATATAAAAAATCTTAAAGTCTCCAGGATAACCATCAACAATATTTACAGCATTTCCACCTCCATGTTTGGGTAGTGGATTATCCTTTACATTGGGACCAACATCTTTAAAAGACAAGATACCAAATCTTACCATTTTATGTAACTCAGACTTCAATGGATATAAATTTTCAATGTTGTATCCTGGGGCTCCTTGATGAAAAGAACAAGTCTGATCTGCCTTATAATAACATAGTAAAGGTGAAGGTATAGCAGGGGAAGTCCTAGTCTGCACCAATTTCTTTTGAACCAAAGTCGGAAAAAATACTGCATAACTCATCGGAATAGGATCAAAAGCTTCTCTCTTCTGATATTGCCCTTGATTACCTTGAGGAGTTGCTCTCTGATAGGAAATAATAGTCAAAGCTACACTGATGACTTGAGTTACAGAAGCAACTTGTCGTTGGTATTGATGACATCTTCTCTGAGGTCTAACCTTTATTTCCTCAATAACAAAATTTGTTTCACTTTCTTTCTTTTTAGAAAACCCATATGATGATTTCCTTGTTCCACTAGATCCTCCGTATTTTGTCAAGCGTCCTTCCCTGGAAGCTTCTTCTAGAAAAACACCCATACTTACCATCTCAGTGAAATCACTTGGTGCACTTGCAACCATCCTTTCATAACAAAATGATCCAAGGGCTTTCAGGAAGACCTTGGTCATTTCTTGTTCTCCCATCGGGGGTACCACTTGGGCATTAACTTCGCACCAATGTTGCGCATACTCTTTGAATGACTCCTTATCTTTATGAGCCATTGCTCTTAACTGGTCACAGCCAGGTGCCATAAACATATTGTACTTATACTACTTGACAAAAGCTTTACCCAAGTCATTGAAAGTGCAGATGTTGCTACTGCCCAATCCAATATACCATTTCAAGGCAACATCGGTTAAATTATCTTGGAATAAATGAATAAGTAAGTGTTAGTCATCAGTATGAATGGACATCCTTCTGATATACATCACCAAGTGGTCACGGGGGGCAAGAGTTGCCCTTGTACTTCTCAAATTCTGATACCTTAAACTTTGTTGGCACTTTTACATTAGGGACCAAACAGAGGTTACTGACATTCTGTTCGAATAACTCTTTCCCTCGGAGAGCCTTCACTTCTTTCTGCATTTCATTGAATTGATCTTTAAAGTCATCTAATCGATCATAGAAGGCCAAACTTTCACTTGGTGGAGGAGAAGGAAGATAAATTTCATCATTAATAACAGGCATGGAATTTACTGTAGGAGGCATAACATGATAAATCTCATTATTGGAAATAGGAACAACATGCACCACAAGAGCTGTAGAAACAACAATAGTTTGAGTAAATAGAGGAACTTGAGCATCAAGATTATAACCTTCTGGCACAAAATTCTCAGGCATTTCCCACGGGTAACCGCGAGGCATATGGTATTGAGCACCAGTAACTGGAGTATCAGAGATGGGAACCGACAGAATCTCGAAAATAACAGTCGTCTATTATGGCTGAGCAGCATAAGAAGACGGGAGAGAAGGTAGTGGTTGATTCTGAGGAACCACCAATGATTCTACCAAAGCAGTCAGATTGGCCATACCAGTCATCAAAGCAGTAACTTCTTCGTGCAGCTCGCGATTCTCTTGTTCAAGGTTTTCCATCTTCTTCCTATAATTAGCCCGAGTACTGTAGCAATGATATAACTTGCCGGCTATTGAAGTAGAGAAACATGGTAAGACACCTGGGAGTGAATAGTGTAATACGGTGGGAGAACTGACTTTACTAGTTTTGTGTTTTATCGCAAATGTTGCGGATAACAAGAGTCGCCACCAACTTTTATTTTATCCAATAAAGGAAAGGGTGAAAAGAACAGGAAAGACGTTTGAGAATTTTTCTGAGTAAGGGGGTAGGTTATGAAAAGGGAAGGTGTTAGCACCCTTTTCATCCGTAGTTATCTATGGGATCTTAGTTGCTAGCTCACTTTGAAAGGGCTCTTTTGTGTAAGTGTATTTGAAAATATTTTTGAAAAGATGCCTTAGTGTGGAGAACTTTGTAATGATCCTCGTATCGTTGAGAATGCATACAAAGTGTTTTTTGTCTTTGAAAAATATTTAGAAAAAGAGAGTGTATGTGTGAGAAGTTTTGTTTTGTTTTGTGAGCAAGCAACTACGAGTTGTCTACCTACTCAAATGGTCTTAGTTCTTTTCCTCTTTTCCTTTAGATAGTTCTATCCCACCAGTGGTTGGTAGGTATCTCTATCATTGGATGTTTGAGGTACAGGCGCGGGTCATCGTACAATCATAAAGGCAACTCGTAGGACGCTTTAGCAATTTTGTCGTATGGGACTAAGATCGTTTTACCAAAGGCATCATCGATGGACTACGAGGGTATTTTCTAAAGCGTCCCATGTTCGAGGGACATGACTGTTTGTTTTCCGAATGCAACAAGTGAGGGTCACCCTAGAGGTGCATGTGTGCAAAGTGTGTTGTGTTTCAGTTATATTTTTCTTGAATGTTAGGTTTTCTAACGTTTGCTTTTAAGTCTTATCATGTAATACCTATTAGCATACATCTAGCAGTTAAATATATACAAGTGCGAAAAAATAAAAAATGCAGAAATTAAACTACGCTATTACATCGCTTCGGGATGGGGGAAATACAAACCAAAAATGGGGGAAAGAAAAATGTAAAAGGTCCTAGTTTAAACCATCACACCCCTTTGTACAATTACATAATTACTATAAGGCAAAAAATGAATAAACACGTGGAGAATGAGAAAGGGAAGATATAAAACCTTAAAGAATTCTAAGTAGAAAAATATTTTTTTTTGTTTTGTTTAGAAAACAATTGAATTATGAAGCCCTAATTCTAACTTAATTTTAAACTAATAAAATAAACTTAGAGGGGTTAAATTAAATTAATTAAAAAAATTAACAAGAATTAATTTAATTAAAAAAGTCTAATGTTTTTGTGGTTTTCTGATTTTATGATTCTAAAAAAAAGATTAAAGAAAGTTAAATAAATAAATTTAAAAAAAGAAAGAGGAATGGCCAGGCGCTGTAAAAGGAAATGGGGGATGCACTGATTGAAATCCTTAGGTCCATAAAATAATGAGCCCAAGAGTCAGCTAGATCCACTGGGGGACTGCTTCTTGGGGTGCATCATGGGGACGCACCTTTGAGGCTTTGGATAAGGCCTGATGAAATCTGGTGGTCAGGAAGCGAAGGTGCATGATGCACGTATGGCTCTGCTTGGTACCAGATTTGAAAGGATAAAACAAGAAAAATACAAAACACCTTGTACCTGGATCGAACCCGGGATAAGGCGCATGAATGCCTTAAGTGCATGTGTGTTTCCACTAGGGTAGTGTGTTTCATCCGTTAGTACAATAAAACAATAATAATACAAAAAACAAATGCCAGCTAATGCTAGATCATCAAATACGTGCGCGTTCATTGGGTCCCTGGAATTTGAGTTAGCTACTCATTGTGAAGCTATCTACCACGCAGGTCTTGGCCGTAGACAACCTGACTCGGGGACACCGGAGTCAAACTCCATTCGTCTTCTCCAACCATATCAAAATGAAAACCTGCAAATTTGAAAGATTCATGACCAACCAAAAGGCCTATCCTATGTAAAATCGTGCCCGGAGTTCAAATCTGGGTCTAAAACACACAAATCATTAAGGTATCATGCGATTCGAGTGTGAACTCAGATTGTGCCCTAGCAATGGCACATCTTTGTTTCTTCCTCATTCCCTACATTTGACACTTAGATTTGTCCTAAACATCAATAGCAACATAAATGTAAGCATGAAATTGATTTAAATTACATGATGAAGAAGTTTGAAATCGAGAATTTTTACCAAACTGGTATGCTTGGATATGGGAGTTCTGGATGCGAAAGGGGTTGAATCTGGACCCTGGAAGACCCCTGGGGATCTCAGGAGTGTATTGATGTCCTTGGTTTGGATTGATATAGGCTGGAAGTTGGGTTTTTGAGTTTTAGAACTTTTGGAATTTTCTCGAGAAATTTGGAGATTTTGTTATGCAGTAGTTTCGTGTCCTTTGAGCTTGCATTGCTTGAGTATTTATAGAGAGAGTAGAAGCTTGACCAACATGGAAATGATCAACCTAATAACCATGGTTTAAAAACAATAATCAAGATTTTGAAAAATTTCCATATTTGATAGTTCCTTGCCATTCTTGAGCTTCCATGAACTTGGACGCTTGCTGGTTGGGTTAAACAAATAGTTGGGCTTCAATCTTGATCCATAAATCCATTCATGCGCCTAAGTCTGTTAGCTTCATTTTTGTTTTGATTTAATTTTTTTAAATGAATAAAAATTCACATAAAATAAATAAAAATCATGAAAAATGAGGGAATGATTTTAGGGGTCCTTTAACATATCATGAACACGTTCGAGTCTAAAAAATTAGGTCCGTTGGTTCAAAGATTCAAAATTGCCCAATTTGAACTTCATGAATTTCTTCAAAATATCCCAACTTGTGCAACTCATAACTTTCTCAATTTTCATATTTTGAAGATGATCCTGGATTTTTTGGAAAGCTCAAGACATTCTCTACAATCTCTATGTTGATCATTTTTGCTTTTGAAGACATTATCTTGATGTATGTTGCCTTGACAAAAAGTGTCTTTTGTTGACTTTTGAAATGACCTATAATGTATTAGCTCATATCTTCCAAATGAAGCATTTTTTGGACTTGAGAATAAAATTAAAGTTGTAGAGAATTGAATTTTCTTCAAAATGGGATTTGGTTGGGGAAAAGTTGACGAAGTATGTGAAAGTTATGTCTGCTCAAAGTTTAGTTGACTTCTCCTAAGGAAACCCTAATTTGATAATTCTTGACTTTTGATGATTGGAGAGATTTCCTTGGGGAATCATGATCAACCCTTGATCAAATGATGAATATCACTTCAAAATGTTGATGTTGACCAAAAATCTTGAGGTTTGAGTTTATGTTGACCATAGTTGTTTTTTTACCAATATAGTTGATTTTCAATCATCTGAGCCATTGATTGAGCAAACTTGTGATGTAGGGCTTGAAACTTGACATGGACCTTGTTAAGGACCTATGAAGAACCATGGAAGTCACTTGAGACCTTTGCAAACCAAATTTCTTTGAGAAACTCAAAATCCTAATTATAGACCTTTGGGCTTAGGAGGTGAGTTGATTGGTCAACCCTTGTATGCCTTGAGTGTATCAGAAACCGTGAAAGAATATATTGAGACGAAAAGGGGAGGGAAAATTTTGGGGTACAACAGTTTCCCCAGTTTAATCTTCTTAAACCCAAAGAATTAGAGTATCACATCCGCCATTCGTGATTTGAAGGTAGAAAATGATTGAACACTTAAGTGCCCAGAAATTTGCACTCGATTGTGCAAGAGGTAACATTGTTGGTTGATTGTATCAGGAATATGCTTATAGATGCCATTTAGGGAGGTGACAGAGAGTTGTTAGAGATGGGCTTATAGATGCCATCCAAAATAAATGTTGACTTCAACTAGAAGAAGTATCAGAATAAATCTTTGGTTGATTTAAACTGAACCAGAGAAAGGTCTACTAAAAAAGCATCAGGATAAATCATTGGTCGATTTAAACTTAACCAACAGATGTTTGTAATTAACCTTAACTGGATAAGAATCATAATAAATCTTTGAGCGATTTAAACTAAACCAGAGAAAGGTCATGATTGTCTTCAACTGGATAAGAATCTGAATAAATATTTGGTTGATTTAAACTGAACCATAGAAAGGTCTACTAGAAAAGCATCAGGATAAATCATTGGTCGATTTAAACTGAACCAACAGATGTCTATAATTGTCTTTAACTGGATAATAATTAAAATAAATCTTTGGGCGATTTAAACTGAACTAGAGAAAGGTGCCTACTGGAAAAGCATCAGGATAAATCATTGGTTGATTTAAACTGAACCAGTAGAGGTCTATAGTTATCTTTAACTGGATAAGAATCAGAATAAATCTTTGAGAGATTTAAGCTGAACCAGAGAAAGGTCTTGATTGTCTTTAATTGGATAAGAATCAGAATAAATCTTTGAGTGGTTTAAACTGAACCAGAGAAAGGTGCCTACTGGAAAAGCATTAGGATAAATCATTGGTCGATTTAAACTAAACCAGCAAAGGTCTATAATCATATTTAACTAGATAAGAATCAGAATAAATCTTTGAGCTATTTAAGATGAACCAGAGAAAGGTCTTGATTGTCTTCAATTGGATAAGAATCAGAATAAATCTTTGGTTGATTTAAACTGAACCTGAGAATGGTCTTGATTATCTTCAACTGGATAAGAATCATAATAAATGTTTGGCTGATTTAAACTGAACTAGAGAAAGGTCTTGATTGTCTTTAACTGGATAAGAATCAGAATAAATCTTCGGGTGATTTAAACTGAACCAGAAAAAATTTCTACTGGAAAAGAATCAGGATAAATCATTGGTCGATTTAGACTGAACCAGCAAATGTCTATAGTTATCTTTAAATGGATAAGAATCAGAATAAATCTTTGGGAGATTTAAATTGAACCAGAAAAGGTCTACTGGAAAAGCATCAGGATAAATCATTGGTCGATTTAAACAGAACTAGCAGATGTTTATAATTTTCTTTAATTGGATAAGAATCAAAATAAATCTTTCGGCGTTTTAAACTGAACCAAAGAAATGTGCCTACTGGAAAAGCATCAGGATAAATCATTGTTTGATTTAAACTGAACCAACAGAGGTCTATAATTATCTTTAACTGGATAAGAAACAGAATAAATCTTTGAGCGATTTAAGCTAAACCAGAGAAAGGTCTTGATTGTCTTAAACTGGATAAGAATCAGAATAAATATTTGGGTGATTTAAACTGAACCAGAGAAAGGTCTACTGGAAAAGCATCAGGATAAATCATTGGTCGATTTAAACTAAACCAGCAGATGTCTGTACTTAAATTTAGATGGATAAGAATCAGAATAAATCTTTGAGCTAACCAGAGAAAGGTCTTGATTGTCTTTAACTGGATAAGAATCAGAATAAATATTCAAGCATTTAAACTGAACCAGAGAAAGGTCTTAATTGTATTTAATTGGATAAGAATCAGAATAAATCTTCGGGCGATTTAAACTGAATCAGAAAAAGTGTCTACTAGAAAAGAACCATGATAAATCATTGCTCGATTTATACTGAACCAACAGATGTCTATAATTGTCTTTAACTAGATAAGAATCAGAATAAATCTTTGGGTGATTTAAACTGAACCTGAAAAAGGTCTACTAGAAAAGAATCAGGATACATCATTGGTCGATTTAAACTGAACCAGAAGATGTCTCTTTGAGAATGACCTTCTGAGATAATTGCTGAAAATAGCCCTTTGTCAGATGTAAGCCTTTGAGAAGAATGTCGGGTCATATAAGTAGTTGATGATGTTTATCTATTGATTAATCTTTCCTGAAGAGGTAAAAATTTAGATGTATGCAATTTCATGATGTATGAACTGCGTTGCATAATGATGTTCTCAAAATAAACTAGGTTGTGCTATATGCATTTTATATGTATAAGTTATGATATTGGTAAATGATGTATGAATGTGAAATGTTATTAAAGTGCATTTGTAAACTCGAGCAGCCTCTTTGTCGAGAGAAAATAAATCACTGACTGTCACCAGGGATGAAGAGTATGTGTATCTTCGATATTTTGGGGATTGTTTGTTAGAACATAGTTTGATTCTACAACCCTTAGTTAGATTTTTGATGATAAAAAATAAAAAGAACTAATTACAAATACAAAGAACAAATATGCACCCTAAAAATTATGTTTTATGTATGCAGAAGTTCTGACCAAAGCAGCATCAGAAGATAAGCCATAAGAGCTACACGCTGAAGCAATCAGAACATGCGCTGAAGATTGATGACCAGAACCTGTGCTTAAGCAAAGTAAACTTTGATTCTGAACAAGAACATGTTAATCCAAGTCATCAATATTCTGAAGCGTCATCAGCAAGTAAGGAGATAAGATTCTGAAACGTTACAGATCATTCAAGACAACATCAATTCCAACGGCTTCTTTCAGACAGGATCTTCTCCAAATGGAAAGTGTGTTAATGACATTAAACATGCTTGATGATCAACTTTATTCCACTACCTATATAAACAAAGTCAGTATTCAAAATCGAAGACGATTTGCTACATAACTACTCACGCATATTCAAATCTGCAAGCAATATTCTTTACATTTCCAAGCTATAATTTTGTGTAAATTATCACAGTTGTGATAAATAGTTTTTGTAAGAAAAACAACAACACACATCTTGTATAATTGCTTTGAAAAAGTGTTCCTTGAGATTAACCGGATTGTGGTTGTACTCAATAAGACTTTAACAGTTGTTAAAGTAGTTATTGTAATCCTTTTGAGATTAGTGGATTAAGACCTCGTTGGAGAGAGGCGAAATCACCTTGACGGGTGGACTGGAGTAGTTTGAGATCAAACGAACCAGGATAAAAATATTGTGTCATTGTGCTTTTGATTTCAAGTTTTCAATTCAACCCCCCCCCCCCCCCCCCCCCTTCTTGTGTTTTTCACATCTTCATTGTTTCCACTGGGGACTCCTACTTTCCTTATTTGAGGAAAATCCGCTGGGGAACATTGATTACTGCTTTTTGCTTGAGGAAACTCTACTGGAGAATGTTAATTCCTACTCGGGGAGAAAAGTTCAAGAACATTGGTTGTTTATTGCTCTGCTGGGGAGTTTATACCCTGACTGGGGATAGAAGAGATGGATAACCTTCCAACTTGTCAACCTAGCGGGATGCCCTTTTGGTTCGCCAGGATGCCCTTATTTTTGCCTAGGCCAGTTAACCTAGCGGTTCATTTTTAGGTGTAGTATCTTTTGACTATGTCTGCATTCACAGGGTGCGGGAAATCTTCATCGTCCATGGTGGTCAGTATCATAGCTCCACCAGAAAATATCTTCTTGATTACAAATGGTCCTTCATAAGTGGGGGTCCATTTTCCCCTAGGGTCACCCTGCGGGAGGATAATGCACTTTATTATCAAGTCACTAGCCTGATATACCTGATGCTTGATCTTCTTATTGAATGCTTTGATCATGCGTTTCTGATATATCTGACCGTGACAGAGAGCTGCCAGCCTTTTCTCATCAATTAGATTTAACTAATCTAATCTGGTTTGATTTCACTCATCTTCGCTCAAGTCAACATCTTTTGTGATTCTTAGAAGGAATCTGAACTTTGGTAGGTAGGACAACTTCCATACCATAGACCAGAGATAAAGGAGTTGCCCCAGTTGATGTTCTAGCCGAAGTGCGGTAGCCGTGAAGAGCAAACGGTAACATCTCGTGCCAATCTTTATATGTCACAACCATCTTCTGTATGATCTTATTTATATTCTTATTGGAGGCTTCCACTGCGCCATTCAACTTAGGTCGATACAGAGACAAGTTATGATGCTTGATCTTGAACTGCATGCAGAGCTGAGTGATCATTGTGTTATTGAGATTGGTACCATTGTCAGTGATAATCCTCTTAGGGATGCCATATCGACAAATCTGGTTATGTTTTATGAAACGGGTGACCACATTCTTAGTAACAGGGGAAAATGAGGATGCTTTAACCCATTTCGTAAAGTAGTCAATGGCGACGAGGATGAAGAGGTGTACGTTAGATGTTGTGGGCTTAATTTCTCCGATCATATCGATACCCCACATTGTAAACGGCCAAGGCGCAGTCATGTCATTCAATGGTACTAGAGGCATATGAACTTTATCGGCATAGATTTGGCACTTATGACAAATTCTTGAGTGGTGGTGACAGTCAGTTTCCATAGTCGACCAATAGTAACCACCTCTCAAAATCTTTTTAGCCATAGTATGCCCACTGGAGTGAGTACCGAAGACACCTTCGTGCATATCCTGCATAATCTCTTCTGCTTCCTTCTTGTCCATACAATGAAGCAGGGTTGAATCATGATTGTGCTTGTATAGAATTACATTGCTTTAGAAGAATTTAGTTGAGAACCTTCGCAAGAATTTCTTGTCATTGATGGATGCCCCCTTAGGGTATTCTTGAACTTCAAGGTACCTTTTCACCTCATGAAACCAAGGTTTCTCCTCTACTCCATCAATGTCAATTTCACAGCAGTGTGCGGGTTCGTGGAATCTTTCAATGGTAATTCTAGGAGCCTCATTGTCCCATCTGACCTTGAACATGGATGACATGGTATCCAGAGCATCTTCCAGCTGATTCTCTTCTCTTGGTATGTGCTCAAAGGTAATCTCCTCGAAATACATGATCAGGGTCAGTACATGCTCTTTATAAGGAATGAGATTCAGGTGCTTCGTATCCCAATACCCCTTAACCTAACTAATTACCAAGGCTGAGTCCCCATATACGCTTAGGAATTTGATTCTTAGGTCAATAGCAGCTCTAAGACCCATGACGCACGCTTCATATTCTGCCATATTGTTGGCGCATTCAAAGCATAGTCTGGCGGTGAAGGGCATATGGCAACCTTCGGGAGAGATAATCATAGCATTGATTCCATTTCCAAGTGTATTAGAAGCTCCATCAAAAACCACAGTCCATTGGGATCATGGCTCAGGTCCTTCATACGACCTAGGTTCTTCACAATCTGTTACTAGCATAATGTTCTCGTCCGAGAATTCAAAGTTCATAGTCTGATAGTCATCTACCGCTTGATGTGCCAAATGGTGGGCCAGTACACTTCCTTTGATTTCCTTTTGAGTGGTGTACTGGATATCATATTTTGTTAAGACCATCTGCCATCGGGCAATTCTTCCGGAGAGAGTTGTCTTTTCAAATATGTACTTGATAGGATCCATTTTAAAGATCAACAAGGTAGTATGGGCCATCATATACTGTCTTAGTCGGCGAGCAGCCCATGCTAGAGTGCACAAGTTTTCTCGAGCAGTCAATGTCTTGTTTCACATTCGGTAAACTTTTTGCTAAGTTAGTATATTGCATGCTCTTTTCGACCATACTCGTCATGCTTCCCCAATACACACCCCCATTGAATTCTCTAGCACTATTAAGTACATGATTAGAGGTCTTCCTTCGACTGGCAGCATCAGAATGGGAGGTTCTTGTAGGTACTCCTTAATTTTATCAAAGGCTATTTGACAATCGTCGTTCCATTTTACTACTTGATCTTTCTTCACCAGCTTGAAGATTGGCTCACAAGTAGCAGTTAGATGAGAAATGAAATGGGAAATGTAATTCAATCGTCCTAAGAAACCTCTGGCCTCCTTTTCGGTACGAGGAGTTGACATCTCTTGGATGGCTTTAACTTTTTCTAGATCAACCTCAATACCCTTACCACTGACAACAAAACCCAAGAGTTTACCAGATCTCACCCCAAAGGTGCACTTGTTCAGGTTTAGCCTCATTTTATACTTCCTCAGTCTTTCAAACAATTTATGCAGGTGATCTTGGGGCTCTTCTTCAGTTTATGACCTAGCTATCATGTCGTCAATGTATACCTCTATCTCATGGTGAATCATATCATGAAATAAGGCTACCAATGCACGCTGATAGGTTACCCCAACGTTCTTCAACCCAAAAGTCATAACCTTATAATAGAAAGTTCCCCACTGTGTGACGAAGGTAGTTTTCTCCATGTCTTCAGGCGCCATCTTAATCTGATTGTAACCTGAAAAGCCATCCATGAATGAGTATACCTTATGTTGGGCGGTGTTGTCGACCAAAACATCGATACATGGTAGTGGGAAGTCATCCTTGGGGCTCGCCCTGTTCAGATCCCTGTAGTCTATGCAGATACGCACCTTGTCGTCTTTCTTTGGTACCAGAACAACATTAGACATCCATTAAGGATATGACATCACTACTAAGAATCCCGCGTTGAGCTATTTCATAACCTCGGCCTTGATCTTTTCTGACATTTCAAGACGCATACGACGAACCTTCTGTTTTATCAGAGCACAACCCTTTTTCATTTGCAAACAGTGGACCACAATATCAGTGTCGCGCTCTGGCATGTCTTCATATGACCAAGCAAAGATTTCAACATATTCATATAACATCTAGATTAACCTGCTCTTGACACTGTTCTCTAAGTCAACATCTATCTTGACCTTTTTCTTGTCTGTCTCCGTACCCAAGTTTACAACTTCGATCGGCTCTTCATGTGGTTGGATAGTCTTCTCTTCCTGTATCAAGAGTCTGGAAAGTTCTCCAAGTATTTCTCAATCTTCCTCACCTTCGTCCTCGGCTTGGTAGATCAGATTTTCAAAGTCATATGCGGCAATAGCAAAGTCGTTATCGATGAGATTTAGAGTGGATGAAGATCTGCAATGTAGTGTTTGGGTGTGTGTAAGAACACATAGTTATTTGAAAATGTAATAAGATAAAAGAAAAACAGAGATCATAAAATTTATATGCAAAACATCCAATGTTTTTATTGAATGAACAAATGTGTATGAATCGTTAATCAACCTTTTAACAAATGAACCATTATGCCCTGGGTAAGACACACGGTTTTAAAGTCATTGTTTGTTACATTGCCAAAAACTTTTGAAAAAAAAAATACAGGAATATAGCTTATTACTCCTGACTAAAGGAGATGGGAAAGATGTCTTCTACCTTCCAGTTTTCTAATCCATCACCCTTGGTCGGGAATATCCAGTTATTGAAGTCACAATCACTGTTTACATCCTCTAAAGCATCGACCCCATTGATGCTGATGAAAAATAGAGGTATCCCAGCATGAGCTCGACGAACATCCCTCTGACCTTATGCAGTAAAGCCCAGACCAAACTTGTTATATTTGAAAGGGATATCCGGAAGCTGACCCCAAATGGTATTACCACCTTCTTCAATAGTGACCTTAGCATCCTTCAAGGAGGCCATCTTGTGCGGAGTTTTGGTGATCTTTGGAATGGCCGAAACATCCTCAACAGCAGCAGGAGAGATTACTTTAAAGGTTTGACAGGGCATTTCGATAAATTCTCCATCCATCTCGACATATCGGAATGAGTTGAGGTGGCTGACCATATATTCATCCTCTCCACAAACAGTAATAACTTTCCCTTTCACTGGATATTTAAGTTTCTGGTGCAAGGTGGAAGTGACAGCACCAGCCCCATGGATCCAAGGGTGTCCCAATAAACAAGAGTAGGCCAGCTTAATGTCCATGACATAGAAATTGGACTCAAAAATCTGTGAACCCACCTTGATCGGGAGGTCCACCTCTCCATGCACCATTCTTTTCGATTCGTCAAAATCTTGAACTATGATATTGCTGGACTTCTGCACCACCCCTACATAATCTAATCGGCTGAGAGCACCCTTCGACAAAACATTCAGAGATGATACTGTATCAATCAATACATGGGACAATGTAGTGCCCCTGCCTTCAATGAAGACATACAGGGCCCTGTTGTGATTCCTCCCCTCCGGGGTCAAGTCAGCATCATAGAAACCCAAACCATTGTCAGTTGTTAGACTAGCCACGTAGCTTCCAAATTGATCTGCCGAAATTTCTTGCGGCACGTGGGCGGTCTTCAGGAATTTCACTAAATCCTTCGCATGGGCCTCGGAACACAGCAGTGGTGACAACATAGATATTTTAGAGGGGGTCTGCCCTAGCTGTTCCACAATTTTATAATCACTTCGGAGAATGATCTTCAGAACCTCTTCTAAATCTTCTCCAGAAGTATCTTTGAAAGGAGCTTCTTTTTGTGCCTCTGCCCGGGCAGGCTCTATCACCAGCTCCTTACCCCGAGCCATATTTGTCGTCTTGGTAGCTGTGACCTTAGTAGGTGGAGAGATTTCCAGGGAGAAAATCCTTCCACTTTTTGTAATCTTACTGGTCCCCGCAATATTGACAATACTGGGATCAACTTCTTCATTTTCTTCATCAAATATTTCTTGCTTGACTCCATGATAATAGACGTCAGACCCATAATTCCATGGAATTGCCTTCTTCGAGGAATACAGGATAGGCCTGGGCATTATAATAACCAGCGAAGAAGCTTTCGGATTGGCGGTAATCCTTATACGACCTTTGGAAGGGATCCTAAAAGGAGTACCGGAGATGACAGACAGATCTTGGCAAAAATTGTTGGTAGACGAAACTTTTTCAATCAGAATAATGTGTTTATTCATCAAGCTTTGAACACCCTTTTTTAGTGACCCGCAACCATTAGGTTTGACTGCACAACAATAACAACCTTCAACATAACCTGGAACTAAACCAGATTGTAACAAATTCTTCTTTATTGTAGAGAGCGGAGTAATCACATCATTCACAAAAGTAACATACAGAATATCTTCAACAACACTTATGAATTTATCATGTTTGGGCATAGGTGTTATGATCACATTTAGAGTATCTGGAGGATCAAACTCAATCTCCTTATTGTCAATCATGTCCTGAATCTTGTTCTTCAGGGCCCAGCAATTGTTGGTGTCATGACCAGGACTATTTGAATGATAAGCACACCTTGCATTCGGATTATACTTAGGAGAGGCGGTGTTAGGATTAGAAGGAGGATCCCACAGCGAAATAAGTTTGACTTTTAGAAAGTTTTGTATTGCCTGAGACAAAGGCATATTAATCTTGGTGAATTGCCTTCTCGGAGCGTATGGATTTCGGAAGTTACCATGTTGTTGTTGTTGAGCAGGCGCCGAATTAGCAATTAACACTGCTCCCACATATTGGTGACGACTACTTTTACTACGGCCCTTCTGGCTATAGACAGGACTAACTTCCTTTTTCCCTCCAAATGACTTCTTCACAGCATTCGAAGATGTAGCCGTTGGGATCTTCCCTCTCTTGATACCATTTTCAATCCTTTCCCCGGTCAAAATCATCTGTGTAAAACCAGATGAGGAACTCCCAATCAGTAGATTGAAGAACGGGCCTGTCAGAGTGCCCATGAACATGTCTACAATTTCCCGATCAGTCAGAGGAGGTTGCACCCTTCCAGCTTAGTCCCTCCATTTCTGAGCATATTCCTTGAACCCTTCATTAGAGCCCATGGACATGCTTTGCAGTTGCACTCGAGTTAGTGCCAGGTTAGCATTGTATTGGTACGGCTTATAGAAAGCAGCAGTCAGGTCCTCCCAAGTATGAATATTGGTTCCTTCCATCTGATAGAACCATTCCGGTTGTGTACCAGCCAAACTTTCTTGGAAGAAATGGACCCATAACTTCCGGTCAACAATGTGAGGCTGGATCTTTCTAACGTACAATCTCAAGTGGAGCTTAGGATAAGAGATCCCATTGTACTTAGAAAACACAAGGACCTTGAACTTAGGTGGGATGACCATCCCTAGAACCAGACCTAATTCACCAAAATCTAGTCCAGGCACCTTCTGGACTTCCATTTCCTTAAGTCTGTCCTCCAACCGCTTATATATGTCATCCACAGGAGGATACTGTTCACCCGAGAATTCTTTGTCTTCAGGAGTATTCTCATGATCCTGATTGTTCTTGCCATCTTCATGATTGTTATCATCTTATTCAGAGGAGTCATCTTCTACATGGACTGGTTGAGCAGGACCCTTGAACCTCCTCTCCAGGTTTAGGATAGCAGCGGGCTTTTTGGTCTTCTTTTTCTTGGCGATGAGCGCCAACAACTCTTTTTGCCCTTGGGCCAGCTTCATGAGAGTTTCCTGGAACTGGGCGTGTTGAGCCTGGAGATCCTTTACGGTTTTTTTTAGGGCCATTTTTCTGCTGAAATAAACAATGAGAAAATGAGAAGCCTGTACAAAGAATTTGTTATGAAATGATGCATGATATGTAAATGCAATGATTTCAAGGACCTAAGAAAATTTAAATTTGCTAACAAGGAGGAAACATGAAACAAAAATTTTACTGGCAAAGTTCAAATTACAACTGCCTTTTAGGCTTACAAAAGCTTTCAAAGATAAAATGAACTCCTAAAATCTAAGAATCAAATCTCCAAAGGACACTTCCTCTTTATACTGATGTATGCATTAAGACTCTGTTCCTCTTGAAGATACCTTGTTAGTTCCAACACTTTCTTCTCACTTGCATAGAATTGGGTCTCAAAGATGTCTAATTCTTCCTTCAGTTGAATCTAAGACTTTTGCAACTCTTCAAGGTTAGTAGGCATATCAGGGTGGAGAATGGTATAAGGAACACCCCCTTAATAACAGGCTCCATAACTATTGGTAGGATGGCTGGATATGGCATCATGATACTTTGGGCACGAGCTCGTACCCATTTGAGATAAGGCTCAAAAAGGATGAAATTTGTATTCTTCAAAGTCTTGCTATCAACCTTGCTTACCATTCCCCAAGCATGTACAAACCTTCAATGATAACCTTGAACATCGTTCTCGTAGTCGAATATAATATCTTGAATGAGTGCATCATAGAGACCATCTATTCGAGCATAGCCAAATTGTCGTAGAGCTAGAGAAGGGTTATAAGTAATACCTCCACTAATGCCTAAGAGTGGAACATTAGGGAACACCCTACAACGGTCAATGATAGTAATGTCCTCTTCAAAGCTTGAGGTAACCAAATTGAGTAGTCGACCATATCTTTTGGTGAACGAAGAATTTTCAGGAACCCTTGATGCTAACTCTTTGAGTTGAGGAGGCATACTTACAAAGTTGATTCGAATGGTATTTCTGCGAGTGGAAGCCATAGTCTGTAAAACAGAACAAAGATAAATTCCATGGTCCTTGAAATGGTTAGGAAATGGAATGGTATGAATTTTATGATGCATGATGTTATGCTCGAACAATTTAATCACACACAAACAAAGCACACAAGGCCTTAGGTTAAATATTTCTTGGAGTTTATAGGTAAGTAACGTCTTGAAGTTTAGTTTGTTCAACATGTCCTAAAGAAAGTAATCAGGTTCTAATGAATCTCAATATCACTGATCTTTCTTCATTGGGCATTGTTTTAGCTCAAGCATCCAAACTGCGGCAAAATATCTTGAACGTCCGATATCAATGAGTGTAGTATCGAGTATCAACCAACTTTAGTCTTGCACCAAAGCCAACTATCTCACTACTTTGTAATGGCCAAGTTGTTCAACTAATTTTCTACAGTCAGTTTGTGCTTTATGACACCACACATCGGCCCCGTATTCTCCTTGACTGGACTCAAGGGACACCGGTACCAACAAATGTGTCACACTAACATAGCCATCGCTTCAACCATGTTGGTATTATGCCGCATAGTCCCCACGATCTATTGCTACTTACCTAATATGCCCCAGATCCGGGTATATGATCTATACAAGAATACCCAAACAACCCTTCAAGAAAAAATTAAACAACTCAAACAAGGAAAGAATTTAAAATATGAACTATTTCTAAGGTAACCCCACTTTTAGTTCTCCCCGACAGAGTCGCCGGTTCTGTAATACAGTGAGAGAACTGACTTTACTAGTTTCGCATTTTATCACAAATGTTACACATAGCAAGAGTCGCCAGCGACTTTTCTTTTATCCAATAAAGGAAAGAGTGAAAAGAATAGGAAATACCTTTGAGAATTTTTCTGAGTAAGGCGGGTAGGTTATGAAAAGGGAAGGTGTTAGCACCATTTTCATCTGTAGTTATCTACGGGCTCTTAGTTGCTATCTCACTTTGAAAATGCTTTTTTGTGTAAGTGTACTTGAAAATATTTTTTAAAAGACGCCTTAGTGCGGAAAACTTTATAATGATCCTCGTATCGTTAAGAATGCATACAAAGTGTTTTTTGTCTTTGAAAAATATTTAGAAAAAGAGAGTGTATATGTGATAAATTTTGTTTTGTTTTGTGAGCAAGCAACTACAAGCTATCTACCTACTCGAATGGTCTTTGTTCTTTTCCTATTTTCCTTTAGATAGTGCTATCCCATCATTGGTTGGTAGGTAGCCCTATAATTGGATGTTAGAGAGACAGGCGCGGGTCATCGTACAGTCATAAAGGTAACTCGTATGGCGCTTTAGCAATTTTGTCATATGCGACTAAGATCGTTTTACCAAAGACAGCATCGAGGGACTACAATCTTTTTAACCGAGGGTCTTTGCTAAAGCGTCCCACGTTCGAGGGACATGACTGTTTGTTTTCCGAAGGAAACAAGTAAGGGTCACCCTAGAGGTGCGCGTGTGTGAAGTGTGTTGTGTTTCGGTTATATTTATCTTGAATGTTAGGTTTTCTAATGTTTGCTTTTAAGTCTTATCATGCAATACCTATTAGCATACATCTAGCAGTTAAATATATACAAGTGCGGAAAAATAAAAAATGCGGAAATTAAACCATGCTATTACATCGCTTCGGAATGGGGGAAATACAAACCAAAAATGGGGGAACAAAAAATGTAAAAGGTCCTAGTTTAAACTATTACACCCCTTTGTACAATTACATAATTACTATAAGGCGAAAAATAAATAAACGTGTGGAGAATGAGAAGGGGAAGATATAAAACCTTAAAGAATTCTAAGTAGAAAAATATGTTTTTGTTGTTTTTGTTTAGAAAACAATTGAATTATGTAGCCCTAATTCTAACTTAATTTTAAACTAATAAAATAAACCTAGAGGGGTTAAATTAAATTAATCCAAAAAATTAACAAGAATTAATTTAATTAAAAAAATCTAATGTTTTTGTGGTTTTCTGATTTTATTATTATAAAAAAAGATTAAAGAAAGTTAAATAAATAAATTTAAAAAAAGAAAGAGGAATGGCCCAGGCGCTGCAAAAGGAAATGGGGGGTGCACTTATTGAAATCCTTAGGCCCAAAAAAGTATGAGCCCATGAGTTAGCTAGGCCCAGTGTGGGACTGCTTCTTAGGGTGGATCATGGGGACACGCCTTTGAGGCTTTGGATCAGGACTGATGCAATCTGGTGGTCAGGAAGCGAAGGTGCATGATGCGCGTATGGCTCTTCTTGGTACCAGATATGAAAGGATAAAACAAGAAAAATATAAACCGCCTTGTACCTGGATCGAACCCGGGACAAGGCGCATGAATGCCTTAAGTGTGTGTGTTACCACTGGGGTAGCATGTTTCATCCGTTAGTATAATAAAACAATAAATAATATAAAAACAAATGCTAGCTAATGCCAGATCATCAAATATGCGCGTGTTGAGTGGGTCCCTAGAAATTGAATTATCCACTCATTATGCAGATATCTGCCAAGCATGTCTTGGCCAGAGTCAACCTGACTCAGGGGTGCCAGAGTCAAACTCTGATCGTCTTCTTCGACCATATCAAAATGAAAACCTGCAAATTTGAAAGATTCATGACCAACCAAAAGGCCTATCCTATGTAAAATTGTGCCATGAGTTCAAATCTGGGCCTAAAACACACAAATCATTAAGGTATCATGCGATTTGAGTGTGAACTCAAATCGTGCCCTAGCAATGGCACATCTTTGTTCCTGCCTCATTCCCTACATGTGACACGTTAGATCTGTCCTAAACACCAATAACAACATAAATGTAAGCATGAAATTGATTTAAATTACATGATGAAGGAGTTTTAAATCGAGAATTTTTACCAACCCGATATGCTTGGATATGGGAGTTCTGGACGCGAAAGGGGTTGAATCTGGACCCTAGAAGGCCCCTGGGCATCTCAGGAGTGTATTGATGGCCTTGGTTTGGATTGATATAGGATGGAAGTTGGGTTTTCGAGTTTGTGAACTTTTGGAATTTTCTTGAGAAATTTGGAGTTTTATTATGCAGTAGTTTTGTGTCCTTTGAGCTTGCATTGCTTGAGTATTTATAGAGAGAGTAGAACCTTGACCAACATAGAAATGAATTAACCTAATAACCATGGTTTAAAAAAAATAATCAAGATTTTAAAAAATTGCCATATTTGATAATTTATTGCCATTCTTGAGCTTGCATGAACAAAAATATTTGGGCTTCAATTTTGACCCATAAATCCAATCATGCGCCTGAGTCCATTAGCTTCATTTTTGTTTTGATTTAATTTGTTTAAATGAATAAAAATTCACAATCATGAAAAATGATGGAATGATTTTAGGGGTCCTCTAACATATCATGAACACGTTTGAGTCTCAAAAATTAGGTCCATTGGTTCAAAGATTCAAAATTGCCCAATTTGAACTTCATGAATTTCTTCAAAATATCTCAACTTGTGCAAATCATAACATGCTCAATTTTCATCTTTTGAAGATGATCCTAGATTTTTTGGAAAGCTCAAAACATTCTCTACAATCTCTATGTTGATCATTTTTTCTTTTGAAGATATTATCTTGATGTAAGTTGCCTTGACAAAAAGTGTGTTTTGTTGACTTTTAAAAATGACCTATAATGTATTAGCTCATATCTTCCAAATGAAGCACTTTTTGGACTTGATAATAAATGAAAAGTTGTAGAGAATTGAATTTTCTTCAAAATGGGCTTTGGTTGGGGAAAAGTTTATGAAGCATGTGAAAGTTATGCCTGGTCAAAGTTTAGTTGAGTTCTCCTAAGGAAACCCTAATTTGACAATTCTTGACTTTTGATGATTTGAGAGATTTCCTTGGGGAATCATGACCAACCCTTAATCAAATGATGAATATCACTTCAAAATGTTGACGCTAACCAAAAATCTTGAAGTTTGACTGTATGTTAACCGTAGTTGACTTTTTGACCAATGTAGTTGATTTTCAATCATCTGAGCCATTGACTGAGAAAACTTGTGATGTAGGGCTTGAAACTTGACATGGACCTTGTTGAGGACCTATGAACAAACATGGAAGTCACTTGAGACCTTTGCAAACCAAATTTCCTTGAGAAACTCAAAACCCTAATTGTAGACCTTTGGGATGTCTATCATCCGTGATTTGAAGGTAGAATATGATTGAACACTTAAGTGCCCAGGAATTTGCACTCGCATGTGCAAGAGGTAACATTCTTGGTTGATTGTATCAGGAATGGGCTTATAGATTCCATTTGGAGAGGTCATAGATAGTTGTCAGAGATGGGCTTATAGATGCCATCCAAAATAACAATTGACTTCAATTGGAAGAAGTATCAGAATAAATCTTTGGTTGATTTAAACTGAACCAGAGAAAGGTCTACTGGTAAAATCATCAGGATAAATCATTGGTCGATTTAAACTGAGCATACAAATGTTTGTACTTAACTTTAACTGGATAAGAATCAGAATAAATCTTTGAGCGATTTAAGTTGAACCAGAGAAAGGTCTTGATTCTCTTTAACTGGATAAGAATCAGATAAATCTTTGGTTGATTTAAGTTGAACCAGAGAAAGGTCTACTGGAAAAGCATCGGGATAAATCATTGGTCGATTTAAACTGAACCAACAGATGTTTATAGTTAGCTTTAACTGGATAAGAATCAGAATAAATATTTTGGCAATTTAAACGGAACCAGAGAAAGGTGCCTACTGGAAAAGCATTAGGATAAATCATTGGTCGATTTAAACTGAACCAACAGAGATCTATAATTATCTTTAACTGGATAAGAAACAGAATAAATATTTGAGTGATTTAAGCTGAATCAGAGAAAGGTCTTGATTGTCTTAACTGGATAAGAATCAAAATAAATCTTTGGGAAGTTTAAACTGAACTAGAGAAAGGTGCCTACTGGAAAAGCATCAGGATAAATCATTGGTTGATTTAAACTAAACCAGTAGAGGTCTATAATTATCTTTAACTGGATAAGAATCAGAACAAATATTTGAACGATTTAAGCTGAACCAGAAAAAGGTCTCGATTGTCTTCAACTGGATAAGAATCAGAATAAATATTTGGTTGATTTAAACTGAACCAAGAAAGGTCTAGATTGTCTTCAACTGGATAAGAATCAGAATGCATCTTTGGTTTATTTAAACTGAACTAGAGAAAGGTCTTTATTGTATTTAACTGGATAAGAATCAGAATAAATATTCGGGAGATTTAAACTGAACCAGAAAAAGTGTCTATTGGAAAAGAATCAGGATAAATCATTGGTTGACTTTGATTGTATGCTCAATCCCAAAAAATGCTTCATTTGAAAGATATGAGCTAATACATTGTAGGTCATTTTCAAAAGTCAACAAAAGACACTTTTTGTCAAGGCAACTTACATCAAGATAATGTCTCCAAATACAAAAATGATTAAAAGAGAAAGTGTAAAGGACATCTTGAGCTTTTCAAAAAGTCACAGGTCATCTTCAAAAGATGAAGATTGAACAAGTTATGAGTTGAACAAGTTGGAAAAATTTTAGGAAATGCATGAAATGCAAAATGAGCAAATTTGAATTTTTGAACTTGTGGGCCTATTTGTTGATATTCAAACACATTCATGACCTTATGAGAGACTCTTAAATCCACTCACCCCTTGCCCTATACTTTCTCATCATTTTATTTTTATTTTATTTTGTTTTTATTCAAATAAACTCAAAATAAATAAATAAAATAGAAAATAAATGGGCCAAGCGTGTGATGAGCCATTTTTCTGGCCTATGTAGCTCATTACAGCGTTTAAAGCTTGCCAAATTCGTGCAAAGGTGAAAATGGCAAGAAATATTGCAAGTTTGGAAATATTTCAAAGTTTTGATATTGTTTGATGGGAGCCTTCATGTATTGATTCATTGCCATGTTTAGAAGGCCATTCACTCACTCTATATAATGCAAACAAGGTAGATCTGAAAGTACACGAAAAAGGTTGCATACAAACCTCCAAAAATTCTCCAAATTCAAAAAAGTTGTGAAAATTATATCTCACATTTTCAGCAAGTTTCACTCGAATCCAAGGCCAATATTCATTTCCTGAGGTTCCCGGGAGATCTCCAAATCCCAAGATCAGGCTAGAGCATAGCCAGAACGTGACTCTTTGATCACGTCGGTTAACAAAGTTGGTAAATTTCAAAACCATGATTTCTTGCGCGTTCATTCATTATTAATCCATTTAACTTTCTCATATGCCTCATTAGAACATAATGGATGTATTACATGTGAGGTTTGATGCCCGAACCATGCTTTACCATTGTTAGGGTTGAAAAGGTTATTGGATATCGATTTAGATGACCCAGGCGTTTTTAGATCTTCTTAACCATTTCATTGGATTTGCAGGATGATGATTAATGGATCTAGATCATTAGATCTTTCGTTTTAATGCATTATTGTAGGTTTGGTGTTTTGAATGGTCGGAGAAGACGACGGGAGGTTGACTCTGGTGTCCCTGAACTTTGTTTGACTCCTGCAGGGCCAGCGTGGCGTGATGGAGTCTTCTGAATGGTTGGTTCAAATAACCAGGGTCCACTCAAGCGCGCATGTTTTTCTATTCTGGCATAAACGTTCATTTTTCATTATATTTGTTTTTGCTTGCTTTATACACCGAATGTATAGCCACCCCAGTGGCAGCGCTCTTTTGTACCCCAAAATTTGCCCTCTCATTTCACTCAAGACATGCCTCTAGAGGTCCTCAATTGCTCAAGGATGACTAAGGATTGACCAGACAAATCCTCCTCCTAAGGCAACAAGCTTCAAACTAGGGTTTCACTCCTCATCAAGATGGTTGAAGTCCAAGGGTCCCAAATCTTTCCATGGTCCTAATATGTTCTTAAGATCATCCATGTCAAGTTTCATGCCTTTCACAAGAAGTTTGCTCAGACAACTGCTCAGATACCTGAAAATCAACTGCACTAGGTCAAAAGTCAATTGTGGCCCATATACAGTCAAAATTCAAGATTTTTGGTCAACATAAACATTTCTGAGGTGATATCCATCATCTGATCAAGGGTCGTGATTCCTCAAGGAATGCCCCAAATTCATCAAAACCCAAAAGTTGCTAAATTAGAGTTTCATAGGAAAAGTCAACCAAACATTGACCAGGCATAACTTCTTCATAATTTATCAGAAATTTTCCATCCAAGGCTCATTTTGAAGAGGATGCAATTCCCTACAACTCAACTCCAGCCCACAAGTTCAAAATATGCACTCATCAAAAGATATGAATTTCTACATTATAGGTCCTTTTGAAAAGTCAACAAAAACACCTTTTGGGTCAAAGCTTCTTACATGAACATGGAAGACCCAATTGAGATGAAACCAAAAGGGTTGTTTAGGGGACATCCTAAGCTTTCTAAAAAGTCCAAGAACACCTCTATAGGGTTAAAATTGGAGGAGGTATGCCTTGTTAAAGTTGACCATTTTTGGAAAATTGCCAAAAGTCAAATGTGCTCAAAAATACATTTTTTGTCAAATGGGCCTAGCATTTCATGATTGTATCTTGTTGGAAACATGGTCCACGACCCAAATCAGCATCCACACTTTATTTGCTTCATTTTTTTTTATTATTTAAAATACAAATTAAATCAAATAAATGGCAAAAACTACAAAAGATTGATTTTGATCTAATTTTTTTGTAGGAATCAAATCAAATCAACCTAGCATGACCAAATAAAATCGTGCAAGGGTGGAATGGCTCAATCTGGAAAGATTTTGATGCATTTAGAAAGATATGATGCAAGGGGGAAAAAATCAAATATTGATGATCTTCAGAGATTCAAATTGTTTTTGTTACCCTAATTCATTCTAGCATATATATTGAACAAGAACAAGCCAAAAACACAAGGATTTGCAGTCGTAAAACGCCATACCAAAACTCAAAAAATTGGACAAAAGTGCTGGATCTTTTTTGCACCTAGACGGCAATTCAAGCCATTCCAACACTCCCAATCGTTTCCTGAAGCCTCTCTAAAGCTAACACGAGCAGTTTCATGCATCCTCACGCCCAGAATCGACCCCTAGACTTCATACGGTTTGCTTTCTTTTTCAAAATTGATTACAACAATTCTTGCATCATTAGAATATTTTAATGATATACTTGTGATTATTGATGTATTTGCAACATGTCTGGGTTGTTTAATTGAAGTTTTGAGGCGTGTATGTGTGTTTTCCATTATTAGGGTTTTCATGGTCGTTTTAGGTTTTTTTTCTACATGCTAAATTAGGCCAAGAAAAGGATGACATGGTGTTTGTGGCATCAAGATAAGTTGAACCAGGGTCTTTAATTTCATTTATCATGCGTATTTCTTGATGTTTGAAGTGTACAGGATATGGCTATATACGTTTGTCTATAGGTAAAAGGTGATGCCTAAGACGACGGTCTCAATGAAGGAGACGATGACTTGGCATCATGGTACTGGTCCATTCAAATGTTGGCGCGCATTTTTGTTTTTATCCATGTGTTTTCATATATTATTATTTGTTTTTATTATACTAACAAACAAAGCAGATAGCCCAGATGGAAAGACGTGTATTGATTAGAATGGGAGGACCTGGGTTCGATCCCAGGTCCCAGCAAATTTTATTTTCTCACTTTGTTTCTACAGATTATGTGCATTTCCTTTCCAAGCGCCTCCCATGTGCTGTCACCATCTTGCCATTGGATTCATTGCTAGCCAGATCCAACGCCTCGACCAAGAAAGGACTATGGTGCACTCTCAGGGTGGCACAACAGGGAATCACCTGCATGGAATGGGCTCAGCTTCATGGTCCTAAGCAATTCAGCATCATACCCCCTCATTCAGCTTCTAACAGGCCCATTCTATCTTTTTTATTTTAATTCTATTAATTATTTTCTTTTTAAAAATAACACAAAAATCATTACTTTTTTCATTTAATCAAAAAATCATAAAAAAAACATCCAAAATCATTTTTCATAAAAAAATATTTTATTTCTTTAATTAATTAATTAGCTTAATCAAATTAAGGCAATTTAATTCTTACTTTTTTCATAATTTAAAATAATTAGACTTAGGGTTTAATTTTGTATATAATCTGATTTTTTTCTCAAAAATAACCTAAATCTTTTTTCAACTAGATTTTTTAGGTTTTCTAATTATTCTCGCGTTTAATTTGTCGTGCGCTTTTAATTTCCTTTTTTATTATTATTGTAACTGCTCCGAGTTTGTAATAGTAATTAGGGTTTTAAATTCCGCATCTTTATTTTCAGTCCAAGATAATTATGTAACTGCAAAAGCCCTGTAATAGCTAGGACTTTAACTTTCTCGCTTTAATTTCCGCAAACTATAAACTGCTTAGATGTATGTTAATAGGATTGTATGAAAAGACAAACTGAAAATTAATACGGTAGAAAACCCTAAATGTGCAAAGATAAATTAACTGAAAATTACACTCGCACATGCTCACTCTTAGGGTTTACTCCACTTCGGTTGCCTTCGGTAAACGGTCATGAAGTATAGGGTTTGTTAGTGGTTGTCCTCTAGCCCCGAAAGATCTAAAATGACCCATTCGGATGTTTCCTCGGAAAGAGATCTTTAAGGCTTTAGGATGATTACTAACATTTCCTAACATTGCTTTTGTGATCGTATTTGTCCCTTCGAATGTACCTAAAAAACTCCAACGATGGTGCTACCTATTCCTTAATAATGGGATAGCGCTGTCTAAAAGGAAAACAAACAGACTTTTTTCGAGTAGGTAGATTAGTTCCTAGGTACTTGCTCAAACAAACAAATTTTTTTCACACAAACACTTTTCAAACAAAGTTTTCAAAAACAACTTCGTAACACTCTTGAGGATAGAAACAAGGGTTAACATGAAGTAAAACAAAACTTTTCAAAACAAGCACACACAAGCAGTTTTTAAAATGAGCAAGTACCTAAGAGCCCGTGGAAAATCACGGGTAGAAAGGGTGTTAACACCTTCCCTTTCTATAATCTACCCCCCGTACTCAGAAACATCTCGAGAAAGGTTTTTTCTATTCTTTTTCCTTTTCCTAATTGGATAAAATAAAAGTCAGTGGAGACTCTTGCTTACCGCGACATATGCAAAAAAAATGCAAACCAGTATTAACAGTCGGTTCTGCCATCGTATCACATGCGCGTTCTTAAGGCAATGCTATGCTAGGTCCTGGGTTCGACCCAGGCGCGAGACAAACCATTTTTTATCATATTTTTCTTGCAGATTTAGTGTGAACAAAGCAAGCAAGCGCACAATGCATACTCTCAATCAACACCATCAGATCATCACAGTTAAGATCCAATACTCCAAAATTAGCATGACAATGATGCGCCTCCAGGAGTCAACCACAAGGGATCCAGTGCAAGCTTCTGGGCTTATTATATTTGGGCCTAACGTTTTTCTTTCCTCACACCCTCCAATCTGCTTTTCATAGCACGGGCCCATGGTCTTTCTTTTTTATTTTACTTTTTTTTAATTTGTTTCTTTTCTTTTTAATAATTTCTTTTTTAATAAAATCACAAAAAAATAGGTTTAAGATTTAATTAAATAATTTAATTTTCACAAATAAATTAATTAATTTAATCACTTGATTTTTATTTTACTAATTAAAATGTAATTAGAAATGGGTTTTAATTGTCACAAAAAATTGTATTTTCTAAACAAAAATACCAAAAATGCTTTCTCACTTAGAATTTTTAGGGTTTGAGATATTTTTCCCTCTTCCATCTCCGTGCATTTATTTATTTTCGTGTTATCATTTTCCATAATATTGTAATTGTCCATAGTTTGTAATAGCTAATAAGGGGACCCTTTATACTTTTTTATCCACATTTTTTGGTTTGTACTCCCCCATTCCAGAAGCGATGTAATAGCGTAATTTACTTTTCGCATTTTTTTACTTTCTGCACTTGTATGTATATTTAACTGTTAGATTAAATAGGACTGCATGATAAGACATAAAAAAACAAACGCTAGAAAATCTAACATACAAGATAAATAACTTCAAACACAACACACTTCGCACACGCTCACCTCTAAGGTACCCCCACTTGTTGCCTTCAGAAAACAACAATCATGTTTCTCGAACATGGTATGTTTTAGCAAAAATCTTTTGGTTAAGAGATCATAGTCCCTCGATGACCCTTCGATGTTGCCTCAGTAAATGATCTTAGTACCTTAGGGTAATTGCTAAGATGTCTTACGAGTTGCCTTTGTGACTGTAGGATAACCCACGCATGTCCCTCAAAAAATCCAATGATAGGGCTACGTACTAACTAATGATATGATAACACTATCTAAAGGAAATGAGGAAAAGAACAAAAACCTTTTGAGTAGGTAGATAGATGGTAGTTGCTTGCTCACAAAACAAAACAAATTTCTCATACATACACTTCTTTTCTAAATATTTTCAAAGACAAAAACACTTTGTATGCGTTCTCAAACGATACGAGAATCATTACAAAGTTTGCCGCACTAAGGCATTTTTTCAAAATACTTTCAAAAAACACTTACACAAGAAGCATTTTCAAAGTGAGCTAGCAACTAAGAGCCCTTAGATAACTACAGATGAAAGGGGTGCTAATACCTTCCCTTTTCATAACCTACCCCCCTTACTCAAAAATTCTCGAAAGGTCTTTCCTGTTCTTTTCACCCTTTCCTTTATTGGATAAAAAAAAGTCGGTGGCGACTCTTGCTAGCTGCAACATTTGCGATAAAACACAAAACCAGTAAAGTCAGTTCTCCCACCCTATTACGATATGCAATGCATATGATTTATTATGTTTATTCAAAGAACTCAAAGAACTATAGGCAATTGCAAAATTAAAGCACTAACATATTTAGAAACACTGGAAAATCTCATTTTAATAATAATTTTGGAGTGGATTACAACTGCTTGGTTTCATGAGGTGAAAAGGTACCTTGAGGCTCAAGAAAACCCTGAAGGGGCATCCATCAATGACAAAAAGTTCCTACGAAGGTTCTCGGCTAAGTTCTTCCTGAGCAATGGAATTCTATACAAGCACAATCATGATTCAACTCTGCTTTGTTGTATCGACAAGAAAGAAGCTGAAGATATTATGCAAGATATGTATGAAGGTTTCTTTGGTACTCACTCCAGTGGGTATACTATGGCTGAAAAGATTTTGAGAGCTGGTTACTATTGGTCGACTATGGAAATTGACGATCACCACCACTCGAGAACTTGTCATAAGTGCCAAATTTATGCTGATAAAGTTCATGTGCCTCCAGTACCTTTGAATGTCATGACCGCTTCTTGGCCATTCACAATGTGGGACATTGATATGATCAGAGAAATCAAGCCTACTACCTCTAATGGACATCGCTTCATCCTTGTCGCCATTGATTACTTTATGAAATGGGTAGAAGCAACTTCATTCACCTTTGTTATAAAGAATATGGTCGCCTGGTTCATCAAACATAACTGTATCTGTCAGTATGGCATCCCGAGAGAATTATCACAGACAACAGTACCAATCTCAACAACACCGTGATCACTAAAATCCGCATGCAGTTCAAGATCAAGCATCATAACTCTTCTCTGTATTTACCTAAGATGATTGGCTCAGTGGAAGCCACCAAAAAGAACATAAAGAAGATCATACAAAAGATGGTTGTGAAGTATAAATATTGGCACGAGATGTTACCGTTTTCTCTCTATGGCTACCGCACTTCAGCTAGAACATCAACTGGGGAAACCTCATTCTCTCTGGTCTATAGTACGGAAGTCGTCCTACCTATCGAGGTTCATATTCCCTCTCTAAGGATTATGAAAGATGTAGACTTGCATGAAGGCGAGTGGATTCTGACCAGGTTGGATCAGTTAAATCTAATTGACGAGAAAAGGCTCGCGGCTGTCTGTCACGGTCAGATGTACCAGAAATGCATGATCAAGGCATTAAACAAGAAGGTCAAGCATCTGGTATATCAGGCTGGTGACTTAGTAATAAAGCGCATTATTCTTCCTCAGGGTGATCCCAGGGACAAATGGACTCCCACTTATGAAGGGCCATTTGTAATCAAGAAAATATTTTCTGGTGGAGTTATGATACTGACCACCATGGACAGTGAATATTTCCCGCACCGTGTGAATGCGGACATAGTAAAAAAATACTACCCATGAAAAACGACCCGCTTAATTGATTGGCCTAGGAAAAAATAAGGGCATCCCGACGAACCAAAAGGGTTCGGCAAAAATCAGGGATATATATGAAAAGATTGTACACCCGATAAGTCGAAAACCTGAAAAGGTGGCTTGGGCAAAAAAGGGTATCCCGGTGGACTGAAAACCCGAAAGGGAGGTCCATACAAAAACTAGGGATTAAAGCGTACGAATGTATCCCCATTGGATCACCTACAACAAGCTTTATTACCGAAGTCGAAGTTCAAATGGTACAGATCAATTCAATCAACTTCTTCCAACAACAAAGGATGAGATGCTTGAAGACATAGGGGCAATGGCAGAGTTGGAACTCGACGAGATTAATCCCACATATCTATTATCTTGTTTACACTTTGTAATATTTCCATTTCACGACATTTCCTCTTATTGGATTTTCGTGTCTTTGTACAAAAAATTGCCTGTTCATAGGAAATTATTAATACAAATACAATTTCAAAGCCAAATTCTGTTTTTACTTTTTCTGTTTTGTTTGCAAGATGTCCAATGACTAAAATTGAATGAGCATACAAGTTGTACCCCAAAATTTTCCCTTCCATGTTTGTCAATACATTTCAAGTGAGGTCCTCAAATTGCTCAAGGAAGTCCAAGAGTTGACCAGACAAACTCTCTCCTAAAGCAGTTTACCTCAAATTAGGGTTTCATTTTGCATCAAGATGTTTGAGTCCAAAGGATCCCAAATGCTCAATATTGTCCTAATATGTTCTCAAGATCATCCATGTCAATTTTCAAGCCTTGCAAAGAAAATTTGCTCAATCAACTGCTCAAATGCTTGAAAATCGACTGTGCTAGGGCAAAAGTCAACTGTGGCCCACATACAATCAAACATCAAGATTTTTGGTCAACATTCTCATTTTGAAGTATTATTCATCATTTTATCAAGGTTTGGTCATGATTCCTCAAGGATTTCTCACAATTCATCAAAACCCAAAAGTTGCTAAATCAAGGTTTTTATAGGAAAAGTCAACTCAACTTTGACCAAGCATACCTTTCTCATACTTTATCAAAATTGACCCATACAAAGCTCATTGTGAAGAGGATGTAATTCCATAAAATTCATCTTCAGCTCCCAAGTTCAAAATATGCACTCACAAGAAGATATGAATTTGGACATTATAGGTCATTTTGGAAAGTCAACAAAAACACCTTTTGGGTCAAAGCTTCATACATGACATGGAAGAATCAATTAAGATGAGACCAAAAGGGTTGCTTAGAGGACATCTTAATCTTTCTAAAAAGTCAAATAACACCTATCTAGGGTCAAAATTGATAGTTATGCATTGGCCAAGTTGACCCTTTTTGCAAATTTGCCAAAAGTCAAAATTGACCAAAATTGCATTTTTTGTCAAAGGGGCCCAACTTTTTATGCTTGCACTGAGTTTGTAATGTGACCCACGACCCATGATCCCTTCTACTTGTCATTCTTTTATTTTTGTTCTTTATTTTTATTTTATTTCAATTAAATCAAATAAAATCAATATAAAATAATGAAAATATCAAAAGCTAATTAAATCTTGAGATTTTGTGCATGTTAAGGTTCATTACATAGTTGGAGACAAGATCAAATCGTGCAAGGTTCATTTGAACACAAAAAGATTGGATTTTCATGTTTTGGAAAGATTTTGCACAAGGATCAAATCATGAATCAATATTCATAATTGGAAGAGATTTGATACAAAATTGTAACCCTAATGCATTCTACTATACATAAGGAACAAGTGCAGACCAAAAACAAGAGGCTGGAGAGGCATCTAAAAAGAGAGAACGAATTGCAAAAAATTCAAGAAAAAGTGCAAACTAGTTTCCAAGATTCAGGCTATCTCAAGCCATTCTGATCATACCAATCGCTTGCTGGACATCCTAGGATCGCGTTTCAATTTCTATCAAGTCTCCCCACGCTCATAATCACTCTGTAAGATTCACACGGTTTGCATATTTTCTTGAAATCGAATACATTAATTCTGGCATATTTAGCATGATTAATTGATATATTCATAATCCTTGAGATGTTTGCAAGCTAATGGTTATATTTAATTGCATTTTTATAAACTGTACACCAAGATGCCATGGCTAGGGTTCGTGGTTCATTTTTAGGGATTTTTCATACAGGAACAATTGGCCATTAATAATGGTACCATGATGCTCGTGAGGTTGCAACGAGTGGATTGGTACCATTAGTTTTCATTTATCATGCTTGTATGAGATTTTGGAAAGGCACAGGGTTATACCTACACTCAGTGTCTGTAGGTAAAAGTCATGAAACTTACAGCGACGGTGGGAGGAAGAAGAAGGATACGTGGCGCTTCATGGTTTTCCAGTTTGAATTTCGCGCGTTTTGAGATTAGCTTTTTGTTTATATTATATAATAATTGTTTGTTATTATTTGTACAACTAAACATTCTGGCTCAGCTGGTAGCGTGGCAAGGGAATATGTTAGAACATAGTTTGATTCTACAACCCTCAGTTAGAGTTTTGATGATAACAAAATACAAGATTAAATAAATTGTAAGATTTATAAGACATATATGCTACTTAAAATTATATTGTGTATTTACAGAAACTCTGATGGAATAAGCATCAGAATATCAACATCAGCATCAGAAGATATGTCAGCATCAGAAGATCAATACATGTGCTACGCTAAAGCCTGATGAACAGAATATGCGTTCAACATACTCTGACTCTGATCAAGATCCTAACCATGTCATCAACACTCAGAAGCACCAGAATAAGCTAAAGCCAAGAACACTCTGATTTTCTTTAAGCAGAACATTCTGAAGTGTCAATGTTGGTGCATTCAAGGCAGATTAATTACCAACGGCTTTATTCCAAGACAAAGATCATCTCAAAAAGGAAAGAACGTTATGAGCATTGAAATGAAGTTATGGACAACAACATATCTATTCCAAGGCTATATAAACAAATCAGTGAGAAAATAAATGGCTAATACTCTTTCACGCACACACTCATACGAAAACTCTCTCACTCAAATTGCTAAAGCATTCAACCACGCCTACTCAATAGCATTAGCAGTCTAGTTTATTATAAGCTTCATATTGTGTATTATCACAGTTGTGATATATAGTTTTTCTAGAAAACATCAAACACACATTTGTTCATTTATATGTAAAAGAATTTCCTTGAGATAAACCGGTATGTGGTTAGACTCAAGAACGCTTTAACAGTTGTTAAAGCAGTTGTGTATTCAGTTGAATATAGTGAATTAAGACCTCGTTGGAGAGAGGCGAAATCACCTTGACAGGTGGACTGGAGTAGTTTGAGTTCAAACGAACCAGGATAAAAATAACGTGTTGTCTGCATTTAATTTCAAGTTTTACAATTCAACCTCCCTTCTTCTGTTTTTCACATCTTCAATTGGTATCAGAGTGCCTGGTTCTGAGCTTATAACACTTAACCGTGTCAGTACAAGATCCAGCGTTAGAAAAACACTATGGCAGGACCACATCAAAACATCAGCAATGACAACAATGAAGAAAGAGACAGATTCAGTGGCAAACCTCCAGTCTTTGATGGAGAGAACTTTGATTACTGGAAAGACATAATTGAAAGCTTCTTTCTGGCCCATGATGCTGATCTGTGGGACATGGTGACAGATGGATACACGCACCCAGTAGATGCAACTGGTCAGAAGATTGACAGGAAAGCAATGTCTGATCAGCAAAAGCGTATTTCAAAAATCATCACAAGGCCAGAACAATTCTTCTCAGTGCTATCTCTTACTCTGAATATGAAAAGATATCAAACAGAGACACTGCAAAGAATATGTTCGACTCTCTGAGAATGACGCATGAAGGCAACATTCAAGTTAAAGAAACTAAAGCTCTTCCGCTCATTCAGAAGTATGAGGCATTCAAGATGAAAGAAAGTGAATCAATTGAAACAATGTTCTCAAGATTTCAAATTCTGGTTGTTGGTCTCAAAGTTCTAGACAAAGGGTATTCTACTGCTGATCATGTTAAGAAGATCATCAGAAGCTTGCCAAAACAGTGGAGGCCAATGGTCACAGCGCTGAAGCTAGCTAAGGATCTCAACAAAATCTCTCTGGAGGAACTTGTCAGCTCCCACAGAAGTCACGAGATAGAGCTAGAAGCTGATGAACCTCAAAAGCAAGGTAAGCCATTAGCTTTAAAATCTAACAAAATCTGACTCCAAAGTTTTGCAGGCTGTAGAAGAAACCTCTGATGGGTCCTCATCAGAAGAAGATGAACTATCTCTCCTCTCCAGAAGGGTGAACCAACTGTGGAAGCAGAGGCAAAGAAAGTTCAGGAATCCAAGAAGATCAGAGAATCAGAATGAATCCTCCTCCAAATACAGAAGGTCAGAACCCTCCTCTGGATACAGAAGATATGAAGTCTCTTCAGGAAGCAGAAAGACAAACAACAAAGACAACATTTTCTATGAATGTAACGAGCAAGGACACTACAAGAGTGATTGTCCAAAGCTTTAGAGGGAAAAGCCCAAAAAGAAGTTTGGAAAGGAAAAGAAGAAAAGTCTCATGGCTACATGGGATGAATCTGACACATCTGAAGCTGACTCAGAATCAGATGATGAGAGAGCAAACATAGCTCTCATGGAAAACATAACAGAAGACAGTGAAGCTTCTGAATCAGACTCTGAATCAGACACAGAAGAGGTATTTCCTGACTTTGCTATTAATTTTACTAAGGCTGAACTAGCTGAAAGCCTTAATGAGATTCTGGAAAGATATCAGCAGATCAGAGTCAAATTCAGAAACCTGAAAAGGAATCTTGCATCTGACTCTGATAAAACTGAGAGTCTCAAATTGGAAAATTCTGAGTTGAAAGATAAAGTTTCAAAATTAGAAAATCTATTACAAAACTCTCAGAAGGAAACAATTCTTGAAACTCCCAGTAGTGCTGATGAGATTATCAAGGAGTATGATCATAGCTTTCAGAAGTTTCTAGCTAAAAACATAGATAGAAGCAAGATGGCTTCAATGATCTATGGAGTTAGAAGAAATGGCAGAAAAGGAATAGGATACTAAGGTAAGGTACCTACACCAAAGAATGCCATGGATTTAGTGATAAAACGCACTTCTCTTGATTCTCACTTTATATATGGGCACACACACGACATCAAATATACTAGTAGTAATTATTCTGTCAAACCAAAATTCAACCAGAGTTTTGGTAAAACTAACAAATCAGGACCCAAGAAAATATGGGTACATAAGGATAAAATAATACATGTGGAAGATATCTTTAGCAGCAAAGCAGAAACACCAATCATGGTACCTGGACTCTGTCTGCTCACGACACATGACGGGAAGAAAGCATATGTTCCAAAGCCTGGAACTTAAGCCTGGAGGCCACGTAGGCTTTGGAGGCAATCAAAGGGGAAAGATCACTGGCTCTGGAACAGTAGGTAATGGAAATCTTCCCTCTATAAGTAATGTTTTATTAGTAGATGGATTAATGCATAACCTGTTATCCATAAGTCAATTAAGTGATAGCGGTTATGATATAATCTTTAATCAAAATTCATGCAAAGCTGTTAGTCAGAAAGATGGGACTATCCTATTTAATGGAAAAAGGAGAAACAACATTTACAAAATCAAACTTTCTGAACTGAAAAGTCAGAATGTAAAGTGTCTTATGTCTGTTAACAACGAGCAATGGATCTGGCACAAAAGATTGGGGCATGTTAGTATGAGAAGAATATCTCATATTAACAAACTCAATCTGGTCAGAGGACTTCCTAACCTGAAGTTCAATTCAGATGCTCTGTGTGAAGCATGTCAGAAAGGCAAGTTTGCAAAACCAGCTTTCAAATCTAAAAACATTGTTTCCACCTCTAAGCCATTAGAACTTCTGCATATTGACTTATTTGGACCAGTTAAAACTGCTTCAGTCAATGGCAAGAAGTATGTTAGAACAAAGTTTGAATCTACTACCCTATATTTAAGTTTTGATGATAACAAAGTGAAAAGATATATTATTTATAAGAATCATGTATGAACTATCTGCTGCCTAAAATTACTATGTTCTGACTTGAAGATACTCTGATTAATATAAGCAAGATCACACCAATTCAGCATCAGAATTTGGTTTCAGACATCAGCATCAGAAGTTGCCATATCAGAATGTCAGAATCAGATGATCAACTCACGTATATGCTGAAGCCTGATGAACAAGACTGCGCTCAACACTCTGATAAAGAAGCACAACAGTTCATCAGCAGCTAAGCAGAGTCAGAATGAGCCAAGCCAGAACTTGCATTAAGTAAGCAACGGTACTGTGCATTGAAAGCAAATTAATACCAACGGCCTCATTCCAGACAAGATCTGCTTGATAAGGAAAGTTTGTTAATAGCATTGAATCAAGAATATTTGCTCCAACGTTCAACATCTCAGTGCTATATAAACAAGACTTTGAAGATTGAATTGGCTAATGCTCTCCAAATCTCTACACGCATAAAAGCTGATCAAAATCCTCCTTCTCTCAGTTTTGCTAAACACCACATTCTGATATTCTATCATTGTTTAGCAATCTAGTTTCTAAGCTTTAAGTTGTGTATACATCACAGTTGTGATACAGTTTTGTAGAAAACATTCACACACTTAGTTTTATCTCTTTGTAAGAAAGTGTTTCCTTGACAAACCGGGTTGTGGTTTGGATCAAGAAGGCTTTAGCAGTTGTTAAAGCAGTCTGTAATATTAAGTTGAATATAGTGGATTAAGACCTCGTTGGAGAGAGGAGAAATCACCTTGACGGGTGGACTGGAGTAGTTTGAGATCAAAAGAACCAGGATAAAAATATCTTGTTCATTGCATTAGATTTCAGTTTTACAATTCAACCCCCCTTGTGTTTTTCACTACTTCAATTGGCATCAGAGCGCCTGGTTCTGAGCTAAAACACTTAATCGTGTCAGTACAAGATCCAGCGTCAAAAAAACACAATGGCAGGAAACAATTCTCACATCAGCAATGACAACAATGAGGACAGAGACAGATTCAGCGGCAAACCTCCAGTCTTTGATGGAGAAAACTTTGATTACTGGAAAGACAGAATTGAAAGCTTCTTTCTGGCACATGATGCTGATCTGTGGGATATGGTGACAGACGGATACACGCACCCTATGAATGCAAGCGGTCAGAAGATTGATAGAAAAACAATGTCTGACCAACAAAAGCGTGACTTCAAGAATCACCACAAGGCCAGAACCATCCTCCTCAGCGCCATCTCCTATACTGAGTATGAAAAGATCTCCAACAGAGACACAGCAAAGAATATTTTTGACTCACTCAGAATGACGCATGAGGGCAACGTTCAGGTCAAAGAAACAAAAGCTCCGGCGCTCATTCAGAAGTATGAGGCGTTCAAAATGGAAGAATCTGAAGTTTACCCAAGAAAATCATCAGAAGTTTACCCAAGCAGTGGAGACCTATGGTTACAGCTCTGAAGCTAGCTAAAGATCTCAACAAAATCACTCTGGAGGAACTTATCAGCTCCCTCAGAAGTCATGAGATAGAGCTAGAAGCTGATGAGCCTCAGAAGCAAGGTAAGCCTTTAGCATTAAAATCTAACAAAAAATTTGAGTCTAAAGTTTTGCAGGCAGTTGAAGAAACATCTGATGGATCCTCATCAGAAGAAGACGAACTCTCTCTCCTTTCCAGAAGAGTAAATCAACTGTGGAAGCAAAGACAGAGAAAGTTCAGGAATCCCAGAAGATCTGATCAGAACGAGTCTTCTTCCAGATACAGAAGGACAGATTCTTCCTCTGGATACAGAAGATCTGAAGGCTCCTCCAGTAGCAAAAAGCCAAACACCAAGGACATCATCTGCTATGAGTGCAATGAGCAAGGACACTATAAGAGTGACTACCCAAAGCTTCAGAGGGAAAAGCCCAAAAAGAAGTTTGGAAGAGAGAAGAAGAAAAGTCTCATGGCTACATGGGATGACTCTGACTCGTCTGAAGCTGACTCAGAATCAGATGATGAGAGGGCAAACATAGCTCTCATGGCTAACATCTCAGAAGATAGTGAAGCTTCTGAATCAGACTCAGAATCAGATACTGAAGAGGTATTTCCTAACTTTGCTGTTAACTTTACAAAGGCTGAACTTGCTGAAAGCCTTAATGAGATTCTGGAACGTTATCAGCAAATTAGAGCTAAATTCAGAGACCTGAAAAGGAATCTTGAATCTGACTCTAATAAGACTGAGAGTCTCAAATTGGAAAATTCTGAGCTGAGAAATAAGATTTCAAAATTAGAAAACACTTTACAAAACTCTCAGAAGGAACCAATTTCTGAAACTCCCAGCAATGCTGATGAGATCATCAAGGAGTATGATCACAGTTTCCAGAAGTTCCTAGCTAAAAGCATAGATAGAAGCAGAATGGCTTCAATGATCTATGGAGTTAGCAGAAACGGCAGGAAAGGAATAGGATACCAAGGTAAGGTTCCTACACCAAAGAATGTCATGGACTTAACCATTAAACACACTCCTCTGAATTCACATTTTGTATATGGTCACATACATGATATTAAATACACTAGCAGTAAGCACTCTATGAAACCAAAATTCAACCAGAGTTTTGGTAAAACTAACAAATCAGGACCCAAGAAAATCTGGGTACCTAAGGATAAAATAATACATGTTGCAGATATCTTTAGCAGCAAGTCAGAAACACCAGTCATGGTACCTGGACTCTGGCTGCTCACGACACATGACGGGAAGAAGGCATATGTTCCAAAGCCTGGAACATAAGCCAGGAGGCCACGTTGGCTTTGAAGGCAATCAGAGGGGAAAGATAATTGGCTCTGGAACTGTAGGTAATGGAAATCTTCCCTCTATTAATAATGTTCTGCTAGTAGATGGATTGATGCATAATCTGTTATCCATAAGTCAATTAAGTGATAACGGTTATGATATAATCTTTAATCAAAAATCATGTAAAGCTGTTAGTCAGAAAGATGGGACTATCCTGTTTAATGGTAAGAGGAAAAACAACATTTACAAAATCAAACTTTCTGAACTAAAGAGTCAGAATGTAAAATGTCTTCTGTCTGTTAACAACGAGCAGTGGATCTGGCACAGAAGATTGGGGCATGTTAGTATGAGAAGAATATCTCAGATTAACAAACTCAATCTGGTCAGAGTACTTCCTAATTTGAAGTTCAATTCAGATGCTCTGTGTGAAGCATGTCAGAAAGGCAAATTTGCAAAACCTTCTTTTAAATCCAAAAATGTTGTTTCTACCTCTAAGCCATTAGAACTTCTGCACATTGACTTATTTGGACCAGTTAAAACTGCTTCAGTCAGTGGTAAGAAGTATGGGTTAGTAATCGTAGATGACTATAGCAGATGGACATGGGTAAAGTTCTTAAGACACAAGGACGAGTCACACTCTGTGTTTGTTACCTTCTGTAACCAAGTTCAGAATGAAAAGGATCTTAGAATCGTTAAAGTCAGAAGTGATCATGGTGGAGAATTTGAAAACAAAGATTTTGAGTCATTCTTTAATGACAGAGGCATTCTGCATGATTTCTCTTGTCCTAGAACTCCCCAACAAAATGGAGTTGTAGAACGAAAGAACAGAACATTGCAAGAAATGGCCAGAACCATGATCAATGAGACAAACGTTGCTAAGACCTTCTGGGCAGAGGCAATAAACACAGCGTGCTACATTCAGAATAGAATCTCAATAAGACCTATTCTGGAAAAGACTCCATATGAATTGTGGAAGAACAGAAAGCCCAACATTTCATATTTTCATCCATTTGGATGTACTTGCTTTATATTAAATACAAAGAATTATTTGAACAAGTTTGACTCTAAAGCACAGAAGTGTATTATGTTAGGATACTCTGAACGCTCAAGAGGGTACAGAGTATACAATACAGAAACACAGATTGTGGAAGAATCAATCAGTGTTCGCTTTGATGATAAGCTTGACTCTGAAAAGTCAAAGCAGAATGAAGTTTTTGCAGGTATAGAAATTGAATTTACAGGTTCTGAAGACAAGTCATCAGAAGCTCTCAACACAGACATTCCTTCAACATCTGAAAGGAGCACTGCTAGCAATCCTACAACAGCTGCTGATCAACCTCAGAAGAGATTACCCAGAAGCAGCTTGGATCACCCAGAAGAGACTATCTTAGGAAGAAAGGAAGATCCAATCAGAACAAGAGCAAGCTTCAGAAACTCTGAAGAAACTCTTATGGGACTTATGTCTCTGATTTAACCTTCTTCCATTGATGAAGCACTTCTACATAATGACTGGATTCTGGAAATGCAAGAAGAGCTGAATCAATTCACCAAAAACGACGTATGGGATCTCGTTCCCAGACCAAAAGGATTCAACGTCATTGGAACAAGATGGGTGTTCAGAAACAAGCTAAATGAACAAGGTGAAGTCATCAGAAACAAGGCACGACTGGTTGCACAAGGTTATAGTCAGCAAGAGGGGATAGACTATACAGAAACCTTTTCCCCAGTCTCCAGGTTAGAATCTATCAGACTTTTAATTTCATTTGCTGTTAATAGAGGCATCACTCTGTATCAGATGGATGTCAAAAGTGCATTCTTAAATGGTTATATAGAAGAAGAAGTTTATGTACACCAACCCCCTGGCTTTGAAAATACAAAACATCCAGAACATGTTTTCAAACTAAAGAAGTCACTGTATGGTCTGAAACAAGCTCCCAGAGCTTGGTATGAAAGGCTAAGTAACTTTCTGTTAGAAAATGAATTCACCAGAGGGAAAGTGGACACTACTCTATTCTGTAAATCAGTTAAGAATGACATCTTAGTCTGTCAAATTTATGTTGATGATATTATTTTTGGTTCTACTAATCCTTCTCTTGGAAGAAAATTTGCTAAGTGTATGCAGGCAGAATTTGAGATGAGCCTCATGGGGGAACTGAAATTCTTTCTAGGAATTCAGATCAATCAAACTCCGGAGGGAACATACATTCATCAGAGCAAATACATCAGAGATCTTCTGAAGAAATTTGACCTCTCAGAATGTAAGCCATCAAAGATTCCAATGCATCCCACGTGCATTCTTGAAAGAGAAGAGGTAAGCAAAAATGTAGAACAGAAAGTCTACAGAGGTATGATTGGTTCTCTCCTCTATCTGACTGCTTCAAGACCTGACATATTATTCAGTGTTTGTATCTGTGCTAGATTCCAATCAGATCCTAGAGAATCTCACTTAACAGTTGTTAAGCGAATTTTCAAGTATCTGAAAGGTACTACTAATCTGGGTTTGTTTTATAGAAAATCTAGTGATTACAGCTTAGTATGCTACTGCGATGCTGATTCTGCTGGAGACAGAGTAGAACGAAAAAGTACTTCTGGAAGCTGCCAGTTTCTGGGAGAAAATCTGATCTCTTGGTCCAGCAAAAGGCAATCAACAATTGCACTATCAACAGCAGAAGCTGAGTACATAGCAGCAGCAGGATGTAGCACACAAATGCTCTGGATGAAAAGTCAGCTTGAAGACTTCCATATTTTTGAGAGTAACATTCCTATACTCTGTGATAATACTTCTGCTATTTGCTTAAGTAAGAATCCCATTTTACATTCTAGAGCTAAGCATACAGAAATAAAACATCATTTCATTAGGGACTATATTCAGAAAGGTATTTTGAACTTAAAATTTATAGATACATACCATCAATGGGCTGATATCTTTACTAAACCCCTTTCAGAAGATAGGTTTAATTTCATTCTGAAACATCTCAGCATGAAAGTTTGTCCATAGTGAAAATGTTTTAATTCCATATATTTACCTTCAGAATGTAATTGTTTTACTGTGAACTTCTGATCAATCTTCTTTCAGAAAGATAGAACATGCAGATTGTATCAGATGCAAGTCTAAAGATCTGAGAGTCTAAGCTCAAAGACAGACGTGCTGATCACTACATCAAACAAGTGTCATCCAATCATCAGCATATCTCTGAAGCAGAACGCGTGCACGCTTTTGAGAAGGCAAAGCGCTGATTGGGTGCATTGAGACACATGTCTGGTAACCGTTTTTAAGTATCTTTCTCAAATCCCCCAAAATCAGCAAGCATTTAATGAAAAGTAATCATGCTTTTAAAATGCAATCATGATTTTTCTCTTTCTTAAAAACGTTTATCTTTTCAAAATATTTTGAAAATCTATTTAAACACATTAATCTCTCATTCTCATTCTTTACGTTTTCTCACTAATACTCAAGCATTCTCTGCATATTTCTGTGTTCATCTCTTGCAAAACCTTTTTCTCAGTTCTTCTCAAAACCTTTTAGTGTGTGAACATGGCAACCTCCAGCAGTGCTTCTGCAGGTCCTCAGAAGAAAGCATCATCTGAGCAATATCAAGTGCCATTCAGAACACTCCTCACTCCTGTGAAGAATCTTGAAGTACTTTCTGAATTAATCATTGATTTTGGAAGCTTGAAGGAGAACGGTTTTGACCTAACTGAAGAAGTTAGGGCACAGAAGTGGGAAAGGTATTTTGACAGGTTGGTTGGACCAACATTCCCTATGCTAGTCAAGGAATTCTGGATTCACGCCAAGGCTTCAACGCATCTAGTCACCTCCTTTGTTATGGGGAAGAAGATTGTGATCACTGAGGATCACATTGCAAGGCTAATCGGTTACAGTGGCGGTGGCGTCCGTTGTGTGGACATGGCTGAAAGATGTGCTGATGTGGGTGTGATAGCTGCAAGAATTTTCACTCATGGGGTGCCCAGCAGCAAGATCAAAGATCTGAAGGATCATTACAGAGTTTGGGCTAAGATAATCCTGGGGTGCTTCAACCATAGGAAACCAACCAGTTCACCTGATTACATCAATGTGGATCAGCAGTTTCTGATCTACTTTATTGATCAGAAGGTAAAAATCAATCTGGCTCATTTTCTGTTCAACCACCTCAGAACAAGTGTGAAGGAAACCAGGGAAGAAGAAAGAACCAAGAGGGATTGGATACCCTTTGGAAGGTTGATATCAGATATTCTGACAGAGAATAGGCTGATAGAGCATCTGATAGAAGCTCAAGAGCTAAGCACCATTGAACCAGCAGTTGGGAAACCTCTGAACGCAAAGAACTTGAAGAAGATGAAGTTAATAGAGAATATCCAGAAGGAACCCAGAGCTACTCCTATTGCTGATATCACAAGCAGAAGAGTTCCTCTGAGTGACTTTCCTTTATTTTCTGAGATAGAATCCAAACCAGAGGTGGTTCTCAGATACTTGGATGCATGCAAGGAAGATGGTACAGATCCAAATCTGATTATCAAAGCTCTGCATCAACCTCAGCAAGAAGTGACTCTGAAGAAGACGAAGAAGAGGAAGGCACCTTCAGAAGGATCATCCCAGCAGACACCCAAGAAAAGAGGTAATTTATCTGCTGCTTCTGTTTTAAATTCTTCTACTATTCCAGCATCTATTCCTCCTCAAACCTCTCATAGAATCTCAATCCCCATCCCTACCATAGATGAAACTGTACCAAAAGAGGACCCTTCTGAGGCATTAAAACTCAGAAGACCCATAACCAAACATCCCAAACCAACAATCTCAACAACATCAGCAATTGACCAAGTGCTGTCTGACATTGATCAACACACTTCTGATCAACCAAACTCTGAACCACAAATTGTCCCTCCTCCACAACCAGAACAACAGCAATCTGCTGAAGAACCAGAACAACAACAACAACCACTCTCATCAATTCCTGAAGAACCCCTTATCCCTGAACAACCAGAAATTCCAACAACTTCTCCTCAACCAGCAATTCTGTCTCCCTCTCCTCAACCAGAAATTAATCCACCATCACCGCAACCTGAGTTTCATCACTCTGAAACTCCTTCTCCTCAACCATCTGAACCTCATTCACCTCAACCATCACCTCTGGCAATCCAGCTGCCAGGTGGAACAACAATCACCTTGGCACAATTGCCATTCTCATCAGAATCTACACCACCAAATACTCCCAAAACACCACCCAGTCCAATCATAATTTCTGATTCTGAAACTCCCTCTCCAAAACAAACTGCTGCCCAGAAAACCTCTGAAAACCCCAGCAGGACTTTCATAGACTTAACCAGTCTTGACCGTCTTGCTGATATGAAACATAAAATAGCCATCCCTAAACCAAAACAACCAGATGTTGGCTCTGGTATTATGAATTTTGAAATAGGTGTGCAGCAATGGATTGCTTCTTTGAAGCAAGTCTGTCCTGGAATGATTGACCCAGTTGCTTCTGATCAGCTCTGGTCACAATTCAGACTTTGGGTACGTGCTGAAGCCCTCAAGTTACAGGATATCAACTATGAGCAGGCACAACATAATTTCAGCAAGCTTCTGAATGAAGTTGGAAGTCAGCTTCTGAAAGAAGACGTGCTCCCTCTGGATAGTGAACCTTGGTCTGAGAAACAGCTAGCTTCAAAGGTGCAACCAGAAGAAGACAAGACCATTCAAGCTGAAGAAAGTCAAGCAGAAGATGTTGCTGAAAGCTCTCAGAAGCATCCTGCTTCTGATGCTTCTCAAGCTGCCTTGGACAGGCAGACTCTGGATGAACTAAAGCTGAATGACATGCGTCAGCAGCAGAGGATGGATGAAAGCGACCAGAAAATGAAAGAAAGAATGGATGTGCAGGATAGCAAGATTGACACTGTTGTCAGCATGGTGCACAAGCAGAATGAGACTGCTGAAAAGATCCAAGCCATGCTGGAGAACCTGTTCACACGCTTGCCTCCTCAACCTTAGTCTTTTTTCATTCATGTCTTTTTCATGTTTTCTTTGATTTCCTGATGTACTGTTTGCATATGTTTTGTACTATTTTCATGTTTTGATTCTGAACCTTTTAATATGACTAGTTTTTTTTCTGATCTTAAATTGTTTTAGCACTCACCTACACTTTTTGATTGCTGACAAAAAGGGGGAGAACAAGAATGATATTTTAAACAATAACGGCTAACTAGACAGAAATTCTCAAACATTCTAACTCTATTACTTGAAAATGTTTTTTCTGTTTTGCTTAAAGTCTACAGGTACAAGGAAGCTCCTGGACACTCTGAAGACTAGAAGCTCTGATCACCATGAAGCTCTGATCCGCTCTGATACTCTGATCCAAAGCAAAGCTCTGACAAGAAAAGCTCTGAAGCTCTGCTCTGACATGCTGATCTAAAGCTTCTGATAGTCAAAGACTCTGATACTCTGATGTTCAAAGAAAGGCAAAAAGATCTGATCCTGAAGAACACGTGTAATCAAAGGGAAGTAATAAACTCAGGGGGAGTATCTCTCAACTCTGATATCCTTTTACTCCTTATCCTTTTTACTTCTTACTCTGATGTATATCTCTGATACCTTTTCACGTTATTTTCATTTAAAAATAACTAGTTTTTGTCATCATCAAAAAGGGGGAGATTGTTAGAACAAAGTTTGAATCTACTACCCTATATTTAAGTTTTGATGATAACAAAGTGAAAAGATATATTATTTATAAGAATCATGTATGAACTATCTGCTGCCTAAAATTACTATGTTCTGACTTTCAGATACTCTGATTAATATAAGCAAGATCACACCTATTCAACATCAGAATTTGGTTTCAGACATCAGCATCAGAAGTTGCCATATCAGAATGTCAGAATCAGATGATCAACTCACGTATATGCTGAAGCCTGATGAACAAGACTGCGCTCAACACTCTGATAAAGAAACACAACAGTTCATCAGCAGCTAAGCAGAGTCAGAATGAGCCAAGCCAGAACTTGCATTAAGTAAGCAACGGTACTGTGCATTGAAAGCAAATTAATACCAACGGCTTCATTCCAGACAAGATCTGCTTGATAAGGAAAGTTTGTTAATAGCATTGAATCAAGAATATTTGCTCCAACGTTCAACATCTCAGCGCTATATAAACAAGACTTTGAAGATTGAATTGGCTAATGCTCTCCAAATCTCTACACGCATAAAAGCTGATCAAAATCTTCCTTCTCTCAGTTTTGCTAAACACCACATTCTGATATTCTATCATTGTTTAGCAATCTAGTTTCTAAGCTTTAAGTTGTGTATACATCACAGTTGTGATACAATTTTGTAGAAAACATTCACACACTTAGTTTTATCTCTTTGTAAGAAAGTGTTTCCTTGACAAACCGGGTTGTGGTTTGGATCAAGAAGGCTTTAGCAGTTGTTAAAGCAGTCTGTAATATTCAGTTGAATATAGTGGATTAAGACCTCATTGGAGAGAGGCGAAATCACCTTGACGGGTGGACTGGAGTAGTTTGAGATCAAACGAACCAGGATAAAAATATCTTGTTCATTGCATTAGATTTCAGTTTTACAATTCAACCCCCCCTTCTTGTGTTTTTCACTACTTCAAAGTATGGGTTAGTAATCGTAGATGACTATAGCAGATGGACATGGGTAAAGTTCTTAAGACACAAGGACGAGTCACACTCTGTGTTTGTCACCTTCTGCAACCAAGTTCAGAATGAAAAGGATCTTAGAATCGTCAAAGTCAGAAGTGATCATGGTGGAGAGTTTGAAAACAAATATTTTGAATCATTTTTTAATGACAAAGGCATTTTGCATGATTTCTCTTGTCCTAGAACTCCCCAGCAAAATGTTGTTGTAGAACGAAAGAATAGAACATTGCAAGAAATGGCCAGAACCATGATCAACGAGACTAACGTTGCTAAGATCTTCTGGGCAGAGGCAATAAACACAGCGTGCTACATTCAGAATAGAATCTCCATAAGACCTATTCTGGAAAAGACTCCATATGAATTGTGGAAGAACAGAAAGCCCAACATTTCATATTTTCATCCATTTGGATGTACTTGTTTTATCTTGAATACTAAAAATTATTTGAACAAGTTTGACTCTAAAGCACAGAAGTGTATTATGTTAGGATACTCTTAACGCTCAAGAGGGTACAAAGTATACAATACAGAAACACAGATTGTGGAAGAATCAATCAGTGTTCATTTTGATGATAAGCTTGACTCTCAAAAGTCAAAGCAGAATGAATTACTTGCAGGTATGGAAGTTGAATTCACAGGTACTGAAGACAGGTCATCAGAAGCTCTTAACAGAGACACTCCCTCAACATTAGAAAGAGGCACTGCAAGCAATCCAGCATCTTCTATTGATCAACCTCAGAAAAGACCATCCAGAAGCAGCATGGATCACCCATAAGAAACAATCTTAGGAAGAAAGGAAGATCCAATCAGAACAAGAGCCAGCTTCAGAAACTCTGAAGAATCTCTCATGGGACTTGTTTCTCTAATTGAACCATCAACAATTGATGAAGCACTTCTAGACAATGACTGGATTCTAGCAATGCAAGAGGAGCTGAATCAATTCACAAGAAATGACGTATGGGATCTAGTTCCTAAGCCAAAAGGATTCAACGTCATTGGAACAAAATGGGTGTTCAGAAACAAACTGAATGAACAAGGTGAACTCATCAGAAACAAGGCACGATTGGTAGCACAAGGTTATAGTCAGCAAGAGGGGATAGACTATACAGAAACCTTTGCTCCAGTCGCCAAGTTAGAATCTATCAGACTTTTAATTTCATTTGCTGTTAATAAAGGCATCACTCTGTATCAGATGGATGTTAAGAGTGCATTCTTAAATGGCTATATAGAAGAAGAGGTATATGTGCACCAACCCCCTGGTTTTGAAAGTTCTAAAAATCCAGAATATGTTTTCAAACTAAAGAAGTCATTGTATGGTCTGAAACAAGCTCCCAGAGCTTGGTATGAAAGACTAAGTAACTTCCTGTTAGAAAAGGAATTCACCAGAGGGAAGGTGGACACAACCTTATTCTGTAAGACAGTTAAGAATGACATTTTAGTCTGCCAGATTTATGTTGATGATATAATATTTGGATCTACTAAATCTTCTCTGGGAAGAAAGTTTGCTAAGTGTATGCAGGCAGAATTTGAGATGAGCCTAATGGGGGAACTGAAATTCTTTCTGGGCATTCAGATCAATCAAACCCCAGAAGGAACTTACATTCATCAGAGCAAATATGTCAGAGAACTTCTGAAGAAATTTGATCTCTCAGAATGTAAGCCATCAAAGATTCCAATGCATCCCACGTGCATTCTGGAAAGAGAAGAGGTAAGCAAAAAGGTAGAACAGAAGATCTACAGAGGTATGATTGGTTCTCTTATTTATCTGACAGCTTCAAGGCCTGATATTTTATTCAGTGTATGCATTTGTGCAAGATTCCAATCAGATCCTAGAGAATCTCACTTAACAGCCGTTAAGCGAATTTTCAAGTATCTGAAAGGTACTACTAATCTGGGTCTGTTTTATAGAAAATCAAGTGATTACAGCTTAGTAGGATACTGTGATGCTGACTTTGCTGGAGACAGAGTAGAACGTAAAATCACTTCTGGAAGTTGCCAATTTCTGGGAGAAAATCTGATCTCTTGGTCCAGCAAAAGACAATCCACAATTGCTCTATCAACAGCAGAAGCTGAATACATAGCAGCAGCTGGATGCAACACACAAATGCTCTGGATGAAAAGTCAACTTGAGGACTTCCAGATTTTTGAGAGTAACATTCCTATCCTCTATGACAACACTTCTGCTATTTGCTTAAGTAAAAATCCAATTTTACATTCTAGGGCTAAGCATATAGAAATAAAACATCATTTTATTAGGGACTATATTCAGAAAGGGATTTTAAACTTAAAATTTATTGATACAGACCATCAATGGGCTGATATCTTTACAAAACCACTTTCTGAAGATAGGTTCAACTTCATTCTGAAACATCTCAGCATGAAGCTCTGTCCAGAATAAAACTGTTTTAATTTTATATATTAACCTTCAGAATTTTGTTTATTTCTCTGTGAACTTCTGATCAATTCTATTTCAGAATTTTAGAAATGCAGATTGTATCAGAATCTATCCTTGAAGATCTGAGCGCTTCAGTCAAGAATAGATGTGTTGTTCACTCAAGCAAACAAGTGTCATCCAGTCATCAGCTGTTTCCTGAGGCTGAACACGCGTTCACGCATCTGAAAAGACAAAGCGCTGATTGGATGCATTGAGACACATGTCATGGGTAACCGTTTAAGTATCTTTCTGAAATCCCCTAAAATCAGCTATCATTAAATGCTAATAATCATGATTTATTTATCTCTCTTAAACGTTTAGGTTTTCAAAAACTTTTTAGAAATCTATTTAAACTCTTCACACCATTCACACGACTTCCTCCTTCTTCTTAGAATTTTCCTGTGTTTTCCTTGTTTTCTTTACATGTTTGTCTGTAATATTTTTACTTGTTCTAAACTATCATTGCTTCTGTTTTTAATACAAACGTTTTTTCTCTGATCATTTTAACTCTGATTATTCGTGCTTTTTGATAACTGAGAAAAAGGGGGAGAAAGAATGATATTTTTCAATAACGGATTACTGAGACAAAAGTCTCAAACATTCTAACATTCTTATATATTTGAATTTCTTTGTTCTGAAAAGCTTACAGGTACAAGAATCTGATGAACTCTGATAAAGTAAAACTTTGATGCTCAAAGAAAGTTCAGTAAAGTTCTGATGCTCAAGGACTCAAGGAATCAAAGGGAAGTAATCAACTCAGGGGGAGTTTTTCTCTTCATTACTCTGATACTTTTTATTCCTTATCTTCTTATCTCTGATACCTTCTATTCGTTAATTGATTATCTCTGATATCGTTTCCTCTCTACCCTTAAACTCTGATACCTTTCAGCATTTTATTTTAATTGAAAAAATCTGGTTTTTGTCATCATCAAAAAGGGGGAGATTGTTAGAACATAGTTTGATTCTACAACCCTCAGTTAGAGTTTTGATGATAACAAAATACAAGATTAAATAAATTGTAAGATTTATAAGACATATATGCTACTTAAAATTATATTGTGTATTTACAGAAACTCTGATGGAATCAGCATTAGAATATCAACATCAGCATCAGAAGATATGTCAGCATCAGAAGATCAATACATGTGCTACGCTGAAGCCTGATGAACAGAATTTACGCTCAATATACTCTGACTCTGATCAAGATCCTAACCATTTCATCAGCACTCAGAAGCACCAGAATAAGCTAAAGCCAAGAACACTCTGATTTTCTTTAAGCAAAACATTCTGAAGTGTCAACGTTACTGCATTCAAGGCAGATTAATTACCAACGGCTTTATTCCAAGACAAAGATCTTCTCAAAAAGGAAAGAATGTTATGAGCATTGAAATGAAGTTATGGACAACAACGTATCTATTCCAAGGCTATATAAACAAATCAGTGAGAAAAGAAATGGCTAATACTCTTTCACGCACGCACGCATACGAAAACTCTCTCACTCAAATTGCTAAAGCATTCAACCACGCCTACTCAATAGCATTAGCAGTCTAGATTATTATAAGCTTCATATTGTGTATTATCACAGTTGTGATATATAGTTTTTCTAGAAAACATCAAACACACATTTGTTCATTTATTTGTAAAAGAATTTCCTTGAGATAAATCGGTCTGTGGTTAGACTCAAGAAGGCTTTAACAGTTGTTAAAGCAGTTGTGTATTCAGTTGAATATAGTGGATTAAGACCTCGTTGGAGAGAGGCGAAATCACCTTGACGGGTGGACTGGAGTAGTTTGAGATCAAACGAACCAGGATAAAAATAACGTGTTGTTTGCATTTGATTTCAAGTTTTACAATTCAACCCCCCTTCTTGTGTTTTTCACATCTTCAGAATAATGCTCAAGGATCTGGGTTCGATCCCCAGGTCCCAACATTTGCTTTATATTGTTTTTCTTTGCATAATCAGGCGTGCTAGTATCCCACGAGTCTACCATACATCATCAGCATCCAACCATCAGATCATCAAAATGCCAGATCCAAGGCTTCTCCCATGAAGGATCACCATGCGCCCCAGTCAAGCAAGCACATGGGATTGGAAAAATCAAAGGGGCCAAGGGCTTGTTGGGCTCAGAATTGCAAACTACACCCCCCCTTGCTGAAACAACATCAAACCAATCTTATTCTTTCTTTTCTATTTTCATTTATTTATTTAATTAGTTTAATTATTTTTTAACCAAAATTAATTTTTTTTTCACAAAATCATAAAATCAAGAGTTTCACAAAAAAATAGAATTAGATTTTATTTTATCAAATTTAATTTAATATTAGTTTAATTTAATCTAGGTTAATTTTAACTTATTTTTTTATAATTAAAATCAATTAGAAAAATTAGGGTTAACTTTTGATTTAATTTTTATTTCTTTCTCAAAATCAAAAAAATACAAAAAAAATTGGTTAATTTAATTATTTTTCTTAATTAAAATTAAATTAGTAATTAGGTTTTTTTGGTATTATTCAATTTAGCTTTATTTTCTCAAATAATCAAAAACGGCAAAAAAATGATTTTTCTTTTAAATTACAATTAGGTAGTTAGGGTCAAAACCCTAAATCTCTCATTTTCGATTCATCGCGCGCGTTTATTATTTTTGCAATATTAATGTAACTGCTCACGATATTTAATAGTTTAATCTAGGACTTTCTTTCTTTATCGTTTTTACGGGTTTTTTGGCTATGTAATTAATCCCTACCCCGAAGCCTTGTAATAGCGTAGGTTTTATTTCTTGCATTTTAATTCTCGCAAATATTAATTGTTTAGATGTATGTTAATAGGATTGTATGACAAGATTGCATGATAATTTAAAACGGTTAGAAAACCTTAATGTGCAAAGATAATAACTGAAATCAAATCACTCGCACATGCGCACTCCTAGGGTATACTCTCACTTCGGTTGCCTTCGGTAAACGATCATTAAGCATAGGGTGTCTTAGTGGTTGCCCTTCAGTCTAAACAAAGATCAAAAGTCCCGTTCGGAAATGTTGCCTCGGAAACGTCGCCTCGGAAATGTTGCCTCGAATATGATCTTAAGACTTTAGGGTTATTACTAAGACGTCCTAACATTACTTTAGTGATCGTACATCCCTTACGAATAGTAGGATAGCATTGTCTAAAGGAAACGAGAACATAAACGATCTTTTTTCGAGTAGGTAGATGCTAATAGGTACTTGCTCAAAATCAAACTTTTCACACTTACACCTTTTTCAAACAAAGTTTTCAAAAACAACTTCGTAACACTCTTGAGGATAGAAACAAGGGTTAAAACGAAGTAAAACAAAACTTTTCAAAACAAACACACACAAGCAATTTTAAAAGATGAGAAAGTACCTAAGAGCCCATGGAAAACCATGGATAGAAACGGTGCTAACACCTTCCCTTTCTATAATCCACTCCCCGTACTCAAAATCTCGAAAAAGGATTTTTTCTATGCTTTTTTCCTTTCCGGTTGGATAAAATAAAAGTCGGTGGCGACTTTTGCTTACCGTGACATTTTGCGAACAAAAATGTAAAACGCAAACCAGCATCTTTCAAAACAGTCGGTTCTGCCACCGTATCACAGAACTGGCGACTCTGCTGGGGACTATTAAGTGGGGTATACCTTAGGATCTAGTTCATCATATTTGCTTCTCTTGTTTGTTTTGGTTGCTTTACTTTTAAGGGTTTTGTTTGGGAGTTACTATAGATCCTAACTCGGATCTGGGGACACCTTTTAGGTAAGTAGAAATAAACTGTGAGGGAACTGTACGGCGTAGACCAATACGGTTGAATCAGTAGCTACGTTGATGTGGCACATTGGTTGGTACCGGTATACCTTGTGGAGAAATGAGGAGAATACAGGGCCGCTGCATGTGTCGTTAAGCATCAACTGACCTTAGAACCTTTAATCGACCAACTTGGCCATTAGAAAGTAGTGAGATAGCTGGCCTCGGTGTAAAGCTAAGAACTGGTTGATACTCGATGCTACACTCATTGAGACCATACTCTCGAGATAGTTCTGGCCGCAAGAAAAGATTGTGTGAGCTGAAACCATGATCGATGGAGGATGGTCAGTAATATTGAGAACCTCTAGAACCCGGTTACATTTTCTAGGACAGGTTGAAACCAACTGAACTTAAAGAGGGTAATACCTTAGACCCCATGCAAGCCTTAAACTTAAGGGCTTTTATGTGACTTGTTTGCCTTTTCCATGCCTGTTATCTGCTATACCTGTTGTTTTTATCATGACATCATGCATCATAACATGGCATTCATACTTCATTATACTAACCATTTCAAAGACCAAGGGAATTTATCTTTGTTCTGTTTTGTAGATTATGGCTTCCGTGCGCAAAAATACCATCTGAGTTAACTTTGTGCAAATACCTGCTCAACTCAAAGAGTTAGCCTCAAGAGTTTCTGAGACTTCTATGTTCATTAAGAGACATGGTCATCTTCTTAGCCTGGTCACCTCAAAGCTTGATGAGCAGATGATGAGTGTATTTTTCCAGTTCTTCGATCATGTGCATCATTGCTTCACCTTTCCAGATTATCAGCCGGTTCCCACTTTGGAAGATTTCTCTCACTTATTGGGCATATCCATCCTTGAATAGGTGCCTTTCACAGGTATGGAAGAGACTCCTAGACCATAAGACATTGCCTCGGCTCTGCATCTGAAATGGACTGATGTAGTATCCAATTGGGAAATACGAAGCGGGGTCGAAGGTTTCCTAGCTAAATTTCTGATAGATCAGGCTCAACTATTCTGGGATAATTTGTATTTTTAGGCTTTTGAAGATGTCTTGGCTCTCCTTATCTACGGTTTGGTTCTCTTCTCAAATCCAGATTCCTTTATAGATGTGAATGCGGTTAAGATTTTCCTTTCTCGCAATCTTGTGCCTACTCTACTGGGTGATATCTTGCATGCCCTCTACACTCGTACTATGCGAAGAAGAGGGACCCTTATGTGTTACATGCCATTGCTGTCGAGGTGGTTTATTTCGCACCTCCCTAAGTATGTTTTAAAGAACGAAGAAGGTTTGGGTTGGTCCTACAGAATAATGTCACTTGCCCATACATATATTCTTTGGAGTTCCAGGGCTATGTAAGACACTGTCGTCATTGATCGTTGTGGGGGATACCCTAATGTACCATTACTTGTAATTAGAGGGGGAATAACCTACAATCCTTGTCTAGATTTGCGACAATTTGGTCATGCTCAGAGAGATGGTCCCCATGAGCTACTTCTGGAGAATATTGCATTTGACTACAAGGAGGATGTTGACGAGCATCTCCGGAGGTTTATACGAGCTTGGGGCATGGTGAACAGATCTGACCCCCAAGAGTTGGGACCAAGGACTTCCCTTCCTATGAAGCCTTACCTCCAATGGGTCTGGGCCCGCGCCCAGAAGCTTGGGATGCCTTATGAAGCCGTATGCCAGTGATTGTGGAGCCCACTAATGAAGAAGGCATTCCTTACACAGTTCTTTATCCTTATATGCCCACTGATCCTAGGGAATTGCAGAGGTCTTGGATTCAGCTGAAAGAGGAGAGGGATACTTACCGGGAGAAGTACCATGAGCAAGAAAGGAAGATCTTGAAGCTCACCAGGAAGCTCGAGGAAGAAAGAGTGATCAATGACTACGTCAGCACAAAGAGGAAGCGTCCATGGGACTTTTGATTTTGCTTTTTCTAGTTTAGATTTGTTTTCCATTTATTTCTTTGTAATGCCTCAAAGGCATTGTTGAACCCTTTTACAAGTTAATCTAATAAAGTTTGTTTATTTTTTTGGTTTGCAAATTTAAATTTCCCAAAGTCTTTGAAATCATTACATACGCATCCCATTATCATGCACACTGTTATAGGTACCCTTACAGGTTTCTCATCTTCTTCGCTATTTATTTCAGCAGAAATGTCTTCTGATCAAGCCATTAAAGATCTTCAGGCACAGAACGCCCAATTCAAACAGATGTTCCTAAGTCTGGCTAAAGGGCAAGAGGATCTAAAAACTCTCATTCTGAAAGAGAAGAAGAAGAAGAAGAAGAAGAAGAAGAAGGTCGTTCTTCTGAATATGGGCAAAAGGTATGGGGATAGGTTGAAACAGCAAGCTGATCTGACCTCTTCATCCAGGGAAGGGGAGAACCAAGAAGAAGAAAAGGGCCCCAGTCCTGCCATCTCTGATAATGATACGGATTATGATGAAGAGCAATATCCTCCTGCATATGATAGGTACAAGCAGTTAGAAGACCGTATGAGTGCTATGGAGATTCAGAAGATCCCTGGTTTGGATTTCGGAGAGCTAGGACTGGTATCGGGAGTGGTGATCCCTCATAAGTTCAAAGCTCTGGTTTTTGCCAAATACGATGGAGTATCCTGTCGAAAACTCCATCTCCGCTCGTACGTCAGAAAGATCCAACCTCACGCTGCTGATAGAAATTTGTGGGTGCATTTCTTTCAAGATAGTCTGTCAGGGACTTAACTTGAATGGTTTTATCAGTTGGAAGGAGCCAACATCCGAAACTGGGAAGACCTTGTTGCTGCTTTTTACAAGCAGTATCAGTATAACGCCGACCTTGCTCCCACTCGTACTCAGCTTCAGGGTATGTCTATGGGTGCAAGTGAAGGTTTTAAGGACTATGCTCAGAAATGGAGAGACTTGGCTGGAAGAGTCCAACCCCCTTTGTTTGATAGCGAGTTGGTTGACATGTTTCTAGGGACGCTATCTGGTCCATTTTTCAATCATCTGATCGGCAGTTCGTCATTTGGGTTTACTGAGTTGATTTTGACTGGATGGAGAGTAGAAGCTGGTATCCGAAGTGGTAAGAAGGATAATTTATCAAGTACAGCAAAGAATCCCTTCACTGGTAAGAAATAAGCTAGTGCAGTCTACGGCCCGAGGGGCCAAAGCAGACTTGAACACCGTCAAGCAGTAAATGCAGTAGTGATATCAAGACCCACAGTTGTTCCACAATGCAACAATTAACAAAGGGTGGAAAGACCACAGAGGCAGTTCACTCAGCTTAGTATTACCCTGACTCATATTCTACCATAATTATTGAAGACCAATTTGGTAACTCTGGGGGAGGCCCGGAAGAACCCCAACACCATTTCTCCCCACTATAACCCGAATGCGCGCTGCGCCTATCACTCCGAAAGTCTAGGTCATGATACAAACAACTGTTGGGCCTTGAAAAACAAGGTGCAAGACTTGATCGAAGCCAAAGAGATTGAGTTTGACACTCCGGAGAAGCCCAACGTCATAACTGCTCCCATTCCCAAACATGGTCATGGAGTAAATGTTGTGGACGATGATTTATTTGTGACCTCTGTGGAAGAAATTTATACTCCTTTGATGACAGTTAAGAAGAATTTGTTTTTGTCCGGTTTATTTCCTGGTTGTGGTGAAGATTGCCACATGTGTTCAATCCTGCCTGCTGGTTGCCACTTATTGAAATCACGTGTTCAACGCCTGATGGATAATAAAGAGATCCTGTTCGAAAAGTCTATGATTCTGTTAGTTCCAATTGAAGTTGTTGCCATCATAACCATTTCCGCCAATCCTTCCAAGGTTTCCTCGAGAAAACCTGTTAGGATTACACCCGTCCCAAGAATTGCTCCATTAATAATTATTGTCCTTGGTCCTATCCCATACACCTCGTATAAGGTTGTCCCTTGGCACTATGGTGCTGATGTATATTACCATGGAGTTAAACAAGACTTAAAGAGTGAGGAAGCTGATGTTGATGTCGGAAATATTGTCGGGGCTAGCAAGGTTACCAGAAGTGGAAGAATATTTTCTCTTAAGATTTCCCCTCTGACTTTCCACAAACCTGTTGTCATTCCATCTGCTAGTACATCAACTACTATCCCAGTTCCTATTCCAGTTATCACCCCTGAAGCTGAGCCATCTGGACTCGGAGCAAAGAAGTCATAGGTGAGCCTTCCCGGACGAAGGCACCTAAGAAGATCATCGTAGAAACCTCTAAGCAGGAGATAGAGGAAATACTGAAGATTATCAAGAAGAGCGACTACAACATAGTCGAGCAGCTGGGGCAGACCCCATCAAAAATCTCCATGTTGTCCTTGTTATTGTGTTCTGAAGCCCATGCAAAGGCTTTAATTGCATTCCTCAAAACTACGCATGTGTCGCGGGAAACTTCAGCCGATCAATTCAAAGATTGCGTAGCTAGCTTGACTGCCGACAATGGGTTGGGTTTCTCATACGCATATTTGACTGCTAAAGGAAGAAATCACAATGATGCTCTGCACGTCTCGATCGAGTGCATGGGCACTACTATGGCCCAGGTACTGGTGGATATCGGGTCCTCATTGAATGTTCTGCCAAAGAAGGCATTAGACCGTATGGACTGTGAAGGTTTGATTCTGAAGTCGAGCAATATTGTGGTCAGGGCCTTCGACGAGTTAAAGAGAATGGTGCACGGGGAGGTGGACATCCCTGTTAAAGTTGGCTCCCAGACTTTTTCATCCACCTTTTATGTGATGGATATTAGACCATCATATTCTTGCTTGCTGGGTGTTGGCTCCTAAATTCGACACCTTTGTTTTGATTGATGACAGCCATTAAAAGCTGAAAGATGCTTTCGACTGGCTAAGCCTGTCGAAGTGCCCGTCGAAAGATGGCCAAATACTTAGAAGATTTCTTCCAAGGAAGAAGGCTGATTGCCTTCGACGTCGAAGGAGTTTTCGTCGAAGACGTCTCTTGACGAACGTGTTCGATGGTCCAGAGTGGAGCAGTTTGAAATTCAAAGCTTTGGAGGGAAAACGGTTTCCAGCAGTTACTACGTGCAAACGTGCAAGGATCTGGAGCGTCGAGCATGGAGAACGTGACAAGTGGCTTGATCTCGAAGCAGTGTAACTGCCCGACGGTTACTTGGAATGTTTTTGTATAAATAGGAGTAGATGTGTAGTTTCTCGCGGGTGTTCACAATAGATACATAGTCACTCATTTAGATTCAAGTACCCAGTGTGAGCGAACGAATTGTTGAGAAATGTATGTGTGAAACACCAATTTAATCAATTCAAGTCATTTACTTTTCCAGTATTTTACATGCTTTTACCCTTTAAGATTCCTGTCGAACCTTTACATTCAAGCCTTGTTTATTTTACCAAGTCTTTCCTTTATGCAATTTACATTAAACAATTTACTTAAAGCCTTATCCAACTTAATCAAACTTCAAAATCAACCTATGTCCATAGGATCAATCTGATCGATCCTGCGAGTAACCAAATAAGTAACCATTTGGAGGATCAGCGGTTGTTTACCAAATCCCTAGGTAAACAAATTGGCACACCTGATGGGACTGTGTGTTGATTGTTGAAAAATCTCATCTTTTCGAGTTGTATGTTATTAAGGAGTGGTAGAATATACACCAACGATAACAATACTGTCAGAGGAAGGGAAGAGATGGCGAATCCGCCAAATAACAATGAAATTCCACAAACGAGTGTGGGAGCAACGGTTAATATGACCGTGAGTGAAGCGACGAATGTTGGTTCGACACCAGCAGTGTCAGTCACAACCACGGGGCCAATAACTTCGTTAACAGGCCCCAGAATGCCTTTGGGAACCCCCCCTCCAAGGGGAAATACTGGCCCAAGGCCAGTGGTTCCCCCAGGATTTATTCCATTCTATGGTATGCCAACTTCTGAATTGGCAAGCCTGACGAATGCTGCGTCCACTTATTCAGACCCTTTCGTGAGTGCCACTTCGCCACTCCAAGGCTCTGGAGTAGGCATGGCGAATAGAAATAGGACCCAACTCTTAGGAGGAACGTCCCAAGTAGCCCATGGCCTTACAAATGCCTCGACAGCAGTCTTGAGGCAACAGATGGACGAAAGCAACCATGATATGGTGCAAATGTTGGCACAAACTTTGAGTACAGTGCTAAATCCTCTAATACAAAATACTACTCAATCGAATCAGCAAGTTACAGCGCAAATGACGCGTTTGGCTGACTTCTTTGGAGCACCCCCACCTATTCGACAGCCCCAAAGGGCACAAATAAGAGGAAATCAGGGGATATTTGTAGAGGAAGAAACCACCATTAATCAGGCCCAACAGCCTGTAGAACAACCTGTCGAAGAACCTAGGGTAATAGCCCCAGAGGTAAGGTTAGTTAACAGAAACCAAAATGCTGACGAAGTGGTTCAGCATGTCCAATACCAAAACATGGGTTTGGAAAACAATCTGGCAACCATGATCGAAAGAATCATGACTCAGAATGGAATGAACATGGGCTTTCGAAGGCCCAACTTTACATCTCCATTGTCAGAATATGTGTTACAAACTGACTTACCCCCTAGAACCAAAGTCCCCAAATTTACTAAGTTCTCTGGGGACACGACAGAATCTACTGTCGAACATGTGGCTAGGTATTTGATCGAAGCAGGAGACATTTCAAATAATGAAAACCTAAGAATCAAATACTTCCCAAGTTCCTTAACCAAGAACGCTTTTACTTGGTTCACAACTCTACCCCCCAATTCGATCCACCATTGGACCCAGTTGGAAAGATTGTTCCATGAACAATTCTATATGGGGCAAACCAAGATAAGCCTGAAAGAACTGGCGAGTGTGAAGAGACGTTTCACTGAACCTATAGACGAATATCTGAATAGGTTTAGGTTGCTTAAGGCGAGATGTTTTACACAAGTGCCAGAACATGAGCTGGTCGAAATGGCCGCAGGAGGTTTAGACTATTCCATTAGGAAGAAGTTAGATACCCAGTACCTAAGAGACATGGCCCAACTGGCCGATAGAGTTCGACAAGTCGAACGCCTCAAAGCTGAAAAGGCTAAGGCAACGAAAACTCACAAGAGAGAGAGAATAGCTTACGTTGAGATGGATGACGAAGATCTAGAATCCTTCGACGATACTTTAGCTGTCGAGGAAGGAGAAGTCGATTTAGCAGAACTAAAACAAGGGCCTCCATACTCTTGTAAACAGTTAGTCCCCTCAAATGGGAAAAATCCCATTGGTCCAGACAAGACCAACGATAGGTTCCCAAAAAAGACTTACAGTTTTGACATCACAAAATGTGATGAAATATTCGACTTGCTAGTTAAAGATGGCCAAATGATAGTACCCCCTGGGGTAAAAGTGCCTCCTCTTGATCAAAGAAAGAAGAGAGGTTTTTGCAAATATCATAATTTTCTGGGCCATAAAACTTCTCAATGTTTTCTTTTCAGGAATCTTGTGCAAGACGCTATTGAGGAAGGGAGATTAAAGTTTGCTGACAAATCCCCCATGGCTGTCGACTCCAATCCACTGAAGGCTGAAGCCCACTATGCAGAACCATCTGAGGTGAACATGATAGAGGCTACCAGGATCCAGTCGAAGAAGCCAGGCATTACCATGGTCGAAGTCTCAAAGGATCACATCAACATGCCAATCTTTGGCAGTTTTTCTGGAAACTTATCCAGGAAGACAATTGAGGCTGTCCAGAAAGCGGTCGAAGATCCAAAGTCGAAGACTGCTGAAGCACAAACAACTGGACCAAAGCCCAGTTCCCACTTGGCCACTGTTCAAGGCCAGACGGAGAAACTGGAAACACAAATGAAACAACTAACTCTTGCTACCAAGGATACAATGAATATCAACATGGTTGAACTTTCTGACCCTAAAGCTTCAGAAGAAGCCATAAGGCAAGAGCAGGCAAATAAAACGGCTTTCCCTAAGGAAAACGAAAACTTGGCAGACTTTTTACAAAGATGCCAGAAGAAGAAATCAGAGGTTATGCTGTGTCCAAGATGCAGTTCTATCTTTGATAAAAAAGCTGCTGAGCACATACAAGGCGTGAGAGCAGCGAACAAGAGAAGGGAGAATTCTGACCTTCGACATGATCCCAGAAGGGGTTCTAATCAAGACAAGAGGCCTTTGACTTTTAGGCCTCCGACAAATGTACCAGTAGACACTTGGTACAAAACATCTGGCCGGAAAAGGCCAAGTGAAGAGAAATGGCATTCTTTCGAAGTGCCAAGAGGTTCCTCTTTAATTCAGAAGAAAGATCCTCAAGTTGCTGCACCCAAGGTTGCTCAAGTGTCCAGCAACTACAAGGGAAAAAATCCTATGTCGAGATCCCAATGGAGGAGATATCAAAGAAGGCGAAAAGCTGAAAGGGAGGCTGCCAATGAACCTAAGGCTGAGACTAGTTCGAATGTGCCTCAAAGGAAACAAAGAAAGCCTCTTGAGAGAGAACCAGTTACCAACAGGCTAGTTTGGCCTAACCAGAGCGAAGTCGAAGACGAAGATGATGCTGAGTCCGACGATACTCTGGATATAATGGTGAACGTTGTTTCAATGCTACCCAGGGAATTCAATCGACAAGTAGAAGTCGAAGCCAGTGACTGGGAGGTGGAACAAGAAATGGCCAGACACAGGCCAGTGTGCTATTTTGTCATGGACAATGGCACTACAGAGGAACAAAATGGCTTCTTCGAGCCACCCACAGAGGCAATGAAGAATCACCTCAAACCTTTGTTCATAAGGGCTAAACTCGAAGAGACCACTGTGAACAAAATATTGGTCGACTGTGGGGCCACTATCAATATTATCCCTCATGCTGTGCTAATAAAGATTGGCAAAAGGGATGAAGAAATTAAACCTCACAATATGGTCCTATCCAACTATGAGGGAGGCATTGGGACCACCATGGGAGTGATCCAGCTCGACATAAAAGTTGGGTCGATCCTTCGACCAACAATGTTCATGGTCATTTCGGCCAAACCTAACTACAACCTTTTGTTAGGCCGTGAGTGGATTCATGGTGTAGGTGCTGTGCCTTCATCGATGCATCAAAGACTGCTTCTATGGCGCCCAGATGGGCTGGTCGAAAACATAGAGGCTGATCAGAGTTACTACCTTGGCGAAGTAAACCACTTGGGTGTAACAGATTTCGACAAAAACTTGGCTCACATAGGGCCATGTCCAGCTCCTGACTTCGACATGGCGCCAGCGCCAAACACCTTTTGTTCCCTATACCTGCATCCAGAGCATGGTTTCCAATGGGACAGAGAAGACTTGTCCCACATAGAATTCAGTGGGCTAACTGGTATCCAACCAACTGGTTGGGGAAGTGAATTCAGTGATAATGACTGAGTCACAATCTCTGAAGCGAATTTCGGCCTATGTGGCTGAAACCAAGATGATAACGGCTCTCAAAGCCGAAGTAAAGTACATGGCCACACAGGCCAATGATCAACCATTATCTGCTGTTGGCCCAGGAAAGGATTTCGATCCAAGACCTCCGGATACCATGCCAGACGACATGCAGGAACAGAGGCTCGACGCGATCTATGACGATGAGCCTTTGGGCTTCGAAAAGGATCCCTTGGCGAACAACATTAAGATGTTAGCACAAGACCCTTTAGAAGAAATCAACTTAGGCGAAGGATCAGAGAATAGGCCAACTTACATCAGCGCCAAAATTGATCCAGAACTTAGGTTGGAAGTAATCCAATTGCTGAAAGAGTTTAAAGACTGTTTTGCATGGGATTATGACGAAATGCCTGGTCTCGACAGAGGATTGGTAGAACTTCAGTTGCCAATCAAACCTGGAAAGAAGCCAATCAAGCAAAATCCAAGACGCTTCGCTCCAGAAATATTGTCGAAGATCAAAACGGAGGTCGAAAGACTTCTGAAATGCAAATTCATCCGTGTTACAAGGTATGTCGAATGGATTGCAAATATTGTGCCAGTAATTAAGAAAAATGGCACATTAAGGGTGTGCATAGATTTCAGAGATTTGAATGCTGCCACCCCCAAAGATGAATATCCTATGCCTGTGGCGGAAATGCTAGTCGATTCTGCCGCTGGCTACGAATACCTGAGTATGCTCGATGGTTATTCAGGATATAATCAAATATTCATTGCTGAAGAGGATGTGTCGAAAACAGCTTTTCGATGCCCTGGGGCCTTAGGCACTTACGAATGGGTCGTGATGCCTTTTGGCCTGAAGAACGCTGGGGCAACGTACCAGCGAGCAATGAATACTATCTTCCATGATTTTATTAACACGTTTATGCAAGTTTATATTGATGATATTGTTATAAAATCTGTTTCCAGGAAGAGTCACCTTGACCACCTTCGACAATCATTCGAAAGAATGAGAGAACATGGTCTGAAGATGAACCCTTTGAAGTGTGCGTTCTGTGTAAAAGCTGGAGATTTCTTGGGTTTCGTTGTTCACAAGAAAGGAATCGAAATAAATCAGAACAAGACGAAGGCAATTTTGGAAGCGAAAGCGCCATCGAATAAGAAGGAATTGCAATCCCTCTTAGGCAAGATAAATTTCTTGAGAAGGTTTATATCGAACCTAAGTGGGAAAGCTCAGGCCTTTTCACCCTTACTTCGACTGAATAAAGAGGGGTTCGAATGGGGGCAAGAGCAACAAGAAGCCTTCGACAAAATCAAAGGGTACCTCACTAAGCCACCTATTTTGGTGCCTCCTTGCAGCAATAGGAGTATGAGATTGTACATAGCTGCATCTGACAAAACTCTGGGAAGTATGTTAGCCCAAGAGGATGAGAATGGAGTCGAAAGACCCATTTATTATCTCAGTCGAGTTTTGAATGATGCAGAAACTAGATATAGCGAAGTTGAAAAATTGTGTCTATGTCTGTATTTCTCTTGTACAAAGCTCAAACAATATATAAAACCAGTTGATGTTTATGTTTCGTCTCATTTTGATGTTTTCAAATATATGTTGTCGAAACCTATCTTGCATAGTCGAATTGGCAAGTGGGCATTAGCATTGACTGAATACTCCTTGACCTTTATGCCTCTTAAGGCAGTAAAAGGACAAGTGGTTGCAGATTTCATAGTCGACCACTCTATTCAAGTCGAGGATATTAATTATGTGGAGATAGAACCTTGGACATTCTACTTCGATGGTTCCAGCCATAAAAATGGAACAGGAGTAGGAGTCTTGATTATTTCTCCAGATAAAATTCCAACAACATTCAAGTACCAAATCGAAGGCTCTTGTTCAAACAACGAGGCTGAGTATGAAGCTCTAATTACTGGCCTTGAAATATTGTTGGAATTGGGGGCAACTCGAGTCGAAATAATGGGAGACTCAGAGTTAGTCATCAAGCAAGTCACAAAGGAGTATAAATGCATAAGAGAGAATCTCATTATGTACTTTGTGATAGCAAATCGTTTATTGAAACAATTTGAAAGTGTCAATATTCGACACATACCCAGAGTCGAAAATCAAATAGCCAATGACTTGGCACAGATTGCATCTGGGTATAAAATTTCAAAAACGAGATTACAAAGAGCAATCGAAGTTCGAGAGAAGGTAAGAGCAACTTGTCTATCACCAACAGACTTGGAATCGACAAGGCTAGGTTATGCTGATCACTCAAACTTCGAAATTTCGTTCATTGATAATTTGTCAGACCAGGATTGGAGGAAACCCATTGTGGACTATCTTCAAAATCCAGGAGCTCCGACAGAACGAAAAACAAAATACAGGGCGTTGAGTTTTGTACTCATGGGTAATGAGTTATTCAAGAAGACGCCTGAAGGGGTGTTGCTGAAATGTTTAAGTGAGACTGAAGCATACATAGCCCTTTCGACTACGCATGCTGGGGCATGTGGGGCTCACCAAGCAGGCCATAAGATGAAATGGTTGTTGTTTCGACAAGGACTATATTGGCCCACTATGCTGAAAGATTGTGTTGAGTTCGCCAAAGGTTGCCAAGAGTGTCAAGTTCATACAGGCATCCAGCATGTACCAGCAAGCGAACTTCACTCGATAGTGAAGCCTTGGCCCTTTCGAGGATGGGCGTTGGATCTCATTGGAGAGATTCGACCAGCATCATCAAAGAGTCAGAAATACATATTGGTAGGCATTGATTATTTTACTAAGTGGATCGAAGCAGTCCCTTTAGTCAATGTAGATCAAGAAAATGTCATTGAATTCATTCAAAAGAACATTATTTTTAGGTATGGAATCCCTGAGACAATAACAACTGATCAAGGTTCAGTTTTCACTGGTCGAAAGATGCAGGAATTTGCTCAGGAAACAGGTTTCAAACTCCTAACATCCACGCCTTACTATGCACAGGCGAATGGTCAAGTCGAAGCAGCTAACAAAGTGGTAATTGGCTTGATAAAGAAACATGTTGGGAAGAAACCAAAGAATTGGCATAAGACGTTAGACCAGATTCTATGGGCTTGTCGAACGTCCCCAAAAGAAGTCATTGGTACAACACCATATAGGCTAACTTTTGGCCATGATGCAGTGTTGCCAGCAGAAATTTGTCTTCAATCTGCAAGAGTTCAGAGGCATTATGATATTCCTTCTGAGGTTTATTGGAACATGATGTTGGATGAATTGGTGGATTTAGACGAAGAGAGATTACACGCTCTCGACTTACTCAGGCTTCAGAAGAAAAGAGTCGAAGACTCTTATAATAGAAAGGTAAAACCTAAGGTATTTTTGCCTGAAGATTTAGTTTGGAAGGTAATTCTTCCCATGGATCGACGCGATCGAAGCATGGGGAAATGGTCACCCAAATGGGAAGGACCCTTCAGAGTTATCCAAATTTTTTCTGGTGGAGCCTATGAAGTCGAAGAGATAAGTGGTGATAAAAGGCTCTTGAGAGTAAATGGTAAATATTTGAAAAAATATAAGCCTATACTTCAAGAGATAAAAACAAAGTAATAAAAGAACAAGCTAAATTAACCATAGAAATGCCAAAATGGAAATTTTTATTAATTTCTGCCAAAATGGCAATTGTTGTCGAAAGCGATTACAGAAGATGGTTACAAAAGAGAATCAAAAAGAAAGAGAATTCTTAAGTCGAAGATACTTAGCATGCTGCAAATCCAACCTCTTCTTGCACCAAGATTTTTCTTGCTCCAGTTTGGCAATTTGAGCGTCGAGGCTTTGGGCCCTCTCAGCGAACTCCAGGCCTTGCTTGATCTCAGTCTGGCTCTCAGCGTCTGGGATGGTCGAAAGAATTTCCTCCTGGAGCACAGTGTTGGCGTTTATCTTCGCCTCTATCTCTGCAATTTGTGCTCGGAAGGAGACATTCTCTCGCTCAATAGCATCGAACCTTTCCTGTGCAGACGCTTTCTGTTTCGACAACTCGGCAATTCGAGAAGTCGAACTTGAGACAGCAGTCCACGCAGATAGGCTCTTGCCATGCAGCGTTTCGAGCTGACTGTTAAAAGTTCGTTGGCGCCGGTAATCCGCTGAGACTTGGTCAATCATAGAATGTAATTCCATGATTAAGTCTGAGATTTATGGGGCTACAGCATCGAAATCAACAGCATTCAAAACCTCTTTTAAGCAAGATGGAGCAGTGGGGTCCCCCTCTAAAGCCTTCATTAAATCTCTCTTGAAGAACTGGGCCTTGACCTTCGCCAACGCATCATCAAGAGGAGAAGTCTCAGTAGATTTCCCCGACAGAGTAGGAATTTCCTGACTGGTGTCGGAAGAACTCTTACTCTCGACGATTGCATTAAGGTAGCTGACAGGGTCAGTCTGTTTCAAGATCTCCAAGTCCTCTTTCGACCTGTGCTTTGAGGAGGTGACCTTTGCCACAGTATTATCTTGGGCTGGAGGCTGTTGAATGCTGAGTGCCTCGTTTGGTTGCTCTTCGACTTGAACTGAGGCGGTACTAGCGTCGACTCGTGGTTCTTCGTTAACATCACCTTGGGGTCCTTCGCCAGCGTCATTTTGTGGCTCTTCGCTAGCGTCCCCCTGGTGGTCTTCGCCAGTACCACCTTGACGCTCTTCGTCAACAGCATCTTGATTCTCTTCGCCATTGCCTTGGTCTCTCCCTTCAGGATTCTCTTCTGACGACAAGTCCACCACAGGAACTGTTTCTGGCTGTGTTGCCTCCACCATGGTTTCTTCTGTTGTCTTCTCCACTGTTTCAGCATTGGCCTCATGCTCAGTGTGGGCTTCGTCATTGCCCAAATCTTGCACCTGAGGCCTGCTAAGGTCAGCAGATTCTAGAGTTTCTGAAGTCCTTGGTGGGGAACTTCCGGTAGTGTCCTGAAAAGGAGAAAGAAGATAAATCTTCAGATATAATCGAATGCTGGTATCTCTGCCTAAATTATAAGAAGGGTCCAATAGATTACCTGTGGATTGGCTTCAGCCCCAGGGCTGGAATTATCACTTTCGACAGGCTTATTAACTAGAGCGTTCAGTTCCTCCTCAGTTGGTTCTTCGATGACCACTACAGGTGGCCTAGGCTTTCTCACAGCTACCTTTATTCTGACGGTTCGACCTTCAGGAGCTGGAGTAGGAACAGAAGCGTCCTTCGTTAACTTTCTCCTCTTTAAGGGAGTAGGAGGGGTATCGCTGTCGTCGTCACTCCCCGATTCGACCACCAATGCTGCCCTTTTCTTGGGCGAAGGGGCCTGGAAAACCAATAGGAATTCGATTGAATAATTACGTCGAAAATAAATAATCGAAAGCCAGAATGAAAATGAAGAAAATCTGGTTACCGATGCAGGAGGCCTCCTCGAAGAGCCTTTCCCCTGTTGGTTGCCCGTTGTCTTCGCCGGCGCTATAGTCTTCGCCGGCGGTGGAGGTTTTGTCGAAGGGACCCTTCCTTGTGGGCCTTCTGTAGCCTTCTTGGCTAGGGGTTTTCGAACAACTGAAAGCGACAAGGAAAAGTTAACAGGCTAACAGTCGAAGAGAAAGATAAAAAGTAATGTGAGAGTATGAACTTACATTTCTTTACTTTGTCAAATACAAGGACAAAAGACTTCTGCAACTCTGCTATGAAGTCCTTCTCGTCGAAGAAGTACTCAGCATAATAACTTCTCCACCATTCTTCAAAAGATGGCGAACAAAGGAAGTTAAGCTGGTAGTTGAACAGCGAGAGGATGGTTCGACCAGCATATCTTCCGATATGCCTGGTGGCAGCTTCTTCTGTATAATCGTTGCAGAAGTACAACATTGACTTCTCTCTTGGGAAAATGGGAGAAGGCAGGGTTTGGATGATACCAAACTGGCGAGATACCAGATTTGGTTGATAGGCAAGCAGACTCAGATGAGTCTTAGAACTCTTAAATCGAAGAGGCATAATCCTTGGGGTAAGGAATGCCTCCCAAAGTACAGAGTGCTCATCGACATTGGGACCACTCGACTCCTTGGGATGCGGCCTTGTAAACCATGCTGGCCCCACCTTTCGTTGTGCAAATGGAGCCATAGTCGAAACAAATTCCTTCCTTCGAGCGAACATCAGGACGAAGTTAGTGAAGGTTTGTTGGAACTCTAGCCCATCTTCCACAGGCGTCAGTAGAGCCAGCCTAATTCCTTCGATACGTCTATTAGCTATCGCTGGGGCTTGTTCGTTTATCTGACTCTTCTTGGGTAAGAAGGATTCGAAAGTGGCGTTGAGCCACAGTTGAAGTAGCCAGAAAGGCCCAGCGAGTAACAAACTGTTCCTATCTTCGATATGCTTCAAAAGAGTAACCCCATTACTGATTGAGTCATAAAGACTGGCCAGAATCAGTTCTGCCAGACAGATGTTCTGGCGGTGATGCAGTTGGGTGGCAAGAGTGACCATCTTTTTGGTCACTTGCAGAGACTTCGAACAGAACACGAAGCGAGTTAGCCATAAAGCTAGAAACGATATGTGTTCAACGTCTGACACTGCGTCTGTCGACTGGTCATGATAATGGTTGATAAAGGTGGTGAATGTTGGCTTCGTCTCAGAAAAGCCAATTTGGTCCTCCGACATCTCTTCCGGGTCGAAGTAATCTCCGGTTGGTCGAAGGCCAGTGATGGCTGCTACGTCGAAGAGTGTGGGGGTTAACATCCCACATGGAAGGTGAAAGGTGAAGTGAGAGTTATCCCAGAACAACAGCGAAGCTATAAGCATCTCTGGGGAGTAGTTTAAGCCTGTCTTCGACAGCATTATTAGGTCAAAGATGCCCATTTCCTTCCAGACTGGAGTTTGATGTTTTTCCAGCTTTGTTAGCCAAGCAACATAGTCCTGGGTGAGATTAGGGCAGGACCTGAAGACTCTAACACTTCTGTTGAAGAAACGAAGGTCAATCTTCTCATGTGTAGGGTCTTCGTTGTCTTCCGCGTCCTTCTTGGCGCATGCTACTGGCTTAAGTTTCTCGACGATGGGAAAATAGCTCTTGATCTTCAGAGCTTCAGAGATGCTTGGGTGCATGGGTCCAGACATGGCGAAGATTTGGTTGGAGTATCCAACCGGAATCATCAAGTGACGCGAGTAAGCATCACGAACGGAGATGTCAGATGGTTCAGGGACCCTTCGTTTCCCTGTAGCGTTCACTACCGGAGCAGTTACAAAGACCTTGGGCTTAGCAAGTTGTTCAGTTGGTGCGTTAGTCTTGGGGGCAGTTGAAGCAGAAGCCATTGTTGAGGATGAAGATGAAGTTGGAAAAGGAAGAGTTTTTCTGCAAAGAGAACAAGTTTGTGAGAAAGCAAGGGAGTTTGAAGGCTAGTGTGCGTGAAAAGTCCCACAATGGGATATTCACTACTATTTATAGTAGTGGGAGAAATTCCCAATTACGAGGGCATTAAATGTCATTTAATGCTGCAGGAATTAGTGGGACGCGTGGCAGCATCCTGTTGTTTTGGCCGTTTCTGCAGAAACAGAGAGACGCAGCGTGCGTCCTCGTTTTTTGGATTTGTCATAATGACAAATTATGAAGTGATGTTTGGTTCTGCACGCCGTACTGACAGTGACGTCCTAGGATCAAATCAATGATGGTTTCTTGGGATTGCCAATAGTTGGTAAAAAGCAACAAAAAGTGCACAAGTTAACTTGTGACTAAGCGTGGAAAAACAGGTGTCGAATGGCGTTTTCAAAGAATGCCTTTTTCTTTCAGAGTCGAAATAAGGCATTCTTGGGGGGCAATTTGTTGGCTCCTAAATTCGACACCTTTGTTTTGATTGATGACAGCCATTAAAAGCTGAAAGATGCTTTCGACTGGCTAAGCCTGTCGAAGTGCCCGTCGAAAGATGGCCAAATACTTAGAAGATTTCTTCCAAGGAAGAAGGCTGATTGCCTTCGACGTCGAAGGAGTTTTCGTCGAAGACGTCTCTTGACGAACGTGTTCGATGGTCCAGAGTGGAGCAGTTTGAAATTCAAAGCTTTGGAGGGAAAACGGTTTCCAGCAGTTACTACGTGCAAACGTGCAAGGATCTGGAGCGTCGAGCATGGAGAACGTGACAAGTGGCTTGATCTCGAAGCAGTGTAACTGCCCGACGGTTACTTGGAATGTTTTTGTATAAATAGGAGTAGATGTGTAGTTTCTCGCGGGTGTTCACAATAGATACATAGTCACTCATTTAGATTCAAGTACCCAGTGTGAGCGAACGAATTGTTGAGAAATGTATGTGTGAAACACCAATTTAATCAATTCAAGTCATTTACTTTTCCAGTATTTTACATGCTTTTACCCTTTAAGATTCATGTCGAACCTTTACATTCAAGCCTTGTTTATTTTACCAAGTCTTTCCTTTATGCAATTTACATTAAACAATTTACTTAAAGCCTTATCCAACTTAATCAAACTTCAAAATCAACCTATGTCCATAGGATCAATCTGATCGATCCTGCGAGTAACCAAATAAGTAACCATTTGGAGGATCAGCGGTTGTTTACCAAATCCCTAGGTAAACACTGGGTCGTCCTTAGATTCATAAGGCTGGGGCAATGACTTCCACGCTCCAACAAATGTTGAAATATCCAGTAAAGGGAAAGATTGTTACGGTACGAGGAGAAGAGGAGTATATGGTGAGTCATCTCAATTCCTTTCGCTACGTGGAAATGTATGGGGAGTTCATCGAAACCCCTTGTCAGAACTTTGAAGAGGTCCCCCTGACTTTGGTGTCAACTGAAGTTGCTACTGACAAACCTCCGATGAAGATGGCTTCTCTCAAGGATGCCAGGGCTGTAATTGAAGAAGGTGGGTGTACAAATTGAGGTCAGCTTCCTGATTTCACGCACAAAACTGACAAATTTGGTTTGGGATTTACTACAGGGGCTCAGAGGGCTGTTAGGCACGCACGGATTGGAAGACCTCCTCTGCATATCAGCAATCAGGGAGTTAATGCAATTGAAGACAGTGAAGAAGATTCAGATATCGACAACTGGATCTACCCTACAACCAATGGTGGATTGAAGAACTGGACGATGAAAGACTTCATACCTGTTTCTTTTATTCCACAGTAATTGAATTTTTTTTAAGAGTTGTAATAGACAGTTTAAAACTTTACGGTCTGGTGCCTTACCCGAGGCACCTTGGCTTTGCTTGTGAGGGCTTAATATTTGTCATTTCATATATCATTAATAAAATATTGGACGTTTCTTGCATTACAAATTTTGCGCTCCTTGTTTTTCTTTTTCTGTCTCTCGCTTTATCAAAGCAGCTATTCTCTTACACACACACACGTATCATAATGCAGATCCATATCCATTCTGGATCCCATTGATAACAACTCTGCTACTTCCAGTTATGACTTCTAAAATCCGATCAATCAAGTTGAGGACGAAGGTGAGGATGATTGCGAGGTGCCTGGGGAACTTGCTAGACTCTTACTGCAAGAAGAAAGGGTCATACAGCCTCATGAAGAGCCAGTTGAGTCTGTGAATTTGGGTACAGAGGAAGACAGGAAAGAGGTCAAGATAGATGCGAAGCTGGAGTCTAGTGTCAAGCAACGGTTGATATAAATGCTACGCGACTATGTTGAGATCTTCGCCTGGTCTTATGAAGACATGCCTGGTTTGGACACTGATATTGTGGTACACCGCCTGCCGACTAAAGAAGACTGTCCTCCGGTAAAGCAGAAGGTTCGCCGTATGCGCCCTGAGATGTCTGAGAAAATCAAAGCAGAGGTCATGAAACAGTTCCACGCGGGATTTTTAGCTGTCACTTCTTACCCACAGTGGGTTGCCAACGTTGTTCCGGTGCCTAAGAAAGATGGTAAGGTATGGGTGTGTGTGGACTATAGAGATCTGGATAGGGCGAGCCCCAAAGATGACTTCCCACTGCCTCACATCGACGTTCTGGTCGACAACACTGTGCAGCATAAGACATTCTCCTTCTTGGATAGTTTTTCCGGTTACAATCAGATCAAAATGGCTCCTGAAGACATGGAGAAGACAACCTTCGTTACACAGTGGGGCACCTTCTGTTACAAGGTAATGCCTTTCGGGTTGAAGAAGGCTGGGGCAACGTATTAGTGCGCCATGGTTGCTTTGTTCCACGACATGATTCACCATGAGATTGAGGTTTATGTTGATGACATGATCGCAAGGTCCCAGACTGAGGAAGAACACCTTGACCATCTCCAGAAACTGTTCGACAGGTTGAAGACATACAAGCTAAGGTTGAACCCAAACAAGTGCACCTTCGAGGTAAGGTCTGGTAAGCTGCTGGGTTTCGTCGTCAGTGATAAAGGTATTCAGGTGGACCCTGCCAAGGTAAAAGCCATATAGGAGATGCCGGCTCCTCGCACATAAAAGGAAGTTAGAGGCTTTTTGGGACATCTGAACTACATCGCCCGATTCATTTCACATCTGACTGCTACTTGTGAGCCAATCTTCAAGCTGCTGAAGAAAGATCAAGTGGTAAAATGGAATGATGAATGTCAGACTGCTTTCGAAAGGATCAAGGAATACCTCCAAGAGCCACCTATTATGATGCCTCCAATTGAAGGAAGACCTTTGATCTTATACTTGACAGTACTAGATTGGGGCAGCATGACGAGTCTGGCCGAAAAGAGCATGCTATTTACTACCTTAGCAAAAAGTTTACCGACTGTGAGACCTGATACTCATTGCTCGAGAAAACTTGCTGCGCTTTGGCATGGGCTGCTCGCCGGCTGAGACAGTATATGCTGACTCACACCACCTTATTGATCTCAAAGATGGATCCAATCAAGTATATCTTCGAAAAGCCTGCTCTCTCCGGAAGAATAGCAAGATGGCAGATGATCCTAACCGAGTACGACATCCAATACACAACCCAAAAAGCAATCAAGGGGAGTGTATTGGTGGATTATTTGGTGCATCAGGCCGTGGATGACTACCAATCCATGAATTTCGAGTTCTCGGATGAGAACATCATGTTGGTGACCGACTGTGAAGAACCTGGACTGGATGAAGGACCTGAGGAGGGATCCCGATGGTCTATGTATTTTGATGGAGCATCAAACGCGTTGGGTAATGGCATTAGCGCTGTCATCATATCTCTTGAGGGCTGTCATACTCCGTTCACCGCCCGATTATGTTTTAACTGCACCAACAATATGGCGGAGTATGAAGCGTGCATCATGGGTCTTCGAGCTGCTATTGACCTGAGGATTAATTTCTTGAGTGTATTCGGAGATTTTGCTCTAGTGATCAGTTAGATCAAAGGCGAGTGGGATACGAAGCACCCAAATCTTATTCCTTACAAGGAGTATGTATTAACGTTGCTCCCACATTTTGAGGAGATAACCTTTGAACACTTCCCGAGAGAAGAGAACCAGTTAGCGGACGCGCTAGCTACCATGTCTTCTATGTTCAAAGTCAGGTGGGACAATGAAGCTCCCCAGATTACCATCGAGAGGTTGGACGAACCCACACATTGCTGTGACATTGAGACTGAAGAGGTAGCATATAAACCTTGGTTCCACGAGGTAAAGAGGTATCTCGAGACTCAAGAGTACCCCGAGGGTGCGTCTGTTAATGATAAGAAGTTCTTGAGAAGGTTCGCTGTGAAGTTCTTCATCAATATGGTGTCCTTTATAAGCATAACCATGATTCAACCTTGTAGGTGTTTAGGTATTGGCTTGCATTTTTGGTAAATCCCAAGTGTATGTGTGAATGTCATGACTGATGTCATAACATTCTAGTTCAGGTTGTACTAACTCAATAGGTACATGTGCAGAAAAATATTGTAATTCAAATACTGATGTTTATAAGTGTGTATCTGAGCATGTTTGCAAAATGATCACATTTTGCTAAATCAGTAGACAGGTTTTCTCAGATGTCATAACAGATGTTATGACATCCTGTTCTGAACTAACAGGATTGCAGGATTGGATAAGTCTGAGTTTTTTCAGGAAATAACTCAGTCCTTTCTGAACAGAATCCTGCGTTTTCTGAGGAGTAACCTAGCTCAATCCTAACCTGATCAATAAAGTACTGTGACCTGGTCTTTAGGTCAAACGGAATCAACCCTAGGTTTTTGGAAACCCTAACTGAAGTTACAGCTGCTATATATTCAACAGAGCTGCGGTTTTTCAAGGTATCCCTGCTGATTGATTAGAAGATCAATCTTGTAATCTGTATAGATTTGTTTATTGTACTCCAAGCAATTATCATTGTGATTAGTGCCTTGGAATAGGTTTCGATTGTAAGGGTTGTGTAGCACTCAAAGCTTTGAAGCAAGAGTGTTTGAATGTCCCTTGACTAAAGTTGTGAAGCAGAGTCAAGTTAGTTGTGTACATCACCCAAAGCTGTGAAGCACGAGTGATTGTGTTACTTGATTAAAAAGCTGTGAAGCTTAATCAAGTGTGTGTTTTGAAGAGTGTCTTCATCAATTCTTAAGTCAAATTGGTTTATGTATCACTGCTGTGATTGAGGGGGAGTGAGTAGGAACTCAGGTTTAAGTTGTACTTAGATTAGAATTGCATTGGGTAGGTCTTAAGTGAAGGAGATAAACTGGTTGGTTTATTCCTGAATTAACATCTCTTATAGTGGATTCTCTCCCTGGCTTGGTAGCCCCCAGAGTAGGTGTTGTTGCACACTGAACTGGGTAAACAATTGACTGTGTTATTTACTGCTTTTGTATTTACTGTCATATAGTAAGTCAGATACGGTGTCATAACATTGGACGCGACATTGAGTATCTGCAGCCAGAATTTCAATTGGCATCAGAGCAGGCACCCTGCCTGTAATACTGGGTGAGATCTAGGGATATCACTTTCTGGCACTATGGACAAAGAAGGAGTTTTTGGAAATAGACCACCCATTCTGGATGGAACTAATTATGACTACTGGAAACCTCGTATGATTGCCTTCCTAAAATCTCTGGACAAAAAGGCTTGGAGAGCTGCTGACAAAGGATGGATTCATCCCACCATAACTGAGGAAGATGGGACAATCAGTCTGAAGCCTGAGGAAGATTGGAGTAAAGAAGAAGATGAGCTAGCCCTGGGAAATTCCAAAGCTCTAAATGCCTTGTTCAATGGAATTGATAGAAACATTTTCAGATTAGTTCATCAATATGAACTGGCCAAGGAAGTTTGGGACACTCTCAAAACTACTCATGAGGGAACTTCCAAAGTAAAAATGTCAAGGCTTCAGATGTTGACCACTAAGTTTGAGAATCTAAAAATGATGGAAGATGAAACCATTCATGAGTTTCACATGAACATCTTGGAGATTGCTAACACCTCAGGAGCACTGGGAGAAAAAATGTCAGAAGAAAAACTGGTGAGAAAGATTCTCAGATCCTTGCCTAAAAGATTTGCAATGAAGGTGACTGCCATAGAGGAAGCCCAGGACATTAGCAAGTTGAAAGTGGATGAACTTATTGGGTCTCTTCAGACTTTTGAGATGGGAATCACTAATGATGATGTCAAAAAGAACAAGAGCATAGCACTTATGTCCAACACTGATGTTGAAGAAAACATTTCAGAAGCTATAGCCATGCTCGGAAGACAGTTCAACAAACTCATCAAAAGAATAGATCCAAAGTCAAGGTCTAATGTTCATAACATTTCCTCTAACATTGACAGTTCCAGCAGAAGACCAAGGTCAGATGAGAAGGGAGTTCAAGGCAGAGGAATTCAATGCCATGGTTGTGAAGGATATGGGCATATTCGAGCTGAATGTCCTACCTTTCTTAAGAAACAAAAAGGAATGACAGTTACTTGGTCTGACTGTGATTCAGAAAGTAATTCTGAAGAAGAGACTGCCAAACGAGTTACTGCTTTAACTGGTGTTTGTACCTCTGAAAGTGACATCAGTGATGAAGAGGTGACTTTTGAAGAACTGGCTGAAACGTACAAGGAATTGTGTATCAGAAGTACTGAAGTCTGTGTGCAGAATGAGAAACAATCAAAACTCATCATAAAGATGGAGGCTGAAAAACGGGCAAACCTTGAAACTATAAGCCATCTAGAAGGAGAAGTTCAATTGCTGAACTCACAACTGAATCAAATGACCAAATCTGTCAAGATGTTGACAAATGGAACTGACAAATTGGAAGAGATCCTACAGATTGGACAAAATGTGAGAAATAAATCTGGTCTAGGATTTATGAAAGCAACGAAATCTGGTTCTGGTAGGCAAATGTCAAAACAGATGTCTCAACACAACTCTCGACATCAGGAACAGAAACATATGAGGAAAAGGTACCAAAGATGGAAATGTCATCATTGTGGTAGATATGGCCACATAAAGCGCTTCTGCTTCAGATTACATGGATACCCTAATCAGAACTCATGTGTCAAACCTAAGTCTAAAAAGGTACCACATGCTCCTCAATGGAAGAAAAAGGCTACTGCACTGATAGCTCACACTTCCCTGAGGGTCTCTGCAAAGGAAGACTGGTACTTTGACAGTGGATGTTCCAGACATATGACTGGAATCAAGAACCTCCTCAATAATGTTAAGCCTCACACCACCAGTTTTGTGACCTTTGGAGATGGGGCTAAAGGTGAAATCAAAGGAGTTGGTGATTTGGACTGCCCTGGAGTTCCAAGTCTAAATGAAGTACTGTTGGTGAAAGGACTGACCGCTAATCTCATTAGTATCAGTCAACTGTGTGATCTAGGATTCAAGGTCAATTTCTCAAAATCTGAATGCCTTGTAATCAATGACAAACAAGAGATAGTAATGAAAGGAGTCAGATCCAAAGACAATTGTTACTTGTGGGAGGCTGAGAACACCAATTTCTCATCTGTGTGTTCCATTGCAAAAGAAGAAAAAGAGGTGAAACTGTGGCACCAAAAACTTGGCCATCTTCACCTAAGGGGTATGAAGAGGATTATCTCCTTGGAGGCAGTCAGAGGGATTCCAAAACTGCAAATTAAAGAAGGAAGAGTTTGTGGTGAATGTCAGGTGGGTAAGCAGACTAGGATGTCACATCCAAAGTCAAGACATCTGACCACCTCTAAGGTTCTAGAACTCCTCCATATGGATCTGATGGGACCAATGCAAGTAGAGAGCCTTGGTGGTAAAAGATATGCCTATGTGGTTGTGGATGATTTTTCCAGATTCACCTGGATCAATTTCATTAGGGAAAAATCAGATGCATTTGAAGTTTTTAGAGAACTGTGCAAGAGAATTCAAAGAGAGAAGGAAGGATGTATTGTCAGAATCAGAAGTGATCATGGCAAGGAATTTGAAAACAGCAAGTTTGATGACTTCTGTGCTTCAGAAGGAATCAGTCATGAGTTTTCTTCTCCCATAACACCTCAGCAAAATGGAGTTGTGGAAAGAAAAAACAGGACCATACAAGAATCTGCTAGAGCAATGTTACATGCCAAAAGACTTCCTATGTATTTTTGGGCTGAAGCTATGAATACAGCTTGCTATGTTCATAACAGGGTCACCTTGAGAAAGGGAACCTCATCCACCATATATGAACTCTGGAAAGGAAGAAAACCAACTGTGAAGTACTTCCATGTGTTTGGCAGCAAATGCTATATCCTATCTGATCGTGAACAGAGAAGAAAACTGGACTCCAAAAGTGATGAAGGCATATTTCTAGGATACTCCTCAAACAGCAGAGCTTATAGAGTATTCAACTCCAGAACCAAAACCATGATGGAATCAATAAATGTTATAATTGATGACTATCATGAAGAAATAGATGTTCCTTGCACTGTTGAGACATTCTTTGAGACTTCAACCCAACAGGATGATCTACCCAACTCCACCACAACAGAATCTGAATCAAAGGAAGCTAGCAAGACTCCTTCCATCAGAATTCAGAAGGATCATCCAAAAGAGCTCATCATATGAGATCCCAATAGTGGAGTCATCACAAGATCTAGAGAAATCATCTCAAATTCTTGTTTTGTGTCCAAAATGGAACCAAGAAATGTCAAGGAAGCCTTAACTGATGAATATTGGATTGGTGCAATGCAAGATGAACTGAACCAATTCAAGCAACATGAAGTTTGGGAACTGGTTCCTAGACCTGAAGGAACTAACATCATTGGGACAAAATGGATATTCAAGAACAAGTCAGATGCTGAAGGAGTTGTCACCAGAAATAAGGCAAGACTTGTTGCTCAAGGATACACCCAGGTTGAAGGGGTTGACTTTGATGAAACCTTTGCACCTGTAGCCAGGTTGGAATCAATCAGACTCTTGTTGTCAATTGCTTGTCTTCTGAAGTTCAAGTTATTTCAGTGGATGTGAAAAGTGCCTTTCTAAATGGGTACTTAAATGAGGAAGCTTATGTGGAACAACCTAAAGGTTTTGTGGATCCAACCCATCCTGATCATGTCTACAAATTGAGAAAAGCTCTATATGGGCTGAAACAAGCTCCTAGAGCATGGTATGACAGGTTAACAAAGTTTCTCTCAGACAAAGGCTACAGAAAAGGAGGCTTGGACAAAACTCTATTTGTCAAAATTGAAGGAGGGAAGTTGATGGTTGCCCAAATATATGTTGATGACATAGTGTTTGGCGGAATGTCAGAACATATGGTTAAACACTTTGCTGACCAGATGCAGGCTGAATTTGAAATGAGTCTCATGGGAGAACTAACTTATTTTCTTGGACTACAAGTCTCACAGATGGAGGACTCAATCTTCTTATCTCAAAGCAAGTATGCTAAGAATATTGTAAAGAAGTTTGGTATGGAGAATGCAAGTCACAAAAGGACTCCTGCTCCTACTCATCTAAAGCTCTCCAAAGATTCAAGTGGGGTTAAGGTGGATCAAAGTCTGTACAGAAGCATGATAGGAAGCTTGTTGTACTTAACTGCCAGCAGACCTGATATTGCCTTTGCAGTTGGAGTTTGTGCTAGATACCAAGCTGATCCCAAAGTCAGTCATATCAATCAAGTGAAGAGAATTTTGAAGTATGTAAGTGGTACTTACAACTATGGATTGTTGTATACTCATGGCTGTGAACCGACTCTGACTGGTTACTGTGATGCTGATTGGGCTGGTAGTGCTGATGATAGAAAAAGCACCTCTGGAGGATGTTTCTTTTTGGGAAGTAATTTGGTTTCCTGGTTCAGCAAGAAACAGAATTGTGTGTCTCTTTCCACTGCTGAAGCTGAATATATTGCAGCTGGTAGTAGCTGCTCTCAAATGATATGGATGAAACAGATGCTCACTGAGTATAATGTCACACAAGATGTTATGACATTGTACTGTGACAATCTGAGTACAATCAACATATCCAAGAATCCCATTCAGCATAGCAGGACCAAACATATTGACATACGACATCACTTTATTAGAGACCTTGTAGAGGAGAAGACAATCAAATTGGAACATGTTGCCACTGAGCTACAGCTGGCTGACATTTTTACCAAGGCTTTGGATGCAAACCAATTTGAAAACTTAAGGGGTAAGCTGGGTATTTGCCAACATGAGGAATTGTAGCAATTAATTTTGCTTAAAACAAAGACCAAAGGACTTATGCCTGTTCTGATTGGTTTAAAATTGTATTTTCTCATTTCCTACAATTCTTTTAAGAAGTTGAATAGGCACTCCTTTGCTTCCTTCCTCTCTCGTCTCCTCATCAAAACTCAGTCTCTCAATCAGAAATTTCTTCTCATTTGCTGTTGGTCCTTCAAAACTGACAAAATGTCTCAAACGCCATCATCATCCAAGACGACCATCTCAACCTCTTCCTCTGATCAAAATTCTGGGACAATCTCTTCCTGTCTGGACTCTGACGTTCTGGAGATCTGTTCTCATAAAACTAACCCCACCAAGGACAAAGAGTTGAGAACAAGACATGCAGGTAATCCATCTCATCCTTCCTCTTCAGTTCCCCCTGAAATTGCAAATAGGGAAGGGACAGCCTATGTTAATCAAGCAATAGCAAAAATTGTTTCAAGAATTCTGAACGAAAACCACTCAGTTCCTGGCATTTCTGTTCCTCTGAACCAAGATAGATCAAATGCTGAAATAAATCCAGATGTCTCTAAGAATGTTGAGACATCAAACAAAGAGAAGAATGCTGACATTGCTCACAAGAAAAGAAAGAAGCCTGAATCCTCTGGATCTGATGACAGTGCTTGAAGGATGGTTGCTGAAGTGTATTCTGGTGTTTTCTGCTGCTGCTCTTATTATTTTGTTTTGGATAACTGTGTAATTTTATGAACATGTATCTTTGGCCCATTTGTGGCTAAAGAGGGGGAGAATATTTTGGTACTTGCTTAATTAGTACTTGACATTATATTTTTCTGCTGTCACTTATTTCTGCTGCTATCTATCTATCTCTGATTGTTTAGGGTCTTTAGCCAAAAATCTGCCAAAGGGGGAGTTTGTAGGTGTTTAGGTATTGGCTTGCATTTTTGGTAAATCCCAAGTGTATGTGTGAATGTCATGACTGATGTCATAACATTCTAGTTCAGGTTGTACTAACTCAATAGGTACATGTGCAGAAAAATATTGTAATTCAAATACTGATGTTTATAAGTGTGTATCTGAGCATGTTTGCAAAATGATCACATTTTGCTAAATCAGTAGACAGGTTTTCTCAGATGTCATAACAGATGTTATGACATCCTGTTCTGAACTAACAGGATTGCAGGATTGGATAAGTCTGAGTTTTTTCAGGAAATAACTCAGTCCTTTCTGAACAGAATCCTGCGTTTTCTGAGGAGTAACCTAGCTCAATCCTAACCTGATCAATAAAGTACTGTGACCTGGTCTTTAGGTCAAACGGAATCAACCCTAGGTTTTTGGAAACCCTAACTGAAGTTACAGCTGCTATATATTCAACAGAGCTGCGGTTTTTCAAGGTATCCCTGCTGATTGATTAGAAGATCAATCTTGTAATCTGTATAGATTTGTTTATTGTACTCCAAGCAATTATCATTGTGATAAGTGCCTTGGAATAGGTTTCGATTGTAAGGGTTGTGTAGCACTCAAAGCTTTGAAGCAAGAGTGTTTGAATGTCCCTTGACTAAAGTTGTGAAGCAGAGTCAAGTTAGTTGTGTACATCACCCAAATCTGTGAAGCACGAGTGATTGTGTTACTTGATTAAAAAGCTGTGAAGCTTAATCAAGTGTGTATTTTGAAGAGTGTCTTCATCAATTCTTAAGTCAAATTGGTTTATGTATCACTGCTGTGATTGAGGGGGAGTGAGTAGGAACTCAGGTTTAAGTTGTACTTAGATTAGAATTGCATTGGGTAGGTCTTAAGTGAAGGAGATAAACTGGTTGGTTTATTCCTGAATTAACATCTCTTATAGTGGATTCTCTCCCTGGCTTGGTAGCCCCCAAAGTAGGTGTTGTTGCACACTGAACTGGGTAAACAATTGACTGTGTTATTTACTGCTTTTGTATTTACTGTCATATAGTAAGTCAGATACGGTGTCATAACATTGGACGCGACATTGAGTATCTGCAGCCAGAATTTCAAACCTTAATGTGGTGTGTAGACAAGAGCGAGGCAGAAAGGATCATGGCAGACCTATATGAAGGCACCTTCGGAACTCATTCCAGTGGACATACCATGGCAAAGAAGATCCTACGGGATGGATATTATTGGTCCACTATGGAAGCCGATTGTTATCAGCATTCTCGAACCTGTCATAAGTGCCAAGTCTATGCTGATAAGGTGCACATACCTCCAGTTCCTCTGAATGTTTTGACAGCTCCTTGGCCTTTTGCAATATGGGCATCGATATGATCGGCGAGATCAGACCTACTGCGTCCAACGGGCATCGTTTCATTTTGGTGGCTATTGATTACTTTACAAAGTGGGTTGAGGCAGCTTCCTTTGCTACACTAACCAAGAACATTGTGGCGCGATTTATCTGGCACAATCTGATCTGTCCATACGGTGTACCAGAGAGGATCATCACGGACAATGGTACAAATCTCAACAATACAATGATCACCGAACTCTGCAAACAGTTCAAGATACAACATCATAACTCTTCTCCCTACCGGCCGAAGATGAATGGGGCTGTTGAAGCAGCTAATAAGAATATCAAGAAGATTGTGCAGAAGATGACGGTGACCTACAAAGACTGGCATGAGATGTTATCATTCGCTCTTCATGGGTACCGTACCTCAGCACAGACTTCGACAAGGGCAACACCCTGCTCTCTAGTGTATGGCATGGAGGCAGTCCTACCCATCGAAGTCCAGATAGCCTCTCTCCGGATTATGAAGGATGCGGGTTTGAGAGAAGACGACTGGATCCAGACCCGACTTGATCAGCTGAATCTAATTGATGAAAAGAGGCTTACTGCTATCTGTCATGGTCAGACGTATCAAAAGCGGATGATCAAGGCTTTTAATAAGAAAGCCAGGCGTCAATAATATCAAGTCGGGGATCTGGTGATCAAACGTATCATACTGCCGTAAGGTGATCCCAGGGGAAAATGGACCCCAACATACGAAGGGCCATTTGTGGTTAAGAACATTTTCTCGGGAGGAGCTATGATTCTAACCACCATGGACGGTGACGACCTTCCTCACCCCGTCAATACAGACATAGTGAAAAAATACTACGCCTAATCAAAGACCCGCTAGGTTGACTGGCCTAGGAAAAAATAAGGGCTTCCCGGCGAACCAAAAGGGTTCGGGCAAAAATAAGGGATGAAATGAAAAAAAATTGTACACCCGGCAAGTCGAAAACTTGAAAAGGCGGCTTGGGCAAAAAAAGGGTATCCTGGTGGAGTGAAAACCCGGAAGGGCGGTTCATGAAAAAATTAGGGATCAAAGTGTAACACTATGTCTCATTGGATCATCTTGCAATCAGACTTCGGTATCGACTATCAAGCTCGGACGATGCCAATCATTCTGATCCATCTTAGAGCAAGTAGGAAAGTGATGAGACACTTGAAGATATAAAGGCAATAGTAGAGTTGGAACCCAGTGGGATTGTTTCATATAGTTGTTTTTCTTTCTTTTTCACAAATTGTAATTTCTATCCTTCGGCGGCATTCTCTTACTAGGATGTCAGCCTCTTGTACAAAACGCTTATTACAGGCCAACTTCAAAATCAATACAATTCATTTTCACAAGAAATTTCGATTTTCTTTTCTGTTTTGTTTTGCAAGAACGTCTAATGATTCATTTTTGATATATGCATTTGAAAATAATTGTTGCTCCTAAATATTTACATAAGAAACAAAAGACAATTACTCGTAATTCCAGGAACAGGGGCAAACAAGAAATGTCCAAACCTTACAGTTGCTCTACCCACCAGGTACAGGGATAAAGCCAGCTTGAGAATATGACTGAATGTACATACACTCCCCGCAGAGTAGGAAGTATTCAAGGATAGTATTGTTATCTCTCCCCAGCCGAGGTTCATAATCGCGAATGAGTCAGCAAAATTCGCCCCAAGCAGAGTTTATCTATCACCAGCAATACAAGTTCACCACCAGCGGAGTTTATTTCTCCAAATCAGCAGATCGTCCAACAGAGTATCTCTCTTCCCCGTAGAGTCATTCTCCCACAGGGTTATTCTCAAACAGTCTCTCCCGGCGGATTGTTCTCAAGCAGGACAGACGCGAGTCTCCGACTAATCATCTTCGGTCACTATCCCCAGAGAGAACGAAGAACTCGACTCCTTGTACTCTCCAACAGCAGTCCAGGATTTATTCTCTCCAGTCAGAGAACATCACAAGAACATCGCATATCCATACATCATAGCATACGCATACGCATCATGCAACACAATCTCATTTATTTTGAGAACATCATTACTCAATACAGTTCATACATCATGACATTATATACGACTAATTCTTTACCTTTTAGGGAAAGATACAATCAAGTTCTCACAAGTTTTCTCTGGTTCAGTCAAATCGATATTAAGATTTCTATTCCAGTTCAAGCTATGAAGCCTGGAAATCAACCGGATAATATCTTGATTTCTCCAAAATACTACGAAGCCTAGAATCGACCAGATAGTGGTATATCTTAAATACAAGCTTTGAAGCCCGAAAATCGACCGGAAGACAGCTTAATCCCCCCCAACAAGTTACCATGAAGCCTGGAATCGACCAAATAATAGGTATAAGACACCGTGAAGCCTGGCGCACGACCAGATAACGGTATGAGACGCTGTGAAGACTGGCGCATGACCAGATAGCGGCAAAGGACACTGAAACCTGGGGCACGACTAGATAACAGTACAAGATACTGCGAAGCTTGGAATTCGACCAAAATAGCAGTTTACTCAGCCAATTACTATGAATCCCGGAAATCGACCGGATATTAGTGTGCCTTAAATTCAAGTTGAAGCCCGAACGCGACCGGATAACCACCTAACTCCTTCTGAAGCCTGGAGCACGACCAGATAAGAATTGAGAAATTGCAAAGCCTGGAAGACGACCAGATAGCAAGCCTAATCTCATCTCCCAAGCAAATCACTGTAAAGCCTGGAGCACGACCAGATAGCAGTTCATTTTCACCTCCTCGACTAAGAGATAATTCCCCAGTAGAGTAACGGACAAATGAATCTCCTAAAACTCTATTTCTCTCAAGACAGATAATAGCATTCCCCAACGTAGTCCTCCTTAACAACAGGTGTACGGGCTCTCGCAAAGGAATCTCTTATGCGATCAACACTTCTTCTGATGGAATCTTTAAGCCCAGCTTCCATCATTGACTTCCAAATGGCATCTATAAGCCTATTCTCGATATCGCAAGATGAGTACCACTTCATGCGAGTGCAAATTTCTGGGCACTCTAGTGTTCAATCATCTTCAACCTTCAGATCACGAAAGGCGGACAAGCCAATCTACATCCTCGGGTTTAAGAAGATTGAACAGGGGCAGCTGTTGTACCCCAAAATTTGCCCTCCCATGTTTGTCAATACATTTCAAGTGAGGTCCTCAAATTGCTCAAGGAAGTCCAAGAGTTGACCAGACAAACTCTCTCCTAAAGTAGTCTACCTCAAATTAGGGTTTCATTTTGCATCAAGATGTTTGATTCCAAAGGATCCCAAATGCTCACTATTTTCCTAATATGTTCTCAAGATCATCCATGTCAAGTTTCAAGCCTTGCAGAGAAAATTTGCTAAGTCAACTGCTCAAATGCCTAAAAATCGACTATGTTAGGGCAAAAGTCAACTATGGCCCACATAGAGTCAAACTTCAAGCTTTTTGGTCAACATTCTCATTTTGAAGTATTATTCATCACTTGATCAAGGGTTGATCATGATTCCTCAAGGATTGCTCACAATTCATCAAAACCCAAAAGTTGCTAAATTAGGGTTTTTGTAGGAAAAGTCAACTCAACTTTGACCAAGCATAACTTTCTCATACTTAATCAAAATTGACCCATCCAAGGCTCATTTTGAAGAGGGTTTAATTACCTGCAATTCATCTTCAGCTCCCAAGTTCAAAATATGCACTCACAAGAAGATATGAATTTATACATTATAGGTCATTTTGGAAAGTCAATAAAAACACCTTTTGGGTCAAAGCTTCATACATGAACATGGAAGACTCAATTAAGATGAGACTAAAATTTTTGCTTAGAGGACATCTTAAGCTTTCTAAAATGTCTAAGAACACCTCTCTAGGGTCAAAATTGAGAGAGTTATGCCTTGGCCAAGTTGACCCTTTTTGCAAAATTGCCAAAAGTTAAAAGTGTCCAAAATTGCATTTTTTTTTGTCAAAGGGGCCCAACTTTTTATGCTTGCACTGAGTTTGTAATATGACCCACGACCCATGATCCTTTCTACTTGTCATTCTTTTATTTTTGTTATTTATTTTGATTTTATTTTAATTAAATCAAATAAAATCAATATAAAATAATGAAAATATCAAAGGCTAATTAAATCTTGAGATTTTGTGCATGTTTAGGTTCATTACACAGCTGGAGACAAGATCAAATCGTGCAAGGTTCATTTGGACACAAAAAGATTGGATTTGCTTGTTTTGGAAAGATTTTGCACAAGGATCAAATCATGAATCAATATTCATAATTGGAAGAGATTTGGTACAAAATTGTAACCCTAATGCATTCTACTATACATAAGGAACAAGTGTAGACCAAAAAAAGAGGTTGGAGGTGTGCAAAAAGAGAGAACGAATTGCAAAAAATTCAAGAAAAAATGCAAACTGGTTTCCAAGATTCAGGCTATCTCAAGCCATTCTGATCATACCAATCGCTTGTTGGACATCCTAGGATCGCATTTCAATTTCTAGCAAGTCTCCCCACGCTCAGAATCACTCTGTAAGATTCACACGGTTCGCATATTTTCTTGAAATCGAATACATTAATTATGGCACATTTAGCATGATTAATTGATATATTCATAATCCTTGAGATGTTTGCAAGCTAATGGTTATATTTAATTGCATTTTTATTGACTGTACACCAAGATGCCATGGCTAGGGTTCGTGGTTCATTTTTAGGGATTTTTCATACAGGAACAATTGGCCATTAATAATGGTACCATGATGCTCGTGAGGTTGCAACGAGTGGATTGTTACCATTGGTTTTCATTTATCATGCTTGTATGAGATTTTGGAAAGGCACAGGGTTATACCTACACTCAGTGTCTGTAGGTAAAAGTCATGAAACTTACAGTGACGGTGGGAGGAAGAAGAAGGATACATGGCGCTTCATGGTTTTCCAGTTTGAATTTCACGTGTTTTGAGATTAGCTTTTTGTTTATATTATATAATAATTGTTTGTTATTATTTGTACAACTAAACATTTTGGCTCAGCTGGTAGCGTGGCAAGGGAATAATGCTCAAGGACCTGGGTTCGATCCCCAGGTCCCAACATTTTCTTTATATTGTTTTTCTTTGCATAATCAGGCGTGCTAGTATCCCACGAGTCTACCATACATCATCAGCATCCAACCATCAGATCATCAACATGCCAGATCCAAGGCTTCTCCCATAAAGGATCACCATGCACCCCAGTCAAGCAAGCACATGGGATTGGAAAAAGTCAAAGGGGACAAGGGCTTGTTGGGCTCAGAATTGCAAACTACACCCCCCTTGCTGAAACAACATCAGGCCCATCTTATTCTTTCTTTTCTATTTTCATTTATTTATTTAATTAGTTTAATTATTTTTTAACCAAAATTAATTTCTTTTTTCACAAAATCATAAAATCAAGAGTTTCACAAAAAAAATTAGAATTAGAATTAGATTTTATTTTATCAAATTTAATTTAATATTAGTTTAATTTAATCTAGGGTAATTTTAACCTTTTTTTTTATAATTAAAATCAATTAGAAAAATTAGGGTTAACTTTTGATTTAATTTTTATTTCATTATCAAAATCAAAAAAATACAAAAAATAGGTTAATTTAATTATTTTTCTTAATTAAAATTAAATTAGTAATTAGGTTTTTTTGGTATTATTCAATTAAGCTTTATTTTCTCAAATAATCAAAAACGAAAAAAAAATGATTTTTATTTTAAATTACAATTAGGTAGTTAGGGTCAAAACCCTAAATCTCTCGATTGCGATTCATCGCGCACGTTTATTATTTTTGCAATATTAATGTAACTGCTCACGATATGTAATAATTTAATCTAGGACTTTCTTTCTTTATCGTTTTTACGGGTTTTTTGGCTATGTAATTAATCCCTACCCCTAAGCCTTGTAATAGCGTAGGTTTTATTTCTCGCATTTTAATTCTCGCAAATATTAACTGTTTAGATGTATGTTAATAGGATTGTATGACAAGATTGCATGATGATTTAAAACGGTTAGAAAACCTTAATGTGCAAAGATAATAACCGAAATCAAATCACTCGCACATGTGCACTCCTAGGGTATACTCTCACTTCGGTTGCCTTTGGTAAACGATCATTAAGCATAGGGTGTCTTAGTGGTTGCCCTCCAGTCTAAATAAAGATCAAAAGTCCCGTTCAGAAATGTTGCCTCGGAAACGTCGCCTCGGAAATGTTGCCTCGAATATGATCTTAAGACTTTAGGGTTTCTACTAAGACGTCCTAACATTGCTTTAGTGATCGTACGTCCCTTACGAATTGACCCTTACAAATCCAACGACGGTGCTACCTATTTCTCAATAGTAGGATAGCATTGTCTAAAGGAAACGAGAACAGAAACGATCTTTTTCGAGTAGGTAGATGCTAATAGGTACTTGCTCAAAATCAAACTTTTCACACTTACACCTTTTTCAAACAAAGTTTTCAAAAACAACTTCGTAACACTCTTGAGGATAGAAACAAGGGTTAAAATGAAGTAAAACAAAACTTTTCAAAACAAACACACACAAGCAATTTTAAAAGATGAGCAAGTACCTAAGAGCCCATGGAAAACCATGGATAGAAAGGGTGCTAACACCTTCCCTTTCTATAATCCACCCCCCGTACTCAAAATCTCGAAAAAGAATTTTTTTTGTGCTTTTTTCCTTTCCGGTTGGATAAAATAAAAGTCGGTGGCGACTTTTGCTTATCGCGAAATTTTGCGAACAAAAACACAAAATGCAAACCAGCATCTTTGAAAACAGTCGGTTCTGCCACCGTATCACAACATGCATATGAATATAATTGACTGTTGACAAATATATGCACAAAAACATGAATAAGAGTTTACTCAAGACTCTAGGAGTTGGGATAACGTCCAAGCCAGCCACAAATCCCCACATAGCCACTTCCATGAGGTTATCCGTACAAAGTAATCTTCGCAAGTTCATACATTCCCCACAATTTCCCTGGCAGATCACCCTGGAAGATAAAGGAGTATAGTCTTATTTTCAGTAATATCGCCCATCTACAGAATCCCAATCATTACAATTTATGGAAATTCTTCTCCCCGACTGAGTTTTCAAAACTATAAAATCCCTTGCAGACTACTTTTCTCCAATGGAGCTCATTCTCCTCAGCAAGGAGTTTCCCTCAGCATAGTATTCCTCCATTAACAGGGTTTATTTCCCCAGCGGAGTTTATATTTCCGTCAACAGGGTTTATGTCCCCAACATGGTTTATTTCCCCAGCGAAATTCAATCTCCCTAGCTTGGGTCTACTTCTAACATAGATTACCGGCAAGATTCCTGCCTCCAGCAATGGACAGCTCGGGTTGCTATCCCCAGAGAGTTGCTGCTAAATTTGAAACCAAACCAGATATCAATCAACTTTATCCTCCCCAGATGAGTCGAAAGGTTATCTATCTCTTTTATCCCCAGTCAGAGTATACAAGAATTATAATCCCCAGTAGAGCAAGGAACAACCAAAGTTTTGAACTCTTCTCCCCCAAGCAGAAATCAATATCTCCCAATGAAGTTTTCTCAAGCAGAGAGCAAGAATCCCCGACATAAAAAATCCCCAGAAGATCGAAGATGCACATACTCTTCATCCCCAGCAACAGTCAAGGATTTATTTTCCCCAGAAAAAAATGTTGCTTGAGTTTACAAAAACACTTCGACAACATTTCACATTCATACATCATTTACGAACAACATAGCATATGCATACAAAATGCATGTAACACAGTCTCATTTATTTTGAGAACATCATTACGTAATGAATTTCATACATCATGACATTGCATACAGCTAACTCTTTAACTTTTCAAGAAAGATTAATCAACAGATAAACATCGTCAACTACTTGTATGACAAGATAATCTTCTCAAAGACAGCATCTTCTGGCTCAGCTTAGATCGAGCGTAGATCTATTCTGATACTTCTCCCAGTTGAAGACGAGCGTGAATATCTTCTGGATCAGTTTAAATCAAGCCTAGATTTATTCTGATACTTCTTCCATTTGAAGATGATCGTAGACATTTTTTTAGATTAGATTAAATCAAGCATGGATTTATTCAGATACTTCTTCCAGATTAAGTCAAGCATAAATATCTGTTGGCTCAGTTTAAATTAACCATAAGATTTATTCTGATACTTCTTCTAGTAGACACTCTTCTGGCTCAGATTAAATCGACCAAATATTTATTCTGATACTTCTTCCAGATAAAAACGGGCATAAACATCTTCTGGCTCAGTTTAAATTAAACGTGTATTTATTTTGATACTTCTTCCAACGAACCTTTTTCTGGCTCAGATTAAATCGACCAAAGATTTATTCTGATACTTCTTCTAATTAAAGACAAAAAGACCTCTTCTGGCTAAGATTAAATCAACCAAAGATTTATTCTGATACTTCTTCCAGTTGAAGATGGTTACATATAACTTCTGGCTCAAATTAAATCGACCAAAGATTTGTTCTGATACTTCTTCTGGTTAAAGACAAAGAGACCTTTTCTGGCTCAGATTAAATCGACCAAAGATTTATTCTGATACTTCTTCCAGTCAAAGTCGGATATAAACATCTTCTGGATCAGTTTAAATCAAACGTGTATTTATTCTGATACTTCTTCCAGTGGGTCCTTTTTCCGGATCAGATTAAATCAAGCATAGATTTATTCTGATACTTCACCCAGTTAAAGTCAAGGCAACATTTTCTGGCTCAGTTTAAATCAACCATGGGTTTATTATGATACTTATTCCAGATAAATAATATCATGAATATCTTTTGGCTTAGTTTAAATCAGTCATAGATTTATTCTGATACTTCTTCCAGAGAAAGACGAGCATAGACATTCTCTAGCTTAGATTAAATCAACCATAAGATTTATTCTGATACTTCCTCCAATTTGAAATTAGCAATTACTTTGGATCGCATCTATAAGCCCATCTCCGATGACTCTCCTTCACCTCTCCGCATGGCATCTATAAGCCCATTTCTAACATAATCAACCGACATCATCACTTCTTGCACAGGCAAGTGCAAATTTCTGGGCACTTAAGTGTTCAATCATCTTCTACTTTCAAGTCACGAATGGAGGACTTGCCAATCTAACTCTTCGGGTTTAAGAAGATTGAACAGGGGAAACTATTGTACCCCAAAATTTTCCCTCCCATTTTTCTCAAGACATTCTTTTAAGGCTCTCCAAATACTCAAGCTACTCAAGGGTTGACCAGACAAGTCTCCTCCTAAGCTAAAGGTCTACAACTAGGGTTTTGAGTTTCTCAAGGAAACTTAGTTTGCAAAGGTCTCAAATTGTTCTCATGGCTTATCATAGGTCTCCAGCAATGTGCATGTCAAGTTTCAAGTCCTACATCAAGTCCTTCTGAAAATGGCGAGAAATATTGCAAGTTTGGAAATATTTAAAAGTTTTAATATAGTTTGTTGAGAGCCTTCATGGCTTGATTCATTGCCATGTTTAGAAGGCTATTCACTCACTCTATATAATGCAAGCAAGGTAGATCAGAAAGCACACGAAAAAGATTACATACAAACCTCCAAAAATTCTCCAAATTCAAAAAAGTTGTGAAAATTACATCTCACATTTTCGGCATGTTTCACTTAAAACAAAGGCCAATATTCATTTCCTGAGGTTCCCAGGAGTTCTCTAAAGCCCAAGATCAAGCCAGAGCATAGCCAAAACGTGACTCTTCCATCACGCCGGTTGACAAAATTGGTAAATTTAGAAACCATGGTTTCTTGCGCGTTCATTCATTATTAATCCATTTAACTTTCTCATATGCCTACAGCATGAACGTATTACATGTGAAGTTTGATGCTCGAACCATGCTTTACCATTGTTAGGGCTGAAAAAGATTTTGGATATTGATTCAGATGATGCAGGCATTTTTATATCTTCTTAACCATTTCATTGGATTTACAAGATGATGATTAATGGATCTAGATCATTAGATCTTTCATTTTAATGTATTATTGTAGGTTTGGTGTTTTGAATGGCCGAAGAAGACGACCAGAGGTTGACTCTGGTGTCCCTGAACTTTGTTTGACTCCAGCAGGGCCAACCTGGCATGATAGAGTCTTCTGATTGATTGGTTCAAATAACCAGAGTCCACTCAAGCGCGCGTGTTTTGCTGATCTGGCATAAACGTTCGTTTTGTATTATATTTGTTTTTTCTTGCTTCATACACCGGATGTATAGCCACCTCAGTGGCAGCACGCACGTTCTTAAGGAATTGTTATGCTAGGTCCTGAGTTCGACCCAGGCACGAGACAAACCATTTTTTATCATATTATTCTTGCAGATCCAGTGTGAGCAAAGCAAGCGCGTGCACGATGCATACTCGCAATCAACACCATCAAATCATCACACTCCAGATCCAATACTCCTAAATTAGCATGACCATGATGCGCCTCCAGGAGTCAACCACAGGGGATTCAGTGCAACCTTATGGGCTTGTTATCTTTGGGGCTAACATTTTTCTTTCCTCACACCCTCCAATCTGCTTTTCATAGCGCATGCCCATGGTCTTTCTTTTTTTATTTTATTTTTGTTTTAATTTGTTTCTTTTCTTTTTAATCACTTCTTTTTTAATAAAATCATAAAAATCATAAAAAATTAGGTTTAGGATTTAATTAATTAATTTAATTTTCACAAATTAATTAATTAATTTAATCACTTGATTTTTATTTTACTAATTAAAATGTAATTAGAACTAGGTTTTAATTATCACAAAAAAATTGTTTTTTGTAAACAAAAATACTTTCTCACTTAGAATTTTTAGGGTTTTAGATATTTTTCCCTCTTCCATCTCCGCGCATTTATTTATTTTCACGTTATCATTTTCCATAATATTGTAAGTGTCCATAGTTTGTAATAGCTAATTAGGAGCCTTTATACTTTTTTATCCCCAATTTTTGGTTTGTACTCCCCCATTCCCGAAGCGATGTAATAGCGTACTTTACTTTCCGCATTTTTTACTTTCCGCACTTGTATGTATATTTAACTGTTAGATGAAATAGGGCTGCATGATAAGACATGAAAAAATGCTAGAAAACCTAACATACAAGATAAATAACTGAAAACACAACACACTTTGCACACGCGTACCTCTAAGGTACCCCCACTTGTTACCTTTGGAAAACAACAGTCACGTTTCTCGAACGTGGGATGTTTTAGCAAAAACCTTTTGGTTAAGAGATCATAGTCCCTCGATGACCCTTCAATGATGCCTCGGTAAATGATCTTAGTACCTTAGGGTAATTGCTAAAATGTATTACGGGTTGCCTTCGTTATTGTACGATGATCTGCGTCTGTCCCTTAAAACATCCAATGATAGGGCTACCTACTAACTAATGGTAGGATATCACTATCTAAAGAAAATGAGGAAAAGAACAAATACCTTTTGAGTAGGTAGATAGTTGGTATTTGCTTTCTTACAAAACAAAACAAATTTCTCATACATACACTTCTTTTCTAAATATTTTCAAAGAAAAAACACTTTGTATGCGTTCTCAAACGATATAAGAATCATTACAAAGTTTTCCGTTCTAAGGCATTTTTTCAAAATACTTTCAAAACACACTTACACAAGAAGCATTTTTAGAGTGAGCTAGGAACTAAGAGCCCATAATAACTACGGATGAAAAGGATGTTAATACCTTCCCTTTTCATAAACTACCACCCTTACTCAGAAAAATTCTCGAAAGGTCTTTCCCGTTCTTTTCACCCTTTCCTTTATTGGATAAAAGAAAAGTCGGTGGCGACTCTTGCTAACCGCAACATTTATGATAAAATGCAAAACCAGTAAAGTCAGTTCTCCCACCGTATTACAATGTGAAATGCATATGATTTATTGTTTATTCAAAGAACTCAAAGAATTATAGGAAATCGCAAAATTAAAGCACTAACATATTTGAAATACTGAAAAATCTCATTTTAATAATAATTTTGGAGTGGATTACAACTTGTAGTACAAGTTTCAACAATCCCGAGTACAAGAGAATAAAGATAGAATTTTAAAAATCCTAAGGAGCCAAAGCTAATGAAGATTTCTCCACACACTGATGCTTTCCCATGAGTCTTGCAATTTGAGCCTTCAAATGCTTATTCTCTTCTGCGTACTTATCAGCGACTTCTTTCCAATTACCAGAGTCAAAAAATGAGTGATTGGGACCTAATTGAGCTCTAGAGGAAAATAAATCCTCTTACTTCTCCATCATTTCTATAGCACGACTCTCAAGAATCTCGATCAAGTCATCATTCTCTTTTAATTCTGTTGAATATGACACCTCCAAGGTCTGGTACTTGTTCTTCCATGCTTCCTTCTCTTGTTGCATCCTAACCAAGGCAAGTTGAAGTTCTTCCACATCATATAAGAGAGGAAAATGTAGTCCTTATAAACATATCACATATAGGTTCTTCACGAGAATAAGGCATCTTCAACTGAATTTCCCTTGCTTGTACCCAACTGAGATGAGGCTCTAAGGAAACAACTCCTCTTGATCCCAAATCTTTTCTACCTTTTCTATGAATATGGCGCCAAGCCTTATCAATATCTTTCTTAGCTTCCTTATAATCTTCTCCTTCTTTGAGAAAGAAACCACTCAGATGAATATTGTTTGGCTTATCTCTCATTGGATATCCAAGTTGATGATGCGCAAGAATGGGATTGTAGTTAATTCCTCCCTCTGTACCAAGAAGAGGCACATTGGGAAAACTACCACACCTATCAATAATATCCACATCATAATAAGCTTGATGATACCAATCAATATCAGAATGAGTGAGAGTCATAATCTTTAGCACCCAACAGGGTTCCTTCTTGAGATCCCAAAAATCGACAGTCCGAGGTAAGTGAGAAATAAACCACGAATATAATAATGGTGTGCAACAGATGATCATCCCTCCCTAATAGAAATTATGAAGATGGATGGAATAATAAGTATCTCCTAGCAATATAGAGACTAGATTCCAATTCAGAAAGATCCTAATGGCATTAACATCCACAAATTTGTTGATGTTAGGAAACAAGAACAACCCATAGGCAAGCAAAGCAAAGATAGCCTCAAAAGCATCTGTACTCTTCATTTTAGAAAAATAACGAGCTTTCTCTAATAGAAACTGAACAGGTACACCCATGATTCCTCCTTTGGTAATCATGTTAGCCTCGATCTCAGACTTCTTCAAATGAGTTATGGTAGCAATCTCATGAGACTTGGGCTCCCCTTCTAAACCGGTGAAAGGAACACGATCAATAATAGGTAAACCAAGTAAGTAAGAATACTCTTACAATGTGGGAATCAGCTGATAATCAGGAAAAGTAAAACACTAGCACGATAGATCATAGAACTGGACCAATGTAAAAAGAATACCCTCTATCATATTGAGCTTCATAAGATGCACGATAACTCTATACTTCTTCCAGAAATCTGTAGAGCTCTCAATCTCATAAATCAAAATCATCAGTTCCTCTATCTTAGGATCCTTGAAACTGTACTTCCGAGTCTTTCTCTTTCCAAAATCCATGGTTAAAAAGTACCTGACATATTTGCAAAAGTCAACCTTTAGTTCCTTGAAAAAATGTCTTAAAGAATACTCATGGGTGCATGAATGCATGATGCAACAATCTCACACAAGATCACAAACATGGGGGTTCATGGGTTTGACGTCACAAGCATGAAGTCAAAGGTACTACCCAAAAGGTAAGGACTAATAGTTTATCACCTGCCGAACAAGGTTCTAAAAGGTTCTAGAGTCTACATCCTTCCTTCAGATATTGCCAACATCCCAATTAACCCGTTAATCCGTAATATTCTCAAGAAAAACTCATCTGTGTGTAGCATCATGTGACAATCACTTCCGGATTACTCCGTCATAGTTTTCGCAATACACATAAAATGCCAAGATGGGTTAAGGGTTCTACGGTCCTCAGCTTCAATAGGCTCCCAGGTCGAAAGCATCACGTCTTCCCGATTGCTCGGTAAACAATACTACAGTCAAAGGGGCTTCCACTGAGTGGGGGATCTCATGTCTCCTTTTTTTGGATTCCTCCCTCAAAGTTAACATGACTATACTGTCCGTCCTATCTTAAGTTTTCCCAAGTCCGGGTAGAGAACTTATGAGAAATCACCAAGCACCCTGAAAACCAGGAATATCCAGACAAACATATATATATATATAACACATAATATACAACAAATAATAGCACATACATAATATAAACAAAGATAGACTCAACCCACTTAGAGATGGACCAGTATTTGGTCGATATTTCCCCAGTGAAGTCTCCAGTTTTTTGTAGCGGTAGAAATGTTGATACTAAGCCATTAGATTGACTTAAATCGCAGAGATCAAATAAAAATCATCACCGTGCTTTATTGTTTCCAAAGGAAATTGGAAAGTGATAATAAACCTAAAAGAGAGGGAGAGAGAATCTAGGTATGGGGGTTAGTTATGAAAAGGGAAGGTATTAGCACCCTAAACATATACGGTACTCTGCAGGAACCTCTTTCAAAATTTGTGTATTTGGACATAAAAGGTGTATACAAAAATAGATGGTGGAGATGAGAAAAGAAGTATTTTTTTACAATTTTTCCACCCGTCGCGGTTACGAAACTTTAGTGCCTACATACCACCTTCCGTGTGATAGGGGATCAGGGTACTCGTAGTTCACCTCAAAAAAATTAAAATACATGTGTGTTGGTTAATTTTAAGAGAAGAGACATCATCGTCATATCTGAGTGGAAACATACTTACTACCCACGATTATGAGAAAGGAGAATTCACATCATCTCAAAGTGGAGGATATAGCTTATATTTTATAATCAACAAAGCCTCACTCAAAACCCAAATGGAAAATATCTTACCGTATTATATATCATAGAAGTATAGTAGCTTGTACCACTACAAGGATCAACAAGAGTCTAATCTTTTGAGAAAACTTTTAAAGGAAAAAGCCCAAAGTGGTAAAATGGTTTGTAAGAGGTTAATTGACTTTTAGTCTTATGAAAAATGGCAAAGTATGGTTAAATTGATTAAAGTTTAATTAAGAAAAGAATTTTGAAAATGTATGGACCTAAGTCCAAGTTTATTATTGTTGTACCCCAAAATTTGCCCTCCCATATTCTTCAAAGTTTTGACAAGCATCATCTCAATTTGCTCAAGTCTACTCAAGGGTTGCACAGTTCAAACACCCTCTTAAGCCAGTCAAAATTAGGGTTTTGGTTCTTGCAAGGAAGTTGAGGTTTTCAAGGGCTCAATCAAGTCACATATGCCTATACACATTGTTAAGCATCTACATGCCAAGTTTCAAGGCTCACAAGGTCAAGTTGCACAGTCAAAAATCCTAATTGCTTCACAATCAACTGTAGGGGTAAAATGGTCATTTGGCAGTCAAAAGTCAAAAATTTTGGTCAACATCTTATATTTAAGCCACAATCATCATTTTATCAAATTTTGATCATGATTCTACAAGAATGGCTCAAAAATCATCAAGATGCAAAAGTTTCCATTTTTGGACAGCTGAAAAGTCAACTGTAACTTGACCAAAGCATAACTTTTTCATGGTTCATCATAAAAATCCCATCCAATTCTCATTTTGAAGGGGAGGAAATTTCCTACAACTCATATTCACATTCCAAGTCCAAGAAATGCTCTCGCAAAAAGTTACCAATTTCAACATTATAGGTCATTTTCAAAAGTCAACAAAAAGGCATTTTAAGTCAAAGACCATAACTTGAGATTGGTAAATTCAAATGACTTGGGACCATAGGCATTGGCTAGAGGACTTCAAGACCTTTCCAAAATATCCAAGAACATGTTCATATGATCAAAATTGAGCAAGATATGCATTGGAGAAGTTGGGAAATTTTTGTGAAATGGCCAAAGTCAACTATCCTTGAAACTTCAATTTTTGACAAAAGGGACCACTTTTTTCCACTTGGTTCAGCCTTGTCATGCCACCCACGTGTCCCATGACCCATTACAAGACCAAACATTTATTTTTTTCATTTTTATTTAATTTTTATGGATTTAATTCACTTTAATCCATAATAATTCAAATAAAAATCAAAAAATGAGTTAAATGGTATCTTTGAGTTTTGAATGACTTTTATATGTCATGAATCACATACCAAATTTTTGCCAAGCTTATTATGAGCATGAAATTCAAATTTTGAACAAAAATGGCAAGTTTCTTTAATGGTGGTTATGGAAATCTCAAAACATAATTGCATTGGTTAAGAGCTCATAATAGTGACTGATTCTCATTCAAGCATATATGTATAAGCCTTGCATACAGGAAGAACGACCAAGAAACCTCTGAAATGGCAACCCTAGCTCTCTCAAATTTTCCAAAAAGTTGACAAATTCGAATTTGTTTTTTTAGCAAGTTTCAAGGAGTTTTAAGCATTCAATCGTGTCCCTGGGCATAACAGCAATCATTCCCAACTCTTACACGAAGCAAAATCATCCCAGATCGTGCTCCCTAGCTCTCCCTGTTTTGGTAAATTTCTTGAATTCGTTTTGCGTATTTCATGCATCATTAACTGTTTTTGATTGTTTGTGTGAACTCAGGATACCTATTAGAATGTATTTGACGCACAACATGCAAGCTTTAACGCAGGAGTAAGGACTTGCCATTGTTAGGGCAGTTTTTGTTATCTTCTTCGAAACTCACCGTACAGTCGTTTTCAGGCCAAAACAATGGCACCATTGAATCCGCAGGGGTCGAATTAGGGTGATAAGGTCTTTCTTTTGCTTTGATTTTGCCTATTTTGCAGGATCGGCCATTGTGCATGCCGGAGAAGACGACCGGAGCTAGGGCTCCGGCGTCGTTGACTGGATTGGACTCCGGCGTTGCTGGCGTGGCACGATAACACATTCTGATTCGCTCCCATGTTACACATGGGCCCCACGCGTGTTGACTGTGTTTGAAAATTCAAATATGCCATGTTTTCACTTTTAACCCATTGATTGCAGATTACAAACACCAAAGATAGCTAGCTCAGTTGGCAACGTGTTGGTTGATTTCTCCAGAGGGCATGAGTTCGATTCTTGGCCCTGGCATTTTCCTTTTACCACTTTTCATAACTAACATGTTTTCTCTATTTTCTTTTTAATATTTTCATCCTAATTTAGTTTATCTTTAAATAATTTTCTCATGCATTTAAAAAATCACAAAAAATATTTTCCTTTTGCATTTTAATCAGAAAAATGTTTATTTAATTTTTGACATTAAAATTGATATTTTTGCATGCATATTTTAATTAATTGTTAAATAATCATTAAATTGACTTTTAATTACTTTTAATTATCAATAAAACCAAAAAAACCAAAAAAAATGTAAATACTTTATTAATTTCATTTAGGTAATTATTTTGTAAAAAAAAATATTAATAAATTGAATTAGTTTTTAATTAGGCAAATTTGACCTTTTTTTAATAACTAAAATAAATTTAGAATTAGGCTTTTATTAACTTTTAATTTTAATTCATTTTATTTTATTTCATTAAAAACATAAAAATATTAAAAAAAAACATTTTTCTTGTAAATAATTAAATAATTAGATTTAGGTTTAATTTTAATTTAATACAAAAGGACAAAAACTCATAATTTTCTCAAAAGGGTCAAAAACCCTAGGACGTTCCAATTTAATTTCTATTCGCGCGTTATTTTTATATTTTGATTATTATGTAACTGCTTCCAAGAATGTAATAGTAATTAGGATTTTATTGCTTTCTTTAATTTTCTCGCACTTTATTTTACAAAACGGGTCTTTGTTTTTTTGGCGATGTATAGACCCGCGCCTTGTAATAGCGTAGAACTTATCTTTCCGCAATTTACTTTCCGCACTCCTAACTGTTAAAAAATGCATGAAAGAATGTATGTAAATAAAATTAATCCGTAGCTCACAAATAACATGTACAAAGACAATTAACTGAAAAACAACACACAAAGCACATGCCACTTCTAGGGTACGCCTCACTGGTTGCCTCAACGTGGTCATCAAGTATAGGGTGTCTTAGAGGTCGCCCTTCTGTCCAAAAGATCCAGTTGCCTCGAAATGGTTGCCTCGGATAAAAAAGGATCTAGGACATTAGGGTTACTTCTAAGGTGTCCTACCATTGCTTCGGTGACCACACATGTCCCTCATAATCGAATTGACCCGAACACCTCCAACGATGGTGCTACCTACCCCTCAATGGTGGGATAGCACTATCTAAAGGACTCTTACATAGCCTAATTCCTTAGAGTAGGTAGATGACTCATGGGTACTTGCTCTTTTCAAAACAAACAAAATACTTTTCACACCTTACACTTTCAAAAAGTTTTCAAACAATACTTCATACACTCTTGAGGACTGATACAAGAGTTACCTAGAAGTTTTCAAACGAACTTTTTTTTTCAAAACCCACACACACTTGAAAAGCAAACAATTTTGAAAACATAAGAGCAAGTACCTAAGAGCCCGTGGATAACCACGGATAGAAAGGGTGCTAACACCTTCCCTTTCTATAAATCTACCTCCCGAACCGAGAAACATTCTCATAAGGAATTTTGCTGTGCTTTTGTCCTTTCCATGTTGGAGAACATAAAAGACGGTGGCGACTCTTGCTCCCGCGACATTTCACGAAACCAGCTTAAAAACAGTCAGTTCTATATCCACCAATCACAGAACTGGTGACTCTGCTGGGGATATAAATAAAAGTGGGATGTACCTTAGGAATAGTTCATCATCATGTTTTCAATTGCTTGATCTGTTTGCTTTAATATTGTGGGCCTGTTTTGGGAGTTTCATAGATCCTAACCCGGATCTGGGGGATACCTCTTAGAAAGTAGCAACAAACTATGAGGGAACTGTGCGGGGTATACCGACACGATTGAAGCAATTTGCTACGTTGATGTGGCACTTTGGTGAGTACCGGTAACCCTTGAGTCAAGTCAAGGAGAGTACGGGGCCTCCGCGTGGTGTCATGAAGCATCAACTGACCTTAGGAACCTTACTTGAACCATCCTGGCCTCTTTAGGGGTAGTGAGATGACTGACTTTGGTGCAGTCCGAAGTTGGTTGATACTCGATACTACACTCATTGAGGGTTGTTTTCTTGGAATATTTTGATCGCCAGTCCAGTGGCTAGATCAAAACAATGAACACAGAAAACAACCCAGTGATATTGAGCTCCTTAGAACCCGGTTACTTTTGATAGGACAGGTTTTTGAGCCCACCAACTTCAAGAGGGTAGTACCCTAAACTTCATGTTGGCCTAAACTCTAAGGGTTGTGGTGTGACTTGTGTGCCTTGTCATGTTTGCCTTTGTGTATACTTGTGGTGTGTTTTTATCATAGCATCATAACATCATACAGCATCATATGCATCTACTAACCACTTCAGGGGTTCGAATCTTCATCTTTGTTCTTGTTTTGTAGGACATGGAAACTATCCGCAGAAAGACAATTCAGGTCAACCTTGTAAGGGTCCCTCCTCAGCTTAAGGAGATTATATCCAGGATTCCCGAGAACTCTTCCTTCAGTGAAAGGCATGGTAGACTCATCAGCTTGGTCAATACCAACATTGAAGAGGATATGGTGAAAGTGTTGTTCCAGTTCTTTGACCCTCTGCACCACTGTTTTACTTTCCCGGATTATCAATTGGTGCCTACCTTGGAAGAGTTTTCCCAGCTTCTGAAGATTCCCATTCTCAGTCAACTACCCTACAACGGTATGGAAAGGGAACCAAAACTTGAAGAGGTTGCTAAAGCATTATGCCTACAACCATCTGACATCAAGGGACATTGGGAAGTTAGAAGTGGTATCAAAGGGTTCTTGGCCAAGTTCCTGTTTGAGAAAGCACAAGAATGTTGGAACTCCCTTGACCTACAAGCTTTTGAAGAAGTTGTGGCACTCCTCGTCTATGGATTGGTGTTGTTCCCTAATCCAGATCAACTTATAGATATCAATGCTGTCAAGATCTTCATGTCCAAGAATCCTATACCTACGTTGCTTGGGAACATCCTTCACTCATGTTACACTCGAACCATGAGAAAAAGAGGTGTTCTCATGTGCTGCACTCCTCTCCTAGCAAGGTGGTTTATTTCGCACCTTCCACAATCAGTTTTGAAGAACGAGCGGGGTTTGAGATGGTCACAACGATTGATGACTCTTACACATGCTGATATACATTGGTGTTCTCGGTCCAGAGAGAATGTCACTATCATTGATCGTTGCGGGGAGTTTCCTAATGTTCCTTTACTTGGAATCAGAGGAGGTATTACTTACAACCCCTATCTGGCTTTGAGGCAGTTTGGATATGCTCGGAGGGATGGCCCTCATGATATGTTGATTCCTGACATAGTTTTTGACTTCGACAACGATGCACAAGGACTTCGCCAGAGATTCATCAGAGCTTGGAGAATGCCCAACAGGGTAGATAGCAAGACGATGGGGCACAAGAACTCCATCCCCCTGGAGCCTTATCTCAAGTGGGTACGAACCCGCTCCCAGAAGCTGGTGATGCCATATCCTCATGTTCTCCCCGTGGTCAAAGAGCCAGTGTTGGAAGGAGAGGTGCCCTACACCATTCAACATCCTGACATGCCTACATCCTGGGAAGAAATGCAGAAAAGCTGGATCCAACTTAAGGAAGAGCGGAATTCTCTTGAAACCAGTCTACATGCCAGTGAGAAGAAGGTCTTGGAGCTCACCTGCCTACTGCACGAGGAAAAGACCCTCAACACTTATATCGCTCCAAAGAGGATGCGCAGTGTCTTTTGGGATTAATTATTTTGTAATGTTTTGCCCATGAGGACCTGATGTACTGAACAAATTATTTCCTAATAAAAAGTGTGTTCTTTTTTGGCTACAACGAATTTGAACTTTTGAACCCTTGAATGCATTGCATAAATAGCATATCATGCATCATGTGCATAACAGGTACCCTTTTTCTACAGGTTGCTTAATCTTCTTCGCTATTTATTTCAGCACTCAATCATCATGAATCCTGAACCAACTACTGAACAAGCTATCAAGGCCCTCCAGGCCCAGAACGCCCAGTTTCAGGAGATGGTCATGAACTTAGCCCAGGGACAACAGGAGTTGAAGGCTTTGCTCCTGAAGAAGAAGAGGATTGTGCTGTTCAACACTGGACGCAGACTCGGGAATACACTGCAGAATGAAGCTGAGAGGACTACTCCATCTGTTGGGGAAGGCAGTCACCAAGGGAGAGAGGTTCCTAGTCCTGTGGTCTCTGACACAGAGACAGATTTCAATGATGAGCAGTACCCTCCTGCCGAGGACCGGTACAAACAGCTGGAGGACAGGTTAAATGCTATGGAGATTTAACGTGTGCCTGGGTTGGATTTCGGAGACTTAGGGTTATCTTCTGGGGTGGTAATCCCACACAAGTTCAAGGCGCCTGCCTTTGTGAAGTACGACGGGGCTTCCTGTCCTAAAATGCACCTCCGCTCTTATGTAAGGAAGATCCAGCCTTACACTGCAGACAAGAACTTATGGATCCATTTCTTCCAGGAGAGTCTTTCAGGGACTCATCTCGAATGGTTCTATCAGCTGGATGGAACCAACATTCGTAACTGGGAGGATTTGGCTACTGCTTTTTATAAGCAGTATCAATATAATTCCGACCTCGCTCCCACGCGTACCCAACTCCAGGGTATGTCACTGGGAACGGGTGAAGGTTTTAAGGAGTACGCACAGAAATGGAGAGACCTGGCTGGCAGGGTGCGGCCACCGTTGACAGATCGTGAACTAGTAGACATGTTCTTGGGGACCCTATATGGTCCATTCTTCAACCATCTCATTGGTAACTCCTCTGTTGGGTTTACAGACTTGATCCTGACTGGTGAGAGGATCGAAGCTGGTATCAAATCGGGAAAGATACAGAAGGGTGCCTCCTCAAATACTGAAAAGAAGCCCTTCAAGAAGGAGGCCAGTGTTGTGTATGGTCCCAGAAGACAGAACAAACCAGAATGTCGCCAAGCTGTCAACGCGGTGGTAATTTCTAAGCCTGCTGCTGCTCCTCAGCAGTACAACCAGCCAAGAGTTGAGAGGCCCAAAAGGCAGTATACTCGGCTTAGCATGACTCTCTCTCAGATATTACCGCAACTGTTGTCAACTAGCCTGGTAACTGTCAAGGAAGCTCCGAAGGGGGTAAACACAGCATCTCCGAAGTACAACCCCAACGCCCGTTGCGCTTATCACTCTGATAGCCCAGGACATTCTACTGATGATTGTTGGGCCCTAAGGAATAAGGTTCAGGACCTTATTAACGCTAAGGAAATACAGTTCGAGGCGCCCGAAAGGCCCAATGTTGTGACTGCTCCCATGCCCTAGCATGGAGTGAATGCTGTAGAAGAGGATCTGTATGTGGCTTATGTGGATGATGTTGCTACTCCGCTGCTGACCGTCAAGAGGAACCTGTTGCTAGCCGGTTTATTTTCGGGATGTAGTAAAGGTTGCCATCTATGTGCTGTTTCACCTGCTGGTTGTTCGTTGCTGAAGTCAGGCGTCCAAAACCTGATGGATAGAAAAGAGGTCTTGTTCAAGAAGATTGTTGTTCCTGTTGTCCCTGTTGAAGAAGTTTCAATTGTCACTATTTTCAATAACCCCCCTAAGGCTCCCTCAAAGAAGCCTGTCAAAATTATGCCTGTTCACAAGATTGCTCCTATAACCATTACTGTTCTGGGGCCCATCCCCTACAAGTCTGATAAAGCTGTCTCGTGGCACTATGAGGCAGATGTTTATGTTCTGGGAGTGAAACAAGAGTTCAATACTAGTACCGGTGTCACTAATATCACCGGGCCTGCTAAAGTCACTCGTAGTGGAAGACTGTTCTCACCAGACATTGCACCTCCAGCAATTCAGAGACCTCTTGTCATCACACCTGCCAGTGTGCCTGTTTCCCCTCCTGATCAAGTTCCTACCCCTGCTGCCGAGTCATCTGACGCTCGGGGAAAGGGGATTGCTACTGATGTGCCTGCCCGGACGGAGGCACCAAAGACCACTGTTGAGGCATCCAAGCAAGAGATGGAAGAGATCCTCAAAATTATCAAGAAGAGTGATTTCAACGTCGTTGAACAGCTGGGGCACACCCCCTCTAAAATCTCTATGCTATCACTGTTGTTGTGTTCAGAGGCCCATGCCAAGGCCCTGATCTCTTTCCTGAATACGGCCCACGTGCCACAAGAAACGTCTGCTGATCAATTCACCGATTGTGTGGCCAACTTAACTGCTGATAATGGTCTGAGTTTCTCTGACGCTGATCTGACGGACTAGGGGAAGAACCATAATGATGCCCTGCATGTCTCCATTGAATGTAGGGGCACTACTCTTGCTCATGTACTGGTTGACATTGGTTCTTCACTAAACGTACTACCCAAGAAAGCTCTAGACAGGCTGGACTGTGAGGGTTTAGAGCTCAAACCAAGTAACATTGTTGTCCGGGCCTTCGATGGGTCCAAAATTATGGTACATGGTGAGGTTGACATCCCAATCAGGGTTGGTTCACAAGTCTTTGATTCAAAATTCTATGTGATGGATATCCGACCGTCCTACTCTTGTTTGTTGGGTCGTCCTTGGATCCACAAGGCAGGAGTTGTGACCTCCACGTTGCATCAGAAGCTTAAGTACCCGGTCAGGGGGAAGATCGTAACAGTGCAAGGGGAAGAGGAATACATGGTCAGCCACCTCAACTCGTTCCGGTACGTGGAAATGGATGGGGAATTCATTGAGACCCCTTTCCAACACTTCGAAGAGGTGCCTCAGACATTGGCAGCAGCAGAGGCAGTGACTGCAGAAGACTCTCCTTTGAAGATGGCTTCCTTGAAGGATGCCCGGGCTGTGATTGAGAAGGGTGAGTGCGCAAACTGGGGAAGACTTCCTGATTTCACTCCAAAGACTGACAAATTTGGCTTGGGTTTCACTGCAAAAGCTTAGAAGGATGTGGCCAAGGCAAGGATTGGAAGACCTCCTGTGCTCATCACCAACCCAGGAGTGAATGCTATCGAGGACGAAGCGGACGAATCTGAATTTGACAGCTGGATCTACCCAACGACCAACGGTGGACCAAGCAACTGGACTGCAAAAGACTTTACACCTATTACTTTTGTCACTCAGTAATGAACTTCTTTGTTTTGAATTTGTAACGAACAATAATTTGAAACTTTATGGCCCGGTGTCTTACCCGGGGCACCGTGACTTCATTTGTGAGGGCTTTTGTGTGTCACTTCCATATATCATTAATAAAAGCATTGGACGTTTTTCACATTTCAAATATTGCGCTCCCTTTTCTTTCTTTATATATTGCAAAACAGCTATATTTACACACACTCACTTATACAGGTTCCAATCCACTCTGGATCTCACTGGTAACGACTCTGCTACTGCCAGTTATGACTTCGAAAATCCGATCAACTTAGCCGAAGACGAAGGTGAAGATGATTGCGAAGTGCCTGGTGAGCTTGCAAGACTGCTACTCCAGGAAGAGAGGGTCATTCAGCCACATGAAGAGCCAGTGGAAACGGTAAATCTGGGTACTGAGACAAACAGAAAGGAAGTCAAGATTGGTGCCAATCTGGAGCTCAGTGTGAAACAACGATTGATTCAGATGTTGCGTGACTATGTGGAAATTTTTGCCTGGTCTTACGAAGACATGCCTGGGTTGGATACCGACATTGTGGTTCATCACCTGCCTACTAAGGAAGACTGCCCGCCAGTAAAACAGAAAGTCTGCCATATGCGTCCAGAGATGTCCGAGAAAATCAAAGTTGAGGTTATGAAACAATTTGACGCCGGTTTTCTAGCAGTGACTTCTTACCCTCAGTGGGTTGCCAACGTGGTCCCGGTGCCAAAGAAAGATGGTAAGGTCCGAATGTGTGTTGATTACAGGGATTTGAACAGGGCGAGCCCTAAGGATGATTTCCCTCTGCCTCATATCGATGTTCTGGTTGACAATACTGCTCAACATAAGGTATTCTCCTTCATGGACGGGATCTCCGATTATAATCAAATCAAGATGGCTCCTGAAGACATGGAGAAGACCACTTTTGTTACTCAGTGGGGCACCTTTTGCTACAAGGTCATGCCTTTTGGGTTGAAGAATGTTGGGGCAACCTACCAACGTGCCATGGTGGCTTTGTTTCATGACATGATCCATCATGAGATAGAAGTGTATGTCGACGATATGATTGCAAGGTTCCAAACTGAGGAGGAACACCTTGACCATCTACAAAAGCTGTTTGACCGTCTGAAGTTGTACAAGCTGAGGTTGAACCCAAACAAGTGCACCTTTGGGGTGAGATCTGGAAAACTACTAGGCTTCGTCGTAAGCGACAAAGGTATTCAAGTGGACCCTGCCAAGGTGAAAGCCATACAAGAGATGCCGGCTCCCAAGACAGAGAAAGAAGTCAGAGGCTTTCTAGGACGACTGAATTACATTGCCTGATTCATCTCGCACCTAACTGCTACCTGTGAACCAATCTTCAAGATGTTGAAGAAAGATCAGGTAGTACGTTGGAATGATGAATGTCAGGCCGCTTTCGAAAGAATCAAAGAGTATCTCCAAGAACCACCCATTCTTATGCCACCGGTTGAAGGGAGACCTCTAATACTATACTTGACAATACTTGACAACTCAATGGGGTGTGTGCTGGGGAAGCATGACGAGTCTGGCCGAAAAGAGCATGCTATTTATTACCTTAGCAAAAAGTTTACCGACTGTGAGACCTGATACTCACTGCTCGAGAAAACTTGCTGCACTTTGGTATGGGCTGCTCGCCGGCTGAGACAATATATGTTGACTCACACTACTCTGTTGATTTCAAAAATGGATCCGATCAAGTACATATTCGAAAAGCCTGCTCTGTCTGGAAGAATAGCAAGATGGAAAATGATCTTGACAGAATACGACATCCAGTACACGACTCAGAAAGCAATCAAGGGAAGTGTATTGGCAGACCATTTGGCACACCAGGCAGTGGACAACTACCAATCTATGAACTTTGAATTTCCAGACGAGGATATCATGATAGTGACTGATTGTGAAGTACCTGGACCGGATGAAGGACCTGAGGAAGGATCCCGATGGTCTATGCACTTTTATGGAGCCTCAAACGCTTTGGGTAACGGTATTGGCGCTGTGATCATATCTCCAAAAGGAACTCATACTCCACTCACTGCCCGGCTATGTTTCAACTGCACTAACAACATGGTGGAGTATGAGGTATGCATCATGGGTCTTCAAGCTGCAATTGACTTAAGGATCAAGTTTTTGAGTGTTTTCGGAGATTCCTCTCTCGTGATCAATCAGATCAAAGGCGAGTGGGATACGAAACACCCAAACCTTATTCCTTACAAAGAGTATGTGTTGACATTGATCCCCCACTTCGAGGAGATAACTTTTCCCAAGAGAGGAGAATCAGTTGGCGGACGCACTAGCTACAATGTCTTCCATGTTCAAATTCAAATGGGATAACGAGGCTCCCCGGATCATCATCTGGAAACTGGATGAACCTGCATATTGTTGTGATCTTGAGACTGAAGAAGTAGCTGAAAAACCTTGGTATCATGAAGTGAAGAGGTACTTGGAAGCTCAAGAATACCCCGAAGGTGCATCTGTTAATGACAAGAAGTTCCTGAGAAGGTTCGCTGCAAAGTTCTTCCTCAGCAACGACATTCTATACAAGCGAAACCATGATTCAACTTTACTGCGTTGTGTGGATAAGAATGAAGCAGAAAGGATCATGGCAAAACTGCATGAAGGTACCTTCGGAACGCATTCCAGTGGACATACTATGGCAAAGAAAATCCTTCGGGCAGGATATTTCTGGTCCACAATGGAAGCTGACTGTTACCAACATTCTCGGACGTGTCACAAATGCCAGATTTATGCTGATAAGGTGCACGTTCCTCCAGTACCTCTGAATATCCTGACAGCACCTTGGCCTTTTGCAATGTGGGGCATTGATATGATCGATGAGATCAGACCTACGGCATCCAACGGGCATCGCTTCATCCTAGTAGCGATTGATTATTTCACAAAGTGGGTTGAAGCAGCTTCCTATGCTACGGTAACCAAGAACGTCGTAGCACGATTCATTCGGCATAACCTGATCTGTCGATACGGCGTCCCGGAAAGGATCATTACGGACAATGGTACCAATCTTAACAACAAGATGATCATTGAGCTCTGCGAACAATTCAAGATACAGCATCACAACTCTTCTCCTTACCGGCCGAAGATGAATGGAGATGTCGAAGCAGCAAATAAGAATATCAAGAAGATTGTGCAGAAGATGACAGTGACCTACAAAGATTGGCACGAGATGTTACCGTTTGCTCTTCATGGGTACCGTACCTCAGCAAGGACGTCAACCGGGGCAACACCCTTTTCCTTGGTCTATGGCATGGAGGCAGTCTTGCCTATTGAAGTCCAGATACCCTCTCTCCGGATAATGAAGGATGCAGATCTGAGCGAAGATGACTGGATCCAGACTCGACTTGATCAATTAAACCTAATCGACGAAAAGAGACTCACCGCTATTTGTCATGGTCAGACGTACCAAAAACGGATGATCAAGGCATTTAACAAGAAAGTCAGACGACAAGAGTATCAAGTCGGAGACCTGGTAATCAAGTGCATCATTCTTCCTCAAAATGATCCCAGGGGCAAATGGACCCCTATGTACGAAGGGCCATTTGTGGTTAAACATGTCTTCTCAGGAGGAGCTATGATTCTAACCACCATGGATGGTGACGACCTTCCTCACCCCGCCAATGCAGACATAGTAAAAAGATACTACGCATGATAAAAGACCCTCTAGGTTGACACACCTAGGCAAAAATAAGGGCTTCCCGGCGAACCAAAAGGGTTCGGGCAAAAATAAGGGATGAAATGAAAAAATCTGTACACCCGGCAAGTCGAAAACCTAAAAGGGCGGCTTGGGAAAAAATGGGTATCCCGGTGGACTGAAAACCTGAAAGGGCGGTCCAGGCAAAAGTTAGGGATAAAGCGTAATACTATGTCTCATTGGATCACCCTGCATCCAGAATTCGGCATCAACTATCAGGTTCAGACGGCATTAATCAATCAGATTCCTCTTCAATTAAGCATCAAAGTGATGAGACGCTTGAAGACATAAAGGCAATAGCAGAGTTGGAACCTAGTGGGATTTTGCACATAGCTGTTTTGTTTTCCTTTTTCAAAATTGTATAAACTCTAGGTTGTTTGGCGGCGTTCTCTTACTAGGACGTCAGCCTCTTGTACATAAACGCCTATTTACAGGCAAATTCAAAAATCAATACAAATTCACTTTTCCAGACAAATTGCCAAACTGTTTTCCCTTTATCTGTTTTGTTTTGCGAAGAACGTCCAATGTTCATTTTTGATATATGCATTTGACACTAATTGCTAACTCATAAATATTTGCATACGAAACAAAGGAATAATTACAGGTGACATTAGAAACAGGGGCAATATCGAATTGTCTAAGCGATCTAGTTGCTCTGTCCACCAAGGTACCAAGGTAGGTTCAGCTGAAGAACGATCAGGATACCTTCACTCCCCGCAGAGTAAGTCAAGACTCAACAATACTCTCCCCAAGCAGAGTTAGTCTACTATCAGCCTTAAGGAAGTTGGATATCTCCAGAAAATCTCAAATATTCCCCAGCGGAGTATACAGATATTCCTAAGCAAGCATCCCCGGCAGTCTTGATCTAAGATTGTTCCCCGGCGGCATACCAGACACCCCAGTGGAACCATTCCCCAGTACAGTCTCAAAAAGTCTCCCCAGGAGAGTTGAATCAATCTCCCCAGTAGGAAGCTTATCCCCAGTAGATTCTGGAAGCTTATCCCCTGCAGAGCACGAACGCGTCTCCCCGGCTTTATTCAAAGGTTATTCTCCACCAGAGCTTATAACTGGGTTATCCTCAGCTAAAAACCACGGAAAGATCGTCCTCGGCGAAGTTCTTCCTATCCCCCAGCGGAGTTCATCAAATCCTCACCATAACATATCAACGGTATCCCCAGCGGAGTTATCATCAATTTCAAAACCTCAGCGAAGTATCTCTTCCCACGGAGTATTCCCCGCAGAGTAATCTCTCCAACAAGTTTATTCCCCAAACGGAGTCATCTTCTCCTACCGATTTATTCTTGCAACCATCATCCCCAGCGGAAACGAAGAACGCTACTCCCCAACATCAGCTCAGGGTTCAACTTCCCAGAATTCGTCAAGGATTTGTTTTTCTAGACGAAAATACATTCATAAACATTACATTATCATACACCATGACGCATGCATATACGCATCATAAACACACAATCTCATTTATTTTTGAGAACATCATGACATCATGCATTTCATACATCATGACATTGCATACAACTGACGTCTTGCCTTTTCAGGGAAAAGGTCAATCCAAAGATAATTACTATCAACTGTCATAATTCTAGATTCGATTCCTGTATCTAGCCAGGACATATCTGAAGAGTTTGAAGATTCGATACCTGTATCCAGCCAGGGCATATCTGTTGACGACTAATTCCAGATTTGATTCCTGTATCCAGCCAGGGCACGTCTGAAGAGTTTGAAGATTCGATTCCTGTATCCAGCCAGGGCATATCTGTTGACGACTAATTCCAGATTCGATTCCTGTATCCAGCCAGGGCACGTCTGAAGAGTTTGAAGATTCGATTCTTGTATCCAGCCAGGGCATATCTGTTGACGACTAGTTCCAAATTCGATTCCTGTATCCAGCCAGGGCACGTCTGAAGAGTTTGAAGATTCGATTCCTGTATCCAGCCAGGGCATATCTGTTGACGACTAATTCCAGATTCGATTCCTGTATCTAGCCAGGGCACGTCTGAAGAGTTTGAAGATTCGATTCCTGTATCCAGCCAGGGCATATCTGTTGACGACTAATTCCAGATTCGATTCCTGTATCCAGCCAGGGCACGTCTAAAGAGTTTGAAGATTCGATTCATGTATCCAGCCAGGGCATATCTGTTGACGACTAGTTCCAGATTCGATTCCTGTATCCAGCCAGGGCACGTCTGAAGAGTTTGAAGATTCGATTCTTGTATCCAGCCAGGGCATATCTGTTGACGACTAATTCCAGATTCGATTCTTGTATCCAGCCAGGGCACGTCTGAAGAGTTTGAAGATTCGATTCCTGTATCCAGCCAGGGCATATCTGTTGACGACTAATTCCAAATTCGATTCCTGTATCCATCCAGGGCACGTCTGAAGAGTTTGAAGATTCGATTCCTGTATCCAGCCAGGGCATATCTGTTGACGACTAGTTCCAGATTCGATTCCTGTATCCAGCCAGGGCACGTCTGAAGAGTTTGAAGATTCGATTCCTGTATCCAGCCAGAGCATATTTATTGACAACTAATTCCATATTCGATTCCTGTATCCAGCCAGGGCACGTCTGAAGAGTTTGAAGATTCGATTCCTGTATCCAGCCAGGGCATATTTGTTGACGACTAATTCCAGATTCGATTCCTGTATCCAGCCAGGGCACGTCTGAAGAGTTTGAAGATTCGATTCCTGTATCCAGCCAGGGCATATCTGTTGACGAGTAATTCCAGATTCGATTCCTGTATCCAGCCAGGGCATATCTGTTGACGGCTAATTCTATATTCGATTCTTGTATCCAGCCAGGGCACATCTGTGAGCAACCAATTGTAGATTCGACACCTGTATCCAGCCATGGCATATCTGCATGAAGAGTTTGAAGATCAACCCCTAACAAGCCAGGTAATTATCTTTCTTTCTCAGGTACACAAGTTCTCGCTAAGGAATCTCTTACGCGATCGACACCTAGATGGCATCTATAAGCCCATCCACTTACCAACAGTCTCCAAATGGCATTTATAAGCCCATTCCCGACAAGGTTATGTCACATCTCCAGATGGCATCTATAAGCCCATCCTCTTATCCACCATCTCTCCAAATGGAATCTGTAAGCCCATTCCCGACATCACATTGCTGATACTCTACTATGTGAGTGCAAATTTCTGGGCACTCTTGTGTTCAATCATCTTCCACCCTCGGATCACGAAAGGCACACAAGCCAATATACATCCCCAGGTCTAAGAAGATTGAACAGGGGAAACTGTTGTACCCCAAAATTTTCCCTCCCATATTCTTCAAAGTTTTGACAAGCATCATCTCAATTTGCTCAAGTCTACTCAAGGGTTGCACAGTTCAAACACCCCCCTAAGCCAGTCAAAATTAGGGTTTTGGTTCTTGCAAGGAAGTTGAGGTTTTCAAGGGCTAAATCAAGTCACATATGCCTATACACATTGTCAAGCATCTACATGCCAAGTTTCAAGGCTCACAAGGTCAAGTTGCACAGTCAAAAACCCTAATTGCTTCACAATCAACTGTAGGGGTAAAATGGTCATTTGGCAGTCAAAAGTCAAAAATTTTGGTCAACATCTTAATTTTAAGCCACAATCATCATTTGATCAAATTTTGATCACGATTCTACAAGAATGGCTCAAAAATCATCAAGATGCAAAAGTTTCCATTTTTGGACAGTTGAAAAGTCAACTATAACTTGACCAAAGCATAACTTTTTCATGGTACATCAGAAAAATCCCATCCAATTCTCATTTTGAAGGGGAGGACATTTCCTACAACTCATCTTCACATTCCAAGTCCAAGAAATGTTCTCACAAAAAGTTACCAATTTCAACATTATAGGTCATTTTCAAAAGTCAACAAAAAGGAATTTTAAGTCAAAGACCATAACTTGAGATTGGTAAATTCAAATGACATGGGACCAAAGGCATTGGTTAGAGGACTTCAATACCTTTCCAAAATATCCAAGAACATGTTCATATGATCAAAATTGAGCAAGATATGCATTGGAGAAGTTGGGAAATTTTTGTGAAATGGCCAAAGTCAACTATCCTTGAAACTTCAATTTTTGACAAAAGGGCCCACTTTTTTCCACTTGGTTCAGCCTTGTCATGCCACCCACGTGTCCCATGACCCATTACAAGACCAAACATTTATTTTTTCATTTTTATTTAATTTTTATGGATTTAATTCACTTTAATCCATAATAATTCAAATAAAAATCAAAAAATGAGTTAAATGGTATCTTTGAGTTTTGAATGACTTTTATATGTCATGAATCACATACCAAATTCGTGCCAAGCCTATTATGAGCATGAAATTCAAATTTTGAACAAAAATGGCAAGTTTCTTTAATGGTGGTTATGGAAATCTCAAAACATAATTGCATTGGTTAAGAGCTTATAATAGTGACTGATTCTCATTCAAGCATATATGTATAAGTCTTGCATACAGGAAGCACGACCAAGAAACCTCTGAAACGGCAACCCTAGCTCTCTCAAATTTTCCAAAAAGTTGACAAATTTGAATTTGTTTTTTTAGCAAGTTTCAAGGAGTTTTAAGCATTCAATCGTGTCCCTGGGCATAGCAGCAATCATTCCCAACTCTTACACGAAGTAAAATCATCCCAGATCGTGCTCCCTAGCTCTCACTGTTTTGGTAAATTTCTTGAATTCGTTTTGCGTATTTCATGCATCATTAACTGTTTTTGATTATTTGTGTGAACTCAGGATACCTATTAGAATGTATTTGACACACAACATGCAAGCTTTAACGCAGGAGTAAGGACTTGCCATTGTTAGGGAAGTTTTTGTTATCTTCTTCGAAACTCACCGTACAGTCGTTTTCAGGCCAAAACAATGGCACCATTGAATCCGCAGGGGTCGAATTAGGGTGATAAGGTCTTTCTTTTGCTTTGATTTTGCCTATTTTGCAGGATCGGACATTGTGCTTACCGGAGAAGACGACCGGAGCTAGGGCTCTGGCGTCGTTGACTGGATTGGACTCCGGCGTGGCTGGCGTGGCACGATAACGCATTCTGATTCTCTCCCATGTTACACCTGGGCCCCACGCGTGTTGACTGTGTTTGAAAATTCAAATATGCCACGTTTTTACTTTTAACCCATTGATTGCAGATTACAAACACCAAAGACAGCTAGCTCAGTTGGCAACGTGTTGGTTGATTTCTCCAGAGGGCATGAGTTCGATTCTTGGCCCTGGCATTTTCCTTTTACCACTTTTCATAACTAACATGTTTTCTCTATTTTCTTTTTAATATTTTCATCCTAATTTAATTTATCTTTAAATAATTTTCTCATGCATTTAAAAAATCACAAAAATATTTTCCTTTTGCATTTTAATCAGAAAAATGTTTATTTAATTTTTGACATTAAAATTAATATTTTTGCATGCATATTTTAATTAATTGTTAAATAATCATTAAATTGACTTTTAATTGCTTTTAATTATCAATAAAACCAAAAAAACCAAAAAAAATGTAAATACTTTATTAATTTCATTTAGGTAATTATTTTGTAAAAAAAAATATTAATAAATTGAATTAGTTTTTAATTAGGCAACTTTGACCTTTTTTTAATAACTAAAATAAATTTAGAATTAGGCTTTTATTAACTTTTAATTTTAATTCATTTTATTTTATTTCATTAAAAACATAAAAATATAAAAAAAATATTTTTCTTGTAAATAATTAAATAATTAGATTTAGGTTTAATTTTAATTTAATACAAAAGGACAAAAACTCATAATTTTCTCAAAAGGGTCAAAAACCCTAGGACGTTCCAATTTAATTTCTATTCGCGCGTTATTTTTATATTTTGATTATTATGTAACTGCTTCCAAGAATGTAATAGTAATTAGGATTTTATTGCTTTCTTTAATTTTCTCGCACTTTATTTTACAAAACGGGTCTTTGTTTTTTTGGCGATGTATAGACCCGCGCCTTGTAATAGCGTAGAACTTATCTTTCCGCAATTTACTTTCCGCACTCCTAACTGTTAAAAAATGCATGAAAGAATGTATGTAAATAAAATTAATCCGTAGCTCACAAATAACATGTACAAAGACAATTAACTGAAAAACAACACACAAAGCACATGCCACTCCTAGGGTACGCCTCACTGGTTGCCTCAACGTGGTCATCAAGTATAGGGTGTCTTAGAGGTCGCCCTTCTGTCCAAAAGATCCAGTTGCCTCGAAACGGTTGCCTCGGATAAAAAAGGATCTAGGACATTAGGGTTACTTCTAAGGTGTCCTACCATTGCTTCGGTGACCACACATGTCCCTCATAATCGAATTGACCCGAACACCTCCAACGATGGTGCTACCTACCCCTCAATGGTGGGATAGCACTATCTAAAGGACTCTTACACAGCCTAATTCCTTAGAGTAGGTAGATGACTCATGGGTACTTGCTCTTTTCAAAACAAACAAAATACTTTTCACACCTTACACTTTCAAAAAGTTTTCAAACAATACTTCATACACTCTTGAGGACTGATACAAGAGTTACCTAGAAGTTTTCAAACGAACTTTTTTTTTCAAAACCCACACACACTTGAAAAGCAAACAATTTTGAAAACATAAGAGCAAGTACCTAAGAGCCCGTGGATAACCACGGATAGAAAGGGTGTTAACACTTTCCCTTTCTATAAATCTACCTCCCGAACCGAGAAACATTCTCATAAGGAATTTTGCTGTGCTTTTGTCCTTTCCATGTTGGAGAACATAAAAGACGGTGGTGACTCTTGCTCCCGTGACATTTCGCGAAACCAGCTTAAAAACAGTCAGTTCTATATCCACCGATCACAATTATGAAAGCGGATCAAGTTAGAAAACAAGAAGAGTTTTGAAAAGGAGGGAAAAGATTTGTGAAATTAAAGAAGATGGGAGGAGATGAAGGGACTATCCTAAAGCATAAGGTAAAAGCTAAGGAAAAGAATCATCTAACCAACAAGAAGGCAACACTTGACATAAATAAGTCAATGTAAAATTTCCATCCTTTGGATTGAAATCAAGTAAGCAAAAATAAACCTCTTAGGAATACCAAGCTTAATATGAATTAAGTCTTCACAAAAATTGGACAGAGTAATGGATGTATACAGAGGAATTCCCAATCACGGACAAAGCACATAATTAGAATAACCTGCACACAAAGAAAATCAACCCAATGTCTTAGAGTAAACCCTAAGAACTTCAGCAAAATAACAATAGAGTTACAAGGTCCCAAGGGTAATCAAGGCTTCTAATCCTAAGTCCAAGAGGTCCACAACTCGATTATGCCAAGGATAGTAACCAAATAGTCCAAATAACCTTAAGGGTTTTTTAATGTTCAAGTTGGTTATTAAGTGTCTTCAAAAAGAAAATAAAAGCTCAAGTGAGCAAAATAAAAATGACATAAAGATAAAGGCTCAAGTGAGCAAAGATGAAAATAGCATGAAATCTAAATGCTAAAGTAAATGGTGCATAAAAGTAAAGGCATAAAATAAAGGGCATAAAGTAAAAGCACAAAGTAAAAGCACAAAGTAAATTCAATTGTTAATGAATTAGAAGTTAGAGGTTAGTTGAATGACCATCTTGAAACTTGCATTTGAAAACTCATTAGAAGATTGATAAAATCAAAGCTTTTCAACAACAAGTTTCATTTGCTTTTTGTCAAGTATATCATTCATTTAAAGTACTCAAGTCAAGCATATATGATTAATGATGTTTAAATAATTCACTTAGACTAAAATTCATGAAAGTTCATTAGAAGATTGATAAGATCAAAGCCTCCTAACAATGAACCTCAAGGTTATTGGATCAAAGGTTTCAAATTAAACATATGCGGGCTTGCAAACATAGGTTTAGGCCACAAATGATCATTTTTTGAATCGAGACTAATTTACCATTATGTTAAGCAATCGTAAGTGGACTTATGTAAAAGTCACACTTATTTTAAGGTCAGTCAATAGCAATCTATGTACCACATGTTAGAGATATAATATGTAGATAATTCTCCAATAACATGTAGCACAAGTAAGAAAGGGATAAGATGAAGAGGGATGGGATGTACTAGATGAAATTAGGGTTTCAAATATCATCAACATCATTCATCCATTTTGGTGGATTTGGTTTTTCAACCTATCAACATCCAAGATCTAATGAGGTTGAAGAATTTGTCCCAAAATAACACCCAAATCAGGACCAATCAAAAACAATAAAAATATATTTAATAAAACAATATTTAAATGATTAATAAAAGGGGAATAATTGGTAAAATACACCAAATGTATTAAAACACCACATATAAAATCCTTAAAAAAGTCAGAGGTCAAACATGAGCCCATAAGTGTTGAAAAATTTTTTTAGAATTTTTTAAAGTCATAAACTATTTTTAAAATTTAAATAAATAAACAAAATAAACCAAAATTGGTGAAAAATAGTAAAATTAGAAAGAAAGAAAAATTAGGTCACGAATATTTGTCAAGAGGTCATTGGATCCTTCCAGAATTTAAAAATCAAGAAAGGTATTTTTAAACAATTAAAATAATTCAAATAAAGTGAACAATCATAAAAATACCAAATCATAAAATAAAATTGTGAAAAATAAGAATCAGAAAGAGAAAAATTAAAAGTATTTTTGGGAATTTTTTCAGAATTTTAGAAGTTGAAATGAATTTTTCATGAACTTTTGAAGTTTAAAACAAATAAAATATAAAATTAGAAAATAAAAATAAAACCAAAAAGATGTGGACCATTGGATCAATGTCAAAACTCATTAGTAATCGAATCCAAGGGATCTGGCACGCTGTGCATGATATGGTCATTAGTGAATAACTTACATGATCCTTTATTTTAAAAATAGGTACCTCAAACACGTGATTTACAGGTCCCTCAAACGAAAAAATTAGAGGTTCATACCGGTGCCATTCAATTCGAAAACCAGAATAAAAAAAGTTGGAAAGAGATTTGAAAATTCATGAGTAAAACTCACTTCCGGTTAAAAACTAATGATGTGATCAATATCAGAGTGATGAGAGCTACATTGTAGCAACAAGTTTTGAGAGAATTGGTGGAAGAATCTACCTGTTGAAGTTTAAATTCAGAGCTCTCAAAATTTACTTGGCTAGCACGATTCAAGGCACCTCAAGGCTTGGTTCTTATTTTGTTATCTTCAGTGAAGTTCAAGGATGAAGAATCATCAAAAAAATTAGACTGAAAGATGCTTTAGAATTGAATTTGAAGTTGCATAATTATGAGTTATGGAGGGAGTTAAATAAAGTTTCTTTGGCTCTCTAAAGCTTCCTTTATGAGTGGGATATCATTCTCTATTTATAGGAAAGTTAATGGAGTCAAGAGGAGGGGTGGATGATGTAATTTGAGTTGAAATCGTGCACACCTGCATCATGAGCAAAGTGTGACTTGCAAATTGTAAAAACTCAACCATTCCTTGTGTTTTTATTTGCTAAACATTTCAGGAAACTTAGTTAATCATGTTTAAACATCAAATGCGTGACAAAATTGTGTTTAGAGGTCACACTAATCAAATTACAATTTGACTATAAATGAAACTTTAGATCCAAGGTACCAACTTTGAATCCATGGTGCACCCAACTCAAGAGGCTTTATCACATGATTCCTGGAGCATTTGAAAGACAAGGTCACAATATTTACAATATGCCAATAAATACATAATTTGGATACTTGATCAAAAAGTTATGTCCAATTGAATTTGTGAAAAACACACAGATGTTTTGTACTTAGAAAAATTCTAAGTGCTGAACTTCAAAATGACCTATAATGTTCTTCAAAATTAACTGACTTTCCACTCAAAATTTGGTCTTGATATCTGAAGATGACATGAATTAGACCTCTTAAATTGAATTTTGGAATTGATACCATTAAAAAATCATAAAAATTGAAAGAGTTATAGTCTTTGGTAGATGATGAACAAATTTGCGGAAAATCCCAAAAGACCTATAATCTTTTCAATTCTTCAACCACTTTCCAAGAATTCTTAAGTCTTGCACATAAAAACAAAGTTGTAGTAGAAATCCCAAAAATTATTTTAGGAAAATAATGGGCTCGAGGAGATAAAAATTGACCAAGTTATGATCATTTGAAATCAAACCCTAAAATTCAAAGGCTCTTCAAGGAGACTTGTAATCTTTCTCAAATTTTAGTGATCTTCAATTCATAATTATCCTTATAATTATGAAGAGCACTTGTTAAGTATTCTTTAAATAAAATCATGACTTTGGATTCACTCAAAAATCTCAAAAAATGAGCAAGATATGGCCCTTGGAAGTCAACAAACCCTAGCTCAGAGAGTGTCAAAATGACTTGAAACCCCTTTTAACTTTTGATGATTTTTCTTGAACAATTGGATTTTGTAATATGAATAGAGGTTGTTGTTGATGATGATAAGAATACATAGCAAAAATAACCAACTCATAATGTTTAAAATTGAGAGAGTTATGCACTTGTGATCACTGAATCTAAAATTTTCTTAATTAGGTCAAACTTGTTGAGCCAACCTTGAATATTTTGGACTTTCTTAGCAAAATAAAGCATGAAGAATCATAAGAGGCCTTGATATGATGTTGTCTTGAATAACACTCAAATATGGAGCTTAATTATCAATAAATATTGTTGAAGAATGCACGGAAATAAACACATGAACCTATGAATCTTATTGATGAATTCCAGCACCAACTTTTGGGAGATCTTGACCTAAATAAAGTGATAGAGATCCTTGAACCCCAAATATTTGATGCCATAGACATGATCTTGAAGATTGAGTTCTTGCAATCCATTAGAGAATCATTTGATTGAGAATCACCCCTCAAACCCTAAATTAGATGGTGAGATGAATGCAATTGTGATCACCTACAATATGAACATTCAAAGGAACATATATACACATATTGATGTTAGTTAAAAGATCACATGTACAAGATACACAATTCAAGGTGCTTGATAATCCCTCAAGAGCAAACTTAAAGCTAGGATAAAGAGAGAAACAACCCTAATGTGTGTGTCTTGATGTATTGTGACATGAGATGATGAGAAATATTAGGGGCAAAAATTAGGGTATAACAACACTGTTGAATTGTGGACAACGTTCACAGATAACTTCCAGAAGTTCTTCGAAACCTTGAAAAGTTCTTACGGCTATTGGAATAAGGATAAAAGATTTTGTAAAAGAGAGGGTGAATGACAAAGAACTTCTTAAGTGGAGATTTAAATAGATGTGAAGGAAGCGTAACTGACTGGTTAAAAGATATGAGTAGTCTGTAAGAGATTTTGAAACAATTATCCTAATAAAAGAGAATTAGAGAGATGGGAGTTAAGAACGAGTTCCCAGACACGTGATGGAGGATGAAGAGACACTTAGAATAAGAAAGGGTATAGAGAGCCGACACTCCTTGTTCCCAATGAAGCAATTAACCAAATATGTCAGTTAAAATAAACAAGAAGAAAAGGTACAAAAATAATTTATCATGATATAAAGAAAATAGTAGCAGTAGGCTAAAAGCAAAAAAAAAAAACAAATATTAAATCAACCAAGTGAAATATCATTTTTGGATAAGAATCATATATATATATATATATATATATATATATATATATATATATATATATATATATATATATATATATATATATATATATATATATATATATATATATATATATATATATATATATATATATATATATATATATATATATATATATATATATATATATATATATATATATATATATATATATATATATATATATATATATATATATATATATATATATATATATATATATATATATATATATATATATATATATATATATATATATATATATATATATATATATATATATATATATATATATATATATATATATATATATATATGATTCAGATGAAAGTCAAGATTACGCTAAGTAAAGGTTAATTTAAATAAAATAATAATTTTTAGAATTACAACTCCTCTCACTAACTAATGAAAGAAAAATATACCGAATATTAAAAGATAGTTCTGAATTTGTTATGACTGATAAAATATAGACTTTTTCTCAACAAATCAGATTCTAACTGGTAAAAGAGACTGGCTGAGATTTTGTTAAAAAGGAAAACATTTAAATGACAAACCCGGTGTCTTCACTGAAGTTCTAGTTTTAGATCATTCATCAAGAGACATTGACAGAAGTTTCCCCTAGATAATTCATCCAAGGTATCCTTTCTGGAGAGCTGGTTAGATGCTTTTGTATAGAACTGACCCTTCAGAATGAGATAGATTCTTCTTGAGCCTCTTCATATGAGTTTGAACACGAGAAGCTTTCGTTTGATCATCTTCTGATTTCTTCACTTCTTGTACTTCAGTAGAAGCTTTATTACCATCGTATTTGAACAAGTTTTTAGACAGAAGATCCTTCTGATCTTCAGATACTTCTTCTAAACTTTCAGCAAAAATCTTCTTCTGATGCTTGTATAGTATATCATTATGACATTGTGGCTTTCTCAGAGCTTTTGACATATCTACTCAAGACGATGTTGATTTGATCCATAGCAGTTTGCAGCGATTTGTCATTTAGATGACAGCTTCGATTGAAGATCTGTAGTACTAATTTTTTTACCTTTAATTCTGATGGAGAACTTCTAATGTTGAGATGATGAAATCCTTTTCCATCAGGTATTTGATTCTTCATAATTCTAAGAACTTGTTTCCAAAGTTTCTATCTTCATTTTTGTTTCTTAATTTGATTTCTGTTTAGGGAGAACTTTGAAAGGAAACCTTTCAATCATTTGAGTAAATGGTATCCAAAGAGTTTTCTCTTGCCAGATCTCTCTACACGATTAAGTGTTTGATATTTGAATCAATAATAGAGTCGGGCTCTGATACCAATTGAAGGTAGAGAAAACATAAGAAAGGGAGGGGGTTGAATTGGATTTATAGAAAACATTATCTTTAAAAAATTTAATCACTCAAATGGTAAAAGTTATAAAGATAATGAAGAGTAAAGAACACAAGTGATTTATCCAGGTTCACCTTAACAAGGTTAATCTTGTTCACCCCTCAAGGTGATTTTCCTTTAACAAGAACTTAATCCATTATAACTAAACTGATTACAAATGCACGAGCAACTGCCAGTGGCTAAAAAACAATGACATATTCAGTGATCCAACCAGATATAAGTTCATTGACCCAACATAATCCAATCACTTAAGATCTCCCATTAGGATTTCATAATGACCAGAAACCACTGTCTTCTTGAGATCATACCTTCACTCATTCACTCAAGAAACCTTTCAATGATATGTTCAGTGATCCAATTTAATGAATATAACAATCATTAAAGCAATAAAATCCGATCACTTAAGATCTCCTATTAGGATTTCATAATGACCAGCAGCCACTGTCTTCTTGAGATCAGACCTTCACTCAGTCTCTCAAGGAACCAATCAATGATTTGTTAAATATCTGATTTAACGGATATAACAATCATTGACCCAACATAATCTAATCACTTAAGATCTTCTATTAGGATTTTCTACAATAACCAACAACCACTGTCTTCTTGAGATCAAACCTTCACTCGGTCTCTCAAAGAATCAATCAACAACAATTGATAAGGTTTTGTGTTTACATGATTGCTTCTTCTAATAAGTTTACACAAGTGATTTAAGCACATATTTTTTAACACATTTTCAAGCAACAACTCTTGTGTTAAAACAATTTACATGAAGATATTAGAACTATAACACAATACGAGCAACAACTCGTGTAAATTACAATATTCTATCAAGATGTATTTGATCAGAAGTTGGATAGTATCTTGTAGTGTTATTCTTCTTCATCTTCTTGTTGATCAAGTTACGAGCAACAACTTCTTGCTTCTTCTGAGATCTACTAAGATGGATATGATGATAGTTTGTATAACATCTTGTAGATTTCTTCTTCTTTATCTTTCTTGTTGAGCAAGTTATGAGCAACAACTCCTTGCTTCTTTTGAGATATACCAAGATGTATATGATGATAGTTTGTATAGCATCTTGTAGATTTCTTCTTCTTTACCTTTCTTTATTTTCTCTCATTTTTGTGTAGTGGTCTTCAACATGTTTAGCATTGCATCTTTGACAGATTCAGCATCCACTGCTTTTTAGCTTGATGGCCAAGAGCACTTTACTTCAAATATTTGATCTTCTTTTATAGCCTTGAGAGTGACGTTGTGAGGATTAAAAAATCCTTTCATGCATCAACGGTTAGTTTCCAACGGATAGAATAAGGTGTAAGATTTTGGACAGTACTGAGTGATACTATTCATTGTCTGTCACTTTACAACGTTTTACTTTAACCTTATCTTCAATATATGTTTTTCTACTTAGCTTGTAGACATAGATCCGTTAAGGGTAGAAAGATAATACGGGAAATAAGTGTTTGTTCCCAATGGTCATAATGAGAGTAGTACACAGTATAGTACCAAAGGACTTTCCTTACGCCACCCTAGAGGGTAGAGGTCACACACTTTTTGTATCTTTTGTACACTATCACACGCTAAATATTTTGAACTTCTTCTATTTTTCAGAGGCTTCAGATAATTTGAATGTTTGAAGCTTGTTATAGAATAATCACTCTTAAGTCTTAGAACCTAAGTCTTGGAGTCTTCAGAACTTGTCCCATCAGAACATTTTCTTCAGAGTTTTCAGCACTTGGTCGTAAGAACTTGCTTTTCTTCAGATCAGCAGAACTTGTTCAGCAGAATCTCGTCTTCATAATCTTCAAAACTTGGAACACACGGAAGCAAAGTTTTAGAAGGCCTCCAAAGCTTAACCACCAAGTCACGATCATAACCTCTTGTACTAACGTTCCTAAGAATCGTTGCATAAAACAAATTCCAGAATCTTGACTTCAAATGTAACATGTAACCACATGTTTTCTTCTAGTAGTGTTTATGTTCAGAACCTGATGACATCACACGCCTTGATACCAGAGTTATAACATTACAACAACAACTACACACTAGAACAAAACCATTAGAGTATACAATTGTTCTTTATATAAATTTATCATCAAAATCTTAAGGCCATATGTAGAAACACTTCTTGTTCTTACAAGAGGAGGGTCTCATATCTAGAGGTTTTCTAAGAAGAAATAGCACAAGATAGTGATTAGGTGATAAGTTGTAAACTAGGGTTGTTTAGCTTTGAACTAATACTATCATAGTGGATTTCCTTCTTGGTTTGGTTGCCCCCAGGGTATGTGATGTTGTACTGAACTGGGTTAACAATTAACTGTGTTATTTTATCTTTCAGTAATTTATTTTTCTACATAATTTATCTTCTGCAAATTACTGTATCAAGTAGATGATGTCTTAACATCTATTCTAACATTGTATTTTAGTGTTGTGACATCACTCTTAACATTTATTTTTAAAGTGTCAGAATTTCACAAACATAAAACCTTTTAGCACTAATACATTTTCTCAAACATTTCACACAGAATATCTTTTAGAATTTTTCGAATTTAATTCTGCAAGTAAACTAAACTCTAAATTTGTTTACTAAAAACACTAGTAAACAAAAAAAAAAAACATGCAATACATACTTGTAGTTTTTTGTCTCTAGCAAAATATGGTTTGGAAGCTCATAACAAATCTTCCTGAATTCATTAGGCCAATGGTGGTTAGATATAGGATAGGCTTATTTTCATTTCGTTTTTCCGCCCGACTATTTTTGTTGGTTTTCTCTTTTTGGACTCTTTGGGCTCTTTGTAACAATTTTCTTTTATCAATTAAATGGGATTGACAGTCTTGCTAATCCATTTTTTTTATTTTTAATTTCCTGAGGTTCTTTAACCATAGTCCGATTTACAAATCAATCTATAATCATTTTTTAACATAATATAATTTAACTTGAATCATAGATTAATAGTCGAGTTCACTTGGTATTTAAATATATTTCATTCTCAATAAATTTACACGCCTAATAGAACCAAGTTAGTAATAATTTATGTTTAATGTAAACAAATTATACGCGTTTAAGAAAATGTAAATATGATAATCGATCAAGACTAATGATTATCCTTACCGAATAACTAGCCAAAATGATAATTTGAATGACAATAATCAAGAAATTAATATTTCTGATAAGGTTGATCAAGTTCTACAAGGAGATTTACCTTTGAACCTTGTGATAAGTTAGATGATTATTAATATTAATCTTATAAGATAAATTAGACCCATTTAATAACGTTTTTTTCATCACAAATTTGTAATTTATTTTGTTAGTTTATAATTTATTTTATTAGTTTATATGTTATTTTTTCAAACTCTATATTAAATAGTATTTTAATTTATAATTTATAGCTTATTATTTATAAAAAATTTATTTCTATTTTTTATAATTTATTTTAATTTAAAATAAAAAATAATATATTAAATAATTTTTATGTTATTTTATAAGTTATTTGAACTATCGATTTTACTAAACATTTATTAATTGTCAATCTCAATCATCAATTATAAATTATAAATTAATTTATCAATCAACGTTATTTTTACTAAATAAACTATATATATATATATATATATATATATATATATATATATATATATATATATATATATATATATATATATATATATATATATATATGAAAAGTTCAAAAATCTACATTTTTCCTCTATTAAATTCTGGTCAAATTCATCTTCTGATTCATTAACATGTTCATATGATTCAACTACAATATTATCAAAAATAATTGTATTAAATTCTAAATAATGTTCACTTACCACACTATCTTCCCCCCTTATATTATCTAAGATGAATATCAAACATTATATAATTGAGACTCCGTAAAATAATATATTTTTTCGTTCTTTATACTATAAAATACAATTCACTTTTTTTAATTAATTGATTAATCAATATATTTAATCTATAATCTAATAAATATATTAGTTATTAGTTATTCAATATATTTAAAAAAATAAATTTTCTTGGCGGTACTTAATAGATGTGGAGTGAACCATCACCTCTAATCAGATAAATATAAAAAAAATTTAAATAATTAATTGAAATAATAAGATTATATTAATATATAATTTTTAAGTTTTTAACATGTTTTTCAAGATTTAGTAAGATATTTAATTTTTTTTCAAATTAATTTTTTAATTAAATTATATTATTTAAATTATAATTAAAATATTTAACAAATATATTTAATTGATTTAGAACTTTTAAAAAAAATATTTTACAAATAAATAACTTTATAATATATTTTTAGAATTGTTATTATTTATTTATTTAATTAAGTAATTAAATGATATAATATTTTCTTTTCCAAGTAATATACATACCATCTCATTTGTCGTGAATTGTTAAAAAACAAGTTTAATATTCTTTTTAGTTTTGTATTTTAATTTAGGAATTAATTTTGATCTCTTAATTTAAAAAAAATTTATATTAATTATTTAAAATGTATTATATTAGTTTTTTGTTAAATTAACGACTAATTTTTAAATTTTTATCGTTAATTAAAAAAACTTAATATATTTTAAAGAGTTGAGAAATTAATATTACTTTTTTAAATTAAAAGACTAAAATTAAAATATAATTTTTTATTATTAAGAAGCTTTAAAGTTGAATTATACACTTTCCGATTACTATTATAATTTAATTTTACTTTTTATAATACCTTTAATTATTATGAATTAAATATATTAACAGTCAAATCTTAACATTCTTTCAATTACTCAATCAACTATTATTTATTGAAAATATTTACTTAAAAATTAATTAATAATAAAATCAATTAATTATAAAATCAATTAATTATAAGACTTTCTATGTTGTACCGATCACCTAGACATTAACAAGATCAAAAACATATTGAAACAGGATAATTTCCATCATTCTCCAATAACACTGAAGACAAATGAAGAGACACGCATCATGGGGGTAAGCAATAGCAACTTATTCAGAGTTTTATAGTTTAATCTTGGTATAATATCTACTCTTTCAAGGGAAGAAGCTAAATTTAAAGCTAAAACTGTGGAAAAGAAGATGTAGATAGAATTTTCTAACTTATTATAATTAACTGACTATATTAGTAATTGATTTTGAGATTAATATATTCTAACAAACAATAATTTATCGAGTAGTAGAAAGAATATTAGAACACTCAAATGTTCATGAGTTCGAATCACATAAAATATTAAATTTTAAAAATATTCTTTTGTTTGTATTTTACGTTATTAAAATTTGTTGGAGCACAAGAAAGATAAAAGACAAAAGGAATATTTATTGATAACTTCAAAAATAAAAATTTACAATGAATTACAATAATCTATTCAACTAGGCTTTATACACACAGATTAAACCTAAAATATATCTTCTACAAAGATATAAGAAAATCTAAGATATATATCTTCTAACAAAGATATAAACAATTTAAAAGATATTCCTAAATATAAACTAATATATAATTAAATCTAAATTAATTCTAACATCATCCCTTAATTTATATTTACTCAAAACTGACAACACCAATTTCATCCCTTAAACCAAGAAATTGATCAGTTTTTATAGTCTTTGTCAGAACATCTGCCAGCTGCTTCTGAGTGCTACAGTGCACAACCTCTATTATTCCATTCTGAACTTGATTCCTCAGAAAATGATATTTGGTCTCAATATGCTTGCTTCTCCCATGCAACACTGGATTCTTGGCAAGATTGATTACAGACTTGTTATCAATCATCAACTTCAGAGATTTATTCTGCTCAATCTTCAGATCTTTCAGCAAGTTCAGAATCCACACAGCTTGACATGCAGTCAGAGCACCTACAATATATTCAGCTTCACAGGTTGACAAAGCAACAACATGTTGTTTCTTGGAACACCAAGAAATAGGACCTCTCAGAAATTTGAATAAGTACCCAAAAGTACTTCTTATGTCAACTCTATCTCCGCACCAATCAGAATAACTCAGAAGTTCTGATTCGATCTTTTTTCCAAACAGAAATAACACTCCATATTTCAGAGTTCCCTTCACATGCCTCAGAATCCTGACTGCAGCTTGATAATGAGACCACTTTGGTTTGCTCATAAATCTGCTAACCATTCCAACTGCATAGCAAATATCAGGTCTGGTATTACACAAATACCTTAGAGAACCAACCATCTGTTTGAAGGTTGTACATCCACATCCTCTCCATCAGAATCAGAATTCAACTTCTAATTCTTATCAGTAGGTGTGATAGCAACCTTGCAATTTTCTAGCTCAAATCTCTTCAGAAGCTCTAGTTCATACTTCATCTGATGTAAAATGATTCCTTTCTCAGAGTACATAAATTCTATACCTAGAAAGAAACTCATCTTTCCAAGATCTGTCATCTCAAATGCATTCATCAGAACTTTCTTGAACTCAGCTATCTCTTGTTCAGAACTTCTTGTGAGTAATATGTCATCAACATACAAACAGACCAGAATCATATTACTTTCTGAAGTGTGCTGAACATAAACACCATACTCCATCTCACACTTCTGAAACCCTTGTTCCTTGAAAAATGAATCAATCTTCAAGTTCCAAGCTCTGGACGCTTGCTTCAATCCATACAATACTTTGTGTAATTTGAACACCATCATTTCCTGATTCTTTTTCTCAAATCCAGGAGGTTGTGAAACGTACACCTCTTCTTATAATGGACCATTCAAAAATGTAGATTTTACATCTAAATGCATCAGAGGCCAATTCCTGTTAGCAGCTATTGCAATCACTAGTCTGATTGTTTCATGTCTCGCTACAGGTGCAAACACTTCAAAGTAATCCAACTCAGGATTCTGTAGGAAGCCTCTTGCTACTAATCTCGCTTTGTGTTTGCCAATTGATCCATCTGGCTTTAGCTTCTGCTTGAAAACCCATCTGACGCTGATGGCTTTCTTTCCTTTTGGAAGTTCTGTCAGCTTCCAAGTCTTGTTTCTCTCTATAGCATCAAGTTCTTCTTTCATGTCTTGTAACCAAACTTGGTGCTTAAGAGCCTCTTTCGTACTCACGGGTTCAAAGTCTACTAACATTTCACACTGAATAAATTCTCCTTCAGAGTTCACTTTAGTGTCTAGCAACATATCAAACTCTGCAAATCTTCTTGGGATGCTTCTGACTCTTTGTTGCCTCTGAACTGGACCTTCAGAACTTTGGATACCAGAACTTTCCCCTTCAAAATCACTTGCTTCAACAATTGGACTTTCTCCAGAACTTTCCCCTTCAGAAGCACTTGCTTCAGAAATTGGACTTTCTCCAGAACCTTGTCTGTCTTCAGAGTCTGGATCACCATCGGAGTCAGAGTCAGAATCATCTTCTCCTTCTGTATCTTCTTCAGAGTCAGAGTCTTTACTAGCTTCAGAAAGATGTATTTCTGATCTTTCTTCAGAAGTTTTGTCATCAGAGTCAGGACGAGACTTTTCCAAATTCTAAACTTCTAATTCCTCTACAATGACGTCTATGCTGAACTCAACTTTGTTAGTTTTTGGACAATAAAGTTTGTACGAACCTGTACTATGATACCCCACCAGCAACATCACTTTACTTCTATCATCCATCTTCTGTCTTCTGGCTTCTGGGACATGTTTGTAACATACAGAACAAAATACCTTCAGATGACTAACACTTTGCTTATCTCCAGTCCACTTATGAATAGGAACTATTTCCTTTAATTTCTTTGTTGGACATCTGTTGAGCACATAACATGCAGTTGCAACAGCTTCTCCCCACAGAGTATGAGGAAGCTTATTCTCTTTCAGCATGCTTCTCACCATATCTAGCAAAGTACGATTTCTTCTTTCAGCAAGACCATTATGTTGAGGAGTATATGGAGCAGTAACCTCATGCTCAATTCCATTCTCCTCACAGAAACTTCTGAATTATGTGGAGTTATACTCACCACCACCATCAGTTCTAAGAATTTTCAGAGTCTGGCCAATCTGATTCTCAGCCTTCAATCTGAACCTTTTGAATTCAGCAAACACCTCGTGTTTGAACTTTATGAGAGATAGCCATGTCATTCTGGTGAATTCATCAACGAATGACACAAAATATTTATTCCCTCTAGTCGATGCTACTGGAAGCAGACCGCACACATCAAAATGTACTACTCCCAAGGCATGTTTTGCTCTTGGAGCTAATTCTGATGCAAAGGGTAATCTTGGTTGCTTCCCTTCCATGCACACCTTGCATGACTTTTCAGACTTCTTGATTGTAGGAATTCCATGTACCAGATTCTTTGATTTCAGATGCCCTAAACTTTTAAAATTCAGATGACCAAATCTTTTGTGCCACAACTCACTCTCCTTGACAACACTTATTGCACTAAGACATTCAGAGTCTGCAGTTCTAACATTCACCTTGAATGTTCTGTTCCTTCCCTGTTCTGACTCCATAATCATCTTCTGATTACAGTCGTACAGCTTCAGAAGATTGTCCTTCATGGTAACTGAAAAACCTTTCTCAATCAGTTGTCCCACACTCATCAGATTGCTTTTCATGCCAGGTACATACCAAACATTCTTGATCACAGTTGCTTTCCCATTGTTTAGAATGATTCTGACATTTCCCATACCTTCTGCATTGAGGTATTTGTCATCACCACGTATGATCTTTGTACTCTTCCCAGAGTCAAAGTCAACCAACCACTTCTTGTTTCCAGTAAGATGGTTTGAACACCCTGTGTCCATATACCACCATTCTGATGAATTCAGATCATCAGGTTCAGAAGCCAACAATAGCACAGGTTCATCATCAGAGTCTCCTCTTGCTATATTTGCTTCTTCTGACTTCCTTTCTTTGTTGGAGCAGCAATCTCTGGCATAGTGACTAAAGTTCTTACAACAATAACACTGAACATTCTTCTTGTCAGACTTCTCCTTTCCCTTCTGGACATTCTTCTGCCTATCAGAGTTTGAAGCTTCTGACTTTTGACCACCATTAGTTCTCTTCCTGGCTTCTGACCAGGTCTGCTTCTGATGCTTCTTACCATAAGTTACTTTCAGAGCCTGCTGCTATACTTCCCTCTCAGAAGTTCTTGCAGTCATACGTAACTCATGCGCCTCTAGACTACTTTGCAACTCTTCAACTCTCATGGTGCTCAGATCTTTGGAGTGTTCAATTGCTACAACAATGTAATCAAACTGAGAAGTTAAAGATCCTAAGATCTTCTCAATAATTACTTGTTCAGACAGAGTTTCTCCACAAGCTTTCATCTCATTAGTAATCAGAATCACTCTAGAGATGTATTCAAAAACCTTCTCGTTGTCCTTCATGTTGAGATTCTCATATTACTTTCTGAGAGACTGAAGCTTCACCTTCTTCACTGATGTGTCACCACCGTAACATCTGACCACTGTGTCCCATACAGCCTTTGCTATTTCAGAATCAACAATCTTCTCAAACACATTCACATCCACACATTGATGGATGTAGAACAACGCTTTCCGATCTTTCTTCCTCAGCGCCTTCTGTGCTATCTTTTTGGCCTCTGTTGCGTCTGCTTCTAACAAATTATAACCATCAGTGACAAAATCTAACACATCTTGAGAACCAAATAACACGCGCATCTGGATCTTCCAACGATTCCAGTTTTTGCCATCAAATACTGGAAGCTTGGAATGAATATCGCCGTTTCCGTTCATCTTCTACCTTGTGCAATTTACGCAGAAACTCAATGAAAAAACAATGTTTCCCAAATTCCAGAGTTTCTAACCAGGAGCTCTGATACCAATTGTTGGAGCACAAGAAAGATAAAAGACAAAAGAAATATTTACTGATAGCTTCAAAAATAAGGATTTACAATGAATTACAATAACCTACTACACTAGGCTATTTATACACACAGATTAAATCTAAAATATATCTTCTACAAAGATATAAGAAGATCTAAGATATATATCTTCTAACAAAGATATAAACAATCTAAAAGATATTCCTAAATATAAATTAATATCTAATTAAATCTAAATTAATTCTAATATCATCCCTTAATTTATATTTACCCAAAACTGACAACACCAATTAAATTTACCACGACTAATTTAACTCCGTGTGTGAAATCATATATGAAATTTATGTCTCTTTTCTGCTTTTTAACTTCATACATTTAAATAGATTCTAACAATATATTATTATTTCTAAAAACTATATCTTTCTAGTCTCATTTATAATAAAAATAATTTTACTTTTAAAAGTGAAGTTTTTTTATATATTTTTCAAATATATTATAAAAGTAAAGTTTTTTTTTTTTTTTTTATAAATAAGACTAAAAGAAGTATAGTTTTAAAAATAATAGTATATTGTTAAAATTTGTTTAAACATATGAAGTCAAAAAATAGAAGAAAATAAAATAAAATAACATATGATTGATATAAGATTTCATATATGATGTCAAATATTTAGTATTTAATAACATTCCTCAATTTTGAATACATTAAATAAATAATAAACAAAGAATATATTACTCAAATACATTATTTATTAAATATATATAGAAAGTGAACATTTTTTTATTTATAAATAGAACTAGAAGGGGTAGTATTTAACATAGTTTTGACACTCATAATATAAAAATATCATTTCTCTTGTTTCATTGCTCTTATTCGAATATATGGTATAATAGGTGACCACCCATCTTGTCCATTACGTATGGCAAACGTTTTGTCTCTGCCACTTCTCTTTTGCTTCTGCATTACCAATTCACCCATCACGTTAACTACAGAAAATGGTTTGCAGAACAGAGTGACGCACACATCACTCATCACTGCCTGCGTACAATTTGTTTTTCTTTTCTTTTCTAGTATCCGTTGAAAATGGGTCTTATCACATGTGCATAGCCACTTCCCTACTTATGCATAATAAAATGGGTCATGGATAGACCTAACATTATAATAAAATTATATAAAATATAATATCGGTCGAAACAGATGATTCAGTTTCTATAAAATATAATTAATTTTTAATTTTTAAAAAAATATCATATTATAAATAAATTCACAAATTTAAAATTTAAATTTAAACTTTATATAGATATCACACATAAGAAAATAGTATAACATTATAGAGTTTAATTACATCATAATTTAATTGAATAGTTTATAATAAAATAATTTAATTGGTTAATAAATTTAGTTTCGAGAAAGAAAAATTATTTCAATGTTGAAATCTTCTTCAATATCAAAATTATCTACAATAAAATCAACTGTATCTGCAACATTTTTTCTATCAATAATATCATTATTTTATTTTATTTTTTATTTTAATTTATTATTTTATTAAAATAATTAAAACAACGTCGTTTTGATTTTTTAAAATAAAATAAAAATTAAAAAGTACTTAAATTGTTGATTTAGGAAAATTGTCGATTTTTATAAATTCATATCAGTTCAATGATATATTCGATCTAACAATTGAATCAGACTGATTATTTGACTAATTTTTGATTTGATCGGTTGGTTCAGTCTGATTTTAAAAATATTGTCTTCATCCTTCAAATTAAGGATCTACTATTAATTATTTATTGAGAAGAAATTTAGAAGAGAAAAATAAAGGAGAGAAAATATAATAAGAGAGAAATGTAAGAGAAATAATGTGAATTTGAAATATAGATTGATCTAGAAGAGGAAGAGAGATATTGATTGATTTTGAAAGTGTTAAATATCCTTACATTTTAAAACTCGTCTAATTCATATTTTTTTATTAATTTGAATTAATCTCGATTAATTAAGGACATTAATTAAGGACAAGGTGGTAATCATTGTTGAATATTGGATATAATTCAAATGCATTCGAAAAAATTTTAAGTTTGTTTTGTGTAAAATAGTTTATTTGAAAAGCACTTCTGAAAACTGTAAACATTCTGTGTTTCGAAGGAGAAATCGATTTTCCAGTTTGAAGAAACTGGTTTCTGTCACAAGTTTTTGTCTTCTAGTTCTGTTTTCCTGTTAGGGAAACTGGTTTCTCTGTTTCTAGATAGTGGTTTCCAGCGCGACAGTTTGGTGTTTTTGCTGTTTTGTTGGGTCTGTTTGATTTCAAAGTTGTTTTATGTTGTATCTTATATAAACCCTCATGTAATGTGTTTTAGTATGAGATTAATGCCAATTTATGAGTTTCTTCTCAATTACTTCCTCTCTCTCTCTCTCTAATAATCTTTATTTTTCTCTCTAAACTTCGTCTTCTCCAATTAACCACTTTTCACCATTAATTCACCAACTTCATTTTGTGTATGTTCTAACATTGGGCATCAAAAGTCAGGTTTTGATCCATTAACCCATTATAAATTATGTCTACAGTTTCCAATGATCGAATCCCTATCAACCTTCCAATTCTTGATTCTAAGAACTATGACAAATGGAGCAAACAAATGAAAGTTTTGTTTGGGTATCAAGAAGTTCTCGAAGTTGTTAACGATGGCGTTACACCTCTTGGGGAAGAAGCTACAATTGCACAACAAACTACATTCAATGAAGAGAAGAAGAAAGACTACAAATCACTCTTCTTGATACATTCTTGCGTGGACAATGATAACTTTGAAAAGGTTGGAGATTGCACGTCGGTGAAGCATGCTTGGGAGATCTTGAAGAAATCCTATGAAGGGGCCGAAAAGCGAAGGTTGTGAGGTTACAAACTCACAAGAGACAGTTCGAATTAGTGCAAATGAAAGAGAAGGAATCGGTAAATGATTACATTATGCTCGTAACGCGTTTGATGAATCAAATAAAGTCTTACGGTGAAACCGTAATAGTGCAAAATATGGTAGCAAATATCTTACGTTCTTTAACGCCAAGATTTGACAATATAGTGGTTGCAATAGAAGAATAAAAGGATCTTCTTACAATGAGCAAGGAGGAGCTTCAAAGCTCATTAGAGGCTCATAAAAAATGATGAATGAAAGAGGAAATGACAAGGTGAAAGAGGATATTACGTTACAAGCACGGTTCAATGAGAAGAACAAGAGATCGAAAGGAAAATGGTCTTCAAAAGGGAAGACAAATTCTCAAAATTTTGGTGGCAAAGAGTCACAAAATTCAAATGCTTCGATGGTGAAAATGGGAGAGAGAAGCTCTAAAGGTTGTGGTCAAGGTAACTACACCAAAAAGATTGATAAGAGTGGTGTAAAGTGTTACAATTGTCACAAACATGGGCATTTTGCAAGAGAATGTAATGTGAAATTGAAGGAAAATCAAGGTGATGAAGCTAAGGTAGCTAAGCAAGAGGTGGATGATGATAACACACTTCTAGTCATGATGGCGGAGGAGAAATATGGCATGAAAAAGCTGTTGGACAACAAAAGTAGTAGCTGTCAGAAGCTGAGCAGTAGTGTCTGCAGTGCAGAAAATTCTACAGGAACGCGTTCAGAGTGAAACGCAATGGTAACCATTCGAGATGGAGTCCAAGGAAGTGATGAGTGGTACTTGAATTTTGGTTGTCTAACGCATATAACGGGTAGAAATGATTGGTTTGTTAAAATCAATCAAGCTACGAAGAACAAAGTAAGATTCACGAATGACACAACTTTAGCGATTGATGGTGTGGGTGATGTTTTGATCATGAAGAAGGATGAGAGTTACTTCTTGATCAAATATATGTTATAAATCCCTAGAATTAAATGTAATCTCTTAAGCATTGACCATTTGCTTGAGAAGAATTACATAATTCGCATGGAAAATAAGATTTTACGCGTTTTTGACTGAAACAAAGTCTTAATTCTTAGAGCACCCATGACTGCAAATCGTACTTTCGAGATAGAGTCAAAATTTCTAAACTTAGAAATTTTTCTAAGTGTTGGAAATTTCTTATTTTTTCATAACTTTGAGAAAAAATTTCACCATGATGCAAGATGATTCAAGAGAAATTTTCTACATGAAAGTTGTAGATCTCCATGAAATCTACAACTTTTCTTCACACAACTTATTCCAAAAGTGTTTGGATCTCAAGTTATAATTTTAAGAACATGTGGTCATAAAACAAAACACTTAGTGAAATTTTGCCCTAATTTGGTCAGGATTTTGACCCAACTTCATGGAACTTTTTCATATAGTTCCAAGGGGAATATTCAAAATCAATTCAAAGATGGTTTTTAGAGCACATTTCAAGCTTTCCAAATTGTCCAATAACTCCTTGAGATCATTTTTGAGTAGGGCGAATCGAAGAGATGAATTTAGGGTTTTGTCACTTGATTTACAAGTCATTTTGTGATGAACCAAATTCAAAATTCAAACTATGCTGCATAAAATCTACTTTGCAGGCCTCAAACTTGTTAGGAACTCCATAATTAATGGTTTGCACAATTGTTAGAGGTCTCATTTCAAGCATTCAATGCATGGATATGCTTTATATCCATTTTGGGAAGAAAGTGCACATTGCCATTTTGATAAAGTGACTTTTTGCACAAAACTTGTTCTTGAGTCTTGCACTTGTTCTCTTCTGATCTAACATGTCCTAAAATATATGATAAATTGTTTATACACTTACAATCACCCAGCCCATGCTTGTACTACACATTGAAACTTGGTTTCCCTCTTTTCTTCCAAATTAAGTAACCTAGCCAAAAGCTTAAAACTTGTACTTCTGATTGTCCAAAGCTCTCCAATCCTTTTGCTTATAGATACACAAACTATTTGCCACAATACACGAATGCTGAAGCCCTAAAAAGACCTAGAACTCAAAATCACATCTCATACATCCATTTTCACATAAACTGACAAAAGACTTGAAACTCATAACTCCCTTGTGCGTTTTCGAGCCTTTTTGTTCCTAAAGCTTCCAAACATCATTTAGAACTGATCCCACACCCTGTTACAGAACTGTAACACCATTAACACCATCCTCCATTTTCAAAAACAGAGCTTTGCACTTGGACTTCTCCAGAACTCCTCAGCCCCTTTCAACTCAAGCTAAGCATTCCATTAGCTTTCTGGGAACTTGAGAAAGCTAACCCAACCACTGGAACTCCTTGAAATAGCTCAAACTTCAAACCGATACCCTCTTGCAAGGTAAGTTTTCTAACTTTGGAACTTTTCATACAGGCATCATCAATGATTTATTTGTGAATAAAACATGTAGATATCATTGCCCTAAAGCTAACCATGTCCATAGTTTTCATTAATTTTGCTTGAGCTTAGAGAATTTTAAGATTGAAGTTTTTGAGATTTTTAGGGTTCATATTAGGGCCAATAAAATTCATGCTTATCTTTGATCTATAGTTTTAATGCTTTACATTTCTGAAACCGTGAGGAAATTTGCTACAAGTTTCATGTTTACAGTTTTCATTTTTGATGAGAAATGAACAAGTTACAGTTGGTCTGGCTGGAGGTTGAAGATGAAGTAATCAAGGCTCATTTTGTATCATATATTTATGGTTTTGCTTATGTTAACGGATGTATAGCCACCCCAGTGGTAGAAGCGTGCACATGTAACCTTTGGGACCTGGGTTCAAACCCCAGTGGTACCCTTTTCTTTTTTTTCTTCTTCTTTTTTTTTGCATCATTCTGACTTTTTTGCAAGCGCCTGGGCCTCATTGGGCTTTTTGGATTTTTTTTTGTTTTTGCTAGCTAACCCCCCGTGTACTATTTACGCCCCTGGCCCAATTTTATGTTATTTTCTTTTTATTTCATTTTATTTTCTTAAATATTTTTCTTAATACTAAAAAATCATAAAAAATACAAAAATATTAGATTTTCATTTTTGACATAGTTTATTTATTTTTTCTCATAAAAAATATTTTTATTTAATAAATACTTTATTTATTTTTACTAACTAGTCTTGTAAATTTAATTTAAAACTAGGTTATTATTTATTTTCTTTTACACTAATTAAAATATATTTATTTTAATATAAAAAAGGCCAAAAATATTTTATAACACCATATATTATTTTCAAGACAAAAATACCAAAAAATACTTTTCTCGAAACTTAATTTCCTTTTAATCAATTAATAGACTTAGGTTTTTTTATTTAAAATCTTTTCTTATTAAATTAGGTTTACTTTTATTATTTTAATTAGTTATTTTATTTTAATTAATTAGGATAAAACAAAATTCCTTTTTTCTAAAAAACTCTAAACAAATATCCGTTTATTTTACATTTCACATTTTGTATATTTATTCATTTTGTACATTATATTCACTTAATTTCTTTGTACATTTATTTATTTCAATTCTTGTACAAATTCAATTTGGTTGTAATAGATTAATTAGGTTTATATTCTTGTAATCCCTATTTACAATTTTTACACCCCCTCCCATAAATATTGTAATAGCGTAATAACTTTAAATTCCGCAATTTATTGCTTTATACACAAATGCTAGTAATTAGGATTTGTATGGAAAGACTAAAACCAATACTTAGAAAACCTTAATTCAAGACAAAAAAATGCATGAAAACAATACACTTGCACACAAGCACCCCCTAGGGTAAATCCACTTGGTTGCCTTTACAAAATGACCATATTACGCATGTGAGGTATCTTAGCAAAAACAAGCAAAATACAAGATCATAGTCCCTCGATGACGCTATCTAAGTTGCCTTTCAAATGATCTTAGTCTCTAAAAAAGAATGCTAAGATACCTTGCAACATTGCTAATCATGGTTATACGATGACCCACGCCCGTCCTGTTTACATCCAAAGATAGGGTTGCTTACCAAATCAATGGTAAGACAACAATGTCAAAGGAAAAGAAAATAAACAAGAAAGACTTTTGAGTAGGTAGAATGCTCCTAACTACTTACTTAATTTAAAACAAAACATCCTTGTTGTTTTCAAAACAAATACCTACACTTTCAAAACATATTACAAACTTGAAAACATTTTCAAAAGATCAACATCTTTGTATACATTCTTACGAATGAGAATCATTACAAAGATTGCCTAAACAATGGCCTCTTTACAAAATACTTTCAAAAACTACACAAAGCACCATTTCAAACAAAATCAAATGATCTAGCAAGTAACTAAGATCCCATGGAAAACCATGGATGAAAAGGGTGCTAATACCTTCCCTTTTCATAATCTACCCCCCGAACTCAAGAAATAATCTCAAAGGTCTTTCCCGTGCTTTTTCACCTTTCCTTTTGGATAAAAGAAAAGTCAGTGGCGACTCTTGCTAACCGCAACATTTGCGATCAAACGCAAAACTCTCAAGCCAATTCTCCCATCGTATCACAGAACTGGCGACTCTGCTGGGGAGAATCTTAAAAGTGAGGTTACCTTAGGGTTATATTACATTTAATTGCTTTCAATTGTTTGAATTGTTTGCTTTACATTATGGTTCTTTGTTTGGGTTTGAATCCTCTACCCGGATTTGGGATACCTTATGGGTAAGTAGCAATACGTTGTAGAAACTGTGTGGGGTATACCGACATGGTCTAAACAATAGCTATGTTAGTGCGACATATTTGTGGGTACTGGTAGCCCTTGAGTTAATCAAGGAGAATACAGGGCCGCTGAGTGATGTAACGAAGCACTAATGAACTTTTAGAACCTTTACTTGACCAACTTGGCCATTAGGACCTAGTGAGATGACCGACTTTGGTGCAGTCCGAAGTTGGTAGATACTCGATACTACACTCATTGAGGTTTGGTTTTTTGGGATATTTCGGTCGCCATTAAAGAGGCTTGTGTTGAAACAATGACCAAGGAAATAAACTGATGATATTGAGCTCCTTAGAACCCGGTTACTATTACTAGGACATGTTTGAGCCAACTAAACTTCAAGAGAGTACTTACCTATGAGACTCCATGCAAGCCTAAACCTAAGGACTTGTTTGCTTTGTTTGTGTATACATACTTGTACATAACATCATGAACATCATAACATCATATTCATCCACTAACCATTTCAAGGATCTTGGAATTTATCTTTGTTCTATTTTGTAGGATATGGATTATCTTCGCAGGAAAACTATTCAAGTCAACCTTGTAAGGATCCCTCCACAACTTAAGGAACTAGCTTCAAGGATTCCATAAAACTCTCCATTACCGAGAGACATGGCCGCCTACTCAACTTGGTCACCTTCAACACTGATGAGGACATGATGAAGGTGCTCTTTCAGTTCTTTGATCCCTTACACCATTGCTTCACATTTCCCGATTATCAACTTGTGCCTACTTTGGAAGAATTCTCCCGACTCTTGAGGATTCCCATTCTCAATCAACTACCTTTCAATGGTACGGAAAGAGACCCAAATCCAGAAGAGATTGCTCAAGCTCTACACTTGCAATCATCTGATGTTACAACTCATTGGGAAACAAGGGGTGGTGTCAAAGGTTTCCTAGCAAAGTTCTTGTTTGAGAAAGCCCAAAACTATTGGAACTCTTTGGATATACAAGCTTTTAAGGAAACTGTGGCTCTCCTCATCTATGGGATGGTTTTGTTTCCAAATCCTGACCAACTCATAGATGTGAACACCGTCAAAATCTTCATATTCCACAACCCGATGCCTACTTTGCTAGGGGACATCCTACATTCTTTTCACACTCGCACGATGAGGAAAAGAGATGTCCTTATGTGTTGTACTCCTCTATTGGCAAGATGGTTTATTTCTCATCTTCCCCAATCTGTATTAAAGAACGAGCAAGGTTCAAGGTGGTCACAAAGGTTAATGATGCTCAAACATTCAAACATCCATTAGTGTTCCCGATCTATAGAGAATGCTACTATTGTCGACCGTTGTGGAGAATTTCCTAATGTCCCTTTACTTGGAATTAGGGGAGGTATCACCTACAACCCCTGTTTAGCCTTAAGACAGTTTGGTTATGCCTGGAGGGATGGCCCACATGAAATGCTGATTCAAAGTTTGGTATTTGACTACAAGAACGACGATCAAGGTCTTCGCCATAGATTTTTCCGAGCTTGGAGGATGTTGAACAAGGTAGATAGCAAGACTTTGGGGCACAAGAATTCCATCCCTCTTGAGCCTTACCTCAAATGGGTGCGAACTCGTGCTCAAAACCTATGATGCCTTATCCCTCCATTCTCCTGGTAATCATTGATCCTGTTATGGAAGGAGATGTTTCATACACTATCCTACATCCTGACATGCCCACCGCTCTTGAAGACCTCCAAAGAGATTGCATACAACTCAAGGGGGAGTGAGATACTTTTGAAGCCCAATTCTACGCTAGCGAGAATAAAGTTTTGGAACTTACTAGGCTACTTCATGAGGAGAGGAATCTGAATGCCTACATCGCACCAAAGAGGATGCGAACCACCTTTTTATCTTAGAGTTTTTATTTTTCCCAAGGAGGCATTGATGTACTCAAGCTTTAATTTATTAATATAATGTGTGTTTCCTTTTTGTCTAAAACAAATTTGAATATTTAAAATCCTTGAAATCATTGCATATGCATTTACCATTCATCATAACATAAGCAGGTTTCTTGCAACAAGTCTCCTCATCTTTCTACTGTTTATTTCAGTAAGATGGATCTCAAGAAAACGGTGAAGGAGCTCCAAGCTCAGAATGCACAGTTTCAACAGATGTTGTTAACTCTAGCCAAAGGATAAGAAGAGTTGAAGACCTTGCTGGTTAAGGAGAAGAAAAAGAAGACGAAGAAAATAACCGGAGTTCTAAACATGGGCAGAAGATTCCAAGGGCAGACAAGAAGGACCCTAGACTTTGCAACGATATCTGGTGAGAAAGACAATCAAGATGGGAAGGGAAAAGAAACAGTTGTCCAGTCAGAGTCAGAAGAGGAAGAGGAAGAAGAAGACTACTCGAAAGAACAATACCCTCCAGCCGGCGACAAGTATAAGCATCTAGAGGAACGGATGAGTGTAATGGAAATCCAAAAAGTGCCTGGCTTGGAGTTTGAGGAGTTGGGGTTAGTGTTTGGGATTGTCATCCCTCCAAAATTCAAAGCACCGGTATTCACCAAATATGACGGAGTTTCATGTCTGAAAATGCATCTCCGGTCCTATGTAAGGAAAATCCAGCCTCATACCGTTGATAAGGACTTATTGGTACATTTATTTCAAGACAGTCTGTCTGGAACTCAACTTGATTGGTTTTATCAGTTAGAAAGAGCCAATGTTCATAACTGGGAAGATCTTGCTGCAACCTTTTACAAACAATACCAATACAATGCTGATCTTGCACCCACCCGTACTCAACTCCAGAGTATGGCCATGGTTTCAAGTGAAGGCTTCAAGGATTATGCTAAAAAATGGAGGGACTTAGCAGGAAGAGTCCAGCCTCCACTATCTGAAAGAGAGTTGGTAGACATGTTTTTAGGAACCTTGTCTGGTCCCTTCTTTAATCACTTAATTGGGAGTTCATCGACAGGTTTTACTGAATTGATATTAACCGGAGAAAGGGTAGAAGCTGGGATAAAGAATGGAAAGATTAAAAAAGATGCATCCTCTGCTGCTGTAAGGAAACCATTCATCAGAAAGAAAGAAGTGGTTGTTGTATATCCTCATAGAAATCAAGATAGGGCCGAACACCGTCCAATGGTGGGGGCTGTTATGATTCTTAAACCTGCACCTGATCAACAAAGAAACAACCAACCAAGAATGGAAAGACCAGTCAGACAATTCACCTGAATTAATATGACATTATATCAAGTATTGCCACATTTTTTAAGATCCAACCTAGTGACTTTGAAAGAAGCTCCAAAGAATCCTAACACAACCTCTCCTCACTATCATCCCAATGCCCGCTATGCATATCATTCTGAGAGTCCCGACGATGACATTAATAACTGTTGGGCTCTAAAGAACAAAGTACAAGACCTCCTTGAAGCCAAAGAGATTGAATTCGATGCACCAGAAAAGCCCAATGTCGTTACTGCCCCTATGCCCAAACACGGCCATAATACCAACACCATTGGGGAGGATGTGTTTGTTACTTCAGTTAATGAACTTGTGACCCCACTCCTGACTATCAAAAAAGAACTTGTTGATTTCTGGTGTATTCCCAGACTGTGATGAAAGCTGTCATTTCTGTTTGTCCTCACCAACCAGCTGTCCTTTGTTGAAAGCAGACGTTCAGTGCCTAATAGACAAAAAGGAAATTTTGTTTGAAAAGACTTCGGTTCCACCTGTTTCTTATAATGATGTTTCCATCGTTACCATTTCCTCCAATTCTTCCAAGGTCTCCACCAAAAGACTCGTTAGAATTACATCAGTTCCAAAAGTAGCTCGGTTGATAATTACAATGCCTGGACCAATCCCATATTCGTCAGACAAAACCGTACCATGGAATTATGGAGGTGATGTCTACTACCACAGTATAAAGCAAGATTGGCCAGCTGCTGAAGATTCAAGTTCTGAGAAGGTTGACTCTGATATCAGTAATATTGCAGGGACTAGTAAGATAACCCGAAGTGGAAGGGTTTTCTCTCCAGAAATTGCTCCTCCAAAATCTGTTTCTGGACCTGTAATCATTCTTGTTGTTGTTGCTCCCCCAAAGGCTATTCCAAATTCTACAATCATCTCTACTGACATTCCTACTGACAAAGCTGTTACAATCCATGTTATCACTCCTACTGACATTCTTGCTGCCGAGTCAACCGAGACTCGAGGTAAAGGTATTCTGATTGAGCCTGTCCGGACGAAGGCACAGTTAGTAGCTATCCCTGAGACCTTCCGGAAAGAGATGGAGGAAATTCTAAAGATCATAAAAAGAAGCGACTACAATGTAGTCGAGCAACTGGGGAAAACTCCATCAAAAATTTCCATGCTGGCTTTATTACTATGTTTTGAGGTTCATGCAAAAACCTTGGTAAAATTCCTGAAAACTTCCCATGTACCCCAAGAAACATTTGCCGATCAGTTCCAAGACTGCGTAGCCAGCTTAACTGCAGATAATGGTCTAGGTTTTTCGGATGCTGATTTAACGCCAACAGGGAGGAAGCATAATGAGGCATTGCATGTATCAGTTGAATGCAGGGACACAACGTTGGCTCATGTCTTGGTTGACACTGGTTCGTCTCTGAATGTGTTGCCTAAAAAGGCTCTTGATAGGCTTGACTGCGAAGGATTGACATTGAAACTGAGCAACATAGTAGTGAGGGCCTTTGACGGATAAAAAACGATGGTGTATGGGGAGGTGGACATCCCCATGAAAATTGGAACCCTAACATTTGATTCAACTTTTTATGTAATGGATATTCGCCCTTCTTATTCCTGCTTGTTAGGCTGACCGTGGATCCACAATACTGGTGTTGTTACCTCTACGCTGCATCAAATATTGAAATATCCAATTCAAGGGAAAATCATCACCATTCATGGGGAAGAAGAGTATATGGTCAGCCATCTAAATTCCTTCAGATATAAGGAACTAGATGGTGAATTTATTGAAACTCCATTCCAACAATTTGAAGAAGTCCCGCAAGATTTGGCAGTGACCAAGGTTGTGTCTCAAATTCCCAAGATTACAAGGCCTCCACTCAAGATGTCATCTTTTAAGGATGCCAAAGCAGTGATAGAAGAAGGTGGGTGCACTATTTGGGGTCAACTCCCAGATATCCCATACAAATCTGACAAGTTTGGTCTGGGTTCCACTTCAGGTGCCCAGAAGGTTGTACGCCATGCTCGTGCCGAAGGACCACCATTGAAGATCAGCAACCACCAAGTCAGCGTCATGGAGGATGATGAAGACAACTATAACCTGGAGGATTGGATTTTCCCAACTGTCAGTGGAGGGCTCAACAACTGGGAGGCTAGAGATTTTATCCCGATCACTTTTATCCCACGGTAATTTGTCTTTACATTTTCTCGGATCTGTAATATTAAAACAATTCAGACTCTTAAAACCTTGTGTCTTACCTGAGGCACAATGGTCCATTTGTAAGGGTTATTATCTCATTTCCATATGAAATCAATGAATCATGGAAGTTTTTGCATACAAACTTTGTGCTCATTGTTTTTTCTTTTACATTTTCATTTCTTTCAAAGATAGCTATACTCTTACACACACTCACACTCACAATGCAGGTCTACATCCATTCAGGATCCCATAGGTAACGGTTTTGCTATGGCCTTTTGTGACTATGAAAGTCTAATCTACCAAGCCGAAGACGAAGGTGAGGAAGATTGTGAAGTACCAGGGGAACTCGCCAGGTTACTACAACAAGAAGAGAGGACCATTCAGCCCCATGAAGAGCCAGTGGACACAATCAACCTAGGTACCGAAGAAGACAAAAGAGAGGTCAAGGTGGGTGCCAATCTGGAACCCAGTGTCAAAGAGCGTCTGATTCAGTTGCTACACGAGTATGTTGAGATCTTTGCCTAGTTGTATGAAGACATGACAGGACTTGATGCATATATCATGGTACATCATCTACCAACAAAAGAAGACTGTCCACTGGTAAAACAAAAGGTCCATCGCATGCGACCATACATGTCAAAGAAGATTAAAGCAGAAGTCATGAAACAATTCAACACCGGATTCTTGGTCGTCACCTCCTATTCGCAATGGGTTGCTAAGGTTGTTCCCGTGCCCAAAAAGGACGACAAAATGCGAATGTGCATGAACTATAGAAATTTGAATAGGGCAAGCCCTAAAGATGATTTCCCACTTCCCCATATTGATATTCTAGTTGGCAATACAGCATAACACAAAGTGTTTTCCTTCATGGACGGTTTCTCAGGCTACAACCAAATCAAAATGGCGCTTGAGGACATGGAGAAGACAACCTTTTCACACAGTGGGGCATATTCTGCTACAAGGTTATGCTATTCGGACTGAAGAATGCTGGGGCAACCTATCAGTGTGCCATGGTAGCCCTATTTCACGACATGATACATCGCGAAATAGAGGTCTATGTGGACGACATGATAGCTAGATCTCAAATAGAAGAAGAACATCTTGATCATTTACAAAAACTGTTTGAGAGACTAAAGAAATACAAGCTGAGGTTGAACCCAAATAAATGCACATTTGGAGTGAGGTCTGGTAAACTCCTAGGCTTTGTCGTCAGCAATAAAGGTATTGAAGTGGATCCCTCCAAGGTGAAAGCGATACAAGAGATGCCTTCTCCTCGTACTGAGAAGGAAGTCAGAGGATTCTTGGAACGTTTAAACTACGTAGCCGAATTCATTTCTCACCTAACAATTACTTGTGAACTAATCTTCAAATTACTGAAGAAAGAACAAGTAGTCAAATGGAATGATGAGTGCCAAACTACTTTCGACAAGATCAAAGAGTGTAAGTACGAATTGCGCCTAAGAGGGGGGGGGGGGGGGGGGGGTGAATTAGGTACTTTTAAAATTCTGATTTTTAGTGATGATGGTTCTTATTTTTTCTGGTTATAAGTGAGTTTAGGAAAGCTTAAAGATGCAGAAAAATAAAGAGACACGGGCGATATATCCTGGTTCCCCTTACAGTCCGAGAGTACTCCAGTCCCCTTTCAACATGAAAGAGATTTCCTTATTGTGGCAAACTTACATAAGAACTACCAACCAAACCAAGAACAATCCTCTTGGACCAAGAACAATCCTCTTGGATTTTCACTAATTTACCTATGAGAACAATCCTCTCAATGTAACAACACTTGTATCCAACAACTTGAAAAGACAAGATTTCAACAAAAATCACTTAAACTTAATTCCAACAATCCTGGAAATTAAGTAAGTAAATATCAATTTGTGAGTTTGAGTGAGTAGAGTATATTTATCACTAAAGAGTGATTTTGACAATGTATAATCTTCTTCTTTCAATAATAATATTGTACAAAGACTCAAGATATATTTGCTCAAAGTTTTCTGTTTAAAGTATGAAAATAAATGAAGAAAACTTATGTATGAAAATGAAGAATGCTTGAGTTTGTATTTTGAAAGTTCAGAAAAGTATTATGAAAGAAGGTGTTAGATATGATTTTGAAATTGAATATTTATATGTTCATAACACCCTTTTGAAACATCATGATGATCTGGAATTGTATCATGAACAAATGCCAAGTTTGAGTGAAAAGATGTAATGAAAAGGCATGATCAAAAGGCATGAACAAAGCTGTAATTTTTCAAATTCGTGCAGTGTGTAATCGATTGCACCTTTAGTGTAATCGATTGCACAAGGTTTTTAACAATTATATTTTCAAAATTTTAAGAGTGCAATCGATTGCATCAACAATGTAGTCGATTGCAGGCTAAGTCAGTAGCAAAATTTAACTGAGTGTAATCGATTGCACCAACTATGTAATCGATTGCATGCTAAGACAGAATAAAAAGTTTTGAAAATTTTAAGTGTGCAATCAATTGCACAAACTATGTAATCGATTGCATCAAGAAACAGAAGCAAAAGATTTGGAATTTTGAAGAGTGCAATCGATTGCACTGAGATGTAAATCGATTGCATGCATATGAAAAATGAAATTTAATCTTTGAGAAGCTTGAGAATGATTCTTAAACATTTCTTTTTCATTTTTGAGCATCTATATCTTAAGATCAAAGTAGATAATATTATTGTACCTTTAAAGTTGTTGAGAGCTTTGATTGAAGATAATATCCTTAGATGCTTTAGATGCTTGACCAAAGTCTTTGCCTTCTTTATTAGCCATGGTTTGTCTTCATCAAAATAAAAGCTTATTTGAGAAGCTTGATTTCACATTCTCCCCCTTTTTGATGATCACAAACAATCTTTCTTTATGCGATGTACTTTCCGGAAGAGCTTCTCCCCCCTGAGATGCAAAACTCCCCCTATGTAGGAGAGGGTTGAAATCCTTGCAATTCTTCATCTTGAATGGAGAGTACCTTCAAAAATAAGACATGGAAAATACAAGCATAAAATACCATACATCTTTCTCCCCCTTTGACATTATCAAAAAGAAGGGAAAGATGCTTTAAGCAAATAATAAAAGAGCAATATTTTGACAAAAATTAGAGAATAAAAACATTAACAAACATTGTTTAAGAGTTACACATAATAGTTGAACAAATGAAACACTGAAAGATAACAACATAACAGAAAAAACAATAGCAGCCAGAATATTAGGGGTGATGAATGTCTGGATGATTGTAAGGCCATGATCCCTGGTTTGGGAATTGTTGTTGCAGTGGAGGTTCTGTGTAATGAGGAGGAGGTGCAGCTGGGTTGTTTGGGTCGTATGGTGGAATATGCAGGTGAGAATAAAGGTATGAGAATTGTTGGTTCACATCCGAGCGAAAATCATTTATCCGGGTTGTAGTGGAGTCATTTATTGCACTCCATTGATTGTTGATGTTGGTGTTCATAGAAGAAAACTGTTGAGCCATGTAGTCCATGAGTTCTTGGTTGCTTGGACCAGAGGGAGCAATAGGAGGAGGAGGAGGCATGGCTTCACCGCCTTCAACTTCTTGGTCATCATCTTCATTGCCAACAACATCTTCACCAATATAGGTGATGGTCTTTGTCTCCAGATTAAAATGTACGCCCATCCTTGAATCAACATTCTTAATTGAAATTCTGCTTGAAATAGGATCCATATCCACCTTTTCAAAACCGCGAAAATAGACACCAAATTCCTCCATAATTAAGGTGACAAAATAAGCATAAGGAAGGAATTTTGATTTTTCATCCACTCAGCATATGCATCATCATCATTCTTGCCCAGTTGACATTAACTCCTTTCTTCCTTGCATATATAAGCTGCATCTCGAAGTCGGTAACCGTGCAATGGTTTCTAGCCCTTGGGAAAAGTATATAAACCAAGAAATAATGAAATAAACGATCGTCTATATAGAGGTTACCTGCACTCCAAGAATCTCTGGAAGGAATTACTCCGCCAAGACCACGTATCCATTTGGCACGAAATTCAGCTTCACTTAACCGCCCAATGTTGTAAAAGAATCCCTTTTTCGTATAGCCATCCCATATTTCGTCTTCAGGATCATATAGGAAGCTTCCGATAAAAGGAATATGCAAGATCTCACCAACAACCTGAGGAGTTAGGGAGATGCGAGTGCCTAGCACATATGTGACAATATTTTATTTGTAGGGAGTTAGGTTACTGAAAAATATTCTTACCAAATCCGGGTAGTATGGGCCGTACGAAGAAATCAAAGGTTCCAAACCATAAGCAGCTAGATCATTCTGAAATGAAAAACATTCTTCAGGGAAGGAGGAGAGAATACCATACTTAGGGTTGGAAACAATTTTCCTTTGAAAGTCTTTGACAAATCTGACTTCTTGTGCCTCGGTGAGAGTAGAGAGCAGTGGATTGGATGATGAGTCAATCTTCTTTTTCCCTTTATCTGAAGCTGATGCCTTTCTCTTTGTTCTCGAAGCCATGGATATGGTGTTTTAGGTTTTATGCTTTTAGGGTTTTTGTGAGAGAGAAAGGTTTTGTGAGAGAGAAAGCTTTTGTGATTTTGGTAGGTATGGAATGAGTTATGAGTATTGAAGTGTATTTGTCTTGGGGAGATGAGAGATAAATTCTGACCAATATTAATTTTCTGTCATAAAAGCAACTTTCAGTGCGTGCAATTGATTGCATTACCTTGTGCAATCGATTTGCACACAAACAGAACCAAAAATTAAAGCAAAAATCACATAGTGCAATCAATTGCAGTAAAGGTGCAATCAATTTGCACATGAAACAGAATAGACAGAACTGAAAAAACTCTTTGTGCAATCGATTACACTCTTTGTGCAATCGATTTGCACCAACAAAAATTGTCCAAAAATCAAATTTATCTTGAAAAATAAGTATCACATAGCATAAAAACATATATGGCATATATAAAAGCATATATAAAAGAAATATCAAGGGTAGAATGCACCTTATATGTCGCGTTCGTCAAGTATGCCGAGCTCTCGCCGAATTTTAAAGAATGGTTCTTTCGCCAAAGGTTTGGTGAAGATATCGGCAAGTTGATTATGAGTATCTACAAAGGTCACCTCGACATCTCCTTGAAGAACATGGTCACATAGAAAATGATGTCGAATGTCTATATGTTTGGTCCTTGAATGCATGATGGGATTCTTTGTGATGTTGATTGCACTTGTGTTGTTACATCTTAGAGGAATGCACCCTACATCGAGTCCGTAGTCATGAAGTTGTTGTTTTAGCCACAAAATTTGAGCACAACTACTACCCGCTGCAATATATTCAACTTTGGCCGTGCTTAGAGAAACACATGCTTGTTTCTTGCAGGCCCATGATACTAAAGCATTACCAAGAATGTGACAAGTACCACTTGTGCTTTTTCTATCTGTTTTACATCCTGCATAATCCGCGTCAGAATAACCAATCAAGTTGCAGATACTACCTTTTGGATACCATAATCAGACATTTGTTGTCCCTTTGAGATACTTCATGATCCTCTTTACCGCCGTGAGATGAGATTCCTTTGGGTTAGCTTGAAAGTGGGCACAGAGACAAACACTAAACATTATGTCAGGACGGCTTACCATCAAATATAATAAGGAGCCAATCATACCTCGATATTTAGTGATGTTGATGGAAATTTCTGATTCATCTTGATCAACATAAGAACCAGAACCCATAGGTGTAGACATTTCTTTGCAACTATCCATGTCAAACCTTTTCAAGAGTTCTTTGCAATATTTAGATTGGTTGATGAAGATGCCATCTTTAAGTTGTTTGATTTAAATTCCAAGAAAATAGTTCATTTTCCCCATCATGGACATTTCAAATTCTCCTTGCATCATTGATGAGAACTCTTCACACATTTCTTGATTTGAAGAACCGAAGATGATGTCATCAATGTAGACTTGTGCTAGCAAAGTGTCGCCTTTGATTTTCTTGATAAATAGAGTCTTGTCAACTTTGCCTTTTTCGAAACCTTTTTCGCATAGGAAGTTGCTTAAACGATCGTACCATGCCCTTGGTGCTTGTTTCAGTCCATAGAGAGCTTTCCTTAATTTATATACATGAGATGGATTCTTGAAGTCTTCGAAACCGGGGGGTTGCTTGACATATACTTCTTCATTGATATATCCATTCAAGAATGCGCTTTTGACGTCCATTTGGAAAAGCTGAAAATTTAATGAACAAGCATAGGCAAGTAAGAGACGAATAGCTTCTAGCCTTGCAAATGGAGAGGAAGTTTCTTCAAATTCTATTCCTTCTTCTTGATTATAGCCTTGTGCTACCAATCTTGATTTGTTGCGAACAATTATTCCATTTTTGTCAAGTTTGTTTTTGAACACCCATCTTGTTCCAATAATGTGTTTGTTGCTTGGCCTAGAAACGAGTTCCCAAACTTGATTCCTTTCAAATTAATTCAATTCTTCTTGCATAGCTATGATCCATTGGTCATCGCCTAAAGCTTCATCAACTTTGGAAGGTTTAATTTGAGAGACAAACACCACGTTTAGGCAAGCATCCTTGAGATTTAATCTTGTAGACACGCCTTGACTTATATCACCAATAACTTTATCAATAGGATGATCTCTATGAGTTCTCCATTCTTTTGGTAGATCATTGAGATTCAATTCTTGTTGAGGTGATTCTTCTAGTTGAATGGATTGATCCTTGGAAGAATTCTTTTAAGGACCTTCTAAAATTTCATCATCATTATCACAAACAATATTATCCTCCTTGGAGGGGTTAGATTCATCAAAAGAAACATGCATAGATTCTTCAATAGTCAAAGTTCTTTTGTTGTAAATTCTATATGCTTTACTAGAGATTGAGTAACCAAGAAATATACCTTTGTCGGATTTCTCATCAAACTTACCCAAATTATCTTTGTCATTGTTTAGGACAAAGCATTTGCACCCAAAGATATGAAAGAAAGCAATGTTAGGTTTTCTCTCTTTGAAAAGTTCATATGGAGTTTTCTTTAAGATTGGTCTAATGTTAACTCTATTGCTAACAAAACATGCCGTGCTCACCGCATCCGCCCAAAAGTATTTTGGAAGATTTGAGTCGCTAAGCATGGTTCTAGCAAGTTCCACAAGAGACCTATTCTTTATTTCAACCACTCCATTTTGTTGTGGAGTCCTTGGTGTCGAGAAGTTGTGAGATATTCCATGTTCTCCACAGAATTCTTCAAATAGAGCATTTTGGAATTCTCCACCATGGTCACTTCTTATTGAGGCAATTGTTAAAGACTTCTCATTCTAAATTTGTTTAGAATACTTCTTGAACGCCTTGAATGCATCACTTTTCTGCACTAAAAAGAATGTCCAAGTATATCTAGAGAAATCGTTAACAATAACCAAAGCATATACATTGCCTCCGAAACTCCTTGTTCTCGGTGGACCAAATGGATCCATATGTAACAATTGTAGTGGCCTTATAGTGGACACCACATTCTTAGATTTGAATGTTGATCTAGTTTGTTTCCCCTTTTGACAAGCATCACATAGTCTATCTTTGACGAAATTTCTCTTAGGCAATCCAATGACAAGATCATGCTTGATTAATTTATTCAAGTGTTCCATATGAATATGAGAAATTCTTTTGTGCGAAAGCCATGAATCATCGTTGTTCGCCATGAGACATTTAACCTTCAAAGATGGATCATCAATGGAAATCATAAATATATTATTGATTCTTTTACCTTTAAGTATAACCTCATGAGTGACTTCGTCTTCTATCAAACGTTCATCCTTGGTGAACTTGATTTTGAAGCCTTTGTCACAAAGTTGGCTAATACTTAGAAGATTGTGCTTTAGCCCTTCAACATAAAGAACATCTTCAATGGATGTGAAAGGTGGAGCACCAAATTTGCCTTTGCCTAGGATTCTTCCCTTATTATTGTCTCCATAAGTGACAAAACCCTTGGCCTTTAGCGCTAGATGTGAAAATTGGTTTAGGTCTCCTGTCATATGCTTTGAACAACCACTATCAAGATACCAAAGATTGCATGTGGTCTTCAAGCATACCTGCAAAACAAATTAGGTTTTGTTAGGTACCCAAGTATCTTTGGGTCCTTCATAATTAGTGCCTTTCTTTACCCATACATAATGCCTACTTGCCACACTGAAGTTTCTAACATAGCAAGCATTAGGTGTATGGCCTTTAATACCACAATAAAAACACGTAGGTTCAAATTTACTTCTACATCTAGAAGGATAAGATTTCTTCCTAGGAAATGTTTTCTTTTTCGGATAGTGACGAACTATTTTAGGTTTGTTCACTTTCTCTTTGGAAGATTGATCACTTTCCTTAACAAAGATAGTTTTGTTAGAACTTGGTTTTGAGAACTTTGAATATCCAAGTCCACTTTTATCATTGGAGTATCTTTGTTGGCTAAGAATACATTCTAATCCAATTTTCCCTTTTTCATATCTTTCAATGACTCTTTTTAATTGGTCAATTTGGAAAGAGAGTGAATCACAGTTTTTGCATACAAAATTCTGTTTTTGTTCATCACTTGATTTTTGTTTTTCTTCTTTGAAATCTTTTTCCATTGAAAGATATTTTTCTTCTAAGGATGAAATTTGTTTCTTTTGTGATGAAATGGTTTTATACAGAATTTTGCATTCATTCAATAGTTCATCTATAGCACCTTGTGCATCACTATCAAAAAGAGTAAATTCATTACTAACCTCATTGTCTTCATCATCAGAATGGTGTGAGGCCATTAATGCTAGATTTGCACTTTCATCACTATCGAAATCGGATGAGGAACTTATTTCATTGTCCTCCCATGCTACATAAGCCTTCTTGTTCTTGAATCCCTTCTTGCTTTTGAAGCCACCTTTCTTGGAGAGTTTTGGACAATCTGGCTTGATATGACCTTGCTTACCACATTCATAACATGTGATTTCTTGTGTTGATGTGGAGCCTTCCTTTTTCTGAAAATGTTTCTTTCCTTTTGTATGAGAAAAAGGTTTGCCATTTCTACCAAAGAACTTACCAAGCCTTTTAACAAGAAGCATGAAATTTTCATCTTCTTCTGGATTGTTTTCCTTTTCAACTTCCTTGGAGTCTATCTTCAAAGAAATACTCTTGGATTTCTTCTCTTGATTTTCATGCTTTTCGAGTATTCCGAGTTCTGTTTCGTATTCCTGAAGTTTTCCAAAAAGAGTTGCGGATGTCATGTTGGAGAGAATTTTCTTTTCTGAAATTGCCGTTACCTTTGGTTGCCATTCCCTTGTTAAGGACCTAAGTACTTTCAGATTCAATTCATCATTTGTAAAAGTTTTACCAAGAGCACTTAAATGATTTTTCAAGTGCACAAATCTATTTTGTAAGTCAAGAATGGATTCTCCGGGCTGCATTCGAAATAGTTCATATTCTTGACTTAGGGTATTTAGCCTTGATCTTTTTTACTTCAGCCGTTCCTTCATGAGTTTGCACCAAGGTGTCCCATATTTCCTTTGCTGTTTTGCATGTTGTTGTACCCCAAAATTTGCCCTCCCATTTCTCATTGATTTCTCATCACAAAGCCCTTGAAGCTCAAGATCCAGTTAGGGTTTCATCTGCTCAAGACCTCTCCTTGCACTGATAACTCAAATTAGGGTTTGTGTTTGCACAAAGATATTTTGACCTAAAATGCCTAAGATGACTTTCATGCTTCATATTGAACTCCCAAGTTTACCCATATCAAGTTTCAAGTCTTGATTCCAAGTTTTGCCCAGTCAATTGGACAGTTGACCTAGAAATCAACTGTATTGGGGAAAAAGTCAACTATGGCCAATTGACAGTCAAACCTCATGAAATTTGACCCACATCAACATTATGAACTCATATGGACCATTGGATCAAGTTTGGATCACAATTCCCCAAGAAATTTGATCAGATCACCAAAAGGGCAAAATGGTCATTTTTAGGGTTTTGACTGCACAAAGGCAATTTTTGACTGTTTGACCTAGCCAATGGAAAACCAAGCTCACACATGGACTCAAGGACCCTATGGAATTATCTTGACATGATCAACAAACTCAAAAGATCCCAAGTACACAAGATTGACAGTTGCATTTCCCAGTCAATTGATCAATTTTGACTGTATACTGAAAAGTCAAACTTTGACTTTTTGGTCAAAATCAAGAGTCAAGATTCATTTTTCATCAAAACATGCCAAATCATGAAACTTGTTCACCAAGAAATCACAAAATGCAAATTAGGGTTTAAAATGGAATTTTTCATAACTTAGAATTTTTCTAAGTTATGAAAAACCCTAATTTTTTCCCAACTTTGCCCCACTTTTTCACCATGATCCATCTGTATTCAAACAAAAGTCAAAACATGAAAGTTGTAGCTTGTTGCATAATCTACAACTTTGATTCACAAAGTTTTCTCATTTGAAGCCTGTATCTCAAGTTACATGTTTTTGAATAAGGGCACTAAACCATTTTTAACTTAGTGAAATTTTGACCTATTTTGACAAGGTTTTCTACCCACTTCAAGGCCATTTTCCATACACTTCCACTTGGAATTTCAATTTGCATTTCAAAGATGGATTGTAGTACACATTCCAAGCTTTCCAAAATGTCCAAGAACTCATCAAACAACCTCATAACTTGAGAGATTCGAATTTCACAAGTTGGCAAAAACTCACTTTGTTCATGACCAAGTTCCTTGTCCATAACTTTGCAAATTTGAACTCAGCATGCTTTAGGCTAGATTACAGGTTCTTGAACCAAGTTACACTCAATAATTTAATGCATATTCATTGTGTTAAGGTGTTGTTCTATGAGTTTGGACATTATATGCAAGATTAATCCCAAATTAGATAAAGCTCTCTTTCCATTTTTGCAAAAGTTAACTTTATGTCCAATTGGAAATCCCACAAGTACATTGCAAATCTGATTGGCACAAGATTATGGACAAATTACTCTGATCAAGGAGGGATTATGCAGCACATTAGGGGCCCTCTACATGCCTAGAAACACAAGTTGCATTTTGTTGCTTAAGTGTAAAGTAAAGTTGCATAACTCACAACAACTCTCATCTCAGCATTAGAACACAAGAACAAACTTATCAAAGATACTCAGCACATCCCAACTAAGCTAACACACGAGCCCTTAGCCTATCAAACACTCCCATTGCCATAATCACCTTGAAACTGCTCAAACAGAGCAACCCCTGCAGATTGAGTGCTATCTCTCAATCCCTTCAAGCATTCTTGCCCAAACCTGTTCCTCTATCTTCCTTACAACCTATGCAAGCTATCCAGAAGCTAAGAAACGACCTGTAATTGCTCTAACCACTTCCACCATTTTCAAATTTCTGACTTGCAGGTGAAGTTCTCTAGCTTGATTCAGAAGCTTTCAAGACAAAGTAAGCATTGAAACAACATCCCTGGACCTCAAGGAAGCTTTTCCAATCATCACATTGCACTGAAAGTTCCTACATCTCCAGATAGAAGTTCAACTGAATAGGTAAAATTTTGAATTCGTATCTCTCTTATTAGGCATCATTAGCTTTAAGTTTGTGAAGAAACAAGGTTCTACTCATGCCACTGAACATGTCCATGTCTTTACTTTTCATTTCTTTTGCCTGAGTAGAGAGAATTTGGAGTTTGAAAATGACAGAAAAACTAGGTTAGGATTTGGGGGAGAAGAAATTCTCCTTCATCTTAGAGAGTTAGGTCAAGTTCTATACATGGTTAGAATCGTCTCTTCATGCTGAACATTTGTTATGTTATGAGTTTTTGCTAAAAAGCCAGGAATCAAGAGTTGGAAGATGAGGAACAGGGCGCGCGTTTTTTCAAATATTGTTGCTGGAGGTTGAAGACAGTGGTCTTTGGGCTGGGCTTGTGTTTTTTTTCTTATTCACACCTCATGATTGCTTTCACACCCCCTAAGCCCATTTGCTTCATTTTTCATGTTTTTGACTTTTTCTTTTTTATTTTGACTCATTTATTTTTTCTCAGCATATTAAAATTTTGAAAATATTTTTCTCATCATTTTTTGATTTTTATTTGATTTTTGTTTGATTTTCTTTTGTTTATACATAAATATTATATATACTATTATTTAGGATAAATAGAAAAATATGTAAAAACACTTCTATTTTTATTTTTATTTTATATTACCCTCTGAAAATATTTTATATAAAAAATATTATTTTCTAAAAAAAATTAAATATTATCATTATTTATACATAACACATATTTAAAATAATACAAATATACATATATATATATATATTAATACATTTAGAGTAAAAATACCAAAAAATGTACATATTTTATTTTTTAATATTTAATAATAAAAAATGCCTTTTTTACAAATATACCATATTTTATTTTATTTTTGTATGTAAATAATAAATATTATGTGAACTAATTAATTAATGTCCCTTTGATTAAAAATTAGGGTTTTTACCCTAAATATGAAAATATTCCAAAAAATAATACCTTTTTATTTTTTTTCTTTTATTTTACATGAACAATACTTTTCTCATACATATAAAAATTCTCTTTTTGCATTTTACATATTTATTTGATTTCCATTTGATTATGCAATTTATTTATCTTGTAAATACTCATAGAAAATGATGTAATAGCTTAGATTTAAATTCTTGTCTAAATAATCCCCATTTGAAACATTGTACCCCCCTCCCTATATTATTGTGATGTAATAGCGTAGGAATTTAAATTTCGCACTTTTATCGCTTTCTAACATACTATGCTAGAATTAGGGTTTGGTATGCGAATAAAAATGAACAAAGTAGTTGGACTTAATACAAGATAAATGAGCATGAAAATAAACAACACATCTCACACTTGCACCCCCTAGGGTATTCCACTTGTTGCCTTTCAAAAATGGGCCATATTGCATGTTGAACTTCTTTGGGCAAAACAAACAAATTGAATGATCATAGTCCCTCGATAAAACTTTTCAAAACAAACAAAAACAAATGATCAAGTCCCTTAAAGAAAATTGCCCAAAGACATTTAACACTATTGCAATTATGATCCAAACGATGACCCGCGCCCGTCCCTTTCACCTCCTAAGATAAAATTGTCCACCAAATACAATGGTGGAACAAAATTGTCAAAAGGTTTAAAACATGACAAAAATCTTTGAGAAAATTTTAGGGTAGATGAACTCTTAAGTACTTGTCAACTTTCCAAGAAAGCACTTGCCTTATTTCAAAAAAAACCACTTCACAAACACTTTCAAAATTAACTTTTCAAACCCTTGAAACATCTTTTTAAAAGATAAAACACCTTTTGTAAAACATTCGAGTAAAGAATTGTTACAAGGTTAGCCTAACACAAGGCATCTTTTCAAAACATTTTCAAAGCCATACACAAAGCACCATTTCAAACAATTAAAAACCAAGGCAAGCTGATCTAAGCAAGTACCTAAGAGCCCATGGATAACCATGGATAGAAGGGGTGCTAATACCTTCCCCTTCTATAATCTACTCCCCGAACCCAAGAAAAATCTCAAAGGTTTTTGCTGTGCTTTTTAAACCTTTCCTTAGGATAAAATAAAAAGTCGGTGGCGACTCTTGCTCAACCGAAACATTTGCGAAAACAAACGCAAAACCATAGTCAGTTCTCCCACCGTATCACAGAACTGGCGACTCTGCTGGGGACGATTTTTAAAGTGGAGTAACCTTAGGGCTTAGATCACCCCTTGCATGACTAATTGTTTGATTTGCTTGCTTTATACTTTGGTTCTTCTGTTTGGGTTTACAATCCTCCACCCGGATTTTGGGGAAACATTCATAGATAGCAATACGTTGTGGAAACTGTGCGGGGTATACCGACACGGTCTAAGCAATAGCTATATTAGTGCGACATATTTGTGAGTACCGGTAACCCTTGAGTTCAATCAAGGAGAGTACGGGGCCGCTGAGTGATGTCACTAAGCACTAATGACCTAGAACCTTACTTGACCATCTTGGCCTTTTACTAGGGGTAGTGAGATGACCGGCTTTGGTGCAGTCCGAAGTTGGTAGATACTCGATACTACACTCATTGAGGGTCGTTTTCTTGGAATATTTTGGTCGCTAGTTAAGTGGCTAAACCAAAACAATGAACAATGAAAACAATCCAGTGATATTGAGCTCCTTAGAACCCGGTTACTATTTATAGGACAGGTTTTTAAGCCAACTACACTCAAGAGGGTACTTACCTATGAAACCCCATGCAAGCCTGAAATTAGGGTTTGGTGTGATTTGCTTGTACATATGTTTTGTGCATACATCATAAACATCATAAAACATCATATGCATTCACTAACCATTTCAAGGGTTTTGGACTTCATCTTTGTTCTTGTTTTGTAGGACATGGAAATCCCTCGCAGAAATACCATTCAAGTCAACCTTGTGAGAATCTCTCCTCAACTCAAGGAGATCACTTCAAGAATTCCGGAAAATTCATCCTTCAGTGAAAGACATGGTAGACTGCTCAACCTAGTCAACGCCAACATTGAAGAAGACATGATGAAAGTGCTATTCCAGTTCTTTGACCCTCTTCACCACTGCTTCACTTTCCCTGATTATCAGTTGGTACCCACTTTGGAGGAGTTTTCTCAACTCCTAAGAATCCCTATCCTTAATCAACTACCCTTCAACGGTACGGAAAAGGAACCAAAGCCGGAAGATGTTGCTCGAGATTTACATCTACAACCATCCGACATCAAGGGGCATTGGGAAACCAGAAGTGGCGTCAAAGGATTCTTAGCAAAATTCTTGTTTGAGAAGGCACAAGAATGTTGGAACTCATTGGACCTACAAGCCTTTGAAGAGATTGTGGCACTCCTTATCTACGGGTTGGTCTTGTTCCCAAATCCTGACCAATTGGTAGATATCAACGTCGTCAAAATCTTCTTAACCAGAAATCCAATACCAACATTGCTTGGGGACATCCTTCACTCATTTTACACACGAACAATGAGAAAGAGGGGTGTTCTCATGTGTTGTACTCCTGTCCTCGCAAGGTGGTTTATTTCAAACCTTCCACAATCTGTCTTGAAGAATGACCAAGGTACAAGGTGGTCCCAACGATTGATGACTCTTACTCATTCTGATGTGCATTGGTGTTCTCGGTCCAGAGAAAATGTCATCATCATCGATCGTTGCGAAGAATTTCCTAATGTTCCTTTACTTGGAATTAGGGGAGGTATCACCTACAACCCTTGCCTAGCTTTGAGGCAATTTGGATATGCACGGAGGGATGGCCCTCATGACATGTTGATTCCTAGCCTAGTTTTTGACTTCGACAACGATGCGCAAGGACTTCGCCAAAGATTCATCAGAGCTTGGGGAAAACTCAACAAGGTTGATAGCAAGACTCTGGGACACAAGAACTCCATCCCTCTTGAGCCCTATCTCAAGTGGGTACGAGCCTGAGCCCAAAGTATAATGATGCCTTATCCTCATGTACTCCCAGTGATTAAAGAGCCCGTCAATGAAGGAAAGGTTCCCTACACCATCCTGCATCCAGACATGCCTACATCGTGGGAGGAAATGCAGAAAAGTCGGATTCAGCTCAAGGAGGAACGGAACACTTTTGAAGCTAGCTACTACGCCAGTGAAAAGAAGGTTCTAGAGCTTACCCGCCGACTCCACGAGCAAGAGGCCCTCAATACCTACATCGCACCAAAGAGGATGCGCAATGTCTTTCTGCCTTGAGAAGTTTATTTTGTAACATTTGGCCCATGGGGCATTTATGTACTAACAAATTTCTTCTTATTAATATGACGTGCGTTCTTCTTTGTCTGAAACAATTTTGAATGTCCTAAATCCTTGAATGCATTGCATACATCAGCATACCATTCATCATGTGCATAAGCAGGTCTCACTCCAGGTTTCCTTATCTATCTGCTGTTTATTTCAGTAGGATGGATCTCGAGCAAACAGTTAAAGACCTACAAGCCCAGAATGCACAGTTCCAGCAACTCTTGATGACTTTGGTTAAAAGTCAAGAGGACCTCAAGGCTCATATGGAGAATAAGGACCCAGTGAAGAAGAAAAAGAGGGTCGGAGTGGCTACTTTGGGGAGAAGATTTGACAGAGAAGCTCGGAGAGTGCTTGAATTCCCTCACACTTCTGATGAAGGGACTAGTAAAAGAGATCGAGTTGCGGTGCCTTCCGAGTCTGATGCAGAGGAGGAAGAGGTTGAAGAGGATGAAGATTATTCTGACCAGCAGTATCCTCCAGCTGATGATAAATATAAAGGTTTAGAAGACAAATTGGCTGCCATGGAATTGCAAAGGGTACCGGGTTTGGATTTTGAAGACATGGGCTTGGTTGCCGGAATTGTGATTCCCCCAAAATTCAAAGTACCAGTGTTTGTGAGGTATGACGGGCTGTCCTGTCCCAAAATGCATCTCAGGTCCTATGTGAGAAAGATTCAACCCTATACGGCAGATAAAAACCTCTGGATTCATTTCTTTCAAGACAGCCTATCGGGAGCCCAGTTGGAGTGGTTTTATCAGTTAGAAGGAACCAGTGTCAGAAATTGGGAAGATTTGGCCACCGCTTTCTACAAACAATACCAGTATAATTCCGATCTTGCTCCTACTCGTACCCAACTCCAGGGTATGTCACTAGGAACAAGTGAGGGATTCAAGGAATATGCACAAAAATGGAGGGATTTGGCTGGCAGGGTGCAGCCTCCTTTAACCGATCGTGAGCTCGTTGATATGTTTCTTGGGACCCTATCTGGGCCGTTCTTCAATCATTTAATTGGTAACTCTTCCGCAGGGTTTACCGATTTAATCTTAACAGGTGAAAGAATAGAAGCTGGCATCAAGTCAGGAAAGATTCAGAAGGGTGTTGCTGCAAGTGTTGAGAAGAAGCCATTTAAGAAGGAGACAGCTATGGTATATTCTCAGAGAGGAGCAGGGAAGATGGAGCGTCGGCCAACTGTGGGGGCCGTAATGATTCAAAACACTCCAAGTGAGCAGCCTCGCTACAACCAATCCAGACCAAACCAGCAACGGGTGGAAAGGCCACAACGGCAGTTCACCCGTATTAATATGACTCCAGCGCAGGTGCTTCCCCATCTATTGAAGTTGAATCTTGCCACCATCAAGGAGGCGCCAAAGAATGTAAATACGTCCTCCCCGCATTATCATGCCAATGCTAAGTGCGCCTATCATTCAGACAGTGTTGGACACGACACCAATGATTGTTGGGCACTCAAGCATAAGATCCAGGACCTGATAGAAGCTAAGGAGGTGGAGTTTGACGCTCCAGAGAAACCCAATGTGATATCTGCACCTATGCCGAAGCACGGTCGGAATGTCAATGCCATTGAAGAGGATCTGTATGTTGCTGACGTTAGTGATCTGACTACTCCTCTGCTGACCATTAAGTTGAATTTGTTAAGAGCCGGGATCTTCCCGGGATGTAAAGAAAACTGCTACTGTTGCCACTCTCTGCCGTTTGATTGTCCGCTATTGAAGAAAGGCATCCAAGGCCTTATGGATAACCGACAAATTTTGTTCGAAAAAGTTTCTGTTGTTCCAGTTCAAGTTGAAAATGTCTCAATTATAACCATTCACGCCAATCTTTCCAAGGCCGTCAAAAAGCCTGTTAAGATTACACCAGCTGCAAGATCTATACCTTTGAAGATAACAATGCCGGGGCCTGTTCCCTATGTTTCTGAGAAGTCGATACCTTGGAACTATGGTGGTGACATCTATTACCATGGTATCAAGCAAGTTGAAATAGTTGAAGAAAATTCGGATGATGAAGAAGCCAGCATTAGTAACATTGCGGGCACCAGCAAAATCACCAGGAGCGGGAGAATATTTTCTCCAGAGATTGCCCCTCCAAGAGCAGTCTTTGGACCCTCATCAGCTAAAGAAGTCATCCCTGCACCAGTAAAACTCTCTGCCAGAACTCCTTTGATCGAAGAGGTTGTTGTTCCTAGTGCTGTCTCTCCTACCATTGCTGATAAAGGAAAGGGAATACAAGATGAGCCCGTCAGGACGAGGGCTCCACCCTTGGTGATTCCGGAAGCCTCCAAGAAAGAAATGGACGAGATTTTGAGGATAATCAAGAGAAGTGATTACGATGTGGTGGAACAGTTGGGGCAAACCCCCTCCAAGATCTCCATGCTGGCCCTTTTGCTTTGCTCAGAAGCGCACGCTCAAGCTTTGATTAGGTTTCTGAAGGCAGCTCATGTGCCCCAGGAATCCTCTGCGGACCAATTTCAACATTGCGTGGCTAGCCTGACTGCGGATAATGGCTTAGGTTTTTCTGATGCCGACCTAACCCCTAAGGGCCGAAACCACAATGATGCGTTGCATATTTCAATCGAGTGTCGCGGAACCACCCTTGCACATGTTTTGGTTGATACCGGTTCATCGCTGAATGTTTTGCCTAAGAAGGCCTTGGACCGACTAGATTGCGAAGGTTTGGAATTGAAGCCTAGTGATATTATCGTCAGAGCTTTCGATGGGTCGAAAAGAATGGTCCATGGAGAAGTTGAAATTCCTGTCAAGATAGGTACTGAGGTGTTTAAATCCACTTTCTATGTAATGGACATCCGGCCATCATACTCCTGCCTGCTGGGTAGACCTTGGATACACCATGCTGGGGCAGTCACCTCCTCCTTGCATCAAATGCTGAAGTATCCTGTAAAGGGAAAGATCATTACTGTTCACGGCGAAGAGGAGTACATGATTAGCCATTTAAATTCTTTCCGGTATGTGGAGGTTGAAGGAGAGTTCATTGAGACGCCGTTTCAACATTTCGAAGAAGTTCTTCCTGAAATAGCAGTGGCGAAGTTGGCAGCTGAGACACCAAGACAGATGGCCAGGATGGCATCTCTGGAGGATGCAAGGGCTGCAGTTAAAGAGGGGAAGAATTCAGCATGGGGGCAGTTACCCGACTTTCCACATAAGACCGACAAGTTTGGATTAGGGTTCACAGCTGCTGGTCAGAAAACTATGCGCCAGTCAAAGATTGAGAGAGCGCCAGTCAAAATTTCTCCTTACAGAATCAACGCCCTGGAAGATGAAGACAAGGAAAGCAACATTGAAGAGTGGATTTATCCAACTGTCAGAGGAGGATTGAGCAATTGGGAGGCTACAGACTTTGTCCCCATCACTTTTATTCATCAGTAATTTATCTGTTAAACATTTCCTATTTGGTCTGTAATATTTTACTTTCAAACAATCCGAACACTGTCTTTTCACCTCCTGCCTTGCCCGGGGCATGTAGGTCCACTTGTAAGGGTTTTGACTATTTTTCATGTTCATATGCCATGTTTAATGATTCATTGGACGTTTTTCATTTGATAAACTGCTTATGCTCATTTTCTTTTCTTTTTGCATTTTTGTTTAAGGATGGCTATCCCTTACACACACCCACACTCACCAATGCAGGTACCCATCCACTCCGGATTCCATGGGTGACTACTCTGCTGTATCTTTCAATAACTCTGAAGATCTGGTCAATCTAGCCGAGTATGAAGATGATGAAGGTTGTGAAGTACCCGGGGAACTAGCCCGACTCCTGCAACAGGAGGAAAGGGCCATCTAACCGCATGAAGAGCCATTGGAAACTGTTAACTTGGGAACCGAGGAGGACCGGAAGGAGGTACAAGTAGGTGCCAATCTGGAACCAAAAGTCAAGGAGCGCCTAGTACAGTTGTTGAATGAGTATGTTGAGATTTTCGCTTGGTCCTATGAAGACATGCCGGGTCTAGACACAGACATCGTGGTTCACCGTCTCCCCATAAGAGAGGATTGTCCACCTATCAAGCAAAAAGTTCACCGAATGAGGCCTGACATGTCCGAAAAGATCAAAGCAGAAGTAATGAAGCAATTCGATGTTGGCTTCCTGGCTGTTACGTCCTATCCCCAATGGGTCGCTAACATCGTACCGGTACCGAAGAAAGATGGCAAAGTCAGAATGTGTGTGGACTACCGGGATTTGAATAGGGCCAGCCCTAAAGATGATTTCCCGCTACCTCATATTGACATCTTGATCGACAATACGGCTCAGCATAAAGTGTTTTCCTTCATGGACGGATTCTCGGGCTACAATCAAATCAAAATGGCCCCCGAGGATATGGAGAAAACGACTTTTGTCACACAATGGGGCACTTTCTGTTATAAGGTGATGCCGTTCGGGCTGAAGAACGCAGGGGCAACTTATCAACGCGCCATGGTAGCTTTATTTCATGACATGATACATCATGAGATTGAAGTTTACGTAGACGATATGATAGCTCGATCACAAACAGAGGAAGAGCACCTTGAACATCTGGAAAAGCTGTTTGCCAGGTTGAAAGAGTACAAGCTCAGGCTGAATCCAAGTAAATGCACTTTTGGAGTTAGGTCTGGTAAACTCCTGGGATTCATTGTAAGCAACAAAGGCATTAAAGTCGATCCAGCAAAAGTAAAAGCAATACAAGAGATGCCTGCTCCCCGTACTGAAAAGGAGGTTAGAGGATTCTTGGGGCGCATAAACTATATTGCCCGATTCATCTCACATCTGACTTCTACCTGTGAGCCAATTTTCAAACTCTTGAAGAAAGATCAGGTAGTTGAATGGAACGACGACTGCCAAGCCGCTTTTGATAGAATCAAGGAATATTTGCTAGAACCTCCTATTCTGATGCCACCCGTCGAAGGAAGACCATTGATCATGTACTTAACTGTCTTGGATAACTCAATGGGGTGTGTTTTGGGCCAGCATGACGAGTCTGGTCGAAAAGAGCACGCTATTTATTACCTTAGCAAAAAGTTTACCGATTGTGAGACTCGCTACTCACTGCTCGAGAAAACTTGCTGCGCTTTGGTATGGGCTGCTCGCCGACTAAGACAGTATATGTTGACTCATACTACCTTGTTGATATCCAAAATGGATCCTATCAAGTATATCTTCGAGAAGCCCGCTTTATCTGGAAGGATAGCTAGATGGCAAATGATCTTAACTGAGTATGACATCCAGTACACCACCCAAAAAGCTATAAAAGGGAGTGTACTAGCTGACCATCTGGCTCATCAGGCTATTGAAGACTATCAACCCATGAGATTTGACTTCCCAGACGAGGACATCATGAATTTGGACAACATTGAAAGTGACGGACCATATGACGGACCCGAGAAGGGATCCCGATGGACCCTGTACTTTGATGGTGCTTCAAATGCACTAGGAAACGGTATTGGCGCAGTACTCATTTCTCCGGAAGGTTGTCACACGCCTTTCACGGCCCGACTTTGCTTCAGCTGCACAAACAACATGGCTGAGTATGAAGCTTACATCTTTGGTCTCGAGGCTGCTATAGACTTGGGAATCAAATCTTTGATCGTATTTGGGGATTCGGCTTTGGTCATCAGCCAAATAAAAGGAGACTGGGATACCAAGCATCCTAATCTTATCCCATACAAAGAACATGTCCTGACATTGTTGCCATATTTCGAGCAAATTGCCTTCGAGCATTTCCCGCGAGAAGAGAATCAACTAGCCGATGCTTTGGCCACAATGTCCTCCATGTTTAAACTCAACTGGGATAACGAGGCTCCCCAAATCACCATCAAGCGAATGGATGAACCAGCACATTGCCACGAGATTAATACCGAAGAAGTAGTGGAACAACCTTGGTTCCATGAAATCAAAAGGTATCTCGAGACTAGGGATTATCCTGAAGGAGCTTCCGTGAATGACAAGAAGTTCTTAAGGAAATTCGCTGCTAAGTTCTTCCTGAGCAACGGCATCCTTTACAAACGAAGCCATGATTGTGTACTACTCCGATGTGTGGATAAAGCTGAGGCAGAGTTGATCATGACTGATATACACAGCGGCACATTCGGCACTCACTTGAGCGGGCATACAATGGCTAAGAAGATCCTAAGGGCAGGATATTACTGGTCTACCATGGAAGCTGACTGCCATCAACATTCCCGTACTTGTCATAAGTGTCAAGCCTATGCTGACAAAGTTCATATCCCTCCGGTTCCCCTCAACGTCCTGACTGCTCCGTGGCCCTTTGCAATGTGGGGCATTGATATGATTGGGGAGATCAAGCCCACGGCTTCCAACAGACATCGCTTCATCCTAGTTGCCATTGACTACTTCACTAAATGGGTCGAAGCAGCTTCCTTCGCTTCTGTCACCAAAAATGTGGTTGCCCGCTTCATCAAGCAAAATCTCATATGTCAGTATGGTGTTCCAGACAGAATCATTACGGACAACGGTACAAATCTGAATAACACAATGATCACTGCATTATGCGAACAGTTCAAGATTTATCATCACAATTCATCTCCCTATCGGCCGAAGATGAACGGAGCTGTTGAAGCTGCGAACAAAAACATTAAGAAGATCATTCAGAAAATGACAGTCACTTACAAAGACTGGCATGAGATTTTACCGTTTGCTCTACATGGATACCGTACGACGACACGTACTTCAACTGGGGCAACCCCGTTTTCTTTGGTTTATGGCATGGAAGCTGTTTTGCCTATGGAAGTCCAGATCCCTTCTCTAAGGATTATGAAGGATGCAGGTTTGAATGAAGATGATTGGATGCAGACCCGACTTGATCAACTCAATCTGATCGATGAAAAACGACTTGCTGCTATATGTCATGGTCAGACGTATCAAAAACGGATGATCAAGGCCTTCAATAAGAAAGTCAGACGTCAAGTGTATCGAGTCGGGGATCTCGTAATCAAGCGGATTATCTTGCCGCAAAGTGATCCCAGGGGAAAATGGACTCCTACATATGAAGGACCATTTGTGATCAAGAGCATATTTTCTGGTGGTGCAATGATTCTGACCACCATGGACGGCGACGATTTGCCGCACCCTGCGAATGCAGACATAGTCAAAAGATACTACGCATAAAATAACCCTTCCAAGTCGAAAACCCGAAAGGGCGGCTTGGGCAAAAATGGGCATCCCGGTGAACCGAAAACCCGAAAGGGCGGTTCAGGCAAAAATTAGGGATAAAAATAAAAAAATCTGTACACCCGACAAGTCGAAAACCCGAAAGGGCGGCTTGGGCAAAAAGGGGTTTCCCGGTGGATCGAAAACCCGAAAGGGCGATTCAGGCAAAAGTTAGGGAATTAAAGCGTATGACTATGTTTCGTCGGATCACTTCAAAGACAATCTCTTCATCAACCAGTTCCAGGTTTCTGATCAATCCAGCCATCGTCAAACGAAGCATCGAATGGACAGATATTCAGGGTTGTGAAAGCTATAGCGGAATGGAATCCCATGGAATTATTTCACATAGCCATCTTTATTTTGTATAAATTTTTCAATATTTACGACAAAATCCTCTTACTAGGATGATTGTCTCCTTTGTACAAATATACTCAAAGAAAATCAATACAAATACTCTTCCCAAAAATTTGTGTCATTTCCCTCTTCTTTTTTCTCTTGCACTATTTGTTTTATTTTGAGAAACGTCCAATGTTTTGTTGAATAGGCATATGCATTTGAAACATAATCATTCCCTAAATGAACCTAAGAAAAAGGATTACTGATAGGATGAAAGTACAAACGGATATCTTGACACCCTTTCAAAGGAAACCCCACCAAGAGATTTGGAATCCACGTCCCTAGTGAACCTTGAGGTTTATCTCCAGCAGACTCTCGAGGCTTATCCCCAGCAAGGTTCTGGAAGGTATTCCCCGCAGAGCACGAACGTCTCCCCCGAGTTTTATTCAAAGTTATTCCTCACAAAGGCTTATAACTGGGTTATCCTCAGCTAACAGCCACAGAAGATCCCACTCGCCAGAATTCTTCCTATCCCCGGCGGAGTTCATCAAAATTCCCCAGCCTAACTTATCAATATGATCCCCGGGGGAGCTTATCCTTGTTATCCCCAGCCGAGCTAAAATTTCAAATTATCAACCCCCAGCGGAGCCAGACTCATGAGCCTTCTCCCCACAGAGTCTTAGAAAGAGAAATCTTGAATTCCCCAGTGAGATCACCAAAGTTACTTCCCATCAAGTTGAAGATTCTCAGTCTTGCCGCCCCAGCATGAATCTATTAGGATTGATACTCCCCAGTAAAGGTCATCAGGAATTCTCCCCCAGCAGCAACCAAGGATTTATTTTCCCCGGCAGCAGTCAGGATTCACTTATCCTCAGCAAGACAGCTCGTCAGCTTACATGCGCATTCATCACATTCACATCATTTACCTTCATGTCATATAACATACATTGCATCATGCATCACGACATTGCATGCAACTAACTCTTTACCTTTTCAGGAAAGATCAGTCGACAGACTAAAATTATTCAACTTCAAGATTTCTGAAAACAGTCCACGGGTTCTCCAAGTAACGAATGCTAACCTATCACTTGTTCAGATTCTTCTCAAGACTTCTGAAAACAGTTTATGGATTCTTCCCAACAACGGGTGTTAATCTATCGACTTGTTCAGATGCAACTTTTTGAAAACAGTTTACGGACGCTTCCCAACAACGGATGCTGCTCTATTGCTTATTCAACTTCAAGATTTCTGAAAACAGTTCACGGGTTCTCCAAGTAACGGATGTTAACCTATCACTTGTTCAGATTCTTCTTCAAGACTTCTGAAAACAGTTTATGGATTCTTCCCAACAACGGATGTTAATCTATCGACTTGTTCAGATGCAACTTTTTGAAAACAGTTTACGGACGCTTCCCAACCACGGATGCTGCTCTATTGCTTATTCAAACTTCAAGATTTCTGAAAACAGTTCACGGGTTCTCCAAGTAAACGGATGTTAACCTATCGCTTATTCAGTTTCTTTTCCAAAACCACTGAAAACAGTTTACAGATTCCTCCCAACAACGGATGTCAATCTATTGCTTATTCAGATCCCCAGTTCAGAAATGGTCCAAAGCTTGGACACCTTCCTGATATTCCCTTCCAGATGGCATCTCTAAGCCCATTCCCGCGTCCAGTGCTTTGATGAGTGCAAATTTCCGGGCACTCTAGTGTCCAATCTCCTTTTACCCTCGAGTCACGAAAGGCAAGCTTGCCAATCTAACTCTTCGGATTCAAGAAGATTGAACAGGGGCAACTGTTGTACCCCAAAATTTGCCCTCCCATTTCTCATTGATTTCTCATCACAAAGCCCTTGAAGCTCAAGATCCAGTTAGGGTTTCATCTGCTCAAGACCTCTCCTTGCACTGATAACTCAAATTAGGGTTTGTGTTTGCACAAAGATATTTTGACCTAAAATGCCTAAGATGACTTTCATGCTTCATATTGAACTCCCGAGTTTACCCATATCAAGTTTCAAGTCTTGATTCCAAGTTTTGCCCAGTCAATTGGACAGTTGACCTAGAAATCAACTGTATTGGGGAAAAAGTCAACTATGGCCAATTGACAGTCAAACCTCATGAAATTTGACCCACATCAACATTATGAACTCATATGGACCATTGGATCAAGTTTGGATCACAATTCCCCAAGAAATTTGATCAGATCACCAAAAGGGCAAAATGATCATTTTTAGGGTTTTGACTGCACAAAGGCAATTTTTGACTGTTTGACCTAGCCAATGGCAAACCAAGCTCACACATGGACTCAAGGACCCTATGGAATTATCTTGACATGATCAACAAACTCAAAAGATCCCAAGTACACAAGATTGACAGTTGCATTTCCCAGTCAATTGATCAATTTTGACTGTATACTGAAAAGTCAAACTTTGACTTTTTGGTCAAAATCAAGAGTCAAGATTCATTTTTCATCAAAACATGCCAAATCATGAAACTTGTTCACCAAGAAATCACAAAATGCAAATTAGGGTTTAAAATGGAATTTTTCATAACTTAGAATTTTTCTAAGTTATGAAAAACCCTAATTTTTTCCCAACTTTGCCCCACTTTTTCACCATGATCCATCTGGATTCAAACAAAAGTCAAAACATGAAAGTTGTAGCTTGTTGCATAATCTACAACTTTGATTCACAAAGTTTTCTCATTTGAAGCTTGTATCTCAAGTTACATTTTTTTGAATAAGGGCACTAAACCATTTTTAACTTAGTGAAATTTTGACCTATTTTGACAAGGTTTTCTACCCACTTCAAGGCCATTTTCCATACACTTCCACTTGGAATTTCAATTTGCATTTCAAAGATGGATTGTATTACACATTCCAAGCTTTCCAAAATGTCCAAGAAATCATCAAACAACCTCATAACTTGAGAGATTCGAATTTCACAAGTTGGCAAAAACTCACTTTGTTCATGACCAAGTTCCTTGTCCATAACTTTGCAAATTTGAACTCAGCATGCTTTAGGCTAGATTACAGGTCCTTGAACCAAGTTACACTCAATAATTTAATGCATATTCATTGTGTTAAGGTGTTGTTCTATGAGTTTGGACATTATATGCAAGATTAATCCCAAATTAGATAAAGCTCTCTTTCCATTTTTGCAAAAGTTAACTTTATGTCCAATTGGAAATCCCACAAGTACATTGCAAATCTGATTGGCACAAGATTATGGACAAATTACTCTGGTCAAGGAGGGATTATGCAGCACATTAGGGGCCCTCTACATGCCTAGAAACACAAGTTGCATTTTGTTGCTTAAGTGTAAAGTAAAGTTGCATAACTCACAACAACTCTCATCTCAGCATTAGAACACAAGAACAAACTTATCAAAGATACTCAGCACATCCCAACTAAGCTAACACATGAGCCCTTAGCCTCTCAAACACTCCCATTGCCATAATCACCTTGAAACTGCTCAAACAGAGCAACCCCTGCAGATTGAGTGCTATCTCTCAATCCCTTCAAGCATTCTTGCCCAAACCTGTTCCTCTATCTTCCTTACAACCTATGCAAGCTATCCAGAAGCTAAGACACGACCTGTAATTGCTCTAACCACTTCCACCATTTTCACATTTCTGACTTGCAGGTGAAGTTCTCTAGCTTGATTCAGAAGCTTTCAAGACAAAGTAAGCATTGAAACAGCATCCCTGGACCTCAAGGAAGCTTTTCCAATCATCACATTGCACTGAAAGTTCCTACATCTCCAGATAGAAGTTCAACTGAATAGGTAAAATTTTGAATTCGTATCTCTCTTATTAGGCATCATTAGCTTTAAGTTTGTGAAGAAACAAGGTTCTACTCATGCCACTGAACATGTCCATGTCTTTACTTTTCATTTCTTTTGCCTGAGTAGAGAGAATTTGGAGTTTGAAAATGACAGAAAAACTAGGTTAGGATTTGGGGGAGAAGAAATTCTCCTTCATCTTAGAGAGTTAGGTCAAGTTCTATACATGGTTAGAATCGTCTCTTCATGCTGAACATTTGTTATGTTATGAGTTTTTGCTAAAAAGCCAGGAATCAAGAGTTGGAAGATGAGGAACAGGGCGCGCGTTTTTTCAAATATTGTTGCTGGAGGTTGAAGACAGTGGTCTTTGGGCTGGGCTTGTGTTTTTTTTCTTATTCACACCTCATGATTACTTTCACACCCCCTAAGCCCATTTGCTTCATTTTTCATGTTTTTGACTTTTTCTTTTTTATTTTGACTCATTTATTTTTTCTCAGCATATTAAAATTTTGAAAATATTTTTCTCATCATTTTTTGATTTTTATTTGATTTTTGTTTGATTTTCTTTTGTTTATACATAAATATTATATATACTATTATTTAGGATAAATAGAAAAATATGTAAAAACACTTCTATTTTTATTTTTATTTTATATTACCCTCTGAAAATATTTTATATAAAAAATATTATTTTCTAAAAAAAATTAAATATTATCATTATTTATACATAACACATATTTAAAATAATACAAATATACATATATATATTAATACATTTAGAGTAAAAATACCAAAAAATGTACATATTTTATTTTTTAATATTTAATAATAAAAAATGCCTTTTTTACAAATATACCATATTTTATTTTATTTTTGTATGTAAATAATAAATATTATGTGAACTAATTAATTAATGTCCCTTTGATTAAAAATTAGGGTTTTTACCCTAAATATGAAAATATTCCAAAAAATAATACCTTTTTATTTTTTTTCTTTTATTTTACATGAACAATACTTTTCTCATACATATAAAAATTCTCTTTTTGCATTTTACATATTTATTTGATTTCCATTTGATTATGCAATTTATTTATCTTGTAAATACTCATAGAAAATGATGTAATAGCTTAGATTTAAATTCTTGTCTAAATAATCCCCATTTGAAACATTGTACCCCCCTCCCTATATTATTGTGATGTAATAGCGTAGGAATTTAAATTTCGCACTTTTATCGCTTTCTAACATACTATGCTAGAATTAGGGTTTGGTATGCGAATAAAAATGAACAAAGTAGTTGGACTTAATACAAGATAAATGAGCATGAAAATAAACAACACATCTCACACTTGCACCCCCTAGGGTATTCCACTTGTTGCCTTTCAAAAATGGGCCATATTGCATGTTGAACTTCTTTGGGCAAAACAAACAAATTGAATGATCATAGTCCCTCGATAAAACTTTTCAAAACAAACAAAAACAAATGATCAAGTCCCTTAAAGAAAATTGCCCAAAGACATTTAACACTATTGCAATTATGGTCCAAACGATGACCCGCGCCCGTCCCTTTCACCTCCTAAGATAAAATTGTCCACCAAATACAATGGTGGAACAAAATTGTCAAAAGGTTTAAAACATGACAAAAATCTTTGAGAAAATTTTAGGGTAGATGAACTCTTAAGTACTTGTCAACTTTCCAAGAAAGCACTTGCCTTATTTCAAAAAAAACCACTTCACAAACACTTTCAAAATCAAATTTTCAAACCCTTGAAACATCTTTTTAAAAGATAAAACACCTTTTGTAAAACATTCGAGTAAAGAATTGTTACAAGGTTAGCCTAACACAAGGCATCTTTTCAAAACATTTTCAAAGCCATACACAAAGCACCATTTCAAACAATTAAAAACCAAGGCAAGCTGATCTAAGCAAGTACCTAAGAGCCCATGGATAACCATGGATAGAAGGGGTGCTAATACCTTCCCCTTCTATAATCTACTCCCCGAACCCAAGAAAAATCTCAAAGGTTTTTGCTGTGCTTTTTAAACCTTTCCTTAGGATAAAATAAAAAGTCGGTGGCGACTCTTGCTCAACCGAAACATTTGCGAAAACAAACGCAAAACCATAGTCAGTTCTCCCACCGTATCACACATGTCGATACACGGAAGAAATCATCCATACTAAGTGCACCTTGAAGAAGGTTTATTGCCTTTTTGTCATAGAGAACTTTCTTCTTGTCATCATCGTCCCATGCAGTTTTAGGCTTTGAAGAGCCAACACCATTGATTACCGTTACCGGGATAAATGGACCATTTTCGACGACATCCCATATTTCCTCTCCTTGCGCTTCTAGATGCTCCTTCATGCGAATTTTCTAGAAGTCAAAATATTCACCACATAATAGAGGAGGCTTGTTGTTACTACCACCATCTCTGAAAACGGGATTATGATTTCCGAAAGCCATTCTGGATCTTTTAGGAGCAGGTTACCTATAACCCGTTCTGATACCAATTGTAAGTACGAAGTGCGCCTAAGAGGGGGGGGGGGGGGGAGGGGGTGAATTAGGTACTTTTAAATATTCTGATTTTTAGTGATGATGGTTCTTATTTTTCTGGTTATAAGTGAGTTTAGGAAAGCTTAAAGATGCAGAAAAATAAAGAGACATGGGCGATATATCCTGGTTCCCCTCACAGTCCGAGAGTACTCCAGTCCCCTTTCAACATGAAAGAGATTTCCTTATTATGGAAAACTTACATAAGAACTACCAACCAAACCATGAACAATCCTCTTGGACCAAGAACAATCCTCTTAGATTTTCACTAAGTTACCTATGAGAACAATCCTCTCAATGTAACAACACTTGTATCCAACAACTTGAAAAGACAAGATTTCAACAAAAAACACTTAAACTTAATTCCAACAATCCTGGAAATTAAGTAAGTAAATATCAATTTGTGATTTTGAGTGAGTAGAGTATATTGATCACTAAAGAGTGATTTTGACAATGTATAATCTTCTTCTTTCAATAATAATATTGTACAAAGACTCAAGATATATTTGCTCAAAGTTTTCTGTTTAAAGTATGAAAATAAATGCAGAAAACTTATGTATGAAAATGAAGAATGCTTGAGTTTGTATTTTGAAAGTTCAGAAAAGTATTATGAAATAAGGTGTTAGATATGATTTTGAAATTGAATATTTATATGGTCATAACACCCTTTTGAAACATCATGAAGATCTGGAATTGTATCATGAACAAATGTCAAGTTTGAGTGAAAAGATGTAATGAAAAGGCATGATCAAAAGGCATGAACAAAGCTGTAATTTTTCAAATTCGTGCAGTGTGTAATCGATTGCACCTTTAGTGTAATCGATTGCACAAGGTTTTTAACAACTATATTTTCAAAATTTTAAGAGTGCAGTCGATTGCATCAACAATGTAGTCGATTGCAGGCTAAGTCAGTAGCAAAATTTAACTGAGTGCAATCGATTGCACCAACTATGTAATCGATTGCATGCTAAGACAAAATCAAATGTTTTGAAAATTTTAAGTGTGCAATTGATTGCACAAACTATGTAATCGATTGCATCAAGAAACAGAAGCAAAAGATTTGTAATATTTGAAGAGTGCAATCGATTGCACTGAGATGTAAATCGATTGCATGCATATGAAAAATGAAATTTAATCTTTGAGAAGCTTGAGAATGATTCTTAAACATTTCTTTTTCATTTTTGAGCATCTATATCTTAAGATCAAAGTACATAATATTATTGTACCTTTAAAGTTGCTGAGAGCTTTGATTGAAGATCATATCCTTAGATGCTTTAGATGCTTGACCAAAGTCTTTGCCTTCTTTGTTAGCCATAGTTTGTCTTCATCAAAATAAAAGCTTATTTGAGAAGCTTGATTTCACAAAGAGTACCTACAAGAACCTCCTGTTTTGATGCCACCAGTCGAGGGAAGACCATTGGTCATGTATCTAACCGTTTTGGAAAATTCAATGGGGTGTGTGCTGGGGCAGCATGACGAGTCTGGCCGAAAAGAGCATGCTATTTATTACTTGAGCAAAAAGTTTACCGACTGTGAAACAAGATATTCACTGCTCGAGAAAACTTGCTGCACTCTGGCATGGGCTGTTCGCCGGCTAAGACAATATATGCTGACTCATACTACCTTGTTGATATCTAAAATGGATTCAATAAAATACATCTTTGAAAAACCTGCTCTCTCTGGGAGAATAGCGAGATGGAAGATGATCTTGACAGAATATGACATACAGTATACTACCCAGAAAGCAATAAAGGGCAGTGTAATAGCTGATCACCTTCCTCACCAAGCTGTGGAAGACTACCAGTCCATAAAGTTTGAATTCCCAGATGAAGACATCATGATGGTAAATAATTGTGAAGAATTCAGGCCATATAATGGACCTGAACAAGGATCCCGATGGACCCTTATTTTTGATGGGGCATCCAACGCACTTGGCAATGGTATTGGTGGTGTACTCATATCTCCTGAATGGTGTCATACTCCCTTCATAACAAGACTCTGCTTCAATTGTACAAATAACATAGCGGAATACGAAGCGTGCATTTTTGGTCTCAAAGCTGCCATAGATTTGGGGATCAAATCCTTAAATGTATTCGGAGATTCAACTTTGGTTATCAGCCAGATCAAATGGGAATGGGACACCAAACACCCTAACCTTATCCCTTACAAAGAACACGTGTTGACATTGCTACCACATTTGAGAAGATTACCTTCGAGCATTTCCCGCGAGAAGAAAATTAGCTAGCAGACGCACTAGCCACAATGTCATCCATGTTTAAACTTAAATGGGATAACGAGGCTCCCCAGATCACCATTGAATGAATGGATGAACCAGCTCACTGTCACGAGATTAATACTGAAGAAGTAGTGGACCAGCCTTGGTTTCACTAAGTCAAGAGGTATCTCGAGGCTCAAGAATATCTGGAAGGAGCTTCAGTCAATGATAAGAAGTTCTTAAGGAGATTCTCTACTAAATTCTTCCTTGGTAATGGCATTCTCTACAAACTCAACCATGACTCTGTGTTACTTTGGTGTCTAGACAAGGTTGAAGCGGAAAATATCATGGTTGAGTTACATGAAGGAACTTTTGGAACCCATTCCAGTGGGCATACAATGGCAAAGAAGACCCTACGAGCAGGCTATTACTGGTCTACCATGGAAGCAGATTGCTATCAACACTCTCGAACCTGTCACAAGTGTCAGATTTATGCTGACAAGGTGCATGTACCTCCGGTTCCTCTGAATGACTTGACGGCTCCTTGGCCCTTTGCTATGTGGGACATCGATATGATTGGGGAAATTAAACCAACAACATCCAATGGAAATCGCTTCATCTTAGTGGCCATTGACTATTTTACAAAGTGGGTTGAGGCATCCTCTTTTGCTTCCGTTACCAAGAATGTTGTCGCCCGATTCATTAAGCAGAATCTCATCTGTCGGTACGGTATCCCGGAGAGGATCATCACAGAAAATGGTACGAACCTAAACAATACTATGATCACCGCCCTGTGCGAGCAATTCAAGATCCAGCATCATAATTCTTCCCCTTATCGACCAAAGATGAATGGTGCTGTCGAAGCCGCAAATAAGAACATTAAAAAGATCATACAGAAAATGACAGTCACATACAAAGGTTGGCATGATATGCTACCGTTCGCTCTCCACGGGTATCGTACCACATCGCGCACATCAACCAGGGCAACACCCTACTCTCAGGTATACGGCATGGAGGCTGTTTTGCCTATTGAGGTCCAGATGCCCTCTCTAAGAATTATGAAGGATGAAGGGATGAATGAAGAAGATTGGATTTAGACTCGACTTGATCAACTAAACTTGATTGATGAGAAAAGGCTTATTGTTGTCTGTCATGGTCAAATGTATCAAAAACAAATGATCAAGGCTTTTAACAAAAAGGTCAGACGCCAAGTGTTTCAAGTCGGGGATCTGGTGATCAAACGCATCATACTGCCGTAAGGTGATCCCAGGGGAAAATGGACTCCTATATACGAAGGACCATTTGTAATCAAAAACATATTCTCTGGTGGAGCAATGATCTTAAACACCATGGATGGCGACGACCTTCTGCACCCTGCAAACATGGACATAGTCAAAAGATACTACGTATAAGAGACCCGCTAGGTTGACACACCTAGGTAAAACAAGGGCATCCCGGAGAACCAAAAAGGTTTGGGCAAAAATTAGGGATAAAACAAAAAAATCTATACACCCGACAAGTTGAAAACCCAAAAGGGCGACTTGGGAAAAAAAGGGTTCCCGGTGGACTGAAAACCTGAGAGGGAGGTCCAGGAAAAAGTTAGGGAATTAAAGCGTATGACTATGTCCTGTTGGATCACCTCACGGACAACCTTTGGCTTCAACTGACAAACTCAGAGGTTCTGATCAATCCAATTAACTTTGGACAAGGCAACGAATAGATAAAATGCTAGGAGACACAAAGACTATAGAAGAATGGGAACCTCATGGGATTATTGCACATAGCTATCTTTTCTTTGTATCAAAATTTTCATTTTTTACGACGACAGTCTCTTACTAGAATGTCTGTTTCATTGTACAAAAATACTTACTCAAAGTCAATACAAAGATATCCCTTTGGAAGTGCAAAACTATCTGTTTTTTCTTTACTCTTGTGTTTTGTTTACAAAAACGTCCAATGATTTTATTTTTGAACATATGCATTTGAACATAATTACTGTTTACAAATGAACAAAAATAAAAAGACAATCGCTGATGGCTTTAAGGTAGATAAATTTCTCCAAGCTATTTCCATGAAATCCCCCACACTGTGCAGTTTAATCCCTAGTAGAACAGAGCATCCAGTTATCAATCCCCAATGGAAGTCATCCAATTTCTCAGGATTCCGCAACAAGATTTTACAGGCAGTACACGGCATTTCCCTTACAACAAAGTTTATTTCTCTAAGCGGAGATTCATCAACACTTCGACTTCACAACATAAAGACTTATACTCCATATCCTTAGCAACAGTCAGGGATTTATTTTCCCCAATCCAACAGCAGTACAACAGTTTAGCTCACATATGCATACATCGCATCCATATATCATAAACATTAAAAATACGAATACATTACAATATGCATTTCATACAACATGACATTGCATATTAGCTAACATTTTACCCTTTTCAAGATAAGTTTAATTAACAGCTACCATTAACAATGTTCAGAGGTTTCTCAGATACAGTTCAGATACGCTCCAAACATGGATGCCATTTTGATACTCATTCAGATTCAGCTTTCAGATACAGTTCAAATACGCTCAAGACATGGACGCCATTCTGATACTCATTCAACTGTCAGATACAATTTAGATACGCTCCAGACCCAGATGCCATTCTGATACTCATTCAGATTCAGCTTTCAGATACAATTTAGATACGCTCCAGACACAGACGCTATTATGATACTCATTCAACTCTCAGATACAGTTCAGATACGCTCCAGACACGGATGCCATTCTGATACTCATTTAGATTCAACTTTCAGATACAGTTCAGATACGCTCCAGAAACGGACGCCATTCTGATACTCATTCAACTCTCAGATACAGTTCAGATACGCTCCAGACGCGAATGCCATTCTGATACTCATTCAGATTCAACTTTCAGATACAGTTCAGATACGCTCCAGACACGGACACCATTCTGATACTCATTCAACTCTTAGATACCGTTCAGATACGCTCCAGACACGGATGCCATTCTGATACTCATTCAGATTCATCTTTCAGATTCAGTTCAGATACGCTCCAGACACGGACGCCATTCTGATACTCATTCAACTCTCAGATACAGTTCAGATACGCTCAAGACACGGATGCATTCTGATACTCATTCAGATTCAGCTTTCAGATACAGTTCAGATACGCTCCAGACATGGACGTCATTCTGATACTCATTCAAATCTCAGATACAGTTCAGATACGCTCCAGACACGGATGCCTTTCTGATACTCATTTAGATTCAGCTTTCAGATACAGTTCAGATACGCTCTAGATACGGACTCCATTCTGATACTCATTCAACTCTCAGATACAGTTCAGATACGCTCCAGACACGGATGCCATTCTGATACTCATTCAGATTCAACTTTCAGATACAGTTAAAATACGCTCTAGACACGGACGCCATTCTGATACTCATTCAACTCTCAGATAAAGTTTAGATACGCTCTAGACACGGATGCCATTCTGATACTCATGCAATTTCAGCTCACAAATTCAGTTCAACAATCATTTCTGGATGGCATCTACAAGCCCATATCCAACAACTTTCTATCATCTCTCTAAATGGCATCTTTAAGCCCATTCCCTCTACCATCACATCATCGAGTGCAAATTTCTGGGCACTCTAATGTCTAATCATCTTTCACCTTTGAGTCACGAATGGCAAAACTCGCCAATCTAACTCTTCAGGCTTAAGAAGATTGAACAAGGGCAACTGTTGTACCTTAAAATTTTCCCTCTCACTTATCAAATATTTTCTCACAAGATCTCCCTTGACTCAAGACTTCCCTAGGCTTTGACCAACTCAAGACACCTCCTTAAGCACTGATGACCAAAATTAAGGTTTAAGATTGCACAAGGATATTTGAACTTCCAATGCCCCATATGACTTTCATGGATCATTATAGACCCCCAAGATTACTATGTCAAGTTTCAAGCCTTGGATCACACTTTTGCTCAGTCAATTGAGCAGTTGACCTAAAAATCAACTATTTTGGGGAAAAAGTTAACCATGGCCAATTTACAATCAAACTTCATAATTTTTGAAACACATCAATAATTTAAACTCATATGTATCATTTGTTCAAGTTTGTACCACAATTCCTCAAGAAATTTGATCAAATCTCCAAAAGGGCAAAATGGTCAAAATTAAGGTTTTGACTTGGAAAGGGCAATTTCTGATTTGTGACCTAGAAACTGATCAATTGGTTTACGGAATGATATCAAGAGTCCAATTGAATCATTTTGACCTAATGACATGGCTCAAAACATTGCTCAAGTCCAAAGGATTGACAGATGAATTTTCAGTCAATTGATCAAAAGTCAACTATATATTGAAAAGTCAAACTTTGACTTTTTGGTCAAATTCAAATGCCAAAGATCAAAATTCATCAAAACATGTCAAAATATGAAACTTATTCATCAAGAAATCAAAAAGTCAAGATTTCATTTTGAAAAGTCAAAATTTCTAAACTTAGAAATTTTTCTAAGTGTTGGAAATTTCTTATTTTTTCATAACTTTGAGCAAAATTTTCACCATGATGCAAGATGATTCAAGAGAAATTTTCAACATGAAAGTTGTAGATATCCATTAAATCTACAACTTTTCTTCACACACCGTATTCCAAAAGTGCTTGGATCTCAAGTTATAATTTTAAGAACATGTGGTCATAAAACAAAACACTTAGTGAAATTTTGCCCTAATTTGGTCAGGATTTTGACCCAACTTCATGGCACTTTTTCATATAGTTCCAAGGGGAATATTCAAAACGAATTCAAATATGGTTTGTAGAGCACATTGAAATCTTTCCAAAATGTCCAAGAAATCCTTGAGATCATTTTTGAGTAGGGAGAATCAAAGAGATGAATTAGGGTTTTGTCACTTGATTTACAAGTCATTTTGTGATGAATCAAATTCAAAATTCAAACTATGCTGCATAAACTCAAACTTGTTAGGAACTCCATAATTAATGGTTTTCACAACTGTTAGAGGTCTCATTTCAAGCATTCAATGCATGAATATGCTTTATATCCATTTTGGGAAGAAAGTGCACATTGCCATTTTGATAAAGTGACTTTTTGCACAAAACTTGTTCTTGAGCCTTGAAATTTATCTCTTCTGATCTTACATGTCTTACAATAATGAGAAATGGTTTAGACACTTACAATCACCCAGCCCATGCTTGTACTACACATTGAAACTTGGTTTCCCTCTTTTCTTCAAAATCAAGTAACCTAGCCAAAAGCTTAAAACTTGTGCTTCTGACTGTCCAAAGCTCTCCAATCCTTTTGCTTATAGATACACAAACTATTTGCCACAAATACACGAATGCTGAAGCCCTGAAAAGACCTAGAACTCAGAATCACATCTCATACCTCCATTTTCACATAAACTGACAAAAAACTTGAAACTCATAACTCCCCCGTGCGTTTTCAAGCCTTTTGGTTCCTAAAGCTTTCAAACATCATTTAGAACTGATCCCAGACCCTGTTACAGAACTGTAACACCATTAACACCATCCTCCATTTTCAAAACAGAGCTTTGCACTTGGACTTCTCCAGAACTCCTCAGCCCTTTTCAGCTCAAGCTAAGCATTCCATTAGCTTCCTGGAAACTTGAGAAAGCTAACCCAACCATTGGAACTCCTTGAAAGATGCTGAAACTTCAAACCCTATACCCTCTTGCAAGGTAAGTTTTCTAACTTTGGAACTTTTCATACAAGCATCATCAATGATTTATTTATGAATAAAACATATAGATATCATTCCCCTAAAGCTAACCGTGTCCATAATTTCCATTAATTTTGCTTGAGCTTAGAGAATTTTAAGATTGAAGTTTCTGAGATTTTTAGGATTCAGATTAGGGCCAATAAAATTCATGCTTATCTTTGATCTATAGTTTTAATGCTTTACATTTCTGAAACCGTAAGGAAATTTGCTACAAGTTTCATGTTTACAGTTTTCATTTTTGATGAGAAATGAACAAGTTACAGTTGGTATGGATGGAGGTTGAAGATGAAGTATTCAGGGCGCGCTTTGTATCATATATTTATGGTTTTGCTTATGTTAATGGATGTATAGTCACCTCAGTGGTAGAAGCGCGCACCTGTAACCTTCGGGACCTGGGTTCGAGTCCCAGTGGTACCCTTTTTTTTGTGCATCATTCTGACTTTTATGCGGGCGTCTGGGCCTCATTGGGCTTTTTGGTTTGTTTTTGTTTTTGCTAGCTAACCCCCCTGTGGACTATTTGCGCCCCTGGCCCAATTTTATGTTATTTTGTTTTTATTTCATTTTATTTTCTTAAATATTTTTCCTAATACTAAAAAATCATAAAAAATACAAAAATATTATATTTTCATTTTTGACATAGTTTATTTATTTTTCCTCATAAAAATTATTTTTATTTAATAAATACTTTATTTATTTTTACTAACTAGTCTTGTAAATTTAATTAAAAACTAGGTTATTATTTATTTTCTTTTACACCAATTAAAATATATTTATTTTAATGTAAAAAAGGCCAAAAATATTTTATAACACCATATATTATTTTCAAGACAAAAATACCAAAAAATACTTTTCTCGAAACGTAATTTCCTTTTAATCAATTAATAGACTAAGGTTTTTTTATTTAAAATCTTTTCTTATTAAATTAGGTTTACTTTTATTATTTTAATTAGTTATTTTCTTTTAATTAATTAGGTTAAAAAATCCATTTTCTCTAAAAAAATCTAAAGAAATATCCATTTATTTTACATTTCACATTTTGTACATTTATTCATTTTGTACATTATATTCACTTAATTTCTTTGTACATTTATTTATTTCAATTCTTGTACAAATTCAATTTGGTTGTAATAAATTAATTAGGTTTATATTCTTGCAATCCCTATTTACAATTTGTACACCCCTCTCCCACAAATATTGTAATAGCGTAGTAACTTTAAATTCCGCAATTTATCGCTTTATACATAAATGCTAGTAATTAGGGTTTGTATGGAAAGACTAAAACCAATACTTAGAAAACCTGAATTCAAGACAAAAAATGCATAAAAACAATACACTTGCACACAAGCACCCCCTAGGGTAAATCCACTTGGTTGCCTTTAAAAAATGACCATATTACGCATGTGAGGTATCTTAGCAAAAACAAGCAAAATACAAGATCATAGTCCCTCAATGACGCTATCTAAGTTACCTTTCAAATGATCCTAGTCGCTAAAAAAGAATGCTAAGGTACCTTGCAACATTTCTAATCATGGTTATACGATGAACCATGCCCGTCCTGTTTACATCCAAATATAGGGTTGCTTACCAAATCAATGGTAAGACAACAATGTCAAAGGAAAAGAAAATAAACAAGAAAGACTTTTGAGTAGGTAGAATGCTCCTAACTACTTGCTCAATTTCAAACAAAACATCCTTGATGTTTTCAAAATAAACACATACACTTTTAAAACATCTTACAAATGTGAAAACATTTTCAAAAGATCAACATCTTTGTATACATTCTTACAAATGAGAATCATTACAAAGATTGCCTAAACAGTGACCTCTTTATAAAATACTTTCAAAAACCACACAAAGCACCATTTCAAACAAAAGCAAGTGATCTAGCAAGTAAGAGCCCATGGAAAACCATGGATGAAAAGGGTGCTAATACCTTCCCTTTTCATAATCTACCCCCCGAACTCAAGAAATAATCTCAAAGGTCTTTCCTGTGCTTTTTCACCTTTCCTTTTGGATAAAAGAAAAGTCAGTGGTGACTCTTGCTAACCACAACATTTGCGATCAAACGCAAAACCCTCAAGTCAGTTCTCCCACCGTATCACATGGAATTATTGTGATTTTGAGGGTATAACGCGTGAGGTTGTACCACCTTATATGCCTCAGCAAAATAGTGTTGCGAAGAGAAGAAATCATTCAATAATGAATATGATTTGTAGCACGTTGAAGGGAAAAATCTTGCCGAAGAAACTAAGGGGGTAAGTCGTATCTACAACTGCCTATTTATTGAATAGGTGCCCTACTAAGAAGTTGGATAATGTGATAACAGAAGAGGTATGGTCTGGTCATACAACAAGTTTAAGTCATCTGAAAGTTTTCGGTTCTGTAGCATTTCAACAGATTTCGGTTCAACTTTGAAATAAGTTGGATGACAAAGGAGAGATAATATTTCTAGTTGGTTATCATCCAACAGAGGCTATAAGTTGTTTGATGTGAGTAGAAAGAAGATTTTGATTAGTCGAGATGTGGTCGTGGATGAGTTAAGGTTGTTTGACAGTAGAAAAATTCACATGCCAACAGCTGAAACTGGTTTCCCAACAGAAGGAAACTAGTCTCCTTCGCAATTTATGCATACTGAAGCTACTTGAATTGAATTTTTGGAAGAAGAAACAGGTTTCCCTGTTTCTGGAAACCGGTTTCCACAGGAAAATGCAGAAACAGTTCAGCAGCCGGTCGAAGTTAAAAATGGTGAATCCAGTAGACGTATAACAAAGCATAGAGGTATAACTCAAAAGCTCTGAGATTGTGAAGTATTCCATGATAATGAGATCTACAATGATGGTGATCTCATTCACTTTATACTTATGGCAAAATTCGAGCCCATGAGCATGAAGGATGCATTAAGCAATTCAAAGTGGGTGGGTGCGATTAAAGAGGAGCTGTAATCGATTGAGAAAAACAATACTTGGGAGCTGGTCTATTTACCAGAATGGAAAAAGCCAATCGGTGTGAGATGGGTCTATAAAGTTAAGGAAAATCCAAAAGGCGAAATTTTCAAGCATAAGGCTTGACTAGTAGCGAAGGGATTTTTACAAAGAGAAGGTATAGACTATGACGAGGTGTTTGCACTTGTGGCTAGATTGGAAACTATATGACTAGTTATTGGTATTGCGAATAACAATAATTGGTTAATGTATTAAATAGATGTAAAATCTGCATTTTTGAATGGTCCACTTGAGGAGGAAGTCTATGTAGAGCAACCCCTTGGTTTTGTGGTGAAGAATTAAGAGGGAAGAGTCTACAAATTGAATAAGGCACTCTATTGTTTGAAACAAGAACCCGAAGCTTGGAATAAACGCATAAATGCATTTCAGTTGAGGTTGGCTTCAAAAAGTGTGTATCCGAATATGGTGTTTATGTGAAGACGGATGCAAGCAAAAAGTGATTATACTTTAGTTATATGTGACAAATTATTAATTACGGAAAGCAATGAAGTGAATATTTCTAGTTTCAAGAGTGAGCTTATGGAAGAGTTTGAAATGAGAGACCTTGGAATCATGACTTATTGTCTTGGCATAGAGTTCCATAAGTCAAAATTGGGACTGCTTATGCATCAAATAAAGTATGCTCTTGAGATTTCGAAAAGGTGTGATATGGAGCATTGTAATGTTGCTATAACACCGTATGAAGCAAAGTTACAGATGTCCAAAAGTGAGGATGATCAAGATGTGGATCCAACTCAATATAGGAGGTTAGTTGGATCATTGTGTTACTTGTGCAATATATGGCCAGATTTGGCGTTTAGTGTCGGCATTGCAAGTAGATTCATGGAGAAACCAAAGGTTTCTCATTTTGGCAGTAGTTAAGAGGATCCTAAGATACATCAAAGGAACTCTTGGTTGTGGAATTCTCTTTCTCGTAACTGATACGGGTAGAAATTACGAGTTACTCGATTATACAGATTCTAATTGGTGTGGAGATAAGGATGATCAAATGTCTATGGCTGGTTATGTCTTTATGTTCGACGGAGCTCCAATATCTTGGTGCTCTAAAAATAAACCTGTAGTTACACTCTCTTCTTGTGAGGCCGAGTATATCGCTGCATTAATGTGTGCGTGTTAGACTGTGTGGCTTGTGAATCTGTTGAAGGAGTTGGGTAATAGTGCAGAAAAAGGTGTCACACTCTTGGTTGATAATGTTTCGGCCATTAATCTTGTAAGGAATCCCATAGAACATGGAAGGAGAAATAATACAGAGATGAGATTTCATTATTTGAGGGAACTGGTGTGTGCAGGCCAGCTGAAGTTAGGATATTGTCGAAGCAAAGAACAACTTGCAGATTTTTTGACGAAAGGCGTGACAAATGATGTGTTCAAGAAGCTTGTGAGGAGTTTAGGTATGAAGGATGTTAAGCATTTTAATTAAGGTGGTGTATTGGATGTTAGATACCATTCAAATGCATTCTGGAAGCTTTTAAGTTCATTTCATGCAAAATAACTTATTTGAAAAGCACTTCTGGAAGCTGCAAAGATTCTGTGTTTCGAATGAGAAACCAGTTTCTCAGTTTGAGGAAACTGGTTTCTGTCACAAATTTTTGTCTTCCAGTTCTGTTTTTCTGTTAGGGAAACCGATTTCTCTGTTTCTGGAAACCAATTTCCAGCGCGAGAGTTTGGTGTTTTTGCTGTTTTGTTAGGACTGTTTGGTTCCAAAGTTATTTTAAGTTGTATCCTATATAAACCCTCATGTAATGTGTTTTAGTATGAGATTAATGCCAATTTATGAGTTTTCCTCAATTATTCTCTCTCTCTCTCTCTCTCTCTCTAATAAGCTATATTTTTCTCTCTAAACTTTATCTTCTCTAATTAACCACTTTTCACCATTAACTCACCAACTTCATTTTGTGTATGTTCTAACAATTAGGAGTGCAAACCTGACAGGACCTCTGCAACATACAAAGCCCCACATAGAAATTTGGACGCAACTAGTGTTTAGGAAAAAGGAAGGTAAACAATATTTCTTCATCTGGATAACACTATAGATATCAATGTCGTGGACTATAACGAATATTGTCGCGACATGAAAAATATTTGAGTGAATAAATGCTCGAGTGACAATGAAGTTGAAATTTTGGTACATGCAACACATGTTAATACTGATATCCCAACATCAGAACAATGTCACGACATATGCTACAACATTTATTGACATGCAAATATATTTATCAAGATGCAAGTGATACTGTAATTAAAATTTCAGAATGATAAATAACACATAGAGTTGTTAAACTAGTTCGGTGCAACATCACCTACTCTGGGAGATACCAAGCTAGGAAGGAAATCCACTATTAGTAGTATCAATTTAAAGCCTAAACAGTCCCAATTTACATATTCTCACTTAATCTCTACCCAGTGCAAATTCTACCTTGAAATCATCATTTAGATATGAGAAATCACCTTCTCACTCCCTAAATCACCTCAGTGATATCTAACAGTCCCAATCCCAATGACTATATCAAGAACAACCTAATAAGAAGATGAAACTTCCAAAACACAACTAAACTTTTTTGCTTAAAATCTTCAAGAATGAGAATAATACTCAACTCATTACCTAAAGGCTTTTGAGTGAGAACATTACGTCTACCACAAGTATAAAAAAATACAAGGGTGACTTACAACTACACAAGAGACTCACAAAACCTAAGACTCTAAGCTTCTCTTGATTTACAAATTATTAAAAGTTCTTATTTTCTTTTACATTAGGTTATGTCTTCTCTTTAAATACACATCTACAGTCCATGGGGTTCAAATTCTGCGCCCATAAGTTTCTTGATCCATAAGCTGAGTGATGCACCAATTGTGCAGCAAAATCTCCTTAAATCTTGGAATAAACAATAAAATTTTCCTAAATTGTCTCAAGGGCCAATTTAGTAACTAATGTATAGCTGGAGATATAAAACATGTTCCAGATTAAATCTTTTTTACTTGTGAAATTTACTGAGATATATCTAAAAAGAATATCACAAAATCAAATCAAATCTGTCAATATTTAAAACAACCACGCTTGTTGTGCCAGACCAAGATGTCATAACATTTGTCTTCGACATCTGGTTGAAAAAATCATAACATCAAACTTGTTATAACAGTTGATAAAAATACTGCAATATCTTGATCAACATCAGTATAAAACCATGTTTTAGAAAAAATATGCCAGTCCTAAAACCATGGAACTAACAATCTCCCCCTTTGACAATTTTTTTCTAAAACAACCAAAGCCCAAATAAAACTTGAGAGAAGAATAAAACCACAAAGGAATAAGACCACAGAGGAATAATACCAAAAAGGAATAAAACCACAAATCAAACTGCACAAAGACTTGTATAAAATATACAACAGTTACACAAACACAAGCTACATACTAAACATGTAAACATTGTACATGAGAAAGAAGATGACCTGCATCTTCAGAACTGTTAATTCTCTGAATCACATGGCTGGAATTATGTTTGGTAAAACTAATACAACAACAATATGTTAAATAGGATGTGATTACTTTCTATGAAGAATAGGTTGAGCAAGAAGTCTTATTTCATGTTGGGACATGTTGAGTTGAAGTATTTCAACATCTGGAGCAACATGTCAGATAAGATGTCGTATGCAGGGTCATACGACATCGCACTTGAGCTAAGCAGAACAATTGGATTCCATTATGATCTAACAGTTAGAGAGAATTCTAGGAATATTATGCAATCTTATGAGGAGCTGGTTTAATGTTCTAGAAGAATCAAGAAGAATATTAAAGAATATTGACCTTCCAAATAAGGAGACTTTTTAGGAAATATTTGATTGAAGACCTATTTTGTAGTAGAATCTTTTGCAGATTTGTAACAGCTAAAGAGCTGTGATTTGAAGCCCAAATTCGGTTGGGTGATAGGTTATAAATAAAAGCTTTGTAACCTAATAAAGTTACCAACCGTAAATGAAAAGATGTAGTTATTAAGGAGGAGTTTGTGTGCCACTCTCTAGGAGAGTTGGTTGTGTGTTCCACTCGATATGTGAGTTGGACTGTGTTACAGATTTGTTATCTCTGTTATTGTTCTTACTCAGAAGCCTTTAGGTAATGAGTTAAGTATTGTTCTTGGAGGAAGCTTTTAAGAAACTCCAAGTTGTGTTCTTGTCAAGTGTCTTGATGAGTATTGTCATGGAAGCCTGTCTTCTATTTTGCTGTCATGGAAGTATGTCTTCCTGTGTTTTTGTCCAATCGCTCTTTGATTGACGAGGGATTAAGGAGGGCCTTATATCTAGGTGAGTCTTAGATAAAAGTATATCACGGGTAGTGATTAAGTGAGTAGATCATAAATTGATATGTTTTTTGTAAGGTCTATGAATTTATACTATCATAGTGGACTTGTCCCTAGCTTGGTATGTCCCTAGAGTATGAGAGTTTCTCCGAACTTGGTTAACAATTTATATGTGTTGTTTATGCTTTTTAGTACTATTTTTATTGTTTATACCTTGCCTATGTTGTTTAAGTCAGATCATATGTCTCAACATGTTATAGGACATCGGAGTTCTGTCATACCAGAATTTCAAGAACCATCCAAGTTACGCCCCCTAAACCATATAACCAATTCTTATCACAAAGAGATAAATCTCCCCCTCAAGAACACAACACATTAAAAGAACATGCAGCAGAAGCAGCAGACATAACTCAGAGCATAAGACACACCAATGCTCATATCTCAGAACACAAGTCACAAAAGGTAGACAACATGTTAGAACATCCTATAGGACATCCTGCAACCAACCCTCATATAAGTAGAAAAAATAGACTCAAGACTAATCAACCCCAACAGAAGTAGCAGAAATAGACTCAAGACTCACTTGACAAACAAGCATGCCCCTCTAAATTTTTTCATACATAAAACAACACTTGACTTGGACCTATACCTACCAACACTTTTCTCCCCCTTTTTAGCCAAATGTTGACAAAACTGAGTAGAAAGAAACCGACATTCACAAAGAATCAAAATAAGTAAGAATTGATTCAAGACAAACAAAACAAGACCTAAAAAGAAACTTACTCAATAACTTGATGCAAGACTAGTAGCATCAAAATGACTCAAAAGAAACAACAACAAAAAACAAAAGAAAGAACATACTAGGAATCACCAAAAGAGACACAAACTAAGGGTTAAAAAAAGACTCAAAATAAGACTGACTCAATGAATAGAAAAAAACACACTTTTTTGTTTTTTATAACACATAGCATGTATAGCTATCCACCACAACCTCCTGAGTCAATTAAATTGACCCAATCTTCATCAGCATCTGAGTCCGAGTCTGAGTCAAGTAGCTTAACATGATTCTTATTGAGGGACTTCATCTTGGTACATATGTTTTCCCTGTTTTGGATGGTCCCGTAGATGTTCCAACATTTTTTTGCAGTGTTGGACACTACTCTCTTTGAACCAGAACCCACTTCCTTCTTGGTTTCCAACAGAAGAGCCTTCTTTGCATCAACAATTTTTAAAGATTTGCTCATGTTGAAACGCAACTTGTGAGGAAATTGAGGTAGTAAAGCCTTTAAATACAAGGAAAGTTACCTAGTTTGTAATGACACCTTTCTTGTAACAACAATTCATTCAATGAAAGCATTCTTGGAATGATATAAAATCTTCTTTAGAAACAGTGAACCACTTAGCATAGGAGATATACATATTCTTGTTTAACTTTCTCTCTTTCCAAGTTTTGATTGCTTATAAATGTTAGAACATTTGAAAGGACATTCTGCATGCCATTGAAAATGATTCTTCTGAGATTTCACGCTTCACTAGGTGAAAGAATATAGTTGCTACCACCGTCCAAACATTTACTACTATAATTCTTCATAAGTGCAGTTCCAAAATTACCCCTCATAATCTCAATGTAACTTGCACCTCAAGTTATGATGAAAATACTTCCAGATCTTCTTAGCCATACCAAGCTTAGGAGTTTCAAAATTTTCCTGTAGCAAGACCCCTGACACAATGATGAGATAACCAATGACTTTGTTATGCAAGCAGAATAAAATCCTTGTGTCATACCCAAAATTTGTCCGCCCTATTTCTATAGTCAAATTATTCTCAAACTTGAGTTTTATAAAATACTTTTGGTTTATATATGATGTACCCCAAAATTTTCCCTCCTAATTTTCTTCAAGACATTCTCAAAAGGTCTTCAAATGCTCAAGGCGGCTCAAGAATTGATCAGACAAATTCTCCTCCTAAGCAATGGGTCCATAACTAGGATTTTGTGTTTCTCAAGGAATATTGGATTTCAAAGGCCTCAAGTGGTTTTCATGGCTCTTAACATGACCCTAAGAATGCTCATGTCAAGTTTCAAACCTTGCATCTCAAGATTGCTCAGCCAATAGCTCAACTGATTGAAAGTCAACTGTATTGGGTAAAAAGTCAACTACGGTCAACATATAGTCAAACTTCAAGGTTTTTGGTCAACATCAACATTTTGAAGTGATATTCATAATTTGATCAAGGTTTTATCATGATTCCTAAAGGAAAACCCTCAAATCATCAAAAGTCAAAAAGTTGCCAAATTAGGGTTTCTTTAGGAGAAGTCAACTGAACTTTGACCAAGCATAACTTTTACATGCTTCATCAACTTTTACCTAAACCAAAGCCCATTTTGAAGGAAATTCAATTCCCTACAACTTTGTATCTGTATGCCCAAGTCCAAAAAGTGCTTCATTTGAGAGATATGAGTCCATACATTATAGGTCCTTTCAAAAGTCAATAAAAAGACACTTTTTGTCAAGGCAACTTACATCAAGATAAACTCTCCAAATGAAAAACTGATCAAAATAGAAATTGAAGAGGACATCTTAATATTTCCAAAAAGTACAATATCACCTTCAAAAGATGAAAATTGATAGATTTATAACCATTTCAAGTTGGGAAATTTTGATAGAATGCATGAATTCCAAATTAAGCAAACTTGTGATTTTGAGCTAATGGGCCTAACTTTTGATGTTCAAACATGTTCACAATGTGTTAGAGGATCTATAAATCCATGCACATATTTTTTATGATTTTAATTTCTTTTATTTGGATTTTTATTCATTTAAATGCAAGTAAATCAAATAAAATATAAAATCATTGGGCCAAGGCGCGTGGGCTTTTGATTTCAATCATATGGAGGCTCAATAACACATGACAAACATGCCAAAATTGAGTGATACCTATATCGAAGCATATCTTAATTATTTTGGAAAGTTTTTAATTGGTTTTTGGAAATATATCATGCCATGATGGTATAAGATTCTTTCCTTGTTTGTTTGACATATTTCCTCCTCTATATAATCACAACAAGACCAGATGCAATGCCCACGCATCCTTGCCTCACAAATTGCAAAAAAATTCCAATTTTTTTTCAAACCCTCGAGTTTTAAAACTTGTGTTACAAGCCCTCTCATTCCAAAACTTCGATCCCATTCACTTCCTGGAACATTGAAAGGTAAGTTTGGATCAGTTACCATGATCCAAAGCGCATGAAAACGACATACCATGCATCTCCGATCGCATAATGTTGTGAAATTCATATCTTAAGTTTTGCATTGTTTTAAATCTTGTTGTTATTGCTAATGTACTTCTGAGTTCCCTCTGAACAGGTTTTGATCACTATTATTATCCCATGCAATCAAAATTGTATTACATCATGCTTGCTCCGATCTGTATTATTTGCGCAATAATGGCCAAACCATGGATATTTAGCCTCCAAAAACATTGTCGTTGGATTCGTAGCCCTTGATTTAGGGGAGTAGGGTATAATTTGCTGCCTAAAAATGTTTATTTCACAAGATGGAAAAAAGGACAGCTGGAGAAGACGACCGGAGCTAGGGCTCTGGCGCCTCTCCGACCAATAGCATCATGTTTTATATTTATTGGCATGGTTTAATTTATATGACCAGATGTAAAAAACACCCCAGCGATAGAAGCATGTATTGCTAAGGTGTTAGTGTACCAGAGCACGAGTTTGATCCATGCCCTTTGTATTATATTTTTCATGTTGTTTCTTGTTTGCAGATCCAGTACAAGATAGCCTAGCGCATTCATATTGTTCCTCACTTCATCACCACTTGATCATCATAGGACCAAATCCAGCATCTCAGATGTGTCTCCCTCACGGTGAACTTCCTGAAGCCATCCCCACCAGATCCAGCACAAGCGTCTTGGGCCTTATCTCTTCGGGCCTAGCGGATCACTTTTTTCACACCCCCAGATTTACTTCTTCAGGCCCATTGCATTTCTTTATATATATATATATATATATATATATATATATATATATATATATATATATATATATATATATATATATATATATATATATATATATATATATATATATATATATATATATATATATATATATATATATATATATATATATATATATATATATATATTATTTTGACCTTTTTTTCACATAATTAATATTTATTTAAAATCAATTTAGAATTAGATTTTTCTTTATCAAAATTAACCAAATTAATTTGTTTTCTTTATTAAATTGATTAACTTTTGTTAAATAAATTAACTTCGTTTTGTTTAATAAAAATAATTAGGTCGTTCTAGTCGTTTCGTTTTCACTAATAAAACATTTATTTTTTAATCAATTAAAATTAATTAAGTTAAGTTAAGTCATCAAAATTTCTTTATCAAAACGATCACGAAAAGAAAACATTTTCTCCATTTCTCTTTACTTTTACAATCTTCGCGCGTTCCTTTACTTTCGCATTAGTTTTTACAATAATGTATCTGCTAAAGGTTGTAATAAATTAAGTAGGGTTTTATCTGTTTTCTTTTTCCCTAATTTTTTATGGTTTGTATCCCCCTTCCCTGAAGCCCTGTAATAGTTTAGACTTCTTTTCCGCAATTTACCGCTTTCCTTATAATTGTTAGATGTATGCTAATAGGGTTTGTATGGTAATATCTAAAACAAACGCTAGATAACCTTAAACACAAGATATGATAACTAAATTAAAACACAATTCACACACGCACCTCTAGGGTGACCCCTTGTTTCCTTCCGATAAAATAGTCACGTCCCTCGAACGTGGGACACTTTAGCAAAGACCCTCGATTAAAAAGATCGTAGTTCCTCGATGATCCTTCGATTCTGCCTCGGTAAACGATCTTAGTCTCTTACAATAAAATTGCTAAAACATCCTATAAGTTGCCTTTATAATTATACGATGACCCACGCCCGTCTCTCATAGATCCAACGATAGGGCTTGCTACTAACTAATGGTAGGATAACACTATCTAAAGGAAGAGGAAAATAATGCGAAAGACTTTTGAGTAGTTAGATAGCTCGCAGTCGCTTGCTCACAAACAAAAAACATTTTTCACACAAAATACTTCTTTTCTAAAATATTTTCAAAACAAACACTTTGTATGCGTTCCCAACGATACGAGAATCATTACAAAGTTTGCTGAACTTAGGCATTTTCAAAATATTTTCAAACACACATTCACAAAGCATCTTCAAAAGTGAGCTAGCAATTAAGAACCCGTAGATAACTACATATGAAAAGGGTGCTAATACCTTCCCTTTTCATAACCTACCCCCCGAATTCATAAAATTCTCAAAGGTCTTTCCTGTTCTTTTCACCTTTTCCTTTATTGGATAAAATAAAAGTCGGTGGCGACTCTTTCTATCCGCAACATTTGTAATAAAATGCAAAACCAAAAGTCCATTCTCCCACCGTATTACAGAACTGGCGACTCTTCTGGGGAGAACTAAAGTGGGGTTACCTTAGAGTTAGATCAAATTTAAAAATGCTTTACTTGCTTGATGTGTATGCTTTACATTTCGGGGTTTTGCTTGGGTTTATTTTTGTAAAGATCCTATACCGGATCTGGGGGCATTTTAGGTAAGTAGCTATAGATCATGGAAACTATACTGCGTATACCGATATGGTTGAGATGATGTCTATGTTAGTGCAACACATTGGTTTTTACTGGTATCCCTCGAGTCAGTCGGGAAGTATACTAGGTTGCCGCGTGGTTTCATAAGCACTAACTAACCGTAGAACCTTAGTTGACACAACTTAGCCATTAGAAATTAGTGAGATGGTCGACTTTGGTGTAGACTGAAGTTGGTTGATACTCGATACTACGCTCATTTAGATCAGACTCTCGGGATATTTCAGTTGCAAATCAGATGTTGTGCTGAAACAATGCATGAGAGAAAGCTCAGTGATATTGAGAGTCCTAGAATTCAGTTACTTCTTTTAAGACAGGTTGAGCCAACTAAAACTCAAGAGAGTACTTGCCTACAAACTCCATGAAAGATTGAACCTAAGGCCTTATGTGTTTTGTTTGTGTCTAATTAAAGGTTCAAACATGACATCATAACATCATGACATCATACCATATCATTTTCACTAACCATTTCAAGGACCAAGGGATTTATCTTTGTTCTTTGTTGTAGGTTATGGCCTCCGCTCGCAGAAACACTGACCGGATCAACTTTGTAAGGATACCTTTTCAACTTAAGGAGTTAGTCTCAAGGGTTACCGAAAGTTCTTAATTCATCAGAAGGCATGGTCAACTACTAAGTCTGGTTACATCAGGTTTTGAAGAAGACATGATGAGTGTTCTATTCTAGTTCTTTGACCCTGCACATCACTGTTTCACCTTTCCAGATTATACGTTGGTACCTACAATGGAAGATTTATCTAAAGTACTAAGAGTACATGTTCTTGATCAAACACCCTTCACCGGTTTAGAGGAAGCTCCAAAAACAGAAGATATTGCAGCAGCCTTACATCTGAAGCGATCCAAAATTATATCTAACTGGGAAACGAGAACTGGAGTCAAAGGCTTTCTTGCTAAATTTATGATAGAGAAGGCTCAACTGTTTCTGGATGCTATGAGTTTTTAGGCTTTCAATGAGATCTTGGCTTTGTTAATCTATGGATTGGTACTATTCCCTAATCTAGACCAAGTCATAGATGTGAACACCATCAAAATATTTCTTGCTCCTAATCCCGTGCCTACCTTGCTTGGAGATATGTTACATTCTCTTCACACTCATACTATGAAGAAGCGAGGAACTCTTATGTGTTGTATACTTTTTCTATCCATTTGGTTTATTTCGCACCTTCCCTGCTCGATAATGAAGAATGAACAAGGATTGAGGTGGTCTCAAATAATAATGTCACTCTCTCATACAGACATCTATTGGTACTTCCGATCTCACGAGGATATCACTATCATTGACCACTGTGGGGAATTCCCTAATGTTCCACTCATTTGAATTAGGGGAGGTATTACTTACAACCCTTCTCTATCTCTACGTCAATTTGGTTATGCTCGAAGAGATGATCCTCATGACACGCTTATCCAGGGTATTATATTCGATTACGAGAATGATTCTCAAGGTTATCATCAAAGGTTTATACATGCTTGGGGCATGGTGAGCAAGACTGATAGCAAGACGTTAGGACAAAAGAATTCCATCCCTTTGGAGTTCTATCTCAAATGGGTACGAGCTTGTGCTCAAAACCTCATGATGCCATATCCTGATGTCCTACCAGTAATCATGGAGCCTATTGTCGAAGGAGACATTTCTCGTACCATCCTTCATCCAGACATACCTACTAACCTTGAAGAATTGCAGAAGTCATAGATTCAACTCAAGGAAGAACGAGACACCTTTGAGACTAAATTCTATGTAAGTGAGAAGAAAGTATTGGAGCTGACGAAGCAACTTCACAAGGAGCAGAGTCTTAACGCATATATCAACACGAAGAAGAGGCGTCTATGAGAAACTTAAAACTCTAGGAGTTTTTAATTTATCCCTTTGTAATCTTGTGTTTTCACATGAACTTATTAATAAAAATATTTTGTTTGTTTCCTTTTGGGTTAAAAAATTTAAATCTCATAAGGTCATTGAAAACATTGCATATACATATCATTACATGACAGGTGTTTCAAGACATGTTTCTTATGCTTTTGTTGTTTATTTCAGCATAAAGAATGGCTCTTGAACAAACAGTTAAGGATCTCCGGGCTCAGAACGCCCAGTTCCATCAATTGTTCCTGAACCTAGCCAAGGGGCAAGAAGAGCTGAATGCCCTCATCACTAAAGATATAGGAGAGAAAAATAAGAAACCAACTAGCATCCTCAACATGGGTAGGAGACTCAAAGGTCTGGTCAAACGAGTTTTAGATTTTGAAGAAGAAGATGATGAGGAAGATGATAAAAATATGAAGGCTGATAATCAGGGTTCTGATGAAGAAGAAGCAGACTATTTAGATGAACAGTATCCTCTGGCTGACGACAAATACAAGCAGTTAGAAGATCGTCTCAATGCTATGGAGATTCAGAGAGTTCCTGGGTTAGATTTTCAAGAGTTGGGTCTCATATCGGGGGTTGTTATCCCTCATAAGTTCAAGGACCCCACTTTACCAAATATGACGATATGTCTTATCCTAAGCTTTATTTGAGGTCTTATGTCCGGAAGATCCAACCCCATACTGCTGATAAAAAATTATGGGTGAATTTCTTTCAAGAAAGCCTGTCGGGGACGCAATTAGAATGGTTCTATCAGTTGGAAGAAACCAACATTCACACTTGGGAAAACTTGGTTGCTGCTTTTTACAAGCAGTATCAATATAATGCTGACCTTGCACCAACGCGAGTTCAATTACAAAACATGTCTATGGGCTCGAACGAGGGTTTCAAAGGGTACGCTCAGAAATGGAGAGACTTAGCTGGAAGGCTGCAACCTCCCTTGTCTGATCGGGAGCTAACTGATATGTTCATGGCCACTCTGACAGGTTCATTCTTTAATCTGCTAATTGAGAGTTTGTCATCTAGTTTTACTGAGCTAATTCTGACTGGGGAACAAGTTGAAAGCGGTATAAGGAGCAGAAATATTCTGGTGGCTACGTCTTCTAGTGCTATAAATAAGATGTTCAATAATAAGAAGGAAACCAATGTTGTTTATGGCCAGTAGGGACGAAGTAAGAATGATCACCATCAGTCTGTGGGAGCGGTGTTAATTTCTAATGCCACACATGTTCAACAACAATAATAGGGGGACCAGCATAGGTCAGACGCTTTGAGGAGGCAGTTCACCAAGATTAATATGCCATTGTATCAGGAATTTCAACATTTGTTAAAAGCAGAATTGATAACACTACAGGATCCTCCTTAGAACCCCAACACTTCCTCTCCTAAGTACAACCTGAATGCGAAGTGTTCCTATCATTCTAACAATCCTGGGCACGACACCAACAACTGCCGGTCCCTGAAGAACAAAAACCAGGATATGATTGACGCAAAATAGAATGAATTTGATCCTCACGAGACCCTTAATGTGATAATTGCACCTATGCCCAGTCATACTAAAGGTGTTAATGCTATGGGCGATGTTTCTTATGTCTCCACCATAAGTGACTTGACCACTCCCTTGATAATCATTAAGAAGAATCTGTTGCAAGTCGATTTATTTCAGGGTTGCCTTGAAATTTGTTACCATTGTGCGTCTCAATCTGATGGATGTATGTGGCTGAAGAAGGGTATTCATCGTTTGATTGATATCCGTGAAATTATATTTGAGAAGACTCCATCCGTGAAGAGTTTACATGAAAGTATGTCTCAAGATCTGAGACTTGAAGATGTTTCTATAATCAAAATTTCCAATACTCCTGTAAGGATCACCTCTAAAGGTCCTATAAAGATTCCTGCCAAGCCTAGGGTGGCTCCCCTGATCATTACTGCACCGGGGCTAATTCCGTATTCTTATGACAAGGCTGTTCCCTGGAATTATGGAGCTGAAGTTTATTACCATAGTGTTCAGGAAGAACCATGGATTACCAAAGATGAAGATACTGAAGTTACAAACCTCAATGTAGAGAATATTGTCAGGACTAGTAAAGTTACCAGAACAGGAAGGGTCTTCTCTCTAGAGATCTCCCCTCCAAAGACTATCACTACACCAGTACGTATCCCTGCTGGCTGGTCAGCTGCTGACACTCGGGACAAAGAGAAAATGATTGAGCCTACCCGGACAGAGGCACCATCAAAAGATGTTACTGTTGAAGATTCCTCCAAGCAAGAGATGGAGGAAATACTTAAATATTGTTGAACAGTTGGGGAAGACGCCCTCTAAGATATTCATGTTATCCTTGTTATTTTTCTCTGAAGCCCATGCTCAGGCTTTGGTAAAATTTTTGAAAACTGCTCATGTACCTCAAGAGACCTCTGCTGATCAGTTTGAGAATTGTGTAGCAAGCCAAACAGCTAACAATGGGTTAGGCTTTTCTGATGCTGACTTAACTACGATAGGGAAGAATTATAACAAGGCCCCGTACGTCTCTATTGAGTGTAGGGGAATTACCTTAGCACATGTGTTGGTGGATACAGGTTCCTCATTAAATGTATTACCAAAAGGTGCTCTAGATAAACTAAAATGAGAAGGGGTTGTGCTGAAACCCAGTGACATTATGGTGAGAGCCTTTGATGGGTCAAGGAGAATGGTACACAGAGAGGTTGATCTTCTGATCAAGGTGGGATCTCAGATATTTGACTCCACCTTCTATGTAATGGATATTCGATCGACCTATTCCTGTTTGTTGGGACGCCCCTGGATTCATGGGGCAGGTGAAATTACCTCTACCTTGCACCAAAAAATAAAGTATCCCGTGAAAGGGAAAATTGTTACGGTTTGTGGAGAAGAAGAGTATATGGTGAGCCATTAGAATTCATTCAAATATGTTGAGATGGGTGGTGAATTCATTGAAACTCCCTGCCAGACCTTTGAAGAAATTCCTCCGACAATTGTCGTTGCTAAAGCTACACCTAGGGTTACCAAGGATCCCCCAAGAATGGCTTCTCTGAAAGATGCTATGACTGTGGTAGAAGAAGGTGGTTGCACTATTTGGGGTCAACTTCCTGATATTCCTTACAAGTCCAACAAATTTGGTTTGGGTTTCACCTCAGAGGCTCAAAAGGAGGTTCGTCGTGCTTGTGCTGGGATACTACCTTTTCGCATCGGCAATAATGAAGTCAATGCTATAGAAGACACTGATAGTGATTATGATTTGGACAACTAGATATTCCATACTACTGGCGCTGAACTCAACAACTGGAAGGCTAAAGACTTTATACCAATCTCCTTTAGTCAAGAGTAATTTCTATTTCCTATTTTATTGCTTTCAAGTTTTTTGGATATGTAATTTTAAAACAATAACTTTAAGCCTTGTGCCTTACCTAGGGCACAATGATCCACTTGTTAGGGTTGTTATCTTTCATCCACATATGCTCATCTAATAAAACATTGGGCGTTTTTGCATTCAAATTTTGCGTTCTATGTATTTTCATTACTTTATTTATTTCAAATATAGCTATGTATTTCTTACACACACCCACACACTACATTGCAGATCCACATCCACTGTGGATCTCATTGATATTGATTATGCTACTGCCACTCATGACTTTGAAAATCCGATCTACCAAGCCGAGGACGAAGGTGAGGAAGATTGTGAAATACCAGGAGAACTTTCCAGACTCTTAATACAAGAAGAAAAGTCTACACAACCACATGAAGAACCAGTCGGAGTTGTAAACTTGGGTACTGAGGCAGACTGGAAAGAAGTCAAGATAGGCGCCAATTTAGAGAGTAGTGTCAAGAACATGTTAATTCAGATGTTTCATGACTATGTTGAGATCTTTGCTTAGTTGTCCGAAGACATGCCAGGGCTCGATACTAATATTTTAGTCCATCATCTGCCAATGAAAGAGGGATGTTATCCGATTAAGCAGAAGGTTCGTCGCATGCATCCTGAGATGTCAGAGAAGATCAAGGCCGAAGTTATAAAGCAATTCAACGCAGGTTTCTTGGCACGGACATCATTTCCTCAATGGGTTGCTAATATTGTTCTAGTACCAAAGCAAGATGGCAAAGTGCGTATGTATGTAAACTACAGGGATCTGAACAGAGTGATCCCCAAAGATGATTTCCCACTTCCGTATATTGATTTTCTGGTCGATAACACCGCTCATCATAAGGTATTATCTTTCATGGATGGTTTCTTGGGTTATAATCAGATCAAGATGGCGCCCGAAGATATGGAGAAAACCTACTTCATCACACATTGGGGCACTTTCTGCTACAAGGTTAGGCCTTTTAGGTTGAAGAACGCCGATGCAACTTATCAGCGTGCCATGGTAGCTTTGTTCCATGACATGATTCATCACGATATAGAGGTCTACGTCAACGATATGATTGCCAGGTCACAGACTGAAGAAGAGCGTCTTGATCATCTTCATAAACTGTATGAGTGACTAAGGAAGTACAAGCTAAGGTTAAACCCGAACAAGTGTACCTTTGGGATGAGATCTGGTAAACTCCTAGGTTTCGTCGTAAGTGGTAAAGGCATTGAAGTTGATCCCGCCAAGGTCAAATCCATTCACGAAATGCTGGCTCCTCGTATTGAGAAGGAAGTTAGAGGTTTCTTAGGATGATTAAATTACATTTCCCGATTCATTTCTCATTTGACTGCTACTTGTGAGCCAATCTTCAAGCTGCTGAAGAAAGATCAAGTAGTAAAGTGGAACACCGACTGCCAAATAGCCTTTGATAAAATTAAGGAGTACCTACAAGAACCTTCAATTCTGATGCCACTAGTTGAAGGAAGACCTCTAATCATGTACCTAACAGTGCTAGAGAACTCAATGGGGTGTGTACTAGGGCAGCATGACAAGTCTGGTCGAAAAGAGCATACAATATACTACCTTAGCTAAAAGTTTACCGAATGTGAAACAAGATATTCACTGCTCGAGGAAACTTGTTGCGCTTTGGCATGGGCTGCTCACCGACTAAGACAATATGTGTTGACTCATACTACTCTATTGATTTCTAAAATGGATCCCATCAAGTACATATTCAAGAAGCCAGCTCTCTCCGGAAGAATAGCCCAATGGCAAACGGTGTTAACAGAATACGACATTCAGTACACCACTCAAAAGGCAATCAAAGGAAGTGTACTGGAAGATCATTTAGCACACCCAGGTGTTGACAAATATCAGTCTATGAATTTTGAATTCCAGGACGAGAACATTATGCTAGTTACAGATTGTGAAAAACCTGGGCCGTATGAAAGACCTGAGCTAGGATCCCTATGGATTATGGCTTTCGATAGAGCTTTCAATGCACTTGGAAAAAAATTAGTTTTGTAATTATATCTCCTCAGGGTTACCATATGCCCTTCATCGCCAGATTATGCTTTAATTGTACCGCAATATGGCCGAATACGAAGCGTGCATTATGTGTATTAAAGCTGCTATTGACCTAAGAATCAAGTTATTAGATGTATATGGGGACTCAGCCCTGGTGATCAGTCAGATCAAGGGGGAATATGATACAAAGCACCCGAATCTCATTCCTTATAAAGAGCATGTGTTAACACTGATCCCTTACTCCAAGGAAATCCATTTTGAGCACATGCCACGAGAAGAAAATCAGTTAGCAGACACATTGGCAACAATGTCATCTATGTTCAAGGTTAGATGGGATAACGAGGCGCCCATAATCACCATTGAAAGTCTGGATGAACCCACACACTTATATAAAGTTGACACTGACGGAATAGTAGAAAAACCTTGGTTTCATGAAGTGAAAAGATACCTTGAGGCTCAAGAATACCCTGAAGGGGCATCTATCAATGACAAGAAATTCCTACAGAGGTTCTCAGCTAAATTCTTCTTAAGCAACAAAATCTTGTACAAGCGCAATCATGATATGAATCTTCTTCGTTGTGTGGACAAGAAGGAAATAGAGAAAATTATGGAAGATATGCACAGAGGCGTCTTTGGTACTCATTCTAGTGGACATACTATGGCCAAGAAAATTGTGAGAGTAGGTTATTACTGGTCGACCATGGAAACTGATTGCCATCATCACTCCAGAACTTATCATAAGTTCCAGATCTACGCTGATAAAGTTCATGTGCCTTCGGTTCCTCTGAACATTTTGACTGCTCCATGGCCATTCAAAATGTGGGGCATTGATATGATTAAAGAGATTAAGCCTACTGCTTCTAACGGACATTGCTTCATCCTCATCGCCATTGATTACTTCACAAATTGGGTTGAAGTAGCATCGTTTGCCTCTGTTACTAAGAATATGGTCGCCCGGTTCATCAAACACAACCTTATCTGTCGGTCTGGCATCCCCGAGAGAATCATCATAGACAGTGGTACTAATCTCAACAACACTATGATCACTGAACTCTGCACGCAGTTCAAGATCAAGCACCGTAACTCTTCTCTGTATCGAGCAAAGATGAATGGCGCAGTGGAATCCGCCAATAAGAATATTAAGAATATTATACAGAAGATGGTTGTGAGCTAGAAAGACTGGCATGAGATGTTACCATTTTCTCTTCATGTCTATCGCACTTCGGCTAGAACATCAATTGGGGCAAGCCCATTCTTTCTGGTTTACAGTATGGAAGTCGTCCTACCTGTCGAAGTTCAGATTCCCTCTTTGAGAATTATGAAAGATGCAGACTTAGACGAAGATGAATGGATTCAGACTAGGTTGTATCATTTGAATTTGATTGACGAGAAAAGGTTTTCGGTTGTCTATCACGGAGAGATGTATCAGAAGCGTATGATCAAGGCATTCAACAAGAAAATCAAGCAACGGGTATATCAGGCTGGTGACTTGGTAATAAAGCACATAATCCTACCGTTGGGTGATCCCATGGGTAAATGGACTCCCACTTACGAAGAGCCATTTGTAATCAATAAGATATTTTCGGTCGGTGCTATGATACTGACCACCATGGATGGTAAAGATTTACTGCACCCTATGAACACATACATTGTCAAAAAGTACTACGCATGAAAAAGTGACCCGCTAGGTTGACTGGCCTAGGAAAAAATAAGGGCATCTCGGCGAACCAAAAGGGTTCAGGCAAAAATTAAGGATGTATACATAAAAAGTGTACACCCGACAAGTCAAAAACCTGAAAAGGCGGCTTGGGTAAATAAAGGTATCCTGGTGGACTGAAAACCCGAAAGGGTGGTCCAGGAAAAAGTTAGGGATTAAAGCGTACTATTATGTCCCGTTGGATCACTTGTAATGAGATTTATTACAAACGTCAAGTTCAAACGGTACAGATCAGTTCAGTCAACTTCTTCCGACAACAAGGGATGAGATGCTTGAAGACATAGGGGCGATATCAGAGTTGAAACCCGATGAGATTATTTCCACATGGCTATATGTTTTGTTTTCACTTTGTACTCTTTTCATTTTACGATGATTTCCTATTACTAAGTTTTCTGTCTCTTTGTACAAAACCGTCTGTTTATGGGCAAACTATCAATAGAAATACAAATTTCAAAATTCAAACTTTTGATTTACCTTTTTCTGTTTTGTTTGCAAAAACGTCCAATGAATAAATTGAATGAACATATGTATATGAATACGATTACTGTTAACAAGGAGGAAGAAGAAGAAGAAGAGGATGAAGACTATTCTGAACAGTAGTACCCTCTTGCAAATGACAAATACAAGAACTTGGAAGAGCGTCTAGCTGCCATGGAGATGCAGAGAGTTCCTGGGATGGACTTTGAAGAGTTAGGGTTGGTTTCTGGCATTGTAATCCCTCCTAAATTCAAAGTACCTCTATTTGCTAAGTACAATGGGTTGTCTTGCCCAAAGATGCACCTACGATCTTATGTCAGGAAAATCCAACCACATTCTTCTGAGAAAGACCTGTGGGTCCATTTCTTCCTGGATAGTTTATCGGGGATGCAGTTAGATTGGTTCTACCGGCTAGAGAGGTCTGATGTGCACAATTGGGAAGATTTGGCGGCCGCCTTCTACAGACAATATCAATATAATACGGACTTAGCACCAACCCGTACTCAATTACAGAGTATGGGCATGGTCTCAAATGAAGGTTTCAAAGAGTATGCCCAGAAATGGAGAGACTTGGCGGGACGAGTGCAGCCACCTTTATCTGAAACAGAGCTTATGGATATGTTCTTGGGTACACTGTCAGGCCCCTTTTTCAATCACCTGATTGGAAGTTCGTCTGCGGGGTTCACCGAGTTGATTCTAACTGGTGAGAGAGTTGAAGCCGGAATCAAGAGCGGTAAAATTCAAAAAGATGCATCTGCCTCCGCTGCCATCAAAAAGACTTTTCCAGCAAAGAAAGAAGTCTCAGCTGTCTACTCCCAAAGAGGTCAAGGAAGAGTTGAGCGCCGGCCAACGGTGGGGGCCGTAATGATTCAGAAGTCTGCAGCTGATCAGCCCAGGAACAATCAACCTAGAACCAACCAAACAAGGGTGGGAAGGCCTGCTCGGCAATACACCCAGATAAACATGACTCCTGCTCAAGTTTTACCTCATCTCTTGAAGTTGAACTTGGCCATGCTAAGGGAGGCCCCTAAAAACCCTAACACTTCGTCACCACACTACCATCCCAACGCCAAGTGTGCTTATCATTCAGGGAGTATAGGGCATGACACCAACAGTTGTTGGGCCCTAAAGAATAAGATTCAGGATTTGATAGATGCTAAAGAAGTGGAATTCGACGCCCCTGAAAAGACGAATGTGATCTCTGCTCCAATGCCAAGGCATGGTCACAATGCCCATGCTGTTGAAGAGGATCTTTTTGTTGCTACTGTTAATGATTTTATAACTCCGCTACTGATAATCAAGTTGAATTTATTGAAGGCTGGGATTTTCCCAGGTTGTGAAGAAGATTGCTGCCTTTGTTCATCCTTACCAACCGACTGTCCATTGTTGAAGTTAGGCATCCAACTTCTAATGGATAACCAAGAAATCCTTTTTGAAAAGACTCTTGTTACACCGACTCCTGTCATTGATGTTTCAATAATTACCATATCCGTCAATATTTCCAAGGTCTCCAAAAGACCTGTTAAGATTACATCCGATCCAAAGATTGCACCTTTGAAGATAACCATGCCGGGGCCCGTCCCATATAAGTCCAACAAATCAATACCGTGGAACTATGGTGGAGAAATCTACTACCACGGTGTTAAACAAATTGAATTAACTGAAGAGAGTTCTGATGAAGAGACTTTCGACATTGGAAATATTGCTGGAACGAGTAAAATCACCCGCAGTGGAAGGATTTTCTCTCCAGAGATTGCCTCTCCAAAGGCAATCTTTGGACCCTCAAATGCTCCTAAGGTTACCCCTGTGCCGGTCAACATATCTGTGAAAACTCCAATTATTGAAGAAATTGTAACTCCTGTGGTTGTCCCCTCTGCTGCTGCTGATGATAGAGGGAAAGGGATCCAAGAAGAGCCCTTCAAGACGAGGGCTCAGCCGTTGATCATCCCTGAGACCTCTCAAAAAGAAATGGAAGAGATTTTGAAAATAATCAAGAAAAGCGATTATGATGTTGTTGAACAACTGGGGCAAACCCCCTCAAAGATCTCTATGTTGGCCTTGCTGCTTTGTTCAGAAGCTCATGCTAAAGCACTGATCAGATTTTTAAAGACGGACCATATGCCACAGGAAACCTCCGCGGATCAGTTCCAGGAATGTGTAGCTAGCCTAACAGCTGACAATGGTTTAGGATTCTCCGATGCCGATTTAACATCTAAAGGGAGAAAACATAATGACGCTTTGCATGTCTCGGTGGAATGCAGAGGGACTACCTTAGCACACGTCCTGGTAGACACTGGTTCTTCGCTAAATGTCTTATCGAAGAAAGCCTTGGATAGGTTGGATTGTGAAGGCTTAACCCTGAAACCCAGAAATATCATTGTTAGAGCCTTTGATGGTTCTAAAAGGATGGTCCACGGGGAGGTGGACATCCCGATTAAAGTGGGAACTGAAACCTTCAACTCCACATTCTATGTGATGGACAACCGTCCTTCCTATTCTTTATTATTGGGAAGACCCTGGATTCACCATGCTGGAGCCGTCACTTCAACTCTGCATCAAAAGCTCAAGTACCCGGTCCAGGGAAAAATTATAATTGTTCACGACGAAGAGGAATACATGATAAGCCATCTAAATTCTTTCCGTTATGTAGAATTGGATGGTGAATTCATCGAAACCCCCTTTCAACATTTTGAAGAAGTAGCTCAGGAGATTGCGGCAACCAAGACAATGGCTTCTGTACCCATGATTACCCGACCTCCGCCTCGGATGTCGTCCCTCAAAGATGCAAAGGCTGTGATTGAAGAAGGAGGAAGCACAATCTCGGGGCAGCTTCCCGACTTTCCTTTTAAATCAGATAAATTTGGCTTGGGTTTCACTTCGGCTAGTCAAAAGGCTGTGCGTCGCTCCCGGGCTGGAGGGCCACCAGTGAAGACCACCCATCATGGAGTCAATGCTTTGGAGGATAGTGAAAAGGATAGAAACTTGGAAGACTGGATTTTTCCTACTGTTGACGGAGGACTGTGCAACTGGGAGGCGAAAGACTTTGTTCCCATTACTTTCATAAATCAGTAATTTATCATTCAAACATTTCTGTTGGTTTGTAATAATTCTCAAACAATTCGTACTCTTTTAACCTTGTGCCTTACCCGAGGAACATAGGTCCATCTGTAAGGGTTTGATTTTTCATCTTCATATGCCATTTTAATGAATCATGGACGTTTTCAAATATAAAATTTTGTGTTCATTCTATTTCTTTTTACATTTTATTTGTTTAAAGGTGGCTATCCCTTACACACACCCACACTCACAAATGCAGGTACCCTTCCATTCCAGATTCCATGGGTAACAATTCTGCTATGACCTTCAGTGACTCTGAAGATCTGGTCTACCATGTCGAATACGAAGGTGATGAAGATTGTGAGGTGCCGGGAGAATTGTCTAGACTGTTACAACAGGAAGAAAGGGCTATTCTACCTCATGAGGAGCTGTTAGAGACAATCAACTTGGGTACTGAGGAAGAAAGAAAAGAAATTAGAGTGTGTGCTAACCTAGAGCCAAGTGTCAAAGAATGCCTAATTCAGCTGTTGAATGAATATGTTGAGATCTTCCCCTGGTCTTATGAAGACATGTCGGGACTTGATACAGACATTGTGGTACACCGTCTACCCACAAGAGAAGAGTGTCCACCAGTTAAACAGAAAGTCCTCTGCATGAGACCTGACATGTCTGAAAAGATCAAAGCCGAAGTTATGAAGCAGTTCAATGCTGGATTTCTTGCTGTTACTTCCTATCCACAATGGGTTGCTAACATTGTGCCCGTGCCTAAGAAGGACGACAAAGTCAGAATGTGCATGGATTACAGATACTTAAATAGGGCTAGCCCTAAAGATGACTTTCCACTTCCGCACATTGACATCTTGGTTGACAATACAGCTCAGCACAAGGTATTTTCTTTCATAGACGAATTTTCAGGTTACAACCAGATCAAAATGGCACCTGAAGACATGGAGAAAACTACTTTTGTTACACAATGGGGTACATTCTGTTATAAAGTGATGCCATTCAGACTGAAGAATGCCGGGGAAACCTATCAACGCGCCATGGTCTCTTTGTTTCATGATATGATACATCATGAGATAGAAGTCTACGTGGATGACATGATAGCCTGTTCACAAACTGAAGAAGAACACCTCGTCCATTTGCAGAAGCTGTTTGTCAGGTTGAAGGAGTACAAGCTCAGATTGAACCCTAACAAGTGCACTTTCGGAGTCCGGTCCGGTAAACTCTTGGGTTTCATTGTCAGCAACAAAGGCATCGAGGTTGATCCTGCCAAAGTCAAAGCTATACAAGAAATGCCTGCCCCTCACACTGAGAAGGAGGTCAGAGGTCTCTTGGGACGCCTAAACTACATTGCAAGGTTCATTTCTCACCTAACATCTACCTGTGAACCGATCTTCAAGTTGTTGAAGAAAGATCAGGTGGTTAAATGGAATGATGACTATCAAGTTGCTTTCGATAAAATCAAGGAGTATTTTCTAGAACCTCCTATCTTGATGCCACCCGTCGAAGGAAGGCCGCTAATCATGTATCTGACTGTCTTAGAAAATTCAATGGGGTGCGTATTGGGCCAATATGACGAGTCTGGACGAAAAGAGCATGCCATTTATTACCTTAGCAAAAAGCTAACCGACTGTGAGACCCGATACTCATTGCTCGAGAAAACTTGCTGCGCTTTGGTATGGGCTGATCGCCGTCTAAGGCAGTATATGTTGACTCATACCACTTTGCTGATATCTAAGATGGATCCGGTCAAATACATCTTTGAGAAGCCTGCTTTATCTGGAAGAATAGCTAGATGGAAAATGATCCTCACTGAATACGATATACAGTACATGACTCAAAAAGCTATAAAGGGGAGTGTGCTAACTGACCATCTAGCTCATCAAGCTGTCGAAGATTACCAATCCATGAGGTTTGACTTCCCCGACGAGGACATCATGACATTGGACAACATTGAAGATTTCAGACCATATGACGGACCTGAACAAGGATCCCGATGGACCTTGTACTTTGATGGTGCCTCTAATGCACTTGGCAACGGTATCAGCGCAGTACTCATCTCTCCAGAAGGTTGCCATACACCTTTCACTGCCAGACTTTGCTTCAACTATACCAATAACATGGCCGAGTATGAAGCTTGTATCTTTGGTCTCAAGGTTGCCATTGACTTGGGAATAAAATCCTTGATTGTGTTTGGGGACTCAACTTTGGTAATCAGTAGATAAAAAGAGAGTGGGATACTAAACATCCAAACCTCATCCCTTACAAAGAACATGTCCTGACATTGTTACCACATTTCGAGCAGATCACCTTTGAGCACTTCCCGCAAGAAGAGAATCAGCTAGCGGATGCTCCAACTACAATGTCATCCATGTTTAAACTTAACTGGGATAATGAGGCTCCCTAAATCACCATTGAACAGATGGACGAACCTGCACATTGTCACGAGATTAATACCGAAGAAATAGTGGACCAACCATGGTTTCATGAAGTCAAAAGGTATCTCGAGGCTCAAGAATACCCTGAAGGAGCTTCAGTCAACGACAAAAAGTTCTTAAGGATATTCTCAGCTAAGTTCTTCCTAAGCAATGGTATCCTGTACAAGCGCAATCATGATTGTGTTCTGCTCCGTTGTATGGACAAGGTTGAAGCTGAGCAGATCATGGCTGAACTGCACAATGGTACCTTTGGCACTCACTCTAGCGGACATACGATGGCTAAGAAGATTCTACGGGCAAGCTACTACTGGTCTACCATGGAAGCTGACTGCCATCAACATTTCCGTACTTGTCACAAATGTCAAATCTATGCGGACAAGGTACATATACCTCAAGTTCCCCTCAATGTCTTAACAGCTCCTTGGCCATTCACTATGTGGGGAATCGACATGATTGGAGAGATCAAGCCTACAACATCCAATGGACACCGCTTCATTCTGGTGGCCATCGATTACTTTACCAAGTGGGTCAAAGCAGCTTCCTTCGCATCCATTACAAAGAATGTGGTTGCCTGCTTCATCAAGCAGAACCTCATTTGTCGGTACGGCATCCCCGAAAGGATCATCACTGACAACGGTACAAACCTTAACAATACTATGATCACCGCCTTGTGCGAGCAGTTCCAGATTCAACATCACAATTCATCTCCCTATCGGCCAAAGATGAACGGTGATGTCGAAGCTGCGAACAAAAATATCAAGAAGATCATACAAAATATGACAGTCACCTACAAAGACTGGCATGAGATGTTACCGTTTGCTCTCCACGGGTACCGTACCACGGCACGCACATCAATTGGGGCAACACGCTATTCTTTGGTATACAGCATGAAAGTTGTTTTGCCTATCGAGGTTCAGATTCCCTCCTTGAGAATCATGAAGGATGCTGGTTTGAGTGAAGACGATTGGATTCAGACCCGGCTCGATCAACTTAACTTGATTGGCGAAAAGCGACATACTTCTGTTTGCCATGGTCAGGCGTATTAAAAACGGATGATCAAGGCATTCAACAAGAAAGTCAGGCGCCAGGTGTATCAAGTCGGGGATCTTGTAATCAAGTGGATCATCTTTCCGTAAAGTGATCCCAGGGGAAAATGGACTCCTACCTACGAAGGACCATTTGTGATCAAGAACATCTTTTCTGGTGGGGAAATGATCTTAACCACCATGGACGGTGATGACCCGCCGCACCCTGAGAACGCAGACATAGTCAAAAGATACTACGCATAAATGACCCAGCAAGTTGAAAACCCAAAAGGGAGACTTGGGAAAAAAGGGTTTCCCGGTGGATCGAAAACCCGAAAGGGCGGTCCAGGAAAAAGTTAGGGAATTAAAGTGTATGACTATGTCTTGTCGGATCACTTTAAGGACAATCTCTTCACAGACAAACTCCAGGTTTCTGATCAACTTAATCATCTTCGGACGAGGCAATGAATGGACAAGATATTCAGAGTTACGAAGGCTATAGCAGAATGGGAACCCCATGGAATTTTCACACATAGCCATTTCTCTTTGTATAAATTTTTATCATTTTTTTATGACAACGTTCTCTTACTAGGACGTCTGTCTCCTTTGTACAAAATACTTACACAAAGTTAATACAAAGATACTTCAAAGTGCAGAAAACAATTTGCCTTTTTACACTTGTGTTTTATTTGAAAAAACGTCCAATGATTTATTAATGAGCATATGCATTTGAATATAATCACTGTTTACAAATAAATGAAACGTGAAAGAATAATTACTGACAGGTTGAAAGTATAGGAAAACGTCTTTAGGCTATTCCAGGAGAAATCCCCTGCAGTACATCGTCTAGATCCCTAGCGGAGCTAAAACCTTGAAATACATATCCCCAACGGAGTTATAATTTCAAACCCTTAATCCCCATCAAGAGTTAAAACTTCAAACTCCCAATCCCCAGCGGAGCAAAAACTTTGAACTACAGACCCTCAGCGGAGATGAAACCTTCTTCCTCAACGGAGTCAAATTTCCAACTACCAATCCACAACGGGAACCATTCAGTTTTCCCAATTTCCTCAGCAAGTTGTCTTAAAGTCTGAGAATCAACCAGATAACAGTTAACTTTTGTCTTATCCCCAAGCTAGGATAATTCCCCAGTAGAGTGGCATACAACCCAAACTCCTGAACTTTTTCCAAACAGGAATAAGCTTATTCTCCAGAGTCCTGAACTTACTCTCCAGCAGGATAGCTACTCCCCAACAGTATAGCTATTCCCCAGAGTTTTTACTCCCCAACAGAATAAAGATTCTCATTCTTGATTCCCCAGTGAAGTTGCCAGAGTCTTCATCACTCCCCAGCATGAGTTTGTCAGAATTTTTAATCCCCTGCAGATCGAAGATTCTCATTCTTGACTCCTCAGCATGAAGTCTCCAAGGATTCAAATTCCCCTAGCAGAATGAAGATTCTCATTCTCAGTTCCCCGCAGAAGCCATCAGAGTCTTCCTTATTCTCCAACAGATCAAGGTTTTCCTTTGTTTGATCCCCGGTAGAGATTGCCAGAGTTTTCTCTATTCCCCAGCCGAGTAAGGATTCCCATTATTTAACCCCCAGTAGAATTCTTTAAAGTTCTCTGGATTCTCCAAGCAGATTTCTCGGGTAGTACATGGCATTATTTCCTCAAGCATAATTTTTGTCAATACTCCAACTCCAAAGACTTAAAGGATCCCTATATCCCCAGGAAAGTCGTGAAAGATTTTCTCATCCCCAACAATCAAAGATTTTGAATCTCCAGCAACGGTCAAGCATTTATTTTCCCCGACAACAGTCAAAGATTTCATTATCTCTAGCTATCAAGGATTTATTTTCCTCAGCAATACAACAAATCAACTTACATGCACATACATTACACTCATATATCATAAACATTGATAAAACACATATATTGAATCATACGTTTCATGCGACATAACTTTGTGTTTCAGCTAACATTTTACCCTTTTTAGGATAAGATTAACAAGCTACCAATATACAATCATGATACAACTTAGAGATGCTCCAGACACGGATGCTATTCTATTACTTATTCAAATACAGGATTCAGATACAGCCTAGAGATGCTCCAGACACATATGCTATTCTATTGCTTATTCAGATTCAAAGCTCAGATACAGCTTAGAGATGCTCCAGACACGGATGCTATTCTATTGCTTATTCAAATATAGGATTCGGATACAGCCTAGAGATGCTCCAGACACATATGCTATTCTATTGCTTATTCAGATTCAAAGCTCAGATACAACTTAGAGATGCTCCAGACACAAATGTTATTCTATTGCTTATTCAAATACAAGATTCAGATACAGCCTAGAGATGCTCCAGACACGAATGCTATTCTATTGCTTATTCAGATTCAAAGCTCAGATACAGCTTAGAGATGCTCCAGAAACGGATGCTATTCTATTGCTTATTCAAATACAGGATTCAGATACAGCCTAGAGATGCTATAGACACGGATGTTATTCTATTGCTTATTCAGATTCAAAGCTCAGATACAACTTAGAGATGCTCCAGACACGGATGTTATTCTATTGCTTATTCAAATATAGGATTCAGATACAGCCTAGAGATGCTCCATACACAGATGCTATTCTATTGCTTATTCAGATTCAAAGCTCAGATACAGCTTAGAGATGCTCCAGACACGGATGCTATTCTATTGCTTATTCAAATACAGGATTCGGATACAACCTAGAGATGCTCCAGGCACGGATGCTATTCTATTGCTTATTCAAATTCAAAGCTCAGATACAACTTAGAGATGCTCCAGACACGGATGCTATTCTATTGCTTATTCAAATACAGGATTCAGATACAGCCTAGAGATGCTCTAGACACGGATGCTACTCTATTGCTTATTCAGATTCAAAGCTCAGATACAACTTAGAGATGCTCCAGACACGGATGCTATTCTATTGCTTATTCAAATAAAGGATTCAGGTATAGCCTAGAGATGCTCCAGACACGGATGCTATTCTATTGCTTATTCAGATTCAAAGCTCAGATACAACTTAGAGATGCTCCAATCACGGATGCTATTCTATTGCTTATTCAAATACAGGATTCAGATACAGCCTATAGATGCTCCAGACACGGATGCTATTCTATTGCTTATTCAGATTCAAAGCTCAGATACAGCTTAGAGATGCTCCAGACACGAATGCTATTCTATTGCTTATTCAAATACAGGATTCAGATACAGCCTAGAGATGCTCCAGACATAGATGCTATTCTATTGCTTATACAAATTCAAAGCTCAGATACAGCTTAGAGATGCTCCAGACACGTATGCTATTCTATTGCTTATTCAAATACAGGATTCAGATACAGCCTAGAGATGCTCTAGACACAAATGTTATTCTATTGCTTATTCAGATTCAAAGCTCAGATACAGCTTAGAGATGCTCCAGACACGGATGCTATTCTATTGCTTATTCAAATACAAAGTTCAGATACAGTTTAGAGACGCCCCAGATGCGGATTCTATTCTATTTCTCATTCAGATTCAGTCTCCAGATACAGTTTAGATACGTTCCAGACACAGATACCATTTTGATACTTATTCTTCTGACTTACAACATACAATTCAACAAACAGTCTTGAATGGCATCTTTAATCCCATATCAAACAAGATTCTATCATATCTCCAAATGGCATCTTTAAGCCCATTTCCTCAACTACACTTTGACGAGTGCAAATTTACGGACACTCTAGTGTCCAATCCTCTTTTACCTTCGAATCACGAACGATAAAACTCGCCAATATAACTCTTCAGGTTCAAGAAGATTGAACAGGGGCAGCTGTTGTACCCCAAAATTTCCCATTCATTTTATCAAGATTCTCCTCACAAGACTTCTTGGACTCCAGACAGGATTAGGGTTTGCTCTGCTCAAGACATCTCCCTACACTGATGACCTGAAATTAGGGTTTGAGTTTGCACAAGGATTTTTGGACTTCCAATGCCTCATGTGACTTTCATACTTGATGTTGGACTCCTAAGATTGCTCATACCAAGTTTCAAGCCTTGAATCAAATTTTTGCCCAGTCAATTGGACAGTTGACCTAAAAATCAACTATATTGGGGAAAAAGTCAATTATGGACAATTTACAGTCAAACCTCATAATTTTTGATCCACATCAACATTATAGACTCATATGAACTATTTGATCAAGTTTGGACCACAACTCCTCAAGAAATTTGATCAGATCATCAAAAGGGCAAAATGGTCATTTTTAGGGTTTTGACTGTAGAAGGGCAATTTCTGATTTTTCACCTGGCCAATGGCAAATTGGGTTCAATCATTGTTTCATGGACTCAATGGCATCATATTGACCTAATCACAAGGTTCAAAAGATCTCAAATGCATTGGATTGACAGATGAATTTTCCAATCAACCGATCAAAAATCAACTGTACACTGAAAAGTCAAACTTTGACTTTTTGGTCAAAATCAAGTGCCAAGGGTCATTTTTCATCAATATGTGTCAAAACATGAAACTTGTTGACCAAGAAACCTAATTTTGGAAGTTAGGGTTTAAGATTGAAAAATTTCATAACTTAGAAATTTTCTAAGTTATGAAAATTTCTTATTTTTTCCCAACTTTGCCCAACTTTTTCACCATGATGCAATTAGATTCAAAGAAAACTTCCAACATGAAAGTTGTATTCCTCCACAAAATCTACAACTTTGATTCACAAAGTTTTCCCAAAATATGCTTGGATCTCAAGTTATGATTTTGTGAATAAGGGTCCATGAAACTTTTAAATTAGTGAAATTTTGCCCTAGTTTAGGCAGGATTTTGACCTATCTTCATGGAAATTTTTCACATAGTTACAAGTGGAATCTCAAAATTCATTTCAACTATGGATTTTAGATCATGTTACAAGCTTTCCAAAATGTCCAAGAACTCTCCAAGATCATTTGTGGTTAGGGAGAATCGAAAGTTTGAAAATGGCAAATTATCACTTTTGTCCAAGGCATTTTCCACATTGATACAAGTTGCAAATCAGTTTGGATCATGCTTGTACTTGGTTTAAAGGTTCTAATCCTTTATACACTCATAAATTAAATGCAAATACATTGGTTAAATGCATTTTTTTGATCTTTGAAGCTTTGTACAAGGGTTTAATCCAAAAATGGCAAAAAGGTTACATTACTACTTTGATAAAACACACTTTATGCAATTTTGTTTATCTTGAGCCATGGACCAAAGCTTTTGCTGCAAACCAACTCCAAAAATATCAGGAAAAGTGTACCAACTATATGCAGACCCTGAGCTAGCTTGTACAACCTTGGCCTTTGTCATTTCAACATTTTCTTCAAAAACAAGCAATTGTGCAAAAGTCAGGATATCTCTTGTATTTGTTAAAACCAAGTCTTGGACTCATTTCAAACGATCTCAGCATAATATACCAAGCCAGAAACACGAGTTGCCAACTTCTCAAACCCTCCAAAACACCAAAACACCAAGTTCCTTCCCAAACAGGGCATCACCTGCAGAATCACTTCCAAAACAAATTTGCCTCGTGCGTTTTGCCTGAAACCACTTCAAACACACTCCATACATCACACCTAAACTGTCCAGGCCCTTAATTTGCAACTGTAACCTTGTTTGCACACTTCACCATTTTCATTTTGAAGCTTTGCAGGTTGAGTTCTACAAGCACATTCAGGCAAGGTCAAGGCAAGCTAAGCATTGGGAAAGGTCAAGGGAACTTCAAGCAAGCTCAAAAGTCCTTCAGGCCTCATTCAAAGTTGCTACATTGCCATATTCAAACTTGACTGAACAAGGTAATTTCCAACTTTCTATATCCTTATTTAGACATCCTTAGGCTTAGGTTTGTGAAGCAAAAATTTAGTCCTTAATGTCCTTGAGCTGTACATATGCATAGTTCTTATTTATATCAACTGAGCTAGGAGAATTTGGATGTTGAAGTTGCTGAAAATTTTAGGTCATAAATTAGGGGCACTGAAATTCTCCCTGGTTTCTTAGAGTTAGATCAAGTTTTTTATATGGTTGGAATCGTGATTTAACAAGCTACAAGTTTCATGTTGCAAGATTTCGTTTTTAAGCACGTATGCAGGAGTTACAAGTTTGTACATGGCGCGCGCGTTTTTCTGGTTTGAAGGTTAGGGATGAAGTGACATTGGGCTGGGCCTGGCTTGCTTGACTTTTGACACCCCCTTTCTGTTATTTGCACCCCCTTGGCCCATTTCTTTTATTTTTCATATTTTCTTGAATATTCTACATTTCTAACTTTTATTTATTTTTTCTAAACATTAAAAATCACAAAAAAATATTTTCTTTATTTTTTGCATTTTTTTCATATTTTTTTATTTTATTTTTTGCATAGTAAATAAATTATTAGGTTTAATACTTTTATTTTTCTTAAATAAACTTGTAAAATAATAAAAAAAATATTATACATTTTATTTTTATTATTTATACACTTAAAATAATATTTTCATCACATATTTTATTTTTAACATTTTTGTATATATTTTTATTTATTTTCTTGTACATAATAAAATAAATAAACAAATAGAATACATATTTTCTTGTAAATCAAAAAATTAGGGTTTTCACCCCTTTCAAAAATAATCATTTTATTTTCTTATTTTTAGGATATAAAAAAATTTATTTTTACATACATAAAAATAAATACCCAAAAACATTTTGCATATTTATATTTAATTGCACATCTAAATACTTGTTTATTTATTTATTTATTTGTAAATTAAATTCAATATGGTTGTAATAGTTTTAGGGCTTTATTTTGTGCAAATATCCCCCATTCCAAACTTTGTATCCCCCTCCCCATAATATTGTTGTAATAGTTTTAGATTTACTTTTACGCAATTTATCGTATTATATGCATGATAGTAAAATTAGGGTTTTGTATGCAAAGACCAAAATCAAAACAAATAGCATGACTAAACACAAGACAAAAAAAGCATGAAAAATGACAACACAATGCACACAAGCACCCCTAGGGTTTCACCCACTTGTTGCCTTAAAAATGGCCATGGTATGCATGCTAGGTATCTTGGCAAAACAAAAACAAAACAAAAAGATCATAGTCCCTCGATGACGCTATCTTGGTTGCCTAAACAAAAATGATCTAGTCCCTCAAAAAACTTACTAAGATACTTGACAATATTGTTATCATGGTCATACGATGACCCGCGCCCGTCCCGTTTAACATTCAAAGATAGGGTTGTTTACCAAATGCAATGGTAAAACAACAATGTCAAAAGGGTTAAAAATGTGTAGAAAAGACTTTCGATTAGGGTAGACAACTCCTAGTTACTTGATCAAATTTGCAAAAATCCTTGCTATTTTCAAACAAACACACACACAATTTCAAAACATTTCCCAACAACTTTCAAACATTGAAACATTTTTCAAAAGACAAACACCTTTGTACACATTCAAACAAGAATTATTACAAAGGTTGCCTAGACAAAGGCCTCTTTTCAAAATATTTTCAAAAAACCACACACAAAGCACCATTTCAAACAATTGAAAAGCAAAAGCAAGTGATCTAAACAAGTAACTAAGAGCACATGGAAAACCATGGATGAAAAGGGTGCTAGCACCTTTCCTTTTCATAATCTACCCCCCGAACCCAAAAACAATCTCAAAGGTCTTTCCTGTGCTTTTTGACCTTTCCTTTGGATAAAATAAAAAGTCGGTGGCGACTCTTGCTAAATCGAAACATTTGCGAACACAAACGCAAAACCTCAAGTCAGTTCTCCCACCGTATCACAACCGGTAATGTTGCCAACCTACAGATTCGAAATCTCCATCAGAAACTATGGCATCAGTACAGTTTATGGAAATTTTCTTCCCCATCTGAGTTTATTTCTCTAGCACTATAAAATCCCCTGCAAAATTCCCGTTCTCCAACAAGGCTCATATTCTCCAACAGAGCTCATGTCCCTAGCAAGGGTATTTCCTCAGCAGAGTATTCCTCCATCAAAATTTAGGGTTTAGTTCCCCAACAGGGTTTATTTTCCCAGCGGAGTTCAGTCTCCCTAGCTTGAGTCTATTTCTCTAACAACTCCAGATCACCGGCAAAATTTCTCTCTCTAGTAAGGGGAAATCCATACCACTAACTCCAGAGAGTTGCTAAAGAAGGCTCGGATATCGTTTAACCTTATCTTCTCCAAACGAGTCGACATCCATATCAAAAACCCGGCCAGACAACACCTTGAAAGGTTATCCATCTCTTTTATCCCCATTTAGGGTATATAAGAATTAAATTCCCTAGTAGAGCAATGAACGACCAATGTTCTTGAACCTTTCTCCCCAAACAGAAATCAACATTCCCCAGCGGAATTTCCTTAAACAGAAAGTAAGAATCCCCATCAAAGTCAAAGATACACATATTCTTCATCCCCAGCAACAGTCAGAAATTTATTTTCCCCAGTCAAAGATGATGCACAGAGTTACTAATGCACTTCAACGATATCTCACATTAATACATCATATACAAACATCATAGCATATGCATACGAAATACATATAGCACACTCATTTTATTGAGAATATCATTACACGATACATTTTATACATCATGACATTGCATACAGTTAACTCTTTATCTTTTCAGGTAAAAAATCTACAAGCAAATTCCTCAGAGGCTATATCTGACAAATAGCTACTTAAGAACTTTCCCCAGAAGGTCATGCTAAAAGAGTACCTTTTCTAGTTGAAGCATAGACATCTTCTAGTTCGGATGAAATTAAGCGTAGATTTCTTTCTGATGCTCTTTTTGGAAAAAGTCAGGCATAGACTCTTTTTGATACATTTTCTAGTTGAAGTCGGGCGTAGGAATCTTCTAGTTCGGATGAAATCAGGCATAAATTTCTTTCTGATGCTCTTTTTGGAAAAATTCAGGCGTAGACTCTTTTCGGTACCTTTTCTAGTTGAAGTCGGGCGTAGACATCTTCTAGTTTGGATGAAATCAAGCATAGATTTCTTTCTGATGCTCTTTTTGGAAAAAGTCAGACGTAGACTCTTTCCGGTACCTCTCTTAGTTGAAGTCGGGTGTAGGCATCTTCTAGTTTGGATGAAATTAGGCGTAAATTTCTTTTTGATGCTCTTGGAAAAGTCAGGCGTACACTCTTTCCGGTACCTCTCCTAGTTTAAGTCGGGTGTAGACAAATTCTAGTTCGGATGAAATCATGCGTAGATTTCTTTCTGATGCTCTTTTTGGAAAATTCAGGTGTAGACTCTTTTCGGTACTTCTCCTAGTTGAAGTCGGGGGTATACATCTTCTAGTTCATATAAAATCGAGTATAGATTTATTCTGGTTATTCTTTTGGACAAAGTCGAGCGTAGACTCATCCCAAATACATCTTCTAAGATAAAGTCGAATGTAGACTTCGTCTGATTTTCTTATCAACAGTTATCCTGGAAGGTATCTATAAGCCGATCTCTGATGACTCTCTGTCACCTCTCCAAATGGCATCTTTAAGCCCATTCCCGGTATAATCAACCAACAGTGTTACTTAGTGCATATGCGAGTGAAAATTTCTGGGCACTTAAGTGTTCAATCATCTTCTACCTTCAAGTCACGAATGGAGAACATGCCAATCTAACTCTTCAGGTTTGAGAAGATTGAAAAGGGGAAGCTGTTGTACCCCAAAATTTTCCCACCCATTTTTCTTCAAGACATTCTCAAAAGGTCCTCAAATGCTCAAGGTGGCTCAAGAGTTGATCAGAAAAATTCTCCTCCTAAGCAATGGGTCCATAACTAGGGTTTTGTGTTTCTCAAGGAAGATTGGATTTTAAAGGCCTCAAGTGGTTTTCATGGCTATTCATATGTCCCTAAGAATTCTCATGTCAAGTTTCAAACCTTGCATCTCAAGATTGCTCAGTCAATAGCTCAGTTGATTGAAAATTAACTATATTGGGTAAAAAGTCAACTATGGTCAACATACAGTCAAACTTTAAGGTTTTTGGTATACATCAACATTTTGAAGTGATATTCATCGTTTGATCAAGGGTTGATCATGATTCCTCAAGGAAAGCCCTCAAATCATCAAAAGTCAAAAGTTGCCAAATTAGGATTTCCTTAGGAGAAGTCAACTGAACTTTGACCAAGCATAACTTTCAATTGCTTCATCAACTTTTCCCTAACCAAAGCCCATTTTGAAGTAAATTCAACTCTCTACAACTTTCCATCTGTATTCTCAAGTCCAAAAAGTGCTTCATTTGAGAGATATGAACCCATACATTATAGGTCCTTTCAAAAGTCAACAAAAAGACACTTTTTGTCAAGGCAACTTACATCAAGATAAAGTCTCCAATTGAAAAAATGATTAAAAGAAAAATTTAATAGGACATCTTGAGCTTTCCAAAAAGTCAAATATTACCTTTAAAATATGAAAATTGAGAGAGTTATGACCATTGCAAGTTGGGAAATTTTGGTAGAATGCATGAATTCCAAATTAAGCAAACTTGTGATTTTGAGCTAATGGGCCTAAATTTTGATGTTCAAACATGTTCACAATGTGTTAGAGGACCTCTAAATCCATGTACATATTTTTATGATTTTAATTTCTTTTATTTGGATTTTTATTCATTTATATGTAAGTAAATCAAATAAAATATAAAATTATTGGGCCAAGGCGCATGAGCTTTTGATTTCAATCATATGGAGGCCCAAGAACACATGATAAACATGCCAAAACTGTGTGAGACCTATATTAAAGCATATCTTAATTATTTTGGAAAGTTTTCAATTGGTTTTTGGAAATAATTCATGCCATGATGGTATGAGATTCTTGCCATGTTTGTTTGACATATTTCCTCCTCTATATAAGCACAACAAGACCAGATGCAATGCCCACACACCCTTGCCTCATAAATTGCAAAAAAAATCCAATTTTTTTCAAACCCTCGAGTTTCAAAACATGTGTTACAAGCCCTCTCATTCCAAAACTTTGATCCCATTCACTTCTTGGAAGATTGAAAGGTAAGTTTGGATCAGTTACCATTATCCAAAGCGCATGAAAATGACATACCATGCATCTCCGATCACATAACGTTGTGAAATTCATATCTTAAGTTTTGCATCATTTTAAATCTTGTTGTTATTACTAATGTGCTTCTCATTTCCCTCTGAACAGGTTTTGATCACTATTATGATCCCATGCCGTCAAAATTGTATTACACCATGCTTGCTCCGATCTGTATTAGTTGTGAAATAGTGGCCAAACCATGGATTTTTAGCCTTAAAAAACATTTCCATTGGATTCTCAGCCCTCGATTTAAGGGGGCAGCGTATAATTTTCTGCCCAATAATGTTTATTTTGTAGGATGGAAAAAAGGACAGCCGGAGAAGATGACCGGAGCTAGGGCTCTGACGCCTCTCCGACCAATATCATCATGTTGTATATTTATTGTTATGGTTTGATTTATATGACCGGATGTAAAGACCGCCCCAGCGGTAGAAGCGTATATTGCTAAGGTGTTAGTGTACCAGGGCACGAGTTCGATTCGTGCCTCTGGTATTATATTTTTCATGTTGTTTCTTGTTTGTAGATCCAGTACAAGCTAGCCTAGCGCGTTCATTGTGTTCCTCACTTCATCACCACTTGATCATCATAGGACCAGATCCAACATCTCGGATGTGTCTCCCTCACGGTGAACTTCCTGGAGCCATCCCCACCAGATCCAGAGCAGGCATCTTGGGCCTTATCTCTTTGGGCCTAGCGGATCAATTTTTTCACACTCCCGGATTTACTTCTTCAGGCCCATTGCATTTCTTTATATATATATATATATATATATATATATATATATATATATATATATATATATATATATATATATATATATATATATATATATATATATATATATATATATATATATATATATATATATATATATATATATATATATATATATATATATATATATATATATATATATATATATATATATATATATATATATATATATATATATATATATATATATATTATTTTAACCTTTTTGTACATAATTAATTTTTACATAAAATTAATTTAGAATTAGGTTTTTATTTATTAAAGTTAACAAAATTAATTTGTTTTATTTATTAAATTGATTAACTTTTGTTAAATAAATTAACTTCATTTTGTTTAATAAAAATAATTAGGTCATTCTAGTCGTTTCATTTTCACTAATAAAACTTTTATTTTATAATCAATTAAAATTAATTGAGTTAGGTTAAGTCATCAAATTTTCTTTATCAAAACGATCACGAAAAGAAAACATTCTCTCCATTTCTCCTTACTTTTACAATATTCGCGCGTTCCTTTACTTTCGCATTAGTTTTTACAATAATGTATCCGCTAAAGGTTGTAATAGATTAACTAGAGTTTTATCTGCTTTATTTTTCCCCAATTCTTTTATGGTTAACACCCCCTTCCCTGAAGCCCTGTAATAGTTTAGATTTCTTTTTCACAATTTACCGCTTTCCTTATAATTGTTAGATGTATGATAATAGGGTTTGTATGATAAGATCTAAAACAAAATGCTAGATAACCTTAAACACAAGATAAAATAACTGAATAAAAATACAATTCACACACGTACCTCTAGGGTGACCCCACTTGTTGCCTTCGGATAAAACAGTCATGTCCCTCGAACGTGGGAAGCTTTAGCAAAGACCCTTGCTTAAAAAGATCGTAGTCCCTCGATGACCCTTCGATGCTGCCTCGGTAAACGATCTTAGTCCCTTATGATAAAATTACTAAAACGTCCTATAAGTTGCCTTTATTATTATATGATGACCCGCGCCCGTCCCTCATACATCCAACGATATGGCTTCCTACTAACTAATGGTAGGATAGCACTATCTAAAGGAAGAGGAAAAGAACGAAAAATACTTTTGAGTAGGTAGATAGCCCTTAGTCGCTTGCTCACAAACAAATTTTTTTTCTCACACCAAACACTTCTTTTCTGAAATATTTTCAAAACAAACACTTTGCATGCGTTCCCAACGATACATGAATCATTACAAAGTTTTCCGCACTTCGGAATTTTCAAAATATTTTCAAACACACATTCACAAAGCATCTTCAAAAGTGAGCTAACGATTAAGAGCCCGTAGATAACTACGGATGAAAAGGGTGCTAATACCTTCCCTTTTCATAACCTACCCCCCGAATTCATAAAATTCACAAAGGTCTTTCCTTTTCTTTTCACCCTTTCCTTTATTGGATAAAAGAAAAGTCGGTGGAGACACTTGCTATCTGCAACATTTGTGATAAAATGAAAAACCAAAAGTCAGTTCTCCCACCGTATTACAGAACTGGAAACTCACCTGGGGAGAACTAATGGGGGGTTACCTTAGACTTAGATCACATTTAAAAATGTTTTACTTGCTTGATTTGTATGCTTTACATTTTGGGGTCTTTCTACGGTTTATTTTTGTAAAGATCATATACCCGGAGTCTTCTATAATGTTTGGAGTATCAAACTACTGTGATGTTGTTCCAACATCTAGCTGAACATAAGTACCCTTCTCAATGAACAAATCATTGACTTTTGGTCCCGAAGTTAATCAACACTACAAGTACTTCTCTAAATAGAGTAACTCAGAAACATACCTTGTTCTCATTCAAGGACTAGATAAGAACCTTTGAAGACTTCAGAGATACTAGATTTTTCTTTATTGTCGATCACAACAGAAAATCATATACATGTCTCTATCCACCATAACACTCATCTTGCATTGAACTTATCAGATCCATAAAGCAGGTTCTAAAGCTTTTGGAACTATATGATGTTGCACCTTCGGGTGTGACATCTTGACTTCATCTTCCTTGAACATAAAGTAAAAGGATAAGAAATTAAATACTCGTGGAGTACACAAATATAATTTTTTTAAATCCTCATAAGAACTTCATACATATCATTAGAGACAAAAAATTCTCCCTTGATGACATATACCTTCAGACCTTGATCACACAACTGACTTATGTGAAACACCATAGCCATAAGTCCTTTAGTAAGAATAAAAATCACCAAAACTTAGAGAATCCATCATGAATTATGTAGTTACTCAATGCCCTTAATCTTCCCTTTCATCATCAGCAACACATGAAACAATTGATAGAATGAAACTAAACTCACAACCAAAAAACATTTTTATTGTAGTCAAGTGTCTTGAACAGGTAGTGCCAAAATACCAATCATCTTAGTTGAAGTTATAAGAAAGGTATGAGAGATAAGGAAATTATCACCTTCTCTAAGCATTAACCACTTCTTGGTTAACCTATGCTGATTTTGACCTTTAAGGAAGTCAAAGAAAACAAAGAAAACTGTTAAGATCAACTTTTCACAAAAGATACATCTTCAATGCAACTATCTGCTTCTAGCATGAGTATTCTGATGTCTAGCATAATGTTGAGACATTAAGATTGGCATCCTTGACCCAACTTGCCCTTTGATACAAACAACCTTTTGTCACTTGAGTTTTCTCTTTGCTAGTTATAGCTTGAAAGACTACATCCTCCTTAGGCTTCCAATCATATTTCCACTAGAAGAAACCTCTCTAACTGCTTTAAACTTATCCTTATAGACTTGATCAAGATATCAAGTTTTAGGAATAATATAGTCACCTAACCTTATAAATCATAGATGGTAGACAATCATTGATTCTCTTAAGACATAGATCGGAAATAAATCACGTCTTATTCCTTCATGGTTGATATCCCTTTTTTATTCTAGATACACAGATCGTTGAATAAAACATCCAGCACATTATGAGATGACTCTTCAAAATAGAAACCTTCATAAAAAATCCTTCTTCCAGTCAAACCAGTAAAATCCTTGGAACATTCATAACCAGGATCACTTTACTAATTAAACCAAGAAATAGAAAACCCATATAGTTGTTCTTGAGATAAGTAGGGTATTATGGTCCACAAAGATCCAAGGTCTTTACACTCATATGAATGAATTCTTTGATATTGATTGATCTATACTCCAGTTCCAGTCTTTTTCTTTAGTATCACAGACTTGCTGAAGCCAGTACAGATATTCTGGACATTTGGTCTAGACATTTTTTCCAATATCTTCAACACTTAATTGGATTTCCTTCCAAGGAACACAATAGTAAAAATAAACCCTTCATTAGAGACCATAACCCAAGTTCCTAAAGGTTGGAAACAAAAAGACTTCTCTTGATGTTCTTAAATGGCTTGTCACTTTCATGTCAATCCACTTAAGTAGAACCAGCGTATCTTCTTCTTGATCATCCTCTCTTTTGAACTCTTTTCTCCAAACACACATAAATGTGCCTTTATGAGTGGACTTGAGAAATTACCAAGTATCTTTGGCTATAATACAAGTGATATAAAGTGCTTACCAATTCCATAGAACATGAAGTTGATAATTTCAGAGTGACAAATAGCCAAATCAAACTCTTCCCTTCTATCTCTTCAGTACCGGGATTCTCCTGTCCTGATAATTCTTCAAGATTTGTTGCCTATTGATACTCATAATGCTATTATTCCAGTCTTCCAAAAGGAACAGTACTACCAGAAAAATACTCCATGAAGCTCACCCAATAGACCAGAGTGCCTGCTCTGATACCAATTGAAATTCTGGTACATGCAACACATGTTAATACTGATATCCCAACATAAGAACAGTGTCACGACTAATGTTACAACATCTGTTGACATACTGAACATATTTATCAAGATGCAAGTGATACTAAAATTAAAATTGCAAAATGATAAATAACACATAGAGTTGTTAATCCAGTTCGGTGCAACATCTCCTACTCTAGAGACTACACAGTCAGGAAGGAAATCCACTATCAGTGGTATCAATTCAAATCCTAAATAGTCCCAGTTTACAACTTTTCACTTAATCCCTACCCAGTGCAACTTCTACTTAGAAATCATCATCTAGGTATGAGAAATCACTATCTCACTCCCTAAATCACCTAAGTGATATCTAACAGTCCCAATCCCAATGATTGTATCAAGAACAACCCAATAAGAAGATTACACTTCCAATACACAACTTAACTCTTTTGCTTAAAAGCTTCAAGAGTGAGAACAACACTCAACTCATTACCTAAAGGCTTTTGAGTGAGAACATTACGTCTACCACAAGTATCAAAAGATACATGGGTGACTTACAACTACACAAGAGATTATCAAAACCTAAGACTCTAAGCTTCACCTAATTTATAAATTATTGAAGGTTCTTCTTCTTCTTCTTTTACATTAGGTTAGGTCTTCTTTTTAAATACACATGTGCAGTCTATGGGCTTCGAATTCTGCACCCAGATGTTTCTTGATCCATAAGATGAGTGATGCACCAATTGTGCAGCAAAATCTCCTTAAATCTTGGAACAAATAATTAAAATTTCCTAAATTGTCTCAAGGCTCAATTTAGTAACTAATGTACAACTGGAGATATAAAACCTACTCCAGATTAAATCTTCTTGACCTACGAAATTTACTGAGATATGTCCAAAAGGAATATCACATAATCAAATCAAATCTGTCAAGATTTAAAACAGCCATGCCTGCTGTACCAGACCAAGATGTCATGACATGTGTCTTTGACATCTGGTTGAAAATCTCATAACATCAAACATGTTATGACAATTGATAAAAATGCTACAACATCTTGATCAACATCAGTATAGAACCATGTTTTAGCAAAATTATGTCAATCCTAAAAACATGGAACTAACAGCACCATCAAAATTTATTTTTAAAAAGATAAACTTCGATAAATCCCTAACAGAACAAAAAGATTGTCATCACAACCAAATTCAGATTTAGGATTCGGTTATGCATGGGAAATGTATTAACACCCCACACATTTGTTGTATTCAACATGGCCGTTTAATCCGCTTTGCGAATAAGAGCGATGGAGTAAGGTATTTAATTTCTGATAATTATTACAGGGTATTTACAAAAATAAAATAAAGGGAAAAAGTAGTTTTTTTATTAAAGTGTTTGAAAACATTGGGAATCTTGCTCCTACGCATCTCCAGATGCGATGGAGAACTCAAAGCTACGTAGTTCTGGGTAGTAAATGTTTGTTGGTTGGTTGATTTTAAGTGAATGATGAGTATCCGAAAGACAAGCTATACGATTGTGAGTGGTATCAAAATACTCGGGGATCACAGTGATATACATGTAATAGATCATTTTTCATCTAATTTATTGTGAAAAGTGGTTTATATGAACCGAGTCAAGATTCCTCAAAGATGACAAGCACTCAAAATACAAGCTATATGGTTTGTATCCAAGTACCTGGGGATCAAAGGGATGTACATCCAATAGATCATTTTTCATCCGTTGAAGGAACGATTTGAATTTGATTGCTTTATTATGTTTTGAGATGATGACGAGTATTCGAAAGGCAATATATATGGCTTGTATCCAAATATTAGGGGATCACATGGATATACACTAGTAGATCCTTTTTCATCTAATTTTTATTTTGAAAAAAATTTCGTTCAAATTGTGAAAAATAGTTTGATTTTTGTTAAAAATGAAATTCTGGCTATCAGATCCCGAATGTCCTAAAAGATGTCGAGACACCTGATCCAAGTTCACACACAACAATAAGATGGATAAAAAAAATAGCAGTGCTAAAAGTAAATAACACATGATATCTTTACCCAGTTCGAAACAACCTTCCTACTCTAGGGGCTACCAAGCCAGGGATGAAATCAACTAGATAGTATCAATTTGTAGACCTTACAGCAAACCTCCAGTTTACAGTCTATGCACTTAATCACTACCCTTTGCTTAATTTCTACCTAAGACACACCTAGGTATGAGGCCCTCCTCAAATCCTTTTTCAATTACACTCAACAATTGGAGAAAACTCTAAACACAAGTAGAGAAAAAAAACAACCAGAAGCTATATGTCCAAAACATGCAAGACTCAATTCTTAAAAGCTTATGAGAATTGATACACAATATGTTCAATGCTTAAAACTTATGAATATCTCACAGGAAACTTACAACCTAACAATAAGGATTCTAACAACCCTAACACAAATACATCTGTAAATTCCACCCAATATTAGGTATACACCAGTCTATTTATAACTTTATTCTAGACCGGGCTGGGCTTCAAAACCATAGAAGTGAGGTTGCACAAAGTCTGCAAAAATCCTCCAAGAAAATAGGTCTTCAATCATTAGTTTCCTAATAAATCTCCATATTTAGAAACTAATCAAATCTTCAAAAATCAATCAAAGAATATTCTGATTTGTCAATCTTGGATGCCACATAAGCTAATTGAATATTCCCGGAATATCCAATAGCTAAAAATTAGGCGATCCACATTGTCGACTTGCTACAGACGTGATGTCCTAACTCCTTGTTGGGACATCTGAAACCGCCTGGCCAAACCTGTCATCTGGATGTAATGAAAAATCAAATTAAGTCGCCACCAAACGTATTTTATCCTGTCGAGAGGGAAAGGTAAACATCGAGAAAACCTGGAAAGGGAGAAATCACGATCTTTCGACCGAGAGATCGGGTAAGGGTGTCTGTTACGCGAGGGGAAGGTATTAGCACCCCACACGCCCATAGTACTCTATGGTATCCACTCTTGTTGTCTAATCTAATGGGTGTGGTCAAATCCTATGTCTATGGCTTAAAGCTAAAAAGGGAATGCATGCGAAAGAAACAAAAGAAAACAATGTATGGAAAATAAAAGTTATGCTCGATTGGGCCCTACCCCTTTGCCTACGTATCCCTTTTAAGGAATCAGAGCAGCCGTAGTTCGACTCATATATTTTGGTTGGTTTGTGTTTTTTAGTTAAGGCAACAAAAAAAATCAAGATGGAAAAACATCAAATGAAACAACAAACAAATGAGATGGTCAAACATCGATTAAATAATAACATAGTAACAAGTCAAAGATAGCGAAACATCAAATGATAAAACATCACACCTGACAATGACATTGAGAGTCAAAGTAAGATAACCAACGTGTGCGATGGCGAAACATCAACTTCATACAAATGTGCGATGGCGAAACATCGGCTAAAAGATAACAAGATATCATGGTAAAGACAGCGAAACATTAATAAAACAGATGACAGAACATCACACCTAACAATGATATTTAGAATCAAAGTAGGATAACAGACATGTGTGATGGCGAAACATCGAATTCAAACAAATGTGCGATGGAGAAACATCAGCTAAAAGATAACAAGATATCATGGGAAAGACAGTGAAACATTAATAAAACAGATGACAAAACATCACACCTAACAATGATATTGAGAATCAAAGTAGGATAACAGACATGCGCGATAGTGAAACATCGGCTTCAAACAAATGTGCGATGGCGAAACATCGGCTAAAAGATAACAAGATATCATGGTAAAGATGGAGAAACATCGATAAAACAGGATGACAAAATATCAGACATAACAATGATATTGAGAATCAAAGTAGTATAACAGACATGTGCGATGGTGAAACATCGGCTTCAAAGAAATGTGCGATGGAAAAACATCGGCAAATCGAGTTTAGAAACAAAACCAAGAGGCGCACAATAGGATAAGGTTGATTTGTATCTTTTACCTTGAAGAAGGGTTTGAGTTTATTAGAGGTGTTTTATGATTTGCCAAGAAAACAATTTTTGTTTTAAGATGCAAAATGCAAAAGAAGGAAAAACAACTAAGGGAAACTAGCCTAGAACTATCCCTAGTGTTATCATACAAAGGTTGACCCTAAGGTAGAGGATAAAGGAAAATCCTACTCTACATTAACATACATGGATTCCTACCTTAGTCAACGTGTTAAAGGATGCTTAACAAAACTATCCTATAGGGAACATGCACTTAGAGCGAAGTCGTGATCTCAATTTCTAAATTGAGTGACTCATCGATCAACAATTAAAGAAGAGAAACAATAAACATCCTATAGGGAACATGCACTGAGAGGGGAGTCGTGATCTCAATTTTTAAATTGAGTGACTCATCGATCAAAAAAATGAAGAAACAAACACAATAAAAATCCTATAGGGAACATGCACTGAGAGCGAAGTCGTGATCTCAATTTCTAAATTGAGTGACTCATCGATCAAAAACAAACATAACACATGTATAAAAAAAAACAGAGGTCCTCCTGACATATATCAACAACAGAGGTCCCATCATGCAAAATAGAACTATACAAAATGAAAATAGAAGAAAGGAAGTAGTGCAATACCAAACGGATAACTATCCGTAGCAACTGAACAAGAATAAAAGAAATCCAGAGAACTTCAAGCAAGCTGGCATCAACAGATAAATCAAGTCAGAAATTACACCATTAGGATGTAAGTATTGAGATTTCCAGATATGAACAGATCCCACAGGAAATGTATGGCATTCATGATCACATATACATATCTTTCATAGACTATCAAATATGCCAAGCACAAGAGTAGTGCCAATACAATAAATTGTGTTCCACAAATAAAGTGAAACACAGTAGCCTTAAGTCAAAAATGGAAAACTTTTCTCAAAGTACCTCGCACATTCAACAGTCAAGTTAGTATTCCCGTAAATAGAACGGTGATTCTCATAAGGGATGGATGATGACACCATAATGAAATGAGTAAACATGATAGCAACTATCAAAACATTAGATATGATAGACAAAAAGAAACAGGCATATGCACAATTTGGTAAAAAAAATTAGAGGAATGTTGCTCCTTTCTATCACCATGTTGGGTTGACAATTGAATATCAATCAAGGATCATGGAAGCTTGGGAAGGATACAATCAAATACCATGAAGGTCAGTAGCAACCACAATTCAATCATACTCAATTACTTCATCACAACTCATAAGCATAATAGAAGAGGAATCCCACACAATACATCAAAAGATTCAATCATTCAAGCATGGGGAATTTAAGTGAAATGTCTTGAGTTCATATGGATAAACAGAACCAACATGATCATTAGGTGCCCAATTATAGACCTCACTCAAGTTCATTGGCCATCAAGCAAATTGCAACAAGATATGCAACATTAATTGGGTACCTTCACTTCAAAAATACATCAAAAATAGAAAAGGATTTCAATAATTCAAACCAAAAATTTCTTAGCATCTTTGAAGTGTGTAGAAGTCAGAAAGTAAGTCTTAAGTTCATTAATGGTTGAGGAGGGGATCAAATGAGACCCAAAGTTCAAAACTAGTTGGCCAAACTATCAAAACTAGACAAGTTTTCAAAATAATTCATGGAAAAATATCAAACCAAGTCAAATAATTCAAGAAAAATGGTTTTAAGATCCTCAATACATCCATGAACCATAATCAAGACCTAAATTGCATTGAAAATCCAGGGCATAATGGTTTTTGAATTGAAACTTGCAATGTAAGCTACAAAACCCTAATTGTTTGAATTTTAATCTTAAATATTAATTAGGTAAGATTAAAATTCATACAATTCAAACCAAGATCATGCAAATCACAAGGAAACCCTAAATGTTAGAATACATATTTTTTCACATTTTTGAATTAAAGAAAAGTAAAAAATAAAATAAAATTCAAAAAATTAATCATTTAAAGAAATATTCATATCTCAAAATTAAAATTCTAATCAAAAGTCAGAAAAATGTCCAACTAAAATTATATTCAAATATTAGAATTAAAAACACACATCCTTGATTTTTTTTGGAATTTTTGGATTAAAATAAATATTAAAATAAAAAATCAAACAAACAATTAAACAATTAAACTATTATTTAAAGGCAAAAATGCAAACCCTAGCCAAAAGTCACAAAAAGGTTTAAACAAAATTATATTCAGATGCTATGATTAAACACAAACTTATATGATTTTTTTGAGGATTTTTGAATTAAAGGAAAATATTAAAATAAAATTGTGAAACAAAAAATCAAATAAAACTCCCAAATTAGTCTTCTAATCAAAAATAGGAAAAAAAACCAAAACAAATTTCAGAATCAAATTATAAATAATTTTAAGAGTTCAAAACATTTTTTATTGAATTTTTTAGATCAAGGAAATATTAAAACAAAAATAAACATTAAACAAATAATTAAATAATAACACAAATTTTTAAACCAATCCAAACATTTTCAAAAATTATTAAAAAAATACACAAGGTCAGAAATATTATTTTTTAGGTTTCCTGAATTTTTTCATAATTTTTCAACCATTTTTGAGCAAGAAATAAAATCATGAAAATCAATTTATGAAACAAAATTCAAATGAATTAAAAAAACAAATCAGCCAACCAGAGGAGGCCACACCATCATCTTCAACCTCTGGCTAGGGTAAAAACGCGCGCAAGATCAGATCCACCACCTCATGTTCTAATCAACATAACATGCTCAATTCTACACCATTTTTCATGAAATTTTGTGCAAATTAAAGCTAACATATCATACTACACTATGCAATTCGAATCACATCAAATAATTAACCATAAATCAAGAACGGATCGCGTGAAAATGACAAAAACTCACTGAGCAGAAAATTTCAGATGCATCATACATGCATATCTCATCAAATCAGAAGTTCTGAAGCTACAAAAACACTTAATGAACTTCAAATAACATGATTACGAACTCAATCACACAATGCACGACTAGAAATCAAGATCCAAAGTTAAGAATTCTAACCTTTGAGGCAAAGACGAATCTACTGTCTCCTTCACTCCAGTTACAAACTAAGCCTTGATCTACAATCCTTATCACTTGGAGAAGATAATGCAAGAAGAAATACTCAAAACGCGCAAGTAAATTGAGAGAATCGAAGAAATTTGCAGAACAAGTGGCTATGGAGTTTTTCGAGCTCAGGGATGAAATGAAGCACCAATGAGGCTCAATGAAGCTTGCCTCTCAATATATAGAGCACGAGGAGGAGGGTAGGATAAGATTTTTACGCTGAAAACCGTTAGAAAGAATGAATTCCTCTTTTTGACAAAATGAAGTATGCACATGCAGCCCTCAAATCCCTCGTGCGTTCTCCCTGCTTTTACGTGCATTTCAATTCTTTTTATCTCAGGAAGAGATTAGCAAAAGATCAAGCCTTAATTCTTTGTATTAATCAAGTGTTGGTGATTAGGCATTTTCATTCCACTTTTTGCAAAACCACAAGTTTGAAGTGAAACAAATGGCTACAAATCAGGTTATCAAGAATTTGCAATTTGCATGGTATGCATGAATTCAATGAAATGCCTCCAAATTCCAAAGCTCATAACTTGCTCATATTTTTGAATTTGGACACAAATGAGCATAATTTGGAAAGGTATTGAAAAGATATACAATCCCTTAGTTTTGAGTTTTTGCAATTGAATCCATTAAGTTTCTCAAAATTGAGCTTGAAATTCACTAATTTTGGAAAATGACCTATAATTTTAACTTGAGGCATGAAATTCCTAAGACTATAACTCTTGATTCCTTGATAATTTGGACATGAGACCAAAAGGAGATGAAATAAAATCCTCTTATCTTTCCAAGCATATTTCATTTGCAATTTTTTGATCAAGGGTGAATAAAATATGAATTTTTGAAGTTAAGTCCTTATTTTCCAAAATTAGAAACTTTTAGGGTTTCTTCATGAACAAGTTTCAACCCAAACCTCAATCTTTTTGATCCAATGATCAAAATGGACTTGAAATATGAAAAGTACACCCTTTAATTGATGGTTTACCAAAAGTTCACTTGGTCAACCTTGACTTTAACTGATTTTGACAAAAATGGCCTTTTTTCCCCTTTGAATCAATTGATCCACTTCCCTTTAAAATTGATGATCAAAACTTCAAACATATGATCTTCCAAATATATAGAGGCCATGTGCAAAGTTTAACTTCAAAATTCTCAAGAAATCTTGATGAAATACCAAACCCTAGTTTTGGTTAACACCTTTAGGAGACTGATGAATCAACTTCAAAACTTCAAATCCTCTGGATATCTTGACCAATTTCTTGTACAAAGACTTTTCAAATACCAAAGAGATGTTGTAGCTTCCAAATCAAGACTTGTACATTGATCAATAGCCTTGCTCAAACAAAACCCTAATTTGACTGGTGAATCAAAAGAGTGATTCTTCTTATAATCAAACACAAACTTCAATACTCTGATGATCCAAATAGATGATAAAATATCTTGAGATATGCAATACCTTTTGAGCTTGAAAGATCCAGTGGTTTAGATGATAAGATTCTACTTGAGAAACTTGTCAATGCAATCAACCTTCTAATCTTGAGGAAGACTTGATAACCAAAGTATTTTGATCCCATCACAATGTATGAATGCAATGCAATATGATATTCATGATGAAACATAAGCCTAAATCAAGAGGGTAAATTTTGGGGTGCAACAACATCCTTCCCGACATGTTGAAAATAATAAGTTGGAATATCTTGTTCAACAGGCTGCTGTTAAAATGGTTTTACCAAAATGTAAGCCAATCAAAATTTTAGAGAAATAACAAAAAATATAACTTTTGATTTCATAATTTCATTAATCAAATAATATAGAGCTTACTAATTAGAAAAGAAATAAAAATGAAAGTTTAAAAGGGGTAAGAAATGAAAGGGGTGGTGAAGTAAGAAAAAAGTTAAATGGGAATAAGATCCAAAAAATTAAAAAAGTTAAAAACATAGAGAAGTGAGGCAGATCAAGTGGGCCTAAAGAATCCATGAACATGTCAACCAACTCTCATTCAGCCAGGGGTGGTTCAACTTGAGCAGCTAGATATCTCTGGCGTTGAGCGTACTAAGCGTGATTATGATTCTCAGGAGTGAAAGTCAAAGGTTTCTTACACGTAGGCCTAGAAAGTGCTGGCAGTGGATGATGAGTTGGTGCCACAGCCGCTACATATGTCCGTGTGTAGTAAGACAGAGATTGTTAATAACCCAAAGGATGGTAGGGTTTTGTCTGGTGAGATTTTCCACTAACGGTCATAACAACATTGGTTTTCCCTCTTTATTAGTTTGGAAGTTCACTAAGAACTTCTTTACACCACCATTTTATGTGTCAGTAGCACCTAGTATTTTCCCGTTCTTCAGCCCATGTTCGATTCTTTCTCTTATGGTCACCAGATTTGAGAATATGGATGATACGCTTCCAATCATTTTTCATATAAAGGGGATTGTAAGGTATCCATGAAAATATTAATCAGCTCTCATTCAGGCAGGGGTGTCTCAACTTGAACAACTAGTTCCATGATTTTTTTTTTGTTTATTAGGATTTGAAGCAAAAATAGAAGAGTTAAAACCGGCAAAAACAACCTTTTTTTGTTTTTTATTCACTTTTTCCTTTATTTTATAATATTTTTTTGAGATTTTTGTGAAATATTTAAAGAAAAATCAAATTAAAACACAAAAAAAAAATTTCTTTTTATAATTTCTTTTATAGATTTTTTTAATGAACAAGATGCAATAAACTTAAACTAATACTCACATACTTTTTTGTATTTATTTATTATCCGGATAAAACTAGGGTACGACACATATACAGAGGAAGCCACATCCAAGGACGAGCACGATCAAGAGAGATTTCTCCATGTCGAAGCCACAATGAAGATTCCGAGGCTTATCCTAGATGACAACTTTTTATTTATTCAACTCAAACAATCTAACATGTATTGTGAAGATTTAGGAAAAACTCTTATCTCTAGATAAGACAATGTCACTTACTTGAGAAAACTGACTCACCAAGAGCATCATGGGTGAACTATGTAAAATGTATATCCAATGTGATGTTTGTAAAAAAACATGAGTGTCAAGTGGAGCATGTGTGTAGACTATAACAAATTCAATCAAGCTTTCCTTAAAGATTCTTATCCTTTTCTAAACATAAACAAGTTGGTTGAAAACTCATATGAGTACAACCTTTTATCCTTCATGGATACTTATTTCATCTATAATCAGATCATAGTGCAAGATAAAGACAATAATAAGACAATGTTTAAGATAGAGCACACCAAGTACAGTTATAATAGAATCCTCGTTGGTTTAAAAAATGAAAGTGCAATCTAATACATGATGATGAATGTGATATAGTGGCAGAACCGACTGTTATACTGGTTTTGCACTTTGTGTTTACAAATGTTGCGGTAAGCAAGAGTCGCCACCGAATATTCTTTTATCCAATAAAGGAAAGAGTGAAAAGAATAGAAAAAGACCTTTCGAGAGTTTTCTGAGTAAGGGGGTAGATTATAGAAAGGGAAGGTGTTAGCACCCTTTCCATCCGTAGTTATCTACAGGCTCTTAGATGCTTAGCTCATTTTGAAATGTCTTGTGCTTTGTGTGTTTTTTTTTTTGAAAAAAAAGTATTTTTGAAATACCAATAGTAAGGCAACTTGTTTATGATAACTCTTGTATCAGTCCTCAAGAGTGTTGATAAAGCGTTTTGAAAATGTTTTTGAAAGTTGTTTTGTGTAAGTGTAAAAATTTTGTTTTGAGCATAGCATCTAGGAACTATCTACTTTTACTCGAAAGGGTTGTTCTTTTCCTCTTTTCCTTTAGACAGTGCTATCTTACTATTAGTGAGTAGGTAGCCCAAGTCGTTGGATGTTTGAGGGACAATCGAAGGGACGTTTATAGTCACAAAGGCAATTGGGCAAGAAACTTTAGTAACTACCCTAGTGTTTTAAGATTATTTTTTACTGAGGAAACTTTGAGAGGGTCATCGAGGGACTTATGATCTTTAAACCGGAGGGTAGCCACTAAAATCTCTCACGTTTCGAGAGTTGTGACTGTTTTTCCAAAGGAAACCACAGTGGGGTACCCTAGAGGTGCGCATGTGCAATTATATTGTTTTCAGTTATTTTAGTCTTTGCATTAGGTTTGCTAGCGTTTTGTTTTATTATTTCCATACAATCCTAGTTAACATACATCTAAGCAGTTAATAATCTGACGGTAATTAAAAATGCGGAAATGTAAATCTAGCTATGACAAGGCTTCGGGGAGGGGGAATTTACAAGTCTAAAATTGGGGGAAAATAGTAAATGTCCTAGTTATTATATTACAACCCATAAGCAGATACATTAATGATAAAAATAACAATGCTAAAATAATAAGCGTGCGCAAATTGGAAAAGACATCTAAAACCCTAAAATATTTCTAAGTAAAAGAACATTATTTTTTTGTTGTTTTTTGCCTATTTAGGAAAATATTTAATTAAAATAATACTAAATTTAATTAAAAAAGAAAATTATTAACCAAAATTAAGTCTAAACAAAACCTAATATTTTTTGGCATTTTTTATTAAGAAAATATAAGAATTAAATGAACCTAGTTCTATTTATTTTTAAATTAATGAAATAAAACAAAAACAATTAACTAACTTAATTTACAAAATTAAAATTAATTAGAAAATCCTAAGTATAATATTTTTATGATTTTGTTTATTTTAATTAAATAAAATGATTTTTAAACATAAGAAAATTAAATAAATAAAATAAAGTGAAGAAAAGAAAATAAATTGGGCCTGATACTAAAGTGAAAAAGGAGGGTGCGTTCTGAAATTTCTGTAAGGCCCAAATCAGGGAGCTGAATGCTGCGCCTGATCCTGTGAGGCCTGGCTCTTGGGGTTTATGATCGGTGGATCTGGAACTGACTGTTTAATGCTGGTTCGCGAAATGTCGCGGAAACAAGAGTCGCCACCGTCTTTTATTTTCTCCAACATGGACAGGACAAAAGCACAACAAAATTCCTTATGAGAATGATTCTCGGTTCGGGAGGTAGATTTATAGAAAGGGAAGGTGTTAGCACCCTTTCTATCCATGGTTATCCATGGGCTCTTAGATACTTTCTCATTGTGTTTTCAAAAGATGTTTGCTTTTCAATTGTGAGTGAGTTTGAAAAAGTTCCGTTTAAAGATTTCAGTTCGACTTTTGTATCAGTCCTCAAGAGTGTTTGAAAAATTGTTTTGAAAGCTTTTTTGAAAGTGTCGGTGTGAAAAGGTTTTTGTTTGTTTTTTAAAAAGAGCAAGTATCCATGAGTCATCTACCTACCCTAAGGAATTAGGCTGTGTAAATGTCCTTAAGGTAGTGCCATCCCACCATTGAGAGGTAGGTAGCACCACCGTTGGAGGTGTTCGGGTCAATTCGTTTGTTAGGGACATTGTGGTCACCAAAGCAACAGTAGGATACCTTAGAAGCTACCCTTATGCCATTGATCCTTTTTAATTCGAGGCAACTTTTCCGAGGAAACTTGTTTTGAGGCATATGGATCAACGGACATAAGGACTTACTAAGACGTCCTATACTCGACGACCACGTTTCGAAGGTAAGGCAACAGTGAGGCGTACCCTAAGAGTGGTGTGTGAATTTGTGTATTGTTTTCAGTTTATGCTTTATCTTGTACATGTATCATGGTGATCTACGCTTGCTTTTAATTTAGGCCATACATTCTTTCATGTCATTAGAATTTAAAAGTGCGAAAATTTAAGTGCGGGAAGTAAAATCCTACGCTATTACAAGGCGCGGGTCTATACATCGCCAAATTAACAAAGACCCGTTTTGAATAAAAATGCGGAAAGTAAATAAATTCCTAATTACTATTACAAGGCTTGAGCAATTACATAATATTGAAAAAGGAAAATAAAATAACGTGCGAAAAGAATAAAAATAGAACGTGCGAGGGCGTTGGACCCTTTTGAAATTAAATTAAAAATTAATTAATCATTTAATAAAAGAAAAGAAATGTTTTTTTTATGGTTTTTGGTATTTATGAAATAAAGAAAACTAAAATTAAAATTAAAAGAAACCTAATTCTAAGTTATTTTTAATTATTAAAGAAAAATATTAAAGTTTAACCTAATTTACTAAATATTTAATGTACATATTGGTTTACAAAATAAATTAGTAATTAATAATAATAATAATGATGAGAAAATTATTTATTAAAAAAAAATGATGAAAAAGTTAAAAACCCTAATTTCTACATATTTTATTTATTAAGAAAAATATTAAAGTTTTGAAACCTAAATTAACCTAATTAATTGTTTAAAGTTTATTTACAAAAATAATAATAGTGAAATTAATATTAATAAAATAAACACTTTTTTGATTTTTCTGTATTTTATATTTATTATGAAAATTATTTTATGGAATTAAAAGAAAACAATTAAAAAAACAATTAAAAGAATAAAAAGGGAAAACAAAGAAAAATTAAAAATTGAGCAAACCATGGGGGTGTCTGGACCCAAAGGGAGGTTTTTTGGAAGCAGTTTGGCCCAATGATGCAAAGCCTTTTTTGACTTTCAGAGATTGCATGTGGAGTGGTTGACTGAGGTGCATGGTGGAAACCACGTTCTGGCCTTCAGATTGATCCTCATGGCCATGTGGCAAGCCTTAGCATATGCGCATATGGTGGACCACTGGAGAGAAATTGCATAGGAACATGCTATCACAAAAATTATGAATAATATGGGGGGACCTGGGAATCGAACCCAGGTCCCAATGCCTGTAGGACAACACACCAACCAACTAGGCTAATGCGTTTCTTTGTTAATCTAGTGGAGCATGAATAATATAAGAGAAAAATAATATTATGCTGAAACCATCAAAAAAACGCGCTAACATTTGATTTGTCCAATCACCCTCAGACACGCTAGCCTTCTTCTTCCTTTTGTACCTGTAACATAATTAAATAGCGTGGGTTTTAAACCCCCACTAACTGCAATTCAGAAAAATAGAGATTAGCATATAAGCAAACATAAAAAGGGCGCGAGGTATGAGTCTGATTCGTCTTCCTGTCACGAATTCAATGGTACCAGTTTGGTTGTCCAATTTTTCCATATGTGTAAACCCCTAATTCAAAGCTTCTGAAACCCTAGAAAATGTCAATGGCAAATATCGATACAGGCATTGTTAGGATAATTAAATGGCACCATTAGTTTCAGAGCATCAATATTAGTAAGAATCAACCATTAAAACTCATGAATAATGCATGTAAATTGAAACACGATTATGGAAAATTTTATGAAAAGTGTGACTTTGTTTTACCAATTCTTGAGGTCTGGAGATATGTTCTTGATTGTAATACGTTCCTGGATGTCTTGGCAATGCTTTGGAATCCTTTTGGAGCTTTGAAACGCCTTGTAACTAGGTTTTCAGTTTTCAACTTTTAAGGAAATTTTTGCAAATTGGTATGCAGCCTCTATGCAATATCTCGTGTCTAATGGAATAGGTTTAGGTTATGCATATGTAAGTGAATTGAATTAGGTCAAAACCAAGCCCAAAGATCCATTGATTTAATGATTCAATATTTGATTTTGATCACATCTTTTTTCAATCTTTTTGCCAAGGAAACTTGCCAAATTTAGATGATTTTGTCCCCTTGAGAAGGTGCACGAAATCTCTTACACGTGTGGAAGAGATTTGCTGCATAAAAAGATTTAAAACCATTGATTTAGTATTTTTTTCTTATATTTAAATTTAATTAAATGAATTAATGATAATAAAAATTCAAATAATTAATTAAAAATGAGAAAATAACTCCCTTTGAGCTTAGTGGGTCGTGCATAGCCTTTGGGTAATGATTCATGGAAGAATTTCTGGCCCATTAACATTTTTGAAGCCTTTTGTGCAAAGTTGACTTTTCAAAATTCCTAAAGATTTCCCAACTTCTACAAGGCATATCTTGCTCAAGTTTGAAGCTATGATCATGTTCTTGGACATTTTGGAAAGGTCCTGAAGTCCTCTAACCAATGTCTTCGGTCCCATGCCATTTTGATTTACCAATCTCAAGTTATGGTCTTTGACTTAAAGTGCCTTTTTGTTGACTTTTGAAAATGACCTATAATGTTGAAATTGATAACTTTTTGTGAGAGCATTTCTTGGACTTGAAGTGTGAAGATGAGTTGTAGGGAATGTCATTCTATTCAAAATGAGATTTGGATAGGATTTTTCTGATAAACCATGAAGAAGTTATGCCCAGGTCAATTTGCAGTTGACTTTTTCAACTGTCCAAAAATAGAAACTTTTGCATCTTGAGACTTTTTGAGCCATGCTATGAGAATCATGATCAAGAATTGATCAAATGATGTTTGTGGCTTCAAAATAAGATGTTGACCAGAAATTTTGACTTTTGACTATCAAATGACCATTTTGCCCCTGCAGTTGTCTGTGAAGCATTTAGGGTATTGACTGTGCAATTTGATGCTATGAGTCTTGAAACTTGGCATATGGATGCTTGACAATGTATACAGGCATGTGGGACTTGATTGGACCCTTGGAAACCTCAACTTCCTTGCAAGAACCAAAACCCTAATTTTGACTGTATCAGGAGGCAATTGGACTGTGCAACCCTGGAGGGATTTTGAATCATCTGGAGTTTAATCTTGGCAAATCTTGAAGAATATGGGAGGGAAAATTTTGGGGTACAACAGTTGCCCCTGTTCAATCTTCTTAAACCTGAGGATGTAGATTGGCTGGCGTGCCTTTCGTAATCCGAAGGTGGAAGATGATTGAACACTAGAGTGCCCAGAAATTTGCACTCGCATAGTAGCATATCAGCAGTGTGATGATGGGAATGGGCTTACAAATGCCATTTGGGGGCTGTTGTTGCGTGGATGGGCTTATAGATGCCATCTGGAGATGCAACAGAACCTTGTCGGGAATGGGCTTATAGATGCCATTTGGAGGCTGTTGTTGCGTGGATGGGCTTACAGATGCCATCGGGAGGTGGTCGATCGCGTAAGAGATTCCTTAGCGAGAACTTGCGTACCTGAGAAAGAAAAAAATAACTACCTGGCCTGTTACAGGAGTTGATCTTCAAACTCTTTATGTAGATGTGCCCTGGCAGGATACAGGAATCGAATCTGGTAAATAGAAAGGTTGGTGAGTTGTCTCTACTGACAGGTTATCTTCATGGATGAGTGTCTATAACGACGAGCATTTATAACAACGAGTGTCTATAACGACGAGTGTCTATAACGACGAGTGTCTATAACGACGAGTGTCTATAACGACGAGTGTCTATAACGACGAGTGTCTATAACGACGAGTGTCTATGACGACGAGTGTCTATAACGACGAGTGTCTATAACGACGAGTGGCTATGGCGACGAGTGTCTATAACGACGAGTGTCTATGACGACGAGTGTCTATAACGACGAGTGTCTATAATGACGGGTGTCTATAACGACGAGTGTCTATAACGACGAGTGTCTATAACGACGAGTGTCTATAACAACGAGTGTCTATAACGACGAGTGTCTATAACGACAAGTGTCTATAACAACGAGTGTCTATAACGACGGGTGTCTATAACGACGAGTGTCTATAACGACGAGTGTCTATAACGACGAATGTCTATAACGACGAGTGGTATCAGAGAAATCTTTAGGCATTGATTTAACTGGATTTGTATTCTTTGACTGGGTTGGTCTCTTTTGACTGTATTCGTCTACATAGCTGATCTTTTAACTGTATCCTTTCTGAAAGGTAAAGGTCAGTCATATCCAATGCATGATATGGAACAAGCAATAATATTTTTCAACGCATGAGATTGTATGATATGATGCGTATATGCATGTATCATGACGTATAACAATGTGATGTTTATGAATGTATCTTCGTCTAGGAAAATAGATCCTTGACGGATGCCGAGAAGTCAAATCCTGGGCTGATGTTGAAGAGTGAGATTCTTCGTTTTCGCTGGGAATGATAGTTGCAAGAATAAACCGGTAGGAGAAGATGACTCCGTTGGGGAATAAACTTGGCGAATAGATTGATCTGCAGGGAAAAATTACTCTAGCGATCTTGCTGGGGAACAATACTCTGTGGGAAGAGAGGTACTTTATTGAGATGTTGGTGATAATTCCGTTGGGGATACCATTGTTGAGTCATGTTGGAAGGTTTGATGAACTCCGCTGGGGATAGGGAGACTTCACCGAGGATGATCTTTCCGTGGCTTTTAGCTGAGGATAACCCAGTTATAAGCTCTGGTGGAGAAATAACCTTTGAATAAAACCTGGGGAGACGCGTTCGCTCTGCAGGGAGTGAAGGTATCTTGGTCGCATTCATCAGCTGAACTTACCTTGGAACTTTGGTGGACAGAGCAACCAGATCACTTAGACAACTCATTATTGCCCCAGTTTCTGTGGGAGAAGAAGGTACCTGTGAAGGTGTTTGATGACTGCCGATTGACAAATCTTCTTCTGGTAGGCAAGTGATGAGATGCCGGGACATAGTCGTACGCTTTGATCCCTAACTTTTTCCTGGACCTCCCTTTCGGGTTTTCAGTCCACCGGGATACCCATTTGCCCAAGCCGCCCTTTCAGGTTTTCGACTTGCCGGGTGTATAGATTTTTTCATTTCATCCCTTATTTTGCCCGAACCCTTTTGGTTCTCCGGGAAGCCCTTATTTTTGCCTAGGCCAGTCGACCTAGCGGGTCTTTGATTTTGCGTAGTATTTTTTCGACTATGTCCGTACTCTTAGGATGTAGGGAGTTGCCCCTGTTGGTAGTGTTGCCACGCTACCAGAAGATCTTCGTTTGATCATGCAAGATTCGTCGCGGGAGTTCACGTACAATGCCCCAAATGACCCAGATGGAGATTTGCCCTAAGCTGGTTGGCCTTTTGAGAGATTCTCCGAATCTTGACTTAACTGCCCCCGATGATGGACAATGATCACGTCCGCCCCTTGATTGGGAGTGCTTTTGTTCATCAGATATTCTTTGTGCGAGCTTCTATGTTGTTCAAACAAAAAGTCATATGCAAGCGATGTTATTTCAAAAATGCGACGCCTATGTCTGTCTTGAAGTTTTTTTTTTTGAAAATGCAGTTTTCAATAAAAATAAGCAAATTTGTAAAATGTGATGTCAACTCAAGATTTTACAGCGAGCCTTAAGGAGTCAGGATACCTTTCGTAACAGTATGCCTTCGAACTAACCCACGCTTCAGCTAGGACTTTTGAGGGTTATAACGTGGCCTGGTTCACGGTTTAAGAAACAAAGGATAAAGGCTCAAATTATTTGTACCCACCCGCTCTTCGTGATGTTCTTCGAACCTAAACTCGGTTGATCGTGCGTTAGACCTTGTTTGAGTCTTTGCTTTGATGCTCCAGTGATGATTCAGATATTGACAGTTTATTTTGAATGGGCAGTCATTTCCTTTTTTGTTGAGGATTTGTTGGACCTCTTTCTTTTTGATTTCATTATCCCTGTTTTTTGCTTGAATTGTTTCTTTTGGAATTACAGTCAGCGGGATGCCCCAGTTTTGTAAGTCTCCTTCATAGGTTTTGACTTATTGGGCTTTTATTTCTGAGAGATAATGACTGCCTGTCTTTATGATTATTCGGAACCATCACTGTCTTTTGTTTTGTAAGGACTTCTTTGGTGCCATTCGTTGCGCACTTGGATCAGCTGAGAGAACTACCCTGCCCCAGGTTATGATTAAGGGTTTTAATTTTCGAAAAGAAAAAACTCGTACTTCTTTGGCTCAAAGGGGTTAACGAGGGATTATCTTCCTTATAACTCCAGTGTTTAGGAATTGAAACAATGCCTGTACCTCATCAGCGGGGTCTGTTCAAAAGCATACTGTAAAGATCGCGATATTGTTTTCGTCATCCTCCCTCAAGAGGCTTAGAATTGTTAATTGAGAGTTGACATCAAAAAAATGAAAGCAGTTTTAAGCATAATAAACATAATTACTTCAAAACAGACACGTGTAATGCATTAATGAAATAACCAAGTTTGACATGAAACAAAATGTTTGAACAATCAAAGAAAAATTACAATTTGAACATTCGAATGAACAAAAAAATTTCCAATCCTAGCCATGTTTTGACAAGGGAACAGTGGTCACATTCGGAGTCTCTGGAGAGTCGAGCTGGACTTCCTTCGCGTTGATCAGATCCTAAACCCTGTTTCTCAAAGTCCAACAGTCATCTGTAGCATGCCCCGGGCTGTTAGAATGATAGGCGCAGCGAACATTGGGGTTGTACCTTGAAGGTGTCCTGTTGGGATTCTTTGGAGGGTCCATGAGAGTTACCAACTTGGTTTCCAGCAACTGTGGCAATATCTTTGACAAGGTCATGCCGAGGGGAGTAAATTTCCTTTTAGGTCTCTCTTCCCTTTGTTGATTGTGACGCTGAGGAGCACCGGCCGACTTTACAATAGTTACCGCGTTGACAGCACTAGATTCTCTCTTGGACGGTTTCTTCTCAATGTTTGAGGAGTCACCATTATGTATTTTCCCCGACTTGATGCCAGCTTCTATTCTTTCCCCGGTCAAGATCAGATCTGTAAACCCAGCAGCAAAATTCCCAATCAGGTGGTTGAAGAATGGACCAGACAGGGTCCCCAAGAACATGTCGACGAGCTCGCGGTCAGTCAGAGGTGGTTGTACCCTTCCAGCAAGGTCCCTCCATTTTTGAGCATATTCTTTAAAACCTTCGCCTGCACCCATAGACATTCCCTGAAGCTGAGTGCGCGTGGGAGCAAGGTCGGCATTGTACTGGTACTGTTTATAGAATGCAGTGGCCAAGTCCTCCCAGCTGCGGATGTTGGCTCCATTCAGTTGATAGAACCAGTCGAGTTGGGTTCCTGACAGACTGTCCTAAAAGAAGTGAATCCACAAATTCTTGTCAGCCGTGTAGGACTGGATCCTCCTTGTGTAAGACCTGAGATGCAGCTTAGGACAGGACGCCCCGTCGTACTTTGCAAAGGTAGGTGCTTTGAACTTATGTGGGATCACCACCCCAGACGACAGACCTAGATCTTCGAAGTCCAGGCCGGGCACCTTTTGTATCTCCATGGCACTTAGCCGGTCTTCCAATTGTTTGTAGCTATCCTCAGCTGGAGGATACTGCTCCTCATTGTAATCGGTCTCGTTGTCGGAGACCACTGGACTAGGAACCTCCCTTTCTTGGGGACCGTCTTTTTCAACAGATGGGGTAGTCAGCTCAACCTCGTTTGGTGATCCATTCCCAGATTTGTGTCTAGGGTTGAACAACACCGTCCTCTTCTTCTTCTTTTTCAAAAGCAGGGTCTTCAGATCTTGTTGCCCCTGGGCCAAATCATGATCAACTCTTGGAACTGGGCGTTCTGAGCCTGGAGGGCCTTGATGGACTGCTCGGTAGATGATTCAGGATTCATGACGATCGGCTGAAATAAACAGCGAAGAAGGTAAGCAACCTGTAAAAGGGATACCTGTAATGCAATGATGTGCATATATGCATGCAATGTTTTCAAGGATCTCGTGGTGTAAACAAAGAAACTTGTTAGAATTGGAGTCCGATAGCTTGATTGAAGGAACTGCATGCTGTTGAGAGTCCTTCTTCAAGGGTCAAGGCTCACCATATCGAGTGGATCATAGCCCTTGACAACCTTGGCTTAGAGGAAAATAAATCCCCTTTACCCCTTGCTAGACATTTTGTTCATCATGACCTGCATCACAAGCCCTTGATATCCTTGAAACGGGTTAGTCTTTATGCAGGATGCATGCAATGGTATGATGTTATGCTATGCATGGGGTAATGTAGGTAAACCCTGTTATGAGTCCCAATTAAGGACTGTAAACAAAACCTGCAAGAAACTCAAGTGTCAGATAACAAGCATGCAAATAATCAAGTTGGAAGGCGCACAAGTCACACATGACAACCCTTAGAGTTTAGGCCATCATGAAGTTTGGGGTACTACCCTCTTGAAGTTAGTGGGCTCAAACCTGTCCTATCAGAAGTAACCGGGTTCTAAGGGTCCCAATATCATTGGATTTCTTTCATTGTTCATCGTTTCGATTTAGCCACTGAACTGGCGACCGAAATATTCCAAGAAAACAACCCTCAATTGAGTGTAGTATCGAGTATCAACCAACCTCGGACTGCACCAAAGTCAGTTATCTCACTACCCTAAAGAGGCCAAGGTGGTTCAATTAAGGTTCCTAAGGTCAGTTGATGCTTCACGACACCACGCGGAGGCCCCGTACTCTCCTTGACTGAACTCACGGGTTACCGGCACACACCAAAGTGCCACATCAACGTAGCAGACTGCTTCAACCATGTCAGTATACCCCGCACAGTTCCCTTACAGCCTTGTTGCTACTTTCTATGAAGGTATCCCCCAGATCCGGGTTAGGATCTATAGAACTCCCGAGACAACCCACAATAATAAAGAAAACAGTTCAGACAATTGAAAACACAAGTGATCTTAGTCCTAAGGTACACCTCACTTTATAAGTATCCCCAACAGAGTCGCCAGTTCTGTGATCGGTGGATCTGGAACTGACTGTTTAACGCTGGTTCGCGAAATGTCGCGGAAGTAAGAGTCGCCACCGTCTTTTATTTTCTCCAACATGGACAGGACAAAAGCACAGCAAAATTCCTTATGAGAATGATTCTCGGTTCGGGAGGTAGATTTATAGAAAGGGAAGGTGTTAGCACCCTTTCTATCCATGGTTATCCATGGGCTCTTAGATACTTGCTCATTGTGTTTTCAAAAGATGTTTGCTTTTCAATTGTGAGTGAGTTTGAAAAAGTTCCGTTTAAAGATTTCAGTTCGACTCATGTATCAGTCCTCAAGATTGTTTGAAAAATTGTTTTGAAAGCTTTTTTGAAAGTGTCGGTGTGAAAAGGTTTTTGTTTGTTTTTTGAAAAAAGCAAGTATCCATGAGTCATCTACCTACCCTAAGGAATTAGGCTGTGTAAATGTCCTTAAGGTAGTGCCATCCCACCATTGAGAGGTAGGTAGCACCACCGTTGGAGGTGTTCGGGTCAATTCGTTTGTTAGGGACATTGTGGTCACCAGAGCAACAGTAGGATACCTTAGAAGCTACCCTTATGCCATTGATCCTTTTTAATTCGAGGCAACTTTTCCGAGGCAACTTGTTTTGAGGCATATGGATCAACGGACATAAGGACTTACTAAGACGTCCTATACTCCACGACCACGTTTCGAAGGTAAGGCAACAGTGAGGCGTACCCTAAGAGTGGTGTGTGAATTTGTGTATTGTTTTCAGTTTATGCTTTATCTTGTACATGTATCATGGTGATCTACGCTTGCTTTTAATTTAGGCCATACATTCTTTCATGTCATTAGAATTTAAAAGTGCGAAAATTTAAGTGCGGGAAGTAAAATCCTACGCTATTACAAGGCGTGGGTCTATACATCGCCAAATTAACAAAGACCCGTTTTGAATAAAAATGCGGAAAGTAAATAAATTCCTAATTACTATTACAAGGCTTGAGCAATTACATAATATTGAAAAAGGAAAATAAAATAACGTGCGAAAAGAATAAAAATAGAACGTGTGAGGGCGTTGGACCCTTTTGAAATTAAATTAAAAATTAATTAATCATTTAATAAAAGAAAAGAAATGTTTTTTTTTTATGGTTTTTGGTATTTATGAAATAAATAAAACTAAAATTAAAATTAAAAGAAACCCTAATTCTAAGTTATTTTTAATTATTAAAGAAAAATATTAAAGTTTAATCTAATTTACTAAATATTTAATGTACATATTGGTTTACAAAATAAATTAGTAATTAATAATAATAATAATGATGAGAAAATTATTTATTAAAAAAAAATGATGAAAAAGTTAAAAACCCTAATTTCTACATATTTTATTTATTAAGAAAAATGTTAAAGTTTTGAAACCTAAATTAACCTAATTAATTGTTTAAAGTTTATTTACAAAAATAATAATAGTGAAATTAATATTAATAAAATAAACACTTTTTTGATTTTTCTGTATTTTATATTTATTATGAAAATTATTTTATGGAATTAAAAGAAAACAATTAAAAAAACAATTAAAAGAATAAAAAGGAAAAACAAAGAAAAAACAAAGAAAAATTAAAAATTGAGCAAACCATGGGGGTGTCTGGACCCAAAGGGAGGTTTTTTAGAAGGAGTTTGGCCCAATGATGCAAAGCCTTTTTTGACTTTCAGAGATTGCATGTGGAGTGGTTGACTGAGGTGCATGGTGGAATCCACGTTCTGGCCTTCAGATTGATCCTCATGGCCATGTGGCAAGCCTTAGCATATGCGCATATGGTGGACCACTGGAGAGAAATTGCATAGGAACATGCTATCACAAAAATTATGAATAATATGGGGGGACCTGGGATCGAACCCAGGTCCCAATGCCTGTAGGACAGCACACCAACCAACCAGGCTAATGCGTTTCTTTGTTAATCTAGTGGAGCATGAATAATATAAGAGAAAAATAATATTATGCTGAAACCATCAAAAAAACGCGCTAACATTTGAATTGTCCAATCACCCTCAGACACGCTAGCCTTCTTCTTCCTTTTGTACCTGTAACATAATTAAATAGCGGGGGTTTTAAACCCCCACTAACTGCAATTCAGAAAAATAGCGATTAGCATATAAGCAAACATAAAAAGGGCGCGAGGTATGAGTCTGATTCGTCTTCCTGTCACGAATTCAATGGTACCAGTTTGGTTGTCCAATTTTTCCATATGTGTAAACCCCTAATTCAAAGCTTCTGAAACCCTAGAAAATGTCAATGGCAAATCTCGATACATGCATTTTTAGGATAATTAAATGGTACCATTAGTTTCAGAGCATCAATATTAGTAAGAATCAACCATTAAAACTCATGAATAATGCATGTAAATTGAAACACGATTATGGAAAATTTTATGAAAAGTGTGACTTTGTTTTACCAATTCTTGAGGTCTGGAGATATGTTCTTGATTGCAATACGTTCCTGGATGTCTTGGCAATGCTTTGGAATCCTTTTGGAGCTTTGAAACGCCTTGTAACTAGGTTTTCAGTTTTCAACTTTTAAGGAAATTTTTGCAAATTGGTATGCAGCCTCTATGTAATATCTCGTGTCCAATGGAATAGGTTTAGGTTATGCATATGTAAGTGAATGGAATTAGGTCAAAACCAAGCCCAAAGATCCATTGATTTAATGATTCAATATTTGATTTTGTTCACATCTTTTTTCAATCTTTTTGCCATGGAAACTTGCCAAATTTAGATGATTTTGTCCCCTTGAGAAGGTGCACGAAATCTCTTACACGTGTGGAAGAGATTTGCTGCATAAAAAGATTTAAAACCATTGATTTAGTATTTTTCTTATATTTAAATTTAATTAAATGAATTAATGATAATAACTCCCTTTGAGCTTAGTGGGTCGTTCATAACCTTTGACCCACTAAGCTCAAAGGGAGTTATTTTCTCATTATGCTCTAAGTGTCAGTATGCACTCCTAGGATCCTCAGGATGATGATGGAACCTTTGGAATGGATCGAGGGAAGCTGAATTGTGTGATATGAGTTTCACTTCTTCTTTGAGTTTTTTGGAATTTTTGTGAGCTTTTTTCAGGAAGTTGGGGCATGTCCTCTAGGTCTGATTTGCTTGTACATATATATGGGACTAAATTAGGGTAACAAATATGGTACCATATCATATGTATTCAAGGGAAATATTTGATTTAGAAATATATGTATTCTTTCTATTTTAAGCCAAGATTTGATCCAAAAATACTCCCAATGGTTTTGACAGCTTGCTATGAGTTGTTTGGGCCTCCAACTTGTTGGGAATCGAAAGCTTACATGCCCTTTTAGATCCACTTCATACCAACGGTTTCTTATGTTGGCTCTTTCGATAACTCCTAAGCTTTTCTCCTTTCAATGGCTCTGAGCTCTAATTCGAATTGCTTAAAGTTTCATCATCATGGCTTCTTCGATTGAGTCCATCTGCATTGGTTATTTAATCTGGAAAATTCTCATATCTAAACAGCCTAGTTGAATTAAATTATTATTTCTTTTGATTTCCTTTCCTTGAAGCTTCATTATGTTCAACTCCTTCGAACATAGTTGTGACTGTTATGACTGTGTCAAAGCTTCGTTCTGCTCACCTCCTTCGAACACAGTTTTGACTCCAATCCCACCTTTTGCTTTCGTTTACAGGACCATCTTTACTGATCACTAGTTCACCTTTGATTGGTTAATACAACTTGTATGAGCCAATCGAAGGATAACCTATGAGCACCAAGACTTTACTTCGATCACCCAACTCCTTCCTTGTCTGTTCAGGCACATACATGAAACACATTGATCCCAAAACTCTAAGATGACTCATATTTGGCTGATTCGTCTCTAACTGTCCTTCGGTCACGCCATGCTTGAAGGTTGCATATCCTTAGAACCATTAGACTTCCACGTGTTTCTTTGGATAAGATCGAAGCTTTTGAATTCAAAATCTTCTTCTTTTCGAAGCGCCAATTCAAACAACGTGTCAGTGGAAGTGTGTCTTCCTTGTAATGCTTCGAATATCTTACATTTCTATGGTTCGAAAACAAAACCTTAAAAGCTCTTTACTAGCTCTTCCAATTGAAGACTTCATAAAATCCCACTCACGCTTTCTTTCGAAATATCCTTCCTTCAATCCTAGTGCTTCGTTGGGCATTAAATTAGACTGCATACTGCTGTCGAAGCTTCTTCGACCCAAAAGCTCTTAGGCATATTTTAATCTTTTGACCTACACCTTGTCATGTACCCTTCTTTTCTTTATTTTAACTATGCCATTATGCTGAGGCATATAGCGTGCCACGAAAATCATTTGAAGCTTCTGCAAACCAAAGTTCTTTGTGAGAAATGAAACCCTAAATGGAAATACATTTCTTAGGAGGAGAATTTGTATGGTCAATTCTTGGTCAACCTTGAGCAATTGAGGACCTCAATGAGCATGTCTTGAGTAAAAATGGGAGGGAAAATTTTGGGGTACAACATCTGCCCCTGTTCAATCTTCTTAAATTTGAGGATTTAGATTGGCTTGTCTGCCTTTCGTTAATCTGAAGGTGGAAGATGATTCAACACTAGAGTGCCCAGAAATTTTCACTCACATATACATGAAGAAACACTGTTGGTTGATGATATTGGGGGATGGGCTTACAGATTCCATTTGGAGAATAGGACTGAGAGTTTTCAGAGATGGGCTTAAAGATGCCATCCAAAGTAGATGCTGACTTTATAAGAGGTCTCTTAGTGGGGATTCCCGTTGCTGTTGTCTGAAGAGGACTCCACTGGGGAATGTTGATTTATGTTGTTCTCTTGCTTGAGGAAAGCTCTATGGGGAATAGAGTCTAGGAGCTTTAGTTGTCCATGGCTCTACTGAGGAGTTATCTCTGGATTGGAGGGATGAAAGTTAGCTATTTATTCGGTCGAAATCAAGGTTTCACAATAACTTGCTGAAGATAATAACGTTGAGTGTTATCTGGTCGCATTCTAGGCTTCACAGTAACTTGTCGGGGAATATGAAATTAACTGTTATCTGGTCAGTTTCCAGGCTTTACAGTAATTGAAGAGGTTGAACTGTTATCTGGTCGTGTCCAGGCTTCATAAATTAAGCTGTTATCTGGTCGGGTCCAGGCTTTAGTGACTTGAACTATTATCTGGTCGGGTCCATGCTTTCATGTCCAGAAATGTATTAGAAGGAAATCGTGTAAGGCTGCTTCAGGATGAGCCTGCGTTAGATTACATATGGAAATCTCTTAGTAAGAACTTGTGCAAGATTTCTTCAGGTTAAGCCCGTGTAAAGCTGCATTTGGAAATTATGAGAAGGAACCCGTGTAAGATTGCTTTAGGATGAGCCCGTGTAAAGCTGCATCTGGAAATTATGAGAAGGAACCCATGTAACATTGCTTCAGGATGAGCCCGTGTAAAGATGCCTCTGGAGATTATGAGAAGGAACCCGTGTAAGATTGCTTCAGCATGAGCCCGTGTAAAGCTGCATCTAGAAATATATTAGAAGGAGTCTGGGTAGGGCTACTTCATCTTGTCGTGTAGATAGTCGCCCCGTCTTGTTTCGGGAATTGATTCATAATCAGTTGTTCACAGATAGTTGCCCTGTCTTATTTCAGGAATTAATTTAGAACTTAATTTTGTTGGTTGTTGAGATAGTTGCTCTGTCTGGTTTCAGGAATTAATCTGGAACTTAGTCTTGTAGATAGTCACCCCGTCTTGTTTTGGGAATTGATCCACAATCATTCTCTCACAGATAGTTACCTTGTCTTGTTTCAGGAATTAATCTAGAACTTAATATTGTTGGTCATTGAGATAGTTGCCCTCTCTGGTTTCAGGAATTAATCTCTAACCTGGTCTTGTAGATGGTCACCCCTTCTTGTTTCGAGAATCGATCTATAATCAGTTGTTCACAGATAGTTGCCTTGTCTTGTTTCATGAATTAATCTAGAACTTTCTATTGTTAGTCGTTGAGATAGTTGCCCTCTCTGGTTTCGGGAATTAACCTCTAACCTGGTCTTGTAGATGGCCGTCCCGTCTTGTTTCGGGAATTGATCTACAATCAGTTGTTCACAGATAGTTGCCCTGTCTTGTTTCAGGAATTAATTTGGAACTTGCTATTGTTGGTCGTTAAGATAGTTTCCCTGTCTGGTTTCAGGAATTAATCTCTGACCTTAGAGAAAGAAAGATAGTATCTCCATCCTGTTTTGGGAGTTAATCTTCAATCTGCTCATGTAGATAGTTGATAGTGTTTGTCTGCTTGCGAACTTTCTTGAAAAGGTATAGTCAGTTTCATTCAATGTCATGATGTATGAATTGCATGATGCTCTCAAAATAAATGAAAATTTTATATGCGTTTCAGTTACGCATATGCTACGATGTATTGTGAAATGGTGTATGGATACAATATGTGAATGTATCAGTTGTTCTATTGCATTGTTATTGAATAGGGAAAATAAATCCCTGATTGTTGCTGGGGATGAAGAATGTAAGTCTTCAAATTTTGTTGAAGTTGAAATGTTGGGAGACTGATTTCCGTTATTAGAGAAATAAACTCTGTTAGGGAAGGGAAACTCTGTAAACCGCTTGGGGAAATAATTGGAGATTCTTGCTCTGCTGGAGATATCAGAAACTTTGACATTATTAAGCTGTATACTGAGGATATGGTAGTGACTTTGTAGTAGGATGTCTCTGTACCTACTAGAGAAAGTATCTGTAGGTATTTGAAAATGGCCTTTTTTAGACATTGTCCCGTTTCTTAAAGCCATTAGTAATCGTCTTTCTATTTTTTTATGCGTGTATTTGTAAATGGTAATCACATTAAAATTCATATGTTTAAAAATAATCACTGGGCATTTTTGCAAACAAAACAGAAAAATAAAAACAGATAGTTTTGCATTTTCAAAGCGATATCTTTGTATTAATTTGAAGAAGTTTTGCCTATAATAGGCGTTTTTGTACAAGGAGACAAACATCCTAGTAATAGAATGTCGTCGTAAGAATGAAAACTATACAAAAATAGTATACAATAAAAAACAGCTATGTGAAATGATCCCATTCGGCTCCCATCCTGCTATTGCCTTTATGTCTTTGAGCGTCTCATACCTTTGCTTCTTGTCTGAAGCTGACTGGATTTATTAGTACTATTTGAACTTGACACTGGTTACCGAAGTCTGCCTGTAAGGTGATCCAACGGGACATAGTTGTATGCTTTTAATCCCTAACTTTTGCCTGGACCGCCCTTTCATGTTTTCAGTCCACCGGGATACCCTTTTTTGCCCAAGCCGCCCTTTCAGGTTTTCGACTTGCCGGGTGTACAAATTTTTCATATATATCCCTAACTTTTGCCAGAACCCTTTTGGTTTGTCGGGATGCCCTTATTTTTGCCTAGGCCAGTTGACCTAGCGGGTCTTTTCTCATGCGTAGTATCTTTTAACTATGTCTGCATTTACAAGGTGCAAAAGGTCGTCACCGTCCATAATGGTTAAGATCATGGCTCCACCAGAAAATATGTTCCTGATCACAAATGGACCTTCGTATGTGGGGGTCCATTTTGCCCTGGGATCACCTTGTGGCAGGATAATGCGCTTGATTACTAGGTCACCAGCCTGATATACCTGATGTATGACCTTCTTGTTAAAAGCTTTAATCATACGTTTTTGGTACATCTGACCATGACAGACAGCCGCGAGTCTCTTCTCGTCAATCAGGTTTAATTGGTCGGGTCGAGTTTGAAAACATTCGTCTTTGTTCAACACTGCATCTTTCATGATTTTCAAGGAAGAGATATGGACCTCGATGGGTAGGACAACCTCATAACAGTATGCCGTTCGTATAACCTCTCAATAGTTATCTGAGGGGCTTCGTTATCCCATCTGACTTTGAACATGAATGACATGGTAGATAGTGCGTCCACTAACTGATTTTCTTCTCGGGGAATATGTTCAAAGGTAACTTCTTCAAAATATGGAATCAGTGTCAGCACATGCTCCTGGTAGGGGATGAGATTAGGATGCTTCGTGTCCCATTCTCCTTTGATTTGATTGATTACCAGGGAAGAGTCTCCTTGTACGCTTAGGAATTTGATTCTCAAATTGATAACAACTTTGAGACCTATAATGCATGCTTCATATTCAGCCATGTTGTTGGTACAGTTGGAACATAGTCTGGCAGTGAAAGGAGTCTGACAGCCTTCATGAGATATGATCATATCACCGATGCCATTGCCAAGTGCATTGGAAGCTCCATCAAAAACCATAGTCCACCAGGATCCTTTTTCAGGTCCTTCATCCGGTCCAGGTTCTTCACAATTAGTTAATAACATGATGTTCTCATCCGGGAATTCAAAATTCATGGATTGGTAGTCGTCCACAGCCTGTTGAGCCAAATGATCAGCTAATACACTTCCTTTGATTGCTTTCTGGGTTGTGTACTGAATATCATATTCGGTCAGGATCATTTTCCATCTTGTTATTCTTCCGGAGAGAGCGGGCTTCTCAAAGATGTATTTGATAGGATCTATTTTAGATATCAACAAGGTAGTGTGAGTCAACATATACTGTCTTAGTCGGCGAGCCGCCCATGCCAAAGCCCAGCAAGTTTTCTCGAGCATTGAGTATCTTATTTCACAGTCAGTAAACTTTTTGCTAAGGTAGTATGTTGCATGCTATTTTCGACCAGACTCGTCATGCTGCCCCAACACACATCCCATTGAGTTTTCTAACATTGTTAAGTACATGACCAGAGGTCTTCCTTCAACCGATGACATCAAAATTGGAGGCTCTTTAAGATATTCCTTGATTTTGTCAAAGGAGGTCTGGCAATCGTCATTCCACTTCAATAATTAATCTTTCTTAAAGAATTTGAAGATTGACTCACAAGTAGCCGTTAGATAGGAGATGAATCTGTAAATGTAGTTTAGGCATCCCAAGAATCCCCTAACCTCCTTCTTAGTGTGGGGAGTTGGCATTTCTTATATGGCTTTAACCTTTGCAGGGTCTACTTATATCCCTTTTTCGCTGACAACGAAGCCTAAGAGCTTACCAGATCTTACTCCAAAGGTGCACTTATTCGGGTTCAGTCTCAGTTTGTACTTTTTCAGTCTTTCAAACAGCTTTTGCAAGTGATCAAGGTGGTCCTCTCCAGTCTAAGACCTGGCTATCATATCATCGACGTAGACCTCTATCTCATGATTGACCATGTCATGATACAAAGCTACCATGGCACGTTGATAGGTTTCCCCGACGTTCTTTAACCCAAATGGCATAACTTTGTAGTAGAAAGTGCCCCACTGTGTGATGAAAGTTGTTTTATCCATATCTTCAGGTGCCAATTTGATCTGATTATACCCAGAGACACCATCCATGAAGGAGAATATCTTATGTTGTATGGTTTTGTCAACCAGAACATCAATATGGGGAAGCGGAAAGTCATCCTTGGGGCTTGCCCTATTCAGGTCTCTGTAATCCACACACATACATACCTTACCGTCCTTGTTAGGTACCAGAACAACATTAGCAACCCATTTTGGATAGGAAGTAACAACTTGGAAACCGGTGTTGAATTATTTCATGACTTTAGCCTTGATCTCTTCTGACATCTCAGGAAACATACAACAAACCTTCTAGTTCAATAGAGGGCAGTCTTCTTTTGTTGGCAGACGATGAACCACAATATCAGTGTCCAGCCCTGGCATGTCTTTGTACGACCATGCAAAGATCTCCACATAATCATGTAACATTTGTATTGCCCTTTCCTCCTGTTGTAACAGTCTGGAAAGTTCTCCTGGTACTTCGCAATCTTCCTCACCTTCGTCCTCGGCTTGGTAGATCGGATTTTCAAAGTCATAATTGGTAATAGCAGAACCGTTATCAATGGGATCCAGAGTGGATGTGGATCTGCAGTTTGATATGTGGGTGCGTGTAAGAGAGAATAGCTATTTTGATAGAGTAAAAGCAGAAAAGAAAGATAGAGAGCATAAAATTTGTATGCAAAACATCCAATGATTTATTAATTACATATGAAGATGAAGTAATAACCCTCACAAACAAACCGTTGTGCCTCGGGTAAGACACAAGGCTTTAGAGTTTATATTGTTTAAAATATTACAAATTCCAAAAACAAAAAGACAATTACTCCTGGATATAAGTAATGGGAACAAAATCCTTGGCCTCCCAATTGTTGAGTTCACCGTTGATAGTTAGGAATATCCATTTGTCCATGTCACAATCACTATCACTGTCCTCTAAAGCATTGATTCCATGGTTGTTGATGCGTAATGGTGGTCATCCGGCGCGAGCACGATGAACAGCTATTTGGGCTCCTGAAATAAAACCCAAACCAAACTTTTCATATTTGTAGGGAATATCAGGGAGTTGGCCCCAAATGGTACATCCATCTTCTTCGACTAATGCTTTGGCATCCTTCAGAGACTCCATCTTCAATGGAGGTCTAGTAATCTTTGGTACATTGATAGCAATCTTGGTTGCAGCAATGGTCTGAGGAACCTCTTAAAAATTCTGGCAAGGGTTTCAATGAACTCGTCGTCCATCTCGACATACCTGAAAGAGTTCAGGTGGCTCACCATATATTCTTCCTTGCCATGGACTGTAACAATCTTTCCATTAATTGGGTACTTCAGCATTTGATGCAGAGTAGAAGTAACAGCACCAGCCCCATGGATCCAATGGCGACCCAATAAACAAGAGTAAGACGGGCGGATGTCCATTACATAAAAAGTAGAGTCAAAGGCCTGAGAACCAACTTTAACATGAATGTCTACCTCCCAGTGCACCATTCTTTTAGAACCATCAAAAGCTCTCACCACAATATCGCTGGGCTTTAGGGTGAGTCCTTCACAATCCAATATGTCCAAAGAATTTTTAGGTAAGACATTCAATGATGAACCTGTATCCACCAGAACATGAGCTAGGGTAGTGCCCCTGCACTCAATAGAGACATGCAGGGCATCATTATGCTTTCTTCCTTTGGGCGTTAAATCAACATCAAAGAAACCAAGTCCGTTGTCAGCAGTTAGACTAGCAACACATGAAGTAGTGAAAAACACAAGAAGGGGGGGTTGAATTGTAAAACTGAAATCTAATGCAATGAACAAGATATTTTTATCCTGGTTCGTTTGATCTCAAACTACTCCAGTTCACCCGTCAAGGTGATTTCGCCTCTCTCCAACGAGGTCTTAATCCACTATATTCAACTGAATATTACAGACTGCTTTAACAACTGCTAAAGCCTTCTTGATCCAAACCACAACCCGGTTTGTCAAGGAAACACTTTCTTACAAAGAGATAAAACTAAGTGTGTGAATGTTTTCTACAAAACTGTATCACAACTGTGATGTATACACAACTTAAAGCTTAGAAACTAGATTGCTAAACAATGATAGAATATCAGAATGTGTAGTGTTTAGCAAAACTGAGAGAAGGAAGATTTTGATCAGCTTTTATTCGTGTAGAGATTTTGAGAGCATTAGCCATTTCAATCTTCAAAGTCTTGTTTATATAGCACTGAGATGTTGAACGTTGGATGCAATATTCTTGATTCAATGCTATTAACAAACTTTCCTTATCGAGCAGAATTTGTATGGAATGAGGCCGTTGGTATTAATTTGCTTTCAATGCACAGTACCGTTGCTTACTTAATGCAAGTTCTGGCTTGGCTCATTCTGACTCTGCTTAGCTGCTGATGAACTGTTGTGTTTCTTTATCAGAGTGTTGAGCGCAGTCTTGTTCATCAGGCTTCAGCATATACGTGAGTTGATCATCTGATTCTGACATTCTGATATGGCAACTTCTGATGCTGATGTCTGAAACCAAATTCTGATGCTGAATAGGTGTGATCTTGCTTATATCAATCAGAGTATCTGCAAGTCAGAACATAGTAATTTTAGACAGCAGATAGTTCATACATGAATCTTATAAATAATATATCTTTTCACTTTGTTATCATCAAAACTTAAATATAGGGTAGTAGATTCAAACTTTGTTCTAACAATCTCCCCCTTTTTGATGATGACAAAAACTAGATATTTTTAAATGAAAATAACGTGAAAAGGTATCAGAAAGATGCATCAGAGTAAGATGTAAAAGGATAAGGAGTAAAAAGATATCAGAGTTGAGAGATACTCCCCCTGAGTTTATTACTTCCCTTTGATTACAAGTTTTCTTCAGGATCAGATCTTTTTGCCTTTCTTTGAACATCAGAGTATCAGAGTCTTTGACTATCAGAAGCTTTATGTCAGAGCAGAGCTTCAGAGCTTTTCTTGTCAGAGCTTTGCTTTGGATCAGAGTAGTAGAGCGGATCAGAGCTTCATAGTGATCAGAGCTTCTAGTCTTCAGAGTGTCCAGGAGCTTCTTTGTACCTGTAGACTTTAAGCAAAACAGAAAAAACATTTCCAAGTAATAGAGTTAGAATGTTTGAGAATTTCTGTCTAGTTAGCCGTTATTGTTTAAAATATCATTCTTGTTCTCCCCCTTTTTGTCAGCAATCAAAAAGTGTAGGTGAGTGCTAAAACAATTAAGATCAGAAAAACGTGTCATATTGAAATGGTTCAGAATCAAAACATGAAAATAGTACAAAACATATTCAAACAGTACATCAGAAAATCAAAGAAAACATGAAAAAAACATGAATGAAAAAAGACTAAGGTTGGGGAGGTAAGCGTGTGAACAGGTTCTCCAGCATGGCTTTGATCTGATCAACAGTCTCATTCTGCTTGTGCACCATGCTGACAACAGTGTCAATCTTGTTATCCTGCACATCCATTCTTTCTTTCATCTTCTTGTCGTTTTCATCCATCCTCTGTTGCAGACGCATGTCATTCAGCTTTAGTTCTTCCAGAGTCTGCCTGTCCAAGGCAGCTTGAGAAGCATCAGAAGCAGGAAGCTTCTAAGAGCTTTCAGCAACATCTTCTGCTTGACTTTCTTCAGCTTGAATGGTCTTGTCTTCTTCTGGTTGCACCTTTGAAGCTAGCTATTTCTCAGACCAAGGTTCATTATCCAGAGGTAGCACGTCTTCTTTCAAAAGCTGACTTCCAACTTCATTCAGAAGCTTGCTGAAATTCTGTTGTGCCTGCTCATAGTTGATATCCTGCAACTTGAGGGCTTCAGCACGTACCTAAAGTCTGAATTGTGACCAGAGCTGATCAGAAGCAGCTGGGTCAATCATTCCAGGACAGACTTGCTTCAAAGAAGCAATCCATTGCTGCACACCTATTTCAAAATTCATAATACCAGAGCCAACATCTGGTTGTTTTGGTTTTGGGATGGAAATTTTATGTTTCATATCAGCAAGACGGTCAAGACTGGTTAAGTCTATGAAAGTCCTACTGGGGTTTTCGGAGGTTTTCTTGGCAGCAGTTTGTTTTGGAGAGGGAGTTTCAGAATCAGAAATTATGATTGGACTGGGTGGTGTTTTGGGAGTATTTGGTGGTGTAGATTCTGATGAGGATGGCAATTGTGCCAAGGTGATTGTTGTTCCACCTGGCAGCTGGATTGCCAAAGGTGATGGTTGAGGTGAATGAGGTTCAGATGGTTGAGGAGAAGGAGTTTCAGAGTGATGAAACTCTGGTTGAGGTGATGGTGGATTAATTTCTGGTTGAGGAGAGGGAGAATGAATTGATGGTTGAGGAGAAGTTGTTGGAATTTCTGATTGTTCAGGGATAGGGGGTTCTTCTGGAATGGGTGAAAGTGGTTGTTGTTGTTTTGGTTCTTCAGCAGATTGCTGTTGTTCTGGTTGTGGAGGAGGGACAATTTGTGGTTCAGAGTTTGGTTGATCAGAGGTGTGTTGATCAATGTCAGACAGCACTTGGTCAATTGCTGATGTTGTTGAGATAGTTGGTTTGGGATGTTTGGTTCTGGGTCTTCTGAGTTTTAATGCCTCAGAAGGGTCCTCTTCTGGTACAGTTTCATCTATGGTAGGGATGGGGATTGAGATTCTATAAGAGGTTTGAGGAGGAATAGATGCTGGAATAGTAGAAGAATTTAAAACAGAAGCAACAGATAAATTACCTCTTTTCTTGGGTGTCTGCTGGGATGATCCTTCTGAAGGTGCCTTCCTCTTCTTCGTCTTCTTCAGAGTCACTTCTTGTTAAGGTTGATGCAGAGCTTTGATAATCAGATTTGGATCTGTACCATCTGCCTTGCAAGCATCCAAGTATCTGAGAACCACCTCTGGTTTAGATTCTATTTCAGAGAATAAAGGAAAGTCACTCAGAGGAACTCTTCTGCTGGTGATATCAGCAATAGGAGTAGCTCTGGGTTCCTTCTGGATATTCTCTATCAACTTCATCTTCTTCAAGTTCTTTGCGTTCAGAGGTTTCCCAACTGTTGGTTCAATAGTGCTTAGCTCTTGAGCTTCTATCAGATGCTCTATCAGCCTATTCTCTGTCAGAATATCTGATATCAACCTTCCAAAGGGTATCTAATCCCTCTTGGTTCTTTCTCCTTCCCTGGTTTCCTTCACACTTGTTCTGAGGTGGTTGAACAGAAAATGAGCCAGATTGATTTTTACCTTCTGATCAATAAAGTAGATCAGAAACTGCTGATCCACATTTATGTAATCAGGTGAGCTGGTTGGCTTCCTATGGTTGAAGCACCCCAGAATTATCTTAGCCCAAACTCTGTAGTGATCCTTCAGATCTTTGATCTTGCTGCTGGGCACCCCATGAGTGAAAATCCTTGCAGCTATCACACCCACATCAGCACATCTTTCAGCCATGTCCACACAACGGACGCCACCGCCACTGTAACCTATTAGCCTTGCAATGTGATCCTCAGTGATCACAATCTTCTTCCCCATAACAAAGGAGGTGACTAGATGCGTTGAAGCCTTGGCGTGAATCCAGAATTCCTTGACTAGCATAGGGAATGTTGGTCTAACCAACCTGTCAAAATACCTTTCCCACTTCTGTGCCCTAACTTCTTCAGTTAGGTCAAAACCGTTCTCCTTCAAGCTTCCAAAATCAATGATTAATTCAGAAAGCACTTCAAGATTCTTCACAGGAGTGAGGAGTGTTCTGAATGGCACTTGATATTTCTCAGATGATGCTTTCTTCTGAGGACCTGCAGAAGCACTGCTGGAGGTTGCCATGTTCACACTAAAAAGGTTTTGAGAAGAAACTAAAAAAAAGGTTTTGCAAGAGATGAACACAGAAATATGCAGAGAATGCTTGAGTATTAGTGAGAAAATGTAAAGAATGAGAATGAGAGATTAATGTGTTTAAATAGAGTTTCAAAATATTTTGAAAAGATAAACGTTTTTAAGAAAGAGAAAAAATCATGATTGCATTTTAAAAGCATGATTACTTTTCATTAAATGCTTGCTGATTTTGGGGGATTTTAGAAAGATACTTAAAAACGGTTACCAGACATGTGTCTCAATGCACCCAATCAGCGCTTTGCCTTCTCAGAAGCGTGCACGCGTTCTGCTTCAGAGATATGCTGATGATTGGATGACACTTGTTTGATGTAGTGATCAGCACGTCTGTCTTTGAGCTTAGACTCTCAGATCTTTAGACTTGCATCTGATACAATCTGCATGTTCTATCTTTCTGAAAGAAGATTGATCAGAAGTTCACAGTAAAACAATTACATTTTGAAGGTAAATATATGGAATTAAAACATTTTCACTCTGGACAAACTTTCATGCTGAGATGTTTCAGAATGAAATTAAACCTATCTTCTGAAAGGGGTTTAGTAAAGATATCAGCCCATTGATGGTCTGTATCTATAAATTTTAAGTTCAAAATACCTTTCTGAATATAGTCCCTAATGAAGTGATGTTTTATTTCTATATGCTTAGCTCTAGAATGTAAAATGGGATTCTTACTTAAGCAAATAGCAGAAGTATTATCATAGAGTATAGGAATGTTACTCTCAAAAATCTGGAAGTCTTCAAGCTGACTTTTCATCCAGAGCATTTGTGTGCTACATCCTACTGCTGCTATGTACTCAGCTTCTGCTGTTGATAGTGCAATTATTGATTGCCTTTTGCTGGACCAAGAGATCAGATTTTCTCCCAGAAACTGGCAGCTTCCAGAAGTACTTTTTCGTTCTACTCTGTCTCCAGCAAAATCAGCATCGCAGTAGCCTACTAAGCTGTAATCACTAGATTTTCTATAAAACAAACCCAGATTAGTAGTACCTTTCAGATACTTGAAAATTCGCTTAACAGCTGTTAAGTGAGATTCTCTAGGATCTGATTGGAATCTAGCACAGATACAAACACTGAATAATATGTCAGGTCTTGAAGCAGTCAGATAGAGGAGAGAACCAATCATACCTCTGTAGACTTTCTGTTCTACATTTTTGCTTACCTCTTCTCTTTCCAGAATGCACGTGGGATGCATTGGAATCTTTGATGGCTTACATTCTGAGAGGTCAAATTTCTTCAGAAGATCTCTGATGTATTTGCTCTGATGAATGTAAGTTCCCTCTGGAGTTTGATTGATCTGAATTCCTAGAAAGAATTTCAGTTCCCCCATGAGGCTCATCTCAAATTCTGCCTGCATACACTTAGCAAATTTTCTTCCAAGAGAAGGATTAGTAGAACCAAAAATAATATCATCAACATAAATTTGACAGACTAAGATGTTATTCTTAACTGATTTACATAATAGAGTAGTGTCCACTTTCCCTCTGGTGAATTCATTTTCTAACAGAAAGTTACTTAGCCTTTCATACCAAGCTCTGGGAGCTTGTTTCAGACCATACAGTGACTTCTTTAGTTTGAAAACATGTTCTGGATGTTTTGTATTTTCAAAACCAGGGGGTTGGTGTACATAAACTTCTTCTTCTATATAACCATTTAAGAATGCACTTTTGACATCCATCTGATACAGAGTGATGCCTCTATTAACAGCAAATGAAATTAAAAGTCTGATAGATTCTAACTTGGCGACTGGGGAAAAGGTTTCTGTATAGTCTATCCCCTCTTGCTGACTATAACCTTGTGCAACCAGTCGTGCCTTGTTTCTGATGACTTCACCTTGTTCATTTAGCTTGTTTCTGAACACCCATCTTGTTCCAATGACGTTGAATCCTTTTGGTCTGGGAACGAGATCCCATACGTCATTTCTGGTGAATTGATTCAGCTCTTCTTGCATTTCCAGAATCCAGTCATTATCCAGAAGTGCTTCATCAATAGAAGAAGGTTCAATCAGAGACACAAGTCCCATGAGAGTTTCTTCAGAGTTTCTGAAGCTTGCTCTTGTTCTGATTGGATCTTCCTTTCTTCCTAAGATAGTTTCTTCTGGGTGATCCAAGCTGCTTCTGGGTAATCTCTTCTGAGGTTGATCAGCAGCTGTTGTAGGATTGCTAGCAGTGCTCCTTTCAGACGTTGAAGGAATGTCTGTGTTGAGAGCTTCTGATGACTTATCTTCAGAACCTGTAAATTCAATTTCTATACCTGCAAAAACTTCATTCTGCTTTGACTTTTTAGAGTCAAGCTTATCATCAAAACGAACACTGATTGATTCTTCCACAATCTGTGTTTCTGTATTGTATACTCTGTACCCTCTTGAGCGTTCAGAGTATCCTAACATAATACACTTCTGTGCTTTAGAGTCAAACTTGTTCAAATAATTCTTTGTATTTAATATAAAGCAAGTACATCCAAATGGATGAAAATATGAAATGTTGGGCTTTCTGTTCTTCCACAATTTACATGGAGTCTTTTCCAGAATAGGTCTTATTGAGATTCTATTCTGAATGTAGCACGCTGTGTTTATTGCTTCTGCCCAGAAGGTCTTAGCAACGTTTGTCTCATTGATCATGGTTCTGGCCATTTCTTGCAATGTTCTGTTCTTTCGTTCTACAATTCCATTTTGTTGGGGAGTTCTAGGACAAGAGAAATCATGCAGAATGCCTCTGTCATTAAAGAATGACTCAAAATCTTTGTTTTCAAATTCTCCACCATGATCACTTCTGACTTTAACGATTCTAAGATCCTTTTCATTCTGAACTTGGTTACAGAAGGTAACAAACACAGAGTGTGACTCGTCCTTGTGTCTTAAGAACTTTAGCCATGTCCATCTGCTATAGTCATCTACGATTACTAACCCATACTTCTTGCCACTGACTGAAGCAGTTTTAACTGGTCCAAATAAGTCAATGTGCAGAAGTTCTAATGGCTTAGAGGTAGAAAAAACATTTTTGGATTTAAAAGAAGGTTTTGCAAATTTGCCTTTCTGACATGCTTCACACAGAGCATCTGAATTGAACTTCAAATTAGGAAGTCCTCTGACCAGATTGAGTTTGTTAATTTGAGATATTCTTCTCATACTAACATGCCCCAATCTTCTGTGCCAGATCCACTGCTTGTTGTTAACAGACAGAAGGAATTTTACATTCTGACTTTTTAGTTCAGAAAGTTTGATTTTGTAAATGTTGTTTTTCCTCTTACCATTAAACAGGATAGTCCCATCTTTCTGACTAACAGCTTTACATGATTTTTGATTAAAGATTATATCATAACCGTTATCACTTAATTGACTTATGGATAACAGATTATGCATCAATCCATCTACTAGCAGAACATAATTAATAGAGGGAAGATTTCCATTACCTACAGTTCCAGAGCCAATTATCTTTCCCCTCTGATTGCCTCCAAAGCCAACGTGGCCTCCAGGCTTAAGTTCCAGGCTTTGGAACATATGCCTTCTTCCCGTCATGTGTCGTGAGTAGCCAGAGTCCAGGTACCATGACTGGTGTTTCTGACTTGCTGCTAAAGATATCTGCAACATGTATTATTTTATCCTTAGGTACCCAGATTTTCTTGGGTCCTGATTTGTTAGTTTTACCAAAACTCTGGTTGAATTTTGGTTTCACAGAGTGCTTACTGCTAGTGTATTTAATATCATGTGTGTGACCATATACAAAATGTGAATTCAGAGGAGTGTGTTTAATGGTTAAGTCCATGACATTCTTTGGTGTAGGAACCTTACCTTGGTATCCTATTCCTTTCCTGCCGTTTCTGCTAACTCCATAGATCATTGAAGCCATTTTGCTTCTATCTATGCTTTTAGCTAGGAACTTCTGGAAACTGTGATCATACTCCTTGATGATCTCATCAGCGTTGCTGGGAGTTTCAGAAATTGGTTCCTTCTGAGAGTTTTGTAAAGTGTTTTCTAATTTTGAAATCTTATTTCTCAGCTCAGAATTTTCCAATTTGAGACTCTCAGTCTTATTAGAGTCAGATTCAAGATTCCTTTTCAGGTCTCTGAATTTAGCTCTAATTTGCTGATAACGTTCCAGAATCTCATTAAGGCTTTCAGCAAGTTCAGCCTTTGTAAAGTTAACAACAAAGTTAGGAAATACCTCTTCAGTATCTGATTCTGAGTCTGATTCAGAAGCTTCACTATCTTCTGAGATGTCAGCCATGAGAGCTATGTTTGCCCTCTCATCATCTGATTCTGAGTCAGCTTCAGATGAGTCAGAGTCATCCCATGTAGCCATGAGACTTTTCTTCTTCTCTCTTCCAAACTTCTTTTTGGGCTTTTCCCTCTGAAGCTTTGGGCAGTCACTCTTATAGTGTCCTTGCTCATTGCACTCATAGCAGATGATGTCCTTGGTGTTTGGCTTTTAGCTACTGGAGGAGCCTTCAGATCTTCTGTATCCAGAGGAAGAATCTGTCCTTCTGTATCTGGAAGAAGACTCGTTCTGATCAGATCTTCTAAGATTCCTGAACTTCCTTTGTCTTTGCTTCCACAGTTGATTTACTCTTCTTGAGAGGAGGGAGAGTTCGTCTTCTTCTGATGAGGATCCATCAGATGTTTCTTCAACTGCCTGCAAAACTTTAGACTCAAATTTTTTGTTAGATTTTAATGCTAAAGGCTTACCTTGCTTCTGAGGCTCGTCAGCTTCTAGCTCTATCTCATGACTTCTGAGGGAGCTGATAAGTTCCTCCAGAGTGATTTTGTTGAGATCTTTAGCTAGCTTCAGAGCTGTAACCATAGGTCTCCACTGCTTGGGTAAACTTCTGATGATTTTCTTGACATGGTCAGCAGTAGAGTATCCTTTGTCCAGAACTTTGAGACCAGCTACCAGAATCTGAAATCTAGAGAACATGGTTTCAATGGATTCAGATTCTTCCATTTTGAACGCCTCATACTTCTGAATAAGCGCCAGAGCTTTTGTTTCTTTGACCTGAACGTTTCCCTCATGCGTCATTCTGAGTGAGTCAAAAATATTCTTTGCTGTGTCTCTGTTGGAGATCTTTTCATACTCAGTATAGGAGATGGCGCTGAGGAGGATGGTTCTGGCCTTGTGGTGATTCTTGAAGTCATGCTTTTGTTGATCAGACATTGTTTTTCTATCAATCTTCTGACCGCTTGCATTCATAGGGTGCGTGTATCCATCTGTCACCATATCCCACAGATCAGCATCATGTGCCAGAAAGAAGCTTTCAATTCTATCTTTCCAGTAATCAAAGTTTTCTCCATCAAAGACTGGAGGTTTGCCGCTGAATCTGTCTCTGTCCTCATTGTTGTCATTGTTGATGTGAGAATTGTTTCCTGCCATTGTGTTTTTCTGACGCTGGATCTTGTACTGACACGGTTAAGTGTTTTAGCTCAGAACCAGGCGCTCTGATGCCAATTGAAGTAGTGAAAAACACAAGAAGGGGGGGTTGAATTGTAAAACTGAAATCTAATGCAATGAACAAGATATTTTTATCCTGGTTCGTTTGATCTCAAACTACTCCAGTCCACCCGTCAAGGTGATTTCGCCTCTCTCCAACGAGGTCTTAATCCACTATATTCAATTGAATATTACAGACTGCTTTAACAACTGCTAAAGCCTTCTTGATCCAAACCACAACCCGGTTTGTCAAGGAAACACTTTCTTACAAAGAGATAAAACTAAGTGTGTGAATGTTTTCTACAAAACTGTATCACAACTGTGATGTATACACAACTTAAAGCTTAGAAACTAGATTGCTAAACAATGATAGAATATCAGAATGTGTAGTGTTTAGCAAAACTGAGAGAAGGAAGATTTTGATCAGCTTTTATGCGTGTAGAGATTTTGAGAGCATTAGCCATTTCAATCTTCAAAGTCTTGTTTATATAGCACTGAGATGTTGAACGTTGGATGCAATATTCTTGATTCAATGCTATTAACAAACTTTCCTTATCGAGCAGATCTTGTCTGGAATGAGGCCGTTGGTATTAATTTGCTTTCAATGCACAGTACCGTTGCTTACTTAATGCAAGTTCTGGCTTGGCTCATTCTGACTCTGCTTAGCTGCTGATGAACAGTTGTGTTTCTTTATCAGAGTGTTGAGCGCAGTCTTGTTCATCAGGCTTCAGCATATACGTGAGTTGATCATCTGATTCTGACATTCTGATGTGGCAACTTCTGATGCTGATGTCTGAAACCAAATTCTGATGCTGAATAGGTGTGATCTTGCTTATATCAATCAGAGTATCTGCAAGTCAGAACATAGTAATTTTAGGCAGCAGATAGTTCATACATGAATCTTATAAATAATATATCTTTTCACTTTGTTATCATCAAAACTTAAATATAGGGTAGTAGATTCAAACTTTGTTCTAACAACACATTCCTCAAATTGGTCGACATAAGTCTCTTATGGCACATGAGAAAACTTCAGGAACTTCACCAAAGCTTTGGCATGAGCTTCGGAGCATAGTAATAAGGCCAACATTGAGTTTTTTGAAGGGGTTTGCCCTAATTGCTCCACAATATTGTAATCACTATTTTGTATGATCTTTAGAATCTCTTCCATTTCTTTTTTAGAAGCTTCATAAATGACCTCTTTATGTGCCTCCATCTGGGCAGGCTCAAACAATACCTCTTTTCCCTGAGTCTCAGCTGACTCAGTAGCAGGGATAACAACAGGAACGATAGTAGGAGTAGAAACATGAGTAACAACAGGAGTGACAACAGGAATAACCAAAGGAGTGGAAACAGTCTTCGAAGAGATTTAAGGAGAGAAAATCCTTCCGCTCCTGGTGATTTTACTGGTCCTAACAGTTGTCGATGTCAGGATCAATATCTTCAGCAACTTCATCTTTAATAACCAATAGGTCTTGCTTGACGCCATGGTAGTAAACGTCAGCCTCATAGTTCTAAGGAACAACTTTATTGGAGGAATATGTTATCGGCCCAAGAAAAATGATAATTAAAGGAGCAACCTTAGGAACAGATGTAATCCTGACAGTTCTTTTAGAGGAGACCCTGGGAGGATTGTCGGAAAAGGTAATAATTGATATATCTCCATACAGACTTCTTGCAGGGGGAGCTTTCTCAAACAAAATTTCTTTGTTGGTCATCAGGCGCTGGACACCCATCTTTAATAATAAGCAACCATTGGGCAAAGACATACACAGGTGGCAACCTTCACCATAACTCGAAAATAAACCGACTCGCAAAAGATTCTTCTTAACAATTAGAAGAGGAGTAACTAGTTCCTCCACAGAAGAAACAAACAAGTCGTCATCAACAACATGAACACCCTGGCCATGCTTGGGCATTGCTACCATTATCACATTAGGGGTTTCCGGAGGGTTAAATTCAATCTCCTTGGCCTCAATGAGATCTTGCACTTTGTTTTTCAAAGTCCAACAATCGTTTGTACCATGCCCTAGACTGTCGGAATGGTAGGCACATCGAGCATTTAGATTATATCGAGGAGATGTAGTATTTGGATTTTTAGGAGCCTCCCTCAGAGTGACCAGATTTTACTTAAACAAGTGTGGAAAAACCTGAGATAAAGACATGTTAATCCAGGTGAACTATCTTCTGGGTGCATCCTGCCTGCGCTGATTGTTTTGTTGTTGATTTGTTGCAGATTTGGAAATCATCACAGCTCCTACCATTGGACGATGTTCAGCTTTGCTTTGATTTCTCTGGCCATAAGCAGCACTGACCTCTTTCTTTCCAGTGAAGGGTTTCTTCATTGTACTTAAAGATGCATCCCTCTGAATCTTACCACTCTTGATACCCGCTTCTACTCCTTCCCTAGTCAATATCAGCTCAGTAAACCCGGCTGAAGAGCTTCCAATCAAATGGTTGAAAAATGTACCAGACAAAGTACTCAGGAACATATCTACCAGCTCTCTATCAGACAGAGGAGGCTGGACTCTTCCCGCAAGTTCTCTCCACTTCTGGGCATAATCTTTGAAACCCTCGCTGGAATCCATAGACATAATTTGAAGTTGTGTACGAGTTGGAGCAAGGTCAACATTATATTTGTACTGCTTGTAGAAAGCAGTAGCCAGATCCTCCCAGTTCCGGATGTTGGTTCTCTCCAGCTGATAGAACCATTCCAATTAAGTCTTTGATAGACTTTCCTGGAAGAAATGCACCAACAAATTCCTATCAGCAGTGTGAGGCTGAATCTTCCTGACATAGGATCTTAGATGCAGCTTAGGACACGAAACCCCATCATATTTTGCAAATACGAGAACCTTGAACTTTTGGGGAATGACCACTCCAGAGACCAACCCTAATTCTTCAAAATCCAGACCAGGTACCCTCTGAATTTCCATAGCATTAAGATGATCCTCCAGCTTCTTGTATTTATCATCAACATGAGGATATTGTTCCTCAGAGTAATCAAGCTCTTCTTCATCAGTCCCTGGGTTGTTGTTTTCTTCTGTTGGCTTCTCTTCATGATTGTCTCCCTCGTTTGACGGTGTTGCGAAGTCTATAGCTTATTTTGCTGGTCCTCTGAATCTCCTTCCCATGTTCAGGACACCCACTGGTTTCTTTGTCTTCTTCTTCCTGTCTTGGAGAATGAGAGCCTTCAGGTCTACTTGTCCCTTGGCTAGAGCCAGGAACATCTGCTGGAATTGATCATTTTGTGCTTTAAGATATTTAACTGTCTGTTCAAAAGCCATTTCTTTTTGCTGAAATAAACAGCGAAAAGATAAGAAACCTATTTTGGAACACCTGCTCATGTAATGATATGCATGATATGCTTATGCAATGTTTTCAAGGACTTTTAAGATTTAACTTTTCTTAGACAAAGAGAGAAAAAACATTAATTGCATTCATAAGTTTAAACGGTTACCACGATGCCTCTTGGGCTTACAATGAAAGAAACAAAGATAAAACAAAACTCATAAAACAAACAGGACTCGAGCTTCACATGAGCATATCCTCTTTGGTGCAATGTAGGCATTAAAACTCTATTCTTCATGAAGTTGTCTTGTAATCTCCAAAACCTTCTTCTTGCTTGCGTAAAACTGGGTTTCAAAAGTGTCTCGTTCCTCTTTGAGTTGAATCCAAGATCTTTGTAACTCCTCGAGAGTAGTCGGCATTTCAGGATGGAAAATAATGTAAGGAGCATCTCTCTCGGTAACAGGTTCCATGTTGATAGGTAGAATGGCCTCATAAGGCATCCTAAGATTTTGAGCGCGTGCTCGTACCCACTTAAAATAAGGCTCCAAAGGAATGGAGTTCTTATGCCCCAATGTCTTGCTATCCACTTTGTTCACCATGCCTCAAGCTCGTATGAACCTTTGACGGTACCCTTGGACATTGTTCTCATAGTCGAATGCAATTCCTTGAACAAGTGCATCATGAGGGCCATCCCTCCTAGCGTACCCAAACTGTTGCACCACCAAACATGGGTTATAAGTGATTCCTCCCCTAATGCCTATGAGAGGGACATTAGGGAATTCCCCATAATTATCAATGATGGTAACATCTTCCAAATATCGATGGCACCAGTGAATATCCGAATGCGTGAGGGACATTAACCTATTAGACCATCTCATGCCTTGCTTATTCTTCAAAACAGATCGAGGTAGGTGCGAAATAAACCACCTAGCCAACAGAGGAGTGCAACAAATAAGGGTCCCTCCTCTCTTTACGGTGCGAGTGTGAAAAGAGTGCAAAATGTCTCCAAGTAAAGTAGGCACCGGGTTACGAGACAGAAAAACTTTGACCGTATTCACATCTATGAGTTGGTCTAGATTAGGAAATAGTACCATCCCATAAATGAGAAGGGCCAACACTTCTTTAAAGGCTTGTAAATCCTGAGTATCCCAAAAGTAGTGAGCCTTCTCAAACAAAAACTTGGCTAGAAACCCTTTGACACCACTTCTTGTTTCCCAATTTGCCACAACGTCGGACCGTTGTAAATACAAAGCTTGAGAAATCTCCTCAGGTTTTGGGTCTCTTTCCATACCTTTGAAGGGTAATTGATTTAGAATAGGCACTCCTAATAATTGAGAAAACTCTTCCATGGTAACTGGTAATCGGGAAATGTAAAGCAATGGTGTAGAGGGTCAAAGAATTGAAAGATAACTTTCACCATGTCTTCATCAGGGCTTGAGGTGACCAAATGGAGTCAACCATGTATCTTGGTGAATGGAGAATTCTCAGGAACCATTGATGCCAACTCTTTGAGTTGAGGAGGCACTCTTACAAGGTTGACTTGGATAGTATTTATGCGAGTGAGAGCCATGTCCTACAAAATAGACACAAAGATAAGTCCTAAAAATCCTTGAAATGGTAAGTGTGACATGCCATGTTATGGTGTTATGTACAAACAAATATATACAAGCATACAAATAAGTCCTTAGGTTTAGCCTTGCATGGATTCCATAGGTAAGTAACCTCTTGAAGTTTAGTTGGTTCAACCTGTCCTAGAAAGTAATCGGGTTCTAGGGAATCTCAATATCACCAATCTTTCTTCATCGGGCATTGTTTTAGCGCAAGCCTCTTTATTGGCGACCGAAATATCTCGAAAGTCTGATATCAATGAGAGTAGTATCGAGTATCAACCAACTTTGTACTGCACCAAAGTTGACTATCTCACTACTTCCTAATGGCTAAGTTGTTCAATTAAAGGTTCTAAGGTTAGTTAGTGCTTCATGACACCACACAGCGGCCCCGTATTCTCCTTGACTAAACTCAAGGGCAACCGGTACCAACAAATGTATCACGCTAACGTAGATATCTCTTAAACCATGTCGGTATACCCCACACAGTCCCTACGATTTATTTCTACTTACCTAAAAGGTGCCCCAGATCCGGGTGTAGGATCTTTTAGTAATAGCCCAAACAAGCCCTCAAAGATAAAGTATACAAAACACACAATGTAAAGCAAATAAAGAATGAACTAAGCTCTAAGGTAAACCCACTTTTGAAGATCCCCGACAGAGTCGCCAGTTCTGTGATACACTAGTAGAACCGACTATTATACTGGTTTTACGTTTTGTATTCGTAAATGTTGTAGTAAGCAAGAGTCTCCACCGACTTTTCTATTATCCAACAAAGGAAAGGTTGAAAAGAACATAGAAAGACCTTTCGAGAGTTTTCTGAGTAAAGGGGTAGATTATGGAAAGGGAAGGTGTTAGCACCCTTTTCATTCGTGGTTATCTACGGGCTCTTAGATGCTTAACTCATTTTAAATGTCTTGTGCTTTGTGTGTTTTTTTGTTTGAAAAAAAGAATTTTTGAAATGCTAATAGTAAGGCAGATTGCTTTATGATAACTCTTGTATCAGTCCTCAAGAGCGTTCATAAAGCGTTTTGAAAATGTTTTTGAAAGTTGTTTTTTGTCTAAGTGTAAAAAATTTCTTTTGAGCATAGCATCTAGGAACTATCTACTTTTATTCGAAAGGGTTATTCTTTTACTCTTTTCCTTTAGACAGTGCTATCCTACTATTAGTGAGTAGGTAGCCCTAGTCGTTGGATGTTTGAGGGACAATTGAAGGGACGTTTTGAGAGGGTCATAGAAGGACTTATGATCTTTAAACCGGAGGGTAGCCACTAAAATCTATCACATTTCGAGAGTTGTGATTGTTTTTCCAAAGGAAACTGAAGTGGGGTACCCTAGAGGCGCGCATGTGCAATTGTATTATTTTCAGTTATTTTAATCTTTGCATTAGGTTTTCTAGCGTTTTGTTTTATTCTTGCCATACAATCCTAGTTAGCATACATTTAAGCAGTTAATAATTTGACGGTAATTAAAAGTGAAGAAATGTAAATTAAGCTATTACAAGGCTTCGGGGAGGGGGAATTTACAAGTCTAAAATTGGGGGGAAATAGTAAATTTCCAAGTTATTCTATTACAACCAATAAGCAGATACATTAATGATAAAAATAACAATCCTAAAATAATAAACGCGCGCAAATTGGAAAAGACGTCTAAAACCCTAAAATGTTTCTAAGTAAAAGAACATTATTTTTTGTTGTTTTTTGCCTATTTAGAAAAATATTAAATTGAAATAAAACTAAATTTAATTAAAAAATTAAATTATTAACCAAAATTAAATCTAAACAAAACCTAATATTTTTTGGTATTTTTTATTAAGAAAAATAATTGAATTAAATGAACCTAGTTCTAATTATTTTTAAATTAATGAAATAAAACCAAAACAATTAACTAAGTTAGTTTATAAAATTAAAATTAATTCGAAAATCCTAAGTCTAATATATTTTATGATTTTTTTGATTTTAATTAAATAAAATTATTTTTTAAACATAAGACAAGTAAATAAATAAAATAAAGTGAAGAAAAGAAAATAAATTGGGCCTGGTACTAAAGTGAAAAAGGGGGTGCATTCTGAAATTTATGTAAGGCCCAAATCAGGGAGCCCAATGCTACGCCTGATCCTATGAGGCCTGGCTCCTGGGGTTGCACCATGGGGGACATTCCTGGGCGCGTTGGATTAGATTTGTACAAATCTGGTGGATGGGAGTTGAAGGGGCATGGTAGGCACGCTGAAACATGCTACGCTGGATCTAAAAAAGAATGAGAAAAAACGCAAAAAAACCCGGGGATCGAACCCAGGTTCTCCAAGCTTACACACACATACTTCAACACTAGGCCATATGTTCATTCATTAATACAAACAAGAAGAAAACAATATATTTGAAACATCATAAAATGCCGAGTTGTTAAAACCATGGCATTGGTTTGGGCTGAAAGTGCTTGTACAGGGAGATACTATTGCACCCCAAAATTTACCCTCTTGATTTCAGAATTTTTAGGCTTATGTTTCATCATAAACATCATATTGCATTACATTCATGCATTGTGTAGGGATCAAAGTATTTTTGTTATCAAGTCTCCCTCAAGCTTGGAAGATTTTGACACTTAGTGAAATTTTGGTTAAAAATGCAAAAAATTGACTTCTTCATGTCCATTTTTAAATGACCATTTGGACTCAAATAAAAAAGTTGGCAACATGAAAGTTGTACATTGAAGTTTTCTCTTCATTTTTCATTCAAGAATCATCTCAAATGGTTAAGTGTAGAGAAGGATATGATGATTAGGATTTTGAGCTGAAAACTGAATTTTTGCCCAGCACAAGGCAAGGCACACGCGCGTTAGGCAATGATTTCATCAAACATGTTGTGGGCACACATTCATCATCAATTTTCTATGTGAAATATTTATTATTTTGAAAAATGTCCAACATCAAAGTTCAAGCCCTAAATATGAGGAACAACATTGCTTCAGAAAGTTTCTCCAAATTCTTTATACATTTTGAGATATAATTGTGAGAAGTAGGCACCATGCATGCTAAATTTTCTGCCCGACAAGCCATCACACGCGTGCAGCAAGCCCATGCAGGAAAGGCATTTTTTTAACAATTTGTAAGCACGTGTTCATGGGCAGATATCTCATTGATTCAAGCTTCATTTTGAAAAATTTTGAACGTGAAAGTTGGAGTATGAAGTGTCCTCTACATTTTTTATTCAAAGTTTGTCACATTTCATGCATTGTGGAGATATATAAGGAGGTAAAGAGGTGATCTTGAAATAGCAAAGTTGCATGAAAATGCATTAAATTTTTTGTGCCAACACAAACTCCATTTTCCATCTCACACTCCAGCCATTGTCACTTATTCAAAGGCACGTGATTTGCACTTCCACTCACTCTTTGCTCATTAAAACGCAGGCTGTTGAGGAGCTGCAAGGCATGAAACGCAATTTTTCCACTTTTTGGATTTTGTATGAAATCAGAAAAAACCAAAATCTCAAACAAACCTCAAAATTATTTTGATCTTCACCATCCATTTTCCAGCTGGATTTTCTAATTCAAAGGACATGATCACTTCAAGTGTAACAAACTTTTGCTGCTATATAACAAACTTTCTCTTTCAATCTCATTCATTCTTAAGTCGTTATAAGAATCACCAAAAAGAGCTCTCATCTTCTCTATGCTTTCTTCTTCAATCTTCAACCAAAAATTCTCTCTGCAACTACTTCACCCTCCTCAAACCTTCATCATCCTTGCACCAATCTTCAACGACATTCTTTACACCACTGCAACTTCTTCAATCTTCATCATCATCGCAAGAAACAACAACATCATAGTTTTGTTCATCTCATAACGCATCATCTACCTCACTGCTTTGTTCATCGCACTATAATCAACTCGTAAACAAAACTGGAATTGATTCACGCGCAACAACATCAAGAACTTGAAGCAACTCTTCTAGGAGCCCAACGAGGTTCCTTCTTGACATCCCAAAAAGCATCAGACTGAGGCATATGAGAGATGAACCACTGGTACAACAGAGACGTGCAACATATAATGATTCCCCTATGATAAGAATTCCGAAGATGAATAGAGTAATAAGCATCACCCAACAGTGTAGGAACTGGGTTTCCAATCATGAAAATCCTGATAGCATTAATGTCGACAAAATTGTCCACATTAGGAAATAAGAACAACCCGTAAGAAAGTAGGGCAAAGATGGCCTCAAAAGCAACTGTACTCTTCATTCTGGAAAAGTAACGAGCTTTCTCCAATAATAACTGAGCTGGTAATCCTCTAATCCCTCCTTTAGTAGTCATATGGGCTTCAACCTCAGACTTCCCTAGGTGAATCAAAGCAGGAATCTCATGTGGTTTTAGCTCACTCTTCAAACCAGTAAAAGGAACACGATTGGTAACAGATAAATCCAATAGATAAGAATACTCCTCCAGTGTAGGCATCAACTGATAGTCAGGAAAAGTAAAGCAATGATACATCGGATCATAGAACTGGACCACGATCGAGAGAATACCCTACTTCACCTTCAGCTTCATGAGAGGAATAATGGATCCATACTTCTTCCGAAGGTCTGCAAAACACTCGATTTTTGGAATTAGAATGATCAATTCATCTATCTTGGGATCCTTAAAACTGTACTTCCCGTTCTTTCTCTTTCCAGAATCCATGGTTAGAAGTACCTGAGATATTCACAAATAGTCAACCTTTAAATCCCTTGAAATATGGATTTCGTCAAAAGATGCTTATGAGTGCATAGATGCATGATGCAACAATCACACACAAGATCACACATATAGGGTTCATAGGTTCAACATCACGAGCATGAGGTCGAATGTACTACCCATAAGGTGTTGGTGTAAAAAGTTATCACCTGCCGAACAAGGTTCTAAAGGTTCCCAGAGTCTACATCCTTCCTTCGGAAATTACCAACTTCCCGATTAACTTGGTAATTAGTAATATTCTCAAGAAAGACTCATCCGAGCGTAGTATCGCATGACAACTATTTCCAGATTACTCCGTCATAGGTATTCTACGGTCCTCAGATTCAGCAGGTATTCTACGGTCCTCAGTTTCAGCAGGCTCCCAGGTCAAAAGTAGTACGTCTTCCCGATTACTCGGTAAAAGACACTACAGTCAATGGGGCCTCCACTGAGTGGGGGATCTCATTCCTCCTTTTTTGGGATTACTCCCTCAAAGTTAACATGACTATACCGCCCGTCCTATCTTAAAGTTTACCCAAGTCCGGGTATAGGACTCATGAGTAATCACCAAGCACCCTGAAAACCAGGAAAATCCAGACAAACATATATACAACATATAACACAAAAACAGTAATAACACGTATACAGATATAAACAAAGATAGGTTTAACCCACTTAGGGATGGACCAACAAGAGGTCAATCTTTCCCTAGTGAATTCGCCATTTTTCTGTAGCGGTAGAAATGCTTAAGACTAAGCCATTGGATTGACAAGACTTTATACAAATCAAAAATAAAAATTTCCACCGCGCTTTATTGTTTCCAAAGGAATGGGAAAAGAGCGAATAACCCAAAAAGAGGGGGAAAGATTCAAGGTAAGGGGGTTGGTTATGCAAAAGGAAGGTATTAGCACCCTAAACATCTAGCGTACTCCTTAGGAGCCTCTTTGTAAAATCTGTATATTTTGGCTATAAAAACTTGTTGTATATAAAATGGATGGTGGAGGTGAGAAAAGAAATATTTTTTTTGTGATTTTTGCACCCACCGCGGTTGCGAACCTTTAGTGCCTACGTACCACCTTTCGTTCAATAGGGGATCAGGGTACACGAAGTTCCTCTTTTAAAAATTTGAAACACGGGTATGTTGGTTAATTTTATGAGATAAAACATCATCGTCATTGTCCGTGTGGAAAACATACCTACTACCCACAATCATGAGAAAGGAGAATTTGCATCATCTTAAAGTGGGGATACGGCTTGGATTTTAAAATCAACAATGCCTCATGTAACGCCCGTAATTTAATTAATTATTTAATTAAATTAATTTTAGAATATTTATGAAGTTGTATTATAATTAATTGGATTTAATTATTTTATTAAGTGGAGAAATAATATTAGAGATATAATATGATGTGGTGAAATAATATTAGAAGTATAACATTATTTGATGTGGGCTTGTTTTTAAAAGGAATAGAAGTAATAAGGGGGTGTATTGGTTTTAGGCCCAATAAGGAGTAAATAGAATAATAAGGTTATTTTATTGTTGTTAGACGAGAATATAAAGAGAGAGGCATTAGAAGAATAAGGATTGAGAGGAGAACTTGCAAGCTGCTGGAAAAAGTGGAAAACGGCAAGAACGAGAATTCAACCGGGAATTGTAGAGCGACCTTAAATCCAAGGTAAGGGTGGGGTTCTAACTCTATAATTGGGTTTATGATGATTGGTATGTGGGTTTAGAGATGATTGCTGTCTTGTTCTTGAATTGAAAATATATGATTGTTGTATGATGAGAACTGATGAATTTTAGATGAATAATGATGTCATGATGTTGTTCGATTAATGTAGAATTATAAGGTAATTATGAGTAATGATTATCCATGAATATATTAGGTTTTAGGGCTTTAAGCGTGAATCCCATAGTGAGATGCAGGGAAGAAAACGTAGAATATTGCAGTAATGAAAACGCAGAATGTTGTAGGGAAGAAAAAAACGCAGAATTAGGCAAATTGATATCAGGTGCTACTGTTTTAGAATAATGAATTAATTTGGAGATAGAGTTAGAATTTATGTTGAATTATTAGAAAGTAGAAGTTCTGATGATAGAAGCTGTGTTGGTTAGAAGTTACGTTGTCAGAAGATTGTGTCATCAGAAGTTGTATTAGTCAGAAGATTTTGTCATAGAAGTTGTATTAGTCAGAACTTGGGTTAGTCAGAAGTTGGGTTAGTCATAAGTTGGGTTAGTCAGAAGTTGTATTGGCTAGCAGTTGTATTGGTCAGAAGTTGTGGTGGTCATAAGTTGTGTTGGTCAGAAGTTGGGTTGGCCAGAAGTTGTGTTATTAGAAGCTGTGTTGTCAGAAGTTGTGTTATTAGAAGCTGTGTTATTAGAAGTTGTGTTGGTTAGAGGTTTTGTTTTTAGAGGTTGTGATGGTCAGAAGTTATGCTGGTCATTGCGCTGTTTTATGCAGAATGATAAAGGTTAGATGCTTAGAAGCTTCTGTTTGAACTATAACAGTAGGATAGTGACGATAATGACGTTAGAGTTACAGGATAGCTGTATTGATTTACTGTTGGATTAATGTACAGCTGAGTTGTTAGTGAGAAGTTATTAATGATATTGTTTGATGATTTATAATAAATAAATGATGTTTGATGAATTATTATGATGATATGAGATATTGATAACGAGATGTTGAGATGTTTTAGAGATGTTTTAGAGATGTTTTTGAGATGATTTGAGATGTTGTTAACTTGGGTGTTGTTATTACATTCATGGTTGTGTCGCATATATTGCATTTTTGAGATGGAGCTTATGCTCGTTGAGATGGCCTGTATTGGCGAATTTTGAGATGAAGGCTATGCCTTGTTGATCCCTCTATTAATTGGCAAATTTTTGAGATGGGAGTTCTGCTCCAATGGTACCACATGCATTTTCATAGTATTGAGTCGCATCATATGATAGCATAAAGAAGTTGTATTTTGATGTTGATGAATGTGTATATACTTTGTAATTATTGTTGATTATGAGATGAGAAGTGGTGATGTTATTGATCTTATTTAATATATTAATTATCATGCGCTTTATTATATTGTTAGATATCTCACCCCTTCTGTTTGAATGTTGCCCTTATGTTGGTAACGTGTAGGTAATCGAGAGTGAAGGTTGTATACCTTCTGTAGTTCAAGTCGATGTCTTTGCTCTGATATGTAACACTCGGAGGGATGAACGCTTGCTGTTTTTGATTGATGATTTTCAATTGTTCAACTTGAAATTGACTATTATTAAATATGTGATGTTTCAAAGTTGTTGTTTTGTTGTTAGAGATGTTATTAAGAATTCTGCTGCGTAGATATTGAATTATTTGATTAAAGATGTTATGTTGATGGTTCACCCGATGTTTTAAAAAGTGTTATATATCCATGATGAATGCAATGAATTTTTGATAGAAGAATTTGTGACGTCCCGATTCGTTTGCATGATTGAATTTTATAACTCTGATTTATTTATATAATTTGCCGGGGTAGAATTGGGGTGTTACAAAGTTGGTATCAGAGCAAAAGGTTGGTCCGACCTTGTCATCGAGTCATAGTTGTCTAACAGTCGAGTATTGTTATTTGAGTAGTTGAGATGGCTGGAAGGAATGATGCTACACTTGCTGCCGCTCTAGAAGCAATGGCTCATACAATGGAAAATCGGCCGAATGTTGACAAGAATGCTGGATATCGTAGCTTGGCGACTTTCCAAAGAGAGAATCCACCTACATTCAAGGGAAAGTATGATCCTGATGGAGCATTGGAGTGGTTGAAAGAAATTGAGAGAATCTTCCGTGTGATGGACTGCACTCTAGCGCAGAAGGTTCATTATGGGACTCATATGCTAGCAGTCAAGGCTGATGACTGGTGGCTAGAGACTTGTCAAAAGTTGGAAGCGGCAGGTGAGAATGTCACTTGGGCTGTGTTCCGTAGGGAATTTCTGAGAAAGTACTTTCCTGAAGATGTCCGTGGCAAGAAGGAAATTGAGTTTCTTGAGATGAAGCAAGGAAGCATGTTAGTTGTTGAGTATGCTGCCAAGTTTGCCGAGTTGGCCAAGTTTTATCCGCATTACACTGAGGAAAATGCTGAATTTTGGAAGTGTATTAAGTTTGAGAATGGGTTGCGCTCGGAGATTAAGAAAGCAGTTGGATACCAGAAAATCCGTGTCTTTGCTGGTTTGGTTGATATCTGCAGAATTTATGAGGAGGATAATAATGCTCACTACAAGATTATCAGTGAGAAGAGGGGTAAGCACCAACAAAATCTTGGTATGCCTTATGATGCCCCAGATGGTAAAGGTAAACAGAAAGTTGCTCACGGTCAGAGGACTAGTGGGGGAGATTCTCCTGCTGGTGTGATTTGCTTTAAGTGTGGGAAACCTGGGAACAAGAGTAATGTGTGCACTGCTCAAGTGAAGAGTTGTTACCGTTGTGGTAAGAACGGACATGTTGTATCTGAGTGTGAACATAAATATGTGATTTGTTTCAATTGTAGAGAAGAAGGGCACATTGGTAGTCAGTATCCGAAACCGAAGAGGGCACAGTCAAGTGGTAAAGTGTTTGCTTTGGTTGAGGATCAGACAGCTGTTGAGGACGGGCTTATTAGAGGTACATGTTTCATTAATAATACTCCTTTAATTACTATTATTGATACTGGTGTTACGCATTGTTTTATTGCTATTGATTATGTTGAAAGATTGGGTCTTATGTTGTCTTCTTTGAATGGAGAAATGGTCGTCGATACTCCAGCCAAGGGGTCGGTGACTACTTCTTTTGTGTGTTTGAAGTGTCCCTTGTTGATCTTCGACAGAGACTTTGTTGTTGATTTGGTTTGTTTATCGTTAAGAGGTTTGGATGTAATTTTGGGTATGAACTGGTTAGAGCATAACTGTGTTCATATTAACTGTTATGACAAGTCTGTGAAGTTTTCTACTCCTGAAGAAGAGGAAGATAGTCTGTTGTCTGCTAGACAGTTGAGGAAGTTGATGCAAGAGGAAACACAAATGTTCTCATTGATGGCGTCGCTATCTGTAGACACTCAAGCTATAATTGAGGAATTGCAGGTGTTGTGTGAATTTCCTGAAGTTTTCCCTGATGAAATTCCTGATGTACCGCCGAAGAGGGAAGTTGAATTTGCAATTGATCTTGTACCTGGTACCAGACCTGCGTCTATGGAACCATACAGGATGTCTGCATCTGAGTTGTCAGAGTTGAAGAAGCAATTGGAAGAGTTACTTGAGAAGAAGTTTGTAAGACCAAGTGTGTCGCCGTGGGGTGCTCCAGTGTTGTTAGTAAAGAAGAAAAATGGAAGTATGAGGCTTTGTGTTAATTACAGACAGTTGAATAAAGTAACGATTAAGAATAAGTATCCGCTTCCAAGAATAGATGACTTGATGGACCAATTGGTGGATGCCCATGTGTTTAGTAAGATTGATTTGAGGTCGGGTTACCATTAGATTAAAGTGAAGGATGAAGATATTCAGAAGACGGCTTTCAGAATGCGTTATGGACATTACGAGTATTCGGTGATGCCTTTCGGTGTTACTAACGCGCCGGGAGTATTCATGGAATACATGAATCGTATCTTTCATACTTATTTGGATCATTTTGTAATGGTGTTCATTGATGATATTTTGATTTACTCTAAGTCAGAAGAAGAGCATGCTGAACATTTAAGAGTAGTATTGCAAGTTTTGAAAGAGAAGAAGTTGTATACAAAGTTGTCCAAGTGTGAATTTTGGTTAAAAGAGGTTAGTTTTCTTGGTCATGTGATTTCTGGTAGTGGCATTGTTGTAGATCCATCGAAGGTTGATGCTGTGTTGCAATGGCAAACTCCAAAGTCAGCTACTGAGATTAGAAGCATCTTGGGATTAGCTGGTTATTATAGAAGGTTTATCGAAGGGTTTTCTAAGTTGTCACTTCCGTTGACTAAGTTGACTTGTAAAGGTAAAGCGTTTGTATGGGATGTTCAATGTGAAGAAAGTTTTACAGAATTGAAGAAGAGGTTGACGTCGGCTCCGATTTTGACGTTGCCTAATCCAGGAGAGCCTTTTGTGGTGTATTGTGATGCTTTTAAGATGGGTTTGAGAGGTGTTCTTATGAAGAATGGTAAGGTAGTTGCTTATGCGTCAAGCCAGTTAAGGACTCATGAGAAGAACTACCCTACGCATGATTTAGAGCTTGCTGCAGTTGTTTTTATGTTGAAGATTTGGAGGCATTATCTTTATGGTTCTAGATTTGAAGTGTTTAGTGACCATAAGAGCTTAAAGTATTTATTTGATCAGAAGGAGTTGAATATGAGGCAACGAAGATGGTTGGAATTGTTAAAGGACTATGATTTTGGTTTGAATTATCATCCAGGAAAAGCAAATGTGGTAGCTGATGCGTTGAGTCGAAAGACTTTACATATGTCAGCAATGATGATTAAAGAGTTGGAATTAATTGAGCAGTTCAGGGATATGAGCTTAGTTTGCGAGGTTACTCCGCAGAGTGTTAAGTTGGGTATGTTGAATATTAATAATGAATTTTTAGACAGTATCAGAGAAGCTCAGAAGTTGGATGTGAAACTGGTAGATTTGATGGTTGGGATTTATCAGTCTGAGAATAGTAATTTTAAGCTAGATGCGCAAGGTGTGTTGATATGAAGAAAGTGATACTTGAAGAGAGACATAGAAGTAAGTTTAGTATTCATCCAGGAGCTACAAAGATGTATCAAGATTTGAAAGGTTTGTTTTGGTGGCCTGGGATGAAGAGTGGCGTGGCTCGGTTTGTGTATGCATGTTTGACTTGTCAGAAGTCAAAAGTTAAACATCAGAAGCCTGCAGGATTGATGCAACCATTGGAAGTTCCAGAATGGAAATGGGATAGCATTTCAATGGACTTTGTGACAGGGTTGCCTAATACTTTAAGAGGACATGATTCGATTTGGGTGATTTTTGATAGGCTTACGAAGTCGGCTCATTTTATTCCTATTAACATCAGTTTTCCAGTGCCGAAGTTGGCTGAGATTTATATTAGTGTGATTGTGAAGTTGCATGGTGTTCCTTTGTGCATTGTGTCAGATAGAGATCCAAGATTTACTTCTGATTTTTGGAAGAGTTTTCAAGAAGCGTTGGGTTCTAAGTTGAGGTTGAGTTCAAAGTATCATCCTGAGACAGATGGACAGACTGAACGGACTATTCAATTGTTGGAAGATTTGCTGAGGGCATGTGTTCTTGAGCAGAGAGGTTCGTGGGATACTTATCTTCCGTTTATAGAGTTCACTTATAATAACAATTATCATTCCAGTATTGGGACGACACCTTTTGAAGCGTTGTATGGTCGAAGATGTAGAACTCAGTTATGTTGGCATGAATCTGGAGAAAGTGTAGTACTTGGACCTGAACTTGTTCATGAGACTACCGAGAAGGTGAAGTTGATTCGAGAGAAGATGAAAGCTGCCCAAAGTAGACTGAAGAGTTATCATGACAAGCGATGGAAGGATTTAGAATTTCAAGCTGGTGATCATGTGTTTTTGAGAGTTACACCTGTGACTGGTGTTGGGCGAGCGTTGAAGTCTAAGAAGCTCACTTCTCGTTTTATTAGACCGTATCAGATTTCAGAGAGACTGGGGAATGTTGCTTATAGAGTGGCTTTACCGCCTAATCTTTCGAATTTTCATGATGTGTTTCATGTGTCGCAACTCCTAAAGTATATTTCAGATCCATCTCATGTGATTCATATGGACGATGTGCAAGTACGGGATAATCTACAGTGGAGACGATGCCTGTACGGATCGCGGATCATGAAATGAAGACTCTGAGGGGCAAAGAGATTCCCTTGGTTAAAGTGGTTTGGCTAGGAGGTGCTGGTGAAAGCATGACTTGGGAGTTAGAGAGCAAGATGCGAGACTCCTATCCTAAATTGTTTGATTGAGGTAAATTTTCGAGGACGAACATATTCTATGTGGGGGAGAGTTGTAACGCTCATAATTTAATTAATTATTTAATTAAATTATTTTTGGAATATTTGTGAAGTTGTATTATAATTAATTGGATTTAGTTATTTTATTAAGTGGAGAAATAATATTAGAGATATAATATTATGTGGTGAAATAATATTAGAAGTATAATATTATTTGATGTGGGCTTGTTTTTAAAAGGAATAGAAGTAATAAGGGGGTGTATTGGTTTTAAGCCCAATAAGGAGTAAATAGAATAATAGGGTTATTTTATTGTTGTTAGAAGAGAATATAAAGAAAGAGGCATTAGAAGAATAAGGATTGAGAGGAGAACGTGCAAGCTGCTGGAAAAAGTGGAAAACAGCAAGAACGAGAATTCAATCGGGAATTGTAGAGCGACCTTCAATCCAAGGTAAGGGTGGGGTTCTAACTCTATAATTGGGTTTATAATGATTGATATGTGGGGTTAGAGATGATTGCTGTCTTGTTCTTGAATTGAAAATATATGATTGTTGTATGATGAGATCTGATGAATTGTAGATGAATAATGATGTCATGATGTTGTTCGATTGATGTATAATTATAAGGTAATTGTGAGTAATGATTATCCATGAATATATAAAGTTTTATGGCTTTAAGTGTGAATCCCATAGTGAGATGCATGGAAGAAAACGTAGAATATTGCAGTAATGAAAACGCAGAATGTTGTAGGGAAGAAAAAAATGCATAATTAGGCAAATTGATATCAGGCGCTACTGTTTTAGAACAACAAATTAATTTGGAGATAGAGTTAGAAGTTGCGTTGAATTATTAGAAAGTAGAAGTTCTGATGATAGAAGCTGTGTTGGTTAGAAGTTACGTTGTCAGAAGATTGTGTCATCAGAAGTTGTATTAGTCAGAAGATTTTGTCATAGAAGTTGTATTAGTCAGAAGTTGGGTTAGTCAGAAGTTAGGTTAGTCAGAAGTTGGGTTAGTCACAAGTTGTATTGGCCAACAGTTGTATTGGTCAGAAGTTGTGGTGGTCAGAAGTTGTGTTAGTCAGAAGTTGGGTTGGCCAGAAGTTGTGTTATTAGAAGCTGTGTTGTCAGAAGTTGTGTTATTAGAAGCTGTGTCATTAGAAGTTATGTTGGTTAGAGGTTGTGTTGTCATAGGTTGTGATGGTCAGAAGTTATGCTGGTCGTTGCGCTGTTTTATGCAGAATGATGAAGGTTAGATGCTTAGAAGCTGTTGTTTAAACTATAACAGTAGGATAGTGACGGTAATGACGTTAGAGTTACAGGATAGCAATATTGATTTACTGTGGGATTAATGTATAATTGAGTTGTTAGTGAGAAGTTATTAATGATATTGTTTGATGATTTATAATAAATAAATCATGTTTGATAAATTATTATAATGATATGATATGTTGTAACGAGACATTGAGATGTTTTAGAGATGCTTTTGAGATGTTTTTGAGATGATTTGAGATGTTAAATTGGATGTTGTTATTACATTCATGGTTGTGTCGCATACATTGCATTTTTGAGATGGAGCTTATGCTCGTTGAGATGGCCTGTATTGGCGAATTTTGAGATGAAGGCTATGCCTTGTTGATGCCTCTATTAATTGGCAAATTTTTGAGATGGGAGTTCTTCTCCAATGGTACCACATGCATTTGCATAGTATTGAGTCGCATCATATGATAGCATAAAGAAGTTGTATTTTGATGTTGATGAATGTGTATATACTTTGTAATTATTGTTGGTTATGATATGAGAAATGGTGATGTTATTGATCTAATTTAATATATTAATTATCATGCGCTTTATTATATTGTTAGATATCTCACCCCTTCTGTTTGAATGTTGCCCTTATGTTGAAAATATGCATGTAATCGAGAGTGAAGGTTGCCCTTGATTGGAATTTATTTATGAAAATGTTTTAAAAATGCATGGACATAAGTCCAAGTTTATTATGAAAATGGTTCAAGTTTTAAAACAATATGAGTTTTAAAAAGGAGGAAGAAGATTTTTGAAATTAAAGAAGATGGGAGAAGAAGAAGAGGCTATCCTAAAGCATAAAATAAAAGTTAAGGATAAGAACCATCTAACCAACAAGAAGCCAAAACTTGACATTATAAGCCAAGCCAGAATTCCCATTCCTTGGATTGAAACCAATCAAGCAAAGAAATACTAGACCTCTTGAGAGAACTAAACTTTAAGTGTATTGAGTCTTCACAAAAATTAGGCAGAGTAATGGCTGTATACGGGTGAATTCCAGATCACAAATAGAGGACGTGATCACAAAAACCTACACACAAAACAAACAAGCAACCCAATGTCTTGAGGTAACCCTCAAGAACTCCAGACAAAATAATCAGATAAGATCTCCAAGATAGGTCAAGGTTTCTAATTCTAAGTCCAGGAAAAGTCCCACGCTCCATAATGCCAATGATAGTAACCAAGTAGTCCAAGTACCATTAAAGATTTTTTAGGGTTTATGTTGGTTATTAAGTATCTTAAGAAAGAAAGAGACAAGCTCAAGTGAGCAAAATAAAAATGGCAAGAAAATAAATGCTCAAATGAGCAAAGATGAAAATGGCATGAAATGTAAATGCTAAAAGTAAATAGTGCATAAAGCATAAAAAAAAGAATAAAGGCATAAGGTAAAACAAGTCAATAATTAGTGGTTAGTTGGATGACCATCTTGAAACTTGCATTTGGAACTCATTAGAGGATTGGTAGAACCAAAGCCTCCACACAACAAGTTGCATTTTCTTTTTGTCAAGTATATCATCCATTTAGAATTCTCATAAGTAACATTTAATGATCAACGATGTTTAAGTGATCCGCGTGAATCTCAAGGTTATTGGATCAAAGAGATAAAATTAACATACTTGGGCTTGCAATCATAAGTTTGGGCCACAAATGATCATTTATTCGAATCGGGACAAAATTTAGCGCTATGTTAAGCAATCGTAAGTGGACTTATATAGAAGTCACACCTATTTTGAGGCCGGTCAATAGCAATTTATGCACCATTTGTTTTGAGACATGATATAGAGATCATGCTCCAACAATATTTAGTGCAATAAGAAGGGGATGAGATGAAGAGGGATAGGGTAAAAAATATACAAACCACATTTGAATTAAATTTTAATCAAACTATTATTAAAATCATTCATCCATTTTTTGTGGAGTTAAACTCAACACCATGGATCCAATGATTTTAATAAAGTTCATGATCCAAAACCTAACCCAAGATTAGCCAGAAAATAATCACAAAATAATATCACATTTAATATAAAAAAGGATTATAAAAATGTTTTAAAAATAGAAAATAATGAGAAAAATATCAATTATGTTCAAATTAATCAAGAAATGAGAAGTAAGGCCATAGAAAAATCATAAATGAATCCAAATATTTTTATAAAATTTTTGGTCATTTTTAAAAGTCAGAAACTCTTTTTAAACTATTTAAAATTGCTCAAACAAACACAAAATAGGTCAAAATTAGCAAACCTCAACATAAAATTCCATAAAAGTTTCATAAAGTCAAAAATATGCAAAATAATATTTTATGAATTTTTTCAAAATTAAAAAATGTCAAAAATTATTTTTTTAGGTAATTAAAAGAAAGCAAATAATACAAAAAATACAAAAAATACTAAACGTCAAAATAAAAATGTGAAAAAATATTCATGAGATCAGAAATAATTCAAAGTATTTTTGTTAATTTTTTTATAATTTTTGGATAAAAAATAAAAGAGTTATTAATTTTTGAAAATTTAATCAATAAAAATATAAAATCAGAAAATAAAATAAAACCAAAAAGATGTGGACCATCAGATCATAGGCAAAATGCGTTACTAAGCTAATCCAGTGGATCAGATGCGCTGTGCTTGATATGGACCTTAGTGAGATACGCATAGGATCGGAAAAAGGGCAACCAATAAAATTAAAACGTTTGGCACACTATCATTGGTTGAGACGAGACATGTCATCGTCTTCCACCTCCAGACACCCTGCAATGGGGATTTTGTGATATCCTTCGAATGGAAAAATTAGGATCCCAGGCTAGCATCATTGAACTCGTCTCTTCAAGACGATTCTAACACAACCATCGCGCCAAATTTATATAAGGTATAGAGAGAGATATGAATCAAAAACCCAGAAAATAGCGAGCAACTTTAATTTGAGATTTCTCTCTCAATTCTCAATGGATTTAAAAATTGTAAGCAGCATTAGAATCAGGAGAAGGAGTAGAATAGATTAGTGCTTGATTTGGATCCAAATGGTGGAGGATTATACCTTTTCGAAGTTCAAGAAAGAAGCTCCAAAACTGTACTTTTGTAGCTTGAATTATGGCTTGTTTTGATTGGTTTAAGTTCTGGAGAGTATATATGATGATCAAGGATGATGAATGCGCAAGGAATTTTGGAAAAGGGAGCTTAAATCTCAGAAACTGAATTCAAAAAAGATGGGTTCGTGTGACGTTTTGGCAGGGTTTTTTTGGCTCTCAAAGCTTGAAGAAATGAATGGGGAAGGACCCTCTATTTATAGGGAAGTGAATGGGAATGAAAATTTGAAGAAACAAGGAAGTTTGGAGGGAAATTGTGTGAAGGTCGAGCACGAGTGAATTGTGACTTTATTTCCATCAAAACTCAACCAAATCTTGCGTTTTTGGGTGCTAATCACTTATGGCAAGTTTGCTAATCAAGTTTAAATAAAAAACACACATAAATCTTGTGTTTAGAAGTCACATTATGGATTTCAAAATTCTGACTTTGTGAAAAAAATCAGTTTCAAGTTACCAAATTAAAATCCATGGCATTTCCAATTCAAAGGGTCTAAGGGAATGATTCTTGATGCTTTAGAAAGATGAGGTTAACAGCTTTGCAATGGAAAAAGAATGGAATCAAATGGATGCTTGAGCTGAAAGTTACATTGAGTCAAAGTTGAAGAAAAAGGGTTGACTTTCCATACTTAGAAATATTACAAATTTTTCTTCAAAAATGACCTATAATCTTTTGCATCCAAACATGGCCTTACACTTGGAATTTGCTCTTGACCAAAAAGGATGGAGTGAAGTAAATATCTTGAATAACATTTTGGGACTTGAACCATTCAAAATCTCCAAAAATTGAGAGATTTATGACTTGTTGAAACTGACCAAGAATCATGAAATGACCTATAATCCTTTGCATATTTAAGGCAACTTCCCTCCATTTTCTCACTTTGCACATAAATGAAGGCATAAAGTATACATCTTCAAGATAATTATGGAAAAAGAATGGATTCAAGGTGATAAAAATTGACCAAGTTATGACCATTTGAAGTCACATGTGGAAAATTGTGGGTTCATCTGCATGACTTGTAATCTTTCTTCTTCACCAAGTTTCTTCCACATGAAAACTCTTTGGAATTTTTGAAGTGGTTTGTTGATAACCCTTTAAAGAGAAATATGTCTTTGGAATTACTCAAAAATACCAAAAGGTGAGCAAGATATGCTCCTTTGAAGTTCAAAACCCTAGCTTCTAGATCAAGAGAATGCCTTGGAGAACTTTGACAAGTTTGAACAAACTTCTTGTACCAATATTCTTGCTTTGTGAATAGAAGTTGTTGAGGATGATAATGAAGAATCATAGCCACCAAAAACACTTCCATATCTTGAATTTTGAGAGAAATATACTCTTGTGACCAATAGGAACAAGGCCTTGTCCAAACATGACAACTTCTCCAATCAACCCCTTGTACTTTTGGGTCAAATTTAATAACCTTGAAATATGGTGAATCAAAAAAATCTTGCCATGCCAATCCTTCCAAAACCAATCCAATGATTAGGTTTGAACTTCTCAAGCTTGTATTGACTAGGGCATGGAAATAAACTCATGAACTCATGGGGTAGCTTGTTAAATCTCATTGCCTTCACCTACATGGATAACAAGCAATACAAACCAACATTGAATTTTATAAGTGAAGAAATAAAAACAATACACATGATCACAAAAGGAACATAAGTCAAGGTGCTTGGTAATCCCTCAAAAGGAGCACAACTCAAGGTAGGGAGGGGAACCAAGGATCCTAGTGTGATCTTGTTGTGAATAAATCAACATGGTATGATGAAGGGATCTTAGGGGGAAAATTGGGGTACAACAGACCAATGGATGAGAGTCAAAACGCGTTAGTAATAAAATCCAAGGGATCTGACGCGCTATGCATATCATGGTCATTAGTGAATAAAACATTGGATCACTTATTAAATAAAAAATTCTAAAAAAATAAGTGGCGCGCCTTCATTGGTTGGAAGATGACACGTTGGTCATCTTCAACCTCCAGCCAACGTGAATTGCATGTCTCCCAAACTGTAAAATCAGAAGCTCAGACCTATGCCATTCGCTTCGTCTCTTCAAGACGAAGACAACCACACCTTCGCGACAAATTTATATAAATTGTAGCTCAAGAAATTTGGAAGGAATGTTTTGAAAAGGGATTTGAGATTTCATGGTCAAAACGTGTTTCCAGATAAAAGCAAGTGTTGCGACTAGAACCAGGGAATTGAGAGCATCACAATGATATCAAATTTTTGAAGAATTGATGGAGAAATCTACCTATTAAAGTTAAGTTGTAGAGCTCTGAACTGGACTTCTATGGTGCAATATAGAGCACGATTCTTGAAGGTAATTTTATGGTTAGCTTCAGTGAAGATCAAGGAAGGTGAATTGATAGAAAATTTGGATTAAAAAAGGCTTGAACACTGATTACGAAGTTACAGAAAATTGAGTTATGGAACAAGTTTGACATGGTGATTCTGGATATCAAAGCTTGAGGGAATGAATGGGGGTGACCCTCTATTCATAGGAGAATGAATGGGATCCTCAAGTGTGTGAAATGATGAAGTTTGGAGGGAAATCGTGGGGGATCTGCAACATGAACAAAGTGTGACTTGTTTAGCATCAAAATGCAGCCAAATCGTGTATTTTAAGATGCTAAACACCTTTGGAAAGTTGCTAATCATGATTATAAGCCAAAACGCATGGAAAACTTGTGATTAGAAGCCAAAACAAAGATTTCAAAATCTGACTTGTGATGAAACTTCAGTTTCAAGCTACCAATTTCAAAACAATGGCATTTTTAGCTCAAGGGGTCTTGGGACATGATTCTTGATGATTTAGAAAGATGGGGTTACAAGATTTGCAATGGAAAAAGAATGGAATAAAATGGATGCTTGAGCTGAAAGTTGCATTGAGTCAAAGTTGGAGAAAAAAGGTTGACTTTCCATACTTAGAAATATTTCAATTTTTTCTTCAAAAGTGACCTATAATATTTTTAATCCAAACATGGCCTTACATCAATTTTCTCACTTTGCACATAAAATAGGGAGTAAATTTCACATCATCAAGATCATTGTGGAAAAAGAGTGGACTCAAGTTGATAAAAATTGACCAAGTTATGATCATTTGAAGTCACACGTGGAAAATCGGGGGTTCATTTGGAGGACTTGTAATCTTTCTTCATCATCAAGTTTCTTCCACATGAAAAATCCTTGAAACTTTTGAAGTGATTTGTTAATAACCATTTTAATAGAATGATGTTTTTGTAATCACTCAAAATTACCAAAAGATGTGCAAGATATACTTCTTTGAAGTTCAAAACCCTAGCTCCTAGACCAAGAAAATGCTTTGAGGAACTTTGACAATTTTGAACAAACTTATTGTACCAACACAAATGCTTTGTAAATAGAAGTTATTGGGGATGATAATGAGAACTAATAGCCATCAAAACCACTTCCATATCTTGATAATTTAGGGAAATATGCACTTGTGATCAATGGGAACAAGACCTTGTCCAATCATGACAACTTCTTCCATCAACCCTTTGTATCTTTGAATCAATCTGATAACTTTGAAATGTGATGAACCCAAAATAAACCTTGCCATGCCATTTTTTCGAAAACAACTTCAATGGTGAGTTTTGTAGTTCTCAAGCTTTATTGACTAGGGCATGGAAATAAACTCATGAACCCATCGATCAAATTGCTAAGCCACATTGCCTTTACCTACATTATTAACAAGTAAGACCATCCAACATTTCATTTTATCAATTAGAAAGAAAATCAAGTCAAAATATCCATGATCAAAAAAGAAAACAAGTCAAGGTGCTTGGTGATTCCTCAAAGATCAAAACTAAAGATAGGGAGAAGAACCAAAAGCCCTAATGTGATCTTGTTGTGATTGAATCAACATGGTATGATGAAGGAATCTTAGGGGGGAAAATTGGGGTACAACAGCTGCCCTTATTTAAGTTTCTTCTATCCAGAGATACGAAGGTTAAAAATCTTTGTGTCGATGCGATCGAAGATAATTAAATATAAAACAAACCCTATTTTTGACCCTAAGATGCCATGCAAGGCTTATGAATATGAATGCACATGGACAACTTCAAAGGGACGCAAAACACCATTGGGGGTGTAACAAAATAAAGAAACAAAAGAGAAACCCGACCAGGAAAATAAATCACTGGTGGATCAAAAGACCCGGCTTATAGAGAATGATAAAAAGTCAGAGGATACACCAACTTTTACTGAAAGTGAAACTACCAACGCTCATTGAGGATAGAAAAAGGGAAGAAATAATAACACTGACGTTTACTGACGGTGGGCTACAAATTTTACTGAAGGTAGAAAGAGAATATATCAAAGCATCATCGTTCACTAACAATGAACTACCAACATTCACTGAGGGTAGCAAAAAGATAACAAGCACCAATTTCACTAAAGGTGACCTACCAACTTTCACTGAAGGTAGAAACAAAATATATCATAGCATTGTCGTTTACTGACGATGAACTACCAATCTTCACTGAGGGTAGAAAAAAGATAATAAGCACCAACTTTCACTGAAGGTGACCTACCAACTTTCAATGAAGCTAGAAAGAGAATATATCATATCATCGTCGTTCACAGACGATGAACTACCAACGTTCAATGAGGGTGGGAAAAAAACAATAAGCACCAACTTTCACTAAAGGTGACCTACCAACTTTCATTGAAGGTAGAAAGAAAATATATCATAGCATCACCGTTCACTGACGATGAACTACCAATGTTCACTAAGGGTAGCAAAAAGATAACAAGCACCAAATTTCACTGAAGGTGGAAAGAGAATATATCATAGTATCGCCATTTACTGATGATGAACTACCAACGTTTATTGAGGGTAGCAAAAAGATAACAAACACCAACTTTCACTGAAGGTGACCTACCAAATTTCACTGAAGGTAGAAAGAGAATATATCATAGCATCTCCGTTCAATAACGATGAACTACCAACGTTCACTGAGGGTTGCAAAAAGATAACAAGCACCAACTTTCACTAAAGGTGACCTACCAACTTTCACTGAAGGTAGAAAGAGAATATATCATAGCATCTTTGTTCACTGACAATGAACTACCAACGTCCATTGAGGGTATCAAAAAGGTAACAAGTTTTCTCCAAAATTCTGGCGTTTCACCTAGAACGGGTCTCAACTTCTTCTTTAACCAAGGCATTCTTCCTGGAAAAGGTAATGTATAAGCTGTCTCAAATAAAGAGAGTACCAATTGCAAAGATTTCTTAATGAGTTGTCCCTGTTATATCGAACGACTAACTATCCACTCATAGAGAACATAGTAAAGAAAAGCAACATCGACTTTTATGGGGAAATACAAGTTGCTCAAATAAAGAGACCTGCTCTTTGCTGTTATAGAGACTTGAAAAAAAATGACTTCCTAGGGAAAACAATATGGCTACCTGGGGAAAGAGATATGACTTCCTGGGGAAATGCCGACATATTCCTGCTGGGGAGATAAAGTCTTCTCGTGCAAAATAAATGCATATTCTCAAACCAAAACTCGAAGCTTTCAGAAATCCTAAGTAATAATATTGCTGGGAAATAAAGATTTAATCCAGAAATAAAATGGAGTAGAACGGCCTACCAAAATACATTCCTTGAGAAATGAACTCAAGAGGGAAACCTAAATCATCCAAACAAAGATATGTGTAAGAAGGCTAAAGCAAAAATCTTCCACGAGGGATAACTTAGTGGGGAAATGGAAAGAATATACACTTTCTGCTTATGGCTGACACTCTATTGGGGAGAGGATAACACAACTCTGTAAAACAGGGTAATATGTCAACAAGATATTAATGGATATGAATGAGCAATGATTTTCTAAGTTTAGATATGCATGATGTACGTATGAATGTATGAGGGTTATCGTGCATATGCTGACCAAATAAACATATAATACTGGGGATAAACAAACAAAACCAAATCGGACGCACACAACACTCAGCTAAATCACATCTAAGACGATCATCCCCAAAGAAAAATAAGCACCAACTGAGGAAACAAAGTCCTACTACATGGCTTAACTTTACTGGGGAGAAACATAATATAGCAACGAAACAGTACAGATACAGGGATATAACATCCTTCTCCAGGCTTCACCAGGGAGTAGCACTCAGACTTCAACAGGGAAATAAATATTTTCAAATGTAACACTTCTATTGGGGATTGCAAGACTAATTTCAAATATAGCAGATGGACACCAAATCATTAAAACATTCACTGGGGAATTCAGGCCCATTTTGAAGGAGGAAAAACAAACAAACTTCACTAAGGCATATAACACTTCATCATCAAGACATATATTTGGGACTTTGTACTGAATCCATTGAGGAGATCAACACCACATCATCAAGGGGAAACCAATATACGTTCTTCACTGGAGAAACCGGAGATACGTGTTCTTCGAGAGTAATAATTGTACCAACTTCTCTGGGAAGAGAGGACTTCTATCAAATAAGAGAAACCTTCACTGGAGAAATCTTGAATTGAATCTTCATATCATGCAAACTCAGAAAAGAAGAAAAAAAGAACCAAGACTTGACTGGGAACACTGGAGTCACCAACCCAATATAGCGAAAACGTCCTGAGTAAACCTTCCCGGGGGAACAAAAACTTCTAAAAACTACTGGAGTTCGTCCATTCCTGGGATCATCACTTTTGTTTTCCTTTTGAATCACAAAATCTAAAGTAAAAGTAAATTGTAAATTCTTTTTGAAAAACAATTTTGTTATTTAATCTTTTCGCTTTGAAAATTATTATCAATAATAAATGGAGTCTTTGCAAGCTAAATAAAACAAGAAATACAAAGAATTGGGTAAAAGCTCAAATTTCATTGATAGAATGGTAGTCTACGAATGGCGAGACTCCATGGATAATTACAAAGTTCGGAAAATGGTAATATATAATGGAAAACATACATTGAGATACAATGACTATTATCCCCTCTAACAACTTTTGAAATCCTGAGCAGCAGCTTTTGTTGAAGCATGATGAGGATCCGAGAAGATTGTTGCTTCAATGATCAAGTCTTGTCTAATGTAGTTACTTGCCAAGAAAGTCCCTAACTTTTGCCTAAGCTGCCCTTGCGGGTTTTCAACTTAGCGGGAAATTTTATTCTGTTTATGTCTCTAATTTTTGCCTAGACCGCCCTTTTAGGTTTTTGGTCTACCGAGACGCTCTTTTTTGCCTAAGCCGCCTTTTCGGGTTTTCAACTTAGCGAGTTGTTCTTTTTATTTCTTTAGGCGAAGTATTTCTTGACTGCATCAGCATTCATGGGACGTGGGAACTCCTCTCCATCCATAGTTTCAAGAATTAATGCACCACCAGAGAAGGCTTCCTTGACAACATATGGGCCTTCAAAATTGGGAGTCCACTTGCCCCTAGAATCAGCGTTAAAATACATGATCTTTCTGAGCACGAGGTCGCCTTCTCTGAATTCACGAGGTTTGACCTTCTTATCAAAATCTTTCTTCATTCTCTTCTGATATAACTGCCCATGACACAAAGCCTTCATTCTCTTCTCTTCGATCAAATTCAATTGGTCAAACTTGTTCTGGATCCATTCAGCCTTTGACAACTTGGTTTCCATTATCACACGCAAAGAGGGAATCTCAACCGCAATTGGGAGTATCGCTTCCATTGCATAGACAAGGAATAACAGGGTTTCTCCTGTTGAAGTTTGGACAGATGTCCGATAGCCATGCAAAGCAAAAGGGAGAATTTCATGCCAATCCTTATAAGTAACAACCATCTTCTGGATAATCTTCTTGATATTCTTATCAGCAGCTTCAACAACCCCATTCATCTTCGGCCTGTACGGAGATGAGTTGTGATGGACAATCTTGAATTCCTCACAAAGTTCTATAATCATCTTGTTGTTCAAATTCAAGCCATTGTCAGTGATAATTCTGCTCGACACACCATACTAACATATAAGATTATTCTTAATGAAGCGCATTACCACCTGCTTAATAACATTAGCATATGAAGCTGCTTCCAGCCATTTGGTGAAGTAATCAATTACTACCAAGATTTGGGTTCTATCATCCCAATCATGTCAATACCCCACATAAAGAAAGGCCACGGGGAAGAGATCACATTTAGAAGTGTCAGAGGCACATGAATCTTGTCCGCATAAATCTGGCATTTATGACACTTCTTTGCAAATTTGTAACAGTCATATTCCATTGTCAGCCAATAGTAACCTACCCTTAGCATCTTTTTAGCCATCGAATATCCATTGGCATGTGTGCCAAATGAGCCTTCATGAACCTCATGCATCAACGTGTATTCTTTTTGTCTATCTACGCATCTGAGCTGGACCATGTCATAATTTCTCTTGTACAACACATTTTCACTGAGGAAGAAACTGCCAGCCAATGTTCTCAGTGTCTTTTTATCTTTATTCGATGCACCAATCGGGTATTCGTGAGTGTGAAGAAAATGCTTGATATCATAATACCAAGGTTTCTCATCCGCTACCTCCTCTGTTGTAAACACATGAGCAGGCTTATCCAGTCGGCGAACTATAATTCGAGGTATATCATTCCAAGTATTTACTTGATACATAGAAGCCAAAGTTTCCAGAGCAACCACCATTTGATTTTCATCTCTAGGAATGTGATGGAATTCAACTTTATTAAAGAGGGGGTAACAATCTTCTAGCATAATCTTTGTAAGGGATCAAGCCAGGGTGATGAGTATCCCACTCTCCTTTAATCTGATTTATTACCAAATATGAATCGCCATACACATCTAGAATTTTAATTCTGAGATCAATAGCTTCCTCGACACCCATGATGCAAGCCTCATATTCTTCCATATTATTAGTAAAATCAAATGTCAACCTTGCAGTGAAAGGAATGTGCGATCCATGTGGAGTGACAATCACAACAACAATTCATTTACCATAAGCATTCACAACTCCATCAAATATCATACTCCAATGAGATTCAGGATCATGACCTTCCCCAGGCAATGGTTCTTCACAATCTTTCACTCTCAGAAACATCACATCCTCATTGGGAAAATCATACTTCACAGACTGATAATCATCGACTGGTTGGTGAGCAAGATAATCTGCCAAAATGCTGCTTTTAATAGCTTTTTGAGTGTCGTATTAGATGTCATATTCAGATAACAGCATCTTCCAGCGGGCAATTCTCCCAGTAAGAGCAGGCTTTTCAAAAATGTACTTGATTGGATCCATTTTGGAGATAAACCAAGTAGTGTGATTCAACATATACTTCCGCAAATGTTTTGCCGCCCAGGCCAGAGCACAACATGTCTTTTCCAGCATGGAATACCGCGACTCACAATCAGTAAACTTTTTACTGAGATAATAAATGGTATACTGTTTCTTCCCTGTTTCATCTTGTTGTCCCAGAATGCAGCCCATGGAATTATTTAACATTGTCAGATACATAATCAATGGTCTTCATTCAACAGGAGGGGAGCAAGATAGGAGGTTCAAGCAAATATTCTTTAATACTTTCAAATGCCCTTTTGAAGTCATCTGTCCATACGCAACCTTGATCTTTCTTTAACAACTTAAAGATTGGTTCACACGTTGGAGTCATGTGGGAAATGAATCTGGAAATATAATTCAAACGCCAGAGGAACCCTCTGACTTGATTTTCAGTTCTCGGCTCTGGCATTTCTTGAATTGCTTTGACTTTATCAGGGTCAACTGCAATCCCTTTCTGGCTAACAACGAAACCCAACAATTTCCCTGACCGAACACCGAAGGTACATTTATTTGGATTCAAGTGGAGACGGTACTTCCTCAAACGCTGAAACAACTTCAATAAATCTTCTACATGCCCTTCTTCAGTCTGGGATTTAGAAATCATATCATCAACATATACCTCGATTTCCTTATGCATCATATCATTGAATAGGGTTGTCATAGCCCTCTGGTACGTTGCACCAACGTTTTTCAACCCGAAGGGCATCACTCTGTAACAGAATGTTCCCCAGGGTGTGATAAACATTGTCTTTTGCATGTCCTCAGGAGCCATTCTTATTTGATTATAACCGGAAATCCGTCCATGAACGAGAAGACTTTGAATTTTGATGTGCTATCCACTAACATATCAATGTGTGGCAATGGAAAATCATCTTTTGGACTATCTTTATTTAGACCTCTGTGTAAGTTCAAGATTGCGCCTAAGAGGGGGAGGTGAATTAGGTGGTGGTCGATTTTTGATTTATTTTACACTTTCTGGTTTTGTTTTAGTGCTATGGAAAACGGTAAAGTGTAGAAAGTAAAGAGACACGGAGATTTATCCTGGTTCCTTCCACACCCCGGAAGTACGTCCAGTCCCCTTGCAAACACGCAAGAGATTTCACTATTTTGTTAGAACTTTTACAAGAATCTTCCTAGTCTTATCAACTAAAGACACTAACAAATACCAAGAACACCCTCTTGGATTTCCAATAAGTCTCTTGAGAACAATCCTCTAAAAAGATACCTCTTGTTTCCAACAATGGACAACAAGGTACAAAAGTATTCTAATACTTAATTCCAACAATCCTGGAAATAAGTTACACTTTAGTATAATTCTATGAAATATGATTTCTTGAAAGATGTTGATCACATAGAGTGACTTCAATGAAGTTTCTTCTTTCTTCTCTTGTAAGCAATTCAAACTGTAACACAATGGTTAGAAAATGCTCAAAGATTTCTGTTCTTATATGTGTGAAAGTGCAGAAAATCTTTGTTCTTAAATATTAAGAAATATGAAGTTTGAATATTTTACAAAGTTCATAATTATTGCATGAGAGAAGAGTTGATTTGAAATTTGAAAGATTTTGTATTTAAAGCAATCAAGATACCTTTCCAAATGGATACCACTTTTCTGTTTGTAAAACTTGAGAACATGCAATGTATGACCATGCAACCATTGGAGAAAAGGTGTGAAGGATATCTTGATTCAAGTTCAGATTTTTCAAAAATTACAACGTGTAAATCGATTAGCATTAGATGTAAATCGATTGCACGGGTTTGTAACGTTCTTGTTTTCAAAAAATTTGAAGTGTAAATCGATTTACATGATTTGTTAATCGATTTACTAGTGTTAAAAATTAACTCAGTTCAGTAATCAATCGATTTACACTCCATGTAAATTGATTGCTGCCAGGGGCAATCAGTTTTAAAAAAAAACATGTGTAAATCGATTTACATGATGTGTTAATCGATTTACATTAGTGAAAAACTTAGAATTTGCTTTAAACTTTAAGTGAAGTGTTGTGGCAAGTGTGTATATCATTTTTGAGCATTTCTAATCAATTTAGTTCAAGTGAGAATTGATATACTTGTTTGCTTGTCATGATCCTTGAAGCTTTGAGTGAATGATGCTTTAAGCTAATTCCACTTCTTTTCCTTCTTGCCATAGTGCTTGTTTGTCTTTCATCAACACTAAAGTTGAGTTGAGGCTTGAGATTACATTCTCCCCCTTTTTGATGATGACAAACCATCTTTCTTTATGAGTTGTTCAAAATTGGAGCAAAAGGAGTTTTCTCCCCCTAAGATAGATTTCTCCCCCTATGGAGAAAAAGATTTGAAAACTTGCCCTGAAAAGAAAACTTGAAACAACCAACCATAAAGTGCTATCACATCCTTCTCCCCCTTTGACATTATCAAAAAGAAGGGAAAGATGTAACATAAGATGATACTTATAACAATTTGAAATAGATATGATCATAAACTAAAACACAAATTTCTAAACATATCGCACGAAGTTCAAATATTACATAATACAAAAACTAACACTTGAAGCAATTACAAAAAAACATAATGATAAATAACAGGAATTTAATAAAATTGGTCAGGAAAATATTAGAAGGGTCCTTGATATGGAAACTGTTGTTGTAGAGGTGGTTCAGTGTATTGAGGAGGCGGAGGGGCTGGATTGTTTGGATCGCATGGAGGAATATGGAGATGTGAGTAGAGGTATGAAAACTGTTGGTTCACATCATTCTGAAAAGCATTGATGCGAGAGGAGGTAGAATCATTTATCGCGGTGCATTGAGCATTGATGTTAGAGTTGAGAGATGCAAACTGTTGAGTCATATAATCCATAACATCTTGGTCTGTTGGACCAGAAGAAGCAGCAGGAGGAGGAACCTTATTTTATTCTTCATCCGCATTATTGCCTTCATCACCTACAACATCCTCTCCAATATATGTGATGGTTTTTGCTTCAGAATCGAAATGAACACCCATCCGAGAATCAACATTTTTGATGGAGATCCTATTGTTGATTGGATCCATTTCAACTTTCTCTAACCCAGTAAAATCAATATCAAATGCTTCCAAGATCCTTGTGATGAAGTATGCATATGGCAGAAAAGTAGCCCTTGTGGCAACTCTTAGCATATGCACCACAATCTATTTAGCCCAGTTTACCGAGATGCCATTTTTCCTTGCATAGAGATTTTGCAATTCTAGATCGGTGACAGTACAGTGATTTCCTGCTCTAGGAAATAAAATATATACCAGAAAATAATGGAACAATCTATCATCAATGTGAAAATTACCAGCACTCCAAGTGTCCCGAGCCGGAATAACACCACCAAGACTACGAATCCGCTTTGTACGGTATTCTGCTTCTGACAACCGGCCAATGCTGTAGAAGAATTCTCTCTTCCTATAATTTTCCAAGTCAGCATCCTCTGGGTCATAGAGAGAACTTCCAGTATATGGAATGTTCAAAATTCTGCCTATTGTTTTTGAATGCAGAGGAATTCTTGTTCCGAGCACATGGGTATAGCATTTGTTGTTATCATAATGCATGTTGCTGTAAAATACTCGAACTAGATCCGGATAATAGTAACCACGTGATGATATTAATGGTTCTAACCCATAAGCAATTAAATCCCTTTGAAAAGTGAAGCATTCATCGGGAAAGGTAGATAACATACCGAATTTGGGAGGTGGGATTATTTTCTTTTGAAAGTGCTTGATGAATCTTTCACGTTGTGTATCCGAGAGGTACTCGAGCAATGAGTTTTCAGAGGCTGCAAAAGTTTTCTTCTTTCCTTTTTCAGAGGCTGTTGCTTTTCTTTTGGGAGTCATGGTAATGGTTAGGGTTTTGAGTAAGGAAGATAGAGATTTTTTGGTGTTGTTATGAGATAGTGAGTGAGTTTTGGTGTTATGAGATAGTGAGGGAGTTTTGGTGAGATTAAATAGTAGAGTAGAGTAAGTGAGGTCTTTATGAGACTTAATTGAGAAGGATTGGTCAAGGTTACATGATTGGTCAAAAAGAAGGTGGGAGGTTGAAAGACAAGGTAAGGTTGACCAATATATTAAAGACTCATAAAAATATCACATGCTGAACAGGTGTAAATCGATTAGAGTGTAGAATCAATCGATTTGCATAGCGAAAAATTAAATAAAAACGCTTCAGTTCCAGTGGTAAATCGATTTACATACTTGGTAAATCGATTTACACAAAAAAAAATTTATTAAAAATGATTTTGGTTCAGTGGTAAATCGATTTACACACTAAGTAAATCGATTTACTTAAAAGAAAAAAATTTTAAAACAATATTTTTAACATTTGAAACATTTTCTAAGCCCATATATATGTACATTAATGTATATTTAAGGATAGAGTGCACCTTATATATCTTGTTCATCTAGGATTCCGAGTTCACGACGAATTTTGAAGAATGCATCCTTTGCAAGTGGTTTTGTGAAAATGTCTGCGAGTTGATTTTGAGTGTCCACAAAAGTAATCTCGACATCTCCTTTGAGTACGTGATCTCTGATGAAATGGTGTCTGATGTCAATGTGTTTTGTCCGGGAATGCATAACTGGATTTTTTGTAATGTTGATCGCGCTTGTGTTATCACATCGAAGTGGAATGCATCCAAGGTTTACTCCATAATCAAGTAACTGTTGTTTTAGCCAAAGAATTTGAGCGCATCCACTTCCAGCCGCAATGTATTCTGCTTCGGCAGTGCTGAGAGCGACGCTTGCTTACTTTTTGCATGACCATGAAACCAAGGCATTTCCGAGAATGTGACATGTTCCACTTGTACTTTTGCGACCAGTCTTACAACCTGCATAGTCAGCATCAGAATAACCAACTAGATTGCACATACTACTTTTTGGATACCATAATCCGACGTTGGTTGTTCCTTTGAGATATTTTATTATGCGCTTGACTGCTACAAGGTGATACTTTTTAGGATTGGCTTGATATCTTGCACATAGGCAAACGCTGAACATGATGTCAGGTCTACTTGTTGTTAAATAGAGAAGAGATCCAATCATTCCACGATACTTAGTTATGTCAATAGAGTTCCCTGATTCATCTGGATCAAGATAGGTGTCGGATCCCATAGGAAATTCACTTTCTTTGTTGCTTTCCATCTCAAACTTCTTTATAAGGTCTTTGCAATATTTTGATTGGTTTATGAAGATACCGTGTTTGAGTTGCTTAATTTGAAGACCGAGAAAGAAATTCAATCTTCCCATCATAGACATCTCAAACTCTCCTTGCATCATAGATGAAAATTCCTTGCACATATTTTGGTTAGTTGAACCGAAAACAATATCATCTACATAGATTTGTACAAGTAAAGTATGATGATTAACATTTTTTATGAAGAGAGTGGTATCAACTTTACCCTTTACAAACCCTTTTTCACATAGGAATGCGCTTAGTCTATCATACCATGCCCTTGGTGCTTGCTTCAGCCCATAGAGAGCTTTCTTCAATTTGAAGACATGATTAGGATGTTTGAAGTCTTCAAATCCGGGAGGTTGCTTTACATAGACTTCTTCATTTATGAATCCGTTGAGAAATGCGCTTTTTACATCCATTTGAAAAAGTTCAAAGTCCAATGAGCATGCATATGCAAGTAATAGTCTTATTGCTTCCAAACGTGCTACCGGAGCAAACGTTTCTTCAAAATCAATTCCTTCCTCTTGGTTGTATCCTTGAGCAACTAGTCTTGCCTTGTTTCGAGTGATTATACCATTTTCATCCATCTTATTTTTGAATACCCATTTGGTTCCAATGATACGTTTATTTCCTGGATTAGGAACAAGTTCCCAAATTTCGTTCCGCTCGAATTGGTTTAGCTCCTCTTGCATGGCAAGGATCCATTGATCATCTTCTAGTGCTTGAGCCACTTTGTTAGGTTCAACTTGAGATACAAAAGCCATATTTAAGCATGCATCTTTAAGATTTAGCTGAGTAGATACCCCTTTGCTAATATCTTCAATTATGTTGTCAATTGGATGATCACGATGAGTTCTCCATTCTTGAGGAAGACCATCGTCATTTCCATTTTGATGTGAAAGTTCATGTGTTTGTTCCGAGTTGACAATTTTGCCACCTTCGCATGAATTCTCATGAGGTAAATCTATAGAATCATCATCATCACAAATAACAACTTCCTCCTTGGAGGTGTTAGATTCATCAAAAGAAACATGCGTTGATTCTTCTATAGTTAAAGTTCTTTTATTGTAAATTCTAAAAGCTTTGCTAGAAAGGGAGTAACCAAGAAAAATACCTTCATCCGATTTTTCATCGAACTTACCGAGATTGTCTTTGTCGTTGTTAAGGGTAAAACATTTGCACCCGAAAATGTGAAAGTGAGAGATATTTGGTTTTCTTCCTTTGTAAATCTCATATGGAGTTTTCTTTAGTATAGGTCTTATGATCACGCGATTGCTTACGTAACATGCCGTGCTTACCGCATCCGCCCAAAAATATTTAGGCAAACTTGAGTCACTAAGCATGGTTCTTGCAAGTCCTATCAAAGACCTATTTTTCCTTTCAACTACTCCATTTTGTTGTGGAGTTCTTGGTGCTGAAAAATTGTGGAAGATCCCATTTTCTTCACAAAATTCTTCAAATAGACTGTTTTGGAATTCTCCACCATGATCACTTCGGATTGATGTTATCTTTAATGACTTCTCATTTTGAACTTGTTTTGCATATCTCTTGAATGCCTTGAATGCGTCATTTTTGTGCACTAAAAACAAAGTCCAAGTAAAACGGGAAAAATCATCTACAATAACTAAAGCATAAATGTTACCTCTAAAGCTTCTTGTTCTAGATGGACCAAAAAGATCCATGTGCAACAATTGAAGTGGTCTTGTTGTTGAAACCACATTCTTTGGTTTGAAAGTTGATTTGGTTTGTTTTCCCTTTTGGCATGCACTACATAATTTGTCTTTGATGAATTTCATCTTTGGTAGACCAATAACTAAGTCATGCTTAACTAATTTGTTCAAGTGCTTCATGTGTATGTGAGCAATCCTCTTGTGCCATAACCAAGCGTCATTGTTGTTTACCATGAGACATTGTACCTTCATAGACAAATCATCTAAAGTAATCATAAAAATATTGTTAGATCTTATACCTTTGAGTTTTACCTCATTGGTTGCCTCATCCATAATTAGGCATTCTTCTTTGTTGAATTTGATTTTGAACCCTCTATCGCAAAGTTGACTTATGCTAAGAAGGTTGTGCTTTAATCCTTCAACATAGAGAACATCCTCAATTTGAATGGATGGAGGTGTGCCAACTATTCCAACGCCAAGAATCTTTCCTTTGGTGTTGTCTCCATAGGTGACATACCCTTTGGCTTTATGTACTAGATATGCAAATTGGTGTACATCTCCTGTCATATGCTTTGAAAATCCACTGTCAAGATACCAAAGGTTTGATGTGGATTTCAAGCATACCTACAAAAACAAATTATTTCTTGTTAGGTACCCAAGTGGCCTTGGGTCCTTCATATTTAGTTCCCTTTTTCACCCATGCATAGTGTCCACTAGCCATATTGAAATTTCTAATATAGCATGCATGTGTCCAATAATACCACAGTAAAAACAGTTTGGAACAAATTTGCTCTTGTATCTAGGAATTTGTTTTCTTTTAAATACATTAGGCTTTTTCTTTTGATGATTATGAATAACTTTCTTATTTTCTACTATCTTGGGATTGGAACTATTACTAGCCTTTACAAAAACAGTGGGATTGTTACTTGGTTTCTTAGTATTCACATAACCAAGACCTCTTTTATCATTTGGATAACGTTGTTGGCTTAGTAATCCTTCCAATCCTATTTGTCCTTTTTCATATATTTCAATGACTCTTTTCAATTGAACAATTTGAAAGACATTTGATTCACACTTGGTGCATGCAAAGTTTTCCTTTTCTTTTATAAAATTCTGTTTTTGAAGATCAAAATCTTTAGTCATGGTGTCAATTTTTTCTAGACAAATTAGAAGTTATTTTTCTTGGCTTGACACCTTTTTGTATAAACTTTTGCATTATTTCAAGAGTTCATCAATGGCACCTTGAACATCATCATCAAAAAGATTAAATTCATTACTAACCTCTTCTTCATCGTCGGAGTGATGCGATGCCATTAAGGATAAATTTGCACATTCGTCGCTTTCCGATTTCGATGAACTACTCATATCATTATATTCCTATGCTATGTAGGCTTTCTTGTGTTTTGAGTCCTTTCCTTTGAATCCGTTTTTCTTTGGGAGATTTGGACAGTTTGGCTTGATATGTCCTTGCTTTCCACATTCATAACATGAGACATCTTGTGTTGATGTGGAGGCTTCTCTTTTCTTGAAGTGCTTTCTCTTATTTGAATGAGATCCTCCCTTGTCATTTCTGCCAAAAAACTTCCCAAGTCTTTTAACAAGAAGCATGAAATTTTCATCTTCTTCCGGATTGTCTTCTTTTACTACTTCCTTTGAATCAATTTTTAATGCAATGTTTTTGGATTTCTTTTCTAGATTCTCATGTTTTTCAAGTCTACCGAGTTCCGTTTCGTATTCTTGAAGTTTTCCAAATAATGTAGCGGAAGTCATTGCGGAGAGCCTCTTCTTTTCTGAGATTGCCGTTACCTTTGGTTACCATTCCCTAGTCAATGATCTAAGGACTTTCAAGTTGAGTTCATCATTTGTCAAGGTTTTACCAAGAGCACTTAAGTGATTTGTCAAGTGCACAAATCTCTTTTGTAAGTCAAGAATGGATTCTCCGGGATGCATTCGAAATAGTTCATATTCTTGACTTAGGGTATTTAGCCTTGATCTTTTTACTTCAGTCGTTCCTTCATGAGTTTGTACCAAGGTATCCCATATTTCCTTTGCTGTTTTTCATGTCGAGACACGGAAGAATTCGTCCATACTAAGTGCACCTTGAAGAAGGTTTATTGCCTTTTTGTCATAGAGAACTTTCTTTTTATCATCGTCGTCCCATGCAGTTTTAGGCTTTGAAAAGCCAACACCATTGATTACCGTTACCGGGATAAATAGACCATTTTCAACGGCATCCCATATTTCCTCTCGTTGTGCTTCTAGATGCGCCTTCATGCGTATTTTCCAGAAGTCAAAATATTCACCACAGAATAGAGGAGGCTTGTTGTTACTACCACCATCTCTGAAAACGGGTTGTTGATTTGCGAAAGCCATTCTGGATCTCTAGGAGCAGGTTACCTATAACCTGCTTTGATACCAATTGTAAGTTTAAGATTGCTCCTAAGAGGGGGGATGAATTAGGTGGTGGTCGATTTTTGATTTATTTTACACTTTCTGGTTTTGTTTTAGTGCTATAGAAAACGGTAAAGTGCAGAAAGTAAAGAGAAACTGAGATTTATCCTGGTTCCTTCCACACCCCGGAAGTACGTCCAGTTCCCTTGCAAACACGCAAGAGATTTCACTATTTTGTTAGAACTTTTACAAGACTCTTCCAAGTCTTATCAACTAAATACACTAATAAATACCAAGAACACCCTCTTGGATTTCCAATAAGTCTATTGAGAACAATACTCTCAAAAGATACCTCTTGTTTCCAACAATGGACAACAAGGTACAAAAGTATTCTAATACTTAATTCCAACAATCCTGGAAATAAGTTACACTTTAGTATAATTCTATGAAATATGATTTCTTGAAAGATGTTGATCACATAGAGTGACTTCAATGAAGTTTCTTCTTTCTTCTCTTGTAAGCAATTCAAACTGTAACACAATGGTTAGAAAATGCTCAAAGATTTCTGTTCTTATATGTGTGAAAGTGCAGAAAATCTTTGTTCTTAAAAATTAAGAAATATGAAGTTTGAACATTTTACAAAGTTCAGAATTATTGCATGAGAGAAGAGTTGATTTTGAAATTTGAAAGATTTTGTATTTAAAGCAATCAAGATACCTTTCCAAATGGATACCACTTTTCTGTTTGTAAAACTTGAGAAGATGCAATGTATGACCATGCAACCATTGGAGAAAAGGTGTGAAGGATATCTTGAATCAAGTTCAGATTTTTCAAAAATTACAACGTGTAAATCGATTAGCATTAGATGTAAATCGATTGCACGGGTTTGTAACGTTCTTGTTTTCAAAAAATTTGAAGTGTAAATCGATTTACATGATGTGTTAATCGATTTACTAGTGTTAAAAATTAACTCAGTTCAGTAATCAATCGATTTACACTCCATGTAAATCGATTGCAGCCAGGGGCAATCAGTTTTTAAAAAAAAACATGTGTAAATCGATTTACATGATGTGTTAATCGATTTACATTAGTGAAAAACTTAGAATTTGCTTTAAACTTTAAGTGAAGTGTTGTGGCAAGTGTGTATGTCATTTTTGAGCATTTCTAATCAATTTAGTTCAAGTGAGAATTGATATACTTGTTTGCTTGCCATGATCCTTGAAGCTTTGAGTGAATGATGCTTTAAGCTAATTCCACTTCTTTTCCTTCTTTCCATAGTGCTTGTTTGTCTTTCATCAAAACTAAAGTTAAGTTGAGGCTTGAGATTACACTCTGTAATCTACGCACATGTGAACTTTTTCGTCTTTCTTCGGTACTGGGACAATATTGGCAATCCATTGAGGGTACACTGATGTCACAAGAAAACCGGTATTAATATGCTTTAGAACTTCCTCTTTGATCTTCACTGCCATATCTGGGTGAGTTCTTCGCAACTTCTGTTTGATTGGCGGACACTCTGGCTTCAACAGAAAATGGTGCTCTACAATATCTGTATCTAGACCAGGAATATCTTGGTAAGACCAAGCAAAAATGTCCACATACTCTTTTAACAAGTCAATCAACCTACTCTTCACATCAGGATGCAGTAACGCTCCAATCTTGACTTCCTTCGGATCTTCTTCCGAACACAAATTGATTACTTCCAATGGCTCTTTATATGGCTGAATGGCATCCTCCTCGTGCTCAAGCAACCGTGAGACCTCTTATGGGATCTCATCATAGTCTTCTTCTTCATCCCCATACACAGGACATTCAAAGTTGGGAGAGGATGCAGGGTCATTGTATTCAACGGGTTTTTTAATTAATCTGCACATATGATTTATGATTGTTTTTAGAAACTGACACATATAACAAGTGATCATGCAGATTAAATTTCAGTTATTATTTATTTTGAAAGGTTTTTTTTTATGATTACCATTTTCCAAAAAAAAAAGCAAAAAATAAAAACAAAATTTGGGAAACAAAGACAACTTTTATTGTTGATTTTAAAAGTCACAGCAAACAGATAAGTCGTACAATATTAATACTTTCACCTTGGGCAGAGTGAAAGCTTTTCAAAAATATTAACAAAACAAATTACTTTGAAACATCTATGCAAGAGGCAACATAAATGGTGATCCAGTTCTGAACTCTAACTCCATGTGTCACATAATTTGGCGTTTCTAGATCTGCTTCATCTTCCACAATGGCATTAATCTCGGAGACAGTTGGATGAAGATAACCCCCGCTACGGAAGATATCTTGATATTTTCCTGTAGCATACTTAGGCTTCATGCTCTTACCTTTATCATTCTTCAAAGAGAACCCCAAGCCAGCTATTTTCTTGTTTACTGGTGGATCCATAATCTTTCCCCATACCTCACTATGGCAATTATGCACAACCTAATGCACATCCTTAAGTGAAACCATAAAATTCTCATTCCCCTTATGTTGTCAATGGATAAAGCTTGGAACTGGGTTCCAACAGCAGCTTCATCCGCCTCCACAATGCTGAAAGAGGACAAATGAGATATCAATAATGCCTGTTCTCCATTTATAATCACCATTTTTCCTTCACGTACAAACTTCAGCTTTTGGTGTAAAGTCAAAGTGATAGCCCCTGCCTCATATATCCACGGCCGTCCCAGCAAGAAGCTATAAGTGGGTACAATATCCATGACCTGGAAAGTAATCTGAAACAAATGTGGGCCTATATGAATAGGTAAGTTCACTTCACCAATAATAGATTTCCTTGATCCATTAAATGCTTTCACAATAATGCCACTTGGGCGCATGGGCGTTCCTTGATATTTCATCTTCAAAAGTGTACTCCTTGGTATAACATTCAAAGCGGATCCATTATCAATCAGCACATTGGATAATGAATCATTCTTGCAGTTCATAGAGATGTGGAGGGCCAGGTTGTGATTCCTCCCTTCATCGGGCAGTTCATCATTGCAGAAACTCAATTTATTACATGACGTAATATTCCCTACTACACTGCTGAATTGGTCTATAGGAATGTCACTTTCCATAAAAGCTTGGTCCAATACCCTCATCAAAGATTCCCTGTGAGCAGAGGAGTTCATCAATAAAGCCAAGATTGATATTTTTGAAGGAGTCTACAGTAGCTGATCCATAATTTTGTAGTCGCTCATATTGATTATCTTAAAAATATCATCCACCTCTTTATCTAGTGTAGCTCCACTAGATTCACCCACTGCCTTCTTGGGTTCAACATTTTCAACAATTTTCTTTCCAGTACTCACATCTCCTTGAACAACTAGTGCAAATACATGACCGATGTGGGTCACTCTGCTAGTCTCAGCAATATTTCTAACGTCGGGCATTGGCTGGATGGGAACTTCCACACCATCCTCCAAAATTGTAGCATTATATTTGTAGGGTACTTCCTTATCTGACTTGTAGGGGACAGGACCCGACAAACTAATCACCAATGGAGTAATAGATAGCTTGCTATGATACTCAACTTCAAAATGGGCAGGTGCACCAAAACAAGGCACAATAACATTTACCCCTTCTTCAACATAATCAGTCATTATTGAGTCATCTCTGGAAAACAAATCCTCATCTGAGGAGAAATACTCATCTGCAGAGGTATACTCATCATCCGACTCTTCTTCAGCCAAACAAACCTCAATCATATCAACTTCATGGTAATCATCCCTTTGACCTGTAACCTTGATGGTTCCATTATCCAACAACAACTGAACACCTTTCCTCATAATTGAACATCCTCGGGAGTCCTGGCTGCAAACTCGGCAAGATCTATAATGATGTTCCACCTGACCAACCATGTGGCAGAAAGTAGAATGCAATTGCATAAGGTCCTCATTCATATACTCCACATCAAAAATTTTAAACTCTCTAGGACATCCAGAAACCATGTTCACTTCCTCTTCGTACTCTACCCTAGGCCTGATTATGTGGATGATGCCCTCATCCATCATCTCCTGCAAATCAGCCATTATCTTGTCGCAACCTTGTATGTCTGTACTGCAAATAGCACAACTGGCATGGTCATGCGTATAGTAGCTAAATTCATAGATGTCTGCATTCATTTTCACCAAATCTCCTCTAACCAGATTAATATCAAAAATCCAGAAGTCACCTGGACAATCGGCCACCATGTTCACAGCATTTTCTCCTCCATGCTTGGGTAGAGGATTGTCTTTCACATTAGGGCCCATATCTTTGAAGGATAGAATATCGGACTTCACCAATTTCTACATCTCAGTATTCAAAGGATAGAAGTTCTCAACATTATGCCCTAGTGCTCCCTGATGAAAAGCACATGTTTGGTCCGCCTTGTAATACCAAGGCAATGGTGATGGTGCAACAGGAGGTGGTCGGGTCTGAACCAACTTCTTCTGAATTAATGCTGATAGTAACTCTACAACTCATAGGAATAGGGTCATAACTCTCCCTTCTCTGATTATACCCTTGTTTCCTGTTGTACCCCAAATTTTGACCTAAGATACCATCTCCCATCTGCATCATTACATTGCAAGGGTTTTGACCTATTTTTATCAACTTTCAAAGCAGTTTTAAATTCATAACTTTTTCAAGTCAAGAGCTGTTTATTTTTGAAATGCTAAATTTATTAATTGATCAATGCTAAAACAATGTTTATTTAATTATTTGTTATTCTGAATTTAAATAATTGGAATTTATTTTCAATTATTATATAAATTAAAGAATTATAAATAATAAAGTAAATATTTGAAAAGAAGTTTGTTAATTGATCAACAATGTTTATTTAATTATTTATTATTCTGAATTTAAATAATTGGAATTTATTTTCAGTTATTATATAAATTAAAGAATTATAAATGATAAAGTAAATATTTGAAAAGAAGTTTGTTAATTGATCAAACAATGTTTATTTAATTATTTATCATTCTAAGTTTAAATAGTTGAAATTTTATTTTCAGTTATTATAATTTAGAAGAATTATAAATAATGAAGTAAATGATTGAAGAGAAGTTAATTGATCAATGATGTTTATTTAATTATTTATCATTCTAAATTTAAATAATTGGAATTGATTTTCAGTTATTATATAATTTAAAGAATTATAAATGATAAAATAAATAATTGGAAAGAAGAAAAGAATTAACTGGTAAAATAATAGAATTTTATTCATCTTTATTCTAATTATTACAATTGTTGTTTAAATACTGTATTATGTACAAAGTATTTACAATGACAATTATATAAAATGTTTAAAGTAAAATAAAAACTATTTTAATTTTTTCTAAGATTCTAAATCTTCATCTTCTATCCAATACTTCTTTAATGCTCATTTGATTTTACCTGCAAAAGAATTAAAAGAAAAAGTCAGAAATAAATAGATAATTAAAAGCAGACAATTAATTTAGCGTTCACAATTAAAAGCAAACGGTTGGAATCAGTTTTTACCCTCTTTGCAAATCACGGGATTTCTCCCGGTTCACAAAAAGGGATGAATTTTATTGATAAATATGAATGCACAAGTTAAAAATATGCACAAATTCACTTTTGTCAAAATTGCACATTTTAATTGTAAACTGCATAATTCAAAATCCACTGCATATTTCCAAAGCAAAACAGCATATGCAAGTCAAGTTACATTTTCAAAGCCAATATGCAACGTAAACTATCCAGCATGTGGGAAGAGGCCAAAATACAAAGGCTCCATGCTGTACAATGCAGATGACAAAGAGAAACATGTGAAGTTTTAAAACCAAATATGCAAGCAAAGTATTTTCTAATTCTCATCATTTTCCAGCTTTACTTTTTCAGAACAAGTACATAACATCATATTTTAATGTCAAACTGTACTAAGGAGAGAGAAGAGAGAAAGAGTGTGGGTTTACAGGTTTTGGCCTTAGGCAGAAAAGGGATAGAAAACAAAATAGCAGTAACACAGTAAAGAGAAGGAAAGCATGGAAAAAGAATATAGAAAAACTGATTGAAGCAGTAGAGTGCAGAGGTCAAAGGCAAAAAAATAGTAAAAGTATTCAGAACCTGAGCCATAAAACAATAAGCCAGCAAACTGTTATTATAAGAGAAAACCCTTCAAGAAAAGTATAGAGTTGATAACCTGTTGAAAGCCAAAAATAAAAAACTGTCAAACAAAATACAAAGCCAATTCTCAAGGTCAAAACGAAAACCTCAAGAACCTGCTATCTCAAAACCAAAACCATGGCCTAAAAAATCAGTTAAACACAAAACTGTCCAGCCTAACCAGAAAACCAGAAAAACCGCAACCAACATGGCCTAAACCATAAAACCTGTGAACCTTGTCAAAGCCTAATAACCTACACAAACCTGTTGCCTATCCAAGGCCATAACCTGCACAACCAGCATATGCCCAACATAACCTGCACAAACTTGTTGCCTAGCCAAAGCCATCACCAAAAACTTTAAACCATGTCAAACCTTCCACCTGCCTGAAGCTAAACCATAAAACCATGATCGAAAACCAGTAAAACATAACCTGCTAAGCATAACCCACATAAGCCATCACCAACAAATAATACTTTGTCCAACCTGTTTCCAGCCCCAATCGAAACCATGCTCAAACACAAACTGTCAAGATTTTAGAACCAGATTCAAAGCAAATGTACAAGGCAACACAAAACCCTCAGAATTTCTTCATCATTGGGCAAATAACAAGCAAGGCAGTTCAACACTAACCAACAATATCAACATCGTCAAGCTAAGAACAAGCATACAAAAGGTCCAGCATACAAAGCAACGATTCAGCAGGATATCATAACCATCACAAGTATACAAGGGCAAGGGTTCACAAAGAAGCAGAAGAAGAACATAAATAAAGGCAAGTAAGCAGAAGAGAAGATCAGGGGATAAGGGTTTTTAGAAGGGTTGTCATCACAAAACCCATAGAAGATAAAGATACCAACCAGGATACCAAGCAAAGCTATCACCAGGTTCGTCACTGTCTTCCCCGCCGTCTTGGCCGCCACAACACTCCCAACCTTTCTTCCTCCGTCTCCAAAGGTAACGATTTCTCCCTCTCTTTCTTTCAAATACCTCAAATAACCATAATAATTTGAAGTTAGAAGCAAAATGGATGAAAGATCACAACATGCAGTAATAAAAACCCTAACGAAATAAAAATGAATTGTTACCGTGAATCTGTCGCCCTAGCGTCTCGTTGGAGGGAAGAGGAAGGTTGAGGACGCCGGTGGCCATGGGCAAGAGAGTTCAGAAGAGAGCATGAAAGCATGAAGAAGACGAATCCGTAACGAGAAGAAGAGCGCCGCTCTGTACCAATTTGTTTAACCCTAATCTCTTTTCCCAAACTAACAATATGTTTAACCCTAAACATTGTGAAAATAATTGGACCTTACCCATTTCCTGCCTAGAAGCCCAACGAATTCCTTAAGACACCCCCCATCCCATTCTGTTTGTTCTTATTTTGGACCCTGGAAAGCTTTTTGGCCCATACATTTTCTCATTATCTACCCCTTTATTCCTTAATACTCCTTTTTCTATTTTCTTTTAGTTTTTTTAGTAAGTTTAATCAAAAAAAGAGATGTAATTTAATTAAACAATTTTAAATAATTTGACCATTTTATTAGTTTAAGTTTAAGATTAATTTAGTGATTTTAGTATTATTTTTTTTAATTAGATTTAAGTTAATAACTTTTAAAGTTTTAATTTAGTTTAGATTTATTTATTAAATAATACTTTATATTAATACTAAAAAACATATAAAAATAAAAACTTAAAAAACATTTTATTTTCTTTAATTAATTCCCTCGCTTTAATTAATATTAAACAAAAATATAAAAAAATGCATGTTCACATCATTTAATCTGTTATTTAATCATTATTGTGGTTATATATCATTTAGCTATTTAATCATTATCTATCTGATTTTCAGTTTGATTTATTTCATCTTTATTTGATTATTCCGTTTACGTCTAAATCCAAGAGAAAATGATTAAATTTGTTGACTTCATGTCCTCAAGTCCAATCACGCGAATATCTTCATCTCATTAAAACTTAAGACAAATTTTCCTCAAATATTCAATCTTTTCAAAACTTATACCTTTTAAGCCAAAACTTCGACATTAGGTCGTCGTACCTTCAAAAAACCCGTCCGTACCCCTTTTCGGCCAAAACAATTTATTTTTAATCAAACAAACATTTTAATAAACAGATATTTCAAAAGGTTCCTATAGGATACTATAGATACATTGGGTGCTAATACCTTCCCACTGTATAACCAACCCCCGAACCATAGATCTCTTTTCAAAAACGCCTTGTATTTTCATTACTTTTAAAGTATTATTTTACATTGCATATTTTTAGGGTTTTATTTCTCTCTTTCCCCTTTTCCCTTGGAAATAATAAAGCGCGGTGGCGACTCTTGCTTTTGTGAGACGAATTAATCAATAATTCGATCTCCGATTTACCCCGCTACATTTTTTTATCGCTACAGAATTGGCGACTCTGCTGGGGACAGATTAACCTCTTGCTGGTCCATCCCTAAGTGGGTTAAGCCTAATTTGTCTTACCTGTTTTATTATTATTTGATTTGTTTGATTATGTGTTTAAATTGGGGTTGTTTGGGTTTTTTTGCAAAGGACGAATCCTATACCCGGATTAAGTTACACTTAAGGAATAGGACGGGCGGTACAGTCATGTTAACTTTGAGGGAGTAATCCCGAAGAAGGAGGCATGAGATCCCCCACTCAATGGAAGGCCCTTTTGAACTTAATATTTGTTTACCGAGTAATCGAGAAGACATTATTATTTTCGACCTGGGAGCCAGAGAAATTGAGAGACGTAGAACCCTAACCCATCTTGGCCTTTTAGGTGTGGCGCGGAGACTATAACGGAGTAATTCAGAAGTAGTTATTACGCGATGCTACGCTCGGATGAGTTTCTCTTGAGAATATTGCTAATTATTGAGTAATCAAGACGTTGGTAATATCCGAAGGAGGAATGTAGACTCTTGGAACTCTTAGAACCTTGTCTTACAGGTGTGATTGAACCGTTAGTACATACCTTGGGGGTGGGCTTTACCCTCGACTCCATGCTGAAACGTTGAACCTTTGAACCCCATGTTTGTGAACTTGTGTGTAACTGTTGCCTTATCATTCATTCATGCATTCATCAACATTTTTTTAAAAAAAAACTTGTTTTTCAGGAACTTAGGAATGATTCTTGCAGACATCTCAGGTACTATTATTATGGAATTTGGAAGGAGACACACTCGAAGTTTTAGTTTTAAGGAGCCCGAGATTGAAGAACTGAAGAGTTTGATTCCTAAGATCAAGAACCCGACAGATTTTCAGAAAAAATATGGGTCCATTATACCTCTCATGAAGCGCAAGATGAAAGAAGGCATCCTTAATACGTTAGTCCAATTTTACGATCCTTTGTATCGATGTTTCACCTTTCCGGATTACCAGTTAATGCCCACCTTAGAAGAGTACTCCTACATACTGGGCTTGCCGATCACCGACTGTGTTCCTTTTTCTGGCTTAGAAGAGGAACCCAAATCTCACGAGATAGCGACCATCACCCACTTGAAGAAGTCAGAGATAGAGGAGAACATGACTACAAAAGGGGGAATCCGAGGCTTGTCTGCGCAGTTTTTGTTGAAGAAAGCTCGTCATTTCACTGAGATAAAAGATACTATCGCCTTCGAAGACGTCTTTGCTTTACTCGCCTATGGTCTATTCTTGTTCCCTAACGTTGATAAGTTTGTGGATATCAACGCCATCAGAATTTTCTTGATTGGAAATCCGGTCCCTACGCTGCTAGGAGATACCTACTACTCCATCCATCTTCGAAACTCTTATCAAGGAGGGATGATTATTTGTTGTGCACCGTTGCTGTATCAGTGGTATGTTTCTCATCTACCTAGGCCTGATGTTTTCTGGGATCTCGAGAAGGAGCCGCGATGGGTGCCAAAAATTATGGCTCTCACTCATTTCGACATTGATTGGTATAATCGAGCTTACTATGACGTGAAGATCATCGATAGCTGTGGTGCTTTTCCTAACGTGCCTTTTCTTGGTACGAAAGGTGGAATTAACTATAACCCTGTTCTTGCGCGCCGTCAGTTTGGATACCCGATGAGGGACAAGCCGAACAACATCCATGTGAGTGGTTTCTTTCTACAGGAAGGACAAGATCACCAGGCAGCTAAGAAGGAGATCGAAGGAGCTTGGCGCCACATCCATAGGAAAGGGAGAGATATGTTAGGACATAGAGGTGCCGTTTCTTTGGAGCCTTACCTACAATGGGTCCGTGTTAGGGCTTGTGCTCTCAAGATGCCCTATAAGCCTGAGAAACCTTTATTCCCTACCGTTGCATCATCATCTGTTGATATCCCTATCGAGAATATGGGAGAATACCAAGGAAATCTGGCTAGGATGAAGTCCGAGAGAGATGCTTGGAAAGAAAAGTATAATATGTTTGAATATGAGAATCGGGTCCTGGCTCGACAACTAAAGGAAAAGGAGGATTTGCTATTTATTCAAGACGGCTGGTTCATTGATCATGATGAGAAACTTCGTCAAAAGGATGCTTTACTGAAGAAGTATGCTAGTGAAAGGAAGAGAAAGAAGGAAGGTTCGGTAAGCGTTGCTCTTGTTCCTAATCCACAAAAGGAAATCGTTGATCGACTGGTAGCTGAGAAGAAAGAGATGGAATACTTTTATGAAGAGAAGATCAGGAAGCTCCAGTTACAGTTGGCATTTGGTCCCTCATCTGATGATTCTGAGTGATCTTTAGTTCTTAGTTTTATTTTACTGATGTCATTTTGTAAAACTCTGTAAATGGGCTTCATGTTCCAAAGTTGTAATTTACTGCTTTATTATGGGCTTCATGTTCCAAAGTTGTAATTTACTGCTTTATTATGGGCTTCATGTTCCAAAGTTGTAATTTACTGCTTTATTATGGGCTTCATGTTCCAAAGTTGTAGTTTACTGCTTTATTATTGGGTTGTTATCCCAAAATTGTAATTTATTGTTTTGTTGTTCCAAAGTTGTAAGTTGTAATTTACCGCTTTTGATTAATGGATGAGTTTTTGTTGTTCCAAATTCCTTTACCATTGATGTGTGCAAAATTATCGAAGTTCCTTGAAAAAAAACTATTAAAATGAATCATCATTTGCATCACATATCATGCATCATCCAACATTCCACTTCACATGTTTTCTAGAGTCTTATCCTTGTTTCTTTTCCACTCCGATAGATTGTCAAGCTGTCTCATCAATACGATACTCGAGCCAATCGTCAGAGGAAGATGGAAGATCTGGAACAGGAAAACCACGAGCTTCGTGAGGAGGTCGCTACCCTTCGTGTCGGTATGGAAAAGTTAACTGCGCTAGTAGAAAGTTTGATGGCTGCTCAGAATCAGCCATCGACTACAGCTGCTGAGATTCAGACTTCAACTATTGTGGTTTCTGAGATTGTCACCGTTCCAACATCTGTGACTCAAATCAACTATCCTCTTCAACATCAGATGCCAAAAGGTTTTCCGTGGGGAATGCCTTACAACTTTGTGCCAGAGGGGTATCAGCCTGTCGTACAGCCTTTGTTTCAACCTACTTTGTCTCTTCCTCAACCAGAGACAACTGCCATGCCGCCGGTAATCCCATCTGTAACACCTTTCTCGCAACCGGTGATGACAACTGTCGCTCCTGTGGTTCACTCCGTGCCATACTTGAATGAATCTACTTATCCTGCCGAGCCTGCTGAAAGTTTGGGTCTTTTTGATAGAATGGAAGAATTTCAAGACCAATTCCAAGAAATGCAGAGGGAGCTCAGAGCGTTAAAGGGGAAGGATTTGTTTGGGAAGAACACTCATGACCTTTGTTTAGTTCCGAATGTCAAGATTCCAGCAAAATTCAAAGTACCAGACTTTGAAAGATATAAGGGTGATTCGTGTCCTCGGAGTCACTTGACTATGTACGTGAGAAAGATGTCTACATATGCTGATGATCATGACTTGTTGATTCTCTATTTTCAAGACAGTTTGACGGGTGCCGCTCTAAAGTGGTATATGGGTTTAGACAGCATTCGGATCCGCAACTTCAAAGATCTTAGCGAAGCTTTTGTTCACCAGTATAAGTACAACATTGACATGGCGCCGGACAGGGATTAACTCCGGGCGATGTCCCAGAGAGACAGAGAGTCTTTTAAGGAATACGCCCAAAGGTGGCGCGAAATAGCTGCTCAAATCTATCCTCCTCTTGAGGAGAAAGAGATGACGAAGATATTCTTGAAGACTTTAAGTTCCTTTTACTATGAAAGAATGATTGCCAACGCACCCAGTGACTTCACCGAAATGGTAAGCATGGGCATGCGGTTGGAGGAAGGGATTCGTGAAGGGCGTTTGGTTAAAGAAGGAAGTCCGGCTAGCAGTACCAAGAAGTTTGGAAGTGTTTTCCCGAAAAGAAAAGAACAGGATGTCAGCCCAATCTTCCCAGGGAGACCGAGGAGAGGTTACTCACACGTTGCGACATTCACTCCGGCTGTCCGCCCAGATTTGATGACCCCAACTCATCAAACCCCACCAACTCAACAACGGCCATTTCAGCAGCAGCCTCGACAACATGCTTATCCATTCAACAACCAGAACCGTTCACCAAGAAAACCGCAATTCGATGCCATTCCTATGACTTATACTGAATTGTTCCCTGTTCTTATCAGAAAGAACCTCATAACGACAAAACCTCCTCCTGTCGCACCAAATAGTACTTCTCCGTGGTACAAGGCGGATCAGTTTTGTGAATATCATCAAGGGTCGCCGGGGCACAACCTTGAGAATTGTTTTGCTCTAAAGGCGGACGTGCAGAGGTTGATTAAGAATGGTATCTTGTCTTTCAAGGATGTTAACCCAAATGTTAGAGATAATCCTTTGCCTCGACATGGGGCAACATCAGTGAATATGGTGGAAGGTTGTCCGGGAAAGTTTCGAGTTTTTCAAGTTGAACACATAAGAGAGTCGTTGATCAGGTTACATCAGAGCTTAAGAAGACTTGCCTTTGTTAGGCATCAGCATGATTATGATGTTTGTGAATTTTGTTCAAGAGAGGTTGACTTCCCTATTGTGAAGGAGGATATTCAAAAGTTGTTAGACCAGAGGGTTATCACTATTACATATGACAGAGATCCGGAGGATGAAGTGAATGTTATAATACCACAATTCAATTTGCCTGAATCAGTAGAGATCGTTTACGACAGTCAGACTGCACCTGTTGCTCCTTTGATCATTTATCCACCTGGTCCTGTGCCTTACAACTCAGACCAAGCTATACCGTATAAGTATAATGCCACAATGATTGAGAATGGGGTAGAAGTCCCTATACCAACAAGGCCGTCTTTTGTTAACATCGCTGATGTGAGTAGAGTTACGAGAAGCAGACGTGTCTTTGCGGCAGTACCTTCGAAGAGACCAGAAGTTCAAGTCAAGAGACCCATACCGGCAGAAATTCCAGCAAGAAATGTTGAACCAAGGGTTGAGATAGGCCGATCCAATGAACCTATCCCTCATCCTGAGGATGATGAGATTCTGAAGCTTATCAAGAGAAGTGAATATAAGATTATGGACCAACTATTGCAAACTCCTTCCAATAATTCTTTGCTTGCTTTACTGAGAGATTCTGGTTCCCATAGAGAAGCTTTGATGAAGGTCTTGGACCAAGCATTCATGGATCATGATGTGACGGTTGACTAATTTGATGGAATTGTGGGAAATATTACTTCGTGTAACAATCTTGGTTTCAGTGATGAAGAGCTTCCGGAGGAGGGAAGGAACCATAATATGGCTTTGCATATCTCAATAAATTGTGGAAATAATACTTTATCAAGTGTGTTGGTAGATACAGGCTCGTCGTTAAATGTAATGCCCAAAACTATATTATCTCGACTCTCATGTCAAGGTGCTCCCATGAGACCTAGTGGGGTAATTGTCAAAGCGTTTGATGGTTCTAGGAAGACTGTCATTGGTGAAGTGGATCTTCCTATAGTAATTGGCCCTCATACTTTTCAGATCACTTTTCAAGTAAAGGATATTCGTGCCGCCTACAGTTGCCTATTGGGTCGTCCATGGATCCATGATACAGGGGCAGTCACTTCCACGCTCCATCAAAGATTGAAGTTTGTAAGGCATGGAAAGCTGGTAATGATTGGTGGAGAGCAGGCTATGGTGGTAAGCCATTTGTCATCTTTCTCTTTTATTGATGCTGATGAGGATGTTGGAACCCAATTCCAAGCTCTATCTGTTGCTAATAATGAAGTGAAGAAGCAAGGGACATCTATTTCTTCTTTTGAGGATGCGCGACGAGTGGTTGAAAGTGGTTCGGCTGAAGGTTGGGGCCAGGTGTTAACTTTGCCCGAGAACAAGTCTGGAGAAGGTCTTGGTTTTCATCCCGTGTCTACAAGAGTCAAGCAGGAAGTGGTTACTCGTCCGATACAAGAGGTTTTCCGAAGCGCAGGTTTTATCCATCCGACTCCTCCTGAAGTTGATGCTATAATAGGAGACGATTCTGAAGAGGATTTACCCGATTTTGTAACGCATGGAGTGGTTTTCCAGAACTGGATTGCTGTTGATGTTCCTGTTGTGATGCACATTTCTGAGTAATGTTTTGTTTTATTTTTGAAAAAATTTTGCTCTGCCCAAGGCGAAAAGTATTTGTGTCGGGCTATGTTGAAAATAAATCCTTTTGCTCTGCCCAAGGCAAAAGAGTAAATGTCTGGGCTCTTTGTTTCAAGTATTTCCTCTCATGAATAAAAATGTTATTTTGTCCACTACTGTTTTATTTTTCACATTTTCTGGGAAATAGTAATGAAAATTAATTGGTAGTAATAGGAAAATATAATAACTTTTTTTGTTTTATTTGTACAAATCGATTTCTAAAATAAAGCATAATCATATGTGCAGATTAATACATGACTTAAACATTGAAAACAATGATCCTATGCCCTCTCCCAACTTTGAATTCCCTGTGTTCAGAGCCGAAGAAGAGGATAGTGAAGAGATTCCTGATGAAATTTCCCGTTTGCTTGAGCATGATGAAAAGATTATTCAGCCGTTTGAAGAACCTATAGAGTTGATCAATTTGGGTGATGAAGAAGATAAAAAGGAAGTTAAGGTCGGAGCATTGCTTATCCCAGAGGTCAAAGAGAAAATGGTGGAGCTTCTCAAAGAGTATGTTGATGTGTTTGCTTGGTCCTACCAAGATATGCCAGGTTTGGACAACAATATTGTGGAGCATCGTTTACCGTTGAGACCTGAATGCCCGCCGATTAAGCAGAAGTTGAGAAGGACTCTTCCCGATATGGCTGACAAGATCAAAGAAGAAGTTCAAAAACAAATTAATGCAGGTTTCCTTGTTACATCAGTCTATCCTCAATGGTTAGCCAATATAGTGCCTGTTGCTAAGAAAGATGGCAAAGTTCGAATGTGTGTAGACTATAGAGATCTGAATAGAGCTAGCCCAAAAGATGACTTCCCGTTACCGCACATTGACGTATTGGTCGACAGTACCGCAAATTTCAAAGTCTTTTCTTTCATGGATGGTTTCTCTGGTTACAATCAAATCAAGATGGCACCGGAAGATATGGAGAAGACAGCTTTCATTACACCTTGGGGAACATTTTGTTATCGGGTTATGCCGTTTGGTCTGAGGAATGCTGGTGCAACATACCAAAGGGCCATGACTGCTTTGTTCCATGACATGATGCATAAAGAGATAGAAGTGTATGTAGATGACATGATTGCCAAATCACAAACTGAAGAAGATCATTTGGAACATTTATTGAAGTTATTCCAGCGTTTGAGAAAGTATAAACTCCGTCTGAATCCCAACAAGTGCACTTTTGGTGTTCGTTCTAGAAGACTTCTGGGTTTCATTGTCAGTCAGAAAGGTATTGAGGTAGATCCTGATAAAGTCAAAGCTATTCGGGAAATGCCCGCACCCAAGACGGAAAAACAAGTAAGAGGATTCCTTGGGAGACTGAATTATATTTCTAGATTTATATCTCATATGACTGCTACCTGTGGGCCGATTTTCAAGCTTCTCAGAAAGAACCAAGGATGTGTGTGGACAGAAGATTGTCAGAGAGCTTTTGATAGCATCAAAGAATATTTGCTTGAACCTCCCATTTTGATTCCTCCAGTGGAAGGAAGACCTTTGATTATGTACCTGACTATATTGGAAGATTCCATGGGATGTGTGCTTGGTCAACGAGATGAGACTGGAAGAAAGGAACATGCTGTATATTATCTGAGTAAGAAATTCACAGACTGTGAGTCTCGATACTCATTGCTTGAGAAAACCTGTTGTGCTTTAGCTTGGGCTGCTCACCGTCTGCGCCAGTATATGATTAACCACACCACTTGGTTGATCTCCAAAATGGATCCGATCAAGTATATCTTTGAGAAGCCCGCCTTATCTGGAAGAATAGCCCGTTGGCAGATGTTGTTATCCGAATATGACATTGAGTATCACACTCAGAAAGCAATCAAAGGGAGTATTTTAGCCGACCATTTGGCTCACCAACCAATTTACGATTATCAATCCATCAAGTTTGATTTCCCGGATGAAGATGTTATGTACTTGAAAGCTAAAGATTGTGAAGAGCCGTTACCCGAAGAAGGACCTGATCCCGAATCCCATTGGGGTTTAATATTTGACGGAGCTGTGAATTCTTATGGAAATGGAATTGGGGCAATCATCGTCACTCCCCGAGGTACTCATATCCCGTTCACGACGAGATTGAAGTTTGACTGCATGAACAACATGGCTGAATATAAGGCATGTATTATGGGTCTCGAAGAAGCAGTGGATTTAAGGATTAAGATTCTTGATGTTTACGGAGATTCGGCATTAGTAATTAACCAAATCAAAGGAGAATGGGAGACTCGTCATCCTGGTTTGATCCCTTACAGAGACTATTCTAGAAGATTTTTAACTTTCTTCAACAAAGTGGAATTACATCATATCCCTAGAGATGAAAACCAAATGGCTGATGCTTTAGCTACTTTGTCTTCAATGTTTCAAGTGAATGGTTGGAACGACGTGCCTACAATCCGGGTTATGCGCCTCGACAGACCTGCTCATGTGTTCTCAGTAGAAGAGGTTACCGACGACAAACCGTGGTTCTATGACATTAAACGTGTTCTTCAAACTCAAGAGTACCCGCCTAGGGCATCCAATAAAGATAGGAAGACGTTGAGAAGATTAGCAAGCAGTTTCTTCCTCAATGAAGAAGTTTTGTATAAGAGAAATTACGACATGGTCTTTCTCAGATGTGTACACAGACGTGAAGCAGACATGCTGATGCAAGAAGTACATGAAGGATCTTTTGGCACTCATGCCAACGGACATGCAATGGCTAAAAAGATGTTGAGAGCTGGTTACTATTGGATGACAATGGAATCTGATTGCTGCAAATATGTGAAGAAATGTCATAAATGCCAGATTTATGCGGACAAGATACATGTGCCACCGACTCTCCTAAACGTTATCTCTTCACCATGGCCTTTATCTATGTGGGGCATTAATATGATTGGAATGATTGAACCCAAAGCTTCAAATGGTCATCGTTTCATCTTGGTAGCGATTGATTATTTTACTAAATGGGTGGAAGCAACATCTTATGCTAATGTAACCAGACAGGTGGTAGTCAGATTTATCAAGAATCAGATCATTTGTCGATACGGCATCCCGAGCAAGATCATCACTGATAGTGGTTCGAATTTGAATAACAAGATGATGAGAGAGCTTTGTGAGGAGTTCAAAATCGAACATCATAATTCTTCTCCTTACAGACCGAAGATGAATGGGGCTGTTGAAGCTGCTAACAAGAATATCAAAAAGATTGTCCAGAAGATGGTGGTAACTTATAAAGATTGGCATGAAATGCTTCCGTTTGCTTTACATGGATACCGTACTTCAGTTCGAACTTCAACAGGCGCAACCCCATTTTCCCTAGTTTATGGTATGGAAGCAGTACTCCCCGTGGAGGTTGAGATTCCGTCTTTGAGAGTGTTGATGGAAGCTAAACTTTCTGAGGCCGAATGGTGTCAAAGTAGATATGATCAGTTGAATTTAATTGAAGAAAAGAGATTGACAGCTTTGTGTCACGGTCAATTGTATCAGCAGAGAATGAAGAAGGCTTTTGATAAGAAGGTTCGACCACGCGAGTTCAGAGAAGGTGACCTTGTGCTCAAGAAGATATTATCTTTCCAACCTGATTCTAGGGGCAAGTGGGCTCCGAATTATGAAGGACCGTATGTCGTTAAGAAAGTTTTCTCTGGAGGTGCCTTGATTCTCACCAATATGGACGGTGAGGAGCTCCCGCGCTCCATGAACGCTGATGCAGTTAAGAAATATTTCGCTTAGGTTTGAGTTAACAGTTTCGCTAAGTTGAAAACCCGAAGGGGCGTCTTAGGCAAGTTTTTGGTCAGACCGGTCTTGGCATTTGAACACATTTTGGAAATTCGAAGTTGTTAGGGAGAATAGTGATCATTGTTTTTGTGTAACCCTTTTTTCTTTCATGTACTATTTCCCAAAACTTTTGTAAACCGTTGGAGTCACGTTGTTAGCGAACTACCATCTTGTTAATGAAATTTGAACATTTACCTTTTGTGGGCAAAATTTTAATTTTTACGGAAATATTTGAAACAAAGTTATTTAAAGTATTCTTTAAAAAAAAAAGTGTAATGAAAGGAATATTAACAGTTGTTCCAAGGATGGTCAAGCCATGAAATGCAAAACAATACGGTAATTTATCCTTGCATGATGAACATGTTTTATTTCAAAATCGTCATGAGGTGTTGGTTGTGTTAAACTTGCGTTTCTCGCGGTACTAAGTTTGGTGACTCCCCATATGTTCCAGTTAAGCGTTGTTTTGGCTACCTTTATTTGGGCAATTTCTGAAGTGTGGTACGCTTTGTCTCATGCCAGTGGTCTATTGGTATTAGAAAATTGGATTTGAATACATTTCTACTCAGAAGACTTGAGCCTTGTGGCGTGTTGCGCTCTGACGTTGCTTTGTGGTTCCAGTTCCAGTTATTTTCCGTCTTTTTAAGATTGGCCGAGTATCTATCTTTTCGTGACATCTTATCGTCTTCAGGATATTCCATCTGTTCGTTTCGTCAGCATAACATTCATTTACTCATTTACACGTACATCAGTATGCATATTCACATTTGCCGTTGATTTTGGGTTGTATACTTTGTTTATTCAAACGATGTACACGTTCTTTCCAAGTAGAAGGTTAGCTTAGGCATAAAATGTGCTTCCTTTCTAAATTCCCCAACTGAGCTAATCCTCGTGGATGATTTTTGATTTAGCTTACCTTGTCCATTTCTGGATAGGATGAATCCCCCAATCAAATTACTTTCTCATTGGGCGGAGTCTTGTTGACTGTCTTCTCTCTGGTTTATTCCCGGAGGGAGTTTTTGTCTCTTGCATAGGCTATCTCTTGATTTTCCCCAGTGAAGTCGCGACCTAGACGAATGGTGCATTTATTTTGCACATTTAAGTATGTGATCTCCTCGGGAAGGATTGATTCATGATTCTCTTTGACGAAGATTTTATTCTCTGCCAGTGTCATTGCAATTTCCTTCTGAATTATTTTTTGGAAAACGACAAGCGGCGGTCTCTTCATGAGCAACTTGTGCGTTATTATCATTTTTGGAAAACGACAAGCGGCGGTCTCTTCATGAGCAACTTGTACGTTATTATTTTTGGAAAACGACAAGCGGCGGTCTCTTCATGAGCAACTTGTACGTTATTATTTTTGGAAAACGACAAGCGGCGGTCTCTTCATGAGCAACTTGTACGTTATAGACATCGTTAGAAAACTACAAGCGGCGGTCTCTTCATGAGCAACTTGTGCGTTATTATCTTTTGGAAAACGGCAAGCGGTAGCTCTTCACGAGCAACTTGCACATTATCATCGTTAGAAAACGACAAGCGGAGGTCTCTTCATGAGCAACTTGTGCGTTATTATTATTTTTGGAAAACGGCAAGCGGCGGTCTCTTCATGAGCAACTTGCACGTTATTATTTTTCGGGAAGACAGCAAGTGGCAGCTTCTTTATTTGAGCAGCTTGTATGTTATTGGTATTTTCTTTGGAAGACAGCAAGTGGAAGCTTCTTTATTTGAGCAGCTTGTATGTTATTGACATCCCTGGACGACAGCAAGTGACAGCCTCTTTATTTGAGCAACTTGTATGTCATAATATTTTTTGGAAGACAACAAGTGGCAGCTTCTTTATTTGAGGCAACTTGTGTATCTACAATCTTATTTCAGCATTAATGAGTATATCTCCGGAAATCTCGCAGAGAAGTTGTTATGAATCTTTACCTTCAGAAGTCGGTAATCCGTTGCCAGCAAATTTGAAACTCTCTGTCTATCTTTGACCTTGAGTTGTGAGCTCACCGATGTTCTTTTGGGTCAATAGTTTGTCTTTATGGCCTATGCAAGATACCTCCTTTGTTAGGGTCAGAGTTCGTATTCGCTCAAAGTTTTATTCGCCGTCAAGAGTCTATTACTTGAAGTCGATGGTTTATTTCCCCAGTATTGTATAATACTTGTCCCTGTGTTTTGTGGGTGTTTGATTTCTCCCGCATTATCTTGTTTTCATACAATATCTTTCTCTACGAATTCAATCACTACATTCATATCAAACATAATGGCGGTATCTTAGGGCAAAAATTTGCGTACTATGTATTTAAGTACCTTCAATCTCGTCGAGACGAAGATTTTAATCTTCATATCTCCGGATAGAAGAAAGTTAAATAGGGGCAGCTGTTGTACCCCAAATTTTGACCTAAGATACCATCTCCCATCTGCATCATTACATTGCAAGGGTTTTGACCTATTTTTATCAACTTTCAAAGTAGTTTTAAATTCATAACTTTTTCAAGTCAAGAGCTGTTTATTTTTGAAACGCTAAATTTATTAATTGATCAATGCTAAAACAATGTTTATTTAATTATTTGTTATTCTGAATTTAAATAATTGGAATTTATTTTCAATTATTATATAAATTAAAGAATTATAAATAATAAAGTAAATATTTGAAAAGAAGTTTGTTAATTGATCAACAATGTTTATTTAATTATTTATTATTCTGAATTTAAATAATTGGAATTTATTTTCAGTTATTATATAAATTAAAGAGTTACAAATGATAAAGTAAATATTTGAAAAGAAGTTTGTTAATTGATCAAACAATGTTTATTTAATTATTTATCATTCTAAGTTTAAATAGTTGAAATTTTATTTTCAGTTATTATAATTTAGAAGAATTATAAATAATGAAGTAAATGATTGAAGAGAAGTTAATTGATCAATGATGTTTATTTAATTATTTATCATTCTAAATTTAAATAATTGGAATTGATTTTCAGTTATTATATAATTTAAAGAATTATAAATGATAAAATAAATAATTGGAAAGAAGAAAAGAATTAACTGGTAAAATAATAGAATTTTATTCATCTTTATTCTAATTATTACAATTGTTGTTTAAATACTGTATTATGTACAAAGTATTTAAAATGACAATTATATAAAATGTTTAAAGTAAAATAAAAACTATTTTAATTTTTTCTAAGATTCTAAATCTTCATCTTCTATCCAATACTTCTTTAATGCTCATTTGATTTTACCTGCAAAAGAATTAAAAGAAAAAGTCAGAAATAAATAGATAATTAAAAGCAGACAATTAATTTAGCGTTCACAATTAAAAGCAAACGGCTGGAATCAGTTTTTACCCTCTTTGCAAATCACGGGATTTCTCCCGGTTCACAAAAAGGGATGAATTTTATTGATAAATATGAATGCACAAGTTAAAAATATGCACAAATTCACTTTTGTCAAAATTGCACATTTTAATTGTAAACTGCATAATTCAAAATCCACTGCATATTTCAAAAGCAAAACAGCATATGCAAGTCAAGTTACATTTTCAAAGCCAATATGCAACGTAAACTATCCAGCATGTGGGAAGAGGCCAAAATACAAAGGCTCCATGCTGTACAATGCAGATGACAAAGAGAAACATGTGCAGTTTTAAAACCAAATATGCAAGCAAAGTATTTTCTAATTCTCATCATTTTCCAGCTTTACTTTTTCAGAACAAGTACATAACATCATATTTTAATGTCAAACTGTACTAAGGAGAGAGAAGAGAGAAAGAGTGTGGGTTTACAGGTTTTGGCCTTAGGCAGAAAAGGGATAGAAAACAAAATAGCAGTAACACAGTAAAGAGAAGGAAAGCATGGAAAAAGAATATAGAAAAACTGATTGAAGCAGTAGAGTGCAGAGGTCAAAGGCAAAAAAATAGTAAAAGTATTCAGAACCTGAGCCATAAAACAATAAGCCAGCAAACTGTTATTATAAGAGAAAACCCTTCAAGAAAAGTATAGAGTTGATAACCTGTTGAAAGCCAAAAACAAAAAACTGTCAAACAAAATACAAAACCAATTATCAAGGTCAAAACAAAAACCTCAAGAACCTGCTATCTCAAAACCAAAACCATGGCCTAAAAAATCAGTTAAACACAAAACTGTCCAGCCTAACCAGAAAACCAGAAAAACCGCAACCAACATGGCCTAAACCATAAAACCTGTGAACCTTGTCAAAGCCTAATAACCTGCACAAACCTGTTGCCTATCCAAGGCCATAACCTGCACAACCAGCATATGCCCAACATAACCTGCACAAACTTGTTGCCTAGCCAAAGCCATCACCAAAAACTTTAAACCATGTCAAACCTTCCACCTGCCTGAAGCTAAACCATAAAACCTTGATTGAAAACCAGTAAAACATAACCTGCTAAGCATAACCCACATAAGCCATCACCAACAAATAATACTCTATCCAACCTGTTTCCAGCCCCAATCGAAACCATGCTCAAACACAAACTGTCAAGATTTTAGAACCAGATTCAAAGCAAATGTACAAGGCAACACAAAACCCTCAGAATTTCTTCATCATTGGGCAAATAACAAGCAAGGCAGTTCAACACTAACCAACAATATCAACATCGTCAAGCTCAGAACAAGCATACAAAAGGTCCAGCATACAAAGCAACGATTCAGCAGGATATCATAACCATCACAAGTATACAAGGGCAAGGGTTCACAAAGAAGCAGAAGAAGAACAGAAAGAAAGGCAAGTAAGCTGAAGAGAAGATCAGGGGATAAGGGTTTTTAGAAGGGTTGTCATCACAAAACCCATAGAAGATAAAGATACCAACCAGGATACCAAGCAAAGCTATCACCAGGTTCGTCACTGTCTTCCCCGCCGTCTTGGCCGCCACAACACTCCCAACCTTTCTTCCTCCGTCTCCCAAGGTAACGATTTATCCCTCTCTTTCTTTCAAATACCTCAAATAACCATAATAATTTGAAGTTAGAAGCAAAATGGATGAAAGATCACAGCATGCAGTAATAAAAACCCTAACGAAATAAAAATGAATTGTTACCGTGAATCTGTCGCCCTAGCGTCTCGTTGGAGGGAAGAGGAAGGTTGAGGACGCCGGTGGCCATGGGCAAGAGAGTTCAGAAGAGAGCATGAAAGCATGAAGAAGACGAATCCGTAACGAGAAGAAGAGCGCCGCTCTGTACCAATTTGTTTAACCCTAATCTCTTTTCCCAAACTAACAATATGTTTAACCCTAAACATTGTGAAAATAATTGGACCTTACCCATTTCCTGCCTAGAAGCCCAACGAATTCCTTAAGACACCCCCCATCCCATTCTGTTTGTTCTTATTTTGGACCTTGGAAAGCTTTTTGGCCCATACATTTGCTCATTATCTACCCCTTTATTCCTTAATACTCCTTTTTCTATTTTCTTTTAGTTTTTTTAGTAAGTTTATTAAAAAAAAGAGATGTAATTTAATTAAACAATTTTAAATAATTTGACCATTTTATTAGTTTAAGTTTAAGATTAATTTAGTGATTTTAGTATTATTTTTTTTAATTAGATTTAAGTTAATAACTTTTAAAGTTTTAATTTAGTTTAGATTTATTTATTAAATAATACTTTATATTAATACTAAAAAACATATAAAAATAAAAACTTAAAAAACATTTTATTTTCTTTAATTAATTCCCTCGCTTTAATTAATATTAAACAAAAATATAAAAAATGCATGTTCACATCATTTAATCTGTTATTTAATCATTGTTGTGGTTATATATCATTTAGCTATTTAATCATTATCTATCTGATTTTCAGTTTGATTTATTTCATCTTTATTTGATTATTCCGTTTACGTCTAAATCCAAGAGAAAATGATTAAATTTGTTGACTTCATGTCCTCAAGTCCAATCACGCGAATATCTTCATCTCATTAAAACTTAAGACAATTTTTCCTCAAATATTCAATCTTTTCAAAACTTATACCTTTTAAGCCAAAACTTCGACATTAGGTCGTCGTACCTTCAAAAAACCCGTCCGTACCCCTTTTCGGCCAAAACAATTTATTTTTAATCAAACAAACATTTTAATAAACAGATATTTCAAAAGGTTCCTATAGGATACTATAGATACATTGGGTGCTAATACCTTCCCACTGTATAACCAACCCCCGAACCATAGATCTCTTTTCAAAAACGCCTTGTATTTTCATTACTTTTAAAGTATTATTTTACATTGCATATTTTTAGGGTTTTATTTCGCTCTTTCCCCTTTTCCCTTGGAAATAATAAAGCGCGGTGGCGACTCTTGCTTTTGTGAGACGAATTAATCAATAATTCGATCTCCGATTTACCCCGCTACATTTTTTTATCGCTACAGAATTGGCAACTCTGCTGGGGACAGATTGACCTCTTGCTGGTCCATCCCTAAGTGGGTTAAGCCTAATTTGTCTTACCTGTTTTATTATTATTTGATTTGTTTGATTATGTGTTTAAATTGGGGTTGTTTGGGTTTTTTTGCAAAGGACGAATCCTATACCCGGATTAAGTTACACTTAAGGAATAGGACGGGCGGTACAGTCATGTTAACTTTGAGGGAGTAATCCCGAAGAAGGAGGCATGAGATCCCCCACTCAATGGAAGGCCCTTTTGAACTTAATATTTGTTTACCGAGTAATCGAGAAGACATTATTATTTTCGACCTGGGAGCCAGAGAAATTGAGAACCGTAGAACCCTAACCCATCTTGGCCTTTTAGGTGTGGCGCGGAGACTATAACGGAGTAATTCGGAAGTAGTTGTTACGCGATGCTACGCTCGGATGAGTTTCTCTTGAGAATATTGCTAATTATTGAGTAATCAAGACGTTGGTAATATCCGAAGGAGGAATGTAGACTCTTGGAACTCTTAGAACCTTGTCTTACAGGTGTGATTGAACCGTTAGTACATACCTTGGGGGTGGGCTTTACCCTCGACTCCATGCTGAAACGTTGAACCTTTGAACCCCATGTTTGTGAACTTGTGTGTAACTGTTGCCTTATCATTCATTCATGCATTCATCAACATTTTTAAAAAAAAAACTTGTTTTTCAAGGAACTTAGGAATGATTCTTGCAGACATCTCAGGTACTATTATTATGGAATTTGGAAGGAGACACACTCGAAGTTTTAGTTTTAAGGAGCCCGAGATTGAAGAACTGAAGAGTTTGATTCCTAAGATCAAGAACCCGACAGATTTTCAGAAAAAATATGGGTCCATTATACCTCTCATGAAGCGCAAGATGAAAGAAGGCATCCTTAATACGTTAGTCCAATTTTACGATCCTTTGTATCGATGTTTCACCTTTCCGGATTACCAGTTAATGCCCACCTTAGAAGAGTACTCCTACATACTGGGCTTGCCGATCACCGACTGTGTTCCTTTTTCTGGCTTAGAAGAGGAACCCAAATCTCACGAGATAGCGACCATCACCCACTTGAAGAAGTCAGAGATAGAGGAGAACATGACTACAAAAGGGGGAATCCGAGGCTTGTCTGCGCAGTTTTTGTTGAAGAAAGCTCGTCATTTCGCTGAGATAAAAGATACTATCGCCTTCGAAGACGTCTTTGCTTTAGTCGCTTATGGTCTATTCTTGTTCCCTAACGTTGATAAGTTTGTGGATATCAACGCCATCCGAATTTTCTTGATTGGAAATCCGGTCCCTACGCTGCTAGGAGATACCTACTACTCCATCCATCTTCGAAACTCTTATCAAGGAGGGATGATTATTTGTTGTGCACCGTTGCTGTATCAGTGGTATGTTTCTCATCTACCTAGGCCTGATGTTTTCTGGGATCTCGAGAAGGAGCCGCGATGGGCGCCAAAAATTATGGCTCTCACTCATTTCGACATTGATTGGTATAATCGAGCTTACTATGACGTGAAGATCATCGATAGCTGTGGTGCTTTTCCTAACGTGCCTCTTCTTGGTACGAAAGGTGGAATTAACTATAACCCTGTTCTCGCGCGCCGTCAATTTGGATACCCGATGAGGGACAAGCCGAACAACATCCATGTGAGTGGTTTCTTTCTACAGGAAGGACAAGATCACCAGGCAGCTAAGAAGGAGATCGAAGGAGCTTGGCGCCACATCCATAAGAAAAGGAGAGATATGTTAGGACATACAGGTGCCGTTTCTTTGGAGCCTTACCTACAATGGGTCCGTGTTAGGGCTTGTGCTCTCAAGATGCCCTATAAGCCTGAGAAACCTTTATTCCTTACCGTTGCATCATCATCTGTTGATATCCCTATCGAGAATATGGGAGAATACCAAGGAAATCTGGCTAGGATGAAGTCCGAGAGAGATGCTTGGAAAGAAAAGTATAATATGTCTGAATATGAGAATCGGGTCTTGGCTCGACAACTAAAGGAAAAGGAGGATTTGCTATTTATTCAAGACGGCTGGTTCATTGATCATGATGAGAAACTTCGTCAAAAGGATGCTTTACTGAAGAAGTATGCTAGTGAAAGGAAGAGAAAGAAGGAAGGTTCGGTAAGCGTTGCTCTTGTTCCTAATCCACAAAAGGAAATCGTTGATCGACTGGTAGCTGAGAAGAAAGAGATGGAATACTTTTATGAAGAGAAGATCAGGAAACTCCAGTTACAGTTGGCATTTGGTCCCTCATCTGATGATTCTGAGTGATCTTTAGTTCTTAGTTTTATTTTACTGATGTCATTTTGTAAAACTCTGTAAATGGGCTTCATGTTCCAAAGTTGTAATTTACTGCTTTATTATGGGCTTCATGTTCCAAAGTTGTAATTTACTGCTTTATTATGGGCTTCATGTTCCAAAGTTGTAATTTACTGCTTTATTATGGGCTTCATGTTCCAAAGTTGTAGTTTACTGCTTTATTATTGGGTTGTTATCCCAAAATTGTAATTTATTGTTTTGTTGTTCCAAAGTTGTAAGTTGTAATTTACCGCTTTTGATTAATGGATGAGTTTTTGTTGTTCCAAATTCCTTTACCATTGATGTGTGCAAAATTATCGAAGTTCCTTGAAAAAAAAATATTAAAATGAATCATCATTTGCATCACATATCATGCATCATCCAACATTCCACTTCACATGTTTTCTAGAGTCTTATCCTTGTTTCTTTTCCACTCCGATAGATTGTCAAGCTGTCTCATCAATACGATACTCGAGCCAATCGTCAGAGGAAGATGGAAGATTTGGAACAGGAAAACCACGAGCTTCGTGAGGAGGTCGCTACCCTTCGTGTCGGTATGGAAAAGTTAACTGGGCTAGTGGAAAGTTTGATGGCTGCTCAGAATCAGCCATCGACTACAGCTGCTGAGATTCAGACTTCAACTATTGTGGTTTATGAGATTGTCACCGTTCCAACATCTGTGACTCAAATCAACTCTCCTCTTCAACATCAGATGCCAAAAGGTTTTCCGTGGGGAATGCCTTACAACTTTGTGCCAGAGGGGTATCAGCCTGTCGTACAGCCTTTGTTTCAACCTACTTTGTCTCTTCCTCAACCAGAGACAACTGCCATGCCACCGGTAATCCCGTCTGTAACACCTTTCCCGCAACCGGTGATGACAACTGTCGCTCTTGTGGTTCACTCCGTGCCATACTTGAATGAACCTACTTATCCTGCCGAGCCTGCTGAAAGTTTGGGTCTTTTTGATAGAATGGAAGAATTTCAAGACCTATTCCAAGAAATGCAGAGGGAGCTCAGAGCGTTAAAGGGGAAGGATTTGTTTGGGAAGAACACTCATGACCTTTGTTTAGTTCTGAATGTCAAGATTCCAGCAAAATTCAAAGTACCAGACTTTGAAAGATATAAGGGTGATTCGTGTCCTCGGAGTCACTGGACTATGTACGTGAGAAAGATGTCTACATATTCTGATGATCATGACTTGTTGATTCACTATTTTCAAGACAGTTTGACGGGTGCCGCTCTAAAGTGGTATATGGGTTTAGACAGCATTCGGATCCGCAACTTCAACGATCTTAGCGAAGCTTTTTTTCACCAGTATAAGTACAACGCTGACCTGGCGCCGGACAGGGATCAACTCCGGGCGATGTCCCAGAGAGACAGAGAGTCTTTTAAGGAATACGCCCAAAGGTGGCGCGAAATAGCTTCTCAAATCTATCCTCCTCTTGAGGAGAAAGAGATGACGAAGATATTCTTGAAGACTTTAAGTTCCTTTTACTATGAAAGAATGATTGCCAACGCACCCAGTGACTTCACTGAAATGGTAAGCATGGGCATGCGGTTGGAGGAAGGGATTCGTGAAGGGCGTTTGGTTAAAGAAGGAAGTCCGTCTAGCAGTACCAAGAAGTTTGGAAGTGTTTTCCCGAAAAGAAAAGAACAGGATGTCAGCCCAATCTTCCCAGGGAGACCGAGGAGAGGTTACTCACACGTTGCGACATTCACTCCGGCTGTCCGCCCAGCTTTGATGACCCCAACTCATCAAATCCCACCAACTCAACAACGGCCATTTCAGCAGCAGCCTCGACAACAGGCTTATCCATTCAACAACCAGAACCGTTCACCAAGAAAACCGCAATTCGATGCCATTCCTATGACTTATACTGAATTGTTCCCTGTTCTTATCAGAAAGAACCTCATAACGACAAAACCTCCTCCTGTCGCACCAAATAGTACTTCTCCGTGGTACAAGGCGGATCAGTTTTGTGAATATCATCAAGGGTCGCCGGGGCACAACCTTGAGAATTGTTTTGCTCTAAAGGCGGACGTGCAGAGGTTGATTAAGAATGGTATCTTGTCTTTCAAGGATGTTAACCCAAATGTTAGAGATAATCCTTTGCCTCGACATGGGGCAACATCAGTGAATATGGTGGAAGGTTGTCCGGGAAAGTTTCGAGTTTTTCAAGTTGAACACATAAGAGAGTCGTTGATCAGGTTACATCAGAGCTTAAGAAGACTTGCCTTTGTTAGGCATCAGCATGATTATGATGTTTGTGAATTTTGTTCAAGAGAGGTTGACTGCCCTATTGTGAAGGAGGATATTCAAAAGTTGTTAGACCAGAGGGTTATCACTATTACATATGACAGAGATCCGGAGGATGAAGTGAATGTTATAATACCACAATTCAATTTGCCTGAATCAGTAGAGATCGTTTACGACAGTCAGACTGCACCTGTTGCTCCTTTGATCATTTATCCACCTGGTCCTGTGCCTTACAACTCAGACCAAGCTATACCGTATAAGTATAATGCCACAATGATTGAGAATGGGGTAGAAGTCCCTATACCAACAAGGCCGTCTTTTGTTAACATCGCTGATGTGAGTAGAGTTACGAGAAGCGGACGTGTCTTTGCGGCAGTACCTTCGAAGAGACCAGAAGTTCAAGTCAAGAGACCCATACCGGCAGAAATTCCAGCAAGAAATGTTGAACCAAGGGTTGAGATAGGCCGATCCAATGAACCTATCCCTCATCCTGAGGATGATGAGATTCTGAAGCTTATCAAGAGAAGTGAATATAAGATTATGGACCAACTATTGCAAACTCCTTCCAAGATTTCTTTGCTTGCTTTACTGAGAGATTCTGGTGCCCATATAGAAGCTTTGATGAAGGTCTTGGACCAAGCATTCGTGGATCATGATGTGACGGTTGACCAATTTGATGGAATTGTGGGAAATATTACTTCGTGTAACAATCTTGGTTTCAGTGATGAAGAGCTTCCGGAGGAGGGAAGGAACCATAATATGGCTTTGCATATCTCAATAAGTTGTGGAAATAATACTTTATCAAGTGTGTTGGTAGATACAGGCTCGTCGTTAAATGTAATGCCCAAAACTACATTATCTCGACTCTCATGTCAAGGTGCTCCCATGAGACCTAGTGGGGTAATTGTCAAAGCGTTTGATGGTTCTAGGAAGACTGTCATTGGTGAAGTGGATCTTCCTATAGTAATTGGCCCTCATACTTTTCAGATCACTTTTCAAGTAATGGATATTCGTGCCGCCTACAGTTGCCTATTGGGTCGTCCATGGATCCATGATGCAGGGGCAGTCACTTCCACGCTCCATCAAAGATTGAAGTTTGTAAGGCATGGAAAGCTGGTAATGATTGGTGGAGAGCAGGCTATGGTGGTAAGCCATTTGTCATCTTTCTCTTTTATTGATGCTGATGAGGATGTTGGAACCCAATTCCAAGCTCTATCTGTTGCTAAAAATTGAAGTGAAGAAGCAAGGGACATCTATTTCTTCTTTTGAGGATGCGCGACGAGTGGTTGAAAGTGGTTCGGCTGAAGGTTGGGGCCAGGTGTTGACTTTGCCCGAGAACAAGTCTGGAGAAGGTCTTGGTTTTCATCCCGTGTCTACAAGAGTCAAGCAGGAAGTGGTTACTCGTCCGATACAAGAGGTTTTCTAAAGCGCAGGTTTTATCCATCCGACTCCTCCTGAAGTTGATGCTATAATAAGAGACGATTCTGAAGAGGATTTACCCGATTTTGTAACGCATGGAGTGGTTTGCCAGAACTGGATTGCTGTTGATGTTCCTGTTGTGATGCACATTTCTGAGTAATGTTTTGTTTTATTTTTGAAAAAATTTCGCTCTGCCCAAGGCAAAAAGTATTTGTGTCGGGCTATGTTGAAAATAAATCCTTTTGCTCTGCCCAAGGCAAAAGAGTAAATGTCTGGGCTCTTTGTTTCAAGTATTTCCTCTCATGAATAAAAATGTTATTTTGTCCACTACTGTTTTATTTTTCACTTTTTTTGGGAAATAGTAATGAAAATTAATTGGTAGTAATAGGAAAATATAATAACTTTTTTTGTTTTATTTGTACAAATCGATTTCTAAAATAAAGCATAATCATATGTGCAGATTAATACATGACTTAAACATTGAAAACAATGATCCTATGCCCTCTCCCAACTTTGAATTCCCTGTGTTCAGAGCCGAAGAAGAGGATAGTGAAGAGATTCCTGATGAAATTTCCCGTTTGCTTGAGCATGATGAAAAGATTATTCAGCCGTTTGAAGAACCTATAGAGTTGATCAATTTGGGTGATGAAGAAGATAAAAAGGAAGTTAAGGTCGGAGCATTGCTTATCCCAGAGGTCAAAGAGAAAATGGTGGAGCTTCTCAAAGAGTATGTTGATGTGTTTGCTTGGTCCTACCAAGATATGCCAGGTTTGGACAACAATATTGTGGAGCATCGTTTACCGTTGAGACCTGAATGCCCGCCGATTAAGCAGAAGTTGAGAAGGACTCTTCCCGATATGGCTGACAAGATCAAAGAAGAAGTTCAAAAACAAATTAATGCAGGTTTCCTTGTTACATCAGTCTATCCTCAATGGTTAGCCAATATAGTGCCTGTTGCTAAGAAAGATGGCAAAGTTCGAATGTGTGTAGACTATAGAGATCTGAATAGAGCTAGCCCAAAAGATGACTTCCCGTTACCGCACATTGACGTATTGGTCGACAGTACCACAAATTTCAAAGTCTTTTCTTTCATGGATGGTTTCTCTGGTTACAATCAAATCAAGATGGCACCGGAAGATATGGAGAAGACAGCTTTCATTACACCTTGGGGAACATTTTGTTATCGAGTTATGCCGTTTGGTCTGAGGAATGCTGGTGCAACATACCAAAGGGCCATGACTCCTTTGTTCCATGACATGATGCATAAAGAGATAGAAGTGTATGTAGATGACATGATTGCCAAATCACAAACTGAAGAAGATCATTTGGAACATTTATTGAAGTTATTCCAGCGTTTGAGAAAGTATAAACTCCGTCTGAATCCCAACAAGTGCACTTTTGGTGTTCGTTCTGGAAGACTTCTGGGTTTCATTGTCAGTCAGAAAGGTATTGAGGTAGATCCTGATAAAGTCAAAGCTATTCGGGAAATGCCCGCACCCAAGACGGAAAAACAAGTAAGAGGATTCCTTGGGAGACTGAATTATATTTCTAGATTTATATCTCATATGACTGCTACCTGTGGGCCGATTTTCAAGCTTCTCAGAAAGAACCAAGGATGTGTGTGGACAGAAGATTGTCAGAGAGCTTTTGATAGCATCAAAGAATATTTGCTTGAACCTCCCATTTTGATTCCTCCAGTGGAAGGAAGACCTTTGATTATGTACCTGACTATATTGGAAGATTCCATGGGATGTGTGCTTGGTCAACGAGATGAGACTGGAAGAAAGGAACATGCTGTATATTATCTGAGTAAGAAATTCACAGACTGTGAGTCTCGATACTCATTGCTTGAGAAAACCTGTTGTGCTTTAGCTTGGGCTGCTCGTCGTCTGCGCCAGTATATGATTAACCACACCACTTGGTTGATCTCCAAAATGGATCCGATCAAGTATATCTTTGAGAAGCCCGCCTTATCTGGAAGAATAGCCCGTTGGCAGATGTTGTTATCCGAATATGACATTGAGTATCACACTCAGAAAGCAATCAAAGGGAGTATTTTAGCCGACCATTTGGCTCACCAACCAATTGACGATTATCAATCCATCAAGTTTGATTTCCCGGATGAAGATGTTATGTACTTGAAAGCTAAAGATTGTGAAGAGCCGTTACCCGAAGAAGGACCTGATCCCGAATCCCATTGGGGTTTAATATTTGACGGAGCTGTGAATTCTTATGGAAATGGAATTGGGGAAATCATCGTCACTCCCCGAGGTACTCATATCCCGTTCACAGCGAGATTGAAGTTTGACTGCATGAACAACATGGCTGAATATGAGGCATGTATTATGGGTCTCGAAGAAGCAGTGGATTTAAGGATTAAGATTCTTGATGTTTACGGAGATTCGGCATTAGTAATTAACCAAATCAAAGGAGAATGGGAGACTCGTCATCCTGGTTTGATCCCTTATAGAGACTATGCTAGAAGATTGTTAACTTTCTTCAACAAAGTGGAATTACATCATATCCCTAGAGATGAAAACCAAATGGCTGATGCTTTAGCTACTTTGTCTTTAATGTTTCAAGTGAATGGTTGGAACGACGTGCCTACAATCCGGGTTATGCGCCTCGACAGACCTGCTCATGTGTTCTCAGTAGAAGAGGTTACCGACGACAAACCGTGGTTCTATGACATTAAACGTGTTCTTCAAACTCAAGAGTACCCGCCTAGGGCATCCAATAAAGATAGGAAGACGTTGAGAAGATTAGCAAGCAGTTTCTTTCTCAATGAAGAAGTTTTGTATAAGAGAAATTACGACATGGTCTTGCTCAGATGTGTAGACAGACGTGAAGCAGACATGATGATGCAAGAAGTACATGAAGGATCTTTTGGCACTCATGCCAACGGACATGCAATGGCTAAAAAGATGTTGAGAGCTGGTTACTATTGGATGACAATGGAATCTGATTGCTGCAAATATGTGAAGAAATGTCATAAATGCCAGATTTATGCGGACAAGATACATGTGCCACCGACTCTCCTAAACGTTATATCTTCACCATGGCCTTTCTCTATGTGGGGCATTAATATTATTGGAATGATTGAACCCAAAGCTTCAAATGGTCATCGTTTCATCTTGGTAGCGATCGATTATTTTACTAAATGGGTGGAAGCAGCATCTTATGCTAATGTAACCAGACATGTGGTAGTCAGATTTATCAAGAATCAGATCATTTGTCGATACGGCATCCCGAGCAAGATCATCACTGATAATGGTTCGAATTTGAATAACAAGATGATGATAGAGCTTTGTGAGGAGTTCAAAATCGAACATCATAATTCTTCTCCTTACAGACCGAAGATGAATGGGGCTGTTGAAGCTGCTAACAAGAATATCAAAAAGATTGTCCAGAAGATGGTGGTAACTTATAAAGATTGGCATGAAATGCTTCCGTTTGCTTTACATGGATACCGTACTTCAGTTCGAACTTCAACAGGCGCAACCCCATTTTCCCTAGTTTATGGTATGGAAGCAGTACTCCCCGTGGAGGTTGAGATTCCGTCTTTGAGAGTGTTGATGGAAGCTAAACTTTCTGAGGCCGAATGGTGTCAAAGTAGATATGATCAGTTGAATTTAATTGAAGAAAAGAGATTGACAGCTTTGTGTCACGGTCAATTGTATCAGCAGAGAATGAAGAAGGCTTTTGATAAGAAGGTTCGACCACGCGAGTTCAGAGAAGGTGACCTTGTGCTCAAGAAGATATTATCTTTCCAACCTGATTCTAGGGGCAAGTGGGCTCCCAATTATGAAGGACCGTATGTCGTTAAGAAAGTTTTCTCTGGAGGTGCCTTGATTCTCACCAATATGGACGGTGAGGAGCTCCCGCGCTCCATGAACGCTGATGCAGTTAAGAAATATTTCGCTTAGGTTTGAGTTAACAGTTTCGCTAAGTTGAAAACCCGAAGGGGCGTCTTAGGCAAGTTTTTGGTCAGACCGGTCTTGGCATTTGAACACATTTTGGAAATTCGAAGTTGTTAGGGAGAATAGTGATCATTGTTTTTGTGTAACCCTTTTTTCTTTCATGTACTATTTCCCAAAACTTTTGTAAACCGTTGGAGTCACGTTGTTAGCGAACTACCATCTTGTTAATGAAATTTGAACATTTACCTTTTGTGGGCAAAATTTTAATTTTTACGGAAATATTTGAAACAAAGTTATTTAAAGTATTCTTTAAAAAAAAGTGTAATGAAAGGAATATTAACAGTTGTTCCGAGGATGGTCAAGCCATGAAATGCAAAACAATACGGTAATTTTTCCTTGCATGATGAACATGTTTTATTTCAAAATCTTCATGAGGTGTTGGTTGTGTTAAACTTGCGTTTCTCGCGGTACTAAGTTTGGTGACTCCCCATATGTTCCAGTTAAGCGTTGTTTTGGCTACCTTTATTTGGGCAATTTCTGAAGTGTGGTACGCTTTGTCTCATGCCAGTGGTCTATTGGTATTAGAAAATTGGATTTGAATACATTTCTACTCAGAAGACTTGAGCCTTGTGGCGTGTTGCGCTCTGACATTGCTTTGTGGTTCCAGTTCCAGTTATTTTCCGTCTTTTTAAGATTGGCCGAGTATCTATCTTTTCGTGACATCTTATCGTCTTCAGGATATTCCATCTGTTCGTTTCGTCAGCATAACATTCATTTACTCATTTACACGTACATCAGTATGCATATTCACATTTGCCGTTGATTTTGGGTTGTATACTTTGTTTATTCAAACGATGTACACGTTCTTTCCAAGTAGAAGGTTAGCTTAGGCATAAAATGTGCTTCCTTTATAAATTCCCCAACTGAGCTAATCCTCGTGGATGATTTTTGATTTAGCTTACCTTGTCCATTTCTGGATAGGATGAATCCCCCAATCAAATTACTTTCTCATTGGGCGGAGTCTTGTTGACTGTCTTCTCTCTGGTTTATTCCCGGAGGGAGTTTTTGTCTCTTGCATAGGCTATCTCTTGATTTTCCCCAGTGAAGTCGCGACCTAGACGAATGGTGCATTTATTTTGCACATTTAAGTATGTGATCTCCTCGGGAAGGATTGATTCATGATTCTCTTTGACGAAGATTTTATTCTCTGCCAGTGTCATTGCAATTTCCTTCTGAATTATTTTTTGGAAAACGACAAGCGGCGGTCTCTTCATGAGCAACTTGTGCGTTATTATCATTTTTGGAAAACGACAAGCGGCGGTCTCTTCATGAGCAACTTGTACGTTATTATTTTTGGAAAACGACAAGCGGCAGTCTCTTCATGAGCAACTTGTACGTTATTATTTTTGGAAAACGACAAGCGGCGGTCTCTTCATGAGCAACTTGTACGTTATAGACATCGTTAGAAAACTACAAGCGGCGGTCTCTTCATGAGCAACTTGTGCGTTATTATCTTTTGGAAAACGGCAAGCGGCAGCTCTTCACGAGCCACTTGCACGTTATCATCATTAGAAAATGACAAGCGGCGGTCTCTTCATGAGCAACTTGTGCGTTATTATTATTTTTGGAAAACGGCAAGCGGCGGTCTCTTTATGAGCAACTTGCACATTATTATTTTTCGGGAAGACAACAAGTGGCAGCTTCTTTATTTGAGCAGCTTGTATGTTATTGGTATTTTCTTTGGAAGACAGCAAGTGGCAGCTTCTTTATTTGAGCAGCTTGTATGTTATTGACATCCCTGGACGACAGCAAGTGACAGCCTCTTTATTTGAGCAACTTGTATGTCATAATATTTTTTGGAAGACAGCAAGTGGCAGCTTCTTTATTTGAGGCAACTTGTGTATCTACAATCTTATTTCAGCATTAATGAGTATATCTCTGGAAATCTCGCAGAGAAGTTGTTATGAATCTTTACCTTCAGAAGTCGGTAATCCGTCGCCAGCAAATTTGACACTCTCTGTCTATCTTTGACCTTGAGTTGTGAGCTCACCGATGTTCTTTTGGGTCAATAGTTTGTCTTTATGGCCTATGCAAGACACCTCCTTTGTTAGGGTCAGAGTCCGTATTCGCTCAAAGTTTTATTCGCCGTCAAGAGTCTATTACTTGAAGTCGATGGTTTATTTCCCCAGTATTGTATAATCCTTGTCCCTGTGTTTTGTGGGTGTTTGATTTCTCCCGCATTATCTTGTTTTCATACAATATCTTTCTCTGCGAATTCAATCACTACATTCATATCAAACATAATGGCGGTATCTTAGGGCAAAAATTTGCGTACTATGTATTTAAGTACCTTCAATCTCGTCGAGACGAAGATTTTAATCTTCATATCTCCGGATAGAAGAAACTTAAATAGGGGCAGCTGTTGTACCCCAAATTTTGACCTAAGATACCATCTCCCATCTGCATCATTACATTGCAAGGGTTTTGACCTATTTTTATCAACTTTCAAAGCAGTTTTAAATTCATAACTTTTTCAAGTCAAGAGCTGTTTATTTTTGAAACGCTAAATTTATTAATTGATCAATGCTAAAACAATGTTTATTTAATTATTTGTTATTCTGAATTTAAATAATTGGAATTTATTTTCAATTATTATATAAATTAAAGAATTATAAATAATAAAGTAAATATTTGAAAAGAAGTTTGTTAATTGATCAACAATGTTTATTTAATTATTTATTATTCTGAATTTAAATAATTGGAATTTATTTTCAGTTATTATATAAATTAAAGAGTTACAAATGATAAAGTAAATATTTGAAAAGAAGTTTGTTAATTGATCAAACAATGTTTATTTAATTATTTATCATTCTAAGTTTAAATAGTTGAAATTTTATTTTCAGTTATTATAATTTAGAAGAATTATAAATAATGAAGTAAATGATTGAAGAGAAGTTAATTGATCAATGATGTTTATTTAATTATTTATCATTCTAAATTTAAATAATTGGAATTGATTTTCAGTTATTATATAATTTAAAGAATTATAAATGATAAAATAAATAATTGGAAAGAAGAAAAGAATTAACTGGTAAAATAATAGAATTTTATTCATCGTTATTCTAATTATTACAATTGTTGTTTAAATACTGTATTATGTACAAAGTATTTACAATGACAATTATATAAAATGTTTAAAGTAAAATAAAAACTATTTTAATTTTTTCTAAGATTCTAAATCTTCATCTTCTATCCAATACTTCTTTAATGCTCATTTGATTTTACCGGCAAAAGAATTAAAAGAAAAAGTTAGAAATAAATAGATAATTAAAAGCAGCCAATTAATTTAGCGTTCACAATTAAAAGCAAACGGCTGGAATCAGTTTTTACCCTCTTTGCAAATCACGGGATTTCTCCCGGTTCACAAAAAGGGATGAATTTTATTGATAAATATGAATGCACAAGTTAAAAATATGCACAAATTCACTTTTGTCAAAATTGCACATTTTAATTGTAAACTGCATAATTCAAAATCCACTGCATATTTCAAAAGCAAAACAGCATATGCAAGTCAAGTTACATTTTCAAAGCCAATATGCAACGTAAACTATCCAGCATGTGGGAAGAGGCCAAAATACAAAGGCTCCATGCTGTACAATGCAGATGACAAAGAGAAACATGTGCAGTTTTAAAACCAAATATGCAAGCAAAGTATTTTCTAATTCTCATCATTTTCCAGCTTTACTTTTTCAGAACAAGTACATAACATCATATTTTAATGTCAAACTGTACTAAGGAGAGAGAAGAGAGAAAGAGTGTGGGTTTATAGGTTTTTGCCTTAGGCAGAAAAGGGATAGAAAACAAAATAGCAGTAACACAGTAAAGAGAAGGAAAGCATGGAAAAAGAATATAGACAAACTGATTGAAGCAGTAGAGTGCAGAGGTCAAAGGCAAAAAAATAGTAAAAGTATTCAGAACCTGAGCCATAAAACAATAAGCCAGCAAACTGTTATTATAAGAGAAAACCCTTCAAGAAAAGTATAGAGTTGATAACCTGTTGAAAGCCAAAAACAAAAAACTGTCAAACAAAATACAAAGCCAATTCTCAAGGTCAAAACGAAAACCTCAAGAACCTGCTATCTCAAAACCAAAACCATGGCCTAAAAAATCAGTTAAACACAAAACTGTCCAGCCTAACCAGAAAACCAGAAAAACCGCAACCAACATGGCCTAAACCATAAAACCTGTGAACCTTGTCAAAGCCTAATAACCTGCACAAACCTGTTGCCTATCCAAGGCCATAACCTGCACAACCAGCATATGCCCAACATAACCTGCACAAACTTGTTGCCTAGCCAAAGCCATCACCAAAAACTTTAAACCATGTCAAAACTTCCACCTGCCTGAAGCTAAACCATAAAACCATGGTCGAAAACCAGTAAAACATAACCTGCTAAGCATAACCCACATAAGCCATCACCAACAAATAATACTTTGTCCAACCTGTTTCCAGCCCCAATCAAAACCATGCTCAAACACAAACTGTCAAGATTTTAGAACCAGATTCAAAGCAAATGTACAAGGCAACACAAAACCCTCAGAATTTCTTCATCATTGGGCAAATAACAAGCAAGGCAGTTCAACACTAACCAACAATATCAACATCGTCAAGCTCAGAACAAGCATACAAAAGGTCCAGCATACAAAGCAACGATTCAGCAGGATATCAGAACCATCACAAGTATACAAGGGCAAGGGTTCACAAAGAAGCAGAAGAAGAACAGAAACAAAGGCAAGTAAGCAGAAGAGAAGATCAGGGGATAAGGGTTTTTAGAAGGGTTGTCATCACAAAACCCATAGAAGATAAAGATACCAACCAGGATACCAAGCAAAGCTATCACCAGGTTCGTCACTGTCTTCCCCGCCGTCTTGGCCGCCACAGCACTCCCAACCTTTCTTCCTCCGTCTCCAAAGGTAACGATTTCTCCCTCTCTTTCTTTCAAATACCTCAAATAACCATAATAATTTGAAGTTAGAAGCAAAATGGATGAAAGATCACAGCATGCGGTAATAAAAACCCTAACGAAATAAAAATGAATTGTTACCGTGAATCTGTCGCCCTAGCGTCTCGTTGGAGGGAAGAGGAAGGTTGAGGACGCCGGTGGCCATGGGCAAGAGAGTTCAGAAGAGAGCATGAAAGCATGAAGAAGACGAATCCGTAACGAGAAGAAGAGCGCCGCCCTGTACCAATTTGTTTAATCCTAATCTCTTTTCCCAAACTAACAATATGTTTAACCCTAAACATTGTGAAAATAATTGGACCTTACCCGTTTCCTGCCTAGAAGCCCAACGAATTCCTTAAGACACCCCCCATCCCATTCTGTTTGTTCTTATTTTGGACCCTGGAAAGCTTTTTGGCCCATACATTTGCTCATTATCTACCCCTTTATTCCTTAATACTCCTTTTTCTATTTTCTTTTAGTTTTTTTAGTAAGTTTAATCAAAAAAAGAGATGTAATTTAATTAAACAATTTTAAATAATTTGACCATTTTATTAGTTTAAGTTTAAGATTAATTTAGTGATTTTAGTATTATTTTTTTTAATTAGATTTAAGTTAATAACTTTTAAAGTTTTAATTTAGTTTAGATTTATTTATTAAATAATACTTTATATTAATACTAAAAAACATATAAAAATAAAAACTTAAAAAACATTTTATTTTCTTTAATTAATTCCCTCGCTTTAATTAATATTAAACAAAAATATAAAAAATGCATGTTCACATCATTTAATCTGTTATTTAATCATTGTTGTGGTTATATATCATTTAGCTATTTAATCATTATCTATCTGATTTTCAGTTTGATTTATTTCATCTTTATTTGATTATTCCGTTTACGTCTAAATCCAAGAGAAAATGATTAAATTTGTTGACTTCATGTCCTCAAGTCCAATCACGCGAATATCTTCATCTCATTAAAACTTAAGACAATTTTTCTTCAAATATTCAATCTTTTCAAAACTTATACCTTTTAAGCCAAAACTTCGACATTAGGTCGTCGTACCTTCAAAAAACTCGTCCGTACCCCTTTTCGGCCAAAACAATTTATTTTTAATCAAACAAACATTTTAATAAACAGATATTTCAAAAGGTTCCTATAGGATACTATAGATACATTGGGTGCTAATACCTTCCCACTGTATAACCAACCCCCGAACCATAGATCTCTTTTCAAAAACGCCTTGTATTTTCATTACTTTTAAAGTATTATTTTACATTGCATATTTTTAGGGTTTTATTTCGCTCTTTCCCCTTTTCCCTTGGAAATAATAAAGCGCGGTGGCGACTCTTGCTTTTGTGAGATGAATTAATCAATAATTCGATCTCCGATTTACCCCGCTACATTTTTTTATCGCTACAGAATTGGCGACTCTGCTGGGGACAAATTGACCTCTTGCTGGTCCATCCCTAAGTGGGTTAAGCCTAATTTGTCTTACCTATTTTATTATTATTTGATTTGTTTGATTATGTGTTTAAATTGGGGTTGTTTGGGTTTTTTTGCAAAGGACGAATCCTATACCCGGATTAAGTTACACTTAAGGAATAGGACGGGCGGTACAGTCATGTTAACTTTGAGGGAGTAATCACGAAGAAGGAGGCATGAGATCCCGCACTCAATGGAAGGCCCTTTTGAACTTAATATTTGTTTACCGAGTAATCGATAAGACATTATTATTTTCGACCTGGGAGCCAGAGAAATTGAGAACCGTAGAACCCTAACCCATCTTAGCCTTTTAGGTGTGGCGCGGAGACTATAACGGAGTAATTCAGAAGTAGTTGTTACGCGATGCTACGCTCGGATGAGTTTCTCTTGAGAATATCGCTAATTATTGAGTAATCAAGACGTTGGTAATATCCGAAGGAGGAATGTAGACTCTTGGAACTCTTAGAACCTTGTCTTATAGGTGTGATTGAACCGTTAGTACATACCTTGGGGGTGGGCTTTACCCTCGACTCCATGCTGAAACGTTGAACCTTTGAACCCCATGTTTGTGAACTTGTGTGTAACTGTTGCCTTATCATTCATTCATGCATTCATCAACATTTTTTATAAAAAAAACTTGTTTTTCAAGGAACTTAGGAATGATTCTTGCAGACATCTCAGGTACTATTATTATGGAATTTGGAAGGAGACACACTCGAAGTTTTAGTTTTAAGGAGCCCGAGATTGAAGAACTGAAGAGTTTGATTCCTAAGATCAAGAACCCGACAGATTTTCAGAAAAAATATGGGTCCATTATACCTCTCATGAAGCGCAAGATGAAAGAAGGCATCCTTAATACGTTAGTCCAATTTTACGATCCTTTGTATCGATGTTTCACCTTTCCGGATTACCAGTTAATGCCCACCTTAGAAGAGTACTCCTACATACTGGGCTTGCCGATCACCGACTGTGTTCCTTTTTCTGGCGTAGAAGAGGAACCCAAATCTCACGAGATAGCGACCATCACCCACTTGAAGAAGTCAGAGATAGAGGAGAACATGACTACAAAAGGGGGAATCTGAGGCTTGTCTGTGCAGTTTTTGTTGAAGAAAGCTCGTCATTTCGCTGAGATAAAAGATACTATCGCCTTCGAAGACGTCTTTGCTTTACTCGCTTATGGTCTATTCTTGTTCCCTAACATTGATAAGTTTGTGAATATCAACGCCATCAGAATTTTCTTGATTGGAAATCCGGTCCCTACGCTGCTAGGAGATACCTACTACTCCATCCATCTTCGAAACTCTTATCAAGGAGGGATGATTATTTGTTGTGCACCGTTGCTGTATCAGTGGTATGTTTCTCATCTACCTAGGCCTGATGTTTTCTAGGATCTCGAGAAGGAGCCGCGATGGGCGCCAAAAATTATGGCTCTCACTCATTTCGACATTGATTGGTATAATCGAGCTTACTATGACGTGAAGATCATTGATAGCTGTGGTGCTTTTCCTAACGTGCCTCTTCTTGGTACGAAAGGTGGAATTAACTATAACCCTGTTCTCGCGCGCCGTCAGTTTGGATACCCGATGAGGGACAAGCCGAACAACATCCATGTGAGTGGTTTCTTTCTACAGGAAGGACAAGATCACCAGGCAGCTAAGAAGGAGATCGAAGGAGCTTGGCGCCACATCCATAGGAAAGGGAGAGATATGTTAGGACATAGAGGTGCCGTTTCTTTGGAGCCTTACCTACAATGGGTCCGTGTTAGGGCTTGTGCTCTCAAGATGCCCTCTAAGCCTGAGAAACCTTTATTCCCTACCGTTGCATCATCATCTGTTGATATCCCTATCGAGAATATGGGAGAATACCAAGGAAATCTGGCTAGGATGAAGTCCGAGAGAGATGCTTGGAAAGAAAAGTATAATATGTATGAATATGAGAATCGGGTCCTGGCTCGACAACTAAAGGAAAAGGAGGATTTGCTATTTATTCAAGACGGCTGGTTCATTGATCATGATGAGAAAATTCGTCAAAAGGATGCTTTACTGAAGAAGTATGCTAGTGAAAGGAAGATAAAGAAGGAAGGTTCGGTAAGCGTTGCTCTTGTTCCTAATCGACAAAAGGAAATCGTTGATCGACTGGTAGCTGAGAAGAAAGAGATGGAATACTTTTATGAAGAGAAGATCAGGAAGCTCCAGTTACAGTTGGCATTTGGTCCCTCATCTGATGATTCTGAGTGATCTTTAGTTCTTAGTTTTATTTTACTGATGTCATTTTGTAAAACTCTGTAAATGGGCTTCATGTTCCAAAGTTGTAATTTACTGCTTTATTATGGGCTTCATGTTCCAAAGTTGTAATTTACTGCTTTATTATGGGCTTCATGTTCCAAAGTTGTAATTTACTGCTTTATTATGGGCTTCATGTTCCAAAGTTGTAGTTTACTGCTTTATTATTGGGTTGTTATCTCAAAATTGTAATTTATTGTTTTGTTGTTCCAAAGTTGTAAGTTGTAATTTACCGCTTTTGATTAATGGATGAGTTTTTGTTGTTCCAAATTCCTTTACCATTGATGTGTGCAAAATTATCGAAGTTCCTTGAAAAAAAACTATTAAAATGAATCATCATTTGCATCACATATCATGCATCATCCAACATTCCACTTCACATGTTTTCTAGAGTCTTATCCTTGTTTCTTTTCCACTCCGATAGATTGTCAAGCTGTCTCATCAAAACGATACTCGAGCCAATCGTCAGAGGAAGATGGAAGATCTGGAACAGGAAAACCACGAGCTTCGTGAGGAGGTCGCTACCCTTCGTGTCGGTATGGAAAAGTTAACTGCGCTAGTGGAAAGTTTGATGGCTGCTCAGAATCAGCCATCGACTACAGCTGCTGAGATTCAGACTTCAACTATTGTGGTTTCTGAGATTGTCACCGTTCCAACATCTGTGACTCAAATCAACTCTCCTCTTCAACATCAGATGCCAAAAGGTTTTCCGTGGGGAATGCCTTACAACTTTGTGCCAGAGGGGTATCAGCCTGTCGTACAGCCTTTGTTTCAACCTACTTTGTCTCTTCCTCAACCAGAGACAACTGCCATGCCGCCGGTAATCCCGTCTGTAACACCTTTCCCGCAACCGGTGATGACAACTGTCGCTCCTGTGGTTCACTCCGTGCCATACTTGAATGAACCTACTTATCCTGCCGAGCCTGCTGAAAGTTTGGGTCTCTTTGATAGAATGGAAGAATTTCAAGACCAATTCCAAGAAATGCAGAGGGAGCTCAGAGCGTTAAAGGGGAAGGATTTGTTTGGGAAGAACACTCATGACCTTTGTTTAGTTCCGAATGTCAAGATTCCAGCAAAATTCAAAGTACCAGACTTTGAAAGATATAAGGGTGATTCGTGTCCTCGGAGTCACTTGACTATGTACGTGAGAAAGATGTCTACATATTCTGATGATCATGACTTGTTGATTCACTATTTTCAAGACAGTTTGACGGGTGCCGCTCTAAAGTGGTATATGGGTTTAGACAGCATTCGGATCCGCAACTTCAAAGATCTTAGCGAAGCTTTTGTTCACCAGTATAAGTACAACGTTGACATGGCGCCGGACAGGGATCAACTCCGGGCGATGTCCCAGAGAGACAGAGTCTTTTAAGGAATACGCCCAAAGGTGGCGCGAAATAGCTGCTCAAATCTATCCTCCTCTTGAGGAGAAAGAGATGACGAATATATTCTTGAAGACTTTAAGTTCCTTTTACTATGAAAGAATGATTGCCAGAGCACCCAGTGACTTCACCGAAATGGTAAGCATGGGCATGCGGTTGGAGGAAGGGATTCGTGAAGGGCGTTTTGTTAAAGAAGGAAGTTCGTCTAGCAGTACCAAGAAGTTTGGAAGTGTTTTCCCGAAAAGAAAAGAACAGGATGTCAGCGCAATCTTCCCAGGGAGACCGAGGAGAGGTTACTCACACGTTGCGGAATTCACTCCGGCTGTCCGCCCAGCTTTGATGACCCCAACTCATCAAACCCCACCAACTCAACAACGGCCATTTCAGCAGCAGCCTCGACAACAGGCTTATCCATTCAACAACCAGAACCGTTCACCAAGAAAACCGCAATTCGATGCCATTCCTATGACTTATACTGAATTGTTCCCTGCTCTTATCAGAAAGAACCTCATAACGACAAAACCTCCTCCTGTCGCACCAAATAGTACTTCTCCGTGGTACAAGGCGGATCAGTTTTGTGAATATCATCAAGGGTCGCCGGGGCACAACCTTGAGAATTGTTTTGCTCTAAAGGCGGACGTGCAGAGGTTGATTAAGAATGGTATCTTGTCTTTCAAGGATGTTAACCCAAATGTTAGAGATAATCCTTTGCCTCGACATGGGGCAGCATCAGTGAATATGGTGGAAGGTTATCCGGGAAAGTTTCGAGTTTTTCAAGTTGAACACATAAGAGAGTCGTTGATCAGGTTACATAAGAGCTTAAGAAGACTTGTCTTTGTTAGGCATCAGCATGATTATGATGTTTGTGAATTTTGTTCAAGAGAGGTTGACTGCCCTATTGTGAAGGAGGATATTCAAAAGTTGTTAGACCAGAGGGTTATCACTATTACATATGACAGAGATCCGGAGGATGAAGTGAATGTTATAATACCATAATTCAATTTGCCTGAATCAGTAGAGATCGTTTACGACAGTCAGACTGCACCTGTTGCTCCTTTGATCATTTATCCACCTGGTCCTGTGCCTTACAACTCAGACCAAGCTATACCGTATAAGTATAATGCCATAATGATTGAGAATGGGGTAGAAGTCCCTATACCAACAAGGCCGTCTTTTGTTAACATCGCTGATGTGAGTAGAGTTACGAGAAGCGGACGTGTCTTTGCGGCAGTACCTTCGAAGAGACCAGAAGTTCAAGTCAAGAGACCCATACCGGCAGAAATTCCAGCAAGAAATGTTGAACCAAGGGTTGAGATAGGCCGATCCAATGAACCTATCCCTCATCCTGAGGATGATGAGATTCTGAAGCTTATCAAGAGAAGTGAATATAAGATTATGGACCAACTATTGCAAACTCCTTCCAAGATTTCTTTGCTTGCTTTACTGAGAGATTCTGGTGCCCATAGAGAAGCTTTGATGAAGTTCTTGGACCAAGCATTCGTGGATCATGATGTGACGGTTGACCAATTTGATGGAATTGTGGGAAATATTACTTCGTGTAACAATCTTGGTTTCAGTGATGAAGAGCTTCCGGAAGAGGGAAGGAACCATAATATGGCTTTGCATATCTCAATAAGTTGTGGAAATAATACTTTATCAAGTGTGTTGGTAGATACAGGCTCGTCGTTAAATGTAATGCCCAAAACTACATTATCTCGACTCTCATGTCAAGGTGCTCCCATGAGACCTAGTGGGGTAATTGTCAAAGCGTTTGATGGTTCTAGGAAGACTGTCATTGGTGAAGTGGATCTTCCTATAGTAATTGGCCCTCATACTTTTCAGATCACTTTTCAAGTAATGGATATTCGTGCCGCCTACAGTTGCCTATTGGGTCGTCCATGGATCCATGATGCAGGGGCAGTCACTTCCACGCTCCATCAAAGATTGAAGTTTGTAAGGCATGGAAAGCTGGTAATGATTGGTGGAGAGCAGGCTATGGTGGTAAGCCATTTGTCATCTTTCTCTTTTATTGATGCTGATGAGGATGTTGGAACCCAATTCCAAGCTCTATCTGTTGCTAATAATGAAGTGAAGAAGCAAGGGACATCTATTTCTTCTTTTGAGGATGCGCGACGAGTGGTTGAAAGTGGTTCGGCTGAAGGTTGGGGCCAGGTGTTGACTTTGCCCGAGAACAAGTCTGGAGAAGGTCTTGGTTTTTATCCCGTGTCTACAAGAGTCAAGCAGGAAGTGGTTACTCGTCCGATACAAGAGGTTTTCCGAAGCGCAGGTTTTATCCATCCGACTCCTCTGAAGTTGATGCTATAATAGGAGACGATTCTGAAGAGGATTTACCCGATTTTGTAACGCATGGAGTGGTTTGCCAGAACTGGATTGCTGTTGATGTTCCTGTTGTGATGCACATTTCTGAGTAATGTTTTGTTTTATTTTTGAAAAAATTTCGCTCTGCCCAAGTAGAAAAGTATTTGTGTCGGGCTATGTTGAAAATAAATCCTTTTGCTCTGCCCAAGGCAAAAGAGTAAATGTCTGGGCTCTTTGTTTCAAGTATTTCCTCTCATGAATAAAAATGTTATTTTGTCCACTACTGTTTTATTTTTCACATTTTCTGGGAAATAGTAATGAAAATTAATTGGTAGTAATAGGAAAATATAATAACTTTTTTTGTTTTATTTGTACAAATCGATTTCTAAAATAAAGCATAATCATATATGCAAATTAATCCATGACTTAACCATTGAAAACAATGATCCTATGCCCTCTCCCAACTTTGAATTCCCTGTGTTCAGAGCCGAAGAAGAGGATAGTGAAGAGATTCCTGATGAAATTTCCCGTTTGCTTAAGCATGATGAAAAGATTATTCAGCCGTTTGAAGAACCTATAGAGTTGATCAATTTGGGTGATGAAGAAGATAAAAAGGAAGTTAAGGTCGGAGCAATACTTATCCCAGAGGTCAAAGAGAAAATGGTGGAGCTTCTCAAAGAGTATGTTGATGTGTTTGCTTGGTCCTACCAAGATATGCCAGGTTTGGACAACAATATTGTGGAGCATCGTTTACCGTTGAGACCTGAATGCCCGCCGATTAAGCAGAAGTTGAGAAGGACTCTTCCCGATATGGCTGACAAGATCAAAGAAGAATTCAAAAACAAATTAATGTAGGTTTCCTTGTTACATCAGTCTATCCTCAATAGTTAGCCAATATAGTGCCTGTTACTAAGAAAGATGCCAAAGTTCGAATGTGTGTAGACTATAGAGATCTGAATAGAGCTAGCCCAAAAGATGACTTCCCGTTACCGCACATTGACGTATTGGTCGACAGTACCGCAAATTTCAAAGTCTTTTCTTTCATGGATGGTTTCTCTGGTTACAATCAAATCAAGATGGCACCGGAAGATATGGAGAAGACAGCTTTCATTACACCTTGGGGAACATTTTGTTATCGGGTTATGCCGTTTGGTCTGAGGAATGCTGGTGCAACATACCAAAGGGCCATGACTGCTTTGTTCCATGACATGATGCATAAAGAGATAGAAGTGTATGTAGATGACATGATTGCCAAATCACAAACTGAAGAAGATCATTTGGAACATTTATTGAAGTTATTCCAGCGTTTGAGAAAGTATAAACTCCGTCTGAATCCCAACAAGTGCACTTTTGGTGTTCGTTCTGGAAGACTTCTGGGTTTCATTGTCAGTCAGAAAGGTATTGAGGTAGATCCTGATAAAGTCAAAGCTATTCGGGAAATGCCCGCACCCAAGACGGAAAAACAAGTAAGAGGATTCCTTGGGAGACTGAATTATATTTCTAGATTTATATCTCATATGACTGCTACCTGTGGGCCGATTTTCAAGCTTCTCAGAAAGAACCAAGGATGTGTGTGGACAGAAGATTGTCAGAGAGCTTTTGATAGCATCAAAGAATATTTGCTTGAACCTCCCATTTTGATTCCTCCAGTGGAAGGAAGACCTTTGATTATGTACCTGACTATATTGGAAGATTCCATGGGATGTGTGCTTGGTCAACGAGATGAGACTGGAAGAAAGGAACATGCTGTATATTATCTGAGTAAGAAATTCACAGACTGTGAGTCTCGATACTCATTGCTTGAGAAAACCTGTTGTGCTTTAGCTTGGGCTGCTCGTCGTCTGCGCCAGTATATGATTAACCACACCACTTGGTTGATCTCCAAAATGGATCCGATCAAGTATATCTTTGAGAAGCCCGCCTTATCTGGAAGAATAGCCCATTGGCAGATGTTGTTATCCGAATATGACATTGAGTATCACACTCAGAAAGCAATCAAAGGGAGTATTTTAGCCGACCATTTGGCTCACCAACCAATTTACGATTATCAATCCATCAAGTTTGATTTCCCGGATGAAGATGTTATGTACTTGAAAGCTAAAGATTGTGAAGAGCCGTTACCCGAAGAAGGACCTGATCCTGAATCCCATTGGGGTTTAATATTTGACGGAGCTGTGAATTCTTATGGAAATGGAATTGGGGCAATCATCGTCACTCCCCGAGGTACTCATATCCCGTTCACGACGAGATTGAAGTTTGACTGCATGAACAACATGGCTGAATATGAGGCATGTATTATGGGTCTCGAAGAAGCAGTGGATTTAAGGATTAAGATTCTTGATGTTTACGGAGATTCGGCATTAGTAATTAACCAAATCAAAGGAGAATGGGAGACTCGTCATCCTGGTTTGATCCCTTACAGAGACTATTCTAGAAGATTTTTAACTTTCTTCAACAAAGTGGAATTACATCATATCCCTAGAGATGAAAACCAAATGGCTGATGCTTTAGCTACTTTGTCTTTAATGTTTCAAGTGAATGGTTGGAACGACGTGCCTACAATCCGGGTTATGCGCCTCGATAGACCTGCTCATGTGTTCTCAGTAGAAGAGGTTACCGACGACAAACCGTGGTTCTATGACATTAAACGTGTTCTTCAAACTCAAGAGTACCCGCCTGGGGCATCCAATAAAGATAGGAAGACGTTGAGATGATTAGCAAGAAGTTTCTTCCTCAATGAAGAAGTTTTGTATAAGAGAAATTACGACATGGTCTTGCTCAGATGTGTAGACAGACGTGAAGCAGACATGCTGATGCAAGAAGTACATGAAGGATCTTTTGGCACTCATTCCAACGGACATGCAATGGCTAAAAAGATGTTGAGAGCTGGTTACTATTGGATGACAATGGAATCTGATTGCTGCAAATATGTGAAGAAATGTCATAAATGCCAGATTTATGCGGACAAGATACATGTGCCACCGACTCTCCTAAACGTTATCTCTTCACCCTGGCCTTTCTCTATGTGGGGCATTGATATGATTGGAATGATTGAACCCAAAGCTTCAAATGGTCATCGTTTCATCTTGGTAGAGATCGATTATTTTACTAAATGGGTGGAAGCAGCATCTTATGCTAATGTAACCAGACAGGTGGTAGTCAGATTTATCAAGAATCAGATCATTTGTCGATACGACATCCCGAGCAAGATCATCACTGATAATGGTTCGAATTTGAATAACAAGATGATGAGAGAGCTTTGTGAGGAGTTCAAAATCGAACATCATAATTCTTCTCCTTACAGACCGAAGATGAATGGGGCTGTTGAAGCTGCTAACAAGAATATCAAAAAGATTGTCCAGAAGATGGTGGTAACTTATAAAGATTGGCATGAAATTATTCCGTTTTCTTTACATGGATACCGTACTTAAGTTCGAACTTCAACAGGTGCAACCCCATTTTCCCTAGTTTATGGTATGGAAGCCGTACTCCCCGTGGAGGTTGAGATTCCGTCTTTGAGAGTGTTGATGGAAGCTAAACTTTCTGAGGCCGAATGGTGTCAAAGTAGATATGATCAGTTGAATTTAATTGAAGAAAAGAGATTGACAGCTTTGTGTCACGGTCAATTGTATCAGTAGAGAATGAAGAAGGCTTTTGATAAGAAGGTTCGACCACGCGAGTTCAGAGAAGGTGACCTTGTGCTCAAGAAGATATTATCTTTCCAACCTGATTCTAGGGGCAAGTGGGCTCCGAATTATGAAGGACCGTATGTCGTTAAGAAAGTTTTCTCTGGAGGTGCCTTGATTCTCACCAATATGGACGGTGAGGAGCTCCCGCGCTCCATGAACGCTGATGCAGTCAAGAAATATTTTGCTTAGGTTTGAGTTAACAGTTTCGCTAAGTTGAAAACCCGAAGGGGCGGCTTAGGCAAGTTTTTGGTCAGACCGGTCTTGGCATTTGAACACATTTTGGAAATTCGAAGTTGTTAGGGAGAATAGTGATCATTGTTTTTGTGTAACCCTTTTTTCTTTCATGTACTATTTCCCAAAACTTTTGTAAACCGTTGGAGTCGTGTTGTTAGCGAACTACCATCTTATTAATGAAATTTGAACATTTACCTTTTGTGGGCAAAATTTTAATTTTTACAGAAATATTTGAAACAAAGTTATTTAAAGTATTCTTTAAAAAAAAGTGTAATGAAAGGAATATTAACAGTTGTTCCGAGGATGGTCAAGCCATGAAATGCAAAACAATACGGTAATTTATCCTTGCATGATGAACATGTTTTATTTCAAAATCGTCATGAGGTGTTGGTTGTGTTAAACTTGCGTTTCTCGCGGTACTAAGTTTGGTGACTCCCCAGTTGTTCCAGTTAAGCGTTGTTTTGGCTACCTTTATTTGGGCAATTTCTGAAGTGTGGTACGCTTTGTCCCATGCCAGTGGTCTATTGGTATTAGAAAATTGGATTTGAATACTTTTCTACTCAGAAGACTTGAGCCTTGTGGCGTGTTACGCTCCGACGTTGCTTTGTGGTTCCAGTTCCAGTTATTTTCCGTCTTTTTAAGATTGGCCGAGTATCTATCTTTTCGTGACATCTTATCGTCTTCAGGATATTCCATCTGTTCGTTTCGTCAGCATAACATTCATTTACTCATTTTCACTTACATCAGTATGCATATTCACATTTGCCGTTGATTTTGGGTTGTATACTTTGTTTATTCAAACGATGTACACGTTCTTTCCAAGTAGAAGGTTAGCTTAGGCATAAAATGTGCTTCCTTTCTAAATTCCCCAACTAAGCTAATCCTCGTGGATGATTTTTGATTTAGCTTACCTTGTCCATTTCTAGATAGGATGAATCCCCCAATCAAATTACTTTCTCATTGGGCGGAGTCTTGTTGACTGTCTTCTCTCTGGTTTATTCCTGGAGGGAGTTTTTGTCTCTTGCATAGGCTATCTCTTGATTTTCCCCAGTGAAGTCGCGACCTAGACGAATGGTGCATTTATTTTTCACATTTAAGTATGTGATCTCCACGGGAAGGATTGATTCATGATTCTCTTTGACGAAGATTTTATTCTCTGCCAGTGTCATCGCAATTTCCTTCTGAATTATTTTTTGGAAAACGACAAGCGGCGGTCTCTTCATGAGCAACTTGTGCGTTATTATCATTTTTGGAAAACGACAAGCGGCGGTCTCTTCATGAGCAACTTGTACGTTATTATTTTTGGAAAACGACAAGCGGCGGTCTCTTCATGAGCAACTTGTACGTTATAGACATCGTTAGAAAACTAGAAGCGGCGGTCTCTTCATGAGCAACTTGTGCGTTATTATCTTTTGGAAAACAGCAAGCGGAAGCTCTTCACGAGCAACTTGCACATTATCATCGTTAGAAAACGACAAGTGGCGGTCTCTTCATGAGCAACTTGTGCGTTATTATTATTTTTGGAAAACGGCAAGCGGCGGTCTCTTCATGAGCAACTTGCACGTTATTATTTTTCGGGAAGACAGCAAGTGACAGCTTCTTTATTTGAGCAGCTTGTATGTTATTGGTATTTTCTTTGGAAGACAGCAAGTGGCAGCTTCTTTATTTGAGCAGCTTGTATGTTATTGACATCCCTGGACGACAGCAAGTGACAGCCTCTTTATTTGAGCAACTTGTATGTCATAATATTTTTTGGAAGACAACAAGTGGCAGCTTCTTTATTTGAGGCAACTTGTGTATCTACAATCTTATTTCAGCATTAATGAGTATATCTCCGGAAATCTCGCAGAGAAGTTGTTATGAATCTTTACCTTCAGAAGTCGGTAATCCGTCGCCAGCAAATTTGACACTCTCTGTCTATCTTTGACCTTGAGTTGTGAGCTCACCGATGTTCTTTTGGGTCAATAGTTTGTCTTTATGGCCTATGCAAGATACCTTCTTTGTTAGGGTCAGAGTCCGTATTCGCTCAAAGTTTTATTCGCCGTCAAGAGTCTATTACTTGAAGTCGATGGTTTATTTCCCCAGTATTGTATAATCCTTGTCCCTGTGTTTTGTGGGTGTTTGATTTCTCCCGCATTATCTTGTTTTCATACAATATCTTTCTCTGCGAATTCAATCACTACATTCATATCAAACATAATGGCGGTATCTTAGGGCAAAAATTTGCGTACTATGTATTTAAGTACCTTCAATCTCGTCGAGACGAAGATTTTAATCTTCATATCTCCGGATAGAAGAAACTTAAATAGGGGCAGCTGTTGTACCCCAAATTTTGACCTAAGATACCATCTCCCATCTGCATCATTACATTGCAAGGGTTTTGACCTATTTTTATCAACTTTCAAAGCAGTTTTAAATTCATAACTTTTTCAAGTCAAGAGCTGTTTATTTTTGAAACGCTAAATTTATTAATTGATCAATGCTAAAACAATGTTTATTTAATTATTTGTTATTCTGAATTTAAATAATTGGAATTTATTTTCAATTATTATATAAATTAAAGAATTATAAATAATAAAGTAAATATTTGAAAAGAAGTTTGTTAATTGATCAACAATGTTTATTTAATTATTTATTATTCTGAATTTAAATAATTGGAATTTATTTTCAGTTATTATATAAATTAAAGAGTTACAAATGATAAAGTAAATATTTGAAAAGAAGTTTGTTAATTGATCAAACAATGTTTATTTAATTATTTATCATTCTAAGTTTAAATAGTTGAAATTTTATTTTCAGTTATTATAATTTAGAAGAATTATAAATAATGAAGTAAATGATTGAAGAGAAGTTAATTGATCAATGATGTTTATTTAATTATTTATCATTCTAAATTTAAATAATTGGAATTGATTTTCAGTTATTATATAATTTAAAGAATTATAAATGATAAAATAAATAATTGGAAAGAAGAAAAGAATTAACTGGTAAAATAATAGAATTTTATTCATCTTTATTCTAATTATTACAATTGTTGTTTAAATACTGTATTATGTACAAAGTATTTACAATGACAATTATATAAAATGTTTAAAGTAAAATAAAAACTATTTTAATTTTTTCTAAGATTCTAAATCTTCATCTTCTATCCAATACTTCTTTAATGCTCATTTGATTTTACCTGCAAAAGAATTAAAAGAAAAAGTCAGAAATAAATAGATAATTAAAAGCAGACAATTAATTTAGCGTTCACAATTAAAAGCAAACGGCTGGAATCAGTTTTTACCCTCTTTGCAAATCACGGGATTTCTCCCGGTTCACAAAAAGGGATGAATTTTATTGATAAATATGAATGCACAAGTTAAAAATATGCACAAATTCACTTTTGTCAAAATTGCACATTTTAATTGTAAACTGCATAATTCAAAATCCACTGCATATTTCAAAAGCAAAACAGCATATGCAAGTCAAGTTACATTTTCAAAGCCAATATGCAACGTAAACTATCCAGCATGTGGGAAGAGGCCAAAATACAAAGGCTTCATGCTGTACAATGCAGATGACAAAGAGAAACATGTGCAGTTTTAAAACCAAATATGCAAGCAAAGTATTTTCTAATTCTCATCATTTTCCAACTTTACTTTTTCAGAACAAGTACATAACATCATATTTTAATGTCAAACTGTACTAAGGAGAGAGAAGAGAGAAAGAGTGTGGGTTTACAGGTTTTGGCCTTAGGCAGAAAAGGGATAGAAAACAAAATAGCAGTAACACAGTAAAGAGAAGGAAAGCATGGAAAAAGAATATAGACAAACTGATTGAAGCAGTAGAGTGCAGAGGTCAAAGGCAAAAAAATAGTAAAAGTATTCAGAACCTGAGCCATAAAACAATAAGCCAGCAAACTGTTATTATAAGAGAAAACCCTTCAAGAAAAGTATAGAGTTGATAACCTGTTGAAAGCCAAAAACAAAAAACTGTCAAACAAAATACAAAGCCAATTCTCAAGGTCAAAACGAAAACCTCAAGAACCTGCTATCTCAAAACCAAAACCATGGCCTAAAAAATCAGTTAAACACAAAACTGTCCAGCCTAACCAAAAAACCAGAAAAACCGTAACCAACATGGCCTAAACCATAAAACCTGTGAACCTTGTCAAAGCCTAATAACCTGCACAAACCAGTTGCCTATCCAAGGCCATAACCTGCACAACCAGCATATGCCCAACATAACCTGCACAAACTTGTTGCCTAGCCAAAGCCATCACCAAAAACTTTAAACCATGTCAAACCTTCCACCTGCCTGAAGCTAAACCATAAAACCATGACCGAAAACCAGTAAAACATAACCTGCTAAGCATAACCCACATAAGCCATCACCAACAAATAATACTCTGTCCAACCTGTTTCCAGCCCCAATCGAAACCATGCTCAAACACAAACTGTCAAGATTTTAGAACCAGATTCAAAGCAAATGTACAAGGCAACACAAAACCCTCAGAATTTCTTCATCATTGGGCAAATAAAAAGCAAGGCAGTTCAACACTAACCAACAATATCAACATCGTCAAGCTCAGAACAAGCATACAAAAGGTCCAGCATACAAAGCAACGATTCAGCAGCATATCAGAACCATCACAAGTATACAAGGGCAAGGGTTCACAAAGAAGCAGAAGAAGAACAGAAACAAAGGCAAGTAAGCAGAAGAGAAGATCAGGGGATAAGGGTTTTCAGAAGGGTTGTCATCACAAAACCCATAGAAGATAAAGATACCAACCAGGATACCAAGCAAAGCTATCACCAGGTTCGTCACTGTCTTCCCCGCCGTCTTGGCCGCCACAACACTCCCAAGCTTTCTTCCTCTGTCTCCAAAGGTAACGATTTCTCCCTCTCTTTCTTTCAAATACCTCAAATAACCATAATAATTTGAAGTCAGAAGCAAAATGGATGAAAGATCACAGCATGCAATAATAAAAACCCTAACGAAATAAAAATGAATTGTTACCGTGAATCTGTCGCCCTAGCGTCTCGTTGGAGGGAAGAGGAAGGTTGAGGACGCCGGTGGCCATGGGCAAGAGAGTTCAGAAGAGAGCATGAAAGCATGAAGAAGACGAATCCGTAACGAGAAGAAGAGTGTCGCTCTGTACCAATTTGTTTAACCCTAATCTCTTTTCCCAAACTAACAATATGTTTAACCCTAAACATTGTGAAAATAATTGGACCTTACCCGTTTCCTGCCTAGAAGCCCAACGAATTCCTTAAGACACCCCCCATCCCATTCTGTTTGTTCTTATTTTGGACCCTGGAAAGCTTTTTGGCCCATACATTTGCTCATTATCTACCCTTTTATTCCTTAATACTCCTTTTTTTATTTTCTTTTAGTTTTTTTAGTAAGTTTAATCAAAAAAAGAGATGTAATTTAATTAAACAATTTTAAATAATTTGACCATTTTATTAGTTTAAGTTTAAGATTAATTTAGTGATTTTAGTATTATTATTTTTAATTAGATTTAAGTTAATAACTTTTAAAGTTTTAATTTAGTTTAGATTTATTTATTAAATAATACTTTATATTAATACTAAAAAACATATAAAAATAAAAACTTAAAAAACATTTTATTTTCTTTAATTAATTCCCTCGCTTTAATTAATATTAAACAAAAATATAAAAAATGCATGTTCACATCATTTAATCTGTTATTTAATCATTGTTGTGGTTATATATCATTTAGCTATTTAATCATTATCTATCTGATTTTCAGTTTGATTTATTTCATCTTTATTTGATTATTCCGTTTACGTCTAAATCCAAGAGAAAATGATTAAATTTGTTGACTTCATGTCCTTAAGTCCAATCACGCGAATATCTTCATCTCATTAAAACTTAAGACAATTTTTCCTCAAATATTCAATCTTTTCAAAACTTATACCTTTTAAGCCAAAACTTCGACATTAGGTCGTCGTACCTTCAAAAAACCCGTTTGTACCCCTTTTCGGCCAAAACAATTTATTTTTAATCAAACAAACATTTTAATAAACAGATATTTCAAAAGGTTCCTATAGGATACTATAGATACATTGGGTGCTAATACCTTCCCACTGTATAACCAACCCCCGAACCATAGATCTCTTTTCAAAAACGCCTTGTATTTTCATTACTTTTAAAGTATTATTTTACATTGCATATTTTTAGGGTTTTATTTCGCTCTTTCCCATTTTCCTTTGGAAATAATAAAGCGCGGTGGCGACTCTTGCTTTTGTGAGACGAATTAATCAATAATTCGATCTCCGATTTACCCCACTACATTTTTTTATCGCTACAATTCCCCTGCTGGGATGGTCTCTGATAAGCAACGGTGGTTGGAGATATACCCACAACTGAAGTAACTAAGGCAACTTGCTGATGACGCTGATGACGCTGATAACTTCTTCTAGGAGGATTAACTCTCATCTCTTGCATAACAGCATTTATATCTCCTTCCTTATTTTTGGTAAACCCATAGGATGGATTCTTCATATTTCCATAACCATCACTCTTAGTTAAAAGGCCCTCTCTTACAACCTCTTCTAACCGGATACCAATGCATACCATTTTATTAAAGTCACTTGGCGCACTCGCTACCATCCTCTCATAGTAGAAAGCACCCAGAATTTTCAAGAAAATTTTAGTCATCTACTTCTCTTCCATGGGAGTATTCACTTGGGCGGCTACCTCACGCCATTTCTATGCATATTCTTTGAATGATTCCCTGTCTTTCTGGACCATGGCCCTGAGTTGATCACAGTCAGGCTCCATGTCCATGTTGTATTTGTATTGTCTGATAAATGCTTCTCCCAAGTCATTGAAATTATGGATATTGACGCTATCCAAACTCATATACCACTTCAGTGCAACACCGGTCAAACTATCCTGAAAAAAGTGAATCAACAGACGATGATCATCAGTATGGGTAGACATTCTCCTTACATACATCACAAGATGAGCACGAGGGAAAGTGTTGCCCTTGTACTTCTCGAATTACAGGACCTTAAACTTTGCAGGTATCTTAACATTCGGGATCAAGCATAATTCATTCATGTTCTTCCCGAATAACTCCTTTCCCCTGAGGGCCTTCATCTCCCTCTGCATCTTGTCAAACTGTTCTTGAAAGTCATCCATTCTTTCATAAAGACCCAAGTCTTCACTTGGTGGAGGAAAAGGGCGACACATATCATCATTAACAAATGGAACCATATTCACAGAAGGAGGTGCGGTAGGAGCAACATGCACCACAGGAGGTGCAAGAGTAACAGTAGTCTAAACAAATGGAGCTTCTTGAGGACCAAGATTGAAACCTTCGGGCTCAATTTTCTCTGGCATTCCCCATGGATAACCTTAAGGCATGCGATTCTAAATAACAGTTGGAGTAGCAGACACAGGAACAATCAGAGCTTTAGCAGTAACCCTTGTTGGTTGAGGTTGAACAATCGGTGGCTGATCCTGAGAAGCCACCAGAGATTCCATCAGAGCAGTAAGATTGGCCATGCCGGCCTTCAAAGCAGAAACCTCCTCGCGCAGCTCGCGATTCTCTTGTTTTAAGTTGTCCATCTTCCTTCTGAAATTAGCTCGAGTGTTGTAGTGGTGAGTCAGCTTGCTGAACAAAGTAAAGAAGCTTGGTAAGACACCTGGATATGCATAACAAATGCAAGAAATATGTTCAATATGATGCATGATGTGAAATGCACATGATTAATTTTTATTATTAATATTCCAAGGGACTTAAAGATTTATAGACACGTTACAAATATCAAAGTAATAACACATTTGAAATACTGAAAATTTTTATTATAATAACTTTAAAATGGATTACAAGTTTCAATAATCCCAATTACAAGATGAAAATAAAGTCTAAAACCCTAAGAAGTAAAGCTGAGGGAGATCACTCTATACACTGGCGCTTCCCTGTAAGCCTGGTAATCTGAGCCTTCAACCGTTGGTTTTCTTCAGCATATCTGGTGGCCACCTCCTTCCAATCACCTGAATCAGGAAGTGAGCAACTAGCATCTAACTGAGGCTTAGGAGAAAATAAATCACCTTGCCTCTCCATGATCTCTACAGCCTGACTCTCAAGGATCTCAATCAAGTCATCTTTCTCCTTCAAGTCTGCTCTATAGGAAATCTCTAAAGTTTGGCACTTATTCTTCCAAGCATCCCTTTCTTGCTGCATCCTGACTAAAGCAAGATGTAGCTCTTCCACATCATCCAATAAGGGAGGAGTGGTCTTCACAAACAAATCAGACATAGGTTCTTCCCGGGAATACGGCATCTTCAACTGAATAGCTCTCGTTTGGACCCACTGAAGATAAGGCTCCAAAGAAACAACCCCTAGGTCCCAAGTCTTTCCTACTCTTCTTATGAATGTGACTGTGATCGGTGGGAACAAGAACTAACTGTTTTTTAATATGCTGGTTCGCGTTTGCGTTTGTTTTCGCAAAGTGTCGCGGTAAGCAAGAGTCACCACCGTCTTTTATTTTATCCAACAAGGGAAAGGACAAAAGCACAGAAAAATTCCTTATCGAGATGTTTCTCGGGTTCGGGAGGTAGATTATAGAAAGGGAAGGTGTTAGCACCCTTTCTATCCGTGGTTATCCAAGGGCTCTTAGGTACTTGCTCACTATGTTTTCAAAAGGTTTGCTTTTCTTTGTGATTGTGGGTTTTGAAAAGAGTTTTGTTTTTGAAGAAAGTGTAAGTGCAAAAAGTTTTTGTTTTGTTTTAAAAGAGAGCAAGTACTTAAGAACATCTAGCTACTCGAAAAGGAATTAAACTGTGCAACTGTCCTTTAGACAGTGCTATCCCACTATTGAGGAGTAGGTATCACCGTCGTTGGAGTTTTTCGGGTCAATTCGATTTAAGGGACTTGTGGTCACTAAAGCAACGTTAGGACACTTTAGTGGTAATCCTAATGTCTTAGATCATTTTTATCGAGGCAACCATTTTGAGGCAACTTATGATCTTGGGACAAAAAGGACGACCTATAAAACATCCTATACTTAATGACCACATTTGAGGCAACCAAATGAGGTGTACCCTAGGAGTGGCATGTGCAAGTGTGTCAATTTTCAGTTTATATTATCTTTGTAATTTTAGGTGTTCTACCATTTGTTTTTAGATCTTGTCATACAATCCTAGTTAGCATACATCTAAGCAGTTAATATATGTACAGGAATTTAAAGTGCAGAAACTGTAAATACTACACTATTACAAGGCTCCGGGGAGGGGATTATTTACATGTCCAAAATTGGGGGAATAATAAGCAGTTACGATAAAATAAACGCGCATGAAACTTAAAAAACCTAGCATATAATCTTTTTGTTGTTTTATTTTTATTTTTTGAGAAAATGCTAAATATTCAGTTAAGTCAAATTTAATTAATTAAAAAAAAATACTGATTAAAATTTATTCTAAAACAAGCCTAATATTTTTTGTATTTTTGTTTATGAAAAAAAGATTGAATTTGAATAAAACCTAAGTCTACTGATTTTAAAATTGGAGAAAATAAGTTAAAATGATTAATTAAATTAAATCCTAATTCTAAGTTATTTATTTTTTATGATTTTTAATTAGAACTAAAACTAAAAGGAATAAACGGAAACAAAATAAACAAAGTACAAATGGGCCAGGCAGCAAAATAAGAAGAAAAAAAAAGTAATTATGGAGGCCTGGGTCGAAAGAGAGGCAGGCTGTCTTTCGACCCAGTGAAGAGGCTGGATCGAAGGTGCATGAGGGGCTGCACTCTGAGGGGGTTCGATCTGGACATGTCAACCTTCGAACTGGAAGCCCTGGGTCCAGTTCGAAGCTAAACTGTTGAGCTTCGAAGCTCTGAACAAGAAGCTGAGCATGAGGTTCCTGCAAAATGAAACACATATTAAAAGTCCAGGGGGGACTTAACCCCCCTGGTTTGAATCTCCTCTTATTTGCACCTGCTGAACCTGGGTCTGGGTTTGTTTTAACCTGGGATTCAAAGGATAAACTCAGATTGTGCCAAAGCAATGGCACAATCTCAACTCTGCACTGTAGCTCACATGAAGCACATTAAATCATTCACAAACAGAAAAAATATGAATATGCAATCGAAATGAATTTGAGAGTGAGCTTGAGATTAGATTTTTCTTTTACCAAACAAACATGCTTCGACCTGTAGTTCTGAGGGGGGAGGCGTTCACTGGGTGGCAGCTTTGGCTTGGAAAATTCTGGGCAGCGTCTCTCCAAATTATCTATTTTTCTATATCTTCCTCCTCTCTCTGTTTGTAGCATTTGTGATTTCTTTATATAGAGGGGGTGGAGGGGACAGGAAGACAAAGGTTTAAATGACCTTGAATATGTGTTTTGACAGCCATGAAGGAGGATTCGTAACGTTAATTGTGTGTTTGAAAGCCATGAATGAGAGTTTGTAGCGTTGGCTAAACACATGGGATTCTGTCCCTTTTTAAATTTTGAACGACAAGCAGCTGGCCTTTGAATGCTCCCCTTCGAATGGGCTGATGGCTTCTTTCGAATGCTCCCTTTTGAATGGGTTGATAACCTCCTTCAAATGCTCTTTCGAAAGCTTCTTCGAATGGACCCTTTGAATGCTTCTTCGAATGGACCTTTTTGGAATTCCAATCGAAGTACTTGTCCTTAATGCCAATCGAAATGCTTCTTCAGAGTGCCAATCGAAATGCTCCTTCAGAATGCCAATCGAAGGGTTTCTTCAGAATGCCAATCGAAATGCTTCTTCAGAGTGCCAATCGAAATGCTTCTTCAGAGTGCCAATCAAAATGCTCCTTCAGAATACCAATCGAAATGCTCCTTCAGAATGCCAATCGAAGTGCTCCTTCAGAATGCAAATTGAAATGCTCCTTCAGAATACCAATCGAAATGCTCCTTCAGAATGCCAATCAAAGTGCTTCTTCAGAATGCAAATTGAAGCATCACTCAAAAAATTTCCTTTTCCTTAGGCAAGAGTTTGTGATCAACCATGCAAGGGGAAGGCTTTGGAAAACATGAGAGGGAAAATTTTGGGGTGCAACAGTGACGCCAGGCCTTCACAATCTACTCCCTAGCTTCCTTATGGTCTTCTCCCTCCATCGGAAAGAAACTACTCAAATGAATACTATTTAGTTTATCCCTCATCAGATAACCAAGTTGTCGTCGTGCAAGAACATGGTTATAGTTAATTCCTCCCTTTGTACCAAGAAGAGGTACATTGGGGAAACTACAACAACTGTCAACAATCTCTACATCCTGGTAAGCTCGATGATACCAATCAATATCCGAGTGAGTAAGTTCCATGATCTTAGGAGCCCAACAGGGTTCCTTCCTGATATCCCAACAAGCATCAGACTGAGGCATATGAGAGATAAACCACCAGTACAACAGAGCCGTACAATAGATAATCATCCCCCCATGATAAGAATTATGAATATGAATAGAGTAATAAGCATCACCCAACAATGTAGGAACTGGGTTTCCAGTCATGAAGATCCTAATAGAATTAACGTCAACAAACTTGTCCACATTAGGAAATAAGAATAACTTGTAAGCAAGTAGAGCAAAGATGGCCTCAAAAGCGACTGTACTCTTCATCCTAGCAAAGTAACGAGCTTTCTCCAATAAGAACTTAGCTGGTAATCCTCTAATCCCTCCTTTAGTAGTCATATGGGCTTCAACCTCAGACTTCCCCAGATGGATCAAAGTAGCAATCTCGTGTGATTTTGGCTCACCCTCTAAAGAAGTAAAAGGAACACGATCGATGACAGGTAAATCCAACAGATAAGAATACTCCTCCAGTGTAGGCATCAACTGATAGTCAGGGAAAGTAAAGCAATGATACATCAGATCATAGAATTGGACCAAGGTCGAGAGAATACCCTCCTTCATCCTAAGCTTCATGAGAGGAATGATGGATCCATACTTCTTCTAAAAATCTGCAGAACACTCAATCTCGGGAATTAGACTGATCAACTCATCTATCTTGGGATCCTTGAAACTGTATTTTCCGATCTTTCTTTTTCCATAATCCATGGTCAAAAGGTACTTGAGATATTCACAAATGGTCAACTTTTAAGTCCTTTGAAATGAAATTCCTTCAAAATATGCTTATGAGTGCATGGATGCATAATGAAACAATCACACATAAGATCACACATATAGGGTTCATAGGTTCAATGTCACGAGCATGAGGTCAAAGGTACTACCCATAAGGTATAGTCTAAAAGTTATCACCTTCCGAACAAGGTTCTAGAGGTTCCCAGAGTCTACATCCTTCTTTCGAATATTACCAACTTTCAGGTTAACTCAGTAATTAGTAATATTCTCAAGAAAAACTCGTCCGAGAGTAGTATCGCGTGACAACTATTTCCGAATTAATCTGTCATGGCTTTCGCACTACACCTAAAAGGCCAAGATGGGTTAGGTATTCTACGGTCCTCAGCTTCAGCAGGCTCCCAGGTCGAAAGCAACACGTCTTCCCGATTACTCGGTAAATGACACTACAGTCAAAGGGGCCTCCACTGAGTGGGGGATCTCATGCCTCCTTTTTTGGGATTACTCCCTCAAAGTTAACATGACTATACTGCCCGTCCTATCTTAAAGTTTGCCCAAGTCCGGGTATAGAACTTATATGAAATCACCAAGCACCCTGAAAACCAGGAATATCAAGGCAAACATATATACAACATCTAACACATAAATAACAATAGCACATATATAGATATAAACAAAGATAGGTTCAACCCACTTAGGGATGGACCAGCAAGAGGTCAATCTTTCCCCAGTGAAGTCGCCATTTTTTTTCTGTAGCGGTAGAAATGTTTAAGACTAAGCCATTGGATTGGCTAGACTTATACAGATCAAAATAAAAATTGCCACCGCACTTTATTGTTTCCAAAGGAATGGGAAAAGAGCGAATAACCCAAAAAGATGGGGAAAGATTCAAGTTAAGGGAGTTGGTTCTGCAAAGGTAAGGTATTAGCACCATAAAAATATACGGTACTCCGCAGGAACCTCTTTGTAAAATCTGTATATTTTGACTATAAAATGTTGTATGAAAAATAGATGGTGGAGGTGAGAAAAGAAGTATTTTTTATGATTTTCCACCCGTCGTGGTTGCGAACCTTTAGTCCCTACGTACCACCTTTTGTGCAATAGGGGATAAGGGTACATGTAGTTCACCTTTTTAAAAATTTTAAAACACAAATGTCTTGGTTAATTTTATGAGATAAGACATCATCGTCATTGTCCGTGTGGAAAACATACTTACTACCCACAATCACGAGAAAGGAGAATTTGCATCATCTCAAAGTGGAGGATATGGCTTGGATTTTAAAATTAACAATGCCTCACTCAACACCCAAGTGGAAAATATCTCTCTTCACTACTTATTATAGAAGTATAGTTGTTTGCATCACTACAAGGATTGACAAGAGTCCAATCTTTTGAGAAAGGTTTTAAAGATAAGAGCCAAAATGGAAAAATGGTTTGAAATGAGATTGATTGACTTTTAGTCTTCTCACAAAAAATTTCAAGGTATTATTAAGTTGATTGAATTTTATTTATGAAAAGGTTTTGAAAATGCATGGACCTAAGTCCAAGTTTATTATGAAAGGGGTTCAAGTTTAAAAAATAAGAAGAGTTTTCAAAAGGAGGAAGAAGATTTTTGAAATTAAAGACGATGGGAGGAGAAGAAGAGGCTATCACAAAGCATAAGGTAAAAGCTAGGGATAAGAACCATCTAACCAACAAGAAGCCAATATTTGACATTATGAGTCAAGATATAATTCTCATTACTTGGATTAAAACCAAACAAGCAAAGATATTAGACATCTTGAGAGAACCAAACTTCAAGTGTATTAAGTTTTCACAAAAAAATTGGGTAGAGTAACGGCTGTATACGGGTGAATTCCAAATTACAAACAAAGAATGTAATCACAATAACCTGCACACAAAACAAACAAACAACCCAATGTCTTGAGGTAAACCTCAAGAACTCCAGACAAAATATCAATTAAGGTCACAAGGTCTCTAACATAGGCCAAGGTTTCTAATCCTAAGTCCAAGAAGTCCAATACTCCACAATGCCAAGGATAGTAACCAAATAGTCAAAGTATCATTAATGCCTTTTTTAGGGTTCATGTTGATTATTAGGTGTCTTGAAATAGAAAAGAAAGGCTCAAATGAGCAAAAGAAAAATAACAAGGATAGAAATGCTCAAGTTAGCAAAATACAAATACATGAAATGTAATACTTAAAGTAAATGGTACATAAAGCATAAAAAAATGAAAGCATAAAGTGAAACAAATTAATAATTAGTGGTTAGTTGGATGACCATCTTGAAACTTGCATTTGGAACTCATTAGAGGATTGGTAGAACTAAAGCCTCCACGCAATAAGTTGCATTTTATTTTTGTCAAGTATATCATCCATTTGGAATCCTCACAAGTACCATTTAATGATCAACGATGTTTAAGTGATCCACGTTGACCAAAAGTGTTGTAGATCCATTAGAGGATTGGTAGAACCAAAGCCTCCACACGATGAATCTCAAAGTTATTGGATCAAAGGGATCAAATTAACATACTTGGGCTTGAAAACATAGGTTTGGGCCACGAATGATCATTTATTCGGACCGGGACAAAATTTAGCGATATGTTAAGCAATCGTAAGTGGACTTATATAGAAGTCGCACCTATTTTGAGGCCGGTCAATAGCAATTTATGCACCATTTGTTTTGAGACATGATATAGAGATCGTGTTCCAATAACACTTAGTGCAATAATAAAGGGATGGGATGAGAAGCGGTAGGAAAGAATACAAACCACATTTGAATTAAATTTTAATTAAACTATTATTAAAATCATTCATCCATTTTATCGAGTTAGACTCAACACCATGGATCAAATGATGTTAACAAAGTTCATAATCAAAAATTCAACCCAAGATCAACCAGAAAATAATCACAAAATAATATTGCATTTAATATATATACATTAAAAAAGTTTTAGAATTTTTTAAAATAGAAATAAAAGAGAAAAATATGAACTATGTTCAAATTAATCAAGAGATAAAAAGTAAGACCATAGAAAAATCAGAAAAGGACTCAAATATTTTTTTAAAATTTTTGGTAATTTTTTAAAGTCGGAAACTATTTTTAAAATTAAAAGAAATGAGTAGAATAAACCAAAAATGATAAAAAAATAACAAAGTCAAAAATAAAAAATAAATAAGGTCACCAATATTTGTCACAATATCATTGAATCCTTCCATAATTTTTTCAGAATTTAAAAATGTATAAAAGTGTTTTTAAATATTTAAAACAAATCAAATAAAGTGAAAATTTATAAAAAAATATCAAAACACAAAATAAAATTGTGAAAAAATGAAAATCAAAAAGAGAATAATCAAAAATATTTTTCATTATTTTTTCAGATTTTTCGGACTAAAAATGAATTTTCTATGATTTTTTGAAGTTTTAAACAATTAAATATAAAAATCAGAAAATAAAATAAAAACCAAAAAGATGTGGACCAATGGATGAGAGTCAAAACGTGTTAGTAATCAAATCCAAGGGATCTGGCACGTTGTGCTTATCATGGTCATTACTGAATAAAACACTAGATCACTTATTAAATCATAAATTCAAAAAAAAACAAGTGACGCGCCTTCATTGGTTAGAAGATGACACATTGGTCATCTTCAACCTCCAGCCGACGTGAATTTTAGGTCTCTTAAACTGTAAAATCATAAGCTCAGACCTATGTCATTCGCTTCGTCTCTTAAAGACGAAGACAACCACACCTTCGCGACAAATTTATATAAACTGTAGCTCAAGCAATTTGAAAGGAAAGTTTTGAAAAGGGATTTAAGATTTCATGGTCAAAACGTGTTTCCAGATAAAAGCAAGTGTTGCAACTAGAACCATGGAAATGAGAGCATCATAATGATATCAAAGTTTTGAAGAATTGATGGAGAAATATACCTATTAAAGTTGAGTTGCAGAGCTTTGAAACAGGACTTCTATGGAGCAATATAGGGCATGATTCTTGAAGGTAATTGTACGGTTAGCTTCAGTGAAGATCAAGGAAGGTGAATTGATAGAAAAATTTTATTAAAAAAGGCTTGAACACTGATTACAAAGTTACAGAAAATTGAGTTATGGAACAAGTTTGACAGGGTGATTATGGTTATCCAAGCTTGAGGAAATGACTGGGGGATGACCCTCTATTTATAGGAGAATGAATGGGATCCTCAAGCGTGTGAAATGATGAAGTTTGGAGGGAAATCGTGGGGGGTCTGCAGCATGAACAAAGTGTGACTTATTTAGCATCAAAACTCAGCCAAATCATGCGTTTCATGATGCTAAACACCTTTGGAAAGTTGCTAAACATGATTAGAAGCCAAAACGTGTGGAAAACTTGTGATTAGAAGCCAAAACAAAGATTTCAAAATATGACTTGTGATGAAACTTCAGTTTCAAGCTGCCAACTTCAAAACAATGGCATTTTTAGCTCAAGGGGTCTTAGGACATGATTCTTGATGCTTTAGAAAGATGAGGTTACAAGCTTTGCAATGGAAAAAGAATAGAATCAAATGGATGCTTGAGCTGAAAGTTGCATTGAGTCAAAGTTGGAGAAAAAAGGTTGACTTTCCATACTTAGAAATATTTCAAATTTTTCTTCGAAAGTGACCTATAATGTTTTGCATCCAAACATGGCCTTCCACTTGGAATTTTCTCTTGACCAAAAAATATGGAATTAAATAGACCTCTTGAATGAAATTTTGAAACTTGAACCATTCAAAATCTCCATGAATTGAGAGATTTATGAATTGTGGAAGTTGGCACAAAATCATGAAATGACCTATAATACTTTGTATCCTTAGGACATCTTCCATCCATTTTCTCACTTTGCACATAAAAGAAGGAATAACATTCACATCCTCAAGATCAATTTGGAAAAAGATTGGGCTCAAGGTGATAAAAATTGGCCAAGTTATAATCATTTGAAGTCACACATGGAAAATTGGGGGTTCATCTAGAGGACTTGTAATCTTTCTTCATCATCAAGTTTCTTCCACATGAAAACTCCTTGTAACTTTTGAAGTGATTTGTTAATAACCCTTTTAAGAGAAGGATGTTTTTGGAATCACTCAAAATTACCAAAATATGAGTAATATATACTTCTTTGAAGTTCAAAACCCTAGCTCCTAGACCAAGTAAATGCTTTGAGGAACTTTGACAATTTTGAACAAACTTCTTATACCAACACAATTGCTTTGTAAATAGAATTTATTGAGGATGATAATGAGAACTCATAGCCATCAAAACCACTTCCATATCTTGAGAATTTAGAGAAATGTGCACTTGTGATCAATGGGAACAAGACCTTGTCCAATCATGACAACTTCTTCCATCAACCCTTTGTACCTTTGAATCAATCTGATAACTCTGAAATGTGACGAACCCCAAATAAACCTTGCCATGCCATTTTTTCCAAAGCAACTTCAATGATGAGGTTTGTAGTTCTCAAGCTTTATTGACTAGGGCCTGGAAATAAACTCATGAACCCATAGATCAAATTGCTAAGCCACATTGCCTTTACCTATATTATTAACAAGTAAGACCATCACACATTGCATTTTATCAATTAGAAATAAAATCAAGTCAAAATATCCATGATCACAAAAGAAAACAAGTCAAGGTGCTTGGTGATTCCTCAAAGAGCAAAACTAAAGATAGGGAGAAGAACCAAAAGCCCTAATGTGATCTTGTTGTGATTGAATCAACATGGTATGATGAAGGAATCTTAGGGGAAAAATTAGGGTACAACACTACCTACTCAAAAAGTCTTCGTTCTTTTCCTCCTCCTTTATATATTTCTGTCTTACCATTTATTGGTAAGAAGCTCTATTATTGGATGTAAAGGGAGAGGCGCGAGTTGTCGTACAGTCATAGAAGGCAACATTGTAGGATACCTTAGCAATTTGTTTGTAACAGTCTAAGATCATTTACCAAAGGTGACATTGAAGGGTCATCGAGGGACTACGATATTGTATTTGAGGGTCATTGCTAAAATATCCTACATTCGAGGGACATGAATCTTTTTATCTTAGGCAACAAGTGAGGTTAGCTTTAGAGGTGAAAGTGTGTAAGTGTTTATTTTTCATGCATTTTTGTCTTTTGATTTAGGGTTTTCTACTTGTTGATTTTATGTATTTCCATACAAACCCTAATTACTAGCATTTATATTGAAAGCGATAAATTGTGGAAATTTAAAGTTCTACGCTATTACATCATTTGGGAATGGGGATACAAATTTACAAATAGGGGATGAAAGCAAATAAACCCTAATTTACTATTACAACCATATCGAATATGAACAAATAATGTACAAGAATGTATGGTAATATACAAGAAAAAAGAAATTGTTTTTGTTTGAGTTTTTTGAAAGGGTTTTAATTCTAATTAAGCTAAATAAAAATAAATAAGTGATAAATTCAAATAAACTAACCTAAATTGATTTAAGAAAATAAATAAAATTAATTTAGAAAAACAAGTTCTTAGGGTTTTATAAAAAAAAATTAACCTAGTTAAACTTAATAAAAAGAGGTTAATTAAAAATCCTAAATTCTAAGTTAATTAATATACAAAGAAAAATGAAATAAACCTAAGCCTGAATTGATTTAATTAGGAAAAATAAATTAAGTTCATTAAGAAAATATTTTTGGTCTTTTGCTTAAAAGAAATAAAAATAAACTTAAAATATCTAAATAATAAATATAATATATTTTTTGTATTTTTTATTAATAAAAATAATAATAATAATAATAATAATAATAATAATAATAATAATAATAATAATAATAAATAAAGAGAAAAGAAAGTAAAATAAAAAATCAAATTAAATCAGGGGGTTTAGAAAGTGGACAGGAGGTTTAGAAATTGAAAACAGTTTTTAGTTTAGGCCCAAAGCCCTTTTTTGAAATTAGAAGAAAAAAGAGAAAACATTTGTGACAAAAATATATTGGGCCACTGTGCTACAAAAGAAAAAATGGCGGTGTTAGAAAGTAAGAATCATCCAGGCCCAAAACAAAGGTTCAGCGCCTGTTTGGATCTAGTGTGGCTAACTTTTGATGATGTATCATAGGGCTACCTTCTGGAGCGTGTGATCTGGTTGCTTAATGATCAGGTGGTGTTTGATAAGGGGCGCATGGTACATGTTTTGAGCTTGCTTGCACAGGATCTGTAATGAAATAATAAGAAAAACCAAAAGGGTACCACTGGGGCTCGAACCCAGGTCCCAAAGGTTAACAGGCACGCGCTTTACCACTGGGGTGGCTATACATCCAATTATTAAAATAAAACCAACATAATATATTATAAAACAAATCCTAGGCCTGTGTTATCTTCAACCTCTCACCAGAAGATTCTACAATAGTTTCAAAACCTATAACTTCTTCATCACTCAACCATTTACAAAAATGTAAACATCAATCTTGCTCTAAATTTCATCACGGTTCCAGAAATGTAAATAACTAAAACTATAAATCAAAGACAAATGAGAATTTCTAATGGTACCAAATTTTGACCTAACTTTTTTTCAGAGATTTCAAACCTAAAACTCTTACTACTTAAGCAAGATAAATGAATTCTAAGGACATGGTCAGCTTTAGGGCAATGATGACATTTTATCTTTGAAAATGGAAATCTAACAATGCCTATATAAAGATTTCAAAAGTCAGAAAGATTACCTCAAAAATGGATTTCGTGTTTTGAGTTTAAGCTGGTTTCAAGGTGCTGCAATGATCGGGTTAGCTTCCTTGAGTCCCTAGGAAGCTAATGCAATAATTAGCTTGAATGGAGAGTGGTTGAAATGGTCTCGAGAAGTCCAACAGCAATGCTTTGTTTTTGGTTATGGAAGATGAAGAAGATGGTGTTATAGTTGGATAACAGGGATTGGGATAGCCTCTATATGTGTATTATAAGCTTTGTGATGGATTAGAAGTGAAAACGCACAAGTGGATTTGAAGATTGAGTTTCAAAGTAAAAAATGATTAGGTTTTTATGCTTGTATTGCAATTTTTGGTTTGAGAGAGAGTTAGGGTACTTGAGAGCTTTGAAACTCGTGTGTTATGTTGTAAATGGTGTCTCTATTTATAGAGAAGAGGTTTGGAAGCTTGGAGAAGTCAGAAGTACAAAATCACATGTTTGTGGATTTTGACTTGTTTTTGAAGCAACATGGAAAAACATGGTTTCAAGGCAAGGTAGGGTGGTTGAGCACTTTAAACATACTTCTTCTGATCTTATAGACTTAGTGTGTACAGAAGGAACAAGTTAGGATCTCAAGATAAGTTGACTTTGCATAAAGCTTGCTTTACAATAATGGAATGGTGACTTTCTTCCAAATATGGCAAATTGCTTTGGATAATGGCTTAATCACTTGGATCATACCTCAATAAATTGTGTAAACAATTAATTATGGAGTGATTTATAATTTAGAAGCCTGCAAATACAAGATTGTGCAGCATATGCTTGAGATTTGAATTCTTGTTCATCACAAAAATGACCTATAATTCAAGAATAGATGTCCAACTTCTTGCCTTCGATTCTCTTAGCTCAAAATGATCTCATTGAGTTCTTAGACATTTTGAAAAGTTTGGAACATTATATACAACTTTCATGTTGGTCATTTTGACAAAATACCCTTGGAGCTTGGTGAAAATTGACCAAGAAGTTAGGTCAAAAATCTGCCTAAACTAGGTCAAATTTTCACTAAGTGTTTAAGAAAAAGTGCATGACTTCATGGATTCGTAACTCAAAATCCAAGAATTTATAGAACTTGATAAGTAAACCAAATTTGTATATCTCATCAATATCTACAACTTTCATGTTGAAAGTTTTCTTTGAATCATCTTGCATCTGGTGAAAAGTTGGCATGAAGTTATGAAACAATCATGTATAAAACACTTAGAAAAATTCTAAGTCTTGAAAAGTTTGACTTTTTAAGATGACTTTTGACTTTATTGATTTCTTGATGATCAAGCTTCATATTTTTACATGTCTTGATGAAATGTGATATTTGAAACTCAATTTTGATCAAAAGGTCAATGTTTGACTTTTGGTGTATCAGTTGACTTTCCATCAGTTGACTGAATTTCAACTATCAATCGATTGATCTTGAGAAATGTTTTGAGCCATGAAATTAGGTAAACATGTTGTATTTGAATCCTTGAGATTGTGCTCCAAACCATTAGATCATGTATTACGTCAAAAACCCTTGATCAGTCAAATACAGTCAAAACCCTAATTTTGACCATTTTGCCCTTTTGATGATTTGAATATTTTCTTAGGGAATTATGATCCAAACTTGATGAATTGATACATATAACTTTAAAATGTTGATATTGGTCAAAAATATTGAAGTTTGACTGTAGGTTGACCATAGTTGACTTTTACCCAATACATCTGATTTTGGGTCATCTGATCAATTGATTGGCCAATTTTGAGATGCAAGACTTGAAACTTGATATGAGAATTCTTGGTGGCTTATAATGATATATGAAAGTAATTTGAAGCATTATAAGTCCAATTGTATTTGTGAAAATCCAAACCTTAATTTGAGGCATCAGTGCTTTGGAGATGGTTTGACCTAGTCAACACTTGTACAAACTTGAGCTATCGAAGATCTTTGTGAGAAATATCTTGAGAAAAAAGGGAGAAAATTTTGGGGTACAACAGCTTCCCCTGTTCAATCTTCTTACACTTGAAGAGTTAGATTGGCGGGTCCGCCATTCGTGGCTTAACACGGGTCCATTCCAGCATATCATTCTGATTAAATTGACCAAAGATTTATTCAGATACCTCTACCAACAGTCACTCTGGATGGCATCTACAAGCCCATCTCCAAAAATTATTTATCACGTCTCCAAATGGCATCTTTAAGATCATTCCCAATACAATCACCTAACACATCATCAAGTGCAAATTTTTGGGCACTCTATTGTTCAATCATCTTCCACCTTTAAGTCACGAATGGCGGACCCGCCAATCTAACTCTTCAGGTTTAAGAAGATTGAACATGGGCAACTATTGTACCCCAAAATTTGCCCTCTCTTTTTCAAGACATTCCCCATAAAGGATCTCCAATGCTCAAGCATTCTCAAGGAATTGAACAGACAAAATCATCTCCGAAACACTGAGACTCCAAACTAGGGTTTTGGTTAAGAATGACAAATCTTGGACTTTTGACCTAGTACATAAGTTATTGGTTTGAAACATGATCTCAAGGATTCAAGTACATCATTTTGACCTAATCACATATTTAAATTCATATACCGAGATCAGTTGATAGATGAAATTTAGTCAACTGATGAAAAAGTCAATTGTACATTGAAAACTCAAACTTTGACTTTTTGATCAAATTTGAGTTTCAAAGATCACATTTCATCAAGACATTCAAAATATGAAATCTGATCATCAAGAAATATAGAAAGTCAAAAGTCAATTTGAAAAGTCAAATTTGCAAGATTTAGAGATTTTCCTAAAGTGTTTTTTATACATGTTAATTTCATAACATCTTTTCACCATAATTTTAGATAATCAAGATGTTACAAGTTTTCAAGTAAACAACAAGGCTGCATTTTTAAGTTAAAAATTGCAAGTTACAAATCCCAAGCTTTGTCTTGTTTGAACTTTTCCGTTTGACTCAATCTTCAAACTTTGCCACCATGTTGTCCATAAATATGCCTTGTCGTTATTACAAACTGCATAAATCTATTTATAAAACCATACCTGCACCAAGCTGCCACTCCACTCCAAAACTTCTACAAAACAGCCCTGCATCAGGTTGTCCAAAAACCTGCATAGTAATTCCAAGAAAACTGTCAAAACCTGCTCCAAAACAGCCTTGATATGCTGCTCCTAATCATGTCAAAACCTGCACTGTATCAGTCCCATATTTGCACAAAATTAGCGCATGAGAGCTGAATCTAAAAAGCAATGAAACAGTGTACCCAAACAGTTCAAAACTTATTTATTTCCCTCCCAAATTGCAGTCAACTTCATGTACAAGTAAGTTGTTTTCACAATACATAAAGGGGGGATTTTGGAGAGGAAAGAGGGAAGACAAAAAACAGAATTCTTTGTAAACTCTGCTCATTCACAACAAAAACTCTGCTCATCTTCAACTCTATTTTCATTCACAAAACAGAAAAAACCTTCAACCCACTGTACAACCTTGCAAGTTTTCCCCTAAACAAGCTGTCCAAACATCTCATATACATCACATAGAGATTATTCAAACACAAGAATAATTTATGTAACACCATTATCATAACCTTCCAAACACAAACAAAAAAACAGTATTGTACCATTTGACTGGGTTGGAGTGATTCAGCATGTTCAATACAAAGTAAGGGCTGGAGAAACTTCCTGGAGGTCCACTGAAGTCGTTCTGATCATCACAACATCTTGAAAGCAACTCAAACTCAAAACACAAATTTCAGTTTCAAGGTAAGTCTTCTTAACTTTGAGCTCTTTATTTCAAACATCATTAGTGATTCATTTTTGAAGATAAATGTAGATAATCATTGCCCTTGAAGCTAACAATTGGCTTTCTTTTCATTTTTGTCAATCATATGTTGAGAACTGACCTGTACACATAATAAAACAATGCTAAAGGCAAAAAAAAATGAAACATGAGTCGATGCATACCCACATGAGTCGACTCATTTTAGTTACAGAACAGGTTATGAGTCGACACAAGACCTTATGCATCGATGCATACTGTAATTTAGACACAATAAAGAGAGACAAAAGGTGCATGAGTCGACACAAAACACGAATGTGTCGACACAAACAAGAAATGTGTCGACACATACCATTATGTATCAACTCATACTGAGTTGATTTGGATTTTTAAGAAACAAGAAGTGGAATGTGTCGATGCATAAGGTTATGTGTCAACACATAAAGTTTGTTTTTTTTTCTTTGTACACTATTTTCATTTTTATATTTTTATTGCTATTCAATATGGTTGTAATAATTTAATTAGGCTTGTACTTCATCCCCATTTGTAAATTGTACCCACATCCCCCAAGTGATGTAATAGAGTAGGATTTTAATTTCCGAAATTTATCGCTTTAATATAATTGTTAGTAGTTAGGGTATGTATGGCAAGATAAAATCAACCGTTAGAAAATCCTAATCTCAAAGACAAAAATGCATGCAATCAAAACACAATTCACACAAGCACCTCTAGGGTAACCTTGCTTGTTACCTACGAATAAATAGTCATGTCCCTCGAATATGGGACGCTTTAGCAAAGACCCTCGATAAAAATATCATAGTCCCTCGATAACCCTTCGATATTGCCTTCAGTGAAGCGATCTTAGTCCCTTACGATAATTTCTAAAGCATCTCATAAGTTTCCTTCTATGACTGTACGATGACTCACGCTTGTCCCTCACATCCAATGATAGAACTTCTTACCAATCAATGGTAAGATAGCACTATCTAAAGGAGGAGGAAAAGAAAAAAGATTTATTTTGAGTAGGTAGAATGCTTGTAGTTTCTTGCTCACAAATTAAAACCATTTCCACACTCACACTTTCAAAACATCTTTCCAAAAACAAACATCTCTTTGAACTATTTTCAAAACTAACACTTTGTATACATTCTTATAGAGACAAGAACCATTACAAAGTTTTCCGAAACAAAGGCGTTTTCAAAATACTTTCAAACAAACACAAACAAATTTCACAAAGAATTTCAAAGTGAGCTAGCAACTAAGAGCCCATAGATAACTACGGATAAAAATGGTGCTAACACCTTCCCTTTTCATAACCTACCCCTCAAACTCAAGAAAATTCTCAAAAGGTCTTCCTGTTCTTTTCACCCTTTCCTTTATTGGATAAAAGAAAAGTCGATGGTGACTCTTGCTATCCGCAAAAATTGCGATAAAATGCAAAACACCCAAGTCAGTTCTCCCACCGTATTACAGAACTGACGACTCTGTTGGGGAAAATAAGCTTAAAAGTGGGGTTACCTTATAGCTAGATCACCTTTCAAAATGCTTTCATTGTTTGACTTGTTTTCTTTACACTTATGGATCCTTGTTTGGGTTTGTATTGATCCTCTACCAAGATCAAGGAACATCATTAGGTAAATAGCAAAAATTATGGAGACTGTACGGTGTAGACCGATATGGTTAAGACAATAGCTATGTTAGTGTGACACATTTGTGGGTACCGGTATCCCTATGGTGAATTAAGGAGAATACGGGGCCGTTGTGTGGTGTCATGAAGCACTAACGAACCTTAGAACCTTTAATTGAACAAACTTGGCCATTAGGAAGTAGTCAGGTAGCCAGCTTTGGTGCAGTCCGAAGTTGGTTGATACTCGATACTATGCTCATTGAGATCTGACTTTTGGGATATTTCGGTCGCTAAAAAAGAGGCTTGCGCTAAGACAATGCCCCATGAAGAAAGATCAATGATATTGATATCCCTTAGAACCCGATTACTTTTTAGGACAGGTTGAACCAACTAAACTTCAAGAGGGTACTTACCAATGAACTCCATGCAAGCCTAAACCTAAGGATTTGTTTGCTTTGCTTGTATATGTTATTTGCACATAACATCATCATACCATAGAATTTTCAATAACCATTTCAAGGATCTCAAGGGTTTGTGATGCAAGATTATATTAAACCAGATGTCTATCAAGGGGAAAGAGGATTTATTTTCCTCTAACTAAATGTTGTAAAAAACCAAAGCACGATAACTTGAGTCAAGGGATATGACCCACTTGACATGGTGAGTTTGATTCTCGTTAAAGGACACCCAATGATATGAAGTTCTTCAATCAAAGTTGTAGTCAAAATTCAACTTATAACATCTTCTTGTGTTTACCCCGCGAGATCCTTGAAAACATTTGCATTCACATTACATGCATCATAACATAAGCAGGTTTTCTGACACATGTGTCCTCATCTTTCTACTATTTATTTCAATAAGATGGATCTCAAGCAGATTGTGAAGGATTTGTAGACACAAAAATCTCAGTTTCAAGAAACTTTGTTTAACTTAGAAAAGGGGCGACAAGAACTAATGGGATTTTTTGTTACGGAGAAAAAGACCAAGAAGAAGGCTTTGATCAACAAGGGGAAAAGGTTCAACAGCCCCGTCCATCCAGTGCAAGTAGTATAAGAGTCATCCGAGAAGGATGAGAATCAAGACAGAGATGCAAGGAGTACCCGTGTTGGAGGTGGCAAGAATCCAAACTCTGAGGATAAGGACTATTTTGACAACCAATATCCCCCCGCTGAGGACAAGTATAAGCAATTGGAAGATAGGTTAAAGGCTGTGGAAATTCAAGTCGTTCCTAGCTTGGATTTTGGTGATCTAGGTTTGGTGCATGGGGTAGTTATTCCCCACAAGTTCAAAATTCCAATCTTTGCTAAGTACGACGGTGTTTTGTGCCCAAAAATTCACTTAAGATCCTACGTTTGCAAGATACAACTGCATACCAATGACAAGAAGTTGTGGGTGTATTTATTTCAAGAGAGTCTGTTGGGGACTCAATTGGAATGGTTTTATCAGTTGGAGGGTCCAAACATTCATACCTGGGAAGACCTGGCCACTGCTTTCTACCGTCAATATCAGTACAACGCTGATTTGGCGCCGACTAGAGTTCAGTTACATGGAATGACCATGGATTCCAATGAGGGCTTCAAAGAATATACCCAAAAGTGGAGAGACCTAGCTGGCAAGGTGAAGCCACCCCTAACTGACAGGGAACTGGTTGATATCTTTATGGGAACTTTGACAGGACATTTCTACAATCACCTAATTGGAATCTCTTAGGTCGGGTTCACTGAGCTGATTCTAACTGGGGAACGAGTTGAAAACGGAATTAGAAGCAAAAAGATCCAAGTGGCTGCATTTTTCGATACTTGAAGGAAGCCATACAATGGGAATAAAGAGTCTAATACTGTGTATAGCCAGAAGGGTCATAAAAAGAGTAACCACGACCAATTTGTGGGGGAAGCCCTGATCTCTAATCCTGCATCAGTGCGATAACAACAACAGGGAAATCAGCAAAGGCAAGACGAGCCCAAGAGACAGTTTACCAAAATCAACATACCACTGTCTCGGGAATTGCAACACATGTTAAGGATGAATTTGATTATGTTGATAGGACCTCATCCAAACCCCAAAACTTCTTCTCCTAACTACAATCCCGATGCAATATATGCCTATCATTCCGGCAGTCCTGGGCATGATACTAATGATTGTTGGGCACTGAAATACAAGATTCAAAATATGATTGACGCCAAGGAGATTGAATTCAGCCCTCCTGAGACTGCTAACATGATCACTGCTTCCATTCCAAATTATTGAGAGCGTCCAGTTCATTTTGAATTTTCAATTGTAATTTCTTTTGCTTGTTCGAACACTTATCTATTATGTCAAACTTTGTTTCGTTAATGCATTGCATATGTTTGTTTTGAATTAATCCATTCGTTTTCACTATATTTAAACTGTGCTTTTTATTCCCTTTTTGTGATATTCAACTCTCGTTAAAATTTGTAAGCCTTTAGAGGGAGGATGACGAAAACAATACCATAATCTCATACAATATACTTTTGGACAGACCTTGCTGACGATGTACAGGCGTTCTTTCAATTCCTAAATAGTGGAGTTATAAGGAAGATAATCCCTAGTCAACCCCTTTGAGCCAAAGAAGTAGGAGTTTTCTTTTTCACACAAATTAAAACCTTTAATCATAACCTGGGGGCTGGGTAGTTTCTCAGTTAATTCAAATGTGCATTCAGTCACAAGCTTTCACTTCGTACACAACAAATGACATCAAAAAATATCCTTCTGAATAGAAAAAACGACGATGGTTCCCTATAAAATAGTTAGTCATTATCTCTTAAAAGAAAAGCCCCTGAGTCAAAACCTACGAAGAAGACTTAAAAAAACTGGGGCATCCCACTGAATGTAGTCTCGAAACAAAAAAAAAACAGACAAGCAAAAATTAGGGATAATAAATCAAAAAGAGGTCGCTACAAATCCTATACAATGGAAAATGTCATAAAAAAATGACTGCCTTCTCAAATAAACTTAAACTTATCTGAACCATCACCAAAATATAATTCCAGATTCAGTAGGAATTCAAACGCACAATTAACTGAGTTTAGGACAGGAGAATATCATGAATAACGGGTGGGTAGAAATAAACTTTGAGCCTTACCATTTGTTTCTTAAACCGTGAACCAGGCCACATTAAAATCCCTTAAAAGTCCTAATTAAAGCATGGGTTAGTTTGAAAGCATACTGTTACAAAAGGTATCTTGACTCCTGTAAGGCTTACTGTAAATCCTGAGTCCAATTCATATTCTTCCAAAATTATTTTATATGCTAAAAATGCATTTTCAAAACTTCAAGACAAACATAAACTTTGCATTGTTTGAATACCGCTGTTTGCATATAGCTAATTGTTTGACAACAGAGAAATTCACACAGCAAATATCCAAGGAACGGAAAATTATCTCAAGAAACAGAATCACTTCAAATGGGAATACACTTCCAATGACAACTCTCCCATAGTCAAGGGCCATGACATGTTATTGTCCGACTCACCTGTGACAGTCAAGTCAAGATTCCAAGAAATCTCTCATAAAGTCCTGAATAGCCAGGGGCATGTCTCCACCGGAATCACTTAGGGCATTGGACATGAATTCCAGTAAAGGGTCACGTACGACCAAGCAAACATGTTCTTGCAATACTACTTACTACTATGGACAGTGACAAATCCTCACAAAGTCCCTTTCATAAGGTGATCCCCAGTGAAGTCGCTAGAGCCACCTCTACAAGGTTATCCCTGACAATCGCAGAAGCATCTTCAAACAAAAATGGGGCATCCTTCAGCCAATGACATAGTCAAACTCACCAGCAGATAGAGGAGTTAGATCTTCTCCCAATGAACGCACACATCATGCCGGTCCCCAAACGGATGGAAATTGACGACAGTTTATCATCTTCTAGATACAATGCAGATACAATCTAAATACAAATTTATTCTGACATTCATTCTAGACTCTCCTACATATACAATTCATATATGATCCAGATATGGATGTCATTCTGATACTCGTTCAATATTTCCTCAGATACAATCAAGACTCGGATTCATTCTAACATTCCCCAGCTGAGTTGGTCTTAACTGAAAAAACAAACCTTGTGGAGTTCTCCCCAAAAGAATTCATTTCCACAATAAGGTCTTCAAAATATTCTCCTCAAATAGGATTTATTTCTCCAACAAACTACAGATTCCCCAATAAACTACAGATTCCCCAACACAAGTCTTTTCTCAGACTATTACAAGTCAACGGAAAAAACCCCTTTGTCCTCAATGGAGTTGATAATAACTTCAGTAAGTTGTTGCAAAGCCTGGGATCTGACCAGATAACAGTTTAACTTCAATTTACTGTGAAGCCTGGAATCCGACCAGATAACAGTTTAACTTTATCCTTTCAAGAGATTTTTTGTGAAGCCTGATAACAGTTAATTTCATCTTCCCCAATAAGTTGCTACAAATCCTAAAACACGACCAGATAACAGTTAACTTTATTATCCCCAGCAAGTCAAAAGTTGCTATGAAGCCTGGATTTCGACCAGATAACAGCTAACTTTCACTCTCCTCAGTCAAATGTAATTCCCTAGTAGAGTAATGGATAACTCCTGAACTCTATTCCCCAAGCAGAAATCAGCACATCCCCAACGGAGTTTCTTCAAACAAATAAGCAAAACTCCCCAGCACTAGTCAGGAATTTATTTTCCCAGACAAAGATACACTTCAACAACATTTCACATTTCATACATCATAGCATATGCATACGAAGCACATATAGCACAACCTCATTTTTTAGAACATCATTAGACAATGCATTCGATACATCATGACATTTCATATAGCTAACTCTTTACCTTTTCAAGAAAGATCAATCAATAGATAATTATCATCGACAATTTTCAACAGGTCCAAGGTTAGTTCTTGAAGCAATATAGAGCAACTATCTACGTGACCAGATGCAGCTTCACACGGGCTCATCATGAAGCAATCTTACGCAGGTTCCTTCTAATTTCCAAATGCAACTTCACACGGGCTCATCATGAAGCAATCTTACACGGGTTCCTTCTAATTTCCAAATGCAGCTTTACACTGACTCATCAAGAAGCTATGTTACACAGGTTCCTTCTAATTTCCATATGCAGCTTCACACGGGATCATCAAGAAGCAATCTTACACGAGTTCCCTCTAATTTCCAGATGCAGCTTCACACGGGCTCATCATGGAGCAACCTTACACAAGCTCATTCTCATATATTTCCAGATGCAGCTTCACACGGGCTCATCATGAAGCAACCCTGCACAAGCTCATTCTCATATATTTCCATATGCAGTTTCACACAGACTCATCCCGAAGCAGCCTTACACAAGCTCCTTTTCATACTTTTCCAGATGCAGTTTTACACAAACTCATTCTGAAGCAACCCTACACGGGCTCCTTTTCATACATTTCCAGATGCAGTTCTACATTGACTCATCCCAAAGCAGCTCTACATTGGCTCCTTCTCATATATTTCCAGATGAAGTTTCACAGACTCATCCTGAAGCAGCCCTCCACAGGCTCCTTTTCATACATTTCCAGATGCAGTTTTACACCGACTCATCCTGAAGCAACCCTACACAGGCTCCTTCTAATATATTTCCAAATGCAGTTTCACACGGACTCATCCCGAAGCAGCCCTACACAGGCTCCTTTTCATACATTTCCAGATGCAGTTTTACACAGACTCATCCCGAAGCAGCCCTACACAGACTCCTTCTCATATATTTCCATATGCAGTTTGACACGGACTCATCCCGAATCAGCCCTAAACATGCTCCTTTTCATACATTTCCAGATGCAATTTTACATAGGCTCATCCTAAAGCAGTCCTACACAGGCTCCTTCTCATATATTTCTAGATGCAGTTTCACACGGACTCATCCCGAAGTAGTCCTACACATGCTCCTTTTCATACATTTCCAGATGCAGTTTTACACGGACTCATCCCGAAGCAGCCTTACACAGGCTCCTTCTCATACATTTCCAGATACAGTTTCACACGGGTTCATCCTGAAGCAATCTTACACGGATTCCTTCTAATACATTTCCAGACATGGCTTAACACGGGTTCATTCTAGCGTATCATTTAGATTAAATCGACCAAAGATTTATTCGGATACCTCTACCAACAGTCACTATGGATGACATTTGCAAGCCCATCTCCAACAAATTCTTTATCACGTCCCCAAATGGCATCTTTAAGCCTATTACCGACACAATCAACTAACACATCATCAAGTGCAAATTTTTTGGCACTCTAGTGTTTATTCAACTTCCACCTTCAAGTCACGAATGGCGGACCCGCCAATCCAACTCTTCAAGTTTAAGAAGATTGAACAGGGGCAGCTGTTGTACCCCCAAAATTTCCCCTCTATTTTTCAAGACATTCCCCACAAAGGATCTCCAATGCTCAATGATTCTCAAGGAATTGATCAGACAAAATCATCTCTGAAACACTGAGACTCCAAATTAGGGTTTTGGCTGAGAATGACAAGTCTTGGACTTTTGACCTAGTACATGACTTATTTGTTTGAAACATGATCTCAAGGTTCAAGTACATCATTTTGACCTAATCTCATATTTCAATTCATCTCCCGAGATTAGTGGATTGATAGACGAAATTTGGTCAACTGATGAAAAAGTCAACTGTGTGCTAAAAAGTCAAACTTTGACTTTTTGATCAAATTTGAGTTTCAAAGATCACATTTCATCAAGACATTCAAAATATGAAATTTGATCATCAAGAAAGTCAAAAGTCATTTTGAAAAGTCAAATTTGCAAGATTTAGAGATTTTCCAAAAGTGTTTTTTATACATGTTAATTTCATGACATCTTTTCACCAAAATTCAAGATAATTCAAGATGTTACAAGTTTTCAAATAAACAACAAGGCTTCATTTTTAAGTTAAAAATTGCAAGTTACAAATTTTAAGCTTTGTCTTGTTTGAACTTTTCCCTTTGACTCAATCTTTAAACTTTGCCACCATGTTGTCCATAAATATGCATTGTCTTTGTTACAAACTGCATAAATCTAACTATAAAACCAGACATGAACCAGGCTGCCACTCCACTCCAAAACTGCTACAAAACAGCCCCGCGTCATGCTGTCCAAAAACCTGCATTGCAATGCCAAGAAAACTATCAAAACCTGCTCCAAAAGAGCCTTGTTATGCTGCTCCTAATCCTGTCCAAACCTGCACTATATCAGTCCCATATTTGCACAAACTTAGCACATAAGACCTGCATCTAAAGAACAATGAAACAATGTACCCAAACAGTTCAAAACTTATATATTTCCCTCCTAAATTGCAGTCAACTTCATCTACAAATAAGTTGTTTTCATAATACACAAAGGGTGGGATTTTGGAGAGAAAAGAGGGAAGAGAAAAAATAGAATTCTTTGTAAACTCTGCTCATTCACACAAAAAAACTCTGCTCATCTTCAACTCTATTTTCATTCACAAAATAAAAGAGAAAAAAACCCTCAACCCATTTTACAACCTTGCATGTTTTCCCCTAAACCAACTGTCCAATCATCTCATATACATCACATAGAGATTATTCAAACACAAGAATAATTTCTGTAACACCATTATCATCACCTTCCAAACACAAACAAAAAAACAGTATTGTACCATTTGACTGGGTTGGAGTGATTCAGCAGCTTTCAATACAAAGTAAGGGCTGGAGCAACTTCCTGGAGGTCCACTGAAGTAGTTATGATCATCACAACATCTTGAAAGCAACTCAAACTTAAAACAAAAATTCCACTTTCAAGGTAACTCTTCTTGACTTTGAGCTCTTCATTTCAAACATCATTAGTGATTAATTTTTGAAGATAAATGTAGATAATCATTGCCCTTGAAGCTAACCATTTGCTTTATTTTCATTTTTGTCAATCATATATTGAGAATTGACCTGTACACACAATAAAACAATGCTAAAGGCAAAAAAATGCAACATGAGTCGATGCATACCCACGTGAGTCGACTCATTTTAGTTACAAAACAGGTTATGAGTCAACACAAGACCTTATTCATCGATGCATACTACTATCCAGACACAATACAGAGCGACAAAAGGTGCATGAGTTGATACAAAACATGAATGTGTCGACACAGACAAGAAATAAGTCAACACATACCATTATGTATCGACTCATACTGAGTTGATTTTGATTTTTCAGAAACAAGAAGTGGCATGTGTCGATGCATAAGGCTATGTGTCAACATATAAAGTTTGTTTTTTTTCTTTGTACATTATTTTAATTTTTATATTTTTATTGCTATTCAATATGGTTGTAATAATTTGATTAGGCTTGTACTTCATCCCCATTTGTAAATTGTACCCCCATCCCCCAAGTGATGTAATAGCGTAGAATTTTAATTTCCGCAATTTATCGCTTTAATATAATTGTTAGTAATTAGGGTGTGTATGGCAAGATAAAATCAACTGTTAGAAAACCCTAATCTCAAAGAGAAAAATGCATGCAATCAAAACACAATTCACACAAGCACCTCTAGGGTAACCTCGCTTATTGCCTATGAATAAATAGTCGTGTCCCTCAAATATGGGACGCTTTAGCAAAGACCCTCCATAAAAAAGATCGTAGTCCCTCGATGAGCCTTCGACGTTTCCTTCGGTAAAATGATCTTAGTCCCTTACAAAAATTGCTAAGGCGTGTCATAAGTTGCCTTCTATGACTGTACGATGACCCACGCCCGTCCCTCACATTCAATGATAGAACTTCTTAACAATCAATGGTAAGATAGCACTATCTAAAGGTGGAGGAAAAGAATAAAGATTTATTTTTAGTAGGTAGAATTCATGTAGTTGCTTTCTCACAAATTAAAAACATTTCCACATTCACACTTTCAAAACATCTTTCCAAAAAAAAACATCTCTTTAAACTATTTTCAAAACCAACACTTTGTATACATTCTTATAGAGACGATAATCATTACAAAGTTTTTCGAAACAAAGGCGTTTTCAAATTACTTTCAAACAAATACAAACACATTTCACAAAGCATTTAAAAGTGATATAGCAACTAAGAGCTCATAGATAACTATGGATGAAAAGGGTGTTAACACCTTCCCTTTTCATAACCTACCCCCCAAACTCAAGAAAATTCTCAAAAGGTCTTTCCCGTTCTTTTCACCCTTTCCTTTATTGGATAAAAGATAAGTTGATGGCGACTTTTGTTATCCGTAACAATTACGATAAAACGCAAAACACCCAAGTCAGTCCTCCCACTGTATTACATCGTCATTAGATGTTAGTCACTGGCGGTTGAAGAAGTGAAAAACACAAGAATGGGGGTTGAATTGAAACTTAAAAATCAAAAGCAATAGACATGATGAGTTTATCCTGGTTCGCTTGATCTCAAACTACTCCAGTCCACCCACCAAGGTGATTTCGCCTCTCTCCAACGAGGACATAATTCACTAATCAAAGTGATTACAAAACTACTTCGACAACTGCCAAAGTCTTCTTGAGTACAACCATAATCAGGTTTATCTCAAGGAAATTCACTTAATCAAAGGAAAAGATTCATTGTGTACTATTTGTTTTTCGTTACAAAAACTGTATCACTACTGTGATGAATTACACAAATTTGGAGTATAGTATCAATATAAGTTTTGCAGCTTTTTGAGATTGTATGGAGCAGTTGTGTGGAAAATCGTAAATGATTTACACTTTGAACTTGTTTATATATCAGTGGCAGTCTGTCCAAATGGAATCATGATAATGGACACTTAATGCTCTTTCCATATTGAGAAGATCCTTGTCTGATTGTAGCCTTTGTAAATGATACTTCCTTAATGGAAAAGTAACACTTCAGAACTTAGCAATCTTGCATGCTGCTTTGCTTCGGAACTTGGGAAGTCAGAAAAATAAGGTTCTGTTAGTGTGTTAGACTTCCGTTCAGAATCGGGATATCTTTCTCTTTAGCGCGGGTTCTTATCATTATACTTCAGAACATTTCGATTACTCAGCTTGAGTGCTTCTGTGGCTTAACTTCTGAAGTCGTTTCAATCAGAACTTCTGTACAACATAGAACACAGATTTAGAGTGCATATTTGTTCTTTATGTTTGTTATCATAAAAACTCTTAAGAGGGTTGTAGAATCAAACTATTTTCTAACAATCTCCCCCTTTTTGATGGTGAAAAAAACTAGGATTTTTTCAATAAAAATGTACAGAACAAAAGCTTTTGAGAGTCTCCCCCTGAGTTGTGTACTCAGATAGAGATGAGATACTACCCTAAAGTTCCTTCTTATTAGAGTTTTTGATGCATCTCCTTCTGTCTTTATCATAATTTGTTCTTGTTTAAGCTTTCAGAAAACAAAGATATCCAGAATGTTCAGAATGTTTGAGACTTAGTCCCGGTAAACTGTTATTGAAAATATCTTACGTTCTCCCCCTTTTTTGTCAGGTATCAAAAAGAAATATAATCATAAATTATGATTCAAAAATGATGATTTGTATTGAAAACATATTGCAATGACTTCTTTCAGAAACAAAGAAGATAAGATGAAAAATACAGAAAATAAGTTAAAGAAAATCTAAGATGGAGGGGGATGTCGTGTGAGCAACGCTTCTAGCAAGCTCTTAATCTGAGTGCTTGATTCTTCTTACTTTCCCAATATATCCTTGATTTCTTTGGTAGTGTCTTCTTGATCCAATATATCCCTTATTTCTTTGTTTGTGTCTTCTTTCTTATCCAATCTTACATGGATTAAAGCATTCTCCTTCTTCAGCTCTTCTAGAGTTTACATGACCAGAGACATAGCCGGTGTTTCCTCAAAGGTTACAAGTCGTTTAGAGCACTATGTAGCATCTTCTGATTCAACTACTTCTTATGTTGAAATTTCCTTTTCTGGAGTAGTGTCAGAGGGTGACTATCAGAACCTGGTTCAGTGGCTTCTGAAGGTTGGTGCTCTTTCTAGGGAGCATTTTCCAACAGAAGAATTTCTTTCTTGTCCCAGTGACTCAGAACTTGGTCTTTTAAGGCTTTCAGCTGATCACTGAAGTTCTACTGAGCCATTTCATAACTCAATTCTTTCAGCCTCTGGGATTCAAAGATGAACCATTTTCTGAATCTATCCTAAAGAGAATCAAAAGCAGCAGGATTAGAATTCTCTTGACTTGCTTGCTTCAAAGAAGTAACTCATTCCTGTATTTCTGTTTCAAAAATCAACAAGTTCTTACCAACATCTGTTTTGGTTAAGGTTGGTTTGGGTTTGGGAACTATCATTGAGATGGTCAGCTAGACGGTTAATTGGTGAGGGAGTAGGAGAATTAGAAATTAGGATTGGTGAGTGAGGAGTGTTTGGTGGTGTGGAGTAGTATGGTGAAGGTATTTCTAGAATATCAAGTATGGAGAGAGTTTGACGAACCATAAGAGGCTCTGTTATTCTAGGAATTGGGATAGTGGTATCAAAGTTTGTAAAAGAGTCTTCTGATTGGTTTGCGGTAGCGTGTTGATTTTCTTGTTCAGGGGTTTCAGAATTTGGATTTTCAGTTTGGGGAGAGTGAGTGTTTTCATTTTCTGGTTGAGAAGAGTGGAGGTTTGGATTTTCTGGGATTGGTGATTGAATGTCTTGGTCAAAAAGTTCAATATCAGACAGAACTCTTACAAGTTATGGTTGACTTTGTTCTGGATTTGGATTAGGGGAGTGAGGTTCATTTAAGAAGCTGCCAAGAGTCACAGAGGGATCAAACTCTATGTCAAAATCTTCAAATGTTTATGGTGAAAGATTTTTTGTTGGTTGAGGGGGAACTGTTTCAGATGTTGGAAAGACTATAGATTCTACAACAGAAACAAAAGATTTGTTACCTTTCTTTTTTGCAGCTTTGGGTGTCCTCTGAGAGGATCTTTCTCATGCTGCCTTCCTCTTTCTGGATTTCTTCAGCACAACATCTGGAGTTGGCTTGTGCAGATCACGAATGTTGAGTTCTGGAGTAGTTCCATCTTCCTTGCAAGCTTTAAGGTATCTGACCACAATCTCTGGAGAAGCATCTATCTCAGAAAATAGTGGAAAATTCTTCAGATGGATTCTCCTAGACATGATGACTTCATGAGAAGCAATTGTTGGTTCCTTCTTAATGCTCTCAATAATCTTCATTTTCTTCAGATTCTTGGCATTTAGTGGTTTCCCAGCACTTGCCTCCAGAGTGCTTATTTCCTGAGCCTCTGTCAGATGTTCTATCAGCTTGTTCTCAGTCAAAATGTCAGAAATCAATATTCCCAGAGTAATCCAATCCCTCTTTGTTCTTTCTTCTTCCCTTGTTTCCTTCACGCTTGTTCTCAGATGATTGAAGAGCAAGTGTGTAGGGTTTATTTTGGTCTTCTTTGCAATGAAGTACAACAGAAACTAGTGATCAATGTTGATGTAGTCAAGAGAGCTTGTAGGCTTCTTATGATTTATGCAACCCAGAATAATCCTGGCCCAGATTCTGTAATAATATTTCAAGCCTCTTGTCTTGTTGGATGGTTGTCCAGAGGTGAAAATGACCCTAGCAATGGATTTTAGGTCAGAACACTTATCAGCCATGTCAATGCATCTGACTCCGCCGCCATTGTATCCAATAAGTTTCCCAATCAAGTCTTCTGTAATCACTATCTTCTTCCCCATGACATATGACGTAACCTAATGGTTGGATGAAGTAGAATGAATCTAGAATTCCTTAACAAGAATAGGGAATATTGGACCCAACAGACGATTAAAGTATTTGTTCCATCCCTGAGCCGTCACATCTTCATACAAATCAAACCCATTTTCCTTTAAGCTCTCAAAATCAATGATCAACTCACATAGAACTTCAAGATTATCTACCGTAGTGAGCAACATTTTTATGGGTTCCTCATATTGTTCTGTTAAAGAAGAACCAGGAGCACTATGGAGATTTTTGATGCTTGATGAGGATGCCATTGTTCACACGGATTTGTTGAAGAAAACTGAGAAAAGGGGTTTTTGCAAAGACTAGAGCGAGAGAGAATAATGGATGCAGTAAGAAGGGAATGAAATAGTAAATTTGAATTTATAAACACTTTTGAAAACTTAATCAGTAAGAAAGAGAAAATAAGTAATGATTATACTGAAATTATGAAACCTGAAATTAGGGGATTGCGTGTAGATACTGAACAGTTACCATTGACAAGCGTCTCAATGCATCCAATCAGAGCTTTAGACCCTTCAGAATTTGAACGCGTGTTCAGCCTCATAAGGTAGCTTGTGAGAGGATGACAGATGTTTGATAGTGCGAATTGCACACCTCTATCTTTGAAATGAAAGGTTCAGATCTTCATAGATAGATTCTAAAGCAACTGTACTCCTAACTTCTGAAGACACGTTGATCAGATGTTCACAGAAAAAATAAAGTTCTGAGGGTTACAGTATATGCAAATAAAACTTCTTATTCTGGACATAATTTCATGCTGAGATGCTTCAGAATGAAATTAAATCTATCTTCAGAAAGGGGTTTTGTAAAAACATCAGCCCATTGATGGTCTGTGTCAATAAATTTTAAAGTGAGAATTCCTTTCTGAATATAGTCCCTAATAAAATGATGTTTTATTTCTATATGCTTAGCCGTAGAATGCAAAATAGGATTTTTGGATAAACAAATGGAAGAAGTATTATCACAGAAAATAGGGATGTTACTCTCAAATATGTATAAGTCTGTAAGCTGAATTTTCATCCAGAGCATCTGTGTGCTGCATCCAGCAGTTGCAATGTATTCAGCTTCTATTGTTGAAAACACAATTATGGACTGCCTCTTGCTGGTCCATGAGATCAGATTGTCTCCCAGAAACTGGCAGCTTCAAGAAGTACTTTTACGTTCTACTCTGTCTCCAGCAAAATCAGCATCACAATATCCTACTAAGTTGTATTCATTTGATATTCTATAAAACAAACCCAGGTTAGTAGTACGTTTCAGATACTTGAAAATTCGCCTAAGTGCTGTTAAGTGAGATTCTCTAGGATCTGATTGGAATCTAGCACATAAACAAACGCTGAATAAAATGTGAGGTCTTGAAACTGTCAGATAAAGGAGAGAACCACTCATACCTCTGTAGATCTTCTGCTCTACCTTTTTACGTACCTCTTCCTTTTCCAGAATGCACATGGGATGCATTGGAGTCTTTGATGGCTTACATTCTGAGCGGTCAAATTTCTTCAAAAGTTCTCTGACGTATTTGCTCTGGTGAACGTAAGTTCTTTCTGGAGTCTGATTGATTTGAATGCCCAGAAAGAATTTAAGTTCTCCCATCAAGCTCATCTCAAACTCTGCTTGCATACACTTAGCAAATTCTCTTCCCAGAGAAGGTTTAGTAGATCCAAATATAATATCATCTACATAAATCTGACAAACTAAAACGTCATTCTTAAATGTCTTGCAAAACGGGTTTGTGTCCACTTTCCCTCTAGTAAATTCCTTTTCTAACAGAAAGTTTCTTAGTCTTTCATACCAAGCTCTGGGAACTTATTTCAGACCATAAAGTGACTTCTTTAGTTTGAAAACATATTCTGGGTGTTTGGAATTTTCAAACCCAGGGGGTTGGTGCACATATACCTCTTCATCAATGTAACCATTTAAGAATGCACTTTTAACATCCATCTGATACAGAGTGATGCCATTGTTTACAACAAAAGAGATTAAGAGTCTGATAAATTCTAACCTGGCGATTGGAGAAAATGTTTCTGTATAGTCTATCCCCTTTTGCTGACTATAACCTTGTGCAACCAGTCGTGCCTTGTTTCTGATGACTTCTCCTTGCTCATTCAGTTTGTTTCTGAACACCCACTTTGTTCCAATGACTTGAATCCTTTTGGTTTAGGAACCAGATCCCATACATCATTTCTGGTGAATTGATTTAACTCCTCCTGCATTACCAGAATCTAGTCGATGTCTAGAAGAGCTTCATCAATTGTTGTTGGTTCAATCAGAGATACCAATCCCAGGAGGGATTCTTCAGAATTTCTGAATGTTGATCTTGTTCTGATTGGATCATCCTTCTTTCCTAGAATAGTATCTTCTTGGTGAGCTATGCTGCTTCTGGATAACCTTTTCTGAAGTTGATCAACAGAAGGTGTTGGAATGCTTGTGACAATTCCTTCTGATGTTGTTGGAGCGTCTCTGTTGGGAACTTCTGATGAGTTGCCTTTAGCACCTGTGAATTCAACTTCTATATCTGCAAAAGATTCATTCTGCTTTGACTTTTGAGGGTCAAGCTTATCATCAAATCTAACACTGATTGACTCTTCAACAATCTGTGTTTCTGTATTGTATACTATGTACCCTCTTGAGCGTTCAGAGTATCTAACATAATACACTTCTGTGCTTTAGAGTCAAACTTGTTCAGGTGATCTTTAGTATTCAGAATAAAACATGTACATCCAAAGGGATGGAAATAAGAAATGTTGGGCTTTCTGTTCTTCCACAATTCATATGGAGTCTTTTACAGAATAGGTCTTATAGAGATTCTATTCTGAATGTAACACGCTGTGTTAATTGCTTCTGCCCAGAAGATCTTAGCGATGTTAGTCTCATTGATCATGGTTCTGGCCATTTCTTGCAATGTTCTGTTCTTTCGTTCTACAACTCCATTTTGTTGGGGAGTTTTAGGACAAGAGAAGTCATGCGAAATACCTTTTTCATTAAAAAATATTTCAAATTTTTTGTTTTCAAACTCTCCACCATGATCACTTCTGACTTTGACAATTCTAAGATCCTTTTCATTCTGAACTTGGTTACAGAAACAACGAACATAGAATGTGACTCGTCCTTGTGTCTTAAGAACTTTACCCATGTCCATCGACTATAGTCATCTATGATCACTAACCCATACTTCTTGCCACTAACAGACGCAGTTTTTACTGGTCCAAATAAATCTATGTGCAGAAGTTCTAATGGCCTAGAGGTAGAAACAACATTCTTAGCTTTAAAAGCAGGTTTTGCAAATTTGCCTTTCTGACATGCTTCACACAGAGCATCTGAGCTGAACTTCAGATTAGGAAGTCCTCTGACCAGATTGAGTTTGTTAATCTGAGATATTCTTCTCATACTAACATGTCCCAATCTTCTGTTCCAGACCCATTGCTCGTTGTTAACAGAAAGAAGGAATTTTACATTATGACTCTTTAGTTCAGAAAGTTTTATCTTATAAATATTGTTTTTCCTCTTTCCATTAAACATGATAGTTCCATCTTTCTGACTAATAGCTTTGCATGAATTTTGATTAAAAATTATATCATAACCATTATCACTTAATTGACTTATGGATAACAGGTTATGCATCAATCTATCAACTAACATCACATTATTAATAGAAGGAAGGTTACCATTACCTACTGTTCCAGATTCAATGATCTTCCCTCTTTGATTGCCTCCAAAGCCCACGTAGCCCCCAGGTTTAAGTTCCAGGCTTTGGAACATATGTTTTCTTCCCATCATGTGTCGAGAGCATCCAGAGTCCAGGTACCATGACTGGTGTTTTAGCCTTGCTATTAAAGATATCTGCTACATATATAATTTTTTTCTTAGGTACCCATATCTTTTTAGGTCCTGGTTTGTTAGTTTTACCAAAATTCTGTTTGAATTTTGGTTTGGCAGAATAATCATTACTAGTGTATTTCAGATCATGTGTGTGCCCATAAGTGAAGGGATATTTTAGTGGTGTGCGTTTAATTACTAGGTCCATGACTTTCTTATGTGGAGATACCTTACCTTAGTATCCTATTCCTTTTCTGCCATTTCTGCTAACTCCATAGATCATTAAAGCCATCTTGCTTCTATATATGTTTTTAGCCAGAAACTTCTGAAAGTTGTGATCATATTCTTTTATGATCTTATCAGCATTACTGGGAGCCTCTGAGATTATTTCTTTCTGAGAGTTTTGTAAATCATTTTCTAGTTTTTAAATCTTTTCTTTTAACTCAGAATTTTCTAATCTAAGACTCTCAGTTTCTTCAGAGTCAGAAGCAAGATCCTTTTTCAGGTTCTTAAATTTGACTCTAAGTTACTGATACCTTTCCAGAATTTCACTTAGACTTTCTCCTAGTTTATCTTTGGTAAAATTAACAGTGAAGTCAGGAAATACCTCTTCTGTGTCTGATTCTGAGTCTGACCCAGATGCTTCGTTGTCTTCTGTCACATTTTCCATAAGAGCAATTTTGGATCTTTCATCATCTGACTCTGAGTCTGCGTCAGAAGTATCTGAATCATCCCATGTTTCCATGAGACTTTTCGTCTTCTCCTTGAAGAACTTCTTTTTGGGCTTCTCCTTCTGAAGCCTTGGACAATCACTTTTGTAGTGCCCTTGTTCATTACACCCATACAAGATGATGTCTTTGTTGTTTGACTTTCTGTGACCAAAAGAAGCTTCAGACCTTCTGTGTCTAGAGGAGGGCTCAGACTTTCTGTATCCAGAGGAGGGTTCATTCTGATTCCCTGATCTTCTGGAGTTTTTGAATTTTCTTTGCCTCTGTTTCCACAGCTGATTGACCCTTCTGGAGAGAAGAGACAATTCGTCTTCTTCTGATGAGGGTCCATCAAATATTTCTTCCATAGCCTGCAAAACCTTAGAATCAAGTTTTTTGTTAGATTTTAATGCTAAAGGCTTACCTTGCTTCTGAGGCTCGTCATCTTCTAGCTCTATCTCATGGCTTCTGAGGGAGCTAACAAGTTCCTCCAGAGATATCATGTTGAGATCTTTTGTCAGCTTAAGAGCAGCGACCATTTGCCTCCATTGCTTTGGTAAACTTCTGAGGATCTTCTTTACGTGATCAGCAGTAGAATACCCTTTGTCAAGAAATCTCATCCCAGCAACTAGAATGGGGAATCTTGAGAACATTACTTCTATGGATTCACTATCTTTCATCTTGAAAGCTTCGTATTTCTGAATGAGCGCAAGGGCCTTGGTTTATTTAACTTGTATTGCCTTCATGCGTCATTATCAGAGAGTCAAACATGTTTTTGGTTGTCTCTCTATTTGAGATCTTCTCATACTCTGAATATGAGATGGCACTGAGAAGAATTGTTCTGGCCTTATGATGGTTTCTGAAGTCACGCTTTTGTTGGTCAGACATTCTTTTTCTATCTATCTTCTGACCACTTTCATCCACGGGATGCATTTATCCATCAATTACCATATCCCATAAGTCAACATCATGAGCCAGAAAGAAGCTCTCAATTCTATCTTTCCAGTAGTCAAAATTTTCTCCATCAAAGACTGGAGGTTTATCGCTGATTCTGTCCTTATCATCATGATAGTCATTACTTATGTTTTGGCTTGGTCCCACCATAGTGTTTTTCTAAAGCTTGGATCTTGTACTGACACTGTTAAGTGTATAAACTCATAACCAGGTGCTTTGATGCCAATTGAAGAAGTGAAAAACACAAGAAGGGGGGGGGGGGGGGGGGGGTTGAATTGAAACTTAAAAATCAAAAGCAATAGACATGATGATTTTTATCCTGGTTCGCTTGATCTCAAACTACTCCAGTCCACCCTCCAAGGTGATTTCGCCTCTCTCCAACGAGGACATAATTCACTAATCAAAGTGATTACAAAACTACTTCGACAACTGCCAAAGTCTTCTTGAGTACAACCATAATCCGGTTTATCTCAAGGAAATTCACTTAATCAAAGGAAAAGATTCAATGTGTACTATTTGTTTTTCGTTACAAAAGTTGTATCACTACTGTGATGAATTACACAAATTTGGAGTATAGTATGAATATAAGTTTTGCAGCCTTTTGAGATTGTATGGAGCAGTTGTATGAAAAATCGTAAACGATTTACCCTTTGAACTTGTTTATATAGGCGTGGCAGTTTGTCCAAATGGAAACATGATAATGGACACTTAATTCTTTTTCCATACTGAGAAGATCCTTGTCTGATTGTAGCCTTTGTAAATGATACTGCCTTAATGGAAAAGTAACGCTTCAGAACTTAGGAATATTGCATGCTGCTTTGCTTCAGAACTTGGGAAGTCGGAAACATAAGGTTATGTTAGTGTGTTGGACTTTCGTTCAGAATCAGGATATCTTTCTCTTTAGCACAGATTCTGATTATCATACTTCAGAACATTCTGATTACTCGGCTTGAGTGCTTTTGTGGCTTAACTCTTGATGTCGTTTCAGTCAGAACTTCTGTACAACATAGAACACATATTTAGAGTGCATATTTGTTCTTTTTGTTTGTTATCGTCAAAACTCTTATGAGGGTTATAGAATCAAACTATGTTCTAAGAGAGGTTGCCCGTGCGATTGTAATTATATTTATTATAGTGGATTAAGTCCTTGAGTTCAAGGCGAAATCACCTCGGAAGGGTGGACTGGACTAGCTTGGGGGTTTCTCAAGTGAACTGAGATATATCGTGTGTTCTTTAATTTTTCTTATGCTTTAGATTTTATGTTTTCTTAACTTAATTAGAAGCATTACTTAAAGTAACATTCAGAAGCATTGTTCAACAAATAAGCTTAGAAGCAAAAGTTAATCAATAAAGGAAAACCCAATTCAAACCCCCTCTTTCTTGCATGTTCTTCACACCTTCAGATCATATTGTTAGCCTTATAATGTAATTGGCCTTGGGTCTTGTTAGTCTTTTTGTAGGCTTGATCATTTGTGATTGCCTTGTAATTGTTTTTTTTAATATATCATATGTTGCTTTGTTCAAAAAAACACTCGACATTACCTAGATAATTGATAATTGAAAAATTAACATTACATATCGTTATAAACAAATACTTTAGGACGTTATAACATGTTAATAATATCTTTGACGGGTCTTGTAATCTTCACAGTCACTTCCATCTTAATCTTTGTTGCATATCAGTGAAAAGTACTCCACATAACCTCTACATCTGCCTCCATCTTCATTTTGAAGTTGGTGAATTGTATCTTTTCATCATTGTCAAACGAGGGTGGAGGATACTCGAACTTGATAACTCATCAACTTTTTGGATATCGCAGGAAAGTATTCATCTTGGATATCAGGTCAGCAAGAGTTATGTCCTCGTAGATCCTAAACTAAAGTGGCGGCTTCTCACCATTGAAATATACAAATGCAAGGTTGGAATATGTATTCATTTTCTGATATTGGGTGTTTTGTAGAAAATATAGGATGCGAGATTCCCTATTTATACAAGGCTTAGATCAATTTAGACCTTAGAAACCTTATCATATCATCAGAGAACTTTTCGGAGATACATATCCAGATAAACCTTATTTATTTACGAAAACAATATTTTATTCGGATATGCGCATCCGAAAATATTCCTGTTTTTATTAGAATGAAGTTTATCTGGATATGCATATTTGAAATCAACCATGAAGCAAAAACAAACCATAAACTTAGAAACATAAACAGAAGTTGTAACCCATAAAATGTGTAAACAGAAATAGTCGACATTTATGCCATAATTACTGAATATATATTATTTATGTAGTAAATTGTATCAAGATTACATCGTTGAAGACAACACATTCAAAAAAAGTGTATCGATTACAATCTAAAATGCATCAAAAGATGCATCACCATATAAATCTACGACTGGTTCCTCCTTCGACTTTTCTTTATTTGATTCTCTTTTAAACTCGCTCAATTTTGTGAACTCTTCCATCCTTTTCATAAATTGATTCGGCCAAGTTTCTGCCTGTTGTGTTGAATGTGTCGTCTATTCCAACGATGTACTTGGTATAGGACACCCTGGTTTCAAATAAACCTCAACAAAATGTGACGATTTTAAAATCCACCTTATATACTTGATACATCCCGAAGGATCTTTAGGTGGACCACTCCTAAGTGGAAAAAATATCTCTGAAAAACTATATATTGTCATATCGATACACACCATGTTATATGCACTTGTTATAAGATGGCACATTTCAATGATCAAATCCATTTTGAAAATGGTATGGGACCGCTAACACAAGGAGTAAGATCATCTTGAATTGCATTGAAATGTTATTTTTTCTCGTATAACATTGTGTAGAATTTCATATTTATCGTCAACTCTTTCAAAAGTTGTTGGTGGATAAGAAAGTGATTCTCCTATCCTTTACCTAGTAAGCCAATGGTGATATATTCAATTTTTTTCTTTTCATTTTCAGATATGCATCTTCAAAAACTTTACTGAATGATTAAATTCTAAATTCCAATGAAAAACGCTTGGAAAATGGATTCATTGGTATTTTCAGAGTTATATCCGAATACACCCCAGAAATATTTGAAGATACATCTCCAAACTAAACTTTGACAAATAATTCATGGTGAGTTCGGAGATGCATCTCTAAAAAAAATTAAGAATAATTTTTAGTTTTCAGTTGTGTGAATCAGACCATAAGGGTGGAAAAAGAAATTGCCAAAAAAATATGACTACTTATCCGAAAAGGATAATTTCAGGTGTTATGAGTCTAATGTGTGATAAATCTTAGATTGAAACTATGGGGTGGGAATATATATATATATATATAGGGAATTTCTTACTTCATCCCATAGGATTGAAAAACACCCTATGCAATTCCAAAAATACCCCTGGAAAGTCGGAAATGTATTTTCGGTATGCACCATGCACCAGAAACCACAAGACCAAAAGTGGTTCCACCCTATTGTATAGACAAAATAGAACCGGAGACATATTTTCGGTTGAAACCGGGTTTACATTTCCAATTAATAAGTGGGGGAAGATTGAAAATTTTGCCACCTTAGTATTTTATTTAAAACCGAATATGTAATTCTGGGAAACTCAAAAGTTATATTGCTTAAAACAGTAACCAGAATGGACAAGAATGATCACTCTCATTTCATAAACTTTCCATAAACCCTCTCCAAAAACCCTTCCATTATCAATCAAGTTTTTCACTCCAAATATTCATTCTTGTGGTTCATCATATCAAAAGGAGCTCAAGGAAGTGGAATTTAAGGTAAAGTTTATTCATTCATGTTGTACCCCAAAATTTTCTCTCTCATTTTACTCAAAACATACTCCTAGAGGTCCTCAACTTGCCCAGTGATGCCTAAGGATTGACCAGACAAGACCTCCTCCTAAGACAATGAGCCTCAAATTAGGGTTTCATTCTTCATCAAGATGTTTGAGTTCTAAGGGTCCCAAATGATTTATATTGCCTTAATACGTTCTCAAGACCATCCATGCCAAGTTTCATGTCTTGCACAACAAGTTTGCTCAGTCAACTGCTCAGATGCCTGAAAATCAATTGTACTACGTCAAAAGTCAAATGTGGTCCACATGCAGTCAATCTTCAAGATTTTTGGTTAACATCAACATTTTGAAGTAAAGTCCATCATTAGATCAAGGTTTGATCATGATTCCTCAAGGAATTCCCCAAATTCATCAAAACTAAAAAGTTGCTAAGTTAGGGTTTCTATAGGAAAAGTCAACCAAACTTTGACCAGGCATAACTTTCTCATACTTTATCAAAAATTTTCCATCCAAGGATCATTTTGAAGATAATGCAATTCCCTACAACTCATATTCATCCATCAAGTTCAAAAAATGCACTCATGAAAAGATATGAATTCAGACATTACAGGTCATTTCAAAAAGTCAACAAAAACACCTATTGGGTCAAAGCTTCTTACATGAACATGGAAGATCCCTTTGAGGTGAAACAAAAAGGATTGTTTAGAGGACATCTTAATCTTTCTAAAAAGTCCAAGAACACCCTCTTATGGTAAAAATTGAGAGAGATGTTCATTGTCAAAGTTGGCCATTTTTGGAAATTTGCACAAAGTCAACCATGCCCAAAATGCATTTTTCTTCAAATGGGCCCAACTTTTTACGCTTGTATCTTGTTCCTAACATGGTCCACGACCCACGAACCACTCCATGCATCATTTGCTTATTTATTTGATTTATTTTGATTTTTAATCATTTGAAATCCAAATTAAATCAAATAAATGAAATAAAAATAGTGAAGATTTGTTTTGATTTGATTTTGAAGTGAATCACAATCCAAATATGTTGTATAATGCCAAAAGATTCGTGCAAGCTTGGAAAGGGAGAAAATATACACATTTGGAAACTTTTCAAGATTTGATTTTCCTCTTAAAGCCATGCCTTTATTCCTTGGATTTCTTCCATATATGTTAACCTAAATCAGTCCCATATATGCACACAACGCAACCAAAGCACAAAAACAAGGATTGGGTCGTGAAAATCATAAGAACAAAACTTAATTTTTTTGACAAAAAGTGTGGTTCGAATTCTGAGTTAGAAGGCAATTCAAGTTGATTCAAATCCAGCCATCAATTCCTAGGGATGTATTAAAGCTATTCCAATAACTCTCAAGCCATAAAACTCCCAGAATCGTAAGGATTCCATATTCCACGCAACCAAGTGCCTATCATGCACCACAAGATCCACACTAATGGATCGTCTGCATCCCAGATCCAATGTCTCGTGTAAGCAAGGTCCATGGTGCACTCTCAAGCGTGGCATTCACTGGATCCAAACAATTGACTGGGCTTATGCATCTTGGGCTCAACGAAAATAAACAATGCACCCCCTGATTACTAACAATATCAGGCCCAGTTTTGTTTTTTTAATTTCTTATTTTTTTTTATTATTTATTATTCTATTTCATTCATTTATTTTATTTATTTCAAAAAACATTTTTATTATCAAATCAAAAAATCATGAAAAAATAAAATCATAAAAAATGTAGAATTAGACTTTTTTATATATTAATTTTATTGAAAATAAATTAGTTTAATTATATTAACTTGATTGTTTTTTTCATTAATTAAAATTAATTAGAAAGTTAGGTTTAATTTGCAATTAAATTATTTTCTCAATAAAAAAAATACACAAAAATATTTTTTTAATTAATTAGATTCTTAGGCTTCTGATTTATTCCCGGATTTAATTCGTCTCGCGCGCATTTACTTGTTTATAATTATTGTAAATGTTTCGAGGTTTGTAATAGATTAATTAGGATTTTGATTTCCGCATTTTTATTTTCAGTCAAATATTTATGTATCTGCCCAAAAGCCTTGTAATAGTTAGGACATTATTTTCTCGCACTTTTAATTTCTGCAACTATTAAACTGCTAGATGTATAGATATTAGGATTGTATGCAAAAGATAAATCAACGATTAAAAGGTAGATAACCCTAATTGTGCAAAGATAATTAATTGAAAAAAGTACACTTGCACATGCTCACTCCTAGGGTTTGCCTCACTTTGGTTACCTTCGGTAAACGGTCATGAAGCATAGGGAATTTTAGTGGTCATCCTCTAGTCCCAAAAGATCAAAAATAACCCATTTGGATGTTGCCTCAGAAAGATCTTTAGGACTTTAGGGTAACTACTAGGTTTCCTAACTATTGCTTATGTGACCGTACTTGTCCCTTCGAATGTCCCTTAAAACTCCAACGATGAGGCTACCTACTCCTTAATAGTAGGATAGCATTGTCTAAGGGAAACGAGAACGAACAGACTTTTTTTGAGTAGGTAGAAAATCTTAAGTACTTGCTCAAAACAAATAAAACTTCTTCACAAACACTTTCAAAACAGTTTTCAAAAACAACTTCGTCACACTCTTGAGGACGGATACAAGGGTTATCACGAAGTTAAACAAAAAACTTTTCAAAACACACATAAGCAATTTCAAAATGTGCAAGTACCTAAGAGCCCATGGAAAACCATGGATAGAAAGGGTGCTAACATCTCGAAAAAGGTTTTTTCTGTTCTTTTTCCTTTTCCTTTGTTGGATGAAATAAAAGTCGGTGGCGACTCTTGCTTACCGCAACATTTACGAATACAAAATGCAAACCAGTATAACAGTCGGTTCTGCCATCGTATCACAGAACTGGCGACTCTGCTGGGGAATAAATAAGTGGGGTATACCTTAGGATCTAGGTCATTTTTAAAATTGCTTTCTTGTTTTGCTTTTCCTTCTTTATATTCAAGGGTTTTATTTGGGTATTATTGAAGATCCTACACCCAGATCGGGGAACACCTTTTAGGTAAGTAGCAATAAACTGTGAGGGAACTATGCGGGGTATACAGGCACGGTTGAAGCAGTAGCTACGTTGATGTGATACTTTGGTTGGTACCGGTAACCCTTGAGTCAATCAAGAAGAGTATGGGGCCGTTGCATGGTGTCGTAAAGCATCAACTGACCTTAGAACCTTTAATTGCACAACTTGGCCAGTAGGATGTAGTGAGATGGCCGGCTTTCGTGTATTCCCAAGGTCGGATACTCGATGCTACACTCATTGAGGTTTAACTCTTGAGTTTTGTTTAGTTACGAGTCAATCACCTATTGAACGAAGCTTGGGGGAAAGATCGGTGAAATTGAGACCCCTTAGAACCTGGTTACTATTTATAAGACAAGTTGAACCAATCTAGCTTCAAGAGGGTATGACCTTAAAACTCATGCAGGCCTTAAACCTAAGGACTTGGTGTGACTTGTTGGTTGCTTGCTATACATGTGATTTCTTAGCATAATCATGACATCATAAACATGGCATACCATACTAACCATTTCAAGGATTTTCTAGGGCTCATCTTTGCTTTGTTTTATAGGACATGGCATCCGCCCGCAGGAATACTATCCAGATTAACCTTGTGAAAGTGCCTCCCTAACTAAAGGACTTAGCATTAAGGATTCCTGAAAGCTCTCCCTTCACCGAAAAACACGGTCGCTGCTCAACTTGGTCACTTCAAAACCTGATGAAGAATTGTTAAAAGTGCTATTTCAGTTCTTTGATCCTTTGCACCACTGCTTCACCTTCCCGGATTACCAGCTAGTGCCTATTATGGAGGAATTTTCTCAGTTGTTGGGGGTACCTATTCTTGATCAGTTACCTTTCAACGGTACGGAAAGACATCCAAAGCCTGAAGAGATTGCTCGAGCTCTGTCCTTACAAAGGTCCGATATAGTGACAAACTGGGAAACTAGGGGAAGTATCCAAGGAATTCCAGTTAAATTTCTATTCGAGAAAGCTCATTGTTTTTGGGATGCCCTAGATTTACAAGCTTTTGAAGAATTATTGGCACTCCTCATCTACGGGATGGTACTATTCCCTAACGCGGACCAACTCGTAGATGTGAATACGATTAAGGTTTTTCTGTCTCATAATCCGGTGCCTACATTACTTGAGGATATTCTACACTCTCTCCATGCTCGCACTCTAAAGAGAAGGGGGCCCTCATGTGTTGCACCCCTCTATTGGCTAGGTGGTTTATTTCACACCTACCCATGTCTATTTTGAAGAATGAGCGGGGTATGAAATGGTCTCATAGACTGATGTCCCTTACACATTCAGACATTCATTGGTGTTCACGGTCCTTGGAAGATGTTACCATCATTGATCGCTGTGGTGAATTCCCTAATGTCCCTCTCTTAGGCATTAGGTGAGGAATCACTTATAACCCTTGTTTGGAACTGCGACATTTTGGTTATGCGAGAAGGGATGGTCCCCATGATACACTTATCCAAGGAATCGCCTTCGACTATGAGAATGATACTCAACGTTATCGTAAAAGGTTCATGCGAGCTTGGGGTATGGTACATAAAATTGATAGGAAGACATTGGGGCACAAGAATTTCATCCCTCTTGAGCCTTATCTCCGATGGGTACGAGCCCGTGCCCAAAGTCTTATGATGCCTTACCCTTCTGTCCTACCAACGATTGTGGAACCAGTTGCTAAATGAGACACTCCTTATCTTGTTCTCCATCCTGACATGCCAACTGATCATGAGGAGTTACAGAAATCCTGGGTTTAACTTAAAGAGGAGCGAGATACGTTTGAAGCTCAATTCTATGCCAGCGATAAGAAGGTCTTGGAGCTCACTAGGATACTTCATGAAGAGAGGAACATAAACGCCTACGTTGCACCAAAGAGGATGCGCTCCTGGGAAACCTAATTTTCTTTTTGCTTTAAGTTTTGTTTTGTTTAATTATAAGCGTAAAGGGCACTCTTTGTAACAATTCGAACTTATTAATACAATTAACGTGTGTTTCTTTTGGTTAAACAAATTTGAGCCTTTAAGAGTCCTTGAAATCATTGCATACGCATATCATTCATGACATTGCATAAACAGGTAGGTTTCTCATCTTCTTTGCTGTTTATTTCAGCAATAATGTCTTCTGATCAAAGCATCAAAGATCTCCAGGCACAAAATGCCCAATTTCAACAAATGTTCATAGCTTTGGCAAAAGGGCAGGAAGATCTGAAGGCCCTTATCCTGAAGGAAAAGAAGAAGAAGAAGAAGAATAAAAAGACCTCTGGTGTTCTGAATCTGGGAAGAAGGTTCAGGGGGCCGTTAAAGCAACCAGTTGATCTGACCTCCTCGTTCAAGGAAGGGGAGAATCAAGAGAAAGAGACAAGGGAGAAGGACTCTAGCCCTGAAGTTTCTGATAATGACACATACTACAATGATGAGCAGTATCCTCCCACTGAGCATAGATACAAACAGTTAGAGGATCGGTTGAGAGCTATGGAGATTCAGAGAATACCCGGGCTGGATTTTGAAGAGTTGGGTTTGGTGTCTGGGTTAGTCATCCCACAGAAGTTTAAAGCTCTGGTTTTTGTGAAGTATGATGGGGTGTCTTGTCACAAGCTTCACCTTCGTTACTATGTGAGGAAGATTCAGCCTCACACTACTAATAGGAACTTGTGGGTCCATTTCTTTCAGGACAGTCTGTCTGGAACTCAACTCGAGTGGTTCTATCAGCTGGAGGGAACCAATGTCCGTAACTGGGAGGACTTGGTTGCTGCTTTTTATAAGCAGTGTCAATATAATGCTGACCTTGCTCCTACTCGTACTCAACTCCAGAGTATGTCCATGGGTGCAGGTGAAGGCTTTAAAGACTATGCACGGAAGTGGAGAGATCTGGCAGGGAGAGTCCAACTCCCTTTGTCTGATAGGGAGTTGGTTGAAATGTTTCTGGGGATGTTGTCTAGTCCATTCTTCAATCACCTGATTGGTAGCTCCTCAGCTGGTTTCACCAAGCTGATATTGACCGGAGAAAGGGTAGAAGTTGGGATCTGGAGCGGCAAAATACAGAAAGATACCTCATCAAGCTCAGTGAAGAAGCCCTTCGCGAGTAAGAAGGAAGTCAGTGCTATTTATAGCCCAAGAAGTCAGAGAAGAGTTGAACGCCGTCCAATGGTAAGTGTTGTGATGATACCTAGGCCTACGGCTTCCCCACCATGAAACAATCAGCAAAGGATAGTAAGACCGCAAAGGCAGTTCACTCGGATTAACATGACATTGGTTGAGGTTCTACCCCATCTGCTAAGATCCAACTTGGCAACCTTGAAAGAGGCTCCCAAGAATCCTAACACCACATCTCCTCGATACAATCCAAATGCTCAGTGTGCATACCATTCTGAGAGTCCTGGCCACGATACAAATGGTTGTTGGGCTCTGAGAAATAAGGTACAAGATCTAATTGAAGCCAAGGAGATTGAGTTTGATTCTCCGGAGAATCCTAATGTCATAACTGCTACCATGCCCAAGCACAACCATGGAGTTAATGTCATATATAATGGTCTGTTTGTTACCTCTGTTAATAAAGTTTCCACTCCTCTTTGAAGGGTGAGAAAACACTTAGAAGGGGGGGGGGGGGGGGGGTTGAATAAGTTTTTTCTTTTTCTTGCACGATACTTTTGGAAGGACACTGGTAATTTTATCCTGGTTCGTTTGAAACTCAAACTACTCCAGTCCACCCGCCAGGGTGATTTCGCCTCTCTCAACGAGGACTTAATCCACTATAATCAAATTGATTAAAAATGCACAACCAAACTGGTGTGACTAACAATACTATGCACAAGCCAACTGCTAGTGACTAACACCTCTAAGACTCAAACTAGTCCTAGCCCTCTTGAGAAATCTGACCCAACTGGTCTCTCAAGGAACACTTACAAAATTATCTCTTAATAGTAGTGAAATAGATTTTCTTATAAAAAGCTTTATCACAACTGTGATTTATCACTAAGATTGTTGCCCAATACTTAAGATCTACCCACTATACAGTATTAGTTTACAAGTATGAAAACAGTGAGCGTAACTATATTTCACGTGAGTCAGTAACCTTTCTTTGAAACAAAAGGTCTTCTATATATAGCTTCCAATTCTTTATCGTTAATGCCTTGATGAGAGTACATACATTTAATGAAGCGTGTTTGCAATGATGTGTGTAGGCTTGGTCTTTACGTTTCCAATGCTCGTGCGCGTAGTACACTTGAGTGCGTTAGCCGTCTTAGCATTTAATAACTAACGATACTGTCAGAGCTTGTCTTTGAAAGTTGAAGTGTTTGCTTGTAGCGTTTCCATTTCAGAGTTTACTTGATATTTTCTTCTATCAGAGTATTCTTCAATATGTGTTCATCAGAGTTTGCTTTAATCTTCCATTTATCAGATGTTGCTTTCAGTGTGCTTCTATCAGATCTTTGCTTCAGCTAACTTAACCAGAGGTTGCTTAGGATTGCTTTTCACCCGAGTTTGCTTTGGAGTGCTTCCTTATGAGTTTGCTTTATATTTGCGTAGAATGCTGTTTCTTTCTAAGATGCATAAGTCAGAACATCATCTGAACTTAGAGAACATACAAGTCAGAGTATAAAATAAATATCACAAAATTTATTTCATTGTTATCATCAAAACTCTAAGATATGATTATAACCAAACTTTGTTCTAACAATCTCCCCATTTTTGATGATGACAAAACAATTCAGATTTTGATTAAGAAATTTTGTGCAATTATGAGGATCTCCCCCTGAGATAGATAATCTCCCCCTGAGATTGATATTTCTTCTTCTGAGATAGAGAATAATTAAAGAGTTTAAAAGCATAAGGGAAACTTCCTGAGATTTGTTCTTTAGAGCTTTTAGACTTTTTTCTTTCAGAGTTTCTTTAGCAATTCTTTTCCGGATGATGTTCAGAGCTTAGTCTTTCAGAGTTTCTTGAGTTCCTGCATATCTCTTAAACAGAAAAGAAACTTTGTATTTCGTTAGAAATGTTTGAGACTTAGTCCCATAACTATTTTCATGGATCAGATCAAAATCTTATTTTCTCCCCCTTTTTGTCATAATCAAAAAGTAAAAAATAAAGAAATTAAAAATTGTCATATATTGAGGATTCAAAAGAAAACAGAGTTACAAAACAAAAAACAACAAGAAGAAAAAAGATAGAAATAAAATCTAAGAGCGACGAGAAACAAGGGAAAGCAGAAGATTCTTGATTTCATTTGAGGAATCCTCTTGTTTCAGCATCCAAGATCTGATTTCCTTGTTGGTTTCATCTTGTTTATCCAAACGTTCATTGATGGACTCATTGTCCTTCTTTAGTGCATTCAGAGTGCCCAGCAACAACGAAGGTGAAGCAGAAGTTGATGCAGCTTTAGTGGAGACAATCTTTGGAGAAGAAGTAGCAGAGCCTGACTTGACAATATTGGAGAGAAGGGTTCCAGGATCAATCAGCAGAGTAGGCACCTTCTCAAAGGCAGCGTTAGCAGAAGGTTGGTAATACAGAGTCATGGCTAAAGGATTTGGTTCAGACTCAACGTCATTTTCAGATTCATCCTCTGATATCTCCATGGGGTCAGTAGGTGGTAATGGAGCACCAGTAATCTGTAGTGGAGACTTTTGATCCCAGATGTTTACCACTTCTGTTAAGAAGGTATTCAGATACTTGGTGAAATTCTCAAGAACCTGAGAATAGCACAGATCTTGCAAATTGAAAGTTTCATCATTGAGTTTTCTTCTGAATGATTCCCACATAAAATCACATGCTGCTGGATTCAGGTTATTGGCATTGTCTGCCTTCGGCAGGTCAATCCACGTCTGCATTTCTGTTACAAAATTCTGGCAACATACATGAAAATCTGATTGATCAGGTTTTGGTTTGCGAATGGCCTTTTTGGTGGATTTTATTTGTAGGTAACATAGTGATTCAAGATCAACTGCAGTTCTGAGAAAGTCAGAGGGGACAGAGGGTTCAGGAGGTTCTAATGAGGATGGACTAATGGTTGGTTCTAGAGAGAGAGATGAAGTGGCTTCTGGTGATGAAGGTGAGGGAATTTCTGGTGATGAAGGTGGTGTGACATCAGGAGAGATGATGATTGTGGTTTGAGGTGAGGAAGGAGGAGAAGGTGTTGGTGATACATTTAAGGCAAAGATGTTTTCAGAGGGTAGGATGAAGGATGGTGGTTGTGTAGCCAGAGGAACATTTATTCCAGGTAGTCTCCACGAACCATCATACCACTCAGAGGGTCTTGGTGATAAAGGTCTGATAGGGGATGTTGGAAGAGGGTTTTCAGCAGGGTTATTTGGATTCTGATGGTGGGGAGCAGAAGGAGGTATGTCAGGTTTAGGTTGAGTTTGTTGAGATACTTCAGCAGGAAAAACGTATAGGCGATTGAATTTTGAGAAAGAGAGTAAAAAATAGAATAAAAATGCAGAGGCGATTGAAGTTTGAGAAAGAGAGTAAAAATAGAACAGGGATTTTGCAAGGGTATTTATAGCATAAAAGAATCTTTAAATTAATGAGCAGTTTAAGAATTTGAAACGATTTAAAAACATAATAATTACAAACAATTAATGAGATTTGACATTAAGGGGATGCGTGATTTTGATCAAATCTGAACAGTTACCTAGGAATGGCGTCTCAATAGCAGTGCACGCATGCATGACCTTTCAGAATTGAAACACGCGTTCAACTTCTGAGGGTAGCGTGAGACATATGGTGTAATATAATGAACTTCTGACCATTCTAGTAATGAAACGTTAGACACATTTCAGAAAATGATGAATGGTTTCTGATGTAACTTCTCTTCTAACTTCTGAAGAGCAGTCAATCAGAATGTTCATTTCAGAACATTCTGGAAACACATATAGAAAAAAAAATATTTTCATTCAGGACAAAATTGCATGCTGATTTTTTTCAGAATTAATTTGAATCTATCTTCAGCAAGGGGTTTAGTAAAAATGTCAGCCCATTGATGTTCTGTGTCTACAAAATTTAAGTTTAAAATTCCCTTCTGAATGTAGTCCCTTATGAAATGATGTTTAATTTCTATATGTTTTGCCTTAGAATGTAAGATTGGATTTTTTGAAACACAAATAGCAGAGGTATTATCACAGAAGATAGGAATCTTACTTTCTTATAGATGTTAATCTTCAAACTGGCTCTTCATCCAGATCATCTGAGTGCTCATCTTTTCCCAGAATGCATGTAGGATGCATTGGGGTCTTGGCTTCTTTACTTTCTGATAGCTGGAATTTCTTCAGAAGTTATTTAACATACTTTGTCTGATGTATGTAAGTACCTTCTGGAGTCTGATTTATTTGAATTCCCAGAAAGAATTTTAGTTCTCCCATCATGCTCATCTCAAATCCATCCTGCATAGACTCAGCAAATTGTCTTCCAAGAGAGACATTAGAAGTTCCAAAAATAATCTCATCAACATATATTTGACAGATTAAAATGTCATTTTTAAATATTTTTCTGAATAAAGTTGTGTCCACTTTGTCTTTGGTAAAATTATTTTCTAAAAGAAAATTACTCAGACGTTCATACCAAGCTCTAGGAGCTTGTTTCAGACCGTAGAGAGACTTTTTCAGTTTAAAAACATGTTCTGGAAATTTTGAGTCATCAAAACCCGGAGGTTGGTGTACATAAACTTCTTCTTCTATGTAACCATTTAAAAATTCACTTTTAATATCCATTTGATATAATGAGATGTTGTGTTGAATAGCAAAAGAAATTAACAATCTAATTAATTCTAGCCTGGCGACTGGGGAAAAGGTTTCATTATAATTAATTCCTTCTTGTTGACTATAACCCTGAGCAACCAGTCGTGCCTTGTTTCTGACAACCTCTCCTTGCTCATTTAGCTTGTTTCTGAAGACACATTTAGTTCCAATGATATTAAATCCTTTAGGTTTTGGAACAAGATCCCACACATCATTTCTTGAAAATTGATTTAATTCTTCTTGCATAGCTAGGATCCAATCATTATCTTACAGAGCTTCCTCTATTGAAGTTGGCTCAATTAGAGAGACCAATCCAAACAGTGATTCTTCATTGTTTCTGAAGGAGGACCTTGTTCTGATGGGATCTTCTTTCTTTCTTATAATCACATTTTCTGGATGTGTTGATGTGATTCTGGGGAATTTATTTTATGAGGATTGTTCAGAAAATCTTAGATTTTCCAAAGCATTTTCAATAGGAGGATCTGCTGAGTTGTCTTTTGCTTCTGACTCTTCAGAGTTTGTAAGATGATCTTTTGTACCTGCAGAATTTTCATTTTGCTTTGGCTTTTGCTGGCCAAGCTTATCATCAAATTTGACTTTGATTGATTCTTCAACAATCAGAGTTTCTGTGTTGTATACCCTATAGCCTTTTGAGCGTTCAAAATATCCAAGCAGAAAACACTTTTTTGCCTTAGAATTAAACTTGTTCAGATTATCTTTAGTATTCATAATATAGCAAGTGCATCCAAAAGGATGGAAATATGAAATGTTGGGTTTTCTGTTTTTCCATAATTCATAAGGAGTCTTTTCAAGAATAGGTCTTATAGAGACTCTATTTTGAATGTAACACGATGTGTTCACTGCTTCTGCCCAAAAGTGTTTAGCCATATTAGTTTCATTGATCATGGTTCTGGCCATTTCTTGTAAAGTTCAATTATTTCGTTCTACAACTCCATTTTATTGGGGAGTTCTAGGACAAGAGAAATCATGAGAAATGCCATTTTCTTTAAAAAAAACTTTTCAAAATAATTATTTTCAAATTCTCCTCCGTGATCACTTCTAACTTTTATGATTCTAAAATCTTTTTCATTTTGCACTTGGATGCAGAAGTCGAAGAACACAGAATGTGACTCATCCTTGTGTTTTAAAAACTTAACCCATGTTCATCTGATGTAGTCATCAACAATGACCAATCCATACTTCTTTCCTCTGATGGATGCAGTTTTAATTGGTCTAAACAGATCAATATGAAGAAGTTCCAATGGCTTAGAGGAAGAAACAACATTTTTTGACTTAAAATAAGGTTTTAAAATTTTCCTTTCTGACAAGCTTCGCACAGAGCTTCTGAGTTGAACTTCAGATTTGGAAGTCCTCTGACCAGATTGAGTTTTTTAATTTGATATATTCTTCTCATGCTAACATGTCCTAATCTTATGTGCCAGACCCATTGCTCATTGCTAACAGACATAAGGCATTTTACATTTTGAGATTTAAGATCAGAAAGATTAATTTTATTGATGTTGTTATTTCTCTTGCCAATAAAAAGGATTGTTCCATCTTTTTTACTAACAGCTCTACATGATTTTTGATTAAAGATAATGTCATAACCGTTGTCACTTAATTGACTTATGGACAGCAAGTTATGCGCTAATCCTTCAACTAACAGAACATTAGTTATAGAGGGAAGGTTACCGTTTCCAATGGTTCCAGAACAAATAATCTTTCCTTTTTGATTTCCTCAAAATTTGACATCACCTCCATATTTAAGTTCCATACTTTGGAACATAGACTTTCTTCCCGTCATATGACGCGAGCATCCAGAGTCCAGGTACCATGACTGGTGTTTCAAGTGAGCTTTAAGGAAATATGCAACATAGATTATTTTCTCCTTATGTACCCATTTCTTTTTGGGTCCTTTTTTGTTAGAGTTTCTATAGTTCAGATTGAACTTTGATTTTGCATAGGAATTTTCAGAGTGAGAAGTGTATTTGATATCATGCGAGTGCCCAAAACTAAATTGTTTGTGTAGTGGTTTATATGAAATAACCATTTCCTCAACGGGCTTAGGTTTATATATTTCTTTCCCTCTGGGAGCTTTATATCCAATACCTCTATTGTCATTTCCACTAACACCATAGATCATTGAAGCCATTTTGCTCTTATCTATGCTTTTAGCAAGAAACATTTTAAAACTAGAGTCATATTCTTTTAGAATATCTTTTGAACTTGAAGCAGAATCTGAAATGGAATTCTTTTCAAATTTTTGAACATCCTCTTTGAGTTTTAAAATGTTTTCTTTAAGTTCATAGTTTTCTGTTTCAAGTTTCTCAAAATCAGATGCAAGATTCTTTTTGAGTTTCTTGTATTTGATTTTGAGTTTACTGTAGTTTTCAAGCAGTTCAGATAAGCTTTCAGCAAGTTCAATTCTAGAAAATTCAGAGAATACCTATTTTAGTTCTGAGTCTGAGTCTGAGTCATCGTCATCTGTTGTGGTAGCCATAAATGCTATATTAACGTGTTCATCTTCTGAGTCAGATTCAGCTTCAGAAGATTCTGAATCATCCCAGGTGGCCATCATGCCTTTCTTTCTTCAAAACTTTTTCTTTGGTCTTTCTCTTTGCAGCTTAGGAATGTCACTTCTGTAGTGTCCAGGTTCTTTGCATTCATAGAAGATTATATCTCTTCTGCTTGACTTCTTATGTCCAGGAGATTCTGGTTTATCTTCTGACCTCTTGTAGTTCCTGAACTTCTTTTGTCTATGCTTCCACATCTGATTGATCCTTCTGGAGAGCAGAGATAACTCATCTTCTTCTGATGCAGAATCTTCAGAGTTTCCTTCTTCTGCCTGCAAAGAGTTAGTTTCAAATTTTTTAATGGATTTAAGAGCTACAGACTTACCTTTCTTCTGAGGCTCATGTTCATCAAGTTCTATCTCGTGACTCCTTAAAGCACTGATAAGTTCTTCAAGGGAAACATCTTTCGGATCTTTTGACACTTTGAATGCAGTGACCATAGGTGCCCACCTTTTGGGTAAACTTCTGATAATTTTCTTAACATGGTCTGCCTTGGTGTATCCTTTGTCCAGAACTCTCAGGCCAGAAATCAGAGTTTGGAATCTAGAGAACATAGCTTCAATAGACTCATTTTCTTCCATTTTGAATGCTTCATATTTCTGAACGAGAGCCAGAGCTTTTGTCTCTTTTACTTGAGCATTTCCTTCATGAGTCATCTTGAGGGATTCAAACATGTCATGTGTTGTATCTCTGTTGGTGATTTTCTCATATTCATTTTTAGAGATAACATTCAGAAAGATGTTTATGGCTCTGTGGTGATTCTTAAAATCTAACTTTTGTTGTTTATCCATGTTCTTTCTGTCAATTTTGTTTCCGTCTTTATCTTCTGGATGAGTGCAGCCGTCTAAGACCAAATCCCATAGATCAACATCATGACCTAGAAAGAAACTTTCTAGTCTATCCTTCCAATATTCAAAGTCTTCTCCATCAAACACGGGAGGTTTGGTGCAGTTGTTGTTGTTTTGTTCAGATGCCATAGTGTTTTCATTCTGGATCTTTTTCTGACATTGTTAGGTGTTTGCACCCAGAACTAGAGCTCTGATACCAATTGAAGGGTGATAAAACACTTAGAATGGGGGTTGAATATGTTTTTTCTTTTTATTACGCAATACTTTTAGAAGGACACTGGTAATTTTATCCTGGTTTGTTTGAAACTCAAACTACTTCAGTCCACCCGCCAAGGTGATTTCGCCTCTCTCAACGAGGACTTAATCCACTATAGTCAAACTGATTACAAATGCACAATCAAACTGGTGTGACTAACAACACTATGCACAAGCCAACTGCAAGTGACTAACACCTCTAAGACTCAAACTAGTCCTATCCCTCTTGAGAAATTTGACCCAACTGGTCTCTCAAGGAACACTTACAAAATTATCTCTTAATAGTAGTGAAACAGATTTGCTTCTAAAAAGCTTTATCACAACTGTGATTTATCACTAAGATTGTTTCCCAATACTTAAGATCTACCCATTATACAGTATTAGTTTACAAGTATGAAAACAGTGAGCGTAAGTATATTTCACGTGAGTCAATAACCTTTCTTTGAAAAAAAGGTCTTCTATATATAGCTTCCAATTCTTGACTGTTAATGCCTTGATGAGAGTCATGCATTTAATGAAGTGTGTTTGCAATGATGCGTGTAGGCTTGGTCTTTACAATTACAATGCTCGTGCGCGTAGTACACTTGAGTGCATTAGCCGTCTTAGCATTTAATAACTAACGGTACTGTCAGAGCTTGTCTTTGGAAGTTGAAGTGTGTGCTTGCAGCGTTTCCATTTCAAAGTTTACTTGATCTTTTCTTCTATCAGAGTATTCTTCAATATGTGTTCATCAGAGTTTTCTTTAATCTTGAATTTATCAGATGTTGCTTTCAGCGTGCTTCTATCAGATCTTTTCTTCAGCTAGCTTAACCAGAGGTTGCTTAGGATTCTTTTTGTCTGAGTTTTCTTTGGAGTGCTTCCTTCTGAGTTTGCTTTATATTTGCGTAGAATGTTGTTTCTTTCTAAGATGCATAAGTCAGAACATCATCTGAACTTAGAGAACATACAAGTCAGAGTAGAAAAGAAATATCACAAAATTTATTTCATTGTTATCATCAAAACTCTAAGATATGATTAGAACCAAACTTTGTTCTAACACTCTTATGACTGTTAAGAAGAATTTGTTGTTGGCCGGTTTATTTCCGAGTTATGGTGAAGGTTTCCACATGTGTTCATCTCTGCCCTCTGGTTACTATTTGCTGAAAGCAGGTGTTCAATGCCTGATAGACAACACAAAGATTTTGTTCGAAAAGACTCTGACTCTGATTGTTCCATGTGAAGATATTGCCATTATAACCATTTCCGCCAATCCTTCCAAGGTTTCCTCTAAAAGACCTGTTAGGATTACACCTGCTCCAAGAATCGCCCCGTTGATAATCACTTTTCCTGGTCTTGTACCATACTCCTCGGACAAAGTTGTTCCTTGGAATTATGGCGCATACGTTTACTATCATGGCGTTAAACAGGATTTGAAGACTGAAGAGGCTGATCCCGATGTTAGTAACATTGTCGGGACCAGCAAGATTACCATAAGTGGAAGGGTTTTCTCTCCCGAGATCTCCCCGAAGACTGTCGCTAAGCCTATTGTTATTTCATTTGTTGTTCCTACCGGTACTTCCATTACTACTCCCGTTCTTACTCCAATTGTTACCCCTGTCGATGAGTCATCTGGGACTCGGGGAAAAGAAGCTATAGGTGACCCTACCCGGACGGAGGCACCTAGAAAGATTGTTGTGGAATCCTCTAAGCAAGAAATAGAGGAAATTTTAAAAATAATCAAGAAGAGCGACTACAATGTGGTCGAGCAGTTGGGGCAGATCCCTTCGAAGATATCGATGTTGTCTCTGTTGTTATGTTTTGAGGCCCATGCAAAGGCTTTGATTGCATTCCTCAAGACTACGCATGTGCCGCAAGAAACCTCAGTCTATCAATTCAAAGACCGTGTGGCCAGTTTGACTGCTGACAATGGGTTGGGTTTTTCATATGCCGACTTGACTCCAAAGGGGAGGAAGCATAATGATGCTCTGCATGTCTCGATCGAATGCAGGGGCACTACTATGGCTCATGTGCTGGTGGACACTGGATCTTCATTGAATTTTTTTCCTAAGAAGGCTCTCGATCGGCTAGATTGTGAAGGCTGGACCCTAAAGCCCAGTAACATTGTGGTGAGGGCTTTTGACAAGTCGAAGAGAATGGTGCATGAGGAGGTGGACATCCCTGTCAAAGTGGGCTCTCAAGCCTTTGGGTCCATCTTCTACGTGATGGAAATCAGGCCATTGCACTCTTGTTTGTTGGGTCGTCCTTGGATCTCTGAAGATGGGGCTGTTACTTCTACACTGCACCAAATGTTGAAATATCATGTGAAGGGGAAAATCGTTACTGTTCACGGTGAAGAGGAGTATATGGTAAGCCACCTGAACTCCTTCAGGTATGTGGAGATGGACAAGGAATTCATAGAGACTCCTTGTCAAAACTTTGAAGAGGTTCCCCAAATTATGGCCTCAACCGAGGCTACCACCAACACCAATCCTCCTCTGAAGATGGCTTCTCTCAAGGACTCCAGAGCGGCAGTTGAAGAAGGTGGGTGTACCAATTGGGGACAACTTCCTGATTTTACTCACAAAACTGACAAATTTGGTTTGGGCTTTACTTCAGGAGCTCAAAGGGTTGTCCGACGCGCTCGGGCTGGAGGACCTCCCCTACGCATTAGCAATCATGGGGTCAAAGTTATTGAAGACAGTGAGGAAGATTTCGATATTGGCAGCTAGATCTACCCGACTACCAACGGTGGACCGAGTAATTGGACGGCCAGAGATTTCATACCAATTTCTTTTGTTCAGCAGCAATTGTCTTACTTGTTTTTCGAATTTGTAATAAACAATTTAGACTCTACGACCTTGTGTCTTGCCCGAGGCACAATGGTTTTTTTTTGTGAGGGCTATCATATGTCATTTTCATATGTCATCAATAAAACATTAGACGTTTCTTGCATACAAATTTTGCACTCTCTATTTTTTTCTTTTCTGCTTTTTGCTTTATCAATACAGTTATGCTCTTACACACACTCACATATCAAACTGCAGATCCATATCCACTCTAGATCCCATTGATTACAGTTCTGCTATTGCAAGTTATAACTTCTAAAATCCGATCAACTAAGCTGAGGAAGAAGGTGAGGACAATTGTGAGGTGCCTGGAGAGCTCGCTAGACTGTTACAGCAGGAAGAGAGGGCTATACAGCCCCACGAAGAGCCAGTTGAGACGATAAACTTGGGCACGAAGATAGATAGAAAAGAAGTTAAGATCGGTGAAAATCTGGAGACTAAGATCAAACAACGGTTGATACAGATGTTGCACGACTATGTTGAGATCTTTGCCTGGTCATATAAAGACATGCTTGGTTTAGACACTGATATTGTGGTACACCGTCTGCCGACTAAAGAAGAGTGTCCTCCGGTTAAGCAGAAGGTCCGTCGTATGCGCCCTGAAATGTCAGAGAAGATTAAAACTGAGGTCATGAAGCAGTTCAACATTGGGTTCTTAGCCGTCACCTCCTATCCTCAGTGGGTTGCTAACGTTGTTCTCATGCCAAAGAAGGAAGGTAAGGTACGGATGTGTGTGGACTACAGAGACCTGAACAGGGCAAGCCCCAAGGATGACTTCCCGCTTCCCCACATTGATGTTCTGGTTGACAACACTGCACAGCACAAAATATTCTCCTTCATGGATGGTTTCTATGGCTACAACCAGATCAAGATGGCCCCTGAAGACATGGAGAAGACAACCTTCGTCACACAGTGGCGCACCTTCTGTTACAAAGTGATGCCTTTTGGCTTAAAGAATGTTGGGGCAACTTATCAGCGAGCCATGGTCGCCTTGTTCCAAGATATGATCCACCATGAGATAGAGGTTTATGTTGATGGCATGATCGCCAGGTCTCAAACCAAAGAGGAGCACCTTGACCATATACAAAAATTGTTTGACAGGTTGAAGACATACAAGCTGAGACTGAATCCGAACAAGTGCACCTTCGGGGTAAGGTCTGGTAAGCTCCTAGGGTTTATCTCCAATGACAAAGGTATTCAAGTAGACCCTTCGAAGGTAAAGGCCATACAACAGATGTCGGCTCCCCGTACTGAGAAGGAAGTTAGAGCTTTCTTGGGATGCCTGAATTATATCGCCAGGTTCATTTCACATTTGACTGCTACTTGTGAGCCAATCTTCAAGCTCCTGAAGAAATATCAAGTGGTAAAGTGGAATGATGAATGCCAGACTGCTTTCGAAAGAATCAAGGAATACCTTCAAGAACCACCAATTTTGATGCCTCCAGTTGAAGGAAGACCTTTGATAATATACTTAGCAGTGCTAGAAAATTCAATGGGGTGTGTGCTGGGGAAGCATGACGAGTCTGGTCAAAAAGAGCACGCAATATACTACCTTAGACAAAAGTTTACCGACTGTGAGACAAGATACTCACTGCTCGAGAAAACTTGATGCGCTTTGGCATGGGCTGCTCGACGACTAAGACAGTATATGCTGACCCACACTACTCTGTTGATATCTAAGATGGATCCAATCAAATACATCTTCGAGAAGCCCACACTCTCCGGAAGAATAGCGAGATGGCAGATGATCTTAACTGAATGTGATATACAATATACAACACAAAAATCAATCAAGGGAAGTGTATTGACTGATCATTTGGATCATCAGGTCGTGGATGACTACCAGTCCATGAATTTTGAGTTCTCGGATGAGAGTATTATGCTGGTGATTGACTATGAAGAACCTAGACTGGATGAAGGACCTGAGGAAGGATCCTGATGGACCATGGTTTTTGACGGATCTTCGAACGCACTCGGTAATGGCATTGGCGCTGTAATCATATCTCCTGAGGGCTGTTATACTCCTTTCACTGCTCGAATATGTTTCAACTATACTAACAATAAGGCAAAGTATGAAGCCTGTATCATGGGTCTCAAAGCTGCTATCGACCTGAGGATCAAGTTCTTGAATGTTTTCGGGGATTCAGCCTTGGTGATAAGCCAAATCAAAGGAGAGTGGGATACAAAGCATCTGAATCTCATCCTGTATAAAGAACATGTGTTGACGTTGCTCCCACACTTTGAGGAGGTAACCTTTGAACATTTCCCACGGGAGGAGAATCAGTTAGCATACGCACTAGCTACCATGTCTTCTATGTTCAAAGTTAGGTGGGACAACGAAGCTCCCTGAATCACCATTGAAAGGTTGGATGAACCAACGCACTGCTGCGAGATTGATACTGAAGAGGTAGCAGATAAACCTTGGTTTCACGAAGTGAAAAGGTATCTCGAGACTAAAGAGTATCCCGAAGGGGCATCTGTCAATGATAAGAAGTTTCTGAGAAGGTTCGCTGCGAAATTCTTCCTCAGTAATGGAATCCTCTACAAGTGCAATCATGATTCTACCTTACTACGGTGTGTAGACAAGAGCGAAGTAGAGAGGATTATGACAGATTTACATGAAGGTACTTTGGGAACCCATCAAGTGGACATACCATGGATAAGAAGATCCTACAGGAAGGATACTACTGGTCCACTATGGAAGCAGATTGTTATTAACACTCTGAAACTTGTCATAAGTGCCAAATCTATGCTGATAAGGTGCATGTGCCTCCGGTTCCTTTAAATGTCTTGATGGCTCCTTGGACCTTTTCAATGTGGGGCATTGACATGATCGGAGAAATTAGACCTACCGCTTCCAATGGGCATCGCTTCATCCTGGTGGCCATCGATTACTTCACAAAGTGGGTGGAAGCTGCCTCCTTTTCTACCGTTACCAAGAATGTTGTGGCGCGGTTTTTCAGGCATAACCTGATCTGTCAGTATGGTGTTCTAGAGAGAGTCATCACTGACAATGGTACCAATCTCAATAACACGATGATCACCGAGCTCTATAAGCAATTCAAGATACAACATCATAACTCTTCTCCATATCGGCCGAAGATGAATGGCGTTGTTGAAGCGGCTAACAAGAACATCAAGAAGATTATACAGAAGATGATAGTGACATACAAAGATTGGCATGATATGTTACCATTTGCTCTTCATGGGTACCGTACCTCAGCACGGATGTCGACAGGGGCAACACCTTATTCTTTGGTATATGGCATGGAGGCAGACCTACCCATTGAGATCCAGATCCCTTCTCTGAGGATTATGAAAGATACGAGTTTGAACGAAGACGACTGGATCCAGACTCGACTTGACCAACTAAATCTGATCGATGAGAAGAGACTTACTGCTGTTTGTCATGGTCAAACGTATCAAAAATGAATGATCAATGCTTTCAACAAAAAAGTCATACGCCAAGAGTATCATGTCGGGGATCTAGTAATCAAGCGCATCATATTGCCGCAAGGTGATCCCAGGGGAAAATGGACTCCCACATATGAAGGGCCATTTATGATTAAAAACATTTTCTCTGGTGGAGCCATGATTCTAACCACCATGGACGGTGACGACCTTCCTCACCCTGTCAATGCGGACATAGTGAAAAGATACTACGCATGATTAAAGACCCGCTAGGTTGACTGGCCTAGGCAAAAATAAGGGCTTCCCAGCGAACCAAAAGGGTTCAGGAAAAATTAAGGGATGAAAACGAGAGAAAAAATTGTACACCCGGCAAGTCGAAAACCTAAAAAGGCGGCATGGGCAAAAAGGGGTATCCCGGTGGACTGAAAACCCAAAAGGGAAGTCCAGGCAAAAGTTAGGGATGTAAAGCGTATCACTATGTCCCATTGGATTACCTTGTGACCAAACCTCAGTATCAACCATCAAGTTCGAACGACACTAATCAATCTAGTCAGCTTCGGACAAGCAGCAAAGTGATGAGACGCTCGAAGACATAGCGGCGATAGCAGACTTGGAACCCAATGGGATTGTTATACATAGCTGTTTTCTTTTCGTACACAATATTGTATAGCTTCCATTTTTGTGGCGGCGTTCTCTTACTAGAGCGTCAGCTTCCTTGTACCAAAACGCCTATTATAGGACAACTTCGAAAATCAATACAAATCATTTTTACAAAAACCATGTGTTTTTTCTTTTTTGTTTTGTTTTGCAAGAACGTCCAATGGTTTATTCTTGACATATGCATTTTAATATGGTTGTTGTTCACAAATATTCACATAAGAAACGGAAAGACAATTGCTCGTAACTTAGGAAACAGGGGCAAAAAACTAAAAAATGTCAAACCCGATAGTTACTCTGTCCAGCAGGTACCAGGGCATAGACAACTTTGAAACACAGTCATCGATACAGATGACCCCGTGACATCTACACTCCCCACAAAGTAAAGGTAATCAAAGCATTGATATCAGCTTCCCTAAAACAGGAAGTATTCTCCCCAGCCAGGTTCCTTCAGAAAACTGACATCTATATTCCCCATCTGAATTTCATAATCGCAAGTGGATCATAAAGTTCTCTCCCGATCTGAGTTTATTTCTTTGAGCATAGAAGCTCAATCCCCAACAGAATTATTTCCCCGTAGAGTTATTCTCAAGCAGAGTCTCTCCCCGGCAGAATATCCATAAACAAGGAGCAAATATCCAGTATAGTCATCTCCGTTCACCATCCCCAACGGAAGTAGTAGAACCATAGTTCTCTACAACAGTCAGGAATGTTATACTCTTCAGTAGTAGTCAGATTTTTATTTTCCTAGACCCAGATATGTCACAATAGCATCTCATGTACATACATCATGACATGCGCATACATATCGCATACAACATAATCTCATTTATTTTGAGAACATCGTCCCACAATGCATTGCATACATTGAATATAATTAACCTTGTTATCTTTTCAAGAAAGACAATTATCATCAACCAACCCACGTGATTAAACGAAGCAACCTTACCCAGGTTCCTTCCCGGTTCAGATGCAGTTTTACCCAAACTGCTCACGAAGTAACCCTACGACCCAGGTTCCTTCCCATAAGCCCTACTACCCAGGCTTTCATCTCGAAGTAAATTTACTATCCAGGTTCCTTCCCATAAGCCCTATTATCCAGGCTTTCATCTCGAAGTAAACCTACGACCCAGGTTCCTTCTCATAGCCCTACTATCTAGGCTTTCATCTCGAAGTAACCCTACAACCCAGGTTCCTTCTCATAGCCCTACTATCCAGGCTTTCATCTTGAAGTAACCCTACTATCCAGGTTCCTTCCTATAAGCCCTACTATCCAGGCTTTCATCTTGAAGTAATCTTACTATCCAGGTTCCTTCCCGTAAGCCCTATTATCCAGGCTTTCATCTTGAAGTAACCCTACTATCCAGGTTCCTTCCCATAAGCCCTACTATCTAGGCTTTCATCTTGAAGTAACCCTACTATCCAGGTTCCTTCCCATAAGCCCTACTATCCAGGCTTTCATCTTGAAGTAACCCTACTATCCAGGTTCCTTCCCATAAGCCCTATTATCCTGGCTTTCATCTTGAGGTAACTCTACTATCCAAGTTCCTTCCCATAAGCCCTACTATCCAGGCTTTCATCTTGAAGTAACTCTATTATCCAGGTTCCTTCCCATAAGCCCTACTATCTAGGATTTCATCTTGAAGTAACGCTACTATCCAGGTTCCTTCCCATAAGCCCTACTATCCATGCTTTAATCTTGAAGTAACCCTACTATCCAGATTCCTTCCCATAAGCCCTACTATCCAGGCTTTCATCTTGAAGTAACCCTACTATCCATGTTCCTTCCCATAAGCCCTACTATCCAGGCTTTCATCTTGAAGTAACCCTACTATCCATGTTCCTTCCCATAAGCCTACAATCCAGGCTTTCATCTTGAAGTAACCCTACTATCCAGGCTTTCATATTGAAGTAACCCTACTATCCAGGTTCCTTCCCATAAGCCCTACTATCCAGGCTTTCATCTTGAAGTAACCCTACTATCCAGGTTCCTTCCCATAAGCCATACTATCCAGGCTTTCATCTTTAAGTAACCCTACTATCCAGGTTCCTTCCCATAAGCCCTATTATCCAGGCTTTCATCTCGAAGTAACCATACTATCCAAGTTCCTTCCCATAAGCCCTACTATCCAGGCTTTCATCTCGAAGTAACCCTTCTATCCAGGTTCCTTCCCATAAGCCCTACTATCCAGGCTTTCATCTTGAAGTAACCCTACTATCCAGGTTCCTTTCCATAAGCCCTACTATCCAGGCTTTCATCTTGAAGTAACCCTACTATCCTGGTTCCTTCCCATAAGCCTTAATATCCAGGTTTTCATCTTGAAGGAACCCTACTATCTAGGTTCCTTCCCATAAGCCCTACTATCCAGGCTTTCATCTTGAAGTAACCCTACTATCCAAGTTCCTTCCCATAAGCTCTACTATCCAGGCTTTCATCTTGAAGTAACCCTACTATCCAGGTTCCTTCCCATAAGCCCTACTATCCAGGCTTTCATCTTGAAGTAACCCTACTATCCAGGTTCCTTATCATAAGCCCTACTATCTAGGCTTTCATCTTAAAGTAACCCTAATATCCAGGTTCCTTCTAATAAGCCCTACTATCCCGGCTTTCATCTTGAAGTAACCCTACTACTCAGGTTCCTTTCCATAAGCCCTACTACCCAGGCTTTTATCTCGAAGTAACCCTACTATCCAGGTTCCTTCCCATAAGACCTACTATCCAGGATTTCATCTCAAAGTAACCCTAAGACCCAGGTTCCTTCTCATAATCCTACTATCCAGGTTTTCATCTTGAAGTAACCCTACTATCCAGGTTCCTTCCCATAAGCCCTACTATCCAGGCTTTCATCTTGAAGTAACCCTACTATCCAGGTTACTTCCCATAAGCCCTACTATCCAGGCTTTCACCTTGAAGTAACCCTACTATCCATGTTCCTTCCCATAAGCCCTACTATCCAGGCTTTCATCTTGAAGTAACCCTACCATCAAGGTTCCTTCCCATAAGCCCACTATCCAGGCTTTCATCTTGAAGTAACCCTACTATCCAGGCTTTCATCTTAAAGTAACCCTACTATCCAGGTTCCTTCCCATAAGCCCTACTATACAGGCTTTCATCTTGAAGTAACCCTACTATCAAGGTTCCTTATCATAAGCCCTACTATCCAGGCTTTCATCTTGAAGAAACCCTACTATCCAGGTTCCTTCCTATAAGCCCAACTATCCAGGCTTTCATCTTGAAGTAACCCTACTATCCAGGTTCCTTCCCATAAGCCCTACTATCCAGGCTTTCATCTTGAAGTAACCCTACTATTTAGGTTCCTTCCCATAAGCCCTATATCCAGGCTTTTATCTCGAAGTAACCATACTATCCAGGTTCCTTCCCATAATCCCTACTATCCCGGCTTTAATCTTGAAGTAACCCTACTATCCAGGTTCCTTCCCATAAGCCCTACTATCCAGGCTTTCATCTTGAAGTAACCCTATTATCCAGATCCTTCCCATAAGCCCTACTATCCAGGCTTTCATCTTGAAGTAACCCTACTATCCTGGTTCCTTCCCATAAGCCCTAATATCCAGGTTTTCATCTTGAAGTAACCCTACTATCCAGGTTCCTTCCCATAAGCCCTACTATCCAGGCTTTTATCTTTAAGTAACCCTACTATCCAGGTTCCTTCCCATAAGCTCTACTATCCAGGCTTTCATCTTGAAGTAACGCTACTATCCAGGTTCCTTCCCATAAGCCCTACTATCCAGGCTTTCATCTTGAAGTAACCCTACTATCCAGGTTCCTTATCATAAGCCCTACTATCTAGGCTTTCATCTTAAAGTAACCCTAATATCCAGGTTCCTTCTGATAAGCCCTACTATCCTGGCTTTCATCTTGAAGTAACCCTACTACTCAGGTTCCTTTCCATAAGCCCTACAACCCAGGCTTTTATCTCGAAGTAACCCTACTATCCAGGTTCCTTCCCATAAGACCTACTATCCAGGATTTCATCTCAAAGTAACCCTAAGACCCAGGTTCCTTCTCATAATCCTACTATCCGGGCTTTCATCTTGAAGTAACCCTACTATCCAGGTTCCTTCCCATAAGCCCTACTATCCAGGCTTTCATCTTGAAGTAACCCTACTATCCAGGTTCCTTCCCATAAGCCCTACTATCCAGGCGTTCATCTTGAAGTAACCCTACCATCAAGGTTCCTTCCCATAAGCCCACTATCCAGGTTTTCATCTTGAAGTAACCCTACTATCCAGGCTTTCATCTTGAAGTAACCCTACAGTCCAGGTTCCTTCCCATTAGCCCTACTATCCAGGCTTTCATCTTGAAGAAACCCTACAATCCAGGTTCCTTCCCATAAGCTCAACTATCCAGGCTTTCATCTTGAATTAACCCTACTATCCAGGTTCCTTCCCATAAGCCCTACTATCCAGGCTTTCATCTTGAAGTAACCCTACTATTTAGGTTCCTTCCCATAAGCCCTATATCCAGGCTTTTATCTCGAAGTAACCATACTATCCAGGTTCCTTCCCATAATCCCTACTATCCCGGTTTAATCTCGAAGTAACCCTACTATCCAGGTTCCTTCCCATAAGCCCTACTATCCAGGATTTCATCTTGAAGTAACCCTACTATCCTGGTTCCTTCCCATAAGCCATACTATCCAGGCTTTCTTCTTGAAGTAACCCTACTATCCAGGTTCCTTCCCATAAGCCCTACTATCCAGGCTTTCATCTTGAAGTAACCCTAATATCCAGGTTCCTTCCCATAAGCGCTACTATCTAGGCTTTCATCTTGAAGTAACCCTACTATCCGGGTTCCTTCCCATAAGCCCTACTATCCAGGCTTTCATCTTGAAGTAACCCGACTATCTAGGTTCCTTATCATAAGCCCTACTATCCAGGCTTTCATCTTGAAGAAACCCTACTATCCAGGTTCCATCCCATAAGCCCTACTATCCAGGCTTTCATCTTGAAGTAACCCTACATACCAGGTTCCTTCCCATAAGCCCTACTATCCAGGCTTTCTTCTTGAAGTAACCCTACTATCCAGGTTCCTTTCCATAAGCCCTACTATTCGAGCTTTCATCTCGAAGTAACCCTACTATCCAGGTTCCTTACCATAAGCCTTACTATCCGGGCTTTCATCTCGAAGTAACCCTATTATCCAGGTTCCTTCCCATAAGCCCTACTATCTAGTCTTTCATCTTAAAGTAACCCTACTATCCAGGTTCCCTCTGATAAGCCCTACTATCCCGGCTTTCATCTTGAAGTAACCCTACTACCCAGGTTCCTTTCCATAAGCCCTACTACCCAGGTTTTCATCTCGAAATAACCCTACTATCCAGGTTCCTTCCCATAAGCCCTACTATCCTGGCTTTCATCTCAAAGTAACCCTAAGACCCAGGTTCTTTCTAATAATCCTACTATCTAGGCTTTCATCTTGAAGTAACCCTACTATCCAGGTTTCCTCCCATAAGCCCTACTATCCAGGCTTTCATCTTGAAGTAACCCTACTATCCAGGTTCCTTCCCATAAGCCCTACTATCCAGGCTTTAATCTTGAAATAACCCTACTATCCATGTTCTTTCCCATAAGCCCTACTATCAAGGCTTTCATCTTGAAGTAACCCTACTATCAAGGTTCCTTCCCATAAACCCTACTATCCAGGCTTTCATCATGAAGTAACCCTACTATCCATGCTTTCATCTTGAAGTAACCCTACTATCTAGGTTCCTTACCATAAGCCCTACTATCCAGGCTTTTATCTTGAAGTAACCCTACTATCCAGGTTCCTTCCAATAAGCCCTACTATCCAGGCTTTCATCTTGAAGTAACCCTACTATCCAGGTTCCTTCTCATAAGCCCTACTATCCAGGCTTTCATCTTGAAGAATCCCTACTATCCAGGTTCCTTCCTATAAGCCCTACTATCCAGGCTTTCATATTGAAGTAACCCTACTATCCAGGTTCCTTCCCATAAGCCCTAATATCCAGACTTTCTTCTTGAAGTAACCCTACTATCCAGGTTCCTTCCCATAAGCCCTACTATCCAGGCTTTCATCTCGAAGTAACCATACTACCCAGGTCACTTCCCATAAGCCCTACTATCCAGGCTTTCATCTCGAAGTAACCCTACTATCCAGGTTCCTTCCCATGAGCCCTACTATCCTGGATTTCATCTTGAAGTAACCCTACTATCCAGGTTCCTTCACATAAGCCCTACTATCCAGGCTTTCATCTTGAAGTAACACTACTATCCTGGTTCCTTCCCATAAGCCCTACTATCCAGGTTTTCTTCTTGAAGTAACCCTACTATCCAGGTTCCTTCCCATAAGCCCTACTTTCCAGGCTTTCATCTTGAATTATCCCTACTATCCAGGTTCCTTCCCATAAGCCCTACTATCCAGGCTTTCATCTTGAAGTAACCCTACTATCCAGGTTCCTTCCCGTAAGCCCTACTATCCAGGCTTTCATCTTGAAGTAACCCTACTATCTAGGTTCCTTATCATAAGCCCTACTATCCAGGCTTTCATCTTGAAGAAACCCTACTATCCAGGTTCCATCCCATAAGCCCTACTATCCAGGCTTTCATCTTGAAGTAACCCTACTATCCAGGTTCCTTCCCATAAGCCCTACTATCCAGGCTTTCTTCTTGAAGTAACCCTACTATCCAGGTTCCTTTCCATAAGCCCTACTATTCGAGCTTTCATCTCAAAGTAACCCTACTTTCCAGGTTCCTTACCATAAGCCTTACTATCCGGGCTTTCATCTCAAAGTAACCCGATTATCCAGGTTCCTTCCCATAAGCCCTACTATCTAGTCTTTCATCTTGAAGTAACCCTACTATCCAGGTTCCTTCTGATAAGCCCTACTATCCCGGCTTTCATCTTGAAGTAACCCTACTACCCAGGATCCTTTCCATAAGCCCTACTACCCAGGTTTTCATCTCGAAATAACCCTACTATCCAGGTTCCTTCCCATAAGCCCTACTATCCTGGCTTTCACCTCAAAGTAACCCTAAGACCTAGGTTCTTTCTCATAATCCTACTATCTAGGCTTTCATCTTGATGTAACCCTACTATCCAGGTTTCTTCCCATAAGCCCTACTATCCAGGCTTTCATCTTGAAGTAACCCTACTATCCAGGTTCCTTCCCATAAGCCCTACTATCCAGGCTTTAATCTTGAAATAACCCTACTATCCATGTTATTTCCCATAAGCCCTACTATCAAGGCTTTCATCTTGAAGTAACCCTACTATCAAGGTTCCTTCCCATAAACCCTACTATCCAGGCTTTCATCATGAAGTAACCCTACTATCCACGCTTTCATCTTGAAGTAAGCCTACTATCCAGGTTCCTTACCATAAGCCCTACTATCCAGGCTTTCATCTTGAAGTAACCCTACTATCCAGGTTCCTTCCAATAAGCCCTTCTATCCAGGCTTTCATCTTGAAGTAACCCTACTATCCAGGTCCTTCTCATAAGCCCTACTATCCAGGCTTTCATCTTGAAGAATCCCTACTATCCAGGTTCCTTCCCATAAGCCCTACTATCCAGGCTTTCATATTGAAGTAACCCTACTATCCAGGTTCCTTCCCATAAGCCCTAATATCCAGACTTTCTTCTTGAAGTAACCCTACTATCCAGGTTCCTTCTTATAAGTCCTACTATCCATGCCTTCATCTCGAAGTAACCATACTACCCAGGTTCCTTCCCATAAGCCCTACTATCCAGGCTTTCATCTCGAAGTAACCCTACTATCCAGGTTCCTTCCCATGAGCCCTACTATCCAGGCTTTCATCTTGAAGTAACCCTACTATCCAGGTTCCTTCACATAAGCCCTACTATCCAGGCTGTCATCTTGAAGTAACACTACTATCCTGGTTCCTTCCCATAAGCCCTACTATCCAGGTTTTCTTCTTGAAGTAACCCTACTATCCAGGTTCCTTCCCATAAGCCCTACTTTCCAGGCATTCATCTTGAATTAACCCTACTATCCAGGTTCCTTCCCATAAGCCCTACTATCCAGGCTTTCATCTTGAAGTAACCCTACTATCCAGGTTCCTTATCATAAGCCCTACTATCTAGGCTTTCATCTTGAAGTAATCCCACTATCCAGGTTCCCCTCTGATAAGCCCTACTATTCCGGCTTTCATCTTGAAGTAACCCTATTACTCAGGTTCCTTTCCATAAGCCCTACTACCCAGGCTTTCATCTCGAAGTAACCCTACTATCCAGGTTCCTTCCCATAAGCCTTACTATCCAGGCTTTCATCTCAAAGTAACCCTAAGACCCAGGTTCCTTCTCATAATCCTACTATACAGGCTTTCATCTTGAAGTAACCCTACTATCCAGGTTCCTTCCCATAAGCCCTACTATCCAGGCTTTCATCTTGAAGTAACCCTACTATCCAGGTTCCTTCCCATAAGCCCTACTATCCAGGCTTTCATCTTGAAGTAACCCTACTATCCATGGTCCTTCCCATAAGCCATACTATCCAGGCTTTCATCTTGAAGTAACCCTACTATCAAGGTTCCTTCCCATAAGCCCACTATCCAGGCTTTCATCTTGAGGTAACCCTACTATCCAGGCTTTCATCTTGAAGTAACCCTACTATCCAGGATCCTTCCCATAAGCCCTACTATCCAGGCTTTCATCTTGAAGTAACCCTACTATCCAGGTTCCTTCCCATACGCCTTACTATCCATGCTTTCATCTTGAAGAAACCCTACTATCCAGGTTCCTTCCCATAAGCCCTACTATCCAGGCTTTCATCTTGAAGTAACCCTACTATCGCCCTACTATCCAAGCTTTCATCTTGAAGTAACCCTACTATCTAGGTTCCTTCCCATAAGCCCTACTATCCAGGCTTTCATCTTGAAGTAACCATACTATCCAGGTTCCTTCCCATAAGCCCTATTATCCCGGCTTTCATCTCGAAGTAACCCTACTATCCAGGTTCCTTCCCAAAAGCCCTACTATTCAGGCTTTCATCTTGAAGTAACCCTACTATCCAGGTTCCTTCCCATAAGCCCTATTATCCAGGCTTTCATCTTGAAGTAACCCTATTATCCTGGTTCCTTCCCATAAGCCATACTATCCAGGCTTTCTTCTTGAAGTAACCCTACTATCCAGGTTCCTTCCCATAAGCCCTACTATTCAGGCATTCATCTTGAAGTAACCCTATTATCCAGGTTCTTTCCCATAAGCTCTACTATCCAGGCTTTCATCTTGAAGTAACCCTACTATCCAGGTTCCTTCCCATAAGCCCTACTATCAAGGCTTTCATCTTGAAGTAACCCTACTATCCAGATTCCCTATCATAAGCCCTACTATCCAGGCTTTCATCTTGAAGAAACCCTACTATCCAGGTTCCTTCCCATAAACCCTACTATCCAGGCTTTCATCTTGAAGTAACCCTACTATCCAGGTTCCTTCCCATAAGCCCTATTATCCGGGCTTTCTTCTTGAAGTAACCCTACTATCCAGGTTCCTTTCCATAAGCCCTACTATTTGAGCTTTCATCTCGAAGTAACCCTATTATCCAGGTTCCTTCCCGTAAGCCCTATTATCCAGGCTTTAATCATGAAGTAACCCTACTATCCAGGTTCCTTCCCATAAGCCCTACTATCTAGGCTTTCATCTTGGAGTAACCCTACTATCCAGGTTCCTTCCCATAAGACCTACTATCCAGGCTTTCATCTTGAAGTAACCGTACTATCCAGGTTCCTTCCCATAAGCCCTACTATCCTGGCTTTCATCTTGAAGTAACCCTACTATCCAAGTTCCTTCCCATAAGCCCTACTATCCAGGTTTTCATCTTGAAGTAACTCTATTATCCAGGTTCCTTCCCATAAGCCCTACTATCTAGGCTTTCATCTTGAAGTAACCCTACTATCAAGGTTCCTTCCCATAAGCCTACTATCCAGGCTTTCATCTTGAAGTAACCCAACTATCCAGGCTTTCATCTTGAAGTAACCCTACTATCCATGTTCCTTCCCATAAGCCCTACTATCCAGGCTTTCATCTTGAAGTAACCCTACTATCAAGGTTTCTTCCCATAAGCCTACTATCCAGGCTTTCATCTTGAAGTAACCCTACTATCCAGGCTTTCATCTTGAAGTAACCCTACTATCCAGGCTTTCATCTTGAAGTAACCCTACTATCCAGGTTCCTTCCCATAAGCCCTACAATCCAGGCTTTCATCTCAAAGTAACCATACTATCCAGGTTCCTTCCCATAAGCCCTACTATCCAGGCTTTCATCTCGAAGTAACCCTTCTATCCAGGTTCCTTCCCATAAGCCGTACTATCCAGGCTTTCATCTTGAAGTAACCCTACTATCTAGGTTCCTTTCCATAAGCCCTACTATCCAGGCTTTCATCTTGAAGTAACCATACTATCCTGGTTCCTTCCCATAAGCCCTAATATCCAGGTTTTCATCTTGAAGTAACCCTACTATCTAGGTTCCTTCCCATAAGCCCTACTATCCAGGCTTTCATCTTGAAGTAACCCTACTATCCAGGTTCCTTCCCATAAGCTCTAATATCCAGGCCTTCATCTTGAAGTAACCCTACTATCCAGGTTCCTTCCCATAAGCCCTACTATCCAGGCTTTCATCTTGAAGTAACCCTACTATCCAGGTTCCTTATCATAAGCCCTACCATATAGGCTTTCATCTTAAAGTAACCCTAATATCCAGGTTCCTTCTGATAAGCCCTACTATCCCGACTTTCATCTTGAAGTAACCCTACTACTCAGGTTTCTTTCCATAAGCCCTACTACCCAGGCATTTATCTCGAAGTAACCCTACTATCCAGGTTCCTTCCCATAAGACCTACTATCCAGGATTTCATCTCAAAGTAACCCTAAGACCCAGGTTCCTTCTCATAATCCTACTATCCAGGCTTTCATCTTGAAGTAACCCTATTATCCAGGTTCCTTCCCATAAGCCCTACTATCCAGGTTTTCATCTTGAAGTAACCCTACTATCCAGGTTCCTTCCCATAAGCCCTACTATCCAGGCTTTCATCTTGAAGTAACCCTACTGTCCATGTTCCTTCCCATAAGCCCTACTATTCAGGCTTTCATCTTGAAGTAACCCTACCATCAAGGTTTTTTCCCATAAGCCCACTATCCAGGCTTTCATCTTGAAGTAACCCTACTATCCAGGCTTTCATCTTGAAGTAACCCTATTATCCAGGTTCCTTCCCATAAGCCCTACTATCCAGGCTTTCATCTTGAAGTAACCCCACTATCCATATTCCTTCCCATAAGTCCTACTATCCAGGCTTTCATCTTGAAGTAACCCTACTATCCAGGTTCCTTCTCATAAGCCCTACTATCCAGGCTTTCATCTTGAAGAAACCCTACAATCCAGGTTCCTTCCCATAAGCCCAACTATCCAGGCTTTCATCTTGAAGTAACCCTACTATCCAGGTTCCTTCCCATAAGCCCTACTATCCAGGCTTTCATCTTGAAGTAACCCTACTATTTAGGTTCCTTCCCATAAGCCCTATATCATGGCTTTTATCTCGAAGTAACCATACTATCCAGGTTCCTTCCCATAATCCCTACTATCCCGACTTTAATCTCGAAGTAACCCTACTATCCAGGTTCCTTCCTATAAGCCCTACTATCCAGGCTTTCATCTTGAAGTAACCCTATTATCCAGATCCTTCCTATAAGCCCTACTATCCAGGATTTCATCTTGAAGTAACCCTATTATCCTGGTTCCTTCCCATAAGCCATACTATCCAGGCTTTCTTCTTAAAGTAACCCTACTATCCAGGTTCCTTCCCATAAGCCCTACTATCCAGGATTTCATCTTGAAGTAACCCTAATATCCAGGTTCCTTCACATAAGCTCTACTATCCAGGCTTTCATCTTGAAGTAACCCTACTATCCAGGTTCCTTCCCATAAGCCCTACTATCCAGGCTTTCATCTTGAAGTAACCCTACTATCCAGGTTCCTTATCATAAGCCCTACTATCCAGGATTTCATCTTGAAGAAACCCTACTATCCAGGTTCCTTCCCATAAGCCCTACTATCCAGGCTTTCATCTTGAAGTAACCCTACTATCCAGGTTCCTTCCCATAAGCCCTACTATCCAGGGTTTCTTCTTGAAGTAACCCTACTATCCAGGTTCCTTTCCATAAGCCCTACAATTCGAGCTTTCATCTCGAAGTAACCCTACTATCCAGGTTCCTTCCATAAGCCTTATTATCCGGGCTTTCCTCTCGAAGTAACCCTATTATCCAGGTTCCTTCCCATAAGCCCTACTATCTAGTCTTTCATCTTGAAGTAAACCTACTATCCAGGTTCCTTCTGATAAGCCCTACTATCTCGGCTTTCATCTTGAAATAACCCTACTATCCATGTTCTTTCCCATAAGCCCTACTATTAAGGCTTTCATCTTGAAGTAACCCTACTATCCAGGTTCCTTCCCATAAACCCTACTATCCAGGCTTTCATCATGAAGTAACCCTACTATCCAGGCTTTCATCTTGAAGTAACCCTACTATCCAGGCTTTCATCATGAAGTAACCCTACTATCCAGGCTTTCATCTTGAAGTAACCCTACTATCCAGGTTCCTTACCATAAGCCCTACTATCCAGGCTTTCATCTTGAAGTAACCCTACTATCCAGGTTCCTTCCAATAAGCCCTACTATCCAGGCTTTCATCTTGAAGTAACCCTACTATCCAGGTTCCTTCTTATAAGCCCTACTATCCAGGCTTTCATCTTGAAGAATCCCTACTATCCAGATTCCTTCCCATAAGCCCTACTATCCAGGCTTTCATCTTGAAGTAACCCTACTATCCAGGTTCCTTCCCATAAGCCCTAATATCTAGACTTTCTTCTTGAAGTAACCCTACTATCCAGGTTCCTTCCCATAAGCCCTACTATCCAGGCTTTCATCTCCAAGTAACCCTACTATCCAGGTTCCTTCACATAAGACCTACTATCCAGGCTTTCATCTTGAAGTAACACTACTATCCTGGTTCCTTCCCATAAGCCCTACTATCGAGGTTTTCTTCTTGAAGTAACCCTACTATCCAGGTTCCTTCCCATAAGCCCTACTTTCCAGGCTTCCATCTTGAATTAACCCTACTATCCAGGTTGTTTCCCATAAGCCCTACTATCCAGGCTTTAATCTTGAAGTAACCCTACTATCCAGGTTCCTTATCATAAGCCCTACTATCTAGGCTTTCATCTTGAAGTAACCCCACTATCCAGGTTCCTTCTGATAAGCACTACTATCCCGGCTTTCATCTTGAAGTAACCCTATTACTCAGGTTCCTTTCCATAAGCCCTACTACCCAGGCTTTCATCTCGAAGTAACCCTACTATCCAGGTTCCTTCCCATAAGCCCTACTATCCAGGCTTTCATCTCAAAGTAACCCTAAGACCCATGTTCCTTCTCATAATCCTACTATACAGGCTTTCATCTTGATGTAACCCTACTATCCAGGTTCCTTCTCATAAGCCCTACTATCCAGGTTCCTTCCCATAAGCCCTACTATCCAGGCTTTCATCTTGAAGTAACCCTACTATCCAAGTTCCTTCCCATAAGCCCTACTATACAGGCTTTCATCTTGAAGTAACCCTACTATCCAGGTTCCTTCCCATAAGCCCTACTATCCAGGCTTTCATCTCGAATTAACCATACTATCCAGGTTCCCTCCCATAAGCCCTACTATCCAGGCTTTCATCTTGAAGTAACTCTACTATCCAGGTTCCTTCCCATAAGCCCTATTATCCAGGCTTTCTTCTTGAAGTAACCCTACTATCCAGGTTCCTTTCCATAAGCCCTACTATTTGAGCTTTCATCTCGAAGTAACCCTACTATCCAGGTTCCTTCCCATAAGCCCTACTATCCAGGCTTTCATCTCGAAGTAACCCTACTATCCAGGTTCCTTCCCATAAGCCCTACTATCTAGTCTTTCATCTTGAAGTAACCCTACTATCCAGGTTCCTTCTGATAAGCCCTACTATCCCGGCTTTCATCTTGAAGTAACCTTACTACCCAGGTTCCTTTCCATAAGCCCTACTACCGGGGCTTTCATCTTGAAGAAACCCTACTATCCAGGTTCCTTCCCATAAGCCCAACTATCCAGGCTTTCATCTTGAAGTAACCCTACTATCCAGGTTCTTTCCCATAAGCCCTACTATCCAGGCTTTCATATTGAAGTAACCCTACTATTTAGGTTCCTTCCCATAAGCCCTATATCCAAGCTTTTATCTCGAAGTAACCATACTATCCAGGTTCCTTCCCATAATCCCTACTATCCCGGCTTTAATCTCGAAGTAACCCTACTATCCAGGTTCCTTCCCATAAGCCCTACTATCCATGCTTTCATCTTGAAGTAACCCTACTATCCAGGTTCCTTCTCATAAGCCCTACTATCCAGGCTTTCATCCTAAAGAAACCCTACTATCCAGGTTCCTTCCCATAAGCCCTACTATCCAGGCTTTCATCTTGAAGTAACCCTACTATCCAAGTTCCTTCCAATAAGCCCTATTATACAGGCTTTCATCTTGAAGTAACCCTACTATCCAGGTTCCTTCCCATAAGCCCTACTATCCAGGCTTTCATCTCGAAGTAACCATACTATCCAGGTTCCTTCCCATAAGCCCTACTATCCCGGATTTCATCTCGAAGTAACCCTACTATCCAGGTTCCTTCCCATAAGCCCTACTATTCAGGCTTTCATCTTGAAGTAACCCTACTATCCAGGTTCCTTCCCATAACCCCTACTATCCAAGCTTTCATCTTGAAGTAACCCTACTATCCTGGTTCCTTCCCATAAGCCATACTATCCAGGCTTTCTTCTTGAAGTAACCCTACTATCCAGGTTCCTTCCCATAAGCCCTACTATCCAGGCTTTCATCTTGAAGTAACCCTATTATCCAGGTTCCTTCCCATAAGCCCTACTATCCAGGCTTTCATCTTGAAGTAACCCTACTATCCAGGTTCCTTCCCATAAGCCCTACTATCCAGGCTTTCATCTTGAAGTAACCCTACTATCCAGGTTTCTTATCATAAGCCCTACTATCCAGGCTTTCATCTTGAAGAAACCCTACTATCCAGGTTCCTTCCCATAAGCCCTACTATACAGGCTTTTATCTTGAAGTAACCCTACTATCCAGGTTCCTTCCCATAAGCCCTACTATCCAGGCTTTCATCTCAAAGTAACCATACTATCCAGGTTCCTTCCCATAAGCCTTACTATCCCGGCTTTCATCTCGAAGTAACCCTACTATCCAGGTTCCTTCCCATAAGCCCTACTATTCAGGCTTTCATCTTGAAGTAACCCTACTATCCAGGTTCCTTCCCATAACCCCTACTATCCAGGCTTTCATCTTGAAGTAACCCTACTATCCTGGTTCCTTCCCATAAGCCATACTGTCCAGGCTTTCTTCTTGAAGTAACTCTACTATCCAGGTTCCTTCCCATAAGCCCTACTATCCAGGCTTTCATCTTGAAGTAACCCTATTATCCAGGTTCCTTCCCATAAGCCCTACTATCCAGGCTTTCATCTTGAAGTAACCCTACTATCCAGGTTCCTTATCATAAGCCCTACTATCCAGGCTTTCATCTTGAAGTAACCCTACTATCCAGGTTCCTTCCCATAAGCCCTACTATCCAGGCTTTCATCTTGAAGTAACTCTACTATCCAGGTTCCTTCCCATAAGCCCTATTATCCAGGCTTTCTTCTTGAAGTAACCCTACTATCCAGGTTCCTTTCCATAAGCCCTACTATTTGAGCTTTCATCTCGAAGTAACCCTACTATCCAGGTTCCTTCCCATAAGCCCTACTATCCAGGCTTTCATCTCGAAGTAACCCTACTACCAGGTTCCTTCCCATAAGCCCTACTATCTAGTCTTTCATCTTGAAGTAACCCTACTATCCAGGTTCCTTCTGATAAGCCCTACTATCCCGGCTTTCATCTTGAAGTAACCTTACTACCCAGGTTCCTTTCCATAAGCCCTACTACCGGGGCTTTCATCTCGAAGTAACCCTACTATCCAGGTTCCTTCCCATAAGTCCTACTATCCAGGCTTTCATCTTGAAGTAACCCTACTATCCATGTTCCTTCTCATAAGCCCTACTATCCAGGCTTTCATCTTGAAGAAACCCTACTATCCAGGTTCCTTCCCATAAGCCCAACTATCCAGGCTTTCATCTTGAAGTAACCCTACTATCCAGGTTCTTTCCCATAAGCCCTACTATCCAGGCTTTCATCTTGAAGTAACCCTACTATTTAGGTTCCTTCCCATAAGCCCTATATCCAAGCTTTTATCTCGAAGTAACCATACTATCCAGGTTCCTTCCCATAATCCCTACTATCCCAGCTTTAATCTCGAAGTAACCCTACTATCCAGGTTCCTTCCCATAAGCCCTACTATCCAGGCTTTCATCTTGAAGTAACCCTATTATCCAGATCCTTCCCATAAGCCCTACTATCCATGATTTCATCTTGAAGTAACCCGACTATCCATGTTCCTTCCCATAAGCCCTACTATCCAGGCTTTCATCTTGAAGTAACCCTACCATCAAGGTTCCTTCCCATAAGCCCACTATCCAGGCTTTCATCTTGAAGTAACCCTACTATCCAGGTTCCTTGCCATAAGCCCTACTATCCTGGCTTTCATCTTGAAGTAACCCTACTATCCAAGTTCCTTCCCATAAGCCCTACTATCCAGGCTTTCATCTTGAAGTAACTCTATTATCCAGGTTCCTTCCCATAAGCCCTACTATCTAGGCTTTCATCTTGAAGTAACCCTAATATCAAGGTTCCTTCCAATAAGCCTACTATCCAGGGTTTCATCTTGAAGTAACCCTACTATCCAGGCTTTCATCTTGAAGTAACCCTACTATCCATGTTCCTTCCCATAAGCCCTACTATTCAGGCTTTCATCTTGAAGTAACCCTACTATCAAGGTTCCTTCCCATAAGCCTACTATCCAGGCTTTCATCTTGAAGTAACCCTACTATCCAGGCTTTCATCTTGAAGTAACCCTATTATCCAGGCTTTCATCTTGAGGTAACCCTACTATCCAGGTTCCTTCCCATAAGCCCTACAATCCAGGCTTTCATCTCAAAGTAACCATACTATCCAGGTTCCTTCCCATAAGCCCTACTATCCAGGCTTTCATCTCGAAGTAACCATTATATCCAGGTTCCTTCCCATAAGCCCTACTATCTAGGCTTTCATCTTGAAGTAACCCTACTATCTAGGTTCCTTTCCATAAGCCCTACTATCCAGGCTTTCATCTTGAAGTAACCATACTATCCTGGTTCCTTCCCATAAGCCCTAATATCCAGGTTTTCATCTTGAAGTAACCCTACTATCTAGGTTCCTTCCCATAAGCCCTACTATCCAGGCTTTCATCTTGAAGTAACCCTACTATCCATGTTCCTTCCCATAAGCTCTACTATCCAGGCCTTCATCTTGAAGTAACCCTACTATCCAGGTTCCTTCCCATAAGCCCTACTATCCAGGCTTTCATCTTGAAGTAACCCTACTATCCAGGTTCCTTATCATAAGCCCTACCATCTAGGCTTTCATCTTAAAGTAACCCTAATATCCAGGTTCCTTCTGATAAGCCCTACTATCCCGACTATCATCTTGAAGTAACCCTACTACTCAGGTTCCTTTCCATAAGCCCTACTACCCAGACTTTTATCTCGAAGTAACCCTACTATCCAGGTTCCTTCCCATAAGACCTACTATCCAGGATTTCATCTCAAAGTAACCGTAAGACCCAGGTTCCTTCTCATAATCCTACTATCCAGGCTTTCATCTTGAAGTAACTGTACTATCCAGGTTCCTTCCCATAAGCCCTACTATCCAGGTTTTCATCTTGAAGTAACCCTACTATCCAGGTTCCTTCCCATAAGCCCTACTATCCAGGCTTTCATCTTGAAGTAACCCTACTATCCATGTTCCTTCCCATAAGCCCTACTATCCAGGCTTTCATCTTGAAGTAACCCTACCATCAAGGTTCCTTCCCATAAGCCCACTATCCAGGCTTTCATCTTGAAGTAAACCTACAATCCAGGCTTTCATCTTGAAGTAACCCTACTATCCAGGTTCCTTCCCATAAGCCCTACTATCCAGGCTTTCATCTTGAAGTAACCATACTATCCAGGTTCCTTCCCATAAGTCATACTATCCAGGCTTTCATCTTGAAGTAACCCTACTATCCAGGTTCCTTCTAATAAGCCCTACTATCCAGGCTTTCATCTTGAAGAAACCCTACAATCCAGGTTCATTCCCATAAGCCCAACTATCCAGGCTTTCATCTTGAAGTAACCCTACTATCCAGGTTCCTTCCCATAAGCCCTACTATCCAGGCTTTCATCTTGAAGTAACCCTACTATTTAGGTTCCTTCCCATAAGCCCTATATCCAGGATTTTATCTCGAAGTAACCATACTATCCAGGTTCCTTCCCATAATCCCTACTATCCCGACTTTAATCTCGAAGTAAGCCTACTATCCAGGTTCCTTCCCATAAGCCCTACTATCCAGGCTTTCATCTTGAAGTAACCCTATTATCCAGATCCTTCCTATAAGCCCTACTATCCAGGATTTCATCTTGAAGTAACCCTATTATCCTGGTTCCTTCCCATAAGCCATACTATCCAGGCTTTCTTCTTGAAGTAACCCTACTATCCAGGTTCCTTATCATAAGCCCTACTATCCAGGCTTTCATCTTGAAGTAACCCTAGTATCCAGGTTCCTTATCATAAGCCCTACTATCCAGGCTTTCATCTTGAAGAAACCCTACTATCCAGGTTCCTTCCCATAAGCCCTACTATCCAGGCTTTCATCTTGAAGTAACCCTACTATCCAGGTTCCTTCCCATAAGCCCTATTATCCAGGCTTTCTTCTTGAAGTAACCCTACTATCCAGGTTCCTTTCCATAAGACCTACTATTTGAGCTTTCATCTCGAAGTAACCCTACTATCCAGGTTCCTTCCCATAAGCCCTACTATCCAGGCTTTCATCTCGAAGTAACCCTACTATCCAGGTTCCTTCCCATAATCCCTACTATCTAGTCTTTCATCTTGATGTAACCCTACTATCCAGGTTCCTTCTGATAAGCCCTACTATCCCGGATTTCATCTTGAAGTAACCTTACTACCCAGGTTCCTTTCCATAAGCCCTACTACCGGGGCTTTCATCTCGAAGTAACCCTACTATCCAGGTTCCTTCCCATAAGTCCTACTATCTAGGCTTTCATCTTGAAGTAACCCTACTATCCAGGTTCCTTCTCATAAGCCCTACTATCCAGGCTTTCATCTTGAAGAAACCCTACTATCCAGGTTCCTTCCCATAAGCCCAACTATCAAGGCTTTCATCTTGAAGTAACCCTACTATCCAGGTTCCTTCCCATAAGCCCTACTATTCAGGCTTTCATATTGAAGTAACCCTACTATTTAGGTTCCTTCCCATAAGCCCTATATTCAAGTTTTTATCTCGAAGTAACCATACTATCCAGGTTCCTTCCCATAATCCCTACTATCACGACTTTAATCTCGAAGTAACCCTACTATCCAGGTTCCTTCCTGTGATACGGTGGGAGAACTGACTATGGTTTTGCGTTTGTTTTTGCAAATGTTTCGGTTGAGCAAGAGTCGCCACCGACTTTTTATTTTATCCTAAGGAAAGGTTTAAAAAGCACAGCAAAAACCTTTGAGATTTTTCTTGGGTTCGGGGAGTAGATTATAGAAAGGGAAGGTATTAGCAGCCTTTCTATCCATGGTTATCCATGGGCTCTTAGGTACTTGCTTAGATCAACTTGCCTTGGTTTTCAATTGTTTGAAATGGTGCTTGGTGTGTGGTTTTGAAAATGTTTTGAAAAGATGCCTTGTATAGGCTACCCTTGTAACAATTCTTTACTCGAATGTTTTACAAAAGGTGTTTTGTCTTTTGAAAAGATGTTTCATGGTTTTTTGAAAGTTTGTTTTGAAAGTGTTTGTGAAGTGTAGTTTGAAAATAGGCAAGTGTTTTCTTTTGCAAATGGACAAGTACTTAAGAGTTATCTACCCTAAAGTTCTCAAAGATTTTTGTTTATGTTTTTAACCCTTTTAACAATTTTGTTCCACCATTGCATTTGGTGGACAATCTTGTATTAGGAGGTGAAAGGGACGGGTGCGGATCATCGTTTAGACCATGATTGCAATTTTTTCTTTGGGAAATTTTTGTTAAATGTCTTTGGGCAATTTTTTCTTTGAAAGGGACTTGATCATTTTAGGCAACTTTTCGAAAGCGTCATCGAGGGACTTATGATCATTTGATTGTTTGTTTTTACCCAAAGAAACCTAACATGCAATATGGCCCAATTACTTGAAGGCAACAAAGTGGAATACCCTAGGGGTGCAAGTGTGATATGTGTTGTCCATATTTCATGCTTATTTACCTTGAAATTAGGTCAAGCTATTTTGTTCTTTTATTTGCATACAAACCCTAATTCTAGCATGGTATATTTAGAAAGCGTTTAAAGTGCGAAAAGTAAAATTCCTACACTATTACAACACAATATGGGAAGGGGGGTACAAATGTTCAAATGGGGGGATATTTAGACAAAGAAATTAAACCTAGCTATTACATCATTTTTTGGCATATTTACAAATAATTGGTTGCATAATTTAAATGGGAAATAAAATAAAGATGCAAAATGCAAAAAGGGTTTTTATATGTATGAAAAAAGGTATTATTTATGTTAAATAAATAAAATAAAAAAAGTATCATTTTTGGAGTTTTTTTGTATTTTAAGGGTAAAACCCTAATTTTATTAAATAAATATATTAACTATTTAATATGTATAATATTTAATAATTACATAAAAAATAAAATAAAATGGAGTATATTCATAAGAAAAGTATTTTTCACATCAAATATTAATAAAATAAAAATGTATGTATTTTAGTATTTTTGCC